>OZ007598.1:189563562-191963562 GCA_963931845.1 Maratus michaelseni | reverse complement strand
CACAAATATTTTGAGATAACATAAAGTGAAAAATTGGCATTCAGAATTAAGAAAAAGAGGCCAAACTGGCAATCCTGGGGGAAGTCTTTCAAAAGGGCGACGCAGCCCAAAAGGTAGTCTGTAGTGTTTAATCCAAGGCTGTTTGTATTGACAGCTTTACTTCTTGAAGTTAAGAATACGATGTGTGTAAAGATAACAATAGCTTTGGATATTTTTTATTTATTTATATCGTACTTTAAAATTTTTCTGGTGACAGTTTGATTTTCACAAAACAACGGCGAGATATCAATATTGGAAAGTTTTAAATGGCCTGTTTGTACCCTTCACTTTCCATCATAGTTGAAAAATATTTATGGTTTCGGTTTCTCTGTCCGTCTAATTGTTGTCTAACTCTCGTAAATAAACTCGGATCGTCCTGAATTTTTTGCATGTTATTGAAGTTTACTGTTACCCTATCGCTATTGAAAATAAAGCGTGTAGCCCCTTTACAGGGACACACAAGGTATTTCGGTCTGCAAAGAAAAATCGTCTGTGGTGTCTTTTACTGATATTACACAATTTCAAACATATTGAAATTAATTATATAACTGAGATACATTGCAAGAGGCTTACTCCAGAATATTGTATGCATAACATATATCGTTCATTTACAGGGACACATAAAATCATTCTGTTAAAGTACTGTCTGTAATCAATAATTCCTAGAAATGCGTTTTCAGTTGCGGAAACGCGTTTTTAAATTTAACTAATTTTTTACCTACTACTTAGTGTGTATAAATTCTGTAGATCATATACAGGGCAGCACAAAAGATAGCTAGTACATTTCCTTTTGTTGGCGGGATTTCCTGAAGGGGAATTTTAAACTATGCTATGTGTTTCCTAACTAAACTAAAATTTAACTTTCTATATAGTATACTACACTATGTAACAATAAGTATTTGGACACCTAAGCAAATGCCGATATCTGCGGTACTGATACATAACACACTCTCCATCTTTAAATATGCTGTCGGAAAAAGCACTGGCATCACTCGCAAGCAAGATGCCACGAAGTACAGAGTTATCTGATTTCGAGTAAGGTGTAATCATCGGGTACCACAGAAATGGACTTATCTAGCGAGCTGAATTACTCAAACTTGACTTTGGCCTATTTAATTCAGAAGTGGAAGGTGAGCGGTGATTGTTGGAATATGCTTAGAGTCGGTAGACCCACGAAACTGGGAGATAGAGACCAACGGGTGCTATCCAGAGAAATTTGGAAGAACCGCACCCAACCAATGGCACACATACGGCAAGATATTCAACAGGCATCCGTGTGTGTTGTTTCGATGTATACCATCCGTAAGGAAGCTCATCAGCTTGGTTTTCATGGTTGTGTCGCCACTCATAAGCCGTTGATCACCAAGTCCAAACGCACTACTCGGTTAAGGTGGTGAAAGCACATCGACAATGGACCGTACAGCAGTGGAAACAAGTTTTCTGGAGTGATGAATCAAGGTTCAATGCTACCGTTCGGATGGTTGGGTCATGGTCTGGCGTTTGCCTAGAGAACGCCTCCTGCCAAAATGCACTGCGTCAAAGTTCGGCGAAAAAGGAATTATGATCTGGGGATGTTTTTCCTGGTTTGGTCTAGGGCCCTTGGTCCCAATTCATGGTAAGCTCTACACCGACGCCGACTGCACTATTTTGGATGACAGTGTGCTTCCTACGTTGTGGCAGTTTTATGATTTGAACCCATGTTACTTCCAGAATGACAACGCCAACTGTCATGTTGCGAGGTCCACCACGGATTGGTATGGTGACAATGAGGTTGATCGATTGAACTGACCTTCTCAGAGCCCAGACCTGAATCCAATGGAACACCTCTAGGACGAGTTTATTCGTCGAATTAAAGGCTGCGAGAACCGTCCAATATCAGTAAAGAAACTTACATTTCTTCTCCAAGCCGAGTGGAACAAAATACCACTAGCTGTTATACAAGTATTTATAGAAAGCATACACTGCATATAGTGGCGTAGCCAGAGTGAGGGTCCAGATGCTCTGGATACCACTGATTTTGTAAACTTTTCTTTGCCTTATCTAATCGGAGAGCTTTCTGTGATAATGAAGGCAAAGAGAATTTTACAATATTACTGGTATCCCGACATTCAGACACCCCCCCTCCCTGGCTACGCCACTGCCAGGAAGGTTGAAGCTCGTGGAGGCTTTATTAACTATTGAATGTGAATAAATGCTGATTTTCTTTTCGATCACAGATGTCCTAATACTTATTGGTAGATAGCGTATATACATATCTATTGATCATATGCAGAGCTGCACAAAATAATTCGGATATTTTTCCGAATATTGTTGGTAATTCCTGAAAAGATTTTTTCAAATGTGTTAGGCGTTATCCAGATTGTTTACTTAGACATAATATATTACCTGATTAAACGGTAAAGATTTATAAAAGTATTTTGGAAATGTTGGAATGTTTTTCATAATCTATTCTTGACGCATGATTTTTTGTTCTTGTTTTAAAGTTAGCTGCTATCCTCGAAAATGACAGATGGATGAAAAGTAGTATGCTGGTCTATCTCTTATATGACTCGCCCCGTATTAATTTTAATTACAGCTATTTCGGTTAGTAATTTCAGTAGTTAGTGGTTAGCAGTAGTTAGTAGTTAGTAGTAGTGGTTAGTAATTTGAGAGAGATCATTGTATTTAAAAAACGAACAGAAGATTGAAAAACAAAAATGCCAAAAATAGAATTTTCATCAGTTTCGAATGAAGACAGCTTTAGCCAGTCGTATTTTGGTTCAATTTATGCAACTCAGACAATTATAATAGTAAACGAAATTTCTCTATTAACATGTTAACTGAATTTTCACATGATTTTCAGACACAAATTATGTAGGAAACAACTACATTCTTCAAAATAAAGTGGATTATAGTTTATAAAGAATTATCTTTCTTTTTAAGCACTTCTCTGAAAAATATACATATTTTCCAGGAGACAAATCCGTTTATAACGCATATACATATATATTTACTTGCAAATCTACAGATCAGAGGCCTCAACGTCAGCTCTACAAATCATTGTTCATTAATCTCACTAATTTTTAATATTATCTGCATAATATTTGATATCCTAAAATTCAATTTTTTAAAGTTATTTATACATTTGTAAAAATATCAAATTTCTCCAACATTCCGAAAATTTTAGAATTATCGCATTAAACACAATGTTATGCCATGATAGGATAAACTAGTTGGGGCGGAGCTTCCTGAACCTCTCACCCCCGTTGTCGCTTTAATTTTATATTCTAAATTTCCAGTAATTGTGCTATTTCATTTCTTGAGTAATGTCTGAATGCATTTACTATTTTAATTTCATTAGAATAACCATCTCCTTGTAGAAGAGATTTTATCCTATCTTTAAAAGAATACTTATATTTCAACCACTAAACATCATATTTTGCTGAAATTGAATAAAATTTCGTGTATAAAATATACTTATGCAAATGTAAATTCCTCTTATGTGACCTATATTCAATTTACAAATTCAGCGTTTTTATTATTTTCATTTGGAAAACCAATTTGGTAATCTTTCCTTAGTATTTAAAACAAATTCTCATCTATTTCATAAAAAAGCATATTAAAAACTTAAATCACCCGAAAATTAGCTATTTTATTAATAAAATTTCGCATCAAAATAATGCGATTCACTTGAATTTTCTTTTTTTTATATTCTTTGAAATATTGATGTCCAGCAAACATTTAATGAAAACAATGCATTGGACATTTTTGAAAAAAATGAGAAATTAAAATGTTTCACATCTTTCAAATTAATGCATAAAATTTCCAAATAATTTATACAATTAATTTCGAAATTCTAATAAATATATTAGCAAATTTTCAAACCGATAGGATTAAATTAAGATCTCCATTTCTTAAATTTAGCATCCATAATTTAGCATTTACAATTATCCCAATGGGGCATTTCTTTTCGGTGAATGTTAAAATTAAAAAAAAATCGTTTGACTTCTCATTGAAAAGCATTGTGACCTAAAAAGAAATGTTCTAGGTTTTTTGAATGAATGAGCCAAATGTAACTAAAAACTATACAGATAATTACGGGTACCTCACCAAAAATCAACCTAATAGGACGATTTTTACAGTAGTATTGTAAGATATTGTAAGATATTGTAAGATATTCTTTATATAATGACAAACATTTCGTGATTACATAGAGTAAAAGTTTTTCTTTCGCAATTTAGGGATTTTTAAATTCCTTATTTCTGAATAAAAAAAGGGACCGAACTAGTAACCGTATCGCCCCGCGTATACCTATCTGCAAGATTAAAAAAAGAAAAAAAAGTGTATTTTGGGGAAACTTTCCTGAAAAATGAAACAAGATATTGCGAAAACTATTTTGTATTTCGTTTATTACATTTTAAAGAAAATAATTTGTTTTTTGTAATGTAATAAAGTTGGATGTCACTACCAGACCCGCTCCCCGGGTATGGTGTCCTTCGTATAGCCGTCCACTGTGTTCACCGTATCTCTGTCAAATGTTATTTAAAATTACTTAAAGCATAAAGTCTTTACTGCACACACTTGAAATTAGAGGGTAACCGTTCGGTTTTTGTAAATTTTGATACTTCACAAAATAACGGCCGTTCAAACTTAAGGTATCGATTCTCACAAAAAATTTAAACTTTGATTGTTTATAAAAAAGAAAAAAAAAACATCAAATCGTCAAAAGGAACGATTCTAGATAGTAATGTTGTTACAAATTCGTCAAATGTTAAAGAAGATTGGTATAGATTTGATCGAGTTATCCTGATCACGGATTTAAAGAAAATAGTTTTGAGATAATCATGTTTAAATATTCGAGTAACGATTTATATATGATTTTATGGATTTTATATATGATTTTATGGATTTTATGACAAAGTAAATAAGAACGGCGTAACTTTTTATGTTTAATTAGTTCGCCCAAAAAATGTGTTGAATATACTTTATGGATTGTACTTTTAGAAAATGCACTAAAAATACAATTTTTTAAAGATTGCAGGTAGGTATATCCCCATAACAAATGCCAAACAGCCCGACCAAATGGCTGCAGGTTACAGAGCTGCCAACCTATTATTAATATTCCGTAATACGTGGGCTAATTTTACCTTAGGTTTAACACGTTTCACATCAATGTTTGGATAAATGTTTGGATGAATCTTTATTTATTTATTTTCAGGCTTACTGTAGGAATTTATTTAATTTCATTTCTTAAAAAAAAATTCTGGTGCGAAACATGTTAAACCTGGGTCAAATTAACCCACATATTACGGAATATTAATGAGAGGTTGGCAGCTCTGCATGTACAATAAAAATGGCCTCTTCTTTATATGCCAAAGCTGTCCGTATTGACAACTCCATTTCTTGAATGGTAGCACATCATAACGTTTTGATACATGCCCGATAAGATATATATTTTTTTAATCTTTTATAAAGATCATTTAAATTTTTCCGGTACATATTTCTTTTTTGAAACCAACATTTGGATTTTAGCTTTGACGTATTAAGTATAGCGTGTTTGCAATCTTTTAAAAGATAAATAGAATAACATAATCACATAGAATATTGAAAATATAGCTATCACATTACATAAAAACAGAAAAGTTATTTTAAGAAATTACACTTTTTCAGAGATTTTAGCTATTGCACGTTGATAAGCATAATAAAAAATATATTTTATGGGATATTAATTCTCCATCATTTGAAAATATTTACGATTTTCATGAATAAAAGATTAAAACGCTTTTCCATGTTTTTATTGTCATGCAATAATGGCTCGTGGGTTATTTAAATGGAAGTTCACAACGACAATAAAAAATTACGATATAAATATGTAGTTATGACGTAACATACCAGTTAAAATACATTCGTATTGTCATAAGTTAAAAAAAAAATGGAAATATCAGAAATAAACACGTTGTCATTGACGAAAATATTACATTATTTCACTTTCTGCAAAAGAAAGTACAGTACATAATAAATATTTCACATTAATTCGATAAAATACAATTTAATTTTCAAATTATTTTGAAGTAATGATTCAGATGTTTTAAAATAGTTCCCGACCGATATATAATATCAAAGATTACACGCTTGATATCAGTTATAAAAATCATCGTTTCAGTGAAATAAATAAAATAACTTAATGTACATAAAGGAAACTTCATGGGCTGATCCGAGATTTTTACATCTAATATAGCCTTGTATTACAAGAATTTATAATCAAAATTGTTATAATATTCATATTGTTCTTACTTTCATATTTTTTATCCATTTTTAAAAAGTACGCAGATTTTCGAAAGAAATTATTTCATAATAATAAAACGTGTTTTTACTTTTGACTCTCGCGCAGTGTTGCCATGGGCTACTTTTTTAAAAATAACATTTCTTTATTACCACCAGTTCCTTGATATAGTAAAATTCGTATTAGTTAATGGCAAAATAAATAAAGCGAAAACAAAGCGAATTAAACCATTTAAAAAAAGTGGTGCCAATCAAGAAATCAGAACTTTAAAAAAGTAGTCCACTGTCAACACTGCTCTCACGTCGCATTTGCAACACCTCAAAACTATTCATTTTAAGCATAAAATCGGTGTTGTAGAAAACCCATTCTACACTATTAAGACAGGCAAATTTTGATTTGGTATAAAAATACTTAATTTAAAAGTTTCAGCTTCCAAACATTCATGTACAAGAATAATTTACTTGAAAAGATATCAGAAACGTTCTCGCGGATTGAGCGTGCATAAATATTCTGAGGTATTCTTATTCTTATTTTCCTCAAAATGCGTAATTTTTGTAACGCATGACTAATCTAACTTTCTATCATTGCTGGTAACTGTATACCATAATTTTATGTCGACGCATTTAAGACTTTCGTTGCTGAAACATAACTTTAACGAAGTTATATATGTATATATATATATATATATATATATATATAATACGTCTAATGATTAATTAGTTACTTATAAATACTTTTCTATATATTAAAATATAAATTATATCTTTATTTGAATACATTAAATAGCCAAAAATGTGAAAAATTGGTTGACGTAGTATAGGATGAATTTGTTTGCATCTTTAAATTCATACAAAAATTTTGATAGATACTGTAATTGTATGATAATTTGAAAGTTAATGGGAGACATAAAAGAAAAAAAAAACATTTTATGTCATTATTCAACACTTTGTTTAATGGTCATAATAATATTCGTGTTTTAAAAAAACAATCATTATTAACTAAATGCGTGTTGAATTCGACATTCTTTCTGTTGGATTCTTTCCCCTACGTGATGAGCCCCACCAGTGGCTGAGAGGTTCTGCTCTCGAAGCTGGTAGACGGGAGGTGCTGGGTTCGATCCTAATCGCGCCCGTCAGCCTAATCGTTCAGAGTTTTCATGGTTTTCTTCGAGCCGTGGATTTATCCATGCGTAAATACGGGTTAGGTTCTCTTAGAAAGATCCCCACGAAGGGCACTCTTCCCAGGGCCTATATCCCAAGTGTAGATAATTGGTTGTCAATAATCACCCAACCCAACCCCTACGTGATGCGTAACAGTTTGGTAAGCCATTATCAAAAAGAATATGCATTCATATTATACATTTTGGAATATCTCACTAGACTGTAATAAATTTTGTATTAAATACATGTATTCTAAAATAATTACTACTGCATAACTGCATAAATTTGAAATAAATGAGGCGTCCTCTGCAATAACAAGGCAAGTGAAGTTACCTTGTAGTTTAATTTTCAGATTTATGTAATGTAATAGCACATACGGAAATAAAAAAATTATGATCATAAGCAAAGAAAAGATGCTAGAAAATTTTTCTTAATAGGAATTGTAATACAGTCTAGAAATACAATACAATTCGTGTAATACAATCTCCTTAACATGCAAAGAAGATATATTCTAAATTAAAATGTTGAAACTAAATTTAAAAGCTTTGTAGATGAAACTCTATTTTTCACTTGCCTTGTTATTTCAGAGAGCCTCTCAATTAGCTAGGATTGGGCAATTAACGTTCCAAGAACTTTCATAAAAGGGCGGAGTTTGCGTAGTTTTAAAAACCAGATTTCATATTCAATTGTCCTTCAACAAAGTGTTAAGATTTACATTTCAAATTGTCACATACTCTAGAAAAAATATTAACTTTTTGATTAAGTGTCAGGACTGACTACTATTTATCAGCGGCGTAGCCAGGGAGGGGGTCCAAATGCTCTGAATACCAGTAATAATGTAAAGTTTTTTTTGCATTGATTATCGAGAAAGTTCTCCAGGTAGAAAAGTCAAAGAAAACTTTACAAAATTAGTCGTGTTCAGAGCATCTGGACCCCCACCCTGGCTACGCCGCTGCCATTTATATATACATTACTACCACAGTTAAAAAGGTTTTGTTTGTGGCAGATTCCTCTTGAAAATGTAATAGAACAGGCGTATTGCTAAGATTATTTTTCAAAGAGTGGTAAGAATAGAATACAAAATGGTCCACTGAGACGTATATGTCCCGACCCGTAGACAAAGAGTTAACCCCTTAATTCTCGCTCCCGTGATATTCACGGGCTGTGTATTCTACTTTTTTTTATTCTGATCCTTTGATTTCCACCAGTTTTTTAAAATATTGAAATTAGCTTTATTCTCGCATCATTTTATCAGGCATTAGATAAGGTGAATATTTCTACTTCAAAAAAGTGGTGGCAATCAAACAATTTGATATTTTTAAAAAGTAGCCTACACAAAAATAAAGCGACGCTGAAGGGGTTAATTGCCCAAACGTCAGTTGAGGTACAGTGCCTAGAATACATAGTGTGGAAAACGGCTACAAAATAGTACTAAAAAATTGAATCCGATAAATGTAGAACGATGCTGAAAATTCTAACGGGTCGATCGCATCGACATCTTCTAGCAGTGACGTACACAGGGTGGAAGTCCAGATGGTTTGGATACCACTAATTTTATAAAAATATTTTTGTCATATCCAATCGGAGAATTTTCTGCGATATTAAAGCCGAAGAAAACTTTATAATATTACTGGTTTACAGAGCATTTGAACTCCTTCTCTGCCTACGCCACTATCTGCTAGCTCTTTTCAACGCAGATATTGTATAACAATCGAACTAAGAAAACGTTTCAGCTGGTGGTAAATATTTTTAATAATCAAATTATACCCTATTTCTTTTGACTTGGATAGTGATTTTCATAAGATTTGAAAATATGAATGATATTGATCATGGCCAAAAAACGTGATACGAATTCTTTTGTTCCTGGTTTCAGTACTCGATACAAGACAGCAAACTAGAAACTATCCCTATTTAGCATACCAAAGGATGAATCTCTGCTAGAAGAGTGGAAAAAATTAATAGCCTGATATGATAAAAAAACTGACTTCAAAATCATTTACATCTGAAATATACACTTACAAGATTTTATTAACAGAAATTATGTTCATGTTGTCAATAGTGAAACGGTTACTTTTGCTAGAAGGAAATCTATTTTTAAAGCGAATGTCGCTGCGATCGCCCTTTTATTGTACCGCATCGTTGCACGTTTATCGGGTACAATTTTTTAGCACCTTTTAAAGCATTACCAGTTTGGCCTTTTTTTAAATTCCGAAATTTCGCATTCATACCAGAAATTCCCAATAATGTTTTTTTGCTTACTTAATGGCAGCTATTTCGTAACTTCTGAAAGTAAAATTCTTGTTTTAGAATTTCCGGTTTGAATTCGAAAATTTTGAATTAAAAAACGGTTAAACGGTTTTCCACACTATGTATTCTAGGCGCTGTAGTTAAGGGCTCACTGTGGAGATCCGAAAAGTTTTTAGTTTCCGTCTGTTTGTTTGTCTGTCTGTCTGTCTGTTCCGCGATAACTGTCGCAAAAATGATCCCATTAGGTTGATTTTTGGTAGGTAGGTTGGTGAGGTACCCGGAATTAGCTGTACAGTTTTTAGACATATTTGGTTCATTCGTTCGAAAAATATAGAACATTTTGTTTTAAGTCATAATGCTTTTCATTGGGAAGTCAGATGATTTTTTAATTTTAACATTTACTAAAAAGAAAATCACACATTGGGATAAGTGTAAATACTTATAAGTGTAAAAATTATGGAACTAAATTTACGAAATGGAGATCTTAATTTAATTAGATCGCTTTGAAAATTTGCCAATATATTTATCAGAATTTCGAAATTAATTACACAAATTATTGTGAAATTTTACGCATTAATTGGAAAGATATGAAACATTTTAATTTCTAAATTTTCACAAAAACTTCCAATGCATTTTTTTTTCTATTTCATTAAATGGTTGCCAAGCAGCTATACTTCAAAGAATATCAACAAAAGAAAATTGAAGTGAATCGCACTATTTTGTAGCGAAATTTTATCAACAAAATAGCTAATTTTTGGGTGATTTAAATTTTTAATAAGCTTTTTCTAACAAAATAGATGATAATTTATTTTAACTGCTAAAGAAAGATGACCTAATAGCAACCTTTGCAAACGAAAAATATAAAAACGTTGAATGTGTAAATTGAATATAAGTCTCTTAAGAGGAATTTACACTTGTATAAGTATATTTAATACACGAAATTTTATAAAATTTCAGCAACATATGATTTTTAGTGGTTGAAAAATAGGTATTCTTTTAAGGATAGGATAAAATCTCCTGTACAAAGAAATGATTAATCTAACAATAGTATGCATTCAGATATATACTCGAATAATGAAATAGCACAATTATTGGAAATTGAGAATATAAAATTAAAACGACAACGGGGGGTTCAGGGGGGCGGAACCCTCCTGAAGGAATGTATTCTTATTCTGAAAAAATACATATTAAGACGTTTATCCTATCATTCCATAAAATTTTGTTTAATGTGTTACTTCTAAAATTTCCGGAAGTTTTGATAAATCTTATACTCTTATAAATGTATAAATAACTTAAAAAATTGAATTGTAGGATATCATATGTTATGCAGATTATATTAAAAATTAGTGCGATTAATGAATAGTGATTTGTAGAGCTGAAATTGAGGCTTCTGATGTGTAGATTTACTATTATAACTTTATATGCTGGCTAAAGCATGTTGAATACGTTTTCGTTTTAATTGATAATTTTATTAACCTCGAGAATATCGAGAAATAATTTTTCGAAGAAATTTATCTAATGCCTACTTTTCAACGTCCGTGAAATAGTGTTTAATTTGACAAGGGTTAAACATGTTTAAAACCAGAAAAGATATTGGATTTATCCATTTATCTTTATTTATTTAAATTCATGCTTGTGAGAAAAAAAAATATTTTGTGTATTTGCTATACACATACTTATACTAATCTTAACTTAACTATATTTAAATGTATGGCAGTGGAAACTGCCTTTTTAAAAAAAAACTGGGGTAGATTTATGCTCTCCAGATTCACTTTGCCTTTTTACGAACGATTTTCCTTTAGAAACAGTCAAACATATTTTCTCATCATCTATTTACTTGTTTTTCTACGAAATTATTCTATTTCAATATCTTGCGCAAGCAGACTTCTTTTTTCCTACTCATTCGACTCTTAAATCGCAAGTTAAATTTGATTGGCTGCTTAACGGAAGCTGACCTTGACAGGCTATCTTACTAATTTCGGATTGACTGATGAAGTTGATGGTGAAATCCATTGTTTCTCTTTCATTTTGCAGTGCATTTTTGCTACTTTAATACAATTTTTTTTATGGCTCCTTTAAGATGTGATACACAGTTACTCATATACAGGGAGTGGAGTTGCTCGCAACTGGGAATCCCCTTGAAATGATACTCTGTTTATCTATTTATATGGAGCTTCTTTAATTTCATTTATGGAAAACAAAATCTGGTTCGAAACATGTTTTACCTAGGTCAAATTAGAGACATTTTACAGAAAAATACTGGGAGGTTGACTGATAGGCTAACCAGCTCTCGTGCACTTCTACTGGAATCATAAGATACTAGGTTCATTCGTTGCTCACATTGTCAACCTATTGGACACATTTTGCTACTGTACCAAGCAAATTGTTGTGTACAGAGCAATAATTCTTTTCATACATGTATGAATGAAAAATTGACTTAATCCACTTTGATTTTGAATGCCTTATGTATTCTCGCGTTGTTTGTTTAACACTTTCCAACATAGTTGAAAAGTTTTTGAATTCGGTTTATCTCTCTGTTCGTACTCTAAATCTCGTAAATATACTGGGATTGCCATGAAATTTTTTATATGTTATTGAAGATTACTGTAGAATGTTAGGTATTGAAAACGAAGTGTATTGCAATCCTGGTTCGTTTACAGGGGCACGCAAAATAATTCCGTTATATTATGTTCTATACAGAAAAATCGTTTAGATTGGATTTTATTGTTGCAATATTTAAAGCATAATGAGATTGATATTCATCACTGAGATGGATTAAGATATGCTTTTACAGGAGTGTAGAATACACTGTTAAAATTTTCTGTTTAAAGTTGCACCAATCTATGGTGTAAAATAAGGAAAAGCATCAAAGAATGGCATTTCTTAATTTGTAAAAGCTCCACGAAATGGTGCAACCCCCAAAATTGCCTTATTTGCACCACGGAATGGTGCAACCTAATAGCGAATGAGAAACGCTGATTTCTGCGCATCTCTACAGCATCTTTATCAGATAAGCTGAAGAGAATGGAAACAAAATTTTCATCGCCACCATTGTTGGCAAGAGGATTTATGGAATGGCACGGTAGGTTATTTTTAGTTTTAATCTTTTATTATTCTAGATTTTGTATCTTGTGAATATGAGCTTATGATGTCGCATCGTACATTCATTTATTTGAGTAATTATTCCTCTCTTATTTAGTTATGTTTTCCAAATTTTCCTCATTCCGTCATTTCAATGCGCAAATTTTCTCAAAAAAATATAATGTTATTAATTTTCCTCCCCTCCCTCCTTTGTTAAGTTCAGTGTAACAGATTTTATCCATTTATTCTGATAACTTTTTCGATTATCATTTACATTAAAGACTTCCATTACAAACTTTGATGTATCATCATATCCTGACTTTTCGTTTTCCTACCAGTGTTTTTAGGTGCGTTCGTAATTATATAAATACGTAGCACCTATTATCGTCGTCTGGTCCGTCCGCATATAACAACGCAGAAACTACTCAATCGAATGGTTTGAAATTTAAGCTATATTATCTTTGCAGAATTTTGTCGAGACATTTCAAATTTTATGAAAATCGAATCAAAACTTTAGACGATATTCATAAAAATATTTATTAAAAAATTTGAATTTTTTAAAAAGAAATCGGTGTTTTCTTGTTATAGGAGCTTCCGAGGTTTAATCGTCAAGCGACCGAGATACTTATTTTATGACAGAAATTAAACTGCAGACGATATAATTCATTTCGCAGAATAAAAATCATCAAGATATGAATATTTATATAACTAGCTATTGTACGAACGCACCTCATTTGTCACGTTTGACGTGCAATTTCCAACTTGTTTTTCTTTTCGTATTCGTTGACATGAAGTAAAGTACCACAAAAATAATTACATAAACAATAAAAATGGTATGGTGATTTTCAATTTACGCTGTGTTTATTTTATAATTGATTATAAGCTGAAGATAAAGAATTGACTAAGGAACAGTTGACGAAATATTTTATTGTTTAATATATTTCGAAACTCGAAGCTGAGAAGAATTTTTTTTTAATTGTGTGTATGCATTTTTCTGCGATATTGTTTATATTTTATATTTTCAAGATTGAGTAATTTTAAAACATTCATTTTAAATAAGTTTAAACTTACTTATATAATATAAGACTAAATTTTTTTAAAATTTAAATTATGATTTAATTAGTTTAGAATTCACGTTATATTCAAAATGTTTTCCAAACAGTGAAGAACAGTGAGTTAATTTGGCAGAAAGTAAACGCATTTGAACCAGTAAATTTATTTGATATATTTTTATATATTTAATTTCATGTTTTTCGCCAAGAATATTTCATTAAGTTTCAAACAAAAGTTTCCGTTTCAAAACGTTTTTAACCTGTATTAAATTAACCCAAATTTTATTGATGAATACTGAAAGTTTGGCAGATATGCTCTTAGTTTAGTGTCTTTTGCCTTAAAGCTAAACTGTTCACAATTTAGAACGCAGGTTTCCAACTACGGACCACGTAGAAATACTATTTTCGAACAGCGAACTTCGCCTTATTTACTCACAGAAATTCTGCAATTAAATAAGGCAAAGATTACTGCTTAGATATAGTGGTTTCACGCAAGCTGCATTTTCGAAATTCATGACTTAAGACATGGAAGAGACAAAGTAAACCCAATATATCTAATTCTGAAAATCTTTAATATTTTTGAAATATGAAACTAATAAAAATGAATATAAAATAAGCTAACAGTATCATAGATTTATAATCTTTCAATTTCAAATAAAATATAATTCATAAAATACAACTCATTTTAAAATAATTTTATTTTAACTAATGAAATGGATAGATGTGCAGACAGCCAATGTGGGCCAGGGGTTAAATTTCCCTCGGGGGAGTCTTGACAATCACATTTATACATTACACATTTTATACATTACAAAAAAAAAAAAAAAAAAAAAAAAAAATCTTTGAAATAATAATGTTTTCAGGACATAATTATACATTAAAAAGGATAATTACACTCTTTAAAAAAAAGTCGTAGCAATTAACCCTTTCAGGAGCACGTGTGCTCCTGTAACGTTGAATTGTCACCGGAATTTAGGAAAGAATTTAGTTCAAAATAAGGAAAAGCAATTTTTTAGCTCTTATTCGTCAAAGTTAAAAAAGTAAAATTTAATTAAAAGTTTCTGGTGTGAATTAGATTAAAATTAGGTGGGATATAATATATCCCACCGCCCATCAAAGGGTTAAGCCATCTCATTAAAGGAAAAGTAGTAATTGGTAAAACCGCTCGGGGACTACGTATATATGCACTGAAATTAGAGCAGAGATTGTAAAAGGTCATAATGACAAGTATAAAGTTAAATTAATTTTTGTTTTTTAATATTTATCTTCATAACTGTTTTTCTTTAAATACTTTCGAATAATATTGTTAACTCAATTCCTTTTTAAATGAATTAATAATTCATAATTATGTAGTACATTTCTGATATTTATGTAAAGCGCTATTTAGGTAACAACATGCATATGTAACTGCATTTTGTTTTATGAGCTATAGAAGCAAATTGGATGCAATTTTCTACATCAATATGGCACGTTACAATGCTTTTACAAGGAATGATTATCTGAGAGATTTATGTGAACTATAAATCTTCAAATGGACTGTTGTACATTTGAATAATGTTGCAAATTCTTAATTTTGATCAGGTTATTTCTACATCCCTATTTTTTCTAATATTATCTCACTCCAGAGAATAAGGGTTTAAACATTGAAAGTTCTGTAAAAATAGTCTTCCCATAAAATTATATAAAACTGATAGTACCAGAAATTACTTTTCTTTAAGGGCTCTGGGCGTTTTAGTACATGTGCGCCCCTTTCTGTGCCATTGGAGAAGGCGCACAGAACAGACATAATTTCTGTATTTTTAAATTATATACGGACACATCTAAAAATTTAATGTTCACCAGAAAAACTTTACAGTACATGTAATAAATCAAAATTTATACGTGTTGCTTTTACTCCCTTCTTCTTTTTACGCTAAATCTTTTAAGTATGTAGTTGTGAATCCAACTGCATGTATAGTGTGGATGAAATGAAAGAGGCGAAGACAACGGAGAATAAATTATCGTTTGTTTCGTATACTTTTAAAAATCGACAAATCTTTTATATTTCAATAAATAAAAAATCCCCGCAAAATGCCTTCCTGAAAAGAAATCTGTTAAGAAATAATATATTTCAATTGATATATATCTCCTAAAATGTAAATCTGAATGAAATTGATTAAAAGTTTAAATTTTTATTCTGAGTAAAAAAAAGGGAACGAAAATTGTCATAAATTATATTTCCTTCAAACATTAATAATTGTTGAATGTGTAGTTTTGTTAATTTTTAGCAGAAAAATATATTGCGTAGAATGGATCTTTCTCTTTTTTTCTCTGAAACTGGTCAAAATTTACCTGTCACTTTTGGGTTTGATTTCAAGACTGCGATCTCCTTCCTTAAAACGTTTGGATCTGTTTTGAGCTGTCCGGGCACTACCCTTGTCCTGGTGTCCTACTGCACCAGTTTTAAGAAGAGCTTCATTGGTTATAAGGCATAGTTTAAAATCATGCTTTAAAGTGCATAAAATCTTAACATTTGTATCACTTATTACGTAACCTAAACATGAAAGAAATAAGCCTTGCATGCTTATAGAATATAGAGGGACATGATTCTTTTAACCTCTTCACTCCCAGGACGTACTCTGCGTACTTCCTCTCATTTCAGCAATCAGCGACCAGGACGTACGCTGCGTTTTCTTCTCATTTCAGTAATCAGTGAACCGATGTCGTAGTTGTACAACTAAATATTTTAGGAAAGATACTCGGCTAATGTGCTCTGGTTGTGAAGATTTTCCAGGACTGTGCAGTAGAAGTCATTTTGATCAATATCATAAATTTTTAAAATAAATTCCTATGTTTTATGTGTATACTGAGGCTAGTGGTCAGGGAAAAATACAGACAAAAAAAGCGACATACACCAATATATTCTTATAGAAAAATTCATCTTGATTATTCGATCAAATAATCATCATGAATTTTTCTATCAGAATATACTGGTGTATATCACTTTTTTTTTACTGTATTTTTCCCTGACCACTAGCCACCCTGAATACTGTATGTATGTATATAATGTGCAAGTTTTATATATTATTTTATACGTATTATGATAACGTTGTAAATCCTTTAACGACCTTACATTCATTACTATTAAATCACGGAAGTTATGAAATGATTTATGACACAAACATTTTGCACCGCACAGCCTGGTATATAGCCCTCTACCAGCGAAATTAAGCCTGGGAGTGAAGTGGTTAAGTAACATTTTAAGTTTAACAATAGGTGTGATAAAGAGCCAGCTACAGGCTTTGCTATAAAAACATTAAAAAAACGATGATATTTTTGATACAGCCTAATACAATGAATAAGGACAGTATAACAAATCTCATGAGTAACAACATGCACGCATAATTACCATCTATTTTGCGATTTAAACCTGTTCTAGTCCGTCAAGGAAAAGTTGGCCTCTGAACGTGAAAAATGTTTGCGATGCTACAAGGGCAGAATGTTGGTAAGACAAAAATGATGAAAAAATGCTTCATTTAATTAAAAATTGGATTGTACCAACTGGTATTATAGATTATATTATTACCAACATAATATATTTCTTTAAATTGTTATTAGTCATTGGTCAACATTCTGCGAACAGATTATATCTAAATAGATTTTATCAACCGATTATATCAACATTTAATGCATGGGATTATGAAGAAAAGTGCCTCAGAATGATCATGTACATGAAGTTGTTTTATTTCTTTCCCTAAAATGATGACTTGTTTAGCTGTCTTAGATATCACATTTGATATTAGATATCTGTCGAGTACAACTGCATTTTAAAACACTTTAATTATTATTTGAAATTAATGCGAAAATTAAACTGGATGTTATCGAATTTAATTTTCTCAGCAATTTAGTGATGAATAAAAAATGTAATGAGTATCATATATTTGTGTTTCAAAACTATATCCCTGTGAATTCATAGAAGATTTTTTGACAAATATAAAAACATAATTGTTTAGAATATTGAATACTAAGATATCACATTACACACATAAAAAAATAATTATTTAAAGAAATTGCACGTTTTAAGAGATTTTATATGATGTTTAACATAAAAAATACATTTTATGGAATATGTATTTTCCACCATTTGAAAATAATTACGATTTTCTTGAAGAACAGTTGTAAAGTTTATCAAGTCTTTATTATAGGCTTACCACTTTGTTTTCTATTTTATTCCGACATACCAATTCATACGAGTACTTTTGAATAGTAATTTTTGCATGATTTAATGGAAGATATTCGTAGTTTCATACAGTAAAAATGTTCCGTTTCGGAATTTACTGTTGACTGAATTCTGAATAAAAAAAAGAGGCCGAACAGGCAACAGCATCGCAATAAATTCTCTTATAAAGGCTACGCAGCCAGAGAAATGAGATTGAATGTTTCTTTTTTTTAAACCAAAGCTGACTCTATTGACAGCTTTATCTCTTGAAACAAACTCTACTTAAAAACGAAAAGCAAATAAGTAATTGGAATTTTTATATGCTTTCAAAATAAATCTAATTTTTTTCTGGTGTTTGTTTGGTTATTCTAAAAAAATGTTGAATATCCTTCTTAAAAAAGTAAAAATGGCGTGTATGTAACCTTTTGAAAGATAATGTTCAATCCTCGAAAATCACAGATGGATGTCGAATAGTACGGTGACAGTTTACTTATTTTTCTCGCCTTTTATTTTTTTTTATTATCTGTACATCCGAAAAGCAATTTTCAACATGTTTAATCGCTGTCCTACGATTTTATACAACAGAGATTAGTATTCGTAAATAATGCTACTAAAAAGATATACTGTAGGGGTCGTGTAAGTGAGAGGTCAATGTATTTGAAAAACGAATAAAAGATTAAAAAATTAAAAAAGTAAAACATATATACTTCACCGTTTTTGAATGAACATGCAATGAGCCATCCACAGTAAAATACTATGGTTTGTGTTCTAACGGTGTCTTAGTTTAATTTATGCGACTCAGACAATTACGATATTAAATAATTTCTCTCTGTTACTACGTTAAACTATTTCTCACATGATTTTCAGTTAAATCTCTAAGTTGAAACATACTAGAACGCTATCAACATATTTAAACACTCACTTCGATGACAAATTTCCTTCCCTTCTCTCTCTCTCTCTCTGTCTCTCTGTCAGCTCATTTTAAGAGAGCAGCGCGCAAGAAGAATTTCGTAACACGTGACCTACTTTAACCAATGCATGTTCAACTTTCTCCGCGCACTATCTCTTATCGATGAACTAATATTGAAGAAATGCTTTTGCCTATGCTTTTTGGCGGGAAACGAATTTTCCAGAACATTGTGGAAATTAAAAAACACGGCAAATTAATAGAATAATATTCGGCTTTTGCGTATTGAGAATAGAAGTTTCTCGATAACAAAACAATTTAAAATAAGAATTTTTTAGACTATTAGGAAAAGGAAATGGTGAATTTACCCAGATTAAAAGAAATAAGAGATTTATACGGGAATAAATAGAAGATGTTTAATATAATAAATAATTTAAGAAAATAGGTTTTTTAAGAAGAAATATTCTTATGAAATGTGATTTTTACGTCTTATTTGTCAGGAAATAAAAAGTGAATTTCAGTAGATTAGGATAAAAAAAAAATGTTTTAAAAACCCTTATTGTCCATATTTAAATTTTTTTTTTAATATGGACAGTAATGGAATATATTTAAGAAAGGGAATATTTTAATAAACTAGGGTTGTAAATGGAATATTAATAAAAGGAATTTTTCATACAATAGATTTATTAGGGTGAGGAATTTTAAATTTTGTAATATACACACAGAAACAATGTGAAAATACGTATACAAATTTTGAGCTATTTTGTGTATGTAACAAGCATGTGTCATTCATTTATAGCAGCGCCTTCCGACTGTGGCTTGGGGAGAATCAAAATTTTCGAATATTCATATTCGTATTATTTAATCGCAGAGTTCTTGAATTAAATAAGATAAGTAATTTAGTATTTTGAAATAGGGATTCTACACAAGACGCAATTATAAAAACCTGATTTATAAACTCTTTAAAAGAAACTCAAAATGCAAATTTTGCAAAATTGAAGATGAACCAGAGTTTACGACTGCCAACAGAGTTTATGAGTAAAGTAATTAAAAAATTAATAACTAATTTTCTTCACTTATATAATTTGAGCAAAAATTTTTAATAAGAAATTGTGAGTGGCATATCAAATTAAGTGGCTAAATAATATACCACCGCCCTTCAAAGGCTTTAATAGGTTGCAACTATTCCTTGTAACATATGGTTTAATTTTACGTAGGAATAGTTTTTTTTTAGAAAATATGTTAATTTTACGTAGTTTCGAATCAGAAAATTAATTTGATATATCTGTATATTTAATTGCATGTTTCTAATTGGAACGTATTTTATTTTATTTCTAAAAGCAAATTTCTGGTTTTAAGCGTGCTTAACTGGGTTCAAATTAAACCACACTTACGTAATCATGCTAAAGGGTCGGCTAGTATAGGCATGCATAACGTTTTTCACAATGTATTCAATTATTCATAAATAATTCTGAAGAAAATGACAGTGTTATGTGTTTTATTGTCTGAATTGTCTTTTATGTATTCATTGAATTCAAAAGGAAATTATCTCAAATATCAGCAATTTGCAAAATGAACCATAACATTCTGCACTAACATTTGTACACTGTAAAAAAAATCCGTGAAAATACAAGAGATTTTCCGTAAAATTTTACGTAGAAGTTTAATTTTTCCAAAACAACAGTACAATTTCCGTAAATGATATTAGTTCCGTAAAGGAGATTTCAAATCCGTGAATATGCAAAAAGTTTTCCATAAATTTAATGGCATTTTTTTTTTGTATTTTTTTTAAAACAGTGCAATGTTGTATTTCTTCCAAAACAGTGGGATTTCCGTAAATAACGTTTAGAGGTTTGAGTACAGAAATCGCCTTATTTTAAATGCGAATTAAGATTGTTGTATTTACTAGAGTTCTTCAAGGATCCAGGTCTGACCCGGCTCGACACGCTCGCACATTTTCACTTGGGCTATGTCTGGACGATAAATTTTTGTGAAAATAATAGTAATATTTATATTTTTAATGAAATATTTAGAAATTTATTTTATTTCTATAAGTTACAGAAAAATATTTCTTAAAATCTTCTTATTTTCCTTGATAGTGCTTCAAAATTAGGATTTTTTTTTTTTTTTTTACTTATTTTTATCTACTATTACTAACTTTCCTACGTGAGGCAATATTGAGTTATTTAAAGGTTTCAGAACATAATATCTCTGCAAGTTATCGTTATGTAAATTGATATTAAACTTAATTGATTTTGGCTTATAAATTTATGAATTAAACTAAAATTTATTACTTTATAAATTATAATTTTACAAAGTTTATAAATTTTTCCTTAAATTTAATTTTTCCTTAAATTTATAAAAATAGTTAATATTGTTTCTTTACTTTTATAAAAAATGAAGTTTATAATTTTATAAACTTTATAATTTATTTCTTTAGTTTATAATTTTATACATTAAACTAAATTAATTTAAACTAAATCAATAAATTTAAATTTAAACCTACCTATCACAAATAAAAAAAAAAGTCTGATCTCCCTGTAATCCCATTCCTGCAAACCGCAATTTTTTAGCATCATTTTTTTCTTTTTAATGAAATTTTAGAGTTCCGTACTTAAAAAGAACAAGTTGGTAAGTGTGATCGAAGATCGCCCAAAGGGTTTCGTTTAATATATTCCTTTCAAAACACTTTCCTTTCTTTAATAAATTCAAATAAATTTCATTTAGCAACAACAACAAAAGAACAAGTCATGTTTTTTATAAAGTACAAATTTACCGGTCTATTTTTTCGTTTTTTCGAATATCTAAACCAGCCAATGTTAAAATATGCGAATATTTCCCTAATCGGATTTTTGTAAAAAGTTTTCTTTTTGAATATTGTGTGGGGTAACGTGGGAAAAAACTTTTAATACCGAACTCAAAAATATATGTATTTTAATTTTAGATATTATATTTTTAAAGATATCGTCGAAAATTTACTGTGGAAATATGTCCCCCCCCCACTCAATTTCCGAATCTACTGAAACTAAAATTATGAAAATAATTAGGGGTAGTAGGACTTTATGTAAACCTTACAGAAAAACTATAGCGATTTTCCTAGGTAAAATAGTTTTGGAGAAAAACGTATTTTTTCGTTACACACAAACTTTACTTTTCGGCAGGTCAGCGAGTGAGTGACGGGCGCTCGAAGCATGTATCGACGTAGAATCATCCAAGGGTATTTGATAACGATTTTCGAAAAAACATGTCGGTAATTAGCCGAGATAACAATTAAGTTACTTGAAAAAAAATTATTTGGTTATATATATATATATATATATATATATATATATGCAAATTTTATCTTAAAAACGGCTCTAACGATTTTGAAGAAATTTTGTATCCTACTGTTTTGGGGCATCAGAAAACCATTGGGCTGCGTCACATGTTCGAGAAAATTCGATTAGTGGGTGATTTTGGGTGATTTTGGGTCATAGTCAAGCTAATTGTATCTAAAAAACGGTTCAAACGATTTTGACGAAATTTTGTATCCGACCATTTTCGGGCACGAGAAGAATATTGGGCTGGGTCGCATGTTCGAGAACTTCCGATTAGTGGGTCATTTTTGGGTCAACGCGGGTCAAATTAATTTTTTCTAAAAAGCGGCTCTAACTATTTTGATTAAATTTTGTATCCTACAAGTTTCGGGCACGAGAAAATCATTGGGCTAGGTCACATGTCCGAAAAAAATCGATTAGTGGGTCATTTCTGGGTCATTGTGGGTCAAGCTAATTTATCTAAAAAGCGGATCAGACTATTTACACAAAATTTTGCATCCTACGGTTTTCGGGCACGAGAAGACTGTTGGGCTAGATCACATGTTCGAGAGAATTCAATTAGTGGGTCATTTTGATGGTCATGGGGCATTATGGGTCAAGCTATTTTATCATAAAAACGGCTCAGACTATTTATACTAAATTTTGCATCCTATGGTTTTGGGGCACGAGAATACTGTTGGGCTAAGTCACATGTTCGCGAAAATTCAATTAGTGGGTCATTTTGGTCATGGGTCATGATATTTGAACTCAAATTTAATTTTTATTGAGCATAGCTCGGTCTTTCCTGCCCGTTTGTTTTACTTTTAGGTACTATATTTTCAAAGATTTTGTTGAAATTATACTGGAAAAATATGTCCCCCCCCACTCACCTCTTATTTTCGAATCTATTGAAACTAAAATTGTGAAAACTATAGGGCTAGTAGGAGTTTATTAATTAATAAATTTAATGTACGGAACCCTTTGAGCGCCAGTTATACTTGCACTTGACCGATTTATTAAAGTTTTAAAGAACTTTTAGCGCTCTCGGTACATATAATGCAATATAGTTCTGTGAATTTTGTGGCGAAGATTCCGCACATCCGTTCTAAAAACGCGTCTGTGTAATTTTAGTAAATAATATTTTAAATGTAGTCTATTAAAAAAAATCTCGTTTATATTTTAACCATCTTCGTGCATAGTTTTTTCATCTGAAAGACTATTCTAATCAATATATTGGAAAATGGGGTATATGTGTATCATATTTTAAATTTCGTATTATAATATAACGGTTCACAAGGAATCGATTAAATAAATTAAAAACGCATTTCCATCTGTATAGGATTTGAAACCGTTTAGCTTTAAATGAATTGTATAATGAAAAAATATAATAATTCAGACCACTATTAAACCACCTATTTGAAAATGTCGATTATAATGATACTGTTTTGCAACAAAATATTTTACAAATTTGTTACAAAACATGTATTAATTTCGAATGGCACGCTCGATAAAGAAAAACATTTAACATTCCTGTTTAAAGAAAAAAAAAAGTAAAAAAAGGCCCTGTTTTAATGTATATAAGTGAATTTATAAAAATGCACTGTTATATACATATAAATTATATGATGTTTTAGTAATCTATATGCATATGTAAATACTTTGCAACATATATAGCTAGAGAATAGGTTGTTTTGTGACAAAGCCTATTTTATTTTTAAATGTAAACTAACTAATAACTAATGATGTAACTTAACTTTTAATTAAACAATTAATGATTTTACTTTAAGTATACCCTTTTTGTAAAGTATGAAATATCGTTTTTTATGATCATTTGAAATTCATTTTAAAGGTCCCGTTTTAAAATTAAAAAAATTGTGAAGGGTCATTCAAAAGACCCAAATTCTTCCTAAACAGATCCCTGCGGCAGAAAATTCTGTAAAAAAAAAAAAAAAAAAAAAAAAAAAAAACTGTTTTCTAGAATTATAAAGGACGTTAATCGTGAAGTTGTTAAGGGGTACCTTGTCAATCCATTTTCTTTATGAACGACGTACTTATAATGGAATATAGTACTGTGAATTATGTCGGGAAGTTTAAAGAGGCACATCGGTCTTAAAAACGCATGTGTATAATTAAAAAAAAAATAAATGCAGTCTATTAAACAAATTCTCGTTTATATCTAAACAACTTTCGTGCATAGTTTTTCCATCTAATGGAATATTCTGATCAATATTTTGGAAAATGGGGTATCTGTGTATCATATTTTAAATTTCGTATTGGTTTACAAGAAATCGATTAAATAAATTAAAAACGTATTTTCATCTATTTAGGATTTGAAACTGTTTAGCTTTAAATGAATTTTATACTGAAAAAATATAATAATTCAGACCACTATTAAACCACCTATTTGAAAATGTCGATTATAATGATACTGTTTTGCAAATATATTTTGCAAAATATTTTACAAAATTTATTACAAAGTATATATTAGTTTCGAATGGCACGCTAGATAAAGAAAACATTTAACACGAATGATTTTTCTGCTAAGTATTGTTAGGCACACCATTTAGTTGCGTGATAATCATTGACCATGTCATTTAATGAACTCCGTACCATACTATTTATCGCACAGTTATATAGGAGAAACATCGATTCATTTTACATTATTACAAACACGATTATATCAATATACTAATTAAATTTTCAGCAGATATGAAATTACGCTGTAAATTATTGAATAAGTAAAGAATTATTGAATAACAAAGTGATAATTCACATCTTTTGTATTTCAGCGATTATATCAATTTAAAAGATGTAAAACATTGTTTTAACATTTTACACAATTTCTGATTAGTATTTGTATTACAGAGTTCGGCAGCTCCTTAATTCGTGGAAAGATTCCGAATCCAAATTTCTTTCTTACAAAGGATATTATATATCAAAGTAAGTTCCGCTTACTTGTATAATTAATATTACATTAATGCATCTCAACAAAGCTGAAGATTCAATATTTTTTCATAGGTAATGCTTTTTTTTTAATGATGGGAATCTTTTTATTCTTACAGCACCGGTAATACAAAATTAAAACAGATATACTAAACTGCGGATTCTGTTAGAATACTTTTTTTATTCCATTGCGAGATTGTCCTCTATCCTGTAACTTAATAAACTCCATAATTACTGTTTATCTCATAGTTATGTGTAAAACATTAGAAAAATCTTTACATCATGTTGCACATTTGGACTAGTATTTGTTTTGTTTTTTTCAATTCAATAGCTTGTAAATGGAAAAAAAAATGAGAGACAGGCTTACAACAGATATTTTAAATTAAAGTAAGTTTAGCACATTTGTATAATTACGATTATATTAGGCCATGTCCAAAAATACAGGATATGATATGTTTAATAGATGATACAAATTTTTAAACCATAGGTATTTTTAACTCTTGTGTGTAACTCAACTTGGTTTTTATATGTAAAGATGGAAATTTGTAAAAGATTTTTAACCCACTTCCTGATATTCTAGAATTAGAAAAAATACGTCCACAGATGTGTTTCTGATTAGAATATAACACTTATATATATCTAGAACTTAATTATAAATGAATACACTGAGTTTAATGCATTTTTCGCCAGTCCGCCGCAGGTGATAAATCGCCAAGTATTCTTTATAACATGTACATGTACAATTGTATACGAGTTGAAACAACAATGAATTTATTTATTAGCTAATACATGCTGGCCAAAATATGCCAAATGATTGTAAAACTTCAATAATGAAACATGTTAAAGGCTAAAAAGTAGAAAATAAATTTTAAATAAAAAATAAAGAGTGTCAAATTTAAATATATATATATATATATATATATATATATACATTTATAAATTAAAACTTTAATATTAAGTTATTCACGATCATACGTTGTGAAATCAATTTAGAAAATCTAAATGATAGTTAAAAAAAATGCTTCACTTTTTCTTTCGGGTTGCTCTACCTTAAAAAAGAAACTGAACAAAATTTATTGTTTTTAAATAAATTCACTTGCTTTCGTTTTCTACCAAACGTATATATATATATATATATATATATATATATATATATATACAGGGTGTTCCAAAAATAACGATCCATTTCTATGAAAACACTAATTCATTGATTTTTTTCGCAGGTATTTGAAGAAATGCTCTCCTTAGAAGAAAGAATAGCCATCAAACGATGAAAACTGGGTGATAAAACATATGAAGAAATGCGTCAGCTATACCATCGAAAATACGGAAAACAGGGGCCAATATCAGGCTACTTGTGAACAAATTCAGACGAACCGGTAGCGTGGTGGGTTAAAAACGTCCTGGACGACCATCAACATCTGACGATACCGTCAAGAGCATTCATGAGGCAGTTGAAAGGAGCCCAGGTACATCTGTCCGTCGGATGAGCCGTGAGTTGAGAATTCCTCAAACCACTGTTTGGCGTACTCACTATTCATATGTTTTATCACCCAGTTTCCAGGAAACGATGGTTATTCTTTCTTTTAAGGAGAGCATTTTTTCAAACACCTGTGAAAGAAATCAATAGATTAGTGTTTTCATAGAAATGGATCGCTATTTTTGGAACACCCTGTATATAAAATCGAGTTATGTGTCCACGCCAAATTAATATATAGTAACGAAAACATTATGAAGAAACATGAGTTGCAGTAATGAAATTAGGCGTGATTTTTAAGAGGAATATTGAATGCTTATAAAAGAGTGTTTTTTTTTAAACTACAGTAGAACCCCGATTATACGAATCCAAAAATAGGCTTAACCGAAAAACCTTAAAACTCTTTTCTTTTTTTTAAATATGAAAAAAAAATATTTTTAAACAAGCATACTGTTTATGAAATAAATTAAACCGCGTCAACTTACTTATTTGGACTATTGCGTAAATGCAGACATTTTATTGCATATCCACATACAACACTTCATTTCTTTACAAAATATGATGTGTTTCTTTGTTTTTCAACTTCACTTTGCTTCAATGCTGTCTTATCACGCCACCTTTTAGACAATACCAGATTTGACACTGTTGCATATTCTTGCACTCCAATATATTGAGGGGCCAATATCAACTTTTTCAACTCGTTAAGCTCTTCATGCTTATAAAATCAAGTTTGTATTTTAAAATCGTAAATCAAGTTTGAAAGAAAGGCAGGGGAAATCGAATAGAATACGGAATCTTGTAGCACTTGCAACCACTAACGTTTTACCTGACAATGGGGAAGTAAGAAGGGTGAGTAGTGTCACCTGGTAGAATAAAATTAGGAAATCTCCCGGTTATCCAAAAATTCCTAAATTTTAAAAATTTAGAAATTAGAAAAGTTTTTTCCTTGTAGTGTTTGGCCTTGATACAAGGATTCCGGAGCATTTTTGTTTCGCCTCTATCCTAAAAAAATGCTGTGGTGTAGCAGTTTGACATTCTTTTATGGCTGACAATTTGAAACAATCTCATATGAGCCACATGATAGCACTCGTATTTATCAACCGAATTGCGTGCGAATGAACATGTGTAAAGGGCTTACCAAGGTCTCCATCGAGCTCGTTGGCCCACTTCATCTGTCTATTTGTTTCAAAATGGCGACCACTTAAAAATTTCAAATTCGAAAAGATGTACAAAAAAAATATATATATATATACAAATTCAAAAGTTTTTCATTTCCATTAAGAGTTCAGCTTTGATACAATGATACCAGGGCATGTTTGTTTTACCTCAATCCTAAAAAATGCTGATATATACATAGCAGTTTGAAATAATAGGGTAACCGACATTTTGAAACAATCTGATATTTGTCATGCGATAGCACTCGTATTTATCTACCGAGTTCGATGCTACTGAACATGATCAATCAACTCCAAATCGGGTTCAAAAATTCGAGTGCTATCGCATGATATAAAAATGGGGTAAAAATATAGATAAAAATATAGATATTGATATAAATCACCATTTGAAATGAGGATGGTTTTGGAGACTGAGGGTCATGATCGATGAAAATAAATATAAATTTTCCAGACTTGCTTCTCTCCGATTAGCTTCTTATTTCTTCTTGCTTTTTCAAAAAATAACTACCTAAAAGCCTCAAAATGGATATTTTTGCTTTTTTGCCTTCGAATGCACTTAATAAATGAATCAGATAAAATTTGCTAAGATATTTTTCCATTATTTTGCATTAACAGCAACTTTTAATTAAACAACGTGCTTTAAACGAAATGTGAACTATGTAAAAAGGATGCTCAAAAACCTTTCAAATAATACCTTATTCATCGTTGTGCGGTTTGTATGTTCACACTAAAAGGGATTTTTATAACCAAAATAATATATATGAGTAGAGGATCTTTTAATTTATAATGACAATGTTTTTTCAATTTTTAGGAAATAGTAACTGTTCTATCGCTAAACGAAAAAAAAAAAGGTTTTATCCTATGTTTGAGATACTTTTATCATAAATTAGCTGAAGTACCCGGCGTTGTCCGGGATTTTAAGAATATTTGTGCAGAAAAACCAATTTCAAAATTAAACATGTTGTATATAGAACTTCAAAATGTTAAAATAGTGCAATATTTCCATAATCGGATTTTTATCATGATTTCAATACGTTCCTTAAACTCATATGACGTTAAATTCACCTGCTGACGTCATATCTACTTGCTTTCTTTATTACTCATATTGATACTCTCTTTGTATGATTCTCAAACATTTGAAAAAGTCCGTTAAACTTCTAATATGACGTCATATTAATTTTCGTTTTAATTCTATAATGACGTCATATTAACCTGCTTTCTGCACTTACACGTACTCATACTGCTTGTATTATTGAAGAATGTTTGAAAATTTTCGTTATGTTACCAATACGACGTCATATTAAGCTTTTTTTAAATTGTTGAAACTTTTTATTTCATTTTCATTTTTCACGTGGAAATCTTTCAACAGAAAATTAATTAAACGAGATGCTCTTTTCGTGCACCTTCATTGGTGCATTCGAGCATCACGTGACTCCCGCGGTCTGTAAAAAAAAGATATGAATAAAGCACCGCGGTAGCCTTTATTTTTCGTTAGCCTCGATTTGTACCTAACTACGCAACATTGCATGGATCGGAAAATGCGAGCTCCGTTAATGGCGTTATTTAAATATAAAGCTATAACACTATGCTCGTTCCGATTTTTGCTTTTGGACTTCGCTGGAATCTCACGTTGCGTACGTAATCGCTCCTGTATTTCTTAGCTTATTTAATATGTCCGTCGTTAATATAAAATGAGTTAACAATGATTTCCTTTACATACAAAATAGAAACAATACTATTTTATGTGATATATTTTAATAATGAAAAATATACACTATACATAAATGTCATACTCGATCTTACACCAAGAAAAACACAATTAAATGCCCACAGAAGAGATGGAAAGATGAAATGTAAATGCCATATTCTGATGTAGTTAACTCTGAAGCTGTATTAAACAGTAGAAATTAAACTAATAATGACCCTATGTGAAAAAATCCCTGACGGCTCGGCCTACAGGCACAGGTAGATTTCGAAGACGCAGACCGTGGGGCGCCTGTTTGTCGGGAATTGCGGAAGAAATGACCTTTTTACGATGATGCGGCAGTTGGTACCGCCTACTTCGAAACCTAACTTGTTTGCAGGCGGAATCGGCAGGGATTTTTTTGTTTTTAATTTTTTTTTTGCTATAACGGTTGGTCCTATAAAAAACTTGTAAATATAAAAGTTTTAAATAATATTAAGAGGATTAATAATAAATTTAAGCGGATTTGAAATCTTGAGAATTGGCGAAGTTATGAATTTTTTTCTTCTAAACCCCCCCCCCCCCCCTTAAGGCAATTTTTAATTATATCAAAAATCTGTCATACATAAATTTTCGGCCCTTCTCCTAGAAGTAATAATAACTTCAAACGGATTCGATACGTATCATAAGTAAGAAATTATGTTTTTTTTCTATTTCACAAAAAGCCCCTTGGTTCGATTTTGTCCATTAACGAACTTGACCGAGATTTTATGCCCCGTGATTTTATGTATCAGTTTCGAAAAGATGCGGGAGTTGGAACCGCCTACTTCGAAAAATAACTTGTTTGCAGGCGGAGCCGGCAGGGATTTTTTTTGTTTTTAATTTTTTTTTTGCTATAACGGTTGGTCCTATAAAAAACTTGTCTTGTTGTCTCTGTCTAACCAAGTTTACAGAATTCTACATCCGATGGATTTTCCTGCCGTTGCTCACAACCACGCACACACGCACGGGCACACAAAAATCCTTCATTTTATTAATATAGATTTAATATATTTATTCCAGAAGCACTGACTGTTATTTGAGATGGGATATTGGTCTTATATTGCAAGTACAATAAAAGTGCAAAATATATCTTACTAACATTTAAGCAATATTTCTCAATGGTGGGATACTATATTAGATCAATATTGGAGACTAATAAAATTTATTATTAGCCCAAAATTGCTTTGTTAATAGGTGGATTTGTTTCTGAAAAATAATTCTGATATCATAAATTCTATAATAGCCAGTAAACGGATGGAGATTAAATTTTAAAAACTTCAAACACTGAAATTATTATTATTATTATTATTATTATTATTATTATTATTATTATTATTATTATTTTGACAGACTGGGCGAATTAAAAAGTATTAAGTTTGAGTGCTTCACTTCAGATTTCATACAAAAATTTGCATATAATTTGATATACCGAAAATGGCACATGGTGAAGTAAAAGGTAAAAATATCTACTGAATTTGATAATTTAAATATAATTATTTTTCGTGTTTCAATTTCAGGCATGTCTGAAAGTTCTGAATCCAAACGTTCTTCCCGAAGAGCAATTAAGCTGTTGGTATTTTCCGTTTGTACGACTGGGTTCTTTTATCACACATGGACGTTTGTACAATTATATCTAACTTATCCAACAATGCTAGATGTTAGTGAAGAGTACCCTGAGAGAATTAACGTCCCAGCTATCACGATGTGTAACAGAAACAGGTCAGTATCTAGCAGATCAGACTTATCTATAGACCGGGAGGGGGCAGCACAGACAATCACCTCATCGAGTCCACGGCTGAAATTCCAGAATTAGTTAAAACTTGATTCGCATATTAAAACGCAATAGGTCTGCCAAATCATATCTTGGTGGAAAACCCCCGAAAACCCGATTTTAGTGGTTGGCTCGTAGGTTTACCATTGTGTGTTCTTGCTCCCAGTCCTCCATGTTTTCATACTTTTGGGTGCAGGAAAACACAATGGTAAACCTACGAGTCAACCGCTAAAATTGGGTTTTAAGGTGCTTTCCACCAAGATATGAGTTGGCAGACCGATTGCGTTTTAATATGCGAATCCAGTTTTAACTAATTCTGGAATTTCAGCCGTGAACTCGATGAGGTGATTGTCTGTGCTGCCGCCTCCCGTTCTACTACTATCTATCTATATTATAAAGAAGAAACGTGTCCGTGCGTAACGCTGGCGTCATTTTGCGAATGGCAATGCTTGACGATAAAATTTCGCTTTTGCGATTTTTGTTATTGCATTTTATTAAATTTCTAATCATATCCCACATTTTCAATTTTTACACCGTTATATAGGAAAAAAATCTATTTTCGAATGCAATTTGTTTGAAAACTGTATCTTAATTGACTGATTTATTACAATTCAAATGTTATTATATTACATATAAAGGGGAGAGTCTTAAATTACGTTCATTAAAATTAACAATCTATATTATAAAGGAGAAACGTGTCCGTGCGTAACGCTGACGTCATTTTGCGAATGGCAATGCTTGATGATAAAATTTCGCTTTTGCGATTTTTGCTGTTACAATTTTTTAGATTTCTGATCATATCCAACATTTTTATTTTTTACACCGTTATATAGGAAAAAAATGCTATTTTTGAATGCACTTTGTTTGAAAACTGTATCTTAATTGATTGATTTATTACAATTCAAATGTTATTATATTACATATAAAGGGGAGAGTCTTAAATTACGTTCATTAAAATTAACAATCTATATTATAAAGGAGAAACGTGTCTGTGCGTAACGCTGGCGTCATTTTGCGAATGGCAATGCTTGACGATAAAATTTCGCTTTTGCGATTTTTGCTATTACAATTTTTTTAGATTTCTAATCATATCCAACATTTTTATTTTTTTACACCGTTATATAGGAAAAAAATTCTATTTTTGAATGCACTTTGTTTGAAAACTGTATCTTAGATGACTGATTTATTACAATTCAAATGTTATTATATTACATATAAAGGGGAGAGTCTTAAATTACGTTCATTAAAATTAACAATCTATATTATAAAGGAGAAACGTGCCCGTGCGTAACGCTGGCGTCATTTTGCGAATGGCAATGCTTGACGATAAAATTTCGCTTTTGCGATTTTTGCTATTACAATTTTTTTAGATTTCTAATCATATCCAACATTTTTATTTTTTTACACCGTTATATAGGAAAAAAATTCTATATTTGAATGCACTTTGTTTGAAAACTGTATCTTAATTGACTGATTTATTACAATTCAAATGTTATTATATTACATATAAAGGGGAGAGTCTTAAATTACGTTCATTAAAATTAACAATCTATATTATAAAGGAGAAACGTGTCCGTGCGTAACGCTGACGTCATTTTGCGAATGGCAATACTTGACCATAAAATTTCGGTTTTGCGATTTTTGCTATTGCATTTTATTAAATTTCTAATCATATCCCACATTTTCAATTTTTACACCGTTATATAGGAAACAAAATCTATTTTCGAATGCAATTTGTTTGAAAACTGTATCTTAAGTGACTGATTTATTACGATTAAAATGTTATTATAATACATATAAAGGGGAGAGTCTTAAATTACGTTCATTAAAATTAACAATCTATATTATAGAGGAGAAATGTGTCCATGCGTAACGCTGGAGTCATTTTGCGAATGCAATGCTTGACGATAAAATTTCGGTTTTGCGATTTTTACTACTACATTTTTTAACATTTCTAATCATATCTCACATTTTCAATTTTTACACCGTTATATAGCAAACAAAATCTATTTTCGAATGCAATTTGTTTGAAAACTGTATCTTAAGCGACTTATTTATTACGATTAAAATGTTATTATAATACATATGAAGGGGAGAGTCTTAAATTACATCCATTAAAATTAACAAGCGTCCATTAAAATGGACAAAAATGCCATGTTTGTGTACATTGTATTTGCGTTTTGTGTATTCTGATGATTATTGAGTGAATCAATCGAAACATATCAATTTTAATATTTTTAATGTTTTTATTGATATTTTGACGTCTTTTAAGCAATTAAAGTGTTTTAGTATAAATTTTGGATTTTTTTTAGATACATTTTTAGTGTTGGTTTATTATGGTTTAAAAATAATTTTCAAGCATGATTTAAAAAAAAATCAATTGCGTGCAGGCTCATTACGAAAGAATAATAAAACAAGTGGGTAAGTGTGATCGAAAATCGCACAAAGGGTTTCGTTAAATATTCCTTTCAAAGCACTTTATCCTTTCTTTAATAAATCCAAAAAATTTCATTTAGCAATAAAAAAAAGTCATGTTTTTTATAAAGTAAAAAATTACCGGTCTATTTTTTCGTTTTTTGGAATATCTAAACCAGTCTGATAGCGGGCGAAGCACGCTATTATACTCTGTCATAATAATATCTGTCATGTGGACTAAATGCGATATTAAAAAAAATAATTTCAAATTAAACATGTTGTACACCTTCAAAATGTTAAAATATGCGAATATTTCCATAATCGGGTTTTTATCATGATTCAATACGTTCTACAAACTCATATATTTACTATTCTCTATTACTCATATTGATACTCGCTTTGTATTATTCTCAAACATTTGAAAAATTTGTTAAACTTCTAATATGACGTCAGATTAATTTTCTTTTTTATTCTCTAATGACTTGATATTAATCTGCTTTCTGTACATACGCATACTCATACTCCTTGTATTATTGAGATATGTTTGAAACTTTCCGTTTTATTACCAATATGACGTCTTATTGATATTTTTTTCAATTGGTGAAGCTTTTTATTTCATTTTCATTTTTCCCGTGGAAATCTTTCAATAGAAAATTAATTATTGTAGAAAGAATTTTAGAGTGGATTTTTAATGGTTGTGTGGCAACTGAAAATGTTTCAATTTAATAGGAAAAGGCTGTTAGAATTTTGTTTTTTTATCTCTCTATATTAAAACAATACGATTTTTTCAAATTTTTATATTTTGAGCTTTATAGTAGATATTTATCTATAAGTGCACAAATTTTCATGCCTGTAAGTTATATAGTTTCTGGGAAAGGGCTCTGTGACGGACAGACAACGGAGCGGGAGTAATAGGGTTTCGTGAGATGAACGAAACCCTAAAAATTGCACTTAATAGTTCAACATTTGTCTCCTGGTAATTTTCCATGACGAAATTAAAACTCCATCAATAAATAAATTAAAGATTAATAATGTAATAAAAACACAAATTCAACATATATATAATCGAACAGTTTCAATTTTTACACCTCTGAATTTTGGAAAATATGTATTTTCAAATGTAATTTGTTTGAAAACTGTATCTCATTTCACTGATTAGAAAGGTTAAGTCTTTTTAATTGAATGATAAAAACGTTAAAAACCTATAACGCAAATCAAAATAGAAGTAAAAGGGAGAAAATAAACTTTTTTTCTTGAAATAAATTAAGAAATAAATAAAATAAGTATTACGGATGAAAAAATAAATAAATGAAGAAAAAAAGTGAATCAAGTGCTTTGGTAAAATAATTTTGTGTTCACCATTAAATTTTCTGCCTTACTTTGGTACATTTTTACTCTCTGAATTTCTTATACACCCGGGACGAAAATATAACGCATCACCCATAATACACATAATCATTTTTTAACGAGATTGTAATGTGATATTTATTTTATTTTCTCCTTCTGTCTTTCTTTTGTGTATTCTGAGCAGTTCATTTAGCCAGACCCCTTCGAAGATTTTCATGTACAATTGAATATTAAACGCTAATGAAAATGGCAGATGCTTATCTAAGTAATTTTCAAAAAAATTGCCAGAGCAGACGATTTTTTATTTTTTTTTTTGTTGTTATCTATCACCCTATCAGCAGAAAAAATCCAAAACAAAAACTTTTAACTTTTTCTCTTTTTCGTTATGATTATACAGTGTCTCACAAAAGTGATGGGACACTTGTGCTTTATAAAAAGAAACTGCAATAAAATAAATAAACAAACATGTGCAAAAATTTTTTGGGTGTGTTTCATATTTAAAGTTAGTAACAATTATTACATAACATACATTTTGTCAAAATATTAAAATATTAATTTAGTAAAAATACAATTGTTCAGAACGGAGCAAAAAATGGCTCACATAAGTGATGGGACACTTACTTTTCCATCAAATATTTATCCAAAAATTTTACTTTTTAAAAGGTTTTAATATTTTGTTGGATTTCCTTTTACTTTTAAAACATGATTTAATCTTTTTGGGATGGATTCGACTATTTTTTTTGTGATTTCTGGAGTGATTTTACCCCATTCTTCTTGAAGCACCGATTTTAGTTGTTGTTTTGAAGAAATGGTGTGTTTGCGAATTCTTGATTCCAATTCTTGCCAAATATTCTCTATGGGATTTAAGTCTGGAGATTGTGGTAGTGTTTTTATTATTTCAGGACAGTTATATAGCAGCCAGAGTCTAACGTTCAGAGCAGTGTGCTTGGGGTCATTGTCCTGGTAGAATTTAAAATCGTTATGAAGGTTCAATTTTCGTGCTGAAGATTTCAAATTTTGCTTTAAAATATCAATATACTTGTACTGATCCATTATACTGTCAATAAAAACAAGATTACCAACTCCAGCGGACGACATACACCCCCATACCATAACTCCTCCTCCACCATGTTTTACTGTTGGTACCAAGTTCTGTTTGCGAAGTTCTTCCCTGGGTTTTCTCCACACCAAGATTCTACCGTCAGAACCAAATATATTAAATTTACTCTCATCAGCAAATATAACTTTATTCCAGTAATCAGAATTCTTATTTATGTTGGATTTTGCGAAAGCTAGTCTGAGTTTTCTATTCTTTTCACTTACGAAGAATTTTTTCCTGGCTACTCTACCGTGATATCCAGCAGATCGAATTACCCTTCTAATAGTTTCAGGATTAACAATTATTCCATATAATGCTTGTAAATCAGCAGCAACTTTTGAAGCACTAATTCTTGGATTTTTTTTAATATTTCGAACGATAATTCGCTTTATTCCATTGGATAGCTTTGATGGTCAGCCAGGTCTTCTTTTATCCTGAATCATATGATTCTTTTTATATCGTTTAATGATATTGAAAACTGTTGAACGACTCAAGTTAACTGTTTCAGCAGTTTTTCTAATAGATTTTCCACGTTCAATATGCAAATTAATAACTAATTTTCGAATTTCAGGCGAAGTTTCTTTTCGTTTAGCATTCATGACTACACAGAGCTAAAAAACACAAAAATTCCAAAACAAACTGGAGAGAAATACTGCAGACGATTTTATAAATTATTGCCAATTGCTTTTAAGTAAAAATAAAACCCCAAAAAATATTTTTATTGCTTATTTCAGACGATTTTTGTTGCATATATAATGGTGTCCCATCACTTATGTGAGCTATTTTTTGCTCCGTTCTAAACATTTGTATTTTTATTAAATTAATATTTTAATATTTTGACAAAATGTATGTTATGTAATAATCTTTACTAAATTTAAGTATGAAACACACCCACAAAAAAAATGTGTACATGTTTTTTTAATTTATTTGATTAGTTTCCTTTTGTAAAGCACAAGTGTCCCATCACTTATGTGAGACACTGTATTTACTTAAGTAATTTTTTTGATACCTTATTTTTAACACTATTTTAGTTTGTAAGTATATTTTTTCAAAAGAAATAAGTATAAAAGTTAAAATATATATATTTTTTAAACACTCTTTTATACAGGCCTCCAAATGGTCCGCTTTTTGAACACCGGTATTTTCTTAGAAATATTTTATTTTTAGATTTTTCTTACAAATTTTGCAGAAATTTTGCGGGAATGCTGTAGAAACCTAAGATGAAAGTTTCTGTTAAGAAATATTCGAATTCAGTTAGCGGACCATTTGGGAGCCCTGCTTATAAGATATAAAAATCAGAGTGCGGGTGTTACATGGAGACATACGGTGTTTTCTTTACACATTAAAGTGATGCCATATAAAGTAAATGTATTTTAATTTATAAAATGTAAATTTTAATTTTTCCATGAAATTAACTGTTAAACAAACTTTCTTCGAAAAATGCACGTGCCGCCTTTGTTTACTTTTCCATTTTGCTATGAGAGTAACATTTTTGATTTACGAATTATATGCTTTTAACAGCTTAACTTAGTGTTATTTTTGGAGTTGAGGTTTTTTTTTTAAAGTAAGATATGTGTTTTCTTTAATGCCGAGACATTATAAAAACAATAATCATGTATTAATGAACTATTTAGACTATCTGCTGAATATAAATTATTGTGATTACCGTAATTTCGCGCGGTATTCTCAGACAATTCGATTTCACACCAGAATTTATTTTAAATAAAATTTGACTTGCGTCTGCTTAGAACTTATTTGACTTCTTATTTTCAATAAAATTTCTGGTTTAAAAAAGACTTAAGTAAGCCGCGGCGTATACGCGCGAAATTATGGTAGTGCTCTATTGGAGAGTAATATGCAGTATTTAGATTTAATTAAGTAACTGTATTAAAAATTAATAACTTAAATATATACTGAATCGTGATCGAACTGAACATCAACGCGCTTAATTAAAATTTCATCAAAATATAAATAAAAATAATAATATAATATAAATAAAATGAAAATTTGAAAATTTAACAGACATGTTCTCGAACTACGTCCTTAAACAGTTGAAAACTTCAGAATAAAAAACCCTGTAATAAGCAGCGAAATCTTGGATGATTTCTTTGGCCATTAACTCCTGTTATGCGGCTAATACAAAAGTATCGCTTTATTGAATTTCAAAATGTTGTTTGAATATATTATTGATAGTTTTTTTTATAAAAATTTCTTTGGCGTTGTTAATGAATAAGTTTAAAAAATATATATTAAATAAAAAAAATCTAAAAGAATTGAAAAAAAAAAATCACCTATGTTCTGTAACCCGGAAAGCCCGGGTGATATAATATATATAAAATAGAAATGGAATTTTCATTCCGCCTGCTTATAACTCGAGTTCTGCTGAATTGATTTTGTTTGAACTTACACTTTTGGATACATAATTTTTCAGTGAAGGTTTTGGTCTATAGCATATTGTTCTACATTGATTAGTTATAGAATTATGAGAGAAAGTTCTTTTATTTTGGACGAAAATGTTACCATTGGTGTTTTTGATGACCATTGCCGTTGGTGAAAGAATTGAAACGGCTATACACCTCGAAAAAGAAAACTGTTGCTAATTTTATTTAAAATAGAGAAAAGGGGGAAAAAAGAAAAACAGTTTTGATAAGAGATAATATAATAAAATGAACATATTTTATTTAAAAATGAAAGGGAATTTTCGTAATGATAAAAAATTATTTAACATGAAGGATAGCAATGTAACCAATATTTGGTAATTTATTGTTGCTAAGAATAATGCATTTGGAAATTTGATTAGATAAAATCTGAGTAGCAATTTTTTTTCGTTTATATACAGTGTGATTCATAAATATCGAAACAATAGGCTATCTCTCTAATTGCAAAGTTTCATAAAAAAGGTGCAGAATTGATGAGATAAGTTGCAACTTCATGGGGAGGGGGGGGGGTCTATTTCAGAAAATACAAAAATAAAATTTTTATGCGGTCCCTGTAGGATAAATTTCCAATTAGGAAATTTTTCCTTATCCATTCTTGAATTAAACAAAAAAAAATCCATCTTGATATCTGAAAAATTCAGAGAGATATTAAAATCTAAAATTTGTGACTTACACCACTTAAGCATACCTCGGAGCGACACGATATCAGTTAATTTGAAATGGAAGATAGGGATCGACCATAAATTTACACATTATTACAAGTCGATCGAAGACAATGCCTTAATGTTTAGATATAAAATAACAGCGTATAGATTTTCGTTAAACTTGTTTGAGAAGTATGCTAGAGGTATTCATGAGCCCGAGCTTGGCGCCAGGCCCATAACCTGCTCGGTCCTGCCGGCCCGTATCTTTATTGTTCTTAGGAAGTGTCGAGCAAACAATAAGTTTTGTAAAAATAGTAATAGCGAAAGCTATACTGAAACTTCTTTTAACGGAATCATTGGAAATATATTTTAATAAATTACACAGAAATATGTTCAAAAATCTACTTTTTGTTATACAGCTTCAAAAGTTATGACGTTTTTATACCTATTTTTCATTTATTCCAAATGACATTGTTTTTAAAAATAAATCTTTATTCGAATGTAATAATCTAAGAGTATAAATACTCATTAATCACCTGTCTAGATAATGAATTAAATAAAATTAAGTGCGTCGCCTATGAAAATGGTATTAACAGTGAGTGTCCCATAATTAGAGGCAACTTTTACGCCTCGTGTAATTGAACTTTAATGGGAAAAAATATGAAGTTTTCAGGGCTAAAACTCTCGAAATCGACATGTTAGAAAAGTCTTCTTTAAATCAACTGACATATTTAAACAGTAAAGAATGAAGGTGAGAATGGCAAAAAACAGACTAAAGTAGAAATTGAAGCTACAGGAAGGAGGTACTTACTCACCTGGAAACTTTTAAAAAGCATTTAAACGTTCTATTAGGAGCCAATCTTTCTTTAAAACTTTTAATGCATTTTTCTGTATCATAGTTTTTTTTCAGCTTTTCTCATCTTTAAATTGATATAAGTCAATAACCGCTAAAGATAAATGGTTCAAACTTAGAATATATTATTTTCTAATATTTAAATTAAATTTTAATTCGGCAAATTTGAAAAAAAATATTTACTTTTAAAAATAGGATTTGTCAAATTTAAGTTGCATCTGTTTTTAAATTGCTATTTAAAATTTTTAAAATTTAAAAAAAAATTAAATGAATAATTTTTTAAATATTGAATCAAAATTAAAACTTATATATTTCTGTTTAATTAAAAGAACAAAAATTCAATTCGACAAATAATATTTCGACTTATAACAATTTTAACTTACTCTGAATTTTTTGCTTTTTTTTTTAAATTTTGTAAGAAGTTTTATGATGTGATTCTGTTTACAAATTATATGGTTAATCATCACAAAAAAATTCAAAATTCTAATTCTATAAATTAATAAAAAATAAATAAATGTTCCCCGGACACCACCTTACAGTAACATTGTTTCTTGAATTACACGCATTTCAGTTTGTGTCTGACCCCTTGAAGCCTCATGAATTATTAAAACGGGCATATCTCTCTGAGTTTTGCAGATATCAAGATGGCATTTTTTTTTGTTTAATTCAGGAATGTATAAGGAAAAATTTCCTGATTGGAAATTTTATTCTACGGTGGATGTATAAAATTTTAATTTTTGTATTTTCTCAAATAGAACCATTGAACCATTGAAAACTATGGTTTGGAATGGTATGGAACCAATTTTGAACCATTGAGTTGCAACTTATCTCATCAAACGCTGCACCTTTTTTATGAAACTTTGCAATTGGAAGTATATGCCTAGGGGCAATATTTAAGGAGATAGCCTATTGTTTCGATATTTATGAATCACACTGTATATAAATTTTTAATTGAAATTTAATTTTTATCTAATTTCTGCATCATGTGACATACAGAAGAAACTAGCAGATGTAATTATAAAAACGCCTGTACTTGTGAGCTACATGTTATTTGCTTATTTACCATTGAGATTTTACTTTTGTCGCCAAAAAGTTTTATTTTAAGCCAAAAAAACACGATATTCACAATAATGGTGTTTTGTCAAGTGTGCGACAGAATGTTTGGAGTATACTTTTATATTGAAATACAAATTACATAAACAGCAGTTGATATTAGAGAAAGGTAGCCAAATATTTAAATTTTAGTGTAATAAAATTTTATTTGTTTAACATATTGCCAATTTCCCTTAAAGAAATATTCACTGCTTCCAATGTTATGAACTAAAGATTATTCTTAAGAAACTTTAAACAATTATGCATTATTATTCTCACAAAAGAAAACAATTTCCAATAAATATTGCTTTCTGAAATAAATTTTCGATATACTTTTTAATTTGTCATTTTTTTGCATACCTTTTCTTCTTTCTGGAGGATTTAAAAATATATTGAATTAATCTTTCGTAATCGGGTCACCCGACAATTAGCATATTTACTATATTGTTTCAAGTTTCTTTTACATTTGGGCGGTGAATCTGATTGCAGAAAGTTACACGAAATTTGTACTTAGCGATTCGTAAATTTAGGATATTTCATTATGAAGCAACCGGATAAAGGAAAATTTATTATTATATTTTTCATCTACATTTATTTTACTATCAATAAAAAAGCAATGTTTGCAATGTAGGAAAAAAACGTTTAAATGCCAATGGAACAACACTTGTTGATTTATCATTTTTGCCTAGATTAGGTTAAAAAGGTAGATTAAAAAAGTATCTGAAATTCAGATTAGATAAAATTTTGAGTATTATAAAGCTATTTCGGCTGACGCACAGCATTAGCAGCTAAACTTAGTGACAGATTAAATATTTTTATCCTTATAGGATTTATTTAGGCTTCAGACTGGAGAATTATGTAATCATGAAAATAAACGAAATGGCAAGACTTTATTTCTCCGTGTTATTATGCTCATTAGAGAATTGCAAAAATTCTCCGATTCAAGTGTTCACAAAAAAAAAGTATTTCTAAAAATTTTGCATAACTAACTTTATTTATCATTCTCAACGAGTTTTATTGGGGAAAGATCTATATTTCATTTAACAGAAATTTGACATTATTTAATGCACATAATTAACTTTGTTTTCTAGCTAACTCTGGTACACTTCTTAACATATCGTTGCAAACACTTCGAATATTTGACGTCAAGTTTGGCTGTGGATCCAATTACGAAAGTTTAGGAAGATTTTATTGAATACAAAATAAAGGTTTTTTGTATACAAGAATCCATTATCCGGTTTTTAGTAACATGATTGCAACTGGCATATTAAATGATAAGTCAGTAAAAATGATATTATTTTAAATTTACTCAAACAATTTAGCTTTAAAAATCCCCCTTTTAATGATTCACATTTCTTTTAAATATGAATGTTAAATACAGCTCTTTTTGTGCAAATAATTTATTACATTTTTGTCTGTACTCTGTTTGCTGGAACAGAAAGATAGAAAACTATGCTAGAACTGCCAGAAGAAGACGCATATTACGAAATATAAAGTAACGTAGAGTGAGTTTATTTAAGCTACCAGAACCACAATTTATACCAAGCTGAGAGTCCCAGAGTTCAAGAAATAATAAACGAAAAGAAAAACCTGAACGTTACTTAAGTTTAATGGTCAACGTCTGAAATAATTGAAATGCTCTCTTTTTTATTAGTATGGTGACTAGATAATCTTTTAATTTCTGTTGGTCATAACGGTCACATTTACCTATCAAACTCTACTATATATGATCAGATTAAAGAGTTGCTTCTTAATAGCCTGAATTTTGTCTAACGCATAAGATAATACAATTGTGCAATGACTTTCGCGTCATATTCAGAAATGCGGGAGGACTTTGCAGGTGAAGATCTATAGTACTTTAAAATACAGGGTCAAATTCACCATTTCGTTTGATACAAGGTTCATCTGGGAAATGGAACAGCGCAGCGGGCGTAGCTTGCTGGTATTTTTCTATAAAAGAGTAAGTGTCATATGCAGTGCATTATAAAAGGTGAACTTTTTATTATAGGCCACATAGTTTTTGTTTAAGCAATTTTTTTAAATAAATTATTTAATGTTATAATGATCTCCGTGATCAATTAGTTTGTTAGGAATTAACTCGGTATGTTCCAAGTTATAAATTATTGAAAATATCACTTTCAAAAACATTTTTTTTTTAGTTTTTAAAAATTTGTGTAATTAATGAATTAATTTTCAAATTTTTTATCTATTAAAACTACCCTTTTATAGGAAAATGTAAATTATTTACAAATCTACCAAAATTTTTCTCTAAAATATTGTTTTTAGTATCGTAAGTATTAAAAAATATAGAAATATAAAATACTTTCATACAGATTTTTTTCAGCATTGAAACTTGCTACTTCATGTCTGTAAACGTCAAGGCAATTGAACAGGTATAACTTTGTTATATATATATATATATATATATATATATATATCCATTTAAAAACGATTGTTTCATAGAACAAATAATGACTAGGAAAAGAAGATAAATAAAGTAAAATATCTACAAATCATCCGAAACTGTGTTAATGCCAATCGATGTGTTTGTACAACAAATGATGCTTTTGGAACATGATAAAGTAAAATATGTAGAAAATATCTGAGATTGTATTTCTGCTAATCTATATAAATTTTATAAAAAGTTGTTTTGCGTATTCCTAGTACTGTTGGACTAAGGTTAATGTACCTTTATGAAAAATGGCAACATACGCACAATGTGCATGCTTGGATTTTAAGTTTTGTGTGAGTCCAACTCTGACAACCCACGTTACAGAACGTAGCTATATACATTTGGACGACTTCGTTTAGACTAGTTAAGTATCTAAATAAACATTATCCTGGTGAAAATGGCAGCCATGCCAAATTTTTGTCTAGAATCCTCTTTTGATCATCGAATTGTATTGTCCTTATGTCACCACACAAATGAATTATGGCATTGTATTAATTATAATTTTTATATTCTGTTTAATGAAATAATGCTTAAGAATTCATAATAAAGTAAAATATCCAGGAACTATCCCAATTTATATTACTCCAATTAATATGCAATTTTAAAACACGTTTTTATTTTAGCGTACTTTAAGTACCGTCGGGCCGCAAAGGGTTAGAGTGCCTTTATAAAAGAATGGCGACATACGCACAACGTGTACGTTCAGATTGGACGTTTTTGTGTCAACCAAACTCTGACAACCCACATTAGAGAACTTGACGATACGTATTTGGACGACTTTGCTTACAATAGCTAGGAAACTAAACGGACTTTAACCTCTGAGAAATGGTATGCATGACAAATTTTTGTGTAGAATCCTATTTTGATCAATCAAACTTTATTGTCCTTATGTCGCCACTCTGATGAATTAAAGCATTCTAATAGTTATCATTTATATTCTGTGTTTACAATAAAAAGTAAAGTTTTACCAAAATTAAACTTTCCCAATTTAGAGTATTTTACAGAGTGTTGTGTGGGCTAAAATGACATCAAATTTGGACAAAGAACCGCGATCATTATATAGCCTGCCATCGCTGTAACGCATGTGTGGGCGCTTCGTCTACATGAAAAGATAAAAGTGACATAACTGGTTCTAGCAATCTCGTTTTATAGGAATCTAAAAAAATATATCAATTGGCAATATCGCGATTACTATAACGAATATATGTGCGCTTCGCATACATGAAAATAAAATAAAATCACTATATGGAAAACATCGTTCTTTAATCACTTCGAGACCGTAGCGTGCGGAGAGAAACTGATACCTCAAATCCGTGTGCCGTGAAGAACGTTTACCTCTGCGAGCGCGGCAGATTTTCAGCGTTATGGATGAAGCATTTAAGCAATTGATATTTTTTTTCAATTACAACAACACACAAACGTTTTAATATTAATTTACATAAGCTTTGCATTGTCCATAAGCTTTCCATTAGAACTTTGAAATTTCACTTCTCAGACCACAGATCGAATTTTAAAAATTGAGACATGTTATTCCATCTGTCTTACTAAGATCTACGTTTGTGATAAATTTCACTTTAACTGATTGATCGATTGACAAATAATGTAATTCATAACATTGCCAGGTTCGAGTGGACATATGGGGAGGTTTGCTCTCCTTTGGTGAGCCTCGCTTCAATTATAGGGGAACTTCGGGTATTATTAAATACTATTTACATTTCGGACAATACAACATCCCGATGTTACTTAAAACCTCAAAACCGAATACAATTACAAACTTCAACGATCTGCAAAGAGTTTTTATAGACAAAAATTATTTAAAAAATTTTATCTCTCTACAAAATTTTATCGCAAACAAATAACAATAATAATAAAGGTATTTTGAGGATATTGTGAGACATTCGAGATATGGAGTAAGGGGTTAAAAATGAAGAAAGCGAACAAAATTTTGCAAAAAACAGATGTAATAGTATCAAGAGAGCATGATCAAAATATAGTGTCTAGGTAGTCAGTCAAAATACTTCAGTTCGTACTTCCGATTTGCACAAATCAGAAACATAAGGATCTGTGTTAGCGCCACTATAATAATTCGGAGTGCTATGATATATTGTCATTTCATTTAACCCAACACTGCCGGTTTGGAAAGAAATTACTGTATGTTTATTGGTGTGAATCGCGAGCTAAAAAACGAGTATTACACCATAAACTGTTAGTATTTCGGTGTACATTATGGTTAGTTTCAATGTAAAAATATTACTTCTAATAATGAATAAAATATATTGAAAAAATAGCTGCTGAAAATTTCCAAAGACAAAAAACAAATATTTTTTCACACAACGCACCCTGACGCCGACCTACAAACTGCGCGTTCTGAAGTGCATTCTGGAAACGTCCTTAAGTAGTTTATGATATCACCGCTTGGTGATAGTACATAACTAAACAGAGACCTTGGTATTCCATATTATCCAACTATTCTATAATATCCAAGGGTCCCCTACTTGCTTGTTTATATAATTGTTTGAGAAATATCGAAAATTTTATTCATTGTCAGTTTCTATGCAATACGTATTATGTATAAACTATATATAAGAAAAAAAGTCATATTATTATGTCCTATATTTTAAAGATAAGTATTTCGTTTTTTTAATGTATACTATAAAAATCATTTTTGTCTTCTAGACTTTTGCGTCAACGATATTGTAAAACATATCCAGAGGAATGTACATCGCAGAATATTACATTGGAGGAGTTTTGTAATAAGTACAGAAGGCTTTGTCCACAATATAAGCCACAGGATTTCAATTTCGGGGTAAGAATAATTAGATACTTTTTATTAGTTTGATGAAGTATGACGAAGCTAATACAAATAACTTTAAGATATTGAAGAAATTTGGGAGAAAAAGTTTAATTTTTATTAAAGATACTAAAGATTTATACAGAAATACAAAGACTAAATTTACGGCATGTGTTTACTTTTTATTTATTTATTTTGATAATGAAAAAAATCTAACGGAATTCAATTTTTTTTATTCTTCTATTTAATGCTGTTGCAAAATGTTTAAGAACAGAAATATTTATGTAATGTGTTAAACTTCCATTTATTTTTTTTAAAGAGCGTAACGATCTTTCTGAGCTGTTAATGTTGCCACGTGGCACAATGAATAATAGAAGTGTTCAAAATGGGGTGAAACAAGTTTATTTCAATTTTAAATAATGGTTTTAGTTTGGATTCAAACGGAAGTTATTTAAAATTACTCTGTTCCGGACGCAAGTTTATGGAGCGAAAATCAGTCAATGACGTGTATAACTCACTCTCAAAGGTCTCTGTACATTAAATTTATTAATTACTATTTATTAATTAATAAAATACTACCACCCCTGATTTTGTCATAATTTAAATTTCACTAGATTCGGAAATAGGAGGGGGTGGGAACATATTCATCCAGTATATTTTCGACGATATTTCTGAAAATATAATATGTAGTATTAAAACATTATATATTTTTTAGTTTTATGTTACGAGATTTTACGAACCCTATACGATATATAAAAACACAGTTTTTTCAAGTAACTTAATTAATATCTTAGCTAATTACCTAATTTTCTTTTGGAAAATCATTATCAAATATCCTTGAATGATTATGTATCGATAGATAACACGAGCGCCTGTCAACTTTCCCGCTTACCGCCCGAAAAATAAACTTTTTGTGTGTGATGGAAAAATGCGTTTTTCTCAAAAACAATGTTACCTAAGATAATCGCTGTTGTTTTCCTGCAAGGTTTAAACAAATTCCTTTTAACCCTAAACCCCTATTTTTTTTCATAATTTTAGTTTCAGTAGATTTGGAAATAAAAAGGGGTGGAGGGAGATTATTGTAGTACATTTTCGACGATATCTCTGAAAATATAGTACATAAAATTAAAACAAATATATTTTTGCGTTCCGTATTACGAGATCTTTCCCACGATACCCCACACGATATACAGAAAACAAACATTTTTTTATGTAACTCAATTATCCCCCCTAAATTTTCCATAAACATATTTTCGAGTGGCTAACAATCTGAAAGTATGTGGATAAAAAGGCTTTATAACTTTCTCAAGTTTAAACTTTCTACGTCCCATAGTTTACGAGAAAAGGGGCTCTGACAGACGGACAGACAGACACAAGAGTGATCTTTTAATGGTTCCGTTTTTACTTTTTATGTAGGAAATCCTAAAAATGATATAAATTCCGAAAAAATTATCTTTTACGGACCTAACAAAACTTAATATGATCAATAAGTCAGCAAACAGATTTAAATTGATTTTATGAAATGCTTTGACCAACAGGATGAAGTCTGGTTCTACGATGCCAAATAACAATCAGGTTTCGATTTATATCGGGTTTTGTTATTGACAAATTCCGTTTTAAGTGGTTTAACCTTACTGCAAAAAATTGGATAGACGGACAAAACCAAACGACAATACCAAAAAATACTTTTTTTGTTTTTTGCAAGTTTCGAATATAGACAGGAACAACCTTAACAGGCTTAACCTAACATCATTAAACTGTTGAAAAGACGGGTGACGAACGCTTACATAACATGTTTGCATCCTACCATTTTCAAATAACCTGACTGCCCCCAATTTCCACCGTCTTTTTTATTGCCTATTGACATTGTTTTATCTCTTAAGGTCGTTTCTTTGTCTGGATAAGTAAAGTAAATTACACACGCATTTCTATATTTTTAGGTATATTAACACTAGAACTACCACGAGCCGTCATTTTGATGGTTACCAAATGAATACATTCTCATTCGAACCAGAAATTTTCTTTTAAAATAAATTAAATATAAAACTCACAAAAATACTTTAAATAAATAAGTTAAGTAGTTTTAAATAAAATTTCTGGTGTGAAATAGTTTTAAAAAACTTGAGTAAAATTTCCGATAGTTTTAGTGTTAAAAAAACGAATTTTGACAAAAAGAACATGCTTTTGACTAACTTAGACGAAAATTTTTTTAAGAAGATCTGTTGGGGGTCAAAATTATACTTTCTTTATTTATAAACATTTTTTGATTAATTTTCATTCCTGGAATATATCTTTCTATAAAGATGAGTTTTCAGATAAATGTTTTTGAAAACCTTTACAAATGTTTTTAAAAAATTAAATTTTAAATTTTAAACTTATTTAATTTTTTATATAACTCATGAACCACTTGCCCGATTTCATTAAATTTTTCATTATTGTGTGCGGAAGCGTTTTCCTGTTAATTTTTCTTCAGGCTTTATAAAAATATAATAAGCAAAATTTGTAATATTGGGTTGTTCGGAAAGTTCTTTCCATTTGGGAAAGTTGGTTCTTACCAGAAAATTCTATCATTTAATTATTAGACACTAATTCCGATATCTAGGGCCTAATAATTGACGGGCTGGATTATCCGGTAAGAATTGGTTTTCCTCAACGGTAGGAACTTTTTGAACAACCCAATACATTTTTAAGTTAAAAAAAGATGTTTTTTGAGAGTGATTTTTTATTTCGCGAAATATATATTTTCAAACTTTTCACGCGAAATTTAAAATACTGAAGAAAATTTACTATAAACATGACATAAAAGATCTGTACAACGTTGCATATATACATCTTGCAAGAATGTTTAGATATAAACTTTAAACATGACAAAGTTTGACAAAATTCATTCTGAGATAAATGAACTTAAAGTCTTAGTTACCGGTGTGGCAGAACTCTTAGTTCAATAAAAATATTGTTATATCTATTGATATAATCATCAAAGAAATGCGCGGTTTCTTCATTTAATTTATTTCACTTTGTAGTATTTTATTAACAAGAAAAATAAAAAATTCACTTTTTTTGAGAATTTTAATCCCCGTATCCCCTTAAAATATTGTTTAATTACATTATATTTTTAAATTAAGATTTATTAGAAAGTACTCTTTTTGATGGAGTAAAGATGAAAGTTATGTTAAATTTAAAAGCGACGATATTTGCTATCAAAGCGAAGTCGATAGCATCTGTCGTGGCATCTAATGTCACTTTTGAGTTTATAAAGCTAAGCTCAAATAGGAACGTTATTTATTACCAACAATCAAAAACATAACATAAAATCCTAAAAACATACTCAGGTATTACCTGCTAAGATGAACGAGTAATAATATCATTAATTTGCTGTATTTTTGCTTACTAATTTGTATTTTGATATTTCAGATCCCAGATCCTGCTGCTCATACCGTTCGAAATCGCACTGTTGAATTTTTAAATGCTATAGGACCACAAAAGGAATCAGATTTAATAATGGCATGCACTATCTCAACTCTGTCATCCAATTGGCCCTGCAAGTAAGAATTACCAGATAACCCTCTTATTTAAATAACTATCAAGCTTCGCCCGCTATGCTGGTTGATTTCTTCAAACGAACCTCTAATCAAACGACATACCGTATGTACTCGTGTATAAGCCGACCCCAAAATTCCTGGTGAAAACATGTTTAATACCAGTATTTTACAATAATGTTCTTCATCTTATATAATTCCCAATTAAATGAGAAAATTATTCTAGGTAGAAAATTATTCTGAATTACTGGTGTTAAACTTGTTTTCATCTCGGTTTTGGGGGTCGGCTTATACACGAGTATATATGGTATATCGGTATATTTGAGATTGTGTTTTAAAGCAATTTGGACATTTATCTCGAATGTGCTGAAAACGATACGAACGCCATTGTGCTATTATACAGGTTGATTACTAAACTAGTCGTTGGGGGCCACCGTAAAACTTACCCATCACGGATATGCATAATGTAAAATATTAAAATAAACAATGTGTAAACTACTTATAAAGTGCATTGCAATTCAAATAAAATCGTGGCTTGATGACGTCACAAACTTTAAAGGCTCGATTACTGAATTGCTTGAAAGAAACATCCTTATAACTCCAAAAATAATAATCCTATTAACTAGCGGTTTATTACATCTGATTAAGCGTCAAATTTCCAATTAAAATATATCTTTGAAGAGAAATTTGGATGAAATACAGGGTCATGAAAAATCGAAGAGTGTGGGAAATAGGATTCAAATATCTCGGCAACTCATTATCCGATCGACTTCATGCTTTATGCAAAATTTATGTTTTTTTATTGTCTTTTATATTCATTTCTTAAAATAAACAATTTCGAAAATGTTTATATACCTTTCATCAGAACGAATATTTCGAGAGTCCGAAAAAAATTGTTCCGATTAATCGAGGTTCTTGAAATGTAATAGGCTTCTTCCCATTATTACATACTAAGTACATACCAAATTGCAAGTCTCTATCTCAATTTTTTCGGGAGATAGAGCGTTTACAGACATACAGACGGACGGCAAATTTTTTTTTTCTAAAAATATGTTTTTCGGAATCTCCGGTGTTTGAAACGTGTAAATCCGTCAAAATTTTTTTTTCGATTTTCAAAACGATTACAAGACTTACCCTATACTACGTATGATGGTTAAGTAATAAAAATACAATTTCAATTCACTGTGTAACAGAGACAATGTAAGAATACCTATAACAGAAGTACAGGTGGACGTTTCAAGTTTTTTTAGAAATAATTACAGGTGTTCTATGTGTGCGCCCTTATCACGTTACACAAATCCAACCGTTAAGAGCCTACATCAGTCATGAGAAAGAAAGCTCCAGCTAATGTTAAGTCTTGGGGAAAGTTCTAGCGCGATTTCTCGCTTGCACTTTAATATTTTTAAACGTTTTTTTTTTTTTGCATAGGATACCTAAAGTCAATCTCAAACGTTGTTAGTTTTTACTTTTTCGATTTTGGTTCCAGTTATTTTATATAAGGGTACTTTCACTTTCAGAACTGGTTCCAACTGGTTTCAAATTTGAAAATGCCCGCTTAGAAAAAAAAACTACAACAAAAATCAAAAAAGTAAAAACTAACAACTTTGAAGATTGACCTTAGCTATCCTGTGCAAAAAAATCATTTAAAAAAGTTAAAATTTTTAGCGAGTAATCACGTTAGAACCTTCCCATATACTTAACATTAGCTTGAGCGTTTCTTTGCCTAACTAGTGTAGGCTCTTAATCCATTTCTGTCGAAACGGGAGTTAGGGTGTCTCAAGCAAGTGCAGGAATAGTGGATAGGTCTATGTAAAGTATAATATATCTATCCTCTTCCTGTTGACCTAGTGGAGTTGAAACAGCGTATCACATCCACTATCACTGAACTTGCTTCAGATACTGTAGCTCGCTATTTGACAGAAACAGATTACCGATCTGATGTGTGTCGTGTGATTAAGGGCGCACACATAAAACATCTGTGACTGTCTCAATAAAAACTTGAAACATCCACCTACATATCTGTTATAGGTAACATAACATTTCTTACATTGTTGCTGTTATATAGTGCATTGAAATTGTATACTTACTTATGAATCACACTATTTTCTAATATACCAGACAAAATTTCTGCTGTTAAGGATAAAATCTTTACCTGATCATTTGCGGTAGGGTTTGTTAAAAAAAAAAAAAAATAGACCAATATGTAATATACCAAAACCTTCCGTGAAAACATATCAATGCAAGCCTCATCAAAATTCGTGCTGTAGACCTTTTTGAAAATGCTAATGTTTCATTATTGGGTTCACCTGATTAAAGAATTTACCCCACAATTTTATAACTAAGCAACGTAGAATGATATGCAATATACTAAAACATTCCATGAAAAAGCATGTCACTAAAATTGTCAGTTATATCGAAATTCATTTATCAGAAATGTTTAAAGAGGCTAATTTTTAATATTCGGTTTCATTTGTTTGTAGAACTTACCCCATAATTCTGTAACTGAGGAACGTAGAACTATATGTTATATACTAAAATCGTTTCTGAAAACGCATCCTGAAAGCCCATTAAGTAGAACTCAAGTTATAAGCAGTCAAACGAAATTCCCATTTGCAGTATATATATAGTAGATAGTAGAAGGTAGTAGAAGTAAAAGTAGGTAGAGGATTGAAATTGTTTTTAACGACTTTTGATTTGAAAATGTTTTGAACTTGAAAATAGAAATAATCATGAATGCAATATGATTTTCCTTAAAATGGACGGATAAATCAATTACTTTATTTATTTCAAAATAATTTGAAATTTAATTTACTAATGAAAGAGTCAGTACAATACATGAACAAATAATGTTTTAAAAAATTGCATTTTTAACGATTAAATTCAGAGCTCTCGGAAATTGGGCATATTCACATTTAACAGCTTGATTACGGTTTGGTATATATTACAATCCATTTGACTATTTTCTATTCTTTCTGCAGCAACTTTTGAAAATTAATCTCTGTCATACACTTGTACTAGGATTATTTTAAGAGAAATCTACAACATAGAATTTATTTTGTAAGTTGTCTTTGTGTTACGTTAACTTGAATATAAGTTAGTTGCTGGTCCTAGACCCACATTCAAAGGGTTAAAATTTATGACAGAAAATTATGAACGTGCTATCGGATAACAGATTTGTTACAGTTGGAGTACAATATTGCATTATTATTATTTTTATATTATTACCACACATGAAAACAGATTTGCAACTTTGTTCCACAACAGTATTTCTAGTGGTTAGTGCACATAAATGCTGTGGCAGTCGTTCCTCTGCAAACAAGAAATAAAATGGAACGTGTTTTGTATCTAAGTAAAACTAATAACATTTATCCCCACATTTATTACCACATGTTAAGAATTTAAACATATGCTAACAGGAAGAAAATAAATGAATAAAAACTACATTCAAAAGCGTTCGCTTCAGTTTTCTGGAAAATAAAATCTTGATACATAACCCCATCTCCCGCTCTTGTCTTTAGTTTTATGCTTCATTATATATGATGCAATTTATGCAATATTTCTTTTTTGTATTTTTAATCATATTTTACTTTTTACAGTTCTACCACAATGATACAAGCTACTAAATATGGATTTCCATACAAATGTTTCTCAATATTTTCATTACTGGGAAAGCAAAATGAAAAACCTTTAAAGCTGACATTCACTGATCGTAAGTGCATTCTGATGACAGATATTTTTCTACAATATTTCAAAAGTGCTAAAGTGTCATTCAGAATTCTTGAATGAATATTAAGGATTGGTATAATTCACTAAAAAAAATTATCGTAGAAACTGGGTCAAACTTGAAGCGTTAAAACACTAGTGGGTGCTTTCTGATTCTCGTATTTACTGTTGTAGTTGGCTTGCTACTTCCCCCTGTCTGAGCGCTTACACAAAATTGCCAGCTGTCGTAGGCCGATTATTTTTTCAGCGTTTGTACGGTCTGTTGAAATTGAATACCAACAATTTCTAAAAAAAAAATTTGCAGTATTTTTATGAGATTCAATAAGTCGAAGAAAACTTTTAGAAAATACTGGTGTGTAAATTCAAGGCACCGTACAAACGCTTAAAAACTCTCCTACAACGGCCAACATATTTCTCTCAGCGCTCAGGCCTAGTATTTACGGGGCGGTGGATAGTGTCATGGAACTTTTCTGGAAAGAAGGTGCTAAAGTTACAAAACAGGTTGGACATCTCAAAGATGTTCCCACATTTTTTTCTTTACTGTAGGGGGTCTCCCGGCTTAGTACCTCCATTCCACCAACTGACTACCGAGCAAGAGAAGAATCGCCACTGCTTTTATGTAGAGATGTATCCGAAACCAACATAAGCGTGGCATACTTAGTGCATACAAGTGCACACATTTTGCACATGCGTAATATCCTGGATTCATTCTTAAACTAAGCGAAAGAAGAAAAGATTTATCTGTTGCCAAGACTTCGTTATACACACTTCGTGCGTACTTTGCAGAAATATTATTATATTTTAGACAGTTTTGAGCAAACTGACACGCAAGAGAAAAACAATTATACGTACTTAAGGTCGTCTTCTGGAAAATGAACTAAGTTTGTGCTGACATTAAGAATTTATAAAAGGAATCCAGCCATTTCCAATTCATTTCTACAAAAGTACGAAAAATTAAACATCAGGGGATAGGTTATAAAACTCTTTCCGATACTATCGGAATATTAATAAAAATTTTATTTGTGTTCACACAATGAAATGAGATATCGAAATAAACAAGTAATATAAAAAAAAGTCAATTCTTACTTAGGTCAACAAAGAAAAATTTTATTTTAGTTACTTTTTATTAAATAATTACAATTAATATAAATATGTATATACATATGACAGAATCATAATATTAAGTGGCAAAATAGAAATTAAATTTAATTAATGAATTAATATTTGAAAAAACTGTATTAACATCAAGTGCCATCCACTACAAGTTTCAGAAAATGTATTTGAACTTGAGTGGATGAATAAAAAGTATCTTATTAACGATTGAAAATTGGAACAAGATATATAAATATATAGAGGGTGTGAACTAATAGTAGGAATAATAAAAAAAAAAAACACAACACAGTGAAAATATATTTTCAGCTATGGCTGTCCACAGCCGATACTGTGTGTAATTCTTTCGTGCAGCCTTTGATATACACACCTCGTAATTCACAATAAATAAGTTAGTTTTAAAATGTATACCACAGCTGAAAACACACATCCAGTAGTTATAGCTCACAGTTAGTCCTGTAACGGAATTGGTTTGAGTGTCTCTGGAAATTAACGATAATATCTACGTATTAAAAGATCTATAAAAAGCATGTTGTAATGCACATCAGTAATGCATATCAGTTTCATTATATATTAAATAATTTACAATCATTAAAATATAGCGGAATACTTTATGCTGCATTTCCCCCCATAGATCAAAATGTAATGTAATTATCTTGTGCATCCCAATAAACGAACTATAATGGTACATACTACATTTTCAATATCGAACATTCCATGGTGAGCCTGAGAAACGTATACCAATTACATAAAGTTCGGAGTATATTTACGTTAGTTAGAGCACAGACAAGCGAACAGACAAACTGAACTTATAATCAATTTTCAACTATGTTGAAAAATGCTAAAAAGAGCAAAACTCACTAAAGATTAATTTTTTTAACAAAACAAAAAAAAACAGAAACAAAAGAAAAGTATACTAGAAGATTCATTTTTTAATCTGAAAAGTATTCTGAGCTAAGATTTTGGTTATTCAATTCACACTGGTCTCGAAAAGTTAAGGTACAACATGTTTTTCGAAGCTCACCAGACAAAAAATGACAGTCAGATTAAACTTCATAGTTTATATGAATGACAATAATAAGATTTAAAAAAACTTGCCCAAAAATTACAGCTACCCCTTTTATTTTATAGAAAAGAATAGGTATTTGTGAATGAGAGAAAAATATGCAATTACGAAGCTTTCGTAATTTCGCGTGTAAGTTTTGTTGTATTCGAACTATTGTTGTCAGTTTTGTTCACAACAGCCAGTTGAGTCTAGAAATGTCTTGAATAAGTCGTGCGGGTGGTAGGATGGTGGAAATGGGGTTGTCACAGGGCGATACTGCCAGACGGATCAATGTGTCTCGCAGTGTAGTCCAACGACTCTGGGATCAGTATGAATCCGAAGATTTTGTGTCCATAAGACATGTTCCAGGCCATCCACTTGTTACAACACCTGCAGAAGACTGGTTTCTAGCTCTTTCGACCCGAAGGAGAAGACGCACTACTGTGCCGCAACTCATTGCAGACCACTTTGCAGCATCAGGGAGAAGAATCTCCGCTACTACGGTGCGAAGACGTCTTCACAATGCAGGTCTCTATGCAAGGCTACCAGTTGTGTGTGTCCCCCTCAACAGACGACAGAGAAGGGCCCGCTTATGTTGGGCAAGAGAAAATGTTTCCTGGATCAGACAACAGTGGGCTTCTGTACTCTTCACAGACGAGTCCAGATTCACACTGGAGAGCGATTCAGGACGTCTTCTGATCTGGAGAGAACAATGCACTCGATACTATCAATCAAACACTGTCGAAACACACAGGTACAGAAACGGTGGAATCATGGTTTAGGCATGGATCTCACTCGGAGGCCACACTGACCTGAATGTGTTCCATGGAGGTTGGGTTGGCTTGGGTTGATTATTGACGGCCAATTATCTACACTTGGGATATAGGCCCGGGGGGAGTGCCCTTCGTGGGGGTCTTTCTAAGGGAACCTAACCCGTATTTACGCATGGATAAATCAACGGCTCGAAGAAAACCACGAAAACTCCGAACGATTAGGCCGACGGGCGCGATTGGGATCGAACCCAGCACCTCCCGTCTACCAGCTTCGAAGGCAGAACCTCTCAGCCACTGGTGGGGCCACTCGGAGGCCACACTGACCTGCATGTGTTCCATGGAGGAACTGTGACTGGTGCGAGAAAACGGGATGAGATCCTTGAGTCATATGTGCGCCCATTTTACTGCATAATACTGCGATGTACTGATTTATCCAAGAATGGAATTTTCCACCATGAGTGCTTTTTTGTTGTAATTTCATTTATACGTTTAACTTAAGTAAATTTCTGTGTCGCATTTAATAAATAACAGTTTAGCGCACATTTCCTCCAAATTTGTTGTTTCTATATTCATTCATTTTCAAATTAGACGCAAAAAACCGGTTGTACTTTAACTTTTGGAGGCCATTGTATTTTAATGTCTACCGCACATTCATGTTTATTTGGTGTGTTCTTTCCCTTCTCTTTGGTCTTTTAATGGAATACCTTTTTTGAAGACAAAGTTTCTTTTTGTTTTTCTTGGTGAGCAGAAAGTATGTATTTTTAATGATAGTTCCACATAAAATCCATCAGTATCTAAAAATAGTTTATTTGTCTGTCTGTCTATTTAGACACCAGATTTTGTAAAAATTTGCCATATGCCACAGAATTAGATTATTTTGTATTGTACACAGTACTGTTTTAAGTAAAACAATATAGTCACCCACAGGTATCCTGTAAAAATATACTTCATTTTTTTTTTACTTTCTTCTACCTTTAGAAGAAGAAAGTATTTGTCTGTCTGTCTATTTAGACATCAGATTTTGTATAAACTTGACATATGCCACGTAATTAGAACATTTTTTATTGTACACAGTACTGTTTTAAGTAAAACAATATAGCCAACCACAGTATCCTGTATAAAGATACTTTATTTTTTTATTAATTTGTTCAATCTTTAGAAGAAGAAAGTATTTTGGAAAGTGTTTTTGTTTTTCTTGATGAGCAGAAAGTATGGTTTTTTAATAATAGTTCCACATAAAATAAATCAGTATCTAAAATTTGTTTATTTGTCCATATGTCTATTTAGACACCAGATTTTGTAAAAATTTGCCATATGCCACAGAATTAGAATATTTTGTATTGTACACAGTACTGTTTTAAGTATAACAATATAACCACCCACAGGTATCCTGTATAAAGATACTTCAATTTTTTTACATTCTTCTATCTTTAGAAGAAGAAAGTATTGGATTAATGAAAATTTTCGACTTCTGGTTTTCGACGGATTTATACGTTTTAGAAGCTCTTGAACACGATTTGACTGTTTTAAAAAAATGTCTGTCAGTGAGTCTGTTACCCTTTCTGTCTGTCTGTCTGTATGTGACAAAAATTTTGTGGGTGCTCTATTTCAAGAACTAATGCATGGAATTTAATATAACTTTGGATTCAGTTAGTCCCTGTTATAAATTGGTGCTGATTAGTTTTTGGTGTAAATCACCTGATAGGTTGTGCTGCTATGGTATATTTTTCACGATTTCCACAATAGCTCTATCTCAAGAACTAATGCACTGATTTTCATCAGATTCTGTTAGACGCTGACATAAATAGATTCTGATTACGTTTTGGTGCAATTAGCCCAACAAGTGGCGTTGCTATGTTACTCTATTTTCATGATTTCCACGATATGTATATCTCAAGAACTAATGCCCAGAATTTCATAAAATTTCAGATTCAGTTAGATGTTGACATAGGTTGTTTGTTGTTGATTAGGTTTTGGTGTAAATCTCTCAACAGGTGGCGCTGCTATGCAAAGTTTTCAGGATTTTTCACGATTTTACCGATAGTCATATCTCAAGAACTAATGTAAGGAATTTAATAAAACATTAGATTGAGTTAGACCTTTATATAAAACCTGTAGGAGATAGAAGAAAGTTTTGGGATTGACACATCGGACTAGTTTTTGTTTATGATCCCCATAAACATAAATAATTTTGGCTACAATGTGATTTAAAAGGAATGTGGGTAACAATAAAGGATTGCCAAAACAATCACCCTGGCTAAAATATGTCAACTAAAGTATATCAAGTTAATTTTATTTTTTTATTTGAAAATTACTTCTCTTGTTTCTTTTTAAGAGTACGCTGTTGTATTGAATATGCACCCAGAGGAATACATTAACAACGATGATTTAGTCCAGGTGTCGATTGTTCTTCACGATCCACACAAAATAGTGAATCCTATGACTGAAGGAGTAACTTTGTCATCAGGGAAAATGTACAAAATATACCCGACTATGGTAAGTTAACAATTTGTGATACTTGTAGTTGCTTTTATATTTCTTGTTGCAGATATTCTTTAAAAAATTTGAGATTTTGTTTTTCTGACACGAAATAAATATCATGACAAGTAATAAAAGAACTTTTCGATACGATTATTTGAACACTAAAACGGCGGTAGAGATCATTCTGACCCCTGAGCACTTTTGTAAGTTGATTATTTTTGTTTGGTTGGAAGAAATCTTTTGAAATTTTTTTACTTTTCTTAAATATATAACAAGTATTTAAAAAAAAAAGTTGAGCATTCCAGATTTCTTAGTTTTTGAAATATTGGACAATATTGAATACATATATCTATACTAATATTATAAAGGAGTAATTCTTGTTTGTTTGTTTGTAGGGGGTAATCTCTGGAACTACCGAACCGATTTCAAAAGTGATGGTGGCAAATTGATGGTGACAACCCCTGCTCCAACATAGGCTATATTTTATCTCGGTGTCACTAACCCCAGGGGGTGCAGGAGCAAAAAACGTTCTAAAATTGCGATTTTTCAGTTATCACACTGGCTGTCAAGCCCTGAGAGCTTGGCAGCCGGTTCTGTATGTATGTATGTATGTACGTACGTAATGCGATAACTCTTCATAGAAATATCCGTTTTCCTTCAAATTTTGTTCATAGGTTCACTGTGTTAAGGCGCTGCCCTGATTAGTTTTCGGGATTGATTGGTTAAGTATAAAAGGGGGGGAACAAGGGGCTAATTCCCCCCCCCCCTTAATTTATATAAATGGGTTTTTCATGCAGAATTATTCCGTTTTCCTTCAAATTTTGTTTATACGTTCACTGAGTTAAGGCGCTTCCCTGATTAGTTTTCGGGATTGATTGGTCAAGTATAAAGGGGGGGAACAAGGGTCTAATTCCCCCCCCCCCCCTTAATTTATATAAATGGGTTTTTCATGCAGAATTATTCCGTTTCCCTTTAAATTTTGTTTATAGGTTCACTGAGTTAAGGCGCTTCCCTGATTAGTTTACGGGTTTGATTGGTTAAGTATAAAGGGGGGGGACGGGGGGGGGCTAATCCCTTCTTAATTTACATAAATGGGTTTTTCATGCAGAATTATCCCGTTTTCCTTCAAATTTTGTTTATAGGTTCATTGGGTTAAGACACTTCCCTGATTACTTTTCGGGATTGATTGGTTAAGTATAAAGGGGGGGAAAAAGGGGCTAATTCCCCCCCCATTAATTTATATAAATGGGTTTTTCATGCAGAATTATTCCGTTTTCCTTCAAATTTTGTTTACAGGTTCACTGTGTTAAGGCGCTTCCCTGATTAGTTTTCGGGATTGATTAGTTAATATAAAGGGGGGGGGGATCGGGGGGCTAATTACCCCCCTTAATTTATATAAATGGGTTTTTCATGCAGAATTATTCCGTTTTCCTTCAAATTTTGTTTATAGGTTCATTGGGTTAAGACGCTTCCCTGATTACTTTTCGGGATTGATTGGTTAAGTATAAAGGGGGGATCGGGGGGCTAATCCCCCCCTTAATTTATATAAATGGGTTTTTCATGCAGAATTATTCCGTTTTCCTTCAAATTTTGTTTATAGGTTCACTGTGTTAAGGCGCTTGCATGATAATTTTCGGGATTGATTGTCTGAGTATAAAGGGGGGAACGAGGGGGGGGGCTAATCCTCCCTTAATTTATATTAATGGGTTTTTCATGCAGAATTATTCCGTTTATCCTTCAAATTTTGTTTATAGGTTCACTGAGTTAAGGCGCTTCCCTGAGTAGTTTTCGGGATTGATTAGTTAGGTATAAAGGGGGGGATCGGAGGGCTAAACACCCCCCCCCCCTTAATTTATGTAAATGGGTTTTTCATGCAGAATTATTCCGTTTTCCTTCAAATTTTGTTTATAGGTTCATTGGGTTAAGACGCTTCCCTGATTACTTTTCGGGATTGATTGGTTAAGTATAAAGGGGGGAACGGGGGGATAATCCCCCCTTAATTTATTTAAATGGGTTTTTCATGCAGAATTATTCCGTTTTCCTTCAAATTTTGTTTATAGGTTCACTGTGTTAAGGCGCATCCCTGATTAGTTTTCGGGATTGATTGGTTAAGTATGAAGGGGGGAACAAGGGGCTAATTCCCCCTTATCTATACTAATATATAAAGTAGTAAAGATTGTTTGTTTGTTTGTTTGTTAGTTTGTAGAGGGTAATCTCTGGAACCACTGAAGCGATTTTAAAAGTGATGGTGGCAAATTAATGGTGACAATCCCTGCTCCAACATAGGCTATATTTTATGTCGGTGCCACCACCCCCAGAGGGGTGCAGGAGCGAAAAACTTTCTAAAATTTCGATTTTTTGCATACTGAAGGAGATAGAAGCATCAAATTTGGTATGGTAGTTACTTATAACATGTAAATGCTCTCTAAGAACAAATTATAAAAACATTCGAAATTTAAAAGGGTGAGATGAGGAAGAAGCGTTCTAAAAACATTCTAAATTACAATTTCTATGGAATCTCTGAAACTACAGAACCGATTTCAAAAGTGATGGTGGCAAATGGATGGTGACAGTCCCTGCTCCAACATATGCAAAATTTTATGTCAGTGCTACTACCCGCAGAGGGTGCAGGAGCGAAAAACGTTCCAAAATTATGATATTTTCAATACTGAAGGAGTTAGGAACTTGACATTTTGTATGGTCGTTACTTACAAGATTTAAATGCTCTATAAGAACAAAGTCTAAAAAAATTCGAAATTTAAAAGGCTGAAATAAGCAAAAAAATTTCTAAAAACATTCTAAATTACAATTTCTATGGAATCTCTGGAACTACTAAAGCGATTTCAAAAGTGATGGTGGCAAATGGATGGTGACAATCCCTGCTCCAACGTAGGCTATATTTTATGTCAGTGCCACTAACCCCTGGGGGTGCAGGAGCAAAAAACGTTCTAAAATTGCGATTTTTCAGTTATCACACTGGCTGTCAAGCCCTGAGAGCTTGGCAGCCGGTTCTGTATGTATGTATGTACGTACGTAATGCGATAACTCTTCATAGAAATATCCGTTTTCCTTCAAATTTTGTTTATAGGTTCACTGCACTGTTAAAAATTTGCAGCAAACTGTCCAGTCATTTGACCGTTTTTGTAAAAAACCGGTTACTTAACCGTAATTTAACTCTATTCTGGCCATAATATGGGGTAAAATATGGTCAGAATAGTGCTAAATTTAGGTTATTTAACCGTTTTCTATAAAAACGGTCAAATGACTGGACAGTTTGCTGCAAATTTTTAACAGTGTGTGTTAAGGCGCTTCCCTGATTAGTTTTCGGGATTGATTGGTTAAGTATAAAAGGGGGGGGGGAACAAGGGGCTAATTCCCCCCCCCCCCTTAATTTATATAAATGGGTTTTTCATGCAGAATTATTCCGTTTTCCTTGAAATTTTGTTTATAGGTTCATTGGGTTAAGACGCTTCCCTGATTACTTTTCAGGATTGAATGGTTAATATAAAGGGGTAGGGATCGGGGGGCAAATTCCCCCCCTTCATTTATATAAATGGGTTTTTCATGCAGAATTATTCCGTTTTCCTTCAAATTTTGTTTATAGGTTCATTGGGTTAAGAAGCTTCCCTGATTACTTTTCGGGATTGATTGGTTAAGTATAAAAGGGGGAACGGGGGACTAATCCCCCCCTTAATTTATATAAATGGGTTTTTCATGCAGAATTATTCCGTTTTCCTTCAAATTTTGTTTATAGGTTCACTGTGTTAAGGCGCTTGCATGATAATTTTCGGGATTGATTGGCTGAGTATAAAGGGGGAACGAGGGGGGGGGATAATCCCCCCCTTAATTTATATTAATGGGTTTTTCATGCAGAATTATTCCGTTCTCCTTCAAATTTTGTTTATAGGTTCACTGAGTTAAGGCGCTTCCCTGATTAGTTTTTGGGATTGAATAGTTAAGTATAAAGGGGGGATCGGGGGCTAATTCCCCCCCCCTTAATTTATATAAATGGGTTTTTCATGCAGAATTATTCCGTTTTCCTTCAAATTTTGTTTATAGGTTCACTGAGTTAAGGCGCTTCCCTGATTAGTTTTCGGGATTGATTGGTTAAGTATAAAGGGGGGGAACGGGGGGATAATCCCTCCTTAATTTATATAAATGGGTTTTGCATGCAGAATTATTCTATTTGCTTCAAAATTTGTTTATAGGTTCATTGGGTTAAGACGGTTCCCTGATTAGTTTTCGGGATTGATTGATTAAGTGTAAAGGGGGGGAACGGGGGCTAATACCCCCCCCTTAATTTATGTAAATGGGTTTTTCATGCAGAATTATCCCATTTCCTTCAAATTTCATTCATAGGTTCACTGTGTTAAGGCGCATCCCTGATTAGTTTTCGGGATTGATTAGTTAAGTATGAAGGGGGGAACAAGGGGCTAATTCCCCCTTATCTATACTAATATATAAAATAGTAAAGATTGTTTGATTGTTTGTTTGTTTGTTTGTAGAGTGTAATCTCTGGAACCACTGAAGCGATTTTAAAAGTGATGGTGGCAAATTAATGGTGACAATCCCTGCTCCAACATAGGCTATATTTTATGTCGGTGCCACCACCCCCAGGGGGGTGCAGGAGCGAAAAACGTTCTAAAATTTCGATTTTTTGTATACTGAAGGAGATAGAAGCATCAAATTTGGTATGGTAGTTACTTATAACATGTAAATGCTCTCTAAGGACAAATTATAAAATCATTCGAAATTTCAAAGGGTGAGATGAGGAAGAAGCGTTCTAAAAACATTCTAAATTACAATTTCTATGGAATCTCTGAAACTACAGAACCGATTTCAAAAGTGATGGTGGCAAATGGATGGTGACAGTCCCTGCTCCATGCTAAATTTTATGTCAGTGCTACTACCCGCAGAGGGTGCAGGAGCGAAAAATGTTCCAAAATTATGATATTTTCAATACTGAAGGAGTTAGGAACTTGACATTTTGTATGGTCGTTACTTACAAGATTTAAATGCTCTATAAGAACAAAGTCTAAAAAAATTCGAAATTTAAAAGGCTGAAATAAGCAAAAAAATTTCTAAAAACATTCTAAATTACAATTTCTATGGAATCTCTGGAACTACTAAAGCGATTTCAAAAGTGATGGTGGCAAATGGATGGTGACAATCCCTGCTCCAACGTAGGCTATATTTTATGTCAGTGCCACTAACCCCTGGGGGTGCAGGAGCAAAAAACGTTCTAAAATTGCGATTTTTCAGTTATCACACTGGCTGTCAAGCCCTGAGAGCTTGGCAGCCGGTTCTGTATGTATGTATGTACGTACGTAATGCGATAACTCTTCATAGAAATATCCGTTTTCCTTCAAATTTTGTTTATAGGTTCACTGCACTGTTAAAAATTTGCAGCAAACTGTCCAGTCATTTGACCGTTTTTGTAAAAAACCGGTTACTTAACCGTAATTTAACTCTATTCTGGCCATAATATGGGGTAAAATATGGTCAGAATAGTGCTAAATTTAGGTTATTTAACCGTTTTCTATAAAAACGGTCAAATGACTGGACAGTTTGCTGCAAATTTTTAACAGTGTGTGTTAAGGCGCTTCCCTGATTAGTTTTCGGGATTGATTGGTTAAGTATAAAAGGGGGGGGGAACAAGGGGCTAATTCCCCCCCCCCTTAATTTATATAAATGGGTTTTTCATGCAGAATTATTCCGTTTTCCTTCAAATTTTGTTTATAGGTTCATTGGGTTAAGACGCTTCCCTGATTACTTTTCAGGATTGATTGGTTAATATAAAGGGGGAGGGATCGGGGGGCTAATTCCCCCCCTTCATTTATATAAATGGGTTTTTCATGCAGAATTATTCCGTTTTCCTTCAAATTTTGTTTATAGGTTCATTGGGTTAAGAAGCTTCCCTGATTACTTTTCGGGATTGATTGGTTAAGTATAAAAGGGGGAACGGGGGACTAATCCCCCCCTTAATTTATATAAATGGGTTTTTCATGCAGAATTATTCCGTTTTCCTTCAAATTTTGTTTATAGGTTCACTGTGTTAAGGCGCTTGCATGATAATTTTCGGGATTGATTGGCTGAGTATAAAGAGGGAACGAGGAGGGGGGGGATAATCCCCCCCTTAATTTATATTAATGGGTTTTTCATGCAGAATTATTCCGTTCTCCTTCAAATTTTGTTTATAGGTTCACTGAGTTAAGGCGCTTCCCTGATTAGTTTTTGGGATTGAATAGTTAAGTATAAAGGGGGGATCGGGGGCTAATTCCCCCCCCCCCTTAATTTATATAAATGGGTTTTTCATGCAGAATTATTCCGTTTTCCTTCAAATTTTGTTTATAGGTTCACTGAGTTAAGGCGCTTCCCTGATTAGTTTTCGGGATTGATTGGTTAAGTATAAAGGGGGGGAACGGGGGGATAATCCCTCCTTAATTTATATAAATGGGTTTTGCATGCAGAATTATTCTATTTGCTTCAAAATTTGTTTATAGGTTCATTGGGTTAAGACGGTTCCCTGATTAGTTTTCGGGATTGATTGATTAAGTGTAAAGGGGGGGAACGGGGGCTAATACCCCCCCTTAATTTATGTAAATGGGTTTTTCATGCAGAATTATCCCATTTCCTTCAAATTTCATTCATAGGTTCACTGTGTTAAGGCGCATCCCTGATTAGTTTTCGGGATTGATTAGTTAAGTATGAAGGGGGGAACAAGGGGCTAATTCCCCCTTATCTATACTAATATATAAAATAGTAAAGATTGTTTGATTGTTTGTTTGTTTGTTTGTAGAGTGTAATCTCTGGAACCACTGAAGCGATTTTAAAAGTGATGGTGGCAAATTAATGGTGACAATCCCTGCTCCAACATAGGCTATATTTTATGTCGGTGCCACCACCCCCAGGGGGGTGCAGGAGCGAAAAACGTTCTAAAATTTCGATTTTTTGTATACTGAAGGAGATAGAAGCATCAAATTTGGTATGGTAGTTACTTATAACATGTAAATGCTCTCTAAGGACAAATTATAAAATCATTCGAAATTTCAAAGGGTGAGATGAGGAAGAAGCGTTCTAAAAACATTCTAAATTACAATTTCTATGGAATCTCTGAAACTACAGAACCGATTTCAAAAGTGATGGTGGCAAATGGATGGTGACAGTCCCTGCTCCATGCTAAATTTTATGTCAGTGCTACTACCCGCAGAGGGTGCAGGAGCGAAAAATGTTCCAAAATTATGATATTTTCAATACTGAAGGAGTTAGGAACTTGACATTTTGTATGGTCGTTACTTACAAGATTTAAATGCTCTATAAGAACAAAGTCTAAAAAAATTCGTAATTTAAAAGGCTGAAATAAGCAAAAAAATTTCTAAAAACATTCTAAATTACAATTTCTATGGAATCTCTGGAACTACTAAAGCGATTTCAAAAGTGATGGTGGCAAATGGATGGTGACAATCCCTGCTCCAACGTAGGCTATATTTTATGTCAGTGCCACTAACCCCTGGGGGTGCAGGAGCAAAAAACGTTCTAAAATTGCGATTTTTCAGTTATCACACTGGCTGTCAAGCCCTGAGAGCTTGGCAGCCGGTTCTGTATGTATGTATGTACGTACGTAATGCGATAACTCTTCATAGAAATATCCGTTTTCCTTCAAATTTTGTTTATAGGTTCACTGCACTGTTAAAAATTTGCAGCAAACTGTCCAGTCATTTGACCGTTTTTGTAAAAAACCGGTTACTTAACCGTAATTTAACTCTATTCTGGCCATAATATGGGGTAAAATATGGTCAGAATAGTGCTAAATTTAGGTTATTTAACCGTTTTCTATAAAAACGGTCAAATGACTGGACAGTTTGCTGCAAATTTTTAACAGTGTGTGTTAAGGCGCTTCCCTGATTAGTTTTCGGGATTGATTGGTTAAGTATAAAAGGGGGGGGGGAACAAGGGGCTAATTCCCCCCCCCCCTTAATTTATATAAATGGGTTTTTCATGCAGAATTATTCCGTTTTCCTTCAAATTTTGTTTATAGGTTCATTGGGTTAAGACGCTTCCCTGATTACTTTTCAGGATTGATTGGTTAATATAAAGGGGGAGGGATCGGGGGGCTAATTCCCCCCCTTCATTTATATAAATGGGTTTTTCATGCAGAATTATTCCGTTTTCCTTCAAATTTTGTTTATAGGTTCATTGGGTTAAGAAGCTTCCCTGATTACTTTTCGGGATTGATTGGTTAAGTATAAAAGGGGGAACGGGGGACTAATCCCCCCCTTAATTTATATAAATGGGTTTTTCATGCAGAATTATTCCGTTTTCCTTCAAATTTTGTTTATAGGTTCACTGTGTTAAGGCGCTTGCATGATAATTTTCGGGATTGATTGGCTGAGTATAAAGAGGGAACGAGGAGGGGGGGGATAATCCCCCCCTTAATTTATATTAATGGGTTTTTCATGCAGAATTATTCCGTTCTCCTTCAAATTTTGTTTATAGGTTCACTGAGTTAAGGCGCTTCCCTGATTAGTTTTTGGGATTGAATAGTTAAGTATAAAGGGGGGATCGGGGGCTAATTCCCCCCCCCTTAATTTATATAAATGGGTTTTTCATGCAGAATTATTCCGTTTTCCTTCAAATTTTGTTTATAGGTTCACTGAGTTAAGGCGCTTCCCTGATTAGTTTTCGGGATTGATTGGTTAAGTATAAAGGGGGGGAACGGGGGGATAATCCCTCCTTAATTTATATAAATGGGTTTTGCATGCAGAATTATTCTATTTGCTTCAAAATTTGTTTATAGGTTCATTGGGTTAAGACGGTTCCCTGATTAGTTTTCGGGATTGATTGATTAAGTGTAAAGGGGGGGAACGGGGGCTAATACCCCCCCTTAATTTATGTAAATGGGTTTTTCATGCAGAATTATCCCATTTCCTTCAAATTTCATTCATAGGTTCACTGTGTTAAGGCGCATCCCTGATTAGTTTTCGGGATTGATTAGTTAAGTATGAAGGGGGGAACAAGGGGCTAATTCCCCCTTATCTATACTAATATATAAAATAGTAAAGATTGTTTGATTGTTTGTTTGTTTGTTTGTAGAGTGTAATCTCTGGAACCACTGAAGCGATTTTAAAAGTGATGGTGGCAAATTAATGGTGACAATCCCTGCTCCAACATAGGCTATATTTTATGTCGGTGCCACCACCCCCAGGGGGTGCAGGAGCGAAAAACGTTCTAAAATTTCGATTTTTTGTATACTGAAGGAGATAGAAGCATCAAATTTGGTATGGTAGTTACTTATAACATGTAAATGCTCTCTAAGGACAAATTATAAAATCATTCGAAATTTCAAAGGGTGAGATGAGGAAGAAGCGTTCTAAAAACATTCTAAATTACAATTTCTATGGAATCTCTGAAACTACAGAACCGATTTCAAAAGTGATGGTGGCAAATGGATGGTGACAGTCCCTGCTCCATGCTAAATTTTATGTCAGTGCTACTACCCGCAGAGGGTGCAGGAGCGAAAAATGTTCCAAAATTATGATATTTTCAATACTGAAGGAGTTAGGAACTTGACATTTTGTATGGTCGTTACTTACAAGATTTAAATGCTCTATAAGAACAAAGTCTAAAAAAATTCGAAATTTAAAAGGCTGAAATAAGCAAAAAAATTTCTAAAAACATTCTAAATTACAATTTCTATGGAATCTCTGGAACTACTAAAGCGATTTCAAAAGTGATGGTGGCAAATGGATGGTGACAATCCCTGCTCCAACGTAGGCTATATTTTATGTCAGTGCCACTAACCCCTGGGGGAGCAGGAGCAAAAAACGTTCTAAAATTGCGATTTTTCAGTTATCACACTGACTGTCAAGCCCTGAGAGCTTGGCAGCCGGTTCTGTATGTATGTATGTACGTACGTAATGCGATAACTCTTCATAGAAATATCCGTTTTCCTTCAAATTTTGTTTATAGGTTCACTGCACTGTTAAAAATTTGCAGCAAACTGTCCAGTCATTTGACCGTTTTTGTAAAAAACCGGTTACTTAACCGTAATTTAACTCTATTCTGGCCATAATATGGGGTAAAATATGGTCAGAATAGTGCTAAATTTAGGTTATTTAACCGTTTTCTATAAAAACGGTCAAATGACTGGACAGTTTGCTGCAAATTTTTAACAGTGTGTGTTAAGGCGCTTCCCTGATTAGTTTTCGGGATTGATTGGTTAAGTATAAAAGGGGGGGGGGAACAAGGGGCTAATTCCCCCCCCCCCCTTAATTTATATAAATGGGTTTTTCATGCAGAATTATTCCGTTTTCCTTGAAATTTTGTTTATAGGTTCATTGGGTTAAGACGCTTCCCTGATTACTTTTCAGGATTGAATGGTTAATATAAAGGGGTAGGGATCGGGGGGCAAATTCCCCCCCTTCATTTATATAAATGGGTTTTTCATGCAGAATTATTCCGTTTTCCTTCAAATTTTGTTTATAGGTTCATTGGGTTAAGAAGCTTCCCTGATTACTTTTCGGGATTGATTGGTTAAGTATAAAAGGGGGAACGGGGGACTAATCCCCCCCTTAATTTATATAAATGGGTTTTTCATGCAGAATTATTCCGTTTTCCTTCAAATTTTGTTTATAGGTTCACTGTGTTAAGGCGCTTGCATGATAATTTTCGGGATTGATTGGCTGAGTATAAAGGGGGAACGAGGGGGGGGGGATAATCCCCCCCTTAATTTATATTAATGGGTTTTTCATGCAGAATTATTCCGTTCTCCTTCAAATTTTGTTTATAGGTTCACTGAGTTAAGGCGCTTCCCTGATTAGTTTTTGGGATTGAATAGTTAAGTATAAAGGGGGGATCGGGGGCTAATTCCCCCCCCCTTAATTTATATAAATGGGTTTTTCATGCAGAATTATTCCGTTTTCCTTCAAATTTTGTTTATAGGTTCACTGAGTTAAGGCGCTTCCCTGATTAGTTTTCGGGATTGATTGGTTAAGTATAAAGGGGGGAAACGGGGGTATAATCCCTCCTTAATTTATATAAATGGGTTTTGCATGCAGAATTATTCTATTTGCTTCAAAATTTGTTTATAGGTTCATTGGGTTAAGACGGTTCCCTGATTAGTTTTCGGGATTGATTGATTAAGTGTAAAGGGGGGGAACGGGGGCTAATACCCCCCCTTAATTTATGTAAATGGGTTTTTCATGCAGAATTATCCCATTTCCTTCAAATTTCATTCATAGGTTCACTGTGTTAAGGCGCATCCCTGATTAGTTTTCGGGATTGATTAGTTAAGTATGAAGGGGGGAACAAGGGGCTAATTCCCCCTTATCTATACTAATATATAAAATAGTAAAGATTGTTTGATTGTTTGTTTGTTTGTTTGTAGAGTGTAATCTCTGGAACCACTGAAGCGATTTTAAAAGTGATGGTGGCAAATTAATGGTGACAATCCCTGCTCCAACATAGGCTATATTTTATGTCGGTGCCACCACCCCCAGGGGGGTGCAGGAGCGAAAAACGTTCTAAAATTTCGATTTTTTGTATACTGAAGGAGATAGAAGCATCAAATTTGGTATGGTAGTTACTTATAACATGTAAATGCTCTCTAAGGACAAATTATAAAATCATTCGAAATTTCAAAGGGTGAGATGAGGAAGAAGCGTTCTAAAAACATTCTAAATTACAATTTCTATGGAATCTCTGAAACTACAGAACCGATTTCAAAAGTGATGGTGGCAAATGGATGGTGACAGTCCCTGCTCCATGCTAAATTTTATGTCAGTGCTACTACCCGCAGAGGGTGCAGGAGCGAAAAATGTTCCAAAATTATGATATTTTCAATACTGAAGGAGTTAGGAACTTGACATTTTGTATGGTCGTTACTTACAAGATTTAAATGCTCTATAAGAACAAAGTCTAAAAAAATTCGAAATTTAAAAGGCTGAAATAAGCAAAAAATTTTCTAAAAACATTCTAAATTACAATTTCTATGGAATCTCTGGAACTACTAAAGCGATTTCAAAAGTGATGGTGGCAAATGGATGGTGACAATCCCTGCTCCAATATAGGCTATATTTTATGTCGGTGCCACTACCCCGAGGGGGGTGCAGAAGCGAAAAACGTTCTAAAATTGCGGTTTTTGCGATGCTGAAGGAGCTAGAAACTTGAAGTTCGGCATGATTGTTATTTATAAGATCTAAATGCGCTCTAAGAACAAATTCTAAAGAAAAATGATCTAATGATTCTGCGATTTTTCAACTATTGAATTTCTAAAATTACCAAATTTCACCATAGAGTACCATAGCGAAACCTTCACGCGTAAAAAGATAATGATAAGGGCGACGTGTCCTGACGTGTATACTGGCTATAGCACGAGGCACAAATTATAGTATCCTTATTATTCTGTTAAAATATAAAAGTGAATTATGAAATGTCAATATTTTGTTTGATTAAAGGTTCGTTAAGAGAAATTGACCAGCGTAGCGGGCGTAGCTTGCTAGTATGAAATATATATGTAGCACATTATGTAAGAAATACATTCGGCAGACCCAGAATCTCGCACCATAATTAAACTAAGAATAAACAAGAAACAACAATATAGCGCTCATCGCATGGATTTTATTTATTTTTTTATTTTTATTTTTAATATTTTTTGAGCTTATATATATTATATATATATGAAATATTGATGAAAAAAAATATTAACTTATAATTTTTTAAAATTTTAGATAGCATTAGTTTTAATTTGTGAAAACAATCAATTTTTACATCAAATTAATGAGTTGTTTGAGTAGTTGTAGTATGATCCAATTTATCGCCTTGTAGGCGTTACATTTACAGTACTTTAAAAATTCAATAAGTTATCAAGTAATATTAAATATAAATTAAATATAAATAATGAAAGACACGTAAATTACATATTTTTACGGATGTTCGGCATTTAAAATTATTTTATCGTTGTTATTTCAGTAGTTTCATCGAGGGGTCAAATTGACCCCTTCCAGCCGTTCCAGAAGGTAAGATTTTTCCGCCGTTCAAAAAAAAAGTAAAAAAAAATGGTGTTAAAAAATGGAAATTAAATTTTCTCAGTGAGTATCAAGTATATTATTAAACTTATGACCCTTAATATTATCATATATATTAATTCTGTTGTCAACATCGCTTTTTCTATGAATTTACGAAACGCACAAAAATGAATGAGATATCATTCGAAAATTTTTTTAAGTGGCTTCTGGCATAGTATTTTCACATTACGTTAAAACATGTTTCTTGATTAAGAATTGCTGTTAATTAAAAATTAAACCAGTATTGCTTTCAGAAATGAATTGAAAGGTTTTCCTCAAATTAGTGCAACCACAACAATAAAATATCGCTTTATATCATGCTCATTAATGATTATAAAATAATAAATAGTACAAAAAAGATAAAGTTCTGTTTGTTTTACCGCGTTTATATTTAAAAAGCAAAATTGAAATTTGAAAGTTTAGAAGAAAAAGACACCACTAATCGATCGAAGCAATGGTATTTCACGTGTAGAAATAAGGATATACTTTGTTATATTAGATTAGATTGTTTTTTAAATGCATTCAATTTATTTTACTTTGTGAGATGTGTTTCAAGAAGTGGATGACGTCATCTTCTAATGCAGTTGAAATACGATTGTCAATATTTTTCTCGTGCGTGCCTTTTGCTATCTTCAATCAGTTGTTACTGTAGCTTTGATGGAATCAGTGTGACCATATTCTGGTTTGACTAATTTTTTTGCAAATATTTTTATGCTTAATTTTTAAGTAAAAGTTTAAAACTGCATCTAAAAAATATTAGATATTGCTAAAAATTATTAGACTGCTGTGCGAAATCCTCGCACGTATCCACTGGTTCTTATTTAATTTAGATAAGTATCTGTTCCATGTACATCGAAGTGGAGTTCATATGAAATTTTTTTACTAGGGTAGATAGGTAGGAACCATATAGATTAACGTAAAATATTTAGGTGTCTCTATGTCCAGGGTTGAGATGGGCGATTGCCTTTATATTCTAGTTGTACCACTATTTTTCTTTAATGTAGTAGAGTAAAAGTAGTCTCTCTTACATCTGTTGTAGAAGTAAATGGCGAGGGTTACAGCTGAAAAAAGTGGTACGATCCCTTTGAAATAGAATTAAAACATAGTCACCCGTGGGAACCCTATAAGTCCAATCGTTACATAGCTTTATATCAGGGATGAGATTTCTCCAACTTTTTGCATACCAATATAATCTTAGAGAAAATGTTTTTGTTTTATTTAATCGGAACATTCTGCGATTTAAGAGAACAACATTTTCTTTACCGGTATGCAAAAAGTCGGAGAAATCTCATCCTTGTTTATATGAAAAATTAAATGTACTAATTTAAATCTTATATTAGTATACGGGACATCAGGCATTAGTATCAATTTTGGAGAGCAAAACTAGTATAGATGTCACTAGATTTATTTTGACACAATTATACAAATTGGTAAAGAAATCATATGAGATGTAATCTTCCCAACTGTGCGGAAAAGCCCGGGCCAGGATTCAAATCCGGGATCCCTTTGGCTAAAGCTACTAATGCTCTACCAGTTGAGCAATCCTGGACGAATATGGCTGAACAAATTCACCCAGTTAATCTTAATGATCATAGCATCTTGTCTGATATCTGAATACACTCAACAGAATAAATCGCAGGTAATGGATCCTCCAGTAAACGCTGGAAACGTGATTACACTAGATTAATTTTGACACAATTATTCAAATTGGTAAAGAAATCATATGGGATCTAATCTTCCCAACTGGAAGGATTTCTCAGTTGGTAGAGAACTGCCAGCTACAGTCAAGTGATCCCGGGTTCGAATCCTGTCCCGGACTTTTTCATCTAATTGTGAAGTTTACATCTCATAGTATATATGCGTCTTTTCATATTACTTTTATTCTTAAGAAAACACATCAGTTATCGTCAATAAATACTAATTGTTGAAAGTAGTTATGTTTTCAAATGTGTTACAGGTTTTTTAACTGCACTAAATTTTCGTATACAATTTTCGGGTACATAATATAAATAAAATAATTCCATAAAATATGATATATTTAAACTTTATGAAAGAAGGTGTATATATAAAACTTTTTTATAACAATTAATTATAAACACTTATAACGTTAAAACATATAAACTACAAAGGCGAAAGACTGTCTGTTTTATATAAACAAAGTTTTATATGCACCAAAGTTTAAATATTTCATATTTTAAAGAATTGTATTCTTGTTGCATATGTTATGTGCTGCTTCTGTGCCTGTTGTGCAGCAATTTATCATTATATATACTTAAATTTTAATAATATAAATAAATATACATACAGAACTGCACAAAATACATTTTATATATTGTCGTCTATGGGTGGTAATTGGAAAAAGAGCCTCGTTGTGTTTTGCATGTTTCTACTAGTGATGGGCATAATGAATGTTTTTTTTTCATGCGAATGAATCATTCGGGCATGCGCAAAAGCATAGTAGCCAACTTTCGTATTTTTTAATCAATCACTACCAGACATTTTGTAATCGATAAAGAAGGAAAAATCAGAGCTGCCAAAATTCGTATTCTTTACAATCAATTTTCTCCTGCAATTTTGCGAAAAGAAAGACATTTTTCATTTTTATCTGGCTCATTATGTAATTCTAACTAAAATTGGAAATTTATCTTTCTTTTCAAAAATTCTGGTAGAAAGTGAATACAAAAAAAATTACTTTTGGCAGATATGCTTCTGCACATGCCCGAATGATTCATTTGAAATTCAAAATCATTCCTTCTGCCCATCACTAGTTTCTACTGAAATAAAATGTCGTTTATTATTTAGTGGATGATACACAAATCTATAGATCAGGTACAGGATTTCAAAATAATTTAGAATAGATTACAATCTATGGGTTGTAATTGATTAAACAATGGTTTTCAACCATGTTATTTATTTTCTAAATTGTTTATTTGAATATAGCTATCCACCGTATGAAGAGATGAAGAGATGATGTTGCTTTATTATATTCTGGTATTGTTTGGATGTGTCCCATTAATTATGCATTGGGCATGATTTTTTTTCTGTTATACATCATACTTTTAGTGTAATTTAGTTTTTCATTTTTTAATTATACTTTCAGGAAATTCGACAAAGTCTCCCTCCACCGTATGCTTCTAAATGTACAGATTATTCGAAGGAATGGAAGAAAAACGGAGGATATGGACCTCTCTCAAAAAAGGTAATATTTCATATTTAACGAGAATTTCTCTGAAAAAGAAGTAAAGGTCCTGAAATTCTAAGAGTTCTTTACTCAAATTATTTTGAAAATTCAAATGATCTGAAGCATGTTTTGAACAGGGTATCACCATTGAAAATAGTTTTTTTTTCTCTGGTGACTAGTTTTCGAAACTAGTTTTTTCGAAAGTAACTAATTTTATCTATACCTTACCTTTAGTTTTAATTGAACAGTTTTTGTTTCATAATTATTCTAGGACTGTACCGAAATGTGTAAAATTAAAGCAATGGTTGACGAATACGATTGCGTCGGACATATCACAACGTATCCAAACAACTACACAGTTTGTTTTAAAGATAGTAAGTAGGTGTTTTATCTTTTTAAAATGATAATATAAGTAATGTTACATATGTATGTTATATTTTTTGTATTAATTATATAATAAATGAAAGCAAACTTTATTGAATTCTTTTTAAAAACAAACATGTTTAAAATGTTTTCAACATGTAATTATGTTTTGGCATACATATAAGAATAATACAAATGAGAAGTTACATAAACATTCTATTTTCAGCATTTTGGTAGCCATAAAACATAAGTCCATTGTCTAAACAATATGCAGTAAAACATCCATAATAGATTACGTACATAATTTTAAGTTTTTACCCTGGATATAGGGCAGATTCCAAAGTCCAGACGTGTCCGCTATTCAGAGGTTTCACTCTATTTTGTTTAATAACAATTATGCGTAGGAAAATATGAGTAAGAATCACTTATAAACTTTATATCAGTAACTAGAATGAGTAAAATATAAACATATTATGGCTTATATCGACGCCAAATTGATGCTAGTATTATTGACACTTTCATCTCGCATTATACTTATTGTCTATACTGTGTGTCGTAATTAGTGCCCAATAGAAACCCGTATTTTATTCCAAAACCAAACCAACACCAAATTTCGGTCTTCTGTCTAATTTTGGCCAAAAACAGAAACGAAGCTATTCCAATTGTATTTTAGAACTTATTAATAAACACACACATGCAAAACTATTATTAATTAATTATTCACAAACACACCTACCTACCTACAGGGACACTTTTACTCATGAATATGCATGGATGGTATCATGGATATGTGTTTGTTTTCCGTAAAAGCAAAAATATTATTAAATCATTTTTAGGGTTTCGTTCATCTCACGAAATCCTATTACTCCCGATCCGTTGTCTGTCTGTTACAAAGCCATTCTCAGAAACTATGTAACTTACTGAGCTGAAACTTTGTGTATATAGCTGAATATTAGCTATGAAGAGCTCAAAATAATAAAATTTGAAAAATTCGTATTATTTTAATAAATAGCGATGAAAAACCAAAATTCTAATAGCCTTTTCCTTTTAAATTTGAACATTTTTCGTTATAGCAGATGCCAAAAATTAAAATTCCACGATGAAATTCTTTCTAGAATAATTAATTTTCTATCCGACGATTTCCACGTTAAAAATGAAAATGAAATAAAAAGTTTCACCAATTGAAAAAAATATTAATATGAAATAAAATTGATTGACGTCATAGTGGTAATAAAACGGAAAGAATTCTCAATAAGAAAAGGAGTATGAGTATGTGTATGTACACAAAGCAGATTAATATCACGTCATTAGATAATTAAAAAGAAAATCTGACGTCATATCGGAAGTTTAACGGATTTTTCAAATGTTTCAGTCTAATACAAAGCGAGTATCAATATGAGTTATGGAGAATAGTAAATATAGGAGTTTGAGGAACGTATTGAATCATGATAAAACCCCGATTATGGAAATGTTCGCATATTTTAACATTTTGATGGTGTACAACATGTTTAATTTTGAAATGAATGTTTTTCTAAATATCGTATTTAGTCCACATGGGTTAGGTGCTGTTTGGTGCACATGAGGGTCTAGTTTAGATATTCGAAAAAACGAGAAAAATAGACCGGTACATTTTTACTTTATAAAAAAATGACTCTTTTGTTGTTGTTGTTGCTAAATGAAATTTATTTGGATTTATTAAAGAAAGGATGAAGTGTTTTGAAAGGAATATTAATAAGGAATATTAAACGATCCGTAACTTTTGAGCTATCTTCGATCACACTTACCCACTTGTTTAAATATTGTATATTACAAAATATCAGGCACCTCTATTTTCACATCTAACTTTACATTACTCTAACTTTTATTCATACATTAAAAGTATTGCACATACGGTTTCAAAATGCTTAATATATATAGGTTGTACTGTGATCAAATGTACAAATACTAGCTGATCCAACTGGCTGGGCTTCTGAGGTTACAGGAAATACTCATAGGTGTACAAAACGTTAATGATAATAATTGTTAATTGAAATTTCTGATAGATTTTTTTCATTAAATATAGTTTTTTAGATTGTTCACTAACAACCATAAAAAAGCAATTTTAAATGAAATATTTCAATTATGTAGTTCAATAAAGTTTTGAAATTTATTGAAAACTGTACTTTCGTATTAGCCGCATGCCAGCGGTTAAGAAAATGAAATTATCAAGGTTTCTGTATTTGTAGCAAACTTTTTGATTCTGTTTATTTCAGTGTTTAAGTGCACTTATTACATATCCGATCGGATTACATATCCGATAAGCCTGTGTTTTATTTACATTATTTTATTTATATATTTATTTATTTATTGCTGAAGATTTAATTTCGTTCTGGAGTCTGAAAGAAATGTTGAAATATAGATATTGTTTAAAGAGCAAAAAAAAAGGTTTCATTTTTAAGTGCACGCGATAGAGGTAGATTTAGGTAGATAGAGGTAGAGGTAGAGGTAGAGGTTAGATAGAGGTAGATAGAGGTAGATTTTTTGATAGATTTTTCAAAAAAATCATAACCGAAAATTATTATTTTTTTTAATATAAAAATCAGTTAACTGGGATACAGTCTTCAAACAAATTGAATTTTAAAGTACATATTTTCCTTTTTGGCAGTGTTTAAAAATTAAAGTTGTGCGATGTTTTGAAGTAAATACTTTTTCGAAAAAACAATTAAATGGGTTGCTTCAATCATTGCTGCCGTCGATATGACGTCAGCGTTATACTCACGGACTTTTTACTGAATAATATAGATTTGTATTTGTTTAAACACCGGAAATATTTTATTTGTCATTGTTAGGCACAAGGCCTAGCACACTGATCTCTCTCTTAGAGATTTGTTTAAAACGATCCGTAACTGAAAGCAACACATAAAGGAGAGAATATTACGTTTTAATTTTTTAAACATCTATGAACAACACAGGATGTCACTTCTTATCTCCTTATAGCCAATTCCTAAAACTTTAGTTTTAGTAGAATTAGAAAATAAACAACATAGTAGTAGTTTTAGAAAAAATTACATTATAATATAGATTTGCATTTGTTTAAACACACTTTTACGTTGAAAATGCTGAAAATATTTTATTTGTCATTGTTCGGCACTAGGCTTAACGCACTGACATCTCTCTTATAGAGATCTGTTTAAAACGATCCGTAACTGATATCAACACATAAAAGAGAGAATATTACATTTTAATTTTTTAAACGACTATGAACAACACATGGTGTCACTTATTATCTCCTTATAACCAATTCTTGAACCTTTAGTTTTAGTAGAACAAGAAAATAATGAATATAGTAGTAGTTTTAGAAAATTTTGAATAATAATACAGATTTGCATTTGTTTAAACACATTTTTACGTTTAAAATGCCGAAAATATTATATTTGTCATTGATACTCGCTAGTTCTAACAGAGTGACTTCTCTCTTAGTGACATATTTCAAACGATCCGTATTAGAAGACAACGAACAATGGAGAGAGTGCTGTACCTTAATTTTTTAAACCCCTATGAATAATTCACGGCGTCACTTATTATCTCCTTATAGCCAATTCCTAAACTTTTAGTTTCAGTAGAATTAGAAAATAAAGATTATAGTAGTAGTTTCAGAAAATTTGTAATTATAATATAGAGTTGCATTTGTGTAAACACATTTTTACGTTGAAAATGCCCGAAATATCTTATTTGTCATTGATACTCGCTAGTTCAGACAGAGTGACTTCTCTCTTAGTGACATATTTCAAACGATCCGTATTAGAAGACAACGAATAATGGAGAGTGTGCTGTAAATTTTTTATACACCTATGAATAATTCAGGGTGTCACTTCTGATCTCCTTATAGACAATTCCTAAATCTTTAGTTTCAGTAGAATCAGAAAATAAAGATTATAGTTGCAGTTTTAGAAAATTTGTAATTATAATATAGACTTGCATTTGTGTAAACACATTTTTACGTTGAAAATGCCGGAAATATTTTATTTGACATGGATACTCACTAGTTCTAACATAGTGACATTTCTTTTAGTGAAACATTTCAAACGATCGTAACAGAAGACAACAAATAAAGGAGATGATACCGTATCTTAATTTTTTAAACACCTATGAATAATTCAGGGTGTCGATTCTTATCTCCTTATAGCCGATTCCTAAACCTTTAGTTTTAGTAGAATAGTTTCAGCTATAAAAAGGATTCAATTGATGTTCTTTATCAATAAGAAATCATTTTCGTCAAAATCACTATTTTTTTAAATTACGAAATTAAAAATTTTATAGCGTCCAAAGATTTTTCATGAGTTGTCTGTGGAAAAACATTTTCCATGCTCTAATAAGTTATAAAATAAAAAATCCAATTCTGCGCGAACAAAACTTTCCGAGTTATGATACTTTGAATGTAACGAATTTGTAGTAATTTCTGGTACTATCTCCATCCCCTTTGTTTTTGTTCCTTAAAAATCTGGAAATTCATAAAATTCAAAATATCAAAACTCTGTAAATTTTGGTTGCACAAAAATAGAATTTTTACTGTTTTACTTCTCACAACATACAGAAAGAATTTTAAAATGCAACTATAGCAGAACAGTGATTTGAATAAAGTGATTGCTAATAAACTGTAATCAAGCAAATTACAAAAGAAAATAAGGCTTTCTTTTGTAAGTTGTAATACTTACTACGCAGTTCTTTTGTAACTTGTCTTGTTGTACCAAGAACGAAAAATTCTGCGTCAAGAACAGATTATATAACACCTTCAACACTTCCAAAATATTTTTGCAAATCTTTACCGTAATCTAAAAGATGATATCTAAGTAAACAATTTGGGAAACACATAACATATTTAAAAATCCAATTTCAGGAATTACCTCGAAAAAGTATCCAAACTTTTTTGTGCAGCTCTGTATATCATCTATAGATTTGTATGTATGCAGCACAGAATTCTAAAATTTAGTTCAGTTAGCAAACGGATTTAACAGTGGTCACACTTCAACCATTTCCGTCAAGAAACGGAAATGTACTCTAGATGTTTTGTGCTGCCCTGTATATGATCTATATGATTTATACGCACACTAAGTAATATATCAAAAATTAATTAATTTTATAAACGAGTACCGCATCTGAAAACGCCTTTTCATCAATTATTATTAACAAGAAGTACTTTAACCGAATTATTTTGTATATCCCTGTAAATGAACGATATATATGTATGAACTATATACACAATATTCTACAGTAAGTCTCTTGTAATCCACCTTAGTGATATATATCAATTTCAAAATTTTTGTAATAGTGAAACATTATAAATAAACCACAAACGATTTTTCTTCATAGATCGTAATATAACGGAATTATTTTGAGTGTCCCTGTAAAGGAACTATAAGTGCTATGCACACCACATTCTATAGAAAGCATCTTCTAGTGCACCTTTGTGATCTAATATCAATTTCAATATGTTTGAAATTGTGTAACATCATTAAAATAAACCGCAAATGATTTTTCCCTATAGACCGTAATGTAACGAAATTCTTTTGAGTGTCCCTGTAAAAAAACTATTAGTGTTACACACCTCATTTTCAATACCGAACATTCCATAGTAAACCTCAATAACTTATATCAATTCCATGACAATCCAAATATACTTACGCGAGTTAGAGTACGGACAGACAGCCAGACGGCAGACAGACGGTAGACAGACAGACAAATCTAATTCATAAACACTTTTCAACTATGTTGGAAATCGTTAAAAAAAGGAGAAACTTTATTATGAAATCTATAGATTGAAGACAATACAAAAACTTTTATAAAGTTACATACACATAAAAATGTGCAAAAATTACGTGTGATTAATATAAATTAAGAAATAAAATTATTTAAAATATGGATACTTTTATTTAAAATAGGCATATAAAAACAGTAAAAAACAACTATGTCATACGTTTCGTATGAAAACATTCATCACTCTTCAGTACAAATTACGAAAAATCACTGAAGATGACAAAAACTAACTTGTGAAAATAGAATCATTATATAATGTATTACAAAGTCAACATTTTTCCGAGTCCTCAGATGGAATATTTTCGGCTTCATTAATTGGATTAGCAGCTGAATCCGTATGTCAAGATTCCAGGAAAGTTCGGCTTCTGTAATCATTACAGTTCCGGTGAATAAATCGTAGTTTTCGTAAAGTAAGTTTGAATGGTCTGTTTCAATTGGCATTGGTGAGACAGGTGGACCTTAGAAACAAGAATCACGGAAAATGAACATGCATTTAAATCTAAGAACCCTAATTCGAAATTCGTTTCACATTTCAGCATTTTCTAGCACGTTTTTTTTTTTTTTTTTTTTTTTTTTTTTTTTTTTTTTTTTTTTTTTTTATAAAGCATTATATTTACATAGATGTACAGTCAGCCAAAACAAGTGATCCCCTCAAATATTTTAATCACCTAAACTTGCCCAGAGAAAACCAGAAATAGTCATTCGACTGAAAATTATGTCTTCTTTAAATGTAAGCTATAAAAATAGGCTTATGGTGTCGTTTCATACTGAAATTGTACCAAACTCGGAAATTTTCAATTTCGAGATTATATTTGATTTTTTTGGTAAACTTTACCTAAAGATGCCAAATGGGACATTATTCGGTAAAATAGTTTACGAATTATGAAGGTTTAAAATTCTGAAATCTTAATGTTAAATCCATTTGTAATGATTGCAAAACAGACTGTAATACGGACAGCATTTTAAGAATATCTTAAAATTATTGGGCGAAATGATCTGTAATTTTGGATTTACATGTTTAAAGTTTCTGCAAATTGATTTCTGTAAAAAAAAAATACATGTTTCAATTCACATTGTCTTCGAAATGTAATTTCAAAATACATATGCTTGCTAAATTAACTGTCGAGAAAAATATGAATTGTAAAATATGAATTGTTTAACGGATGACGATTTCTAGAAGCTTTAGTATTCCATATCAAAATTACAACTCATTGCACTACGCAATTCTTCAGGTAAAGACTAATAAAAGTCTTTACTTAAAAGACTTGTAAATACTTTAACCCTCTGAGTGTTTTGAAAAAGGGTAAAATTGTAAAGTTGTTTTCACTGCATTTTGTTTTAAATGCTAAAAAAATATTATTCTTTCAGCATTATATATAAAACTTAATTACAAATATGAATGTAACCCTTGAGAGTATAAATCATTCTTCAATATTTTGAAAATTCATTAAATCTATAGAATTATATTATCTTAAACATTGCATATATTGCAGTGAAACCTGGAGCTTAGTGAACGGAATATTACGTTCCACACGCTTAGAGTGTTAAAAGACTAATAAAGTATTAAATTACGTATTAAAAGTGGGTTGTTTGGAAAAATTATATTATAGATGTAACCAACTGCACACATGTGTCAGATTTCCTCAATGCAGCAGAATTACTTTTGTTATAGTACATTAATGTTTCAATTTCGTCTTTCTTCTTTATTGAAGGATTGGCTCCTTCACCTGAAGTAAATAAAAGATGTTCCAGTAGTTGTCGAGACGCATGCGAGTAAGTTACAAAAATATTAATGAAAAATAAATTAAAATTGTGCACTATATAATAAAGCACGCCTACTTTTATTTAACATCAGTTTCTGTTTGTTTTTTTTTTTTTTTAAAAGTAATACTTAAACATTTCTATACGCCATTTTCTATCATTTGAGTTACTAAAATATTCTTTTTCTTGAAATATATTTTTTTATTATCTTGACATATATGCACTGCACATATTTCTGTATAATACATACAAAATGATGTTAACTTGTTGAAAACGGTTTTTGGATTTTATTTACGGATCTTGTTGGTTTACGGATTTTGTTTATGACTTTTTGGTGAACTAGGTTTGAGATATTTTTCATTTACGAGTAGGATTTCTCCCACCCCTAACACATTACATCATAAACAAACAGCGAGCTCTTCTTTTGAAGTTTTACTGCCTATATAGTCATTTAAAAAAAAAGATTGAAGTCTTATTCCAACGAAAATCTTATCAACAGTCCAGGTTCATCGACAGTGTAAAAATTCATCAGTCAATATTTATTTTTCAACATCTCTTCCACTATAGGTGCAGATTCACAAAATTTGGAAGGAGTCACTGGCTCCTAATCCCTAAAAATCCAGTGGCCACAATTGTAAAAGAAACGCATAAAAACAATAGTGTTTATATGGGCTAAAAAACTAAAAAATAAAACAACTCGGGAATTCAAAGTGTAAAGTAATTTATTTAATATAAACACATGTACAACAAAATTTGACTATTAATTAAATCTTAAATCATGTACAGTCAGAAGATAAAGTTGGGCAAGATACGGTTTAAAAAAATATGTATAAGATAAAGCGGGGAATATCAGAAAAAAACAATATTTCTTATTTTGATTTTGCCAGACAAAAGTATATATGAAAGAAAATCTGAATTTGTGAGATTATTTTGCACTATAAAAATCAAAACACGCTTCAAACATTTGTTTATATATATATATTTAAATCACAGTCTATGTAAAATTATCAGATTCAAACTGTTACGAATAACATTGCTATTCGAATATATTTAATAGTTTGCTGTGTTAAACAGATCATTCTGAAATGTTATTAAAAGATAATAATAATGTTTGCTATGTGTTTTGGTGTTAATCTTTAAAAGAAATATTAATATTTTGCGATGGGGACTGGGAAACAGCAAATAAATTTAGTCGCCACGTGGCGATTGGTGACCGTGAATCTGCAGCTATATCTTCCACCCGTGTTTTATCAATTTTAAATGTTTAGCAAATATCCGTAAACTCGATTTTTCTTTCTCTGAAACATTTAAATCAATTTAAAAATAATAATCGCTTTCTTTATGTAGCCTTTCTCGAAACATGAAACACAAGTTGGCACTACATTCAGAGCAGAACACAGTAAGTCTCTAAGAATGAAGAAAATGCTGTAGACATATTTTGACGTTTTGTTGAGTGTAGCTTGTCTTAAGAACCGAAAGGTAAATCATATAAGGTGCACTGTAATCTATGGTACTTTATTCGGAATTTACCCGTTTTTTAATTATTTTCCTTTTTACTTTTAAAAAATCGGTTCACAAGTAGAAATAAAAAGCAATTTAAATTATAAATATAAAAAAATATTTTCTTTATTTCATAACAAATCTCGTGTTAGGTTTTGAATTGCAACATACTTTATTCGTTATTTACATTACATCAACCCTTCCTAGCAACGTGAACTGCGGCGGCATGTGAAATAAGTTTCTTCTGCTTATGTTTATATACATATCATGAATTGCTTATAATCTATTTAATTATTGTTTACGTTTTCAGAATGAAGTGGTTTTCTGGGAAGTTGAAATCTGGGAAATTGAAAATATCTTTTTTTTTATTTCTTCGGAAATTTTTTAAGATTATGTAAAAATATTTTCAAATAAAATAAAATAAAATTTTGTAGCAGTTTTATCACATACATAACAGATTTGCTCGCACTAAAAATAGTCAGCATACCATCATCCTATAAATGTCAAGCCAATGATGTTATTAAACACAGCATGAAAGAAAAATTATTTCCTATGCATAATAATACATTTTCAGTAATAAATGAATGCTGTTACAAAATCTTAATCTTTTGAAACAGTGAAAGAAATTTGTATGTATGTATGTATCATCACGAGTGCAATTTATTCTGTAAATACTTGACACTATTCATGATGTAATCCAGTTTGTTTCAGAAAATAAATGTGCCACAAAATCGGTTAAGCATTGCCCCCCGAAGCAAGTAGCAGAACTCACAATGTACTGTTAGTGATTAATTATTTTTCTTTAAATGTTCATTTCTTGTTAAAAAGATAATTTTTATTTTCTTGTGACCAAAACTACTTTTTGCTATTCAGAGGTAAAGCATATAAATATATTGATTTGGAAGTGTGGATATGAAATCTCTCCGTTAAATAGAGGTATCCGCTGTTCGGGAGTGCCTGTTGTGGATGTTTTTTACTGTATATATAGGTGACTGTAAAACAACTATTCTGATATATGAGCCCTTATCTATCATTCCGTTCACAGAAACTAAATGAAATTCTGGTTTAAAGTATTTTGAGGTATGCTCGCCATAATCAAATGGAAAACAACAGCTAAATCTAACAGTTACGGTTACAGTGACAAAATTTCGAAAATTTCAAATAGCAACACCTACTTTTTTATTGGAATGTAATCTTCATAGTGAAAAACCCTAAAAAGCGTTGGAACGGTACATTTAACACGAAAATCGTCGGCGGTAGACAGATTAAGAAGAAAAGTAAAAACAAACAATAGGGACAGAGAAGTAACAGAAAACAAAACATTTTATTGTGATTCATACATTTTCTATTTCACACACGGCGACACTTTGCATGCGGCAGATGGTGGATAGCACTGAACAATAAAATGTTTTCCTTTCTGTTGCTTCTCTGTCCTTTATTGGTTGTTTTCATTTTTCTTTTTAGTCTGTCTAGCGCCGGCGATTTTCGTGCTACATGTCCTTTCCAACGCTTTTTATGATTTATCACTATGAAGATCACGTTCCAATAAAAAAAGTAGGTGTTGCTATTTGAAATTTTCAAAATTCTGTCACTGTAACCGTAAATGTTATAGTTAGGGACTCATATATCAGGACAGTTTTTTTTATAATTACCCTGTACATGCACTGTATTATACTGTATAACAGATTTTTGTAACCAATTTAATAGTGAATGATTGCAACAGCTAAATTTCTAAAGAACTCAACATAACTTCTAACTCCTTATGTCGATTTTTAAAGAAGCACTCTTCTGTTTTTTATGGGTCAATTTCAATGAAAATAAATTTATAGCTAAACCAATATATATATATATTTTACTTAAAGTTTTATATATATATATATATATGTGTGTGTGTGTGTGTGTGTGTGTAATAAATACAAAAATTTCTCCATTTTACTTAAATTAATTTATTAGGAATTCTTACAATTCTCTTTTTCCCCTGTCTTTTAATAATATCTTTAATATAAATTATATTTTAATTCCATATCTTTAATCAACATATTGTTTTAATTATTATTCTAAAAACTTTAATCTGTTAAAAGCGACACTTCTTTGTACAAATCCCTAATTTATTGCTTCATATTTTGAGACATTAAAATTTTATTTCTTTAGAACGTCTCTTAATATCATTTTTATTTTGATTAAAATTATCATTCGATATCATATGATTCACAGCAACTCCCGCGTTTAATTTTTTCACTTCAGAATTATGCCGAGTGTCATAAAGAGTCCCACAGCGTTGCACTCCGCTCATTGGTTGAATTACCTGTGCATTGGAGAAAGATTCCTACACCTCGCGGAGTATAAAACGCGTTACACAACCTTGGAGCTCAGAATTTTTACGTTTTTTGACTTCCTAAATAAAACTCATCACTTGGAGAAGAATATCTTCGATTTGGTGTACTTCTCATTTAATAACATCTTCATTTTTTCTATTGCATAGTACAGCCCAATTATGAATTTCTAAACTGGATATTAGTGGAATTGTTTTTGATTGTCAAGTGTCAATAAATGTATTGATAATAATGCAGCTTCCTGTTAATTTTACGCGAAAATTCCTAGTGTATTTCATAAACATCGTCTTCCATCTACAGCCTTCGACTGCAAAACATATGTTATTATACAAATTCATCTTTTATCAGAATTAATATGTTGATATAATTCACTATGAAATGGAAAATCATTTCATATATATACAGTCAGTATCGGTTATATGGTCAGCTCAGCGGTCCAGAAAAATTAGACCATATAAGCGGGGTGATCTTATATGCGGAACAATACTACAATTATTACACTATTTAATTTTTATGGCAGGTTTATATTCAACTATCAGAATATAGTACTCACAGACAAATAAATAAACTTTTAAGAACATTAAAAAAATTAATTTGCGAAGTAAAAAATACAATGACAAATATGCAATATTTTTAGTGAAATTTATTAGCTTACCTTACAAATCTAAGTACAGTACGCATACATACGTGCACAGCACCCATATTCAATGCACTTATTTAAAATATTCAGGTATGCATGATTGCTTCCTTTTCTTGGTTGTTAATACAACTCTTTCTAAGTCCCTAATACCTTTTAAATGTTCACCTGCTGCTTCGGAATTAATAAAAAAATCTGAGGTCATCTATGGCTTTAGGCGCATCTGATGTTGATAGTGATTTCTTTTCACATTCACTGTCAACCCCATCATCGCTTCTTGCAGTATTCAAATTTAACATATTAGAAACAATCGTTTGTATTGAAGCTTCACTGTTAGTTGCGAGATCTTCATCAATCTTTACATACAAATTTTCGTCTGGAATTGAATAACATCGATTCCACAGTTTTTCAGTTTTTATGCTAGTTCAGTTAAGGGGAGATCTTCATCACGGCTTCCGATAATTCTTCAGCCTTTGGTGAACTGTGAAATCCAGGATGTCGTAAGCAACTTTCAATAGTTTTGTGTGACACCATATTCAAACTTTGGTCAATATAAAAAATTGCATTTAACATAGACACTTGGAATTGTTCTTTTTGGTCAAAAGCAGAAATCATATCTCGCAGAAGAAGCTTTATAGGTAGTATTGAAGTTCTGGATTATCCCTTGACCTAAAGGCTGCGATACACACGTGCTGTTTGGAGGCAAGAAAACGAGTTCAATTGGTTTCAAGCCTTCAATAGTGGAGTGCACAGCACAATTGTCTGTAATTAATGCGACTTTCCTATTCTGTTTTGAAAATTTTCGATCCCACCTCCTAAGCATTTTTCCCAGATGTCCACTGTGATCCATGCTTGTGAATTAGCATCGTAAAATAGAGGCAAAGATTTGCAATTATTTATACACCGAGGCTTCAGAAATTTTCCAATCACTAAAGGAATAATTTTCTCCGATCCATCCATATTTGCAGCTAACAACACTGTTAAGCGTTCCTTTCTTTTCTTTCCTCTTACACATTTTTCACCTTTAAAACAAAGAGTTCTGTCTGGCATGATCCTATAAAAAAGTCCGCTTTCATCAGTGTTGAAGATGTTGGCAGGTTCATATCTTTCGAGAATGTCCCGCAATACTACATTTTTCCATTCTTCTAAGGAACTCCTGACAAAATCAGCAGCTTCTCCGCACAATTTTTTGAAGCATATGTTATGCCTCGATTTAAATCGCTGTAGTCAGCCATTGCTAGCAACGAAACTTGACTCGCCAAATTCATTAGTAAAATCCAAGGATTTTTCTTTCAAAACATTCCAGGATATAGGAGCATTTTGCGATTGTGCATATTTAATACATGACAAAATAGCCTTATCCACATTTTCATAAGGTGACAAGCGCTGGCGTTTTTTTTCTTGATCACAGACTTGAACATTTGGAGAATAAAGTTTGGCTGCTAAAATGTCGTTTAATGTCGTCCAGGGTATCGAATTTACTTTGACGAATGCAGCTTTTGACAGATTGTAATTTTTAAACATTTCAATCATTTTTTTTCAGCAATTGATAAACTCTTTCTTTTTGAAGCCATAATACGTATAGAATAATTGTTCTTATTCGATGCGTTTGATCCATATGAAACAAAATTTTCCTTTATTATTTTTGTCTCAATTGCAACACACTTTTCAAACACAGAGAGTTAACTCCAACCAATAAATAGACAGATATTCACCTGTTGTCCTCGGGGAGGGAGAGAATTGAGGGTGTGGGGTACCGTCGACGATGATTCAACGCAAAAGCGAAGTGAGACTGACGGGGAGGCGTGAATTAGTCCTCTCCGGTGTAGCACAGACTTTTTCTTTTAATCATACCCTGTTTCTTCGCACCTCAAGAAATGCTACAAAAGTTACTATTATTTTTAAAAAATATCTGAAAACTGTTATTAAAAAGATAAAAAAAAACGACCATGTAACCGATAACCGGGAAAATCAAATGACTATATAAGCGGTGCTCTTTAACACATTTTCCCTATTATGTTAGACGGGACATTAGAAAACTGACCATACACGCGGGGTGACCTTATAAGCGGGTGACCATATAGCCGGTACTGACTAGATATCTATATATATATATATATATATATATATATATATATATATATATATATATATAAAATATTTTACATACAGTATAATATTTCATTTATAAATACATAATATTTATATATTTTTTCATTTCAGAGAACACATTTACCATTTAACTTCAGAAATTTATAGTGAATATGCATCAAAGGTATGTAATAATCCGCCTTTTATGTTACACTAAATTAAACATATATTATATTAATTAATTTTCTTTTAGTAAATGTCTTTCAATGATGATAAAGCTGAGCTGCACCGCCTGGCTCCGAGTCGTGCCCGTCTGGCACGTCAACCGTCGCACCCAAGTCCTGAGGTCTTTTATCGTGCATTACCAGAAGGGTCTTTCAGTATGCGCTGCGAGTGGTGGGAACCGCCACCTGCACATCACTCCTATTGAACCCAAGTGAATGATGACATAGGTCGTTGTGATTATGGTGATTGCATCCTCTTGAGAAACCATCACGTTACACTTGGGGACGAGCCGGAGTCCCCCAAGAGCTGGACACCCAAGAGGGAGTCAGTTCTTAGGTCTCCAAATTTACTAGCTTATCAAAGTTGACATAATAAGAATGAAGCGTCTCTCATTCTATTAATGATACAACCCCCTCTTCTTTTTGCTTCCTTTTAGAAACAGCAAATTTCGAGCTTATTCTATCGACGATTACTATCAGAATTTTCAAGCTATGTTTTTGAGACTTTCATAAAAGTTGGTCTATACATTTAGATAATATATTATGCACAGTATATTTTGATTGAATTCGCGCATGCGCAGTGAAATAATATTTAGTAAACCTGCTCATTTTTCATACAATTTTTATTATTTTTTAATTCTGATTGCAGAGTGTTGTGTATAATTTTGTTTGTCATATTTTCTGAAAAAAAACTTGTTTTTATATTAAAAATTCTGCAAATTATAAGCAAAAAACTTGGTAAAATTTGGGACTGTTTTTATAAAAACCTGAATTTCTCTTCGAGTATTCATACTATCTTCATACAAATGAGCCCAAATTATTACTATAATCCACTTAATCATAATCTACAGTTTGAATGCTTTTGCAATATTAGTTTTTACAGGGTTATCCAAAATATATTCGTTTTTCTTCAATTTGTTGACGGCTTCTTATGGGGTTTCGGGAAAAAATCTTCGCGGAAATATATGACGTTTATCATGTTGTTTACACTCCTGAAGTTTGAGGATACTTTCTCATGTATCTTTCCAGATATTTAACAAAACGTCTATAATCGCAAGTGACCGGTCATCATTGGCAATATATTGTATATTGATCCTTCCTACTCTGGGTGGATGCGTCACAGTTTTATAACCAATTTTACCGTTGATGACTGCAATATATCAAATTCAAAAGAAATCAAATTAAAAAGCAAAATCCTTATGTTGATTTTCAAACAAGAGCTGTTTTGTTTTCTGTGAGTCAATTTTGATGCGAATAGGTTCATAGCTCCGCAAATTTATTTGCTTTCTTAAACAGTATCTTTTTCTGTTTCTTTTGAGTCTACGAGGATCAGTTCACGCTGCGCACATGCATTTAAAAATAATGAAATCGCTACATATTTTCTATTATATAATGCTCTGTTCTCATTCAATTTCACTTAATAAAGATATGTAAGAATATTTTCACGAAATTAATCGCCTTACCAATTTATTTAGGAAATGTATACGTTAACAAGTTGATACTGTTGTTAATTTAAATATTTCTTTTGTTGTCTTTTCGGTTCTGCTTATACGTTTAAAGGCTTCGATAGAAAATATAAAATCACTTTTAGTGTTGACTGTATTTATAAATTATTGAATTTTTTTATTATTTATTATTTGAGTATTCTTTTTTATTGAATTTTTCTTCCAGTGTGATGACCCGAAGGACGAACACTGCAAGTAAGTGAAATTTTTTGTCTAAAATATAGAATCTAGTGGAAGAACAACTATAGTGTATGTTTTATTAAAAGTGGGAGAGTGTTCAGCTTGGAATGATTTTTATCACCAAAATATTCATAAAAAATCCCCTACAAAATACACCAATGACTATTAAATTAAAAAACTTCCCTTAACATTTCAAAAAATGAATTATAAAATCTTTCTAAATGATATTTTTCTTTTGCTTAAGCTTAAAATCTTTCAAACTAAAATCAATTAGATTTTCTCTAAAATTGCGCAGTTAGACGCATATAAGTATTAAAGTCAGAACAAAATCAAATGATATAAAAATCGTGAAAAATTGGAGAAATCAAAAATTCTTAAACTATGGAAGATACATTGATACAGTTCGCACATAATGCGGAAAAATGAAACTTTTTGTTTTTCAAGAAGTCAATTTGTATTAGCAGTATACAAAGACGAATGATATATAAAAGTGACTTTATTTTAATATCAAAAGACGATGTTTATACTTCTTGTGCAAAAACTAATTATTATACTTTTTACAAATGGAAATGTAAAATCTGTTGTAATTTGACATATATTGAATGTACTATCCGGAAACGACATCCTCAGTCAGAAGTATACAAATAACATAAATTGATTAAAAATGGCAATTAACACTTTGTCGTCCGGCGACACCACAGTGGTTTTATATTCTCTAAATTAGTATTTTTTAAAAATATTCAGAATCCTCACCAAATTGTTAAATTACTTCCAAAAATATGGTTTTTAATTCATCTCCAAGTTCACAGATTTATTAAAAAATAAATAAAAACAAATATTACAGTGTTCGTACGCTTTTACCATAATTGTTTAATAGAATTTTTCTATTTAATATTTAAATAGCAGAACTTATAGACGCCTCATTTCAGGATTTGTAACAATTTTGTGCATTTACATAGGGCGAAAAATTCTATTAAAAATTGTGGTAAAAGCGTACAAACCATGTATTAAGTATATTAGTTAAAAACAATATAACGTTTCAAAATATTAATTAAAAATAAAAAAAATAAAAAAAAAATAAAAAACGGAATCTGTTAAAACCACAATTACTGTAACGAACAGTGGCGTAGCGAAAGGGGGGGGGGGTTGATAACTTTACTTCCAGTATTTTTATGTATTAAAATTGGCCTTATTTAATTCATAACAATCAAAGATTAAATAAGGAAAAATGTAGTATATAATTATACTGGTAGTAAAATGATCGTCCCCCTCCTCTTACACTAAGCTAGTGATAACGAACGTTAAAAAAATTCACATTATATAAATTGTTAATATTGTTTCTTTATAACTTCATTGAGTATTGAAATTTTGAAATTTTCATCTTTATTAATAAAATTATTATTATTTTTAATTTAATTAAATATTCGAAAACACAATCATGCCATTTTTTCAAATTTTTCCGGGCTAGTTAAATGATAAATCTTGTGCTGCCCTCTATTACGCAAGATGAGAGGATGGAATTAAATTAGATTTTAAACAAAGTAGTAATTAATGTAAATAATATTTAGAATTTGATGAAGACTAAAGGATGTAAATAAAATGTAAATATTTATAAAGATGAAATGGGAAGATAGTAGTACAATAATTAGCCATGTATGAGGAGACAGTTTGTAAGTAAAATGAAGAAGGTATTATTTATGCTGTGTAAATGATGTTCTTAAATGCATAAAAATCTGATTTCTTTTTTAAATAAATTTTGTAACTTTTTTAGCAGTCCTGCTCTATCCCTCCTTAATAGTATTTTGCTTTGATAATGTTTTTGGTAAGAAATTTTGTTTATTTTGTGATTTTAGTTTGCTATTTTTTTTTAAATATATTTTTTTATAATGTTTTCAGCAATCCACGCACTCCCCTCATAATATTGTTTTCAATTTTATAATTTTTATACATATTGAATGTCCATACTGGTAAAATTAGATGAAAGTTTTAATGGCTAATCCATGAAGAAAAAAAAGAAAAGGGATATTTGTAAGACATTGCAGTATGTTTTAATAGTAATAAATTAGGCCTAATGAAATAGGAGGAGCATAAACGCTTAATACAATTGCAGTGTTTCACGTATAGTTGTTCTTTTCGTAAGGGCTTTTTTTCATATCATGTTTTCACGGCAAAAGTTAGCATAACGGATTTGGTATGCGGTATCAATAGTGATAGAGTTTTATCCCTTAATACACATCCACCCCCCCCCCAAAGAAAAAAAACTGCAAGGTTATGGTTTTTGTACACACTTTAAATTTTTTTAATTGTGCAAATTTTAAGCTAAAAACACAAATTAGCAACTCATGATTGAAGGGAAAAAGCCATCAATTTTTACTTTTGGATTAAACATTTTTAACTTCTGGAATAATTCTTCCATACTCAAGAAAGTATTTTAAGATTATTGCAAATATGATGACAAATATATTTTATTTAGCATACATTTCAATAATACCTTTTATTTTTGTAATGGTTTCCTGCTTTGAACTTATATTTTATAACCAATGCATCATTGCTGACTTTCATATGTTAAATAATATTAAAATAAATGAAGTTGAATTGTTAAATTTTTGGAAGTATTTTATAAGTTCCTATATATTTTGTCAATTCATTCTGTTTGAAAATTTGTTTTAAAATTATAAATATAAGTAATATTTTGGACCCAAAATATAAAATTATATCTATGAAGAAAAAAAAATCAGATTCCAAATTGATGACTCGAATAATTTATTTAACAATAAAAATTATTTATTTTTAGTTGCTTATTATACTATTGCCCCCTGCCATTCCCCATACTGAATGCAACAAAAAAGGTATCAATTTGTACTCAGCATAAGTTTTCATTTGGGATATAGAAATTTGGTAAATTTAGTTGACTTTACTATTACCTAGTGAGACATTATGAAATTGCATCATTTGAGTTTTTTTAAGAAAGTATATGCACATCACTTTATTAAGTTGAAATTAGTTAAAGTTATACTATCCCTTGCTCATGATTTATTTAATTTATTAAAACACTGAAAAAAACTAAAATGTTTATGATCTTCCCTTTTTTTTATTCAGAACAATTTAAAAAAGTAATCAGCAAAATTTGTTATTGAGTTTCAAAAGGTAATCACTTGTAAATAGAAACGTATTCAATTTAGCACTCCGATGATTGAATAGGGCTTCCTTTTTTTAATCAAGATGGTTTGTTGAAAGCCAAATCCATGCCAAATTCAATTGGGAGAAAAAAGAACACCGCTCTCTGAATACTAAGCCTACTCACTGACGTAAAAATGGCGGCTGATTTTCTTAAGCTTTTCCACGGTCTCCTGAATTTAGACACCAGTAATTTCTAAATGTTTTCTTTAACTTATTTAATTTCAGAAAAATAAGGTGGAGAAACCCTACAATCGCTGAAAAAAATATTCAGGGGGCGGTGGTAAAAACAGCCAATTACGTTATACAGCTGATGTTATGAATAATTGCTAGTGTGATAGTGACAGAGCCTTTTAAATACGGCATCCTCAGCTTTGGCGGTATATTAAGACTGAACTTTAGGATAGACGGACAACATGGCGGTTATTTTGGGAGACGTGATAGAGATGCGTCAGCTCCATTTATAGGAACCTTAATATTGAATTTCAGCATATGTAGTATGTATACAAAATCTTCAAATCATATACAGGGCTGCATAAAATCATATGAATACTCCTATTATGGAATTTATTCCTGAAATTGTGTTGTTTAAATCTGTTATACCTTTCATAAATTGTTTATTTAAAAAATCTTCTTTCGCCTTATTAAACAGCTAAGTTTACTTAGACTATTCAGGAAGGGTTGGAAAGTGTTTTATAATCTAAGTTTAACACGGGGTTATTTTCGTATTTTTTAAAATTTGTGTTTCTGTTTTCTAAATAAGAGAATGGGAAATATAATACGTTTTAATCGGGTGATACAGGTACAGGTCATTAAAACAGAATGACATAGAATTCTCCTTTTTTTTTACCTTATTCTGTATTGCAATATCTAACATCATACCTTATTTGACTCAATTTATGAACACTGACAACTATTAGCATTCTGTTAAATATTATCCTATTAGCCTATATAAAATAAGTTTACATGCACTATTTCTTGCAAGATCTTTTTCTGTTTCAGAACACGAACAATGTTTCTTATAGTAAGTTTTAATCGGATGAGAGTTCAGAAGTTCCAGCAGATACCAAGGTTCGAGGTATATATTTTGTACTTTTAAAATATTTTGGATTCCACTGTCTTATTATTTATCTTCTAAAATCGACAAAATATTTAAATGATATGCATTGTTAAATTTATATAAATGATTAACAAAAGTGTATTTATATCCTTTTCATCTTTTAGAGTATAGAGCTCTTCAGTTACATTGGCGGCTACTTAGGGATGTGGCTGGGGATATCACTAGCGTCACTGTTTGATTTTTTCGAGATGATATATGACGTCATTGCTTACCCATTTCTGAAAGGAAGGAGAAGGCAAAAGACGACAACGCCTATTAAACAATTTCTGCATCATACGGTGTAAAAAAGAACAATATATATATAAAAACGCAAAACCTGTACTGGAAATTGAGTTGAGAGTTTAGTTGCTGCACATTTTCCGATAAAACCCATCTCGTGAATGTCTAAGAATGCATTGTACACGAATTTAGTAATATCTCTAAAATGAAACAGTGACACAAGTCCGGTTAAATCATCATTTTTAGTAAAGAAAAATTCATTAAAATACCAAAATCGTACTGACAACCTGATTGTCAATTCAATCTATGTTTTTTTTATGTAATTGTTCTTACCCGGAAACCACGCTATAGTGTAATAATGAAAAAAAAAAATAAGTAAGCAACAATCGAAAAAGCATAATGAAATATGTTTTTTAACACATACATCAATTGCCCTTGTCTCCTCGTTATCGAGATATAAAGTCTTAAATTTTGCATATTTATTTGTTTAATTTAGGAAGAAAAAGTGTGGTTCTGATTCAGAAATTTTAATAATCCGATTAATATAAAATATGAAATATATTTAGGTATAGTAATATAAAAATGAGAGAAGTCCGCAAAAAAACGCTATTGACAACTATGGTACTAAACCAAACTAGTCGGATGTGTCAATCCCAAAACTTTCTTCTATCTCACACAGGTTTCGCATACACTAAAAAGAATCAGCATCAATTTATATCAAGGGCTATCTGAAACTCAAGTTTTATTAAATTCCGTGCATTATTTCTTGAGGTATGACTATCGCTAAAATCGTGTAAATCCTGCAAAATGCTGCATAGCAGCGCCACCTGCTGGGCGATTTTTACCATAAACTAATCAGCACGAATTTATATCAGAGACTAACTGAATATAAAGTTTTATTAATTTCCGAGAATTAGTTCTTGAGATAGAGCTATTTCGGAAATTGCTAAAAATGCTGCATAGCAGCGCCACCTACTGGGCGATTTTTACGAAAAGTTAATCAGTACCAATTTATATCAGGGCCTAACTGAATATAAAGTTTTATTAAATTCCGAGCATTAGTTCTTGAGATAGAGCGCCCACAAAATTTTTGTCACATACAGACAGAGTCACGGACGGACATTTTCTAAAAATAGTCAAATCGTGTTCAGGACCTTCTAAAACGTATCAATCCGTCGAAAACTGGAAGTCGAAAATTTTCATGAATGCAATACTTTCTTCTTGTAAAGATAGAAGAAAGTAAAAATAATTGAAGCATAGAAAATTGTGGCACCAAGAGCATTTCATGAACTTAATTCTAGTGCAATGATTACAATGATCCATCTCCTGTGAAAACAAAATTGCAAAGACTTTACAAATGGAAGTGACCCAGTTTACACTAACCCTGTACCAAGCATACCGAATCATGTCGGAGTATTGCGTCGCACTAAACTGGAAATAGATAAGTGTCTGGAGTTTGATGATGTTGTTACGTTGAAAACGTAATTAACTCCTCCTTCCATCCTATTCAATGAATAAATTAGCAAATTTTAAGACTTTATATCTCGATAACGTGGAGACGAGAGCAAATGATTTATGCGTCAAAAAACATGTTTCACTATGCTCTTTCGATTGCTGCTTATTTTGAATATTTTCAATATTACACTAACTGTGAAGTTTCCTGGTTAGAATGCTTCATGTATATCTATTAGGCTGTATCAAAAGTATTTGCATTTCTAGAACGACAGCCGCCATTTCTGCTTCAGCGCTGAGGTTAGTGTTCAGGGGCCGGTGAATGTAGTTAATATATGATTATTATTTTTTTCTAGCACACGCCTTTTGCTATTTTCTATCAATTCTTACTGTAACTTTGGTGGAATAAATGAGACATATTCTGGCTTGACTAAAGTTGTTATCAGATTGCTATATCCTTACTTTTGTCTTTAAAGGTTTAAACTTGCGACTAAAAAATATTAGATATTGCAAAGTATATTAGATTGAAGTGCGCAGTACTCTCAATGGTGTTCATTGGTAATAATAATAAACAACAACGTTTATTGTTAATTACAAATGTACAGGGTGGCCATAATCAAACTGCAAGTGTTCAAGGGGTGCTGGAGAGAAAAGTACCGGGAATATTCCAGTGAAATTTGGTATCTACACGTTTCACAACATGCGCAAGGCAAATATGCAAAAAAACAAAATCGCCATTTTAACCCGATAGATGGCGTTATGCCGTGTTTCAATGCTTTTCGACGGCATATATGCAAATTTTAAGCCCATCGAACAGTATAAAAACATCAATACATTGAGTAAAGGCCAGTCATGATTCTGAATAAGAAGGAACGTGCATTGTTAGTGAAGATATTCTATCAGAATGGTAGCAATTATTCAGCTACTCTGAAAGAATACCGGCATATGAAACGATTAAGAAGAGGTCCAATGCGTGTCAATGAATTGAAAAATATGATTTTAAAATTTGAAGAATCAAGAGAATTGGGCGTTATTCCAGGCACAAGAGGGCGACGTCCCGTAAACCCGGAAAGACTGCAACAAATTGATGACGCCATTGCGACTACGAGTAGCAGTTCAGGAGCCAGTATGCTGCAACAAGTGAGCGCAAAAAGTGTGGCTCGGACATTATCTCTTCCCTGGTCAACTGTGCATAAAGTGTTGCGCCACATTCTTCGGTGTTATCCGTATAAAATTAAAATTCTCCAAGAATTGAAACCTCATGATGACACCTTAAGATTTGATTTTGCAAACCTTGTCCTGTCGAAAATCAGTGAAGATGACACTTGGATACAGAGAATATTGTGGACAAACGTGGCGCATTTTACACTATCAAGTAGTGTAAATGCGCATAACTGCAGGATATGGGGAACGAATAAACAATACGCTAAACGTGAAGAACCCCTCCATTCCGATTATGTAACTGTATGGTGTGGAATGTCTTGTGATTTTCTTGTGGGCCCATATTTCTTTGAGACCTCAACGCCAAGTGGTCCCAAACGCTGTAGTGTTACAGGGACTAGCTACGGTGCGATGTTGAGACAACAATTGATTCCACCATTGCAAGAGAGACATTGTTTAGAAACCACGGTATTTATGCAGGACGGAGCACCCCTTCACATCTCTAAAGATGTTAAAAAATTGCTGCATGATACCTTTGGTGCGGACCAAGTTATAAGCAGAGGTTTCGACAATGCTTGGCCCCCACGTTCACCGGACCTTAATCCTTGCGATTTTTATCTGTGGGGACATCTGAAATATATGGTTTATAGAGAACGACATGCTTCTGTTGCTGAATTGAAATCTAGCATAACGAGACACGTGAGGTGTGTTACACCACAGATTTTAAATGCTACGGTGGACCATGCTGTTTTACGTTTTCAGCATGTGGTTGCATCTGGTGGTTCACACATTGAGCACATCATGTAATAATTTCATTGAATAAATAATGGCTTGTTTTCCAAAGCGTCTTTATGGATTGTTTAATTTGTGATCTTATTTACGCTAATTTTTATTACATGATACTGTAAAAATTCAATTACTGAAGCGAATTGTGTGGAATTTTGATAGACTGTAAATGATATTTTATATTGTTTATATGCCTCTTAGAATGTAATTATGCTCTGTCTATCGATTTTGAAGGTTGTATATGCCACCGGTGAACGTTTGAATACGGTACATCGTCATCTATCGGGTGAAAATGGCGATTTTTTTTTGCATATTTGACTTGCGCATGTTCTGAAACGTGTAAATACCAAGTTTCACTGGAATATACCCGGTAGTTTTCTCTCCAGCACCCCTTGAACACTTGCCGTTTAATTATGGCCACCCTGTATCTTAATATAACCAATGTTTTGATACTTCAATGCCTCTAAAGAATAAACGAATTTTTCCACAGCTGGCTAACTCCTGAACAGACATATGTTTAAATGAATGTTGAAAGATATGAGTCGTTGCAATATGCAAGTTTTAATTATACAAAATTGTTATTTCACATGGATGCAAGGTTTTGCAGTTCGTGAAGACATTTCATTGAATAAATAAATAGTTAATTTTTCGTCAAAAACAGCTTAAAGATTTTGCCTGGTGTCAACCTTTGGTGTTTTTGTCTTCTTTAGTATTCAAAACCAAATGTATCACTGTGCACGTACACCAAATAGTGTTATATTTTAGAAAATATTTTACCCGGTAGATTGCTTAACATCCATTGTTATTTCGTAGCAACCATAAATTTAAAATAGTTATAACATCAGCTTGTTCAAAAGTGCACGAAATTTTCCTTTGCGGTGTATTTGACTATAAAATTCTAATTATGATGAAAAAAATGTATGATTGTATTTAGAAATATTGTATAATGGCATTGTGTGTTATAAATAATATTTCGAAACAATAAAGAATATACAATGGTCTTATGTTATGTTTTTACTCCGGTATGTTTCGTTTTTGAAAAATATCGTATAAAATAAAAAGTAATGAAATATAACATTCATTCTTCGGGTTATTTCTAAATAGCAAACGTCATTAACATTAATTGTTTAATTTTTCACTAATTTATATCTCGCTAACTTAACCCGGGAGCAGTCGCGCCGGGTTTGACATACCCAGGGTGCGTACAGTTTTTTTGCAATTCTCACTGCTATTTTTTGAAAAGTAAACTTCAACTTACTTTATCGCAGAATTCATAACAATTGCTACTAAATAAAGTGACGATTATTATTTGTATTTACTGGTGACAAAGTAAAAACCATTCACAATCTGAGTATGTACGACTTCCCCTAGGTTAATAAGTCAAACTTGATGGATATATGTATTTCTACATATTCTGCATTTGTATGTTTTACTTTTCTTTAATTCTGGTGTATGGTTAAATGATTGAAAATTGTTTGTATTTTAATAAAAAATATTTTTTTGACCAAAAAGAATGGTGATGTTGCCAGATTTAAGTTTTTAAAAATTAATAGGCAATTTTGTTGATGTTGAATATTGTAATGTTCTATTTCTTTTGAAATTGTAATTAAATTGTAATACTCAGAGGAAAATTTGTGAACACTTGCACTGATATATTTATAAGATTCGTGTTGAATGCTCGTTTCGTAAAATTCCTTCTAATAGTAACAACAGATAAATTGTTATACAAAGTCTGGAGTGCCAATACCTTTTTTAACTTTTCTGTGCTGACGCAAGCATTGCTCAGATCCCCCTCACCTTATTGTCAGCAAAATTAAGGATTGAAAGTATATGTATTGGATTAAGAACAGTTAAAATAAAAATTATAAAAGTATATGCTCGAAAAGATTATCGGGAAAGTTTTGGTGGTAATTAAACCAAGTTCCTATCACAATCAAGCAGGTAAGTTCAACAATTGAACATTACTTTTATATCACAATTTCTGAAAATTCCAACACTTTATTATTTTAGTTTAAGCTAGAGATGAGCGAATAACACTTTTCTATAATTTCAACATTCAATAGCTAACGTACGGTTGATCAAGCAACATGCTAATATAATACATTTCAAATGCACGTTAAAATGTAAACAATATTCAAACTCTTGATGAATCCAACTCATAACCTGATAATAACTTCACACTCAGCAACTTAGAAAAGCTTAATTCACAATATCAGTGCCTAATCGAGAGCATAAATACTAAATTTAATGTATGATACGCAAGATAAAAGAAATGGAAATAAATAAATCCAACCACATATCCACATATTATTCAACTAGGCCTAATATATACAGACACATTGTAAAATTATATTTTATCAGCTTTACACAAAAATGAAATTTGGTTAATGATTAATAACGAAGTATGCTTTATTAACAAATTATAGTTCATAAATAAAAATAAATCTTTATATATCATTAGGATAAAATGAGACAAAATAAAAATATCTTGTGATCCCTGTTAACCTACTCGTACACGGCAGATTCAATGGCGGACAATCTGTGATTGACTGCAACGCGTTGCCATAGGATGTTAAAAGGTTGCACCACACTCCTGGATTCACCAAAAAGAGAGTTTTTGAAATAGAGAATGAACCATCTTTTGGTACTTTTGTTGATTATAAATCATATAATGGTTCAACATTGAACGTAAAGTTTTAACAGTGTAGAATAAACACAAATAAGTCTTTTTTGTGTATGAGTATTAAGTATATATTACTGAATTTTACAGTTAATTAAATTTAAATTTTAGATTAAATTTACTTAAGTTACAAAACAATATCTAGATTGTTAGAGATTACGAGAGCCATTTGCTCCTATTAGAGATGTTGACAAGATTAGTTTTAAAGGCAGACTGAATTAAAAGTTTTTAAAGATGAAAAGGAATGAGAATGTTTCTAATATTTGTACTTGATCTGCGTACAGTCGTGAGATTTTCTTTTAATTAGAGTTTCTGGCACACGTCACGAATAAATAAATCACCGATATTTAGTTTTAATTCGTCTTATGTATGCCAGTGAAGATGTGCGCTCATGATTGACTTTCCAGCTTGTACTACAAAGTTTCAGACTTGCCAACATATAAGAGTGAGAAATGCTAACCTGTCTGTCGTCCGGATAGCTCAAATGGTAGAGCATTTGTGCGTGATGTCAAGGGTTTCGGGTTCGATCCCCAGTGTCAGATATTTTTTCACTCTGCTGTTTGTACGCTGTGTAGAAAGTGATAATTCACAATCTTTGTTATATTGATATTTGTTTTAATTTTAGAAATTATATTTTCAGAGATATCGTCGAACGCTTACTGAAAAAATATGTCTCCTCCTCCCATTGCAGAACCTACTGAAACTAAAATTATGAAAAAATTAAGGGTAGTAGGAGTTTATCTATACTAAAATAAAAGAAAGTTTCGCTCTCTCTCTGTGAGTGTGTGTGTGTTGACGATTGCTACCAAAATCTAGCCCACGTAGAAGCCTGAAAATTTAGATTTAGGTAGTCCAAGCCCTCTCCTGGTGTACCCGAACATCAGAATTGTAATATTTTAATTATTTACTTAAATATTAATTAAAATTCACAAAGAACTTTCATAAAAAATACGCCTTTTTTCTTCGGTTGGTTGGTTGTATGGAATCTTCACAGTAAATAAACCACAGTAACGATGCATTGCATAGATAAGGACTTATAACGAAATAGTGACAATATGGATTGCAGTTACCGACGTACAGCCGAGCTAATGTGGCGCCATCTGCTCACGGCAAATGACAACGACGCCACCTGTTTGAAACCTTTTCTAGGCACGTTTTTCTTCACGATAATTAGGTGGGTTTAAGGTTATTTTTAAAACAGGACATATATTATTATGATAGACATTATTAATACAGAAAACGTTATTTAACAGATTATTTGTTATATTTGCGAGGATGGAGAGGGGTAATGGTCTAATTACATTTTAACAATTTTAAAATTTTTAGCTTCACCCGTAGCGTTGAATTGCTGTTTTATATAGAGAATGCCACTATTAATTTTAAATCTCAGCTAATAATGTTCCGAACTTCTCGAATGCCAGTTTCATTTTTATAAAATAAAATTATCTTAAAAATCAGCATTCAAAGCTTCAAGGTGTATTTCTAGAAAGCAGTTACCAGTATTTCCGAATAATAGACCAAGCCAAATTTCAAATTAAGCTCCTACCTTAACCTAATTAATCAATCTCCAAAGATGTATAGTGATCCTCCTAATTAGTTATTTTCTGAAGGGCGCTTGAACATCCGCTCCCCGCCCCCGCGTCCTCCTTCAAGGTTTTTTTTTTCTCTAACTATGCCCCGTTTCCATATCTGAGCAACTATCTTTCCGATTTCAACGCGAGTAATTCCAAACATTATAATTAAACTTAATAGTCACCCTCTATAACATTAAAGTAAATTTATGAGTATCGGTTACCACTATTTCCGAATAATAGTTTAAGCCAAATTTATAATTAAGTTCCTAGCTTAACCAAACGAACGAATTTTTAAAGATGCATAGTGGTCTCCTAATTAGTCATTTGCTGAATAGTTACTTGAACATCCCCTCCCCTCGGCCCCTCCTTCAAGGTTTTTCTCTAACTATGCCCCGTTTCCATATCTCCGCAACTATCGTTCAGATTTCAACGCGAGTAATTCCAATCATTATAAATAAGTTAATATTCACCCTCTATAACATTAAAGTAAATTTATGAATATTGGTCACCACTATTTCCGAATAATAGATTAAGCCAAATTTGTCATTAAGCTCCCAGCATAACTAAACGAACGAATTTTTAAAGATTCACAGTGGTCCTCCTAATTAGTCATTTGCTGAAGGGAACTTGAACATCCCCTCCCCCCTGACCCCTCCTTCAAGGTTTTTTCGTTAACTATGCCCCGTTTCCATATCTCCTCAACTATCTTTCCGATTTCAACGCAAGTGATTCCAAACATTATAATTAACTTAATAATCAACCTGTATAACATTAAAGTAAATTTATGAGTACCGGTTGCCACTATTTCCGAATAACAGTTTAAGCCAAATTTTTAATTAAGCTCCTAGCTTAACCAAATGAACAAATTTTTATAGATGCACAGTCGTCTTCCGAATTAGTCATTTGCTGAAGGGCACTTGAACATCTCCTCCCTTCCGGCCCCTCCTTCAATGTTTTTCTCTATGTACGGTTTCCATTTCTCCGCAACTATCTTTCCGATTCCAACGCAAGTGAATCCAAACGTTATAATAAACTTAATAGTCACCCTCTATAATATTATACTAAATTGATGAGTAGCGGTTACCACTATTTCCGAATAATAGTTTAAGCCTTCTCGAAACCAGCTCAGTTTTGTAGCACGCGTGCTATACGGTACCGTGGGTAGTGTGGACCTGTCTCAGAGGTTTTTTTTCGAAATAAGTTTTTGAGAACAGAATGCTCCCCTGACGGTGGAAGGGAAATAAAATATTTTCCAGAGCGTACAAGCATGTCCTGTACATGGTGTCTAAGCCATCAGAGATCGTGGCCAGAGTTTCGTTTTTTAAGCGATTTAAGTTTATTACACGAGCTCGGGCAACGCCGAGCGGGTCAGCTAGTTAGTTAATAAATTGTAATTAATAAATTTAATGTACGGAACCCTTTGAGCGCGAGTTATACTCGAACTTGACCGATTTACTTTTCTTTTTGAAAAACAAAAATAATAAAAAGTTTACTAGAAGTTTTATTTTTGAAATTTGAAAAGTATTCTAAGTAATATATTTTTTAGGTACTCAATGTATTTTTATATGTCTGGCACCTATTTGATAAGTAAACATGTTTTATCTTTAAAAATCTGTGATTTTTAATAAAATATTTATACATTAAAATAAATATTAAGTTCAACTCTAACGTGCATAGCAGGTATAAGTTCAATGGTACTAAAAAGTGTTCATATTTTGTTTCATATACTTTTTCACATAAACAAAATGTTGATTGTGTGGTACTTAAAACTATATTTATGTTGTCATTGTTTATTTGATATATACAAATATAGACGTCGTCACGGAGTTTATGAATACATATTCTCAAACGGAATATCGGATTTATGGTACAATCAATTTTCAATTAAGGATTTCCAGTAGTTAACAGAATTTATACATGTATGTGTAACAAAATAATATAAGTTTTATATTTATTGTTAACGTTAATTCTATTAATTTATCATGTTTTTTCTGTAAAGCATGTTTATTCAATATGACAATGTTCACTTGAGAGTTAGTAGCATTTGAAAAACCTATATCCCGAGTCGATAAATCTGATTAACACACTTTAAGAACTTCTCGGAAACATTTCCGAAAATCAGTAATAGCAAAAGGAACTTTGTTTTCGTAAATGTTTCTTCAAATCTCGGAAATGTAATGGTTTTGGGGCTTTTTAAAGATTAATAACTATGTTTTCGGAACCAAGGGTAACTCGGAAGAGTCGAATAATTTTCTTTCCTGGTTATAATTTCCTAGATGAAGAAACATTTGTCTTTAGATATTGATAAAAAGAAGGAAAGATTAAGAAAGGAAACTTTGAAAAGGACGCTAGTTTTCTCTGATAAAGAAAAAATAAATACTGTGATTGTTTTTATAACCAAAATAATTTCTATTATAATAAGTAAAATTAATGCGGCTTTTTCAATCACGATATAGATAGATACGATGTCAAAAGATAACGATTTACTCACATGGGAGTTTTTTAACTGTATACTTGCTAATAATATAAAATGCGTGAGAAAATACAGCAAATTCTCAATATTTTTGCTTTTATTGTTTAAAAAAATGGAAGAATAGAAATGCAGATTTGAAGTGATATGAGTTAAGCATTTTCAAGCGGAACTATATTCAACACACTAAGAGAGGTTTGAAAAATAAAAATAAAATCATATACGGGGACTAAGCAAAGAACTGGACAAATAGTATGGATGTTAATTTGTAAAAGCGCGATTCAAGTATTACTTACCCATCATGCGTAGTATAGGGTAAGTCTTGTAATCGTTTTGAAAATCGAAAAAAAAAATTGACGGATTTACACGTTTCAGACAATGGAGATTCCGAAAAACATATTTTTAGAAAAAAAATTGCCGTCCGTCTGTGTGTCTGTAAACGCTCTATCTCCCGAACAAATCGAGATAGAGACTTGAAATTTGGTGTGTACTTAGTATGTAATAATGGGAAGAACCTTATTGAATTTCAGTAACCTCGATTATCCGGAACTATTTTTTTCGAACTCTCAAAGTATTCGTTCTGATAAAAGGTATATAAAACTTTTCGAAATTGCTTATTTTAAGGAAGAAATATAAAATACAATAAAAAAACATAAATTTTGCATAAAGAATGAAGTCGATCGAATAATCGAGATATTTGTAATCTTATTTTACACACTTTCGATTTTTCCTGACCCTGTATTTAATTCAAATTTCAATTCAAAGATACATTTTAATTGGAAATGAGACACTTAATCAGACTCAGTAAACCGTTAGTTAATAGGATTATCAATTTTGGATGAATAGAGCATTCAAAGTTTATGACGTCATCAAGCTACGATTTTACTTGAGTTGCAATGCATTTTATAAATAGTTTACACATGTTTTATTTTCATATTTTATATTATGCATATCCATGATGGGTAAGTATTACGATGGCCCAGAACGACTACTTTTGAATCGTGTTTTTACCTTAACTAAATTTAAGTTTAATGTGTAGCATGTATAAATATCTGTAGGTAGTATACAGGTCGGTACAAAGGAATTCGAGTATGATTCCGCTTATTGGTAAAATTAATGAAGGTATTTTTTCAACTATGGTATGTGTTTCTTTATTAAACAAAAATTTAGCATAATATGCAGAATATATACAAATCTATAGATCACACACCAGGCTGCACAAAACAATTGGAGTACGTTTCAGGCTATGGAGGCCAATTGCTGAAATCTGATTTTCATTGTGTTATGCATTTTCTAAAATGTTTACTTAAGGGGTCAGGTACACTTTGAACTCCCAAAATACATGAAAAAGGGACCTCTGTAAGAACTACAGATAAACCGTAGCTAATTTACTTTGAATTATAAAATTTGAAACACATATTAATAAAGATATATTTTATCAATTAATATTCTCAAAAAAAAAAATTATACACTCATATAAAGCTTTTTAATTTGTTTTAAAATATAATACACTTTTTACGAAAGAAGTATTCTTGTATGCATTGCGCGCATGATTTTACACATCTGAATTGCTAAAACCAGGCAAACATTTTTTAATGAGTACAAATATAATATGTTCGAAAAAAGATCTACGATGAAAAAAATGGAATGCGTAGATCCTGAGAAAAATAAATTTAGGGACATTCGAAATATTGAGATTTTTTTAATGCAAAAGTAGTCATGAATTCTAAACTTGTTACTTGAGAATTATAATAATAGGTCATTGTGTGCATCTGTACGGTTAATACATTTGTTCAAAATTTCATGAAATTTTAACCAACAATTTTTCAGAAATCGTGCGCGCAATGACTAAAATTGCTATTATGACCAAACTACCAATTGATCTTATAAAAAGAGCTCAGACTATTTTAGACATAACTCCTCTTCTAAACTGAATTTTTGCATGGGGTTTATATTCAAATGTTTATTAAGAATTATGTTTAATTATAAGTTAATTAAAAAATTCGAATTTTTGACACTTTAAAGGGTACCTGACTTATTAAACAGAGAAGATTTGTTACAGTATACTGGAAGTATTGGAAATTGTTTCAAATCTACGCTTCATGAATGATTTATTTTTCTTATTAACTTTAATGACAGTAATTTATACATGTCGTTATGGTAATCTGGGAAAGTCATTGATGGTTTAAAAATTCGTTTGTCATAGTTTTATTTGTCATATGTTCATTTATTTAGTCCACTACCTCCGTAGTATTAAGGAGGTAGTGTTTAGTCCCCATATTTTTTATTTATTCGCCATTTGTAGTAACACAAAAAATAGTGCGGTTGCGCAAAGTGTATTTATTAAATTTTTATCAAATAAAAATGTCAATCATATTGATATTCGACACAGATTGTAAGTATAATTCAGAAATGATACCCCAACAATATTTGACGTATGCAAATTTCTTAAGCTCTTTAAAAATGCCCATGTAAAATTTAAAACAATGCGATCCAGTATGGACAAAAATTGAAACTGCTCTACTGGATCAAAAACTGGCAAAATTCATACTAATAACTTTTCGTATTTAAAGAGTATTGTATCCGTTAATTTGCCTTATGAGCGACATACAGATCACTTTCGGAGAAAATGTAATCAGAATAAAAATTACAGATTACGATTACATTTTGTAATCGATAAGATTACAGATTACGATTACATTTTGTAATCGATAAGATTACAGGTTTAAAAAAAATCAGAAAATACATCATTTTAAGTTATTATAAAATAAAAATCTGTAATCGCAATCTTTATTACTTGATTACATTATAAGGGATTATTCTAAAGCTCCGTAAAGCTCCTCTCTTTGACAAGCTGAGAAAAGATATGAACAAAATAATGGAGAAGCTTATAAACAAATTGAATTTCTTGCAAAAATGTAGATTGTAAACGAAATTACACATAACTTTCTTTTAAATATCTGTATGAACTGTATATAACTTAAGTGAATAATAATGAATAATGAACTGTATAAAACTTAATATTTAAATGTTGGTATAAAGAGAGGTATTTCGCAAATATTTAACCCTTTATGTACTGAATTATGAATTCATGAAATTTTTATCTTCTAAAGCATTTTTCGTGAATTTTTGAAACTATATTAGAATATTTCCATAATCATTTAATAAATTTTAGAGGGATTTTAGAAGGATTGAAGGATTTAGAAGGATTCATTAAATTTGAATTTATAGGGATTTTGTGCAATATTTATAACCCCAATCAAATATTTTATTTTAAATATTTTTCTTAGTATTTTGTAGAATTAGGAAATGTACAAATATAATGTTCTTACAATAGAAATATAGAAATATTTTCGAATTGAAAATCCACCCCATCCCCCCTCCCAACGCCAAGAAAGCTGAAAAGATGCAAAGGCAAAAGAAATCATCCTTTTAAAAATATTTTTGTTTTGTGTAACCAATAACACTTTTGGAACAAGATAAGTTAATGCATTTATAACTCATTTTAAACTGTATTACTACTAATCTATGTATTAAATGATTTTTATAACAAGTTATTTTACTGGTACTTATAAGTACCGTCAGTAGATAAAGGGTTAAGATAAAATGTGCAATCATTAAGGGAAGTTACACATTACTATATATATATACATATATATATATATTCAAACTCATTTTTCAGAAGTTTTGTGCGGAATAGCTGATGATGATTGATTTGTTTTTCGGGGAAGAGGAAGGGTATCATAAAAGTAAATTTTGTTAAAGATAATTAGCTGAATATGAGATTGGAGGGGGCTTGTATTAGGTTTTCGGGAATTATACGACAGTATCGTACTTCTTTTTGTTATATATTTACTTTCTTCCTCAATCAGTGATCAAGCACAGTAAAACCACTACATTGACAGTTTACATAATAAATCAATCCGGAAGTTTAGAATCACTCATTAGTCTAAAAGTAACAAACACAGAAAAAGTCACTGAAATTTCAAATGATTAAAGTTATTATGTCACCATAAGTTCCTTATTTAGACTTATATGACAGTTTCGTCCTTCTTTTTGTTATATTTTTACTTTCTTCCTCCATCAGTGATCAAGCACAGCAAAAACACTACATTGACAGTTTACATAATAAATCAATCTGGAAGTTTAGAATAACTCATTAGTCTAAAAGTAACAAACACAGAAAAAAGTCACTGAAATTTCAAATGATTAAAGTTATTATGTCACCATAAGTTCCTTATTTAAAATTACACGACAGTTTCGTCCTTCTTTTTGTTATATTTTTACTTTCCTCCTCCATCAGTGATCAAGCACAGCAAAACCACTACATTGACAGTTTACATAATAAATCAATCCGGAAGTTTAGAATAACTCATTAATCTAAAAGTAACAAAACACAGAAAAAAGTCACTGAAATTTCAAATGATTAAAGTTATTATGTCACCATAAGTTCCTTATTTAGAATTACACGACAGTTTCGTCCTTCTTTTTGTTATATTTTTACTTTCTTCCTCCATCAGTGATCAAGCACAGCAAAACCACTACATTTACAGTTTACATAATAAATCAATCCAGAAGTTTATAATCCCTCATTAGTTTAAAAGTAACAAACACAGAAAAAAGTCACTGAAATTTCAAATGATTAAAGTTATTATGTCACCATAAGTTCCTTATTTAGAATTACATGACAGTTTCGTCCTTCTTTTTGTTATATTTTTACTTTCTTCCTCCATCAGTGATCAAGCACAGCAAAAACACTACATTGACAGTTTACATAATAAATCAATCTGGAAGTTTAGAATAACTCATTAGTCTAAAAGTAACAAACACAGAAAAAAGTCACTGAAATTTCAAATGATTAAAGTTATTATGTCACCATAAGTTCCTTATTTAAAATTACACGGCAGTTTCGTCCTTCTTTTTGTTATATTTTTACTTTCCTCCTCCATCAGTGATCAAGCACAGCAAAACCACTACATTGACAGTTTACATAATAAATCAATCCGGAAGTTTAGAATAACTCATTAATCTAAAAGTAACAAAACACAGAAAAAAGTCACTGAAATTTCAAATGATAAAAGTTATTATGTCACCATAAGTTCCTTATTTAGAATTACACGACAGTTTCGTCCTTCTTTTTGTTATATTTTTACTTTCTTCCTCCATCAGTGATCAAGCACAGCAAAACCACTACATTTACAGTTTACATAATAAATCAATCCAGAAGTTTAGAATCCCTCATTAGTTTAAAAGTAACAAACACAGAAAAAAGTCACTGAAATTTCAAATGATTAAAGTTATTATGTCACCATAACTACCTTATTTAGAACTGAGAACGAGCAAGTTTTTAACCTCAGCTCAGCTGCGTCATACATTTGAACCATCCAGCTTAAGGAACTGATATTTGGCAAGTTAAGAATATGTGGTATGAGTGAGAATAGATGTACCAGTCCTTAAATAAGAGTCAAAATGTTCTTAATATATATACTGGGTGTCCGAAAAGTCTGAATACGGTCGAATAACTCAAGAAATATACATCGGATTCAAAAACGGAAAATATGTGTTCAATATTTTTGAAAAATCTATTTGGGGATATCAAAGTTGTTCCCCTCCAACTCTGCCCGCTAGGGGTAAATGGGATGGAACTTTGAAATAGTAAAGGATAACCTCATTTTTTTATTGCAGATTCTGATTCTACGGGAAAAAATACGTAATTTTTGATGGCGCTGTAATCGAGTAAAATGCAGTGAGAATCGTTTCCATTGAAAAGTCTGGAAACGATGGAATAACTCAAATATACATCGGATTGAAAAATGGAACAATGCATGTTCAATATATTTTTTTAATCTATTTAGGGACAATAAAGTTCATCCCCCCAAATCTGCCCTATGCGGGGAAAGGGGGCAACTTTGAAAACTTAAATGATAACCCCCTGTCTAATTGCATTTTCGGGTTCTACCAGAAAAAATATGTATAACTTTTGTATTTAACATTTTCTTCGGAAAATCGTAGAGGGTGCTGTAATCGAGTAAAATGCAATAAGAATTGTTCCCATTGAAAAGTCTGGCAGCGGACGAATAACTTGAGAAATATACATCGGATTGAAAAACCGAAAATTACGTGTTCAATATTTTAGAAAAATGGCAACTTTGATATCCCTAGATTTTTCTAAAATATTGAACACGTAATTTTCGGTTTTTCATTATTGTTAATATTATGCATGTATGTGGTATGAAATTTAATAATAATATTTTAAATGTATTAACAAATTAGTAATAACAAATGTGTAAATATTCGAATGAAGAAATATTAAAAATCATTATCCTAAATCACCTGACACCTAATAAATAAAAAAAGTAAATTGCGCAGTTCTCCACTTTTTGTTAACAATGATTTTGAGAAAAACAAACAAGTAGATACTCTATCACTTAACTATGATTAAATCGAATATAAAATCAAAATTAAAATATTAACATTCAAAATTCGAAGCGAAATATTCCAAAAAATTATGTTTTCTGTTTATACTTAAAGTAAAAATACATAACTATCATTACCCCAATCTGGCATTTCAGAAAAGGAACTGGATACAAAGCATTCAGTAAAATTTTAAAATAGAGCATAATAAATTCAAATATATATATTTTTTACATTTACAGATATATTAAACTTCCCATATTATGTTTATATATGAAATACATTTTTGTATCAAAAATACATTGTCAACTAAACAACAGTAAAATTACTAGTATTAACTTGAAGAGGAATTACTAAGCATTGAAAAATAGGATATATCCCATGAAAAAATTTTTACTATGAATGAAATTAATTTCATGTGCACAACATTGGTTTTCGTAATAATTTTTTGACAGAAATAATAAATATATTTATATGTAAAGCATTTATAATTTTTTGTTTTCCAGCACTTGGCTGTAACACATCCAGATATCAGAAAATGTTGGATTTTTCACATGTTTCCATTTAAGAATTCATTTATTCTGAATTTAATCATGTTATTGAATGCAGACGAAATTATTGAAACGTTGAAAGAGAGGCTGATATTATCTTTTTGATTACGTATATCTAAAAATCGATGTACCAGGCAAATAGAAGCACGTTCTGATTTCAAAAAATTTTTTCATATTTTCTTTATGCGCTACATTTACAAAGAAATTTTTTGAAATTTTCATGATATAATTATTGTTTCCATTATATTTTATTGTATAATTCATTCTTGGTTCCAGAATAATTGTACCAATTTTATCGCACGCAGATATCGTATAACTTTGTGCACTTCCCCTATCGTTTGTAATCATTAAACTATGTTACTTTTTTCCCGCATTTTCATTTATTATATATTCATAAATTTAAATACGTATATCATATGTATTTTTTTAAATAAAAAAGGTTTTTTTGTAAAGTTGATGAGACATATTATATGTGCAATGCTAGTGTTTATAGATTATCAATGAGACATCATCTAAGTTATTAATATTTACAGATTTAAAATTGCATCAAAAAGAGATGATGTTATTGGATCAATATACCGTTCTGTGCAAGTACTCAGTCTATCATAAAAATTAATAAATACATTTCAAATGTATTATAAATATAAGGTGCTTGTACGAAATAACGCCTTGATCTTAATAAAAATAACAGCTTGTATATTGTATATAACGGTCTCGGATATACATATCGCAGCACATACCTGACAGTTTATATGTCCTTCATGTGCGGATAGTTTCAGACACAAGGGATCATAACCAGCTTTGACGTTATTTTCAAAGCACTAAATCATATGATTCATCGTTGTTAAAAACGGTAAGTAAACTTTCATAAAAGATAAGCGAAAATTATTGATAGGATTTTATAATATTTGCATTATGTAAGAGATACCTTAATGGTCTTTTCGAATGCATACTGAAATAAACTTTATTTTTAATACTGTTTGAAAGTGGAATATGTGAATATCAAAAGACCCCTTATAGATACCTCGCAAACTGACGTAATAAGTACTATGTTGTACGCAGCGTTTATGTTTTAAGTAAAACCTCATGATGAATCTTATTACAGTAAATCATATCATAATTTACTATATATGAAACGCATATTCTCATTTCAATCCGAATGTTTATAACATTAAGGCAGTGTTTACACTGTTAGTTTGATAATGTTCATCAATATGTTTTAGTGTATAACATGTAGTTAAGTTATTCTACGTTGCTTAGTTATAAAGCTACAGAGGAAAGTTCTAAAATTAGGTGAACCAGTTTATTAAAGATTACTTTAAAAAAAAATCTACTGAACGATATTTAATTCCAACCGTTTATAATTTGAGTTCTGCTGAACTGATTTTGATGGAACTTACAGTGTTAGTAGGTAATTGTTTGGCGACATTTGGAACTTCTCTGTAACGAAGTTTTCTTCTGCATTTGTTTTTAAAGCGAAAGCTTGACAAAGAATTCCGATTACAGAAAATCATACCATTATCATCTACCTATATTTATACAATATATTTTGTAAAATGGAAATTTGCATTTCATTCCGATCGGTTATATCTCAGGTTCTACCGAACAGATTTTTATAGGCTTTACACTGTTAGTTAGGTAATTTGTTATGGGAAGGTTTTAAAATAAAGCACATTGTTTTAAGTTGCTTAGTTATAGAGAAAGCTACGTGAGAATGTTCTAAAATTTTGTGAACTCGTATATGAAAGCTTATCTTTTTTAAAGTTGTACTGAATGGATTTTGATGGAAATAGCACAGATAGTTAGATAATATTTTAGGGATAGTTTTTCTACATTGTTTAGGTATGGAGCTATGGAGGGGGTGGAGGAAGTTCTGAGTGGTGTAATCGTAAAAAATCAGAGAGAATATGCTATAGGCCAATGATATATACTAGAGAGTAAATGCTATAGATACGGAGGGTGTTCAGTTTCTTAAACATTTTAGAAGGTACATGGTGTGTACCAGCATATACTCTCAACAACATTCCTGAAAGTTCTATAATGAGGAGAAGAAGATGATTATGAAAGAAATACCTGCTCTATATGTATAATGCAAAGGGGAATATAGTTCCGGCCACTTATAACTGGACTTCAGCTGAATGTATTTTCATGGGACTTCCACTGTTAGTTAGATAATTTTTTAAGTGAGTTTGTCGCATAGAACATATAGCTCTATTTGCTTAGTCATGGAATTATGGGGGGAAGTTCTATAATCAGTTGAACCCGATTATCAAACATTCGCCTTTTTGAAATATTATGCTGAATGGAATTCGATGGAACTTACTTTTTTTTTCAGGGATAGTTATAGTATATTGCATATCGTTCTATTGTTCTTTAGCAAATCCTACTGTAAAGGATAATTTAAAAGAGATCGTATTTAATATTCCAAATTTTGCGTAATATATTAGTAAATATTAATAGCGAAATGACTTTCGTATGGTATCAGCAATGCGGTAGGACATTCCAGTTCAAAGGTTCATATAGGTTTAAAACACAAGATGAAATTCACCGATATATTTAGTTCGATTCAAGGTTTCAAGGCTCATTTGGAGAAACCGTCCAGCGTAGCGGGAGAAACCTGCTAGTATTTTTGATAAATGTATGCGTACTTTTCAATTGAAACTGCAAATGCAAAAGTTCGTCGTAATAAATGACAATGTATGTTGTTACTATTTTTTAATTTGGGGGGAGGTGGTAGGCAATCATCGTACAACTAATACTACATGCATATACATATATGGTATTCATTGTATGTATTTAAACACAACAACTTGCGATACACTCTACATACTGAAAAATTTACAACTTACAATATATACAATGCATATGATGCATAACTTATGTTTAATGCATACAACAACACTTTTATAACTTAATGAAAGTAATATAAAACAATTACGTTGCTAAGGAAAACTTTCATAACTATTCAAATTAAAAAATCATTCATAATCCTAAATCAATTAATTTCTTATAAATCAAATTAAATGACAAAGCTTTTCCACTTTTCGGTAACAATGTTTTCCCAACAAACTAGTAAATAGCTAGTATGTGGCTAGAAATACTAACCTATGTTTAAGTTAATTCAAATATTTACATTCAAAATTCAAAGCGAAAAGACTATATAACAATATTTCTTTTTATACATAAAAATATATACTCTTACATAATTAACAATACCCAATGCGCATTTCCGAAAAAGTAACTGAATATAATGCATTGATGAAAATCTCAGAATACAGCATAATAAATTTTAACATTTACATATCTACTAAATATTTACAGATGTACTAGTATATCAAATACATTTTTGTATAGCAAAAAATAAATATTCTAGTTATATATGTAGTAACATTATTATTAACTTGAAAAAGGCTACGTTAAGTAATTTGAAATGGAATATATCTCATGCAAAAAAAAAGCATGCTACTTTAAATGAAATTAATTGTTTATGCTATACATAGGTTTTAATAACAACTTTTTGACATAAATAATAAACATATTTGCATGCAAAGTATTTATACTATTTTGTTTGCGTGCCCAGTTGCTGTAACACATCCTGATATCATACAATAATGACTTCTATTGCAGTAATATATATATATGAAACAAATTAAAAAAAAAAAAAAAAAAAAAAAAAAATTTTCGTCGTTGACTTCATTAAGACTATAATTCTGTGTAAATCCCATTATTCTAAATTATTTTCTCGCTCCAGTATTCGATTGTCAAAATTACATCTAGCGAAATATATAGTTTATTCCAAATTCATTCTCTTAAAAAATGGCACTGATAGAATGTTCTATTAAATTTACGCACTTTTATTTTCTTTAAATAAAAAGCATCCTAGAATCTAATAATTCAAAAAATACCCATTTCCCAGCTAAAAATATTTTACTTTTAAGAAATAACAACCTATGAATTTCTTTTCTTTATTTTTTATTTCCCTACGATTCCTGACAAAATATTACTTTTCAAATTCTGAAAGATTTTAATCTCAATGTAAAAATTATTTTGGCATATTGCCATACTTGATAAAAACATATGTACTCCTTTTCTCTCTGCTTTTATTTATTCGAAGGAAGTAGAAGGCACGAGATTGTTCTAGAACATTTTTTGGCGCGCTTTTGCCAGCTTCGGTAAGTTCACTTCGATATTAATTCGCCGAAGAAGTTAAGCCGTGAGCGTTGATTGGCCTAGAGGCTTTTTAGATAGAATGTATTCTGGCGCGCTCGGGAAATGATATACGGACTTTTTCCCGCGTTTAGAGCAGAATGTTCCGGGATTTCGGTGGTGGATGCAACTAGTGATGTACTTCCTAAATCTTCGAAGGTTCTCCTTGGCCGCCGATTGATTTTAAAGAATACCTGCCTGTACTAACTAAGATGTCTTCTTATATTTAAATTTAAATCATCAAGTTTCGCCACGACCCTAAAATTAGCAGTGCATGGAGTGAGATTTCAATAGAGTAAAGCTTAATCGATTAATCTTTAAATTTTTCGAATAAAGTGTGAACTGGAACGAACTGCCTCTTCTCTGTAGCTTATACGTACACAATGAAGTAAGTCTCGGTGCTCGACTGAAAATCTCCTCGGAGAAACCTCCCTTGCCTTGAATAGGAGTCTACAAAAGTATGGTGACTCCAGTTAAATCGTCACATATATATATACAGGGTGTTCTAGAAAGGACTCCCTAACTTTGAAATGACATAACTTCGAAACAGTGAGAGATAGAAATGTGAAACAAGTTGAATGTTAAACAGATAGGTCTGGAATTTTTTATACATCAATTTAAAAAAATTGTTCCAATATTGGACACGAGAGGGCGCTGCAATCACAAAGCTGGGTCTTTGAAATAGTTCCTGAAAGTGAGCTGTTTGAACTGAGATAAAAATCACATTACAATGGTTTTGATATGGTTACCTTTTTCAGCAACAACATGACGCAACTTAAAGGTAAAGTTCGAAATCACTTGTTGCAATACTTCTAGTGAAATGGATGCACATGCCTCACAGATGAATTGTTCAAGCTGTTCCAACGTTTGGGGATTCTTGGAATAAACAGCGTCCTTCAAGTAACCGCACAAAAAGAAGTCGCATGGATTCAGATCCGGGGAATATGTTGGCCAATCCATACCAATACCTGTCATTTTGAGATAATTTAAAGCAATGACTCTCTCACTGAAGTATTCCTCGAGGAACTCAAACACTGCAGTGGTACGGTGCGGTCGGGCCCCATCCTGCATAAACCATGAAATCTCTGGTGCATCCTCTAGAGCTTGAAATGTTCCAATAAAGTGCTGTAAAATTTCAATATATCGAGATGCGTTAATAATTTCCTTCCTGAAAAAGGGCCCAATGATTCCTTTACTGGACAGTCCTGCCCACACTGTAATTTTTGCTGAGTTCAGTGGTTTTGAAAGACACACAAACGGGTTTTCAGTACCCCATATTCGCCAGTTTTGTTTGCTCACATATCCATTTAAATGAAAATCATCGGTGAACCATACATGACCGACATCAATTTTATTTTCATCAATCATCTGCAGTAACTCATTTGTAAAAACTTCTCTTTGTTGTACAGCTGTATTTGTGATCGCTTGATGGCACTGTATTTTATAGGGAAACAGCTTCAGGCCTTTCCGCATTATAAAATTATGTACGTAGTGGTGTTTGATAATCCTGCTTCAGCAGCGACTTGCCTTATGGATTTTCAAGGACAATGTCTAACAATTTCTTCGACTGCTTGCACATTTTCAGGTGTCAGGACTGATCGACTGCATCCCACATTTCCGCCTAAATCATCGGCCACACTGCCCGTCCGTTCAAACTTGTTGAATAAATTGCGAATTGTTTTCAAGTCTGGACCTTTTTTAACATTATTATTTTTTTTTAAAACTTTGCTTTGTTATCGTCGGACTTCGATTTAATCGATGGTATTCAAGTACAATAAAAATTCGTTGTTCCAAGGAATACGGCATGATATTCTTGAATTCCGAATTATTCTCTAATTCTATACAACTTTTTTTATACGTGTCAGCAATGAAACATACGCACGAATGAAATTTCTGTACTTCTGAGTACCATTTAAAGTTCCATGTGCTTGTGCTGCCACCTATTATCCAATATTGGAACTATTTTTTTCAAATTCATGTATAACAAATTCCAGACCTATCTGTTTAACATTCAACTTGTTTCACATTTCTATCTCTCACTGTTTCGAAGTTATGTCATTTCAAAGTTGGGGAGTTCTTTCTAGAACACCCTGTATATATATATATATATATAATTTATCCATTTAAATAACAATTTATTCTCATTTCAAGCATTTTGCTGAATAGGAAGGAAATTATCGAAATTTTGAATTAGATGTCGATATTTTCTTTTTGATTACATAAAGCTAAATATTCTTGTACCAGGCAAACAAAAGCATGTTTAGCTTCCAAACATTTAATTCTTATTTGCTTTATGCATTATATTTACGACGAAATGTTTTAAACTGTTTATAAGTATTTTTTACCGTTCTAGTTTATTTTATTGCATAATTTATCCATTGTTCGAGTACAATTGTACATATTATATGTCATGCAGATATCGTATTTCTTTGTGTCCCCTATCATTTGTAATCATTAAATTATTTCTTTTTTTTTTCGCATTTTCTTTTCTGGTATATACATTAAATAAATGCATATTTCATATGTATATCTTTAACTAGAAAAGTTTTATTTTGTAACCTTGATGAGACATTTTATATTTTTATATGTGCAATGCTAGTGTTTATCAATTATTGATGAGACATTTCCACGTTATTAATATTTACAGGTTAAAAATTGCATATAAAAGAATTTATGTTATTGGATCAATATAATGTTCTGTGCTACTCTTCAGTCTATCATAAAAATTATGAAATACATATCAAATTTGTATAAGGTGCTTGTACCAAATAATGCCTTGATATTAATAAGACTATCATCTTCTTTCTTGTATATAAAGGTATCGGGAGTACATATCGCAGCACATACCTGACAGTTTACATGTCCTTTACATGTGCGGATAATTTCAGCCACAACCGATACAGACTTTGTCGTTATTTTCCGAGCACTAAATCAGAGGACACGTCATTGTTAAAAACAGTAAATAAATTTTCATATCAGATAAGCGTAAATTTTTGAGAGAATTTTACAATATTTGCATTATGTGCGAGATAACTTAATGGTTTTGTCGAATTTATATTGACATAATCCACATTTTCATTTATTATATATTCATAAAATAAATCCATATTTCATATTCATTTTTTTTAAACTAAAAAAGGTTTATTTTGTAAAGTTGACGAGACATTTTATATGTGCAATGCTGGTGTTTATAAATTATTAATGAGACATTATCCATGTTATTAATAATTACAGGTTAAAATTGCATCAAAAAGAGTTGATGTTATTGGATTAATATACCGTTTTGTGCTACTATTCAGTCTATGATAAAAATAAATATATTTCAAATCTATTATAAATATAAGGTTCTTGTACCAAATAACTCTTTGATCTTAATAAAACTATAAGCTTATACGAGTCGTAATTATGATTTCTTTACCAATTTGAATAATTGTGTTAAAATGAATCTAGTATAAGCTTATATCTTGTATACAACGGTCTATGGAGTACATAATGCAAGCACATACCTGACAGTTTATATGTCCTTCATGTGCGGATAGTTTCAGCCACAACTGATACTGACATCGCCATTATTTTCAGAGCACTAAATCATAGGACACGTCGTTGTTAAAAACAGTAAGTAAACTTTCATATCAGATAACCGTAAATTATTGATAGAATTTTGGATTACGTACGAGATAACTTAATGGTCTTTCTAAATAGATATTGAAATAATCTGTATTTTTAATACTGTTTGTGTTTGAAAGTGAAATATGTGAAAACAAAAAGACCCCTTATAAAATATTGCTTCCTTTGTCAAACAGAACATGTCTTATATATATTACGTCTTTTCTCAAGTCCAAGAAGCATATCTATAAAGAACATGTAAGACTGACTTGAATGGACACAGGTATTTTTGTCTGTCCTAAATAGGAATATATTTACTTGAATTTCTTCCAAAAATAGTTATGACTTTATTTGACTTTTTTGTACCGACGTTTAGCATTGTGAATATTTAAAATTTGCAATTTAAAAGTACTTTCTTTATTTTGTTCTGTTTTGGTGTAACATCTGCAAAATATATGTTAATTGATGTCAAACCATGTGTTTCACGGTTACCACACTAATTTTGGCTTATTCAGAACATGTGCTCCTAAAATTGTCACTTTAAAGGGTCTTTTGTTTTGAACTTCCCTGGCCAAAATTAAACAACGGCAAAAGTATGTATGATTTACTATTGAAAAAAATATGGATAATTATTACATCCAACAACACGTAAAATGTTAATGCTTGTATGCAACATTTTATTCTGATTTAAATCATCAACTATTTGGTGCAGATACCGTATTAATTGTAATTTTTATTTGCCCTAAGAATAGCTCGGCCATTAATCTATGTTTTATCAGAGCAACATTTTAAAATAATTATTAATATCTTTGCTTTTCCTTCGTAACTCAGCTGACAAAACAAAAAGAAAAAATCGCGGTTACATAGGACACTTTATAGACCGTAGTGTAAATGAAGGAAGAGTAAAAATTGTCTTTAAAAAGGTGCATTGATATTTAGCTAAAAAACTAAAAGCGATCTGCTGATCTAAAACTTCTTTTAAGAATATCGTAAACATGCAAAATGAAATATCCAATTAATGATTTGTAGTATATTTAAAATGAAAATGGTCTATAATGTCTTTAATTCAATAGGCACTTGATTGACTCAATTATTTGCGAAATACGTGCCAATTATACGTTTTTAAATTGGCAATTTTTTCACTAATGTCATGAAAATACACTGCTCAAAACAATTAAAGGATATTGCAGTTTTAGGTGGATTTTGTATCTGGGAAACTTTTTAGCTGATTGATACATGGTCGACAGACATAGTAGGTTATATGAGAATAAATTACACATGTTTGTCAGAAAAAAATGCATTTTATTGCGCATTTGTGTACAAAAGGAAAAAAACACAATTTGTGCATATGAGAAAAAAAGAATAAGAAAAGGTGTTTTCTTCAAAGAAAATCATTTCCAGTAGGGGGTATGGTTTCCACGGGCGGCCAGCAACGTTGAACACCTTTGAGGCATGGACTCAATGAGGCTATTAATGACGAGTTGGGGTATTCTGCCCCACTCTTCCAGAAGAGCTCTTTCCAGTTCTTGGAGAGTTTGTGGGGGTTGTTGGTGGCCAGAAACTCGTCTTCCTAGAGCGTCCCAAACGTGCTCGATTGGATTCATATCTGGAGAACACGCTGGCCATTCCATTCGAATGATTCCTTCCTCGAAAAGGAAGTCCTCCACCAGGTTTGCACGATGTGGCCTGCAGTTATCGTCCATTAAAATGAAGTTATCTCCGATTGCTGCAGCGTAAGGGACTACAATAGGTCTGAGGATCTCATCCCTATATCGGCAACCAGTCAGAGCTCCATCTCGAATGATGTAGAGGTCAGTGCGCCCGTCAATGGAGATGCCACCATACACCAACACTCCTCCACAATCTGACACTTTCGTGCACGAACGCAGGATTATTCCTACTGCCACGGTCCCTCCACATGAAAATACGCCTATTATCCGGATGCACAGAAAAACGGGACTCGTCAGAAAACAGAAAATTGCTCCATTCATTTCTCCTCCAGTCGACATGCTCGGTTCCCCACTCCCTGCGGTCGCGACGATGCCTTGATGTTAATCTAACACATACCATCGGTCGGCGAGCATACAGACCTACAGCATGGAGCCGGTTTCGGACAGTCTGAGTTGAAATCGTGGTGCCTGTAGCCGAGCGAATGTGTTGTTGGAGAAGAGTAGCGTTCATGTTTCGGTGTCTCCGAGCTGTTAACGCTAAATACCGATCTTCATTGGGCGTTGTTGCCCGTCTATGACCTTGCCCTGGTCTTCGGCCTGCACATCCACTCTCCAAAAAACGGTTCCAGATCCTGGAAATGACACTTTGTGACACTCCAATGGCTTGCGCTACTTCGGCTTGAGTTTGGCCCCCTTCTAACCTAGCAACAATTCTCCAAGCTTCTGCATCTGTCAAATGACTTCGCTGAGACATCGTACTCATCGAAACAAAGCAATCACTGAATGCCGATCATCCTTGTCTTCATTCTCTTTTATCCAGTTGAAAGTCAAATTTCATTCGCTGCCGCTGAAGCGACGTTTTTGACGTCGAACTCAAAATTTGCATACTCCAATGTTTGAAAACCAGAAAAATTTGCATTTGTGATTCTCTTATTCTATTTTCGGCAAAAAAAAATTCGTTTATATTTTTATTTTATATAAAACTTGAAATATCCTTTAATTGTTTTGAGCAGTGTATGATGCCTACGTCTAAAAATAATTTATTTTTGTTATAGATCTGTTACTAGAGAGATGATTCAACTATAGAAATAAGAGCCATGCTCAATAATTATTTTGTGAAAATATACTGGGTGCGCTTGATAAATTGGCAACAACTTTGCATCTCTTTTTAAAGAAATGTTTATTAATTTTGAATAAAAGCAATGTTTCTAATGTTAGGACATAACAGTATTCTTTTATATATTTTTTTAAATGCTGAAAGGTGTAAACTAAAAACATAATATACAGTAAACTAACTTTTATTAGATTGTTGACATGTTTCGGCTCACACCGATCCATTATCAAAAACATATGAGAATATTCTATAATTGCACGATCTTTGAAGTTATTATTTTAAATGCCATCATTTAATTTTCATGTACTTTTTAAAATTGCGTACGTTATTTTTTATTTTTAATTGTTTGTTTAATTCCATATTTGGAACCATGGAGTAACTCGAGCCACAATTTCTGCAAGTTAAAAGATGGTGCATCATTACATATTTTATTTTGCGTGTTGTTTTTGTGTATTTTGCATGTTATTGTATTTATATCTCTATGGTTCCTCTTATTATGGATGGATAGTATAGACTGGAGGGAAAAATTATTTTAACTTTCATTGAAATTTATTTGCAATTATAGAATATTCTCATTTGTTTTTCACAATGTCCCGGAGGGAGCCGAAATGTGTCAACAATCTAATAAAAAATATTTTACTGTATAATATGTTTTTAGTTTACAGTTTATAGCATTTAACAGAAATATATTACAAGGTTTTATAATTTATTATATTTTTAATATTCTTTTAGATATTTACGTCAAATGCTGATAGAAAGTGTAACCACTTTAAAGAAATAGGAAGTCAGTTAAACTGTAATGACTATGAGGAGGAAGAAAATCTAAGGAAATTGCTGACTTCAATAACAATCCTTTACGCACACAGACACACTGTAAAAAGATGCATTTTTCTTATTCGACGAAAATATAACATATAGACCAACAAAAATATACAATAACTTCTTCCGTGTCCCATCACTTCAAACAGCATTATCTGTTTTTAGACACTAAAAAAACAATATATATTAAACATTAAAAAAAAAGAAAAAAAAAGAAAAGAAAAACAGTTATAAAATCAAAGTTTATTTTGCTCCCACCAATTTTCGAAAATGTTATGAAATAGTTTTTGTATTGTATTCCTTATTTTTCTCAACCCGAAAAATCTGGGACTTTCGAATGCTGTCAATTCCCAAGTAAACATTTTCATGCTCAACAATCAAGTTTTACAGACAAACAGGGATAAATTAACAGGCATTGTCATTAACATTAAAATTAATATTATTTTGTTACTCTTGCATGTTTAAATTCATTGACGCAAGTGAAAATGTTTAATTAAAAAATTATAGCCTTCTAAAACCGATCTTGCGTTTGAGATAATTGATTAATTCACTATAAAATCTACACGACAAAGGTTCCCGAAAATCAGTGTGAGCATAAGATACCCTTTTTAGAACTACTTCTTTAAATCTTGAAAATATATTAGTTTCTTAGGTTTCTAAAGATAAAGAACCCTTTTTTAATCGTTAGTATCTCGAAAGAGGCTATTATATATTTGTGTTTGTGGTTACATTATTTGTTTCTTATAATAAGAAACATTTGTCTGTTTTTACAGTTTATTTTGCAACGTGCAGGAAATGTTGTTTCTGAGGTCACCACATGAGCATATATATATATATATATATATATATATCTTACTTATAATAAAATCCAAAGGCGAGAAAGTGTCTGTAACGGTACCGGGCTGTACCACTCTGATCTGCGAGTCGACCGTAGTTAAACGCCATGTTAGGCTTACTGAAAAATATATGCTAACACATAATAACACTAAATGATAATATCTTCTACTTGAAATAACGTCTGTTCAGCATGTTTTCGTATAAAACATGTATATCATATCCAGTTATAATGTTTTAAGTTTTAAATTAAAAATAACAGATTAAACATCCGATTACCTGATGTAAATAAACGAATAATGTTGCCATTCAAAAACACAAATCCCATATCTAGAAAAAAAAAGGAATGACTCTTTGGACGTTTCATTAAAATATATATCCAATTATGCTCTTAAAATATTTGTAAAAGCATTTTAAAGTCTTTAAATATTTAAAGGATTTTCTAAAATTTATTTCTGTAAGCATGTGATTCCTGAAATCACTTTTTCAGAAATAGCGATGATACCTTTCGAGGCTTTGCGATGCAACTACCAGCATTTTAGATTTCTTTCGTAAATACTATTCTGGCGCCATCTTCTGACAATAAATACAAATTATACGTTTCTGTTAGAAAAAAAAATTAATAATACAACTTTATTATAATTTACTTAATAATAAAGTTGTAAAATAATATAAAATGTACATAAGCATATTTTTAGAATAAGAAAATTCAGGATGTATTGATTTATTACATGATCAACTTTTTTTTAATGATTTAAATTATTTTTATTACTAATTTTGAAAGGGAAATATTTGACTTTGTGTAAAAATTAATGCATTCTTTTAGATTATGAAGAAGATAAAAGATCGTTTTCGTATTATTGAGAGAGAAAATTAATACCTATAATTTACTAACCATAGTTAATTATTGAGACCTTAATTAATTATTGAGATCATTATTAGGATTAAAATTTTAATTATTCAGAAAAATATTTGGAAATTTTGAGTTGAAAAACCAAAATAAGGGAAAAGATTACGTTTCGTAAAATTTACCATTAAGATAAGGTATGTACATTCAGGATGTATTGAATTATTACAAGATCAACTTTTTTTAATGATTTAAATTATTTTTATTATTAATTTTGAAAGGAAAATATTTGACTTTGTGTAAAAATTAATGCATTCCTTTAGATTATGAAGAAACTAAAATATCGTTTTCGTATTATTGAGAGCGAAAATTAATACCTATAATTTACTTAACATAATTAATTATTGAGACCTTAATTAATTATTGAGATCGTTATTAGGATTGAGATTTTAATTATTCAGAAAAATATTTAGAAATTTTGAGTTGAAAAACAAAGATAAAGAAAAAAATTACGTTTCGTAAAATTTACCATTAACATAACTACCATTAACAGTAAAATTTACCATTAACCCTCTATATTACCTAATATTACCTTAATGGTTCAGGTCAGTTTTCCCTATTGTCGATAAACAGTATATGAATATTTTTATCAATTATTTAAAATTTTAACTGAAAACCCCAATTTCTACCCACCGTCCTAGGACGGGCATTTACACTAGTATATATATATATATATATATATATATATATATATATATATATATATATATATATATATATATATACTATATATGTTAGGGTCAATATGATTAATCTGGTCATTATTAATAATAACCGGTTATTATTAATAATGATCGCATTAATCATATATTGACTGTAACATATATATTTCAAAAGAGTTTCTTCCACTTGGAAAAATTCAATTTTATTTTTTTAAATATTACATTTACATTTTTATAAGCACTATATGTATGTGTTTTTATCATTTTTTAAAATTTTTTGTCCCTTTTGTGTTTTATTCTATTTTTCTCATATTTTCAAAGCGTATTGAAATTTTTTAGAGCACTGTTGGTATGCGTGTGTTATTCTTTAGCTCATTGCAGTTTTAAAAATACGCAAAATAACCTTATTTGATAAATTTTAGTAAATAGCATTAATTAAATTTCAATGTAAACTTTAACTTTTGTCATAGGCAGGGATTTACAAATGCGGTTTCCAGGTCACCCCCGGTGACCACGTTATTTAATATGGCGGATCATTTTTGGTACAAAACTTGACTTAAAAAAGGAGTACAAACGCATTTTTTTTCTCTCCCATCCCTACTCGTGCGCCGCAAACTGTGATATTCTTCTTCTATCGTACTTTTAATATAATAACCAAGTTTAAAAAGAATTTTCCATCTCATTCACAGAAGATGACATTCTTTACCGCTCTAGTCATCTAGCGCGTCACGTCATTATAATGGGAGGGAGGTGAGATGGGAGTTTTCAATAACATAGTAAGAAAAGTATCAACCCACCCTCTGTGTATATAAATTTGGTTACAATGTTAAAAAAATCTAAAGTTTTTTTGTAAGTTTTCAGTCAGATTTTGTGTTTAGAATTAAAAATGATTAATCTATCATATTTATTTAAAAGAAGAATAACATATATATGATTATAAGTAATTAATTTTAATTTAAGACAATTAATTTTAATAAAAATATCTGATGTTTCCGTCATCAGATATAAATTCTGTAGCACTCAACTACCAGGTCATTTGAAGCATTCGGTAATCAGCATTTCCCAAACATGGTGGTTAATTCAGCGTTTACAGTATTTTTTTTCCAGACATATCACTTTGGTATGTTTCATTAAAGACGTATTTTATATTATTTTTCTAAATTATGTAGTATGTCATTCTTTCTAAGTATGGAACTAATAATTCTAAACTATGCTTCTTATTGCTTTTTCTCAATTAATTCACTAAAAAAAAAAAAAAAACTTTTGTACTTTTTAAAAATCGATGACGGTGATGGGGGTAATATTTTTTGCTGGCCACCAGGTTTTATCAAATTTTTAAAGACCTGGTCATAGGTGTTTTACTACTTTAAATTTCTTAAACCTAAAAATAATCCTACCCCAGAAATGTTAATGATTGATTTTTTTTATTATTATTCGAAGTGCTTATTTCCACATCGAAAAGTTGAAATTTAATCGAAATATGCGAAAATAATGAAATTTCAACTTTTAATAATTCAACTTTAAATAACAATAGCTACATTTTGGTGTTTTTATTCATTTAATTTTTTTAATAGTTCTAAATTTTTTCTATTATCTGGTTTTTTACAACTTTTCAAATAATGCGGCTACCCTAAAACATTGAAAAGAATTGAGTTGTATATAAATGTTCTTTAAAACGATTTGCATGGTTTATTAAATCTCCATAACTGTAAAAAATATTTGAAAATAATTTTTTTTTAATGTTTATTGATAGACGATTGCGTTTGTTGATTAAACTCATGAAAATAACATTCTGTATACCCAATTGTACCACAGATATATACCCACATAATCGTAAACAAACAGTTCCCATCTGAAAATAACTCCTTAAGGCTAAATAACTAAAACAAAAGCAATGTTCGAAATAGACACCCAACAACTTCGAATAAGTAAATAAATTTAAGAAAAAACCTAATGTGTGTAATCGTACTTTTCAAAGTTATTTACCGAAGGAGCATGTAAGCTACAAATCATATATTTAACGCGAAACCAAGATCTTGTAAGACCAATTTGGGCTGATCTCAGAATGCATAATACGCATTTAAGGATGCCTTTGTGTTCCTAAACTGAGTGTAAAATCTTTAGAGCACTTTACCTTTTTCCAACACAACGCTGATAAACCGTACAAGATTGGCAATATCCTTCATCGATAGTTCGCAAAAAGAATACATACACTACACTATGACGACAAAATCGTTATTGAATCAGTAGGTGGGAAAACGGGTTGTGAATATGGATGCATTTTGCATGCACTGATGTCGGATAACGACAATCGTGTATGATTTATCGGTGTCGCGTCGGTAAATGGAAATGTGCTCTCCTCTCACCTCAGCAAATGCATGTGCAATAATCAGTTTAGGGTGTTTTCTTTTCAAATGCAAAGTTGAGAAGTATATTATTATGATTTTTGTTCATATAATTGTTGATTAAATTACCTATACATCAGACGTCAAGGATTTCAAGAAATATAAAAAAAGTTGAATTTAAAGATATTTTAACTTTATATTTAACATAAGCATTCCATTTCGACGATCAGGTTTTTTTCATTGTTAAACTTTGCCATAGTATAAAAAATATTTGATGTGAGATATTATTTTAAAAAACCTTACAACTTTACACAACAATAAAACTGTAAGATCTGTAACTTATTTAAGCGACTTTTTTTCAAAGGGTGGAAGTATGTCTAAGTGAAAGAAATTGGTATCAGGCAATACGCAGGAACTTTCATTTATTTATCATAATATAACATTTATTGAATTATTGCTATTGTAGTTTAAAAAATCGTGCTTTTTTTTTAAGCACCATTAGTTCCTATAAGTACATCAAATTTCTTAAATGTCACTTTTCAAAAAGTAAAATAATATTATTAAAGCAAATTTATTTAATTATGAATCCAATTCTTGATTATTCTTTTAAATTAATATCAATCTATTGGCATTTAAAATAGCAATTAAAAATTAACAAATCGAAATATTTTTTATGTATTGAAAATTTACATTTGTTCATCATAACTTGGCTTTGATGACGCATTGTAATAAATATACCCAACCCTTTCTTAAACTCGCCAACTCATCTGAATATCCCCATTTCTTTTTGAATGAATTCTGACGAATTCGGTGCAAGATACGAGATAAAATTATATACCGTTTATTCAGTGTATCCCGTAATCCAAGGTTTGAAATTTCATAAACTTTTATTCACCAGTTTTTAGTTTTGATAAATTGTCATTTTCCGTTTCATCGGTTTGATAGTATCTGTTTCATGTGCGTCTCTATTTTCAATATTATGATTTTTCACATTTAACAATAGTCTATTGATGAATTTTTCTTTCAAGTTTTATGTATTTATGTCAAGTTTAAAATAATTGAAATAAAGTTTTAAAATAAGAGTTTAAAATAATTGAACCCATATAACCTAATAACCAACAAAGACCAACATATTGTCGGTTTGGATATGTTCCGGTTATTTTTGAAAGGTTAAGGAGTATAGTTCGTGGGTTTAATATTCAGCTTATTGCTATTCCCCCTCCTTACCTCACTAATATATTAAGTAGTAACCTGGATCCTACACCGTTGCACGAATGTGCGGGTGTTTATGAAATACCTATTTTTTTGAAAGAGGGCACTAAAAAGTTTTACATTGGGGTTACAAAACGAAAATTTATTGAACGTCTAAAAGAACATAAAAGGAATATTTCGCAATATCAACAGACGACAGCCCTGGCTAAATTCTATTTTAATAATCCTGACAGCCGCATAGATTTTGATAATGCTAAAATTAAAATTCCATGTAATAACGTCTTTGAGGGTCTACGAAAGGAGTCTATTGAAATTATGGTTAGGAAAAATGAGGTTTGTAATGATAGCATTTCATTTAATATCCCTAAACTTTGGATGAGCATCTTGAAATAGTTAATTACGCTTTTATTTATTTTAAAATTCTTCATTGATAATACTTTTACAGCAGTTAGATTTTTGTCCGTTATGAGATGCTTATGCATCGTTTCTACTTGGGGTTGGTTGGTACGATGGTTGACTGTTACCCCTGTTAATTTTTAATTTGTATACCTCAATAATATTGTGGCAACGGACGGATTGTTTTTAGCATTTGAAATTTAAAAGCAATATAAGAAACTTTTCCTGAAGATGACCATAGATGGTGGTCGAAACGTAGATTTTTTAATATTAATGTTTGTGTAAAATTTTTAATTTGTATACACCATTCAGTAAAATATGTGATGTTTTATACTCACTTCTTTAATGTTGTAATATTTTATGGTGTAATGGTCCAGCATTTATATTTATATTTATATTATATTTATATAGTTTATTAAGTTATTTACTATTTTGAACAATATTCCATTTATTTCATTTATTTAACCTTTCTATTTCAAATGCTTATTGAATATTTCCCCCCTTCAAAATATTCTAAAATCACTTCCTGTAATTATTTTCTTCCAAAAACCTATTTCTTTCCAAACATTTTATTTCCCATGTCACATTTGTTCCATTTAAAAATATTATCTGTACCATATTCTTTTTCCTATTTTTATTTATTCCAAAAAGCTGTTCGTGCGCTTTCTTGCCGATGCCTTTTCACTTCAAAAATCTGTTGCTTTCAGTAAAGAGTTCAGACATCACCTAGCTCTCTCATTGGTTGGTTAGTAATACTGCAATGCCGTAATTATCTTTGCGCACTCGAGTATAAAACGTGATGCATGAGTTTAGGAGCTAAGAATTTCTGTGATCTTATGTTTCCTACTAATCTATAGCTGTTTGTAGCGATATTATGAGGAATCGAATAAGCTTGTATTTAACATCCAATTTACTTAGCAATTTCAAGATGTCTCAAAAACTACGAGAATGTTTTAATATATATTTATTATGGAATACTAAATCGTCTTCAATTAAGTATCTGCGAATTTTCTTGAAGAATTTCAACACTTTGCGGCGAGAACTGGTAAAAAATGGACTGCGAATGGTTTTTTACGTGCGATTTAATCTGCTAATCCTGATATTGGCTGCGGGGTATATTTAAAATATCGAGAAAAATATTTTTTTTAATTCGAACTGAGGTGTTCATGTCATCACACACATACACACACATATATATAGAGTGGGAGATAGGTAGATAGGTAGGTAGATAGATAGATAGGTAGATAGATAGATTCGAATATATATAGATAAACTTTTTTTTTTTTTTTTTTTTTAACCAGATATTTAATTTAAAGTTTTGTTTAAAAATCAGATTTCTAAAATTTCCGTAGTTTAAATTTTAGGAATTATTAGGTAATATTTAATAATATGTAATTATGTAATATGTAATATATAATTTGTCATGTAATAATTGATAACTTTTTTTTCAGGGATTGTAAATGATTTACAGTATTGACTTGGCTGTCTTTTATATCTATTATTGAAAATCAAACTTGAAAATCAAACTTGACAATGTATAAAAAAGTCTCCTGTGCGATAAAGACTGTTTTAGCAAGGTAGGTTAATATATATTAAATATGTAATTTTGCATTCTGAAACAGTTCAACTTGCAATATTAATAATAACTTTTTCGGTATGTTTGAGAGTAGGTACGTTTGAAATCCCGTTATGTTGTGGAATAACAGTTACTTTTTAAATTATTCAGAAAACGTTAACGATGCGAAGTTCTGTCACGTTACTTAACCCTTAAATACATGACTTTTTCTTGTAGAATTATGTTTTTTTTATACTTATGTTAAGGATTAGACACCAGAAATTTTAGGATAGATTTTAACATTATTAAGTAGCGGATTTATGTGATTTTTACAGTATTAATATTTCTATATAAATATAGTGTTTGCGAAAAACTTGATTTATTTATTAAAAGTTAAATAAAAAGTGTGGCAAATTTTATACATTATGCATTTAAAGGTCAATAGTAGGTGGGTATTTTGTACTGTTATTTCAGTTTATTTAGTGTGGTAGAATTTTCTTAACAAGAACAATTTATCCCTGGCTGTAGTAAGACTCTGCACGTACATAAATTGCCAATTTTCTATTTATAAATTTAATAGAGTTCTTTCTTCCCTATCTTTCTTTTTTCCTCTAAATTGTTATTGGGGTCCACGGATCTTCTGTAATTACATCGAATAATTCTTCTTTCATTAGCAGCATATCAAGGTTAAACTTCCATTGAAATTAGTTGCTCAAAGTTAATTTCAAGAAGACTTGAATTTTTTTAGGGGCTTCCACTTTAGTTTAAAATTAAAGAACCTTAATGTAGTAAAAAAGGAGAGTGGTTTTTAAATCCTTTGAGATGTAGTATAGTTTTATTAAGCATGGGTTTGAATTATCATTTACCTTCAGTTATGTCCATACAGGGATCGCCAATTTGTGCATTGATTGATCGAAAGGCTCAGCTGGCGTTCGAATGTGCTTCTTGAAATTAGTACGTCCTACTTTGTGGTCTTGAGTTGTAGTTCAACCACGTAGTTTCGCCGAGCTAATAAGCTGCAAAATATATGACATATTAGTATATGTTTATTTATCTGTGAAATGGTATATAAAGCTTTTGTTCATTTATAAAGGCTGTATTATATCTACAGTGTGCCATAAACGTTTTGGAGTCTATAAGATAATGTAGCATTTCTTTTAAGTACGACATCATTTTCACCATCAGTACCATTCCTCCCTTCCGAGAATAGAGCGTCATTTAAGCAATTGTTTTAAAATTCCTGAGTTTAATTATTTTTTATAATTAAATGGAAATTATGCAATTTTCAGAAATATTGTATTTTGTGAATACCATCGATCTTTAAATCAATGTCAAGTGTTCAAGGTATTTAGGTGCAAGAATAAGGTTCAGTTAATATGACGTCATCTCTGACACAGTTATAGTAAATATCTTGTATTGATGAATCAAAAAGCATCTTTTGATTTCCGAGACATTTCCCTTTACTTATTACATACTATGATAGATTGTTTAATGTTATTTTATTTACACATATTACTTAATATTATATCTCAATAAATAATCGGTGTTCTGCTTATCCGCGGTTATTGCACAATTATACGCAATCATTTTAATATATTTACATTTTATGAAAAACGTTGAATTTTTTCTTTTAAATATAACGCAAGATTCAGTGGTGAAATCACGCTTCTCATAATAAGGCAAATATAATAAGGCGAATATAATAAGGCAAATTCATTTTATATTACTATGTTTGTTGCCGAACGGCAAACTACAAATTCAGCCTTATTTTTGCGCTACGTAAGATACATATATAGATTATAAATTCACACCAGTTAGGAAAAGTAATCCAAAATAAGTGTTGGATGCATCTTTTCAATGAAGTATCAATGGATCAGTTATTAGAATGTTTTCTTTCATTCGACCAAAGTTTGGTCACACATGCTTCAGTCTCAATTTATCTCATCAGATGTAAGGTGGATTTGTTAGATTATTCTCGATGACAGTTTTAAAATATTGTATATAACCTTTATGCGAGTGTTAAATATATTGACAGGTTTTAACTAAGACTCTATCGACTTATTACTCAGCAATGTTACATCGAGTAAATATATTTCAGCGCCAGATATAGAACAATTCTGTAGAAATTTACGCTAATCGTATTGATACGAAAACATCTATATGCTCAATGGTACCTTGAACTTTGAATGTAAGAATGTATCTAAATACGACGACCAGGCCGAAGTACTGTTAAATGATATAATTTGAAAAACATCGTTATATCGCGCTATACCGTGCAAAAATTAAGGGGGCAGGGCAAGAAAGTGCCAAGCCAGATTTTTGGTGAAAAAAATCTGACACTGTAATCTGTTGCTTAATATTTTAAACTATAATATCTTACCTGTTCTGTAATATCTTACATTTTCTGAGTAACATTTGAGATATATTATATCTTATAGGTATATTATTATATCTTACCTGTTATTTTTTGCTAATGTAATTAGGTGGCAGCATATGTCCCAGGTTCTGTTTGTGCATCAGAAGTTTCTAGAACATTTTTACCAGATAAAATATATATCGTTATGTAATATCATTAAAGTAATGCATATTGTTATTCAGAATATCTCAAATGTTACTCAGAAAATGTCAAAAAACTTTATGTTATATATTTTTATTTGAGTATTTTATGTAATTTTCAAATTGATATAGGGTAAATTTACCAATAGTCTGACATATTGAGACAAAATGCCTTACGCATAGCTTATTTTTGTTCTTAATGAAATATTACAATTTGGTTATATGCAGCCATCTTTCATAAGTTATAAACCATCACCAAAGAATTGTGGGTATTTTTATTGAATTTGTAATCAGCCATTTTTTTTCAAGATAGAGGTCAAATCGCCATTTTCCCTGTTTTTTTTATTAACGGATATCAATTGTTTTAAAAGGCAAGTATTCATTTACTTTTTATTTTTTCTCACAATAATAAAGCTAGAATATTAGCAGGGTAAAAAAACTAATGTTTTTGAGTACAAAAAGTAAATAAATTTGTTGCTTTTAATTAATTTTAATGTGGCCGACCATTGGGTATTAATTTTGCTTTCATGTCCAATAGTCGACCACCAGAAGCTGAATACTGAATACATAACTTTTTGTACTTTTTTTTAGTTTATTTTTAATTGTTTGGTAGATATAACTTTATCTCTACATCTATAATAATATCACATTAAAAAAAAATCTTCTTTTACGTGCTTGTTTGTTTGTTTGTAGGGGAAACTACTGGAACTATCGAAAGAATTTCAAAAGTAAAGGTGGCAGTCTCTGCCTCGACAACGTAAGGCATTGTGACGTCACGGTGACCTTACAATGACGTCACACTGTGACTTTGTGACCGTCGTCGTGACGTCAAGTGACGTCGATGTGAAGTCACTGTGATCTAAATGTGAAGTCGTTATGGCCGTTTTCAAGGCTTTCTGTAACCTCACAATGTGACTACTTTGTGAAGTCACCGTGCGACTTCAGTGTGAAAAATGTGACGTATCTGCATCGGATAGGGTGACCAGATTTTACCTTAATCTTATCTGGATTGTTCGGATCGAAATTTTCTTTTTGCTACAGGTTTGTGACATGTGTGATGACACTGCACCGGATCGGGTGGCCAGATTTTATCCGAATCCAACCCAGAAAGTTCGGATCGATTTTCTTGGATTTTTTTCGCTACAGATTATTTTTGGATTAGTGGTCGTGTGGCCTGATTTTCGTGAACCCGATCTGATCCGGGTCGGGTATAAGGTTTTTACTGTAAGTCTTGCACTGAATAGAATCCTGCATACGATCGAGTAAACAGATTTTATCATAAATTATATCGCGATACGTGTCGGCTCGGGAGCTAGTCATGCACGAATCCGGTTAAACACTTCTTGAACATGACTGAATGTCTACTTGAACATGAATGATGGTTGATTGAAATTATATTTCAATTCATCCTGCATTCGTACCCTAACCCTAACCCAACCAAAAATCTGTAGGCCCACAACCCGACCGAATCTGATAAATCATTTAATCGGCACTCATCCCGGATTCGAAACCCGAAATCAATGAAAATAGATCTAAAACTTGATACATTTATAGAAAAATTGTGTATAATCAGATGTTTCATATAGAAAAATGAACACATATAAAGACTCATTCATAATAAAATACAGTTTTTCATCTGAAACAATATTTTTCTCTTTAAAAAAATGTTAAAAAGAACCCAAGCTGCAAGAATAAATTTTCAATCAAAAAACATTTTAGTCAACTAGATTCAAAACATGACAACAAAAACAAATATCATAAATCGGAAGCAACACATATTGTATCGGATCGAGTGCGGGTAAAATAAAGTTTATCCAATCCGATGTAGGACTCTAGTCGAGTCGACATAATTATTCTTTCTTTATTAACTCCAAATTCCGGATAACCAGATTTTACCAGAACCCGACACCGCTAAATTGGCTGTAAATTTTCTACTGCTGTCAGCTACAGATTATAATTTCGCATAGAACGGATAACAAGATTTCATCAAATCTGAATATGATTCATGTCCGATCGGCTATAATTTTTATTGGTGTAACTCGGCTTTCATTTAGAATTTTACATCGGTTTGGGAATTTAATGTAGAGTTAAACAAGTGAAATTACAAATGTGAAAACAAATATTGAATATAAAAATTAGGCATGGGTGAATTGAAAATGTTAATAAAAATAAGTATTTCAATAATATGAAATTCGATTATGCAAGTGGACAACAACCTTTTAAATTGTCTTCTACTTCCATTTTCAATATTTAAACGAAAAACTGTTGACAATAATGAGTACTATCTTGCCTTAAATATTGAAGTTCTAAAATACGCGCTTTGTCATATTAGCTATATGTGATTAAATTATTTAATTAATGAAAATATAAGTATATATTTTAAAATAAGTACTTAATAAGTAAGATTTACATTAGTAAAATATTTAAAATATAGATAGGTACATATATTGTTAAATATTCTAAAAATAATGACCGTTATATCAAGCATTAAATAATATTTTGACCTAAATAAAAAAATTAAATTAAAATCATAAACACATTTTATTAGATATTTTTACTGATGCTTCATTACACGCTTGGAATCAATTTGACAATTTGTCATTAATTATCTTGATGGTGTGTGAAATGCAAAAATTAAATGTCAATTAACGTACTAAATTGTAACAATTATTACACATTTATCAGGAACGTATTTCAAAAAATCAAATATTATTAATTATAAATTATATATTTTTTAGATGAATAATTATGAAAATTTAATGCAAACAATTATTATTACCACAATTGTTGCAAATTTATCAGAATTATTTCTTGAACAATCAAATATTAATAGTTTTAAATTATAACTAATTGGAACTCGTCAAAACTTGACGGAAACAAATTACTATAACAATATCAGTAAAATAAGTCTCTTTTATTACTTAAGAAGGGATGAGTCTGAAACAATCTTACAAATAATTTATTTAAAAGTTTTTTCCCCTAGTGAAATACAGTACTATTTCCTCCAAACAAACAATCCGTAAACAACTGTGTAATGCAAATCAGTTGTTCGACATTACCGCCATATTCCCCTCGGCAAGAAAGAAAATTTCATGGATCTATGAAGTTTGACAAATAGTATATTCCGACTTCCATATCATATTCAGTAAATAAAAGAGCATAGTAAATAAAGCACACATCTCCCACCCCCTCTCTGATTTTCTTTAGATGAATAACTATGAAAATTAAACCAAGAAACGCAAAATATTTTTAATTCAAATTTGATCATTATTATTAATAAAATTTTACGTTTAAAAAATATATTGTTAATAAATAAATAGGAACGATTATACTCCCAAACTACATATAAATAGCGATTAAAAATTTAAAGAAGAAATTTAACAATTATTATTTTATAAATTTGAAAAGAAGCATTGAGTATCGTAACCTTTAAAAAATACACTATTAAATGTACAATCCCTAAAAACGTACTATTACCAAAATATTAAACTATATATATGTGAAGACGTTAAAGGTCACATACGTTCTGATCCGCCATCGCTGAAATCCCGAGTGAATGGTTATCAATTTTATAATTGTAGCTGCTGGTCTGTTTAGATATCTTACCTATGCAAAAGCCGTGCTAAATACTGATCACAATAAAAGTGAACCAGCAGAGATGTCTTCATAGAACTGAAGATCAAATATCACTCAGACCTAAGAATACACCCTGCTAGACACGTAAATATTTTTGTTCTAATAAAATATTTAAAATGTACCTATATGATATCAATTCGCAACAACATTAAAAGAACAACACATTCAGCTTGCAAAGAATAAAAATATTTTAAATATGCGCAGTGAAGCTCTGCGCAAAAAAATACCACTTCCTGTCACAGCCGAATTAACACCTGCTTTAGTCAAATAATATATAAAGAAACGAAGTTAAATGATGATACTTTAAATGTTTTGTAATTTAGATAAGCAATAAATTAATTTATATTGATGTTTTAATATTCTCTTCTTATATGAGAGAATTTTGCATTTAATAGTACCTTCTATTAAATTTCTTTAAAAAACTTATGATAATTTGTATTTTTAAATATTTTTAATACATTGCATTAGCTCTCTATCAGTCCAAAGTAAACAAAAATTATAAATAAAAATTGATTTAATACGAAGCCTTTATACAATAATTTCTATGTAATATCAATATTGGTTTATAAATAAATTTACTAAATACAAATATATTTTATTTAAATTATAATGAATTTTAATAAGAAAGGACCAGTTTTTGCTAAATAACTATTAGAATGATGCCTTCAGAAACAATTTTTAAAGAGAAAGTGACCCGACTTATTGTTCCCGAACAAGGAAATGCCTTTAATCCTTGCTTATCAGCTCAGATCGCGCCGGTATCGAACTAGCAAATATCGGTTCTCATTTTTTGGCCAGCAATGGGCTGAATGACACCTAAATATAATTAATGAAAAGTAGAGATTTCTGAAAAAAATATTTTTAGTACGTAAAAATTACCAAATGCGTTTCATGCGGCTGTGAAATATAATAAAATGCTGATAAACATTTAAATTCCTAACAATTTTATCACAATGGAAGCTCTATTGATGAATAACTTTCCCGAACAACTTGTCTACGTTATTATGTTTATATTTAATGATTTTTGCATGTTTATTATGTTATATTTTTTATTACTACTATTTCTTGAAAATTGCATGAAAATGTGAATAATTTATCTCCGTTAATATATATATATATATATATATATATATATATATATATATATATATATATATATATATATATACAGTTATTATTCATTATTTTATTTTGTAAATATTTTTTTTAAATAGTCAGAGACATTGTGAGAGATTCAGATACATAACATGATTTATGTCTACATTTTATGGGATTTTAAAAAGTATATTCCTTCATTTCCTTTATTGTTTGCTCTAACAATTTTTTTTTCCAAATTCACCCCTTAGTCAAATCGGGACAGCATTTTGGTCACAGGTGTGACGTGACTTCTGTGACTTACAGTGACGTCACTTCAACCTCACAAAAAAAAACAAAGCTGTCTAAAAGTAATTTTATTGATGCTATAAGATGTTTTAAAGTTTCTTTTAATTTTCATACGATCTCCTACACGTTCACATTTCGGTCCCAGTGTGACGTCACAGAGTGGTGGCATTTTGATCACAGATGTGACGTGACGTCACTGTGATCATTCATGCTATACGGGACATAGGCTATATTTTACGTCAGAGCCACTTTTCGCAAGTAGATGGTTGAGCAAAAAACATTCCAAACTTGCCCTTTTTGTGATATTGAAGGAGCTAGAAACTTGAAATTTGGCATGGTTGTTGTTTTCTAAAAAAATCCAAATTTAAAAGTGTGAAATGAGTGGAAAAAGCTCTAAATTACAATTTATGTAGAATTGTTAGGAATATAAACTTGAAATTTAATATTTCTGTTACTTTTAAGACGTAAATTCTGGATCAAAGGGATTAAAAAAAGGGGGAATTTTAAAAACTGAAAAAAAAAACTGTGAGCATTCTAAAAACATTCTAAATTACGATTTATATGGAATTGTTAGGGATAGAAATTAAAAATTTGCCAATTCTGTCATTTTTAATATGTAAACACTGGTACAAAATAGTTTCTAAAAAAAAAATGAAATTTCAAAGGGTTTAGGACCAAACAAACGTTCTAAAGTTTCAAAATCTGTGATAGTTTTGGTGCTGGAAACTTAAAATTTGGCATGGTGGTTAATTTTAAGACTTAAACGACCGGCTAAGAAAGGTTTCTAAAAATTTGGAAATTTAGAATGCTGAAATGAGAGAAAAATGTTCTGAATTATGGGTTTTCTTATAAATTTTAGAATAGAAACTTGAAATTAGAGATATATAACATTTTCCATGCGTAAATGGTCTGATCGTACCCGAACAGTTTCTAAAAAATTAGAAATTTTAAAAGAACTAAAAATTTTTAAAATTGCAATTTCTCTGATACGGTTGGGTTTGAAACTTCAAATATTGCATGGGGGTTTCATTTCAGATGTAAATTCTCACAAAGAATGGTTTCTATAACATTCGAAATTTAAACAAGTTGGAAATTGTACGTCAAACGTTACAAACGAGGTGCGTTCGTACGCACGTTTTAGAATTAAATTCATGATATCCCGTGCGTAGAACGGGTTAAACAGCTAGTTAATTATATATTTTATGACACTGTTCATACAAATATCTTAACTAGTTATATAAATATTCAGATATATATGTATGAGCTAGTTATATAAATATTCAGATCTTGATGATTTTTAATTCTGTGAAATGAATTATATCGTCTGCAGATTAATTTCTGTCATAAAATAAGTATCTCGGTCGCTTGACGATTAAACTTCGGAAGCTCCTATAACAAAAAAGCACCGATTTAAAATAAAAAAATTCAAATTTCTTAATAAATATTTTTATTAATATCTCCTAAAGTTTTGATTCGATTTTAATAAAATTTGAAATGTCTCGACAAAATTCTGCAAAGATAATATATTTTAAATTGCAAACCATTTGGTTGGGTAGTTTTTGCGTTGTTATATGCGGACAGACAGACAGACGGACAGACAGACAGACAGACAGACGGACGGACAGACGGACGGACCAAACGACGACTATAGGTGCTACGTATTTATATAATTACGAATGCACCTAAAAATTGAAATTATCAGTAATTGTTTTTTATCATTCTAAATTGCGATTTATTTAGAATTAATAGGGATAGAAAACTAATATTCGATATCGGGGTTACTTTTAAGTCGCAAATGCTCGCACACAGTAGCTCTTTCTTAAACAAAAATATAAATTTAAAATGGGGAGATTAATAGAAAAGTTCTAAAATCCAAATTATTTTTGACCCACTAAACCGAATCCAAAATTTCTTTCAGAATAACACCGTCACTCAGGAACGTAAAACACATGATGATCTGTGATTATGATTTAGTTGGAGTTGATAGGGTGATTGCTAGATACATGAAATTTGACATGGCTTTTATTTTTACTATGTAAATGCGCTGCCAGATCATATTCTAACATATTCAAAATTTAAAAGAGTGAAATTAATAGAATAGGGTTTAAAATCACGATTTCGTTTGTACTACAGAAACGATTTCAAATCTTGTCCTGGGATAAAAATGATGCCATTCTTCACTTAAAAATAGGCTTGTATTTTATCTCTGTACAAACGACCTGATAAAATGAAAAATGTTCTAAAATACCGTTTACTTTGAATTTGTTAAGACTAAGAGCAAGAAACCCCTTATGGTGATGGATTTTAAGACATAAATGATCATTAAGAACGTTCATCAAAGTGTTTGATAGTTGAAAGAAATAAACTATGGAAAAACGCTCTATAATTATGATTTTACTTCCAAACTGTTGAAACAATAAATTTGCAATTCGACATGCAAGTTTCTATGGGATGTGATGCTCTTCAAGATGCCTCTATTTTAAAGATTTTCAAATAAATGAAATGGGAAGAAAACGTTCTACAGTTATATTTTTACTATGATTTCTCAAAAAAGTCCGCCTAGAAACTTTAAATTTGGCATAGAAATAACTAAGACAGAGATGCACAAGAACAATATTTGTATTTTTAATTATTTTTTTTTATTTAAAAGAAAAGTAAAATTAAATAGTTTTAAATACCATGTTAGGAACAACTTTTTTGAGCAGTGGGATAAACATACGTACGAGAAAACATTATAATTAATTCAAATGATAGCAATAAAGATACACGATTACCAATAAGGAAAGAAAGTATTTCATATTCCAACCTTTAGCCGTACACAAATGACAATTAAATATAGTAAAATAATGTTTTCCCACTTATTATTTCTCGGTGTTTTGATTTTTATGGTGCATAAAGCTACATTAATATTGTAAAAAGAAAAGCTAGATTTTTATAGAAAATAAATTCTGAAACTACTGAACTGATTAAAAAAAATTTTCCACTAAACGATAGCTTATAAACAGAGTTTCCAAATAGACTGCATTGTATCTGTTTTTTGGAAGGATATGGATTCAAATGCGTTGCAATGACGATTTTCGCATCATTTCAAGTCTCACATTCCCCTAATGCGATACAAAAATTACGTTTATTCAAATTGTGACTTAATTCAGTGATGAAAAAGTATAATTTCTCCTAATGTTAATTGGTACACAAATACCACTTGCCATATATCAATCATGCGTGCAAAGTCGTTGGTTTTGATAAAAGAAAAACTTGTTACCTGATTGTTTTATCCAATAGTTAGCCGCTCTATTAATAAGAGGCTAACTACTGGGATTTAGAATCCTTTTCGCAGCCTCTATTAAACTTAAATAATAAAATAAAATAAAATAATGAAGCTTTCTGTATGTGTCACTTTTAATTGAACTGCCGCATTAATATTTACATTACACAGATAATCAATTTGCTTGAAATGTAAAGAGGTATTGTGTTATTAATTTCTCGTAGTTTAACACTTAAATAGTAATCATTTATCAGGTAATGTAAAAAATTTAAAAGAAAATGTTTATGGTTGATGATTTTGACTGACGTTACCTTGAAAAATAACACTAATGAGAAATAACTTGAGATTCCCAGAACAATTTCCAAAATTATGCATTTATACATGGCGCTATTAAAAATGTTTTGCTGTTTTTAAAAAGTTCTACTTTAAGTTACTTACAACCATCTGGAAAGACCGAGCTATGCTCGTTAAAATTATTTTTTTTTTCAACACGATATAACAATAAATTCTCTGTACAACACATAACAATCAGTTCTATGAACCCTGATTGGTTAAATTCTGTTTTTGAGAACGTTCTATGGACTCTGATTGGTTGAATAATTTATCCCCGCTGTTAGTGAGAAATTCTAGAAAATTCCTTCAGATTCTGAAAACCAATCTGTTTCGCCAAATGTCGCAATAATTTTGCAAAAATTCGAAACTTGATACATTCTTACATTTGACGGTAAGCATGTGCTTTGGCATTAGTAATCTTGGTAGTCGATTTTATGCTAAATCTCGCCAGTGTCACAAAACTTTCACCAAACTTAGCGAAGTTAACGAAACATTGCCAATATTGCAACTTCGTTAACTGTCAACTGTTCAACAACTGTCTCAACCTTCATTCACAATGAAATGCATTCACCCGTAGTGACCCCAAAATGACCCATTAATCGAATTTTCTCAAACCTGTGACCCAGCCCAATGGTCTTTTCGTACCCCAAAACGATAGGATACAAAATTTAGTCAAAATCGTTAGAGCCTTTTTTTAGATCAAATTTACTGGACCCATAGTGACCCACAAATGACCCACTAATCGAATTTTCTCAAACATGTGATCCGTCCAAATAGTCTTCTCGTGACCGAAAATGGTCGCATACAAAATTTAGTCAAAATCCCTTAAGCCGTGTTTGACTCATAGTGACCCCCAAATGACCCACTTATCGAATTTTCTCGAACATGTGACCCAGCCAAATGGTCTTCTTGTATCCCAAAAAGGTAGTACACAAAGCTTAGTCAAAATCGTTAAAGACATTTATTAGATAAGATAAAATTACCTTGGACCTTAATATGTGACCCAGCCCAACAGTCTTTTCGTACACCAAATCGGTAGGATACGAAATTTAGTCAAAATCGTTTTAGTCGTTTTTAGATAAAACTAGTTTGACCCGTAGTGATCGCCAAAATGACCCAAAATGACCAAAATGACCCGTAATGACCCACTAATAAAATTTTTTCAAACATGTGACCCAGCCCAATGGTCTTTTCGTACCCTAAACGGTAGGATACAAAATTTAGTTAAAATTGTTAAAGCCATTTAGCAGATAAAATAAATTAGCTTTACCCGCAGTGATCCTAAATGACCCACTAATTTAATTTGTTTGAACATGTGAGATAGCTCAATCATCTTCTTATAACATCTTCTTATAAAATGGTAGAATGCAAAATTTAGTCTTTGTTAGAGTCGTTTTTCAGGTAAAACAAAATTCTGAAGTGGCCGACTATTTGTGCAGTGATGGCCGAACATTAGATTTAAAGTGGCCGACTATTGGAGAACTTGACCTTTTTTAACTTAAATTTGTCTAAAAAAAACTATTACCGTGTTTTTTAAAAATAATTGCTAAAACATTATAAGAAACGTATGTTTTAACATATATCACTGTTAAAAATGTTGTGTCGTTTTTTAAAAAAATTACGTTAAGATTTATATATATAAAAGCAGTTAAGTGGCCGACTATTGGTACATTTACCCTATCTCAAAAGTTCAAAAATGTGGTTTAGCACTCTCTTTCCCCGATCCCTTCAATTCTTCATTTTCTCCCGTTTTGCGACAATTTTTCTGACATTCATAAAATAATACTGTTGCTTCTGTTTTACCAATATAGTGTATTTTGTTCTCTGGATTATTTGAGTTTTTTGGAAGATTTTGTGATTTTTTTAGTGTTTTATCGTGATTCGCGGTGACATTTTTTACAATTTACCTTTGAAACGGAATGAACTTTCTGATACATTTTGCTATTTCTCAAATTCAAGTCAGAAGAATGCCAAATCGGTTCTCATAGCAACGTAAACGACTATGTTGAAATTTGAATTGAATTTGTGTAGATTATTGGGTGCCTTTGTTTAAATATTTACGCTTTTTTTAAAGGCCATTAATAATAATTTGTGTACACTGTTGAAGGGCAGCCTCGGTTCGTTTGGAAAGATTTTTGTCGAAATATACCACACAATATTTGATGGTTCGTTTGATTGGAGAACTAAGCAGGCGTTAACCACATAGGTGTACGTTGCAAAAAATAGGAAGACCCCAAATCCAGCTTCGTTTAATTGGAAGTTAGTTTGAGGGAAACCGACGAAAGATAGAAAATTATTGTTTGGAAAGTGGTTCGTTTTCTTCGAGCTTCTGGTTTGGAATATACGACTAGCGAAACAGGCGGAGCTCCGATAGTATTAAATGAGTCATTCCATGCTAAATGAGCAAATCAGCTGTGGCTGACATGTCATAGATTTTAATGAAAATCAGCATATAAGTAGATCATATTTATTTATGAGTAAATGTAAAATAATAGATTTCAGGACTGTTTATTTAAGTATTAAAACTTACATTAAAAGTTGATATACGATCGAGGGTTTGTCTACATGCTTGAAAATTCAATTTTCATTATTAGCCGTAGGAGTGGAAAGACTTTATCAAAAATGATTTATAATTAAGAATGAATAATAAGTAACAGATTGGAGTGATTTAGTAATTGTTCTTTTATTCCCTAATAAGAAAAAAAATAAATAATGAAAATTTTTGAGAGGAAAATGCAAAATTCTATTACTTATTTGAACATGAAGGAAAGGTTCTAAAATTTTAAAAGAGTTTGACGTTATAGATAAAAGTATATATTTTAAATATAGAAACTCTCATTCTTGCCTTTTTATTCCTTAATGAGAAAAAAATAAATAATTTTGAAAAATTTTGAGAGGAAAAATTCAATATTTCTATTACTTGTTTGAACATGAAGGAAACATCTTAAATTTTTTAAATTATTTGACGTTATAGATAATGTGTATATTTTAAATATAGAAACTTTTATTCTTGCCTTTAGTTTATTTTTCCTCAACAATATTTTAAATTAGAGTAGAATAAATTATTGATTTAAACGGGACAGTGGTTTAACAAACAATTATATAGTAATCAAAATTCCATATAGATGGCAGCACTAATTTTTTTCTTGCAAGATCGCAGAAAAGGCGTACAAATTTGAAGGGAAATAGCCCATAGAACGTAACAAATATTACTTTTTTGCACTCATTTCTGTTATGTTAGGAATCAAAAGGCAATGTTGAATTTTTTCAGCATATCATGGTCTTTTTGAACTTTATGCTTCTGCACTATCGTTAATGTCAGGTTTTTCCTTCATTTGATTTTTTAAGTACACATAAGATGAAAAATTGTGATTTTGTAATTTTTTTTTTAAGTTTCTAAGCTATTTTGAAGATGAAGAAAATAAATGGCAACTTTCAAATTTGAGAAATTTAGTTTTCATATGGAACATCACATCATATATCAATTTCACATATGTTTTTAAATTCCTTTAATTTTTATAACGCTTTTAATTTTCTCAAAATTTTCAATTTTTCAATTTTTTAACCAATTTAAGGTTAAGCATGGTGTTGCGAAATTATTATTACTAAATTAATTTGATATAAACTATCCGCGGGTAACAATATTATGAAAAAATTTTATTTATGTTAAATAGTTTTCAAGATACGGAACTTTAAAATTGCAACTTTGAACGATTTCATACAAGCCATTCTATGTCACAAGTTTTTTAAATGTCCAGAACTTCCAAAATATTTTATTTTTGTCAAGATATTTTGAATAGCTTTATTTAAATATGAATTGAATCTGCTACCAAATTTTATTAAAATTGGTCACTATGTTACCACGACTTTTTTTTTATTTTTGCTGATTTTGCATGGAATTAGAAATATTATATTTTTGTTGTGTATGTTATCTTTCATCCAGTTTAACGATGTTTTAGTTTCCACGATTATTATAACTTTTTTGGATAAAGAAATAAATAATGTTTAAAATTTAGATAAAAGATACGCCTTATACCAATAAACACTCAGATAAAAGTTAAATATCAGTTTCAAACAAAAGCATTTATGACAAAAACAAGAATATGTGAAAAAAATATTATTTGCTGATTTTATTTTACGCAATTGCGATTGAGATGTTACACCTTCCATTAGGATCAAGATTTGCTACATCATACAAAGTAATCTATAATATTACAAAAAAGAAATATTTTATAATAAAAATTACAAAAAATCAATGTACCATCGTTAAAAGATTATATAAAAAAACATTTTATTTAAAAAAATTTTCTTTTCTTGTACATTATGTTGTATTTAAAAAAACTATTGTTTCAGATAAAACTTAAGAGTACTTGAAATGCCCTGTTCCGAAATTATTAAATTTGTGTAGTTTTCTAAAAGTATCAAAAACATACACTGTACGTACACACATATATTATACACTCTTTTATTTAACTGAAGTTGGTTGCGTATGTACAGATGGCATTTTGTAATCATTGTATCAGACAATTGTTTATATACTAAATTAAAAATTATGTTTATGGGCGTGTTTCGGATGGCAATACAACTTTTAACTAATTTTAGAATTTAATTATAAGTAAATAAATTAATTTTAAGGCAGTTTTTGCCAGCTGGTTATGTATCATGAATGGCAAAATATTCATTATGGTTATAATTTGACGCGAGTTACAAAAACAATGAATTTCATTACGCTCCAATTCACGCTCTGCCAAAAGAAGACAAAATGGCTGTAAAACTGCAAACATGAAAGCAAATTCAGAAAAATGGTGAGATAAATTATACTCTAAAAATTAAAAAATATATAAATCTACTATATATATAAAATGCAAACGGAAATTTCGTTCCGCTCCTTTATAACTCAAGTTCCGCTGAATGGATTTTGATGCAACTTGCACTATTCGATAGATAATTTTTCTGGGAAGGTTTTAGTATGTAACATAACGTTCTACGTAATTTAGTTATAGAATTATAATAGAAAGTTCAGTTATTTTGGCCGAAAAGGTTACCATTGCTAATTTTTTGGCGATCATTATTGTTGCAGAAAGAATTGAAAAGGCTATACACCTCGAAAAATAAAAGAAAAAACTTTTGCTAATTTTATTTAAACAAAAAAAGAAAAACAGTTTTGATGAGAGATAATAGTATAAAACGAAAATGTTTAATTTAAACATGATTGAGAAAGTTCCTAATGTTTAAAAAAATATTCAATGGGCAAGATTGCTAATGAAACAATATATGACGATTTATCTTCTGTTTTTGGCGATTTTGCTTTTGCTTTTGACCCCAAACAATTTGATTTTAAGCCAAAAAGTGTTTTTTTTATTGCAGAAATAATTGAAATGGCTATACATATCGTAAAATAAAAGGAAAAACTATTACTAATTTTATAAAAAAAAAAGAAAGAAAGAAAGAGAAAGAAAAGAAAAAAAAAGAAAATCAGTTTTGATGAGATATAGTATTATAAAACGAAAATATTTAATTTAAACATGATTGAAAAAGTTCGTAACGCTTAAAAAATTATTCAATGTGTAAGATTGCTTTTGAAACAATATTTTCCTATTTATCTTTTGTTTTTGGCGATTTTAATTTTAGTTTTGTCCCCAAACAATTTGATTTTAAGCCAAAAGGTGTTTTTTTAAGCGTACGACAGCATTTTTGAAGAGTTTTTGTTTTGGTACTTTTCGGTTAGCCGGGCGCCAGTGATATATATACACATGCATATATACACACACATATATATACACATATATCTACACATATACATATATATACATACACATATATATACACTTATATGTATGAATTTTTATGTATATACATATATATTTATATATGTACATGTGTATTATGTATTGTTATGAATTTTGTATATATCTGTAAATATTCCATTTGTTTAAATTTATTTTATTTTATTATTGTGAAAATTGCAGTATTATTAATGTATTTCCTATTGAGCATCATGTAACTCAATGCTAAAGGCCTCAGGTGGTTTGCAAGGAAAACAACCTTACAGCATCGGTTTTTATAATGAGTTCTATTGGAAAATCGCCAAGGAATGGGTTTATCGCCAAGTTGGCGATGGTTTTGGCGACTTATTTTTGTCGCCAAATTTGGCGATATATCGCCAAATGTCGCCAAGTTGGCGACGGATTTGGCGACTTTTTGTGCAACCACACCCCCTTATACCTATACATTGGGATCCTTTCTTGCTTGGGTTCTCTATTGAAAGTTAAAGCACTTTCTGGTAATTTCTAGCATCTGAAGGCTCTGGAATAATCTGGAAAGATCTCTGAAACCTATATAAGGACCACCATCAGTTCAGTTAGTTAGTTGTCTGTCAACTGCGATTGAATTCATACGAGAGGCTTTGCATTGAGAACTGTGTTACTCAGATTGATTTTGTCGTTGATACGTCGTATTGAACACATTGTTTCTGAGTGAAATTTTGCTGTGCTGTTATTAGATTTGAAGATTACTGAATATCTTGTAATTTTCAGAAGATATTTGTGATCGTATTGCACTGTTTATAGTGAATAAAGCCTTGTTATTGTTCTTATATATTGGCATCAGTCCTTTCGAACCCCGAGCTCACAACATTTGGTGTCAGAAGTGGGATGATTTGCCCTGTAATATGATCATCGATACAGGAGCCAATGTGACCATCATTCGGAAAGATCTAGCTCAGCGGCTGAAAGAAAAACTCTCCTGGACCCCGCCACGTGTAATCCTTCAAACTGTGACAGGAGATAAGATCGACATATTTGGAAGAATGACACTGGAAATAAAGTTTGGGAACGCCGCTTACCACCATACAGTCTATGTGGCCGATATTTCAGACCCTTTCATACTCGGACTGGACTTTTTAAAAGAGCATGGATTTACACTGGATTTTAAGAATAATGAGTTACGCTCTGCTCAAGAAGATGTCACTATTTTCAAACTTGGAAATGAGTCCGGGTCTATTCAACGGATCACAGCCAAGGCAGATGTTATCATCCCTCCTCGGACCGAAATGATGATACCTGGATTAACTGGAAACGAAAGAATTTTCCAGTATGGCTTGACTGGATATCCTGAGAAGAGCCCAAAGGGAGTGCTAATAGCATCAGCGCTGGTAGATCTGTCGAGAGATGTGATACCTGTGAGGATTGCGAACGTAAGTGAAAAGTCTAGAATTATCCAGAAAGGTGAAGTGCTTGCAACCTGTGCTCCAGTTACCTGTGTTTGCAAAGACCCGAGCTTGACGTTATCGGAGCTGCCTACAAGTTTAACACCTGTAATTGGACGAAATGAAAATTTATCTCCTGAACAGAGACATGCCACAGAAAGACTGTTCCAGGAATTTAAGGATGTGTTTTCACAAAACGAGAATGATATAGGTCGCACTTCTCTGACACGTCATAGAATTGATACTGCCGACCATCCACCGATTAAACAGCATCCAAGACGCTTGCCGTTCGCAAAACAAGAAGAGGTTTCTAAGCTCTTACAAGAGATGCAGAATAGTGACATCATCGAACCGTCATCAAGTCCGTGGGCCTCTCCCATCGTGTTGGTCCGAAAGAAAGATGGCTCCACAAGATTTTGTGTGGATTATCGTAAACTTAACGATATCACGAAGAAGGACAGCTATCCTCTACCAAGAATAGACGACACACTAGATACTCTTTCAGGACATAAATGGTTTTCCACACTTGATTTGAAGAGTGGATATTGGCAGGTAGAGATCCATCCTGATGACAAAGAGAAGACTGCATTTACTACTGGACAAGGACTTTGGCAATTTAAAGTTATGCCGTTCGGGCTCTGCAATGCTCCAGCAACGTTCGAGCGCCTCATGGAGACAGTGTTAAAAGGCCTGACTTTTGAAGCTTGTCTCATCTACCTAGATGACGTCATCATTGGTGGCCGCACGTTTGAAGAACATCTTGGAAATATTCGAAAAGTGTTAACGAAGCTAAGAGCGGCGAATTTAAAGCTGAACCCTCTGAAATGCAAGTTCTTCCAACGCGAAGTAAATTATTTAGGACACATCATCTCAGCTGAAGGTGTTCGAACAGATCCTGAAAAAGTGTCTGCAGTAAAGAACTGGAAGCGTCCGGAAAATGTCCATCAGTTGCGAAGCTTTCTGGGACTATGCACTTATTACAGAAAGTTTGTCCAGGGGTTCTCCAACATCGCAAGACCATTGCATAGGCTCACTGAAAGCAAGCAGAAGTTTCTATGGACACAAGAATGCGAGAATTCCTTCCAGCGGCTGAAAGAAGCTCTCACATCCTCTCCAGTCCTTACCTATCCGCACCCCGAGAAACAGTTCATTGTGGACACGGATGCCAGTCATGAAAGTGTCGGCGCTGTACTTTCCCAAGGAATAGATGGCCAAGAACGAGTCGTAGCATACTGGAGCAAATGTTTATCGAAACCAGAGCGGAATTATTGCGTCACTCGTAAGGAGTTATTAGCTATAGTGAAAGCCATAGAACACTTCCATCACTATCTCTATGGCAGGAAATTTCTCCTTCGTACTGATCACGCATCCCTAACATGGCTGATGAATTTTAAGAACCCAGAGGGCCAAGTAGCCAGATGGATACAACGGCTCCAGGAATACGACTTTGACATCAGGCATCGCAAAGGCTCATCGCATGGAAACGCCGATGCCCTATCAAGAAGACCGTGTCCCGAGAGCTGTCGCTATTGTTCCAGAGCGGAGAGCAAGTATAATCCCGAATATGTCATACGCCAGACGAAGACTTCACTATTGACGCCACCAGATCCCTGGAGTGATGAGAAGATTCGAGAAGATCAAATGGCAGACTCTGAGATCAAACCAATCTTGGAGTTATTAGAATCTTCTAGCACGAAGCCCAGTTGGAAAGACATCTCTACTTACAGTCCTACGACGAAGCAATATTGGGCTCTTTGGAACTCCCTCCACGTCAGGAATGGTGTCCTGTTCCGAAAATTCGAATCGGAAGATGGGAAGACATCTCGGTGGCAGTTGGTACTTCCTCGATCCCGAATACCAGAGGTCCTCAAGGAATTACATGGCAGTCCCACTGGTGGCCATTTTGGAGTCATGAAAACATTACATAGAGTCCGAGAGCGCTTCTTCTGGGGAAAAGCGAGAGCTGACGTCGAACGATGGTGCAAATCTTGCGATGCATGTGCAGCTCGAAAAAGACCAAAGAAACGTAGCCGAGGAAGATTACATCTCTACAATGTAGGAGCACCTTTCGAACGCATCGCCCTTGACATCCTAGGCCCTCTGCCAAGAAGTGCTGATGGCAACAAATACCTCCTTGTTGTCATGGACTACTTCACGAAATGGCCTGAAGTTTATGCCATCCCTGATCAAGAAGCTTCTACGGTTGCGGATGCCTTGGTACACCAGTGGATATCAAGGTATGGAGTCCCCCTTCAAATGCATTCTGACCAGGGGAGAAATTTCATCTCTGCTGTGATTGAGGGTCTCTGTCAACTTCTCGGAATGGACAAAACTAGGACGACGCCTTTACATCCACAGTCGGATGGCATGGTTGAGAGGTTTAATCGTACCATCCTCAACAACCTCTCACTGCTAGTTTCAAGAAACCAACAAGACTGGGACCAAAAACTTCCCTTGTTTCTCCTCGCCTATCGCAGCGCCGTCCATGAAACGACCGGCTATTCCCCGTCTCAGATGCTTTTCGGTCGTGATCTTCGTCTACCTTGTGATCTGATTTTTGGTCGCCCTCCAGATGCGCCTTCATCGCCAGAGGGATACGTGCAGAATCTCCAGGCACGATTTGAAGACGTCCACAACTTGGCTCGAGAGCGGATCAACATACAGACGGAGAAGATGAAGACCAGGTACGACACGAAAGCCACGGGACATCAATTCAAAGAAGGTGACAAGGTTTGGTTTTATAATCCGACTCGACGCAAAGGACTTTCTCCCAAACTGCAATCGCACTGGGACGGTCCTTATACAGTCCTAAACAGACTGAACGATGTCGTAATTCGGATCCGAAAGTCACCAAGTTCGAAGCCTAGAGTCGTTCATTACGACAGGCTGGCTCCATACTATGGCCATAGTACTTAGTTCATTGATTGTAAATAGTGTAATGTAAATAATGTAAATTAGTATGACCATGGTCTTGTATATAAATTAATGTAATTATTTATTTTGCTTAGCATTATCATTATTATTGTTATTATTATTTAAATACTTGTATGTAATAATGTCTATGCTTTAATTTTATTTTATTTTTAAATAAGTGTATATTTTGTATAATTCAGCATTATGAATGTGTTTTGAATAGTATAGCATTTGTTGGTAACGGGTTTGCTTTCCGATCAAAGGTTGAACTGCCCGGGACGTGCAGTCCTTGAGAGGGGGGCAATGTTATGAATTTTGTATATATCTGTAAATATTCCATTTGTTTAAATTTATTTTATTTTATTATTGTGAAAATTGCAGTATTATTAATGTATTTCCTATTGAGCATCATGTAACTCAATGCTAAAGGCCTCAGGTGGTTTGCAAGGAAAACAACCTTACAGCATCGGTTTTTATAATGAGTTCTATTGGAAAATCGCCAAGGAATGGGTTTATCGCCAAGTTGGCGATGGTTTTGGCGACTTATTTTTGTCGCCAAATTTGGCGATATATCGCCAAATGTCGCCAAGTTGGCGACGGATTTGGCGACTTTTTGTGCAACCACACCCCCTTATACCTATACATTGGGATCCTTTCTTGCTTGGGTTCTCTATTGAAAGTTAAAGCACTTTCTGGTAATTTCTAGCATCTGAAGGCTCTGGAATAATCTGGAAAGATCTCTGAAACCTATATAAGGACCACCATCAGTTCAGTTAGTTAGTTGTCTGTCAACTGCGATTGAATTCATACGAGAGGCTTTGCATTGAGAACTGTGTTACTCAGATTGATTTTGTCGTTGATACGTCGTATTGAACACATTGTTTCTGAGTGAAATTTTGCTGTGCTGTTATTAGATTTGAAGATTACTGAATATCTTGTAATTTTCAGAAGATATTTGTGATCGTATTGCACTGTTTATAGTGAATAAAGCCTTGTTATTGTTCTTATATATTGGCATCAGTCCTTTCGAACCCCGAGCTCACAACAGTATATTTATATATGCTAATCACTGGCACTCGGCTAACCGAAAAGTACCCTTTTTTATTCAAATGTAAATTATATTAATTGCAGTATACTTTTATTTACTTCTACCTTATATATGAAATTTCTTTCCGGGTGCTTATAACTCGAGTTCTGCTGAATGGATTTTCATAGAACTTACTCTGTAACATAATTTTTCAGGGAAGGCTTTATTGTATAACATATGGTTCTACGTAGATTAGTTATAGAATTATTATGGGAGGTTCTATAATCAGATGAATCCGATTATGAAAGATTAGCCTTTTAAAAAGATTCTGCCGAATGGATTTCGATGGAACCTACACTATTAGTTAGATAATTTTCTAGGGAATGTTTTATTCTATAACATATCATTTTCGTTGCTCAGTTCTAGAATTATAGGAGGAAATTCGAAAATCGGGTTAACCTTTTTTTAAATCAAATATTAGCCTTTTCAAAAAGTTCTAATAAATGGTCCCGCTACATGATGAGGTTTTTTATACTTTTATGCTAGCCGGGCGCAAATATCGCCAATATCATTTCTTTCTCGGCAATAGCAGATTTTATTTTTTGCGTGTTTAAATTAGAAACAATACTTTGATGATGAAATAGACTGTTTTGGTTTATAGAATTATTTCTTATTTTTTATTCTTTTGATTTTTTAATGAAATTTGTGAAAGGCGTATGTTTTAAATGTATATAATATGTGTATATTACATTACTTTAAATTAAAAGAGCAAGAGCTTTATATTTTAAATGAAATGAATGCAATAGGAATGATGGCGATGGAAACAATATTTGGCTGCTTATGACATGCTTCTGACTAACATTTCCTTGCAATTGTTTCAGTAACCTATCACGAGAATAATAAAAAAATATATTCGTTGCCAAAAAAGGACTATTCTGAGGACTATTAATAATGTCAGAAATATTGCTAATATTGAATGTTATGATAATATTTCATAGGTCAAACTAACATACCTCTACAATGACAGACATATTTACATCTAGCCGAACCATTGATCCTGATTGGAAAATAGGTGTAGTTTGTTACCATATGCATTAATTAAGTAGGTAAATTACATAATCGGGTCTACAGGCATTTTTCGTGAGTCACCGGGTGTTGTTTGGCGCATAATAAAACTTAAAAAACGGTTAAGTTGATTCTATGTTTTGAAAGTGGACTTATTCCATAATCGAGTCTACGGAGAATTGGCGCAATTTGGAACAGAATTTAATTGATAATTTCGGTAATTTCCCGTTATACCAACATCATGCCAAAAAGTAGGCTAATGCGCAATTTATTTCAACTCTGAATGTGCAAAGATATATTTCGTTTGATTCAAGGTTTATTTATAGAAACCGACCAGCGCAGCGAGCGTAGCTTGCTAGTAAAATATACAGAGTGAAATTTATTTTCAAAAATTTTGCTTTAGACAGTTTCATATTAATTAAATTATATTTATGCGTAAAAAAAAATCAATTTAGAAATCCTACAAATATAGTTTAAAGAATGTTTTTTTTTCTGTCATATTGCCGTAGAAATGAAACAGAGCGAAAATTATAATTTCTTTAAATAAATACACAAGCTTGTGATTTCTGCCAAGCGTAGCAAAAAGCAGTGAATTTCCCATAGATGAGTTTTATGCCCACGTTAAATCAATGTATTGTAACGGAAATTGATTGGGAAAAAAAACATAAATTGTAGTATTATGAAATTAACCGTGAGTTTCAAAATAATCATTGAATGCTTATAAAGGAGTGCTTTTTAAACCATTTTTAGGTGCGTTCGTAACTATATATAAATACGTAGCACCTATTGTCGTCGCTTGGTCCGTCCGTCTGTCCATCCGTCCGTCCGTCTGTTCGTCCGTCCGCATATAACAACGCAAAAACTTCCCAACCAAATGGTTTGAAATTTTAGATATATTATCTTTGCAGAATTTTGTCGAGACATTTCAAATTTTATGAAAATTGAATCAAAACTTTAGGAAATATTAATAAAAATATTTATTAAGAAATGTGAATTATTTTTTAAAAAATCGGTGCTTTTTTGTTATAGGAGCTTCCGAGGTTGAATCGTCAAGCGACCGAGATATTTATTTTATGACAGAAATTAATCTGCAGATGATATAATTCATTTCACAGAATTAAAAATCAAGAAGATCTGAATATTTATATAACTAGCTATAGCACGAACGCACCTCATTTGTCCCGTTTGACATACAATTTCCAACTTGTTACTTTTATTCTTATTTGCCTTTATTTTAAATCGGAAATAGAAACCACTATTAAATATCAAAAAAGGAAAGAAAACGAATAAATATATTGCATACAATATTTCACTTTAGATTAAATCTACACATATGTAGTATGTTTAGGAAAATTTACAAATATTAATGTATTTCTATACAAATATAAATCAAAGTTTAAAAAATATATTTTTTTTGAGAAAACTGAGTTTGAATAGCGTGATCAAAAAGTATGACAGGATGTAATTAACCGAATAGCTTAATTTTTTCAAACTTCTAGAAAAATGTAATAGAAATATTAAAAACGATATAATAGAAATGTAGGATTCAGTAGGTCGGATCAAAAGATCCAAAATCTATAGTTTTTTGCATTTATGCGTTCCGTTTGTCCTTATTAAATATATTATTTCCAATGCATTGTCTATTAACTGTAGTTTTTAATCAACTAACGTGTTTTAATTAAATGTGAGTGTACTACAGGGTTTGTATAAAAAGTAATGAGACCTATTCTTTCCTGTAGAGACTGTACGTTGCAGCGCTCATGCTGCAGTAGGATTCGAAGGTGGCTGAAGTAGCTTCAATAACCACTGAGCATGAGTGGCATACGGGCTTCTAGGCAGTTCGTATCGTGGTTTTAGAGGATCTCTGTCACTAGGCTCGGTTGAAGGGGTACGTCACGGGTGCTTTCAACGCGGATGTATAAAAAATATTGTATAGAAGGATCAATCGATTGAGACCTTGCCGTCAATTAAAGGCTGCAGCATGACCATGCTCCAAGCAATTTCGGGTAGGACTTTAAAGGTCCACGGTCCGGCTCTGATGGACCTATCTGTACCACTCGGGCATTGAATGCTCCAAGCGACACTTGCTTCCTAGTTAACGACTAGCAGAACCGGAATGGCATAACAACGCTTCCCCAGCTCCCCAATAGTCCCGTGCTGGGCCCGGCGGACTTTTGCCTTTTCCTCCGTGTGAAGATAGTTCTCAAAGAACACCCACTGCTAGAGTTGCAAAAATCCGATTTATTCCCAGGTTTATTTCCAATAGACCCGGTTTATTCCCAGGTTTATTCCCAAACGACCTGGTTCATTCCCAAAAAACCCGGTTTATTCCCAAAAAACCCGGTTTATTCCCGGGTTTAAACCGGCTTTTTTCTAGCCTTTGCAACTCTACCCACTGCCATTGAACCGTAGCAGAGGTCAAAGCGGCTTCGACGCTATGTTTGCAGGACGTTAAAGAAAATGCCTTCCTGGGCGCTTTCCGAGCGTGGACAATTCGTTGGCTGACGTTTCGGGGTGTGTCGATGCCCAAGAGTCTTCTTTGGAAGAATTTTAATTGTTTGTAGCGATATATTCTATAGATATTTTTCGAGCATTTCGTCTCATTGCTTTTTATACAAACCACGTATGTCAAAAACCTGTTCAAAACATTTCGAATAATACCTTATTCATCGGGGTGTATTTTGTATGCTCACAGAAAAAGGGATTTACACATAAAAAATAATTTATCTGATTAGATGATCTGATAAATTACCGTGTCAATGTTAAATCGACATAAGGAAACAGTAACTATTCTATCGCAAAAGTTAAAAATAAAAATAAAATGTTGTTTTCTGAAATGAGTTCAGACACTCTTTTAATGGCGATTGATAGCAAAACTTATCTTGTCAGCAAAACTCATTTATTTTTTAGGTGTTTAGAGAAATTTAAGAAAGAGGAATCGCATGAAGCCAAAGAATGTGGAAATTGTGGCTATCAGTTACAGAAGGAAATCTCAATAACAGGTATTACAATCAATTTAGATAGAGAATCTCGATGGATACGCAGCGTCATATTCAAGCGGATTCTGATAACAAACAAGAGTGTCATTATCGTACAAAGGAGTGAATAGAAATGATGTAACGAGGTATAATATACCGTATAATGTTGCGTAGGATCACACGATTTCGTGTGACGTTTCGGCATGCCTAAAACCTTTTGGTGTCATTTGTGGTTCTCTACGCACCGGATCGGAACATGCAATTTCCATTCATGGCGTCATTTATGTATGAAGCTATATCACTATGCTCATACCAGTGTTTGCTGTAATATGACGCTGCGTGCGCATTTGAATCTGTATTTCTTATCTTCTTTAATATATATATCTTAATTATAAAATCCGCTAGCAGCGATTATTTTTACATAAAAGAAAAAAACAATACTATTGTATGCTCTATGTTTTTATAATTGTCTGAGTGCAACGAAGACTCATACATAGCGCAGTATTACTTTGCCCCATATATAGCTAGGATGGATATTAAAACCTTTCGTCAAGCATAACTCAAAAAATATTTAACGGATTTCGTTCAAATTTTTACAGCAGGTACCTATAATGGTGACAACGACGTCTATTTATTACCAAGAATAAATGTCAAACCCTTTGGAAATTATATTAAAAAAATAGATAAAAAAGCACAATTAGAGTACATACGTCACTAAATTTTGTGCGTACGTCATTTTCACATGCGGGAGATTTTCGTAGACAATCGGAATTGAAAAGTTCATGGAGTACATGGAGCAAAATAATATGCAAGCACTAATATTCAGCACAATAAAATATATTTCAATTTAGTAGAAATCGAAAATTAATCTGGATTTTTTTCTGTTTGAAAGAAAAATCCCGCAATAACTTGGTAGACTTGGTATTAGAGATTTGGCGCAAATCTCAGCAATAGCAGCTTTTTTTATTTCGCGTGTGTAAATTAAAATAAAAAAATTATTTGGTGTTTAAAGAAAAGGTTACGATTTATGGCATTATTTCTTTTTGTTTTCTCTTTTTAGCATTTTAAATGGGATTAATGAAAGGCATGTATTTTAAATTAAATGGGTGAAAGGTTTATATTTAAGTGAAATGAACTCAATATGAAAATGTTATAGGAACAATATTTGGCGATTTATCAACTGCGCCAGGATAACATAAAAGTACCAATATATCAAACGGTATGTAGTATATGAAATTATTATAATCACCCATCGTACAAAAAAAAAACTAATATTCTGCATTCAGAGGGAAAAATCCATCTCCTGTGCCGGTAGATTTGGCGAGTTATTTTTTGGTGATAAGTGTTTCGATGTGGTTGTTGCGATCTTCAGTCTTTCGGTTACCTTTTCTAAAGTTATGTTTTGCAGATGTAATATTATGTTAACATATGTTTTGTAGATATTTTTTTTGTATATATATATGTTAATTGTAATGGCAGTTGGGAATGAGATTTTTACCTTTTTATCTATGCTTTCGAAAATATTAAAACATTAAAAAAAGATAATACAGATGTCGCAGGCGCACCGGGGTATCTTTTTGGTACTAAAATGGCGATGTTATGTGTGGGCAACCTGGCGATTTTGCTTCGTGCAGCAACTCGTTAGGGCAAATTATGTGTTTTTATGTTAAATTAAATATTGTGTGTTTTATAATAAATTAATCACTGTGTGTGTTGTATAATAAAATAAGGTAAAGATGTCATATACGCACCACATTGGTGCGATTGCAACAAAATGGCAATTTTATGGCAAACATGGTAACCCGGTTATTTTGTTTATGTGTTAATAAGTGTTAATATTTACGTTTTATTGTGATATTTATATTATTATGTTTATTATTTGTAACTGTTCATTTATTATTGCATGCTTTTTGTAACGGTACTTCTCTATTATCCCGTCGACCACTTTTCATAACAAAAAACTATCGCCAAACTGTAAGATTAAACGCCAAAAATGCAGTCCCATTTACTTGATGTCAGAAGCAATATACGTGATTGTTATGTCATCAAATAGTTCATAAAGTGGTCGACGAGATAATAGAGAAGTACCTTTGTAACTAATATTCAAAAACAAAGTTTTCGCCAAATTGGCGGGGGAAAAATCGCGCCAATGTGGTGCGTATATGACATCTGTGCCTAAAATAATTTCTGTGTGCTTAAAATAAAAATTGTATGTGTTTTATAACATAATAAAATCAAACTAGCATGCTGTTTTAGCAATCTTGGCCTAACGGGTTCTCAAAAACGGGGTTTTCTGGCCAAAATGGCGCAAACAAAAATCACGCCAATCCCAGTGCGCTAGCGACAGCTGTTCCAAAAATATTTATATCAAGCGTATAATGTTTTGCATTTTTATACGGAACACTTCTCCATTTAAAGATTTTAAATGCCATTTACATCAGATATTTTTTTCCTGAGGTACCCAAAAGTTAATTTAGGTATGTTTTTCGTTCGTTTATTAATTTTTTACAATTTGCCCCCTGACAATAACAATTATTTATCCCAAAAATACCTCTTAGGTTTGTTAAATATGTTTGTTTATGTATTTTCATTACTTATTAAAATTTTGAAAATGGCGATAAAATTTTATTTTAGCATCGTATTTATGTTTTTAAGATGGTTCCAAAACATGGTTTAATAAAAGTACGTTTGTAAACATTTGAAAAACATGTTTTTCCGCTCTCTGGAAAAATTTGGTAAGATGCTCAAGTAGATGCTTTTAATAAGATGCTTTTAATAAGATGCTTTTAATAAGATGCTTTTTTTAAAGTAGATGCTTCGGTAAGATGCTTTTGGCACCATGTTTAATTTTTTCGCCAATCGCGCCAACCGGCACAGGATACGGAACTTTTCCCCATTCAGATACACAGGCAAGGCTGGTCTCAAACAACAATAAAGCTAGCAACAACATTGTTTTAACTCTATAACAGTTACAATAATGATATTAAATGCTCAGATTGGCGTTGGTCCCGATTACGGTAGTTTCCCCTGGAAAAAACTGCAGAAGAAGTATTTTACATTTGTTTCGAATGAAGCTCGGTGAACAAAGTAATACTTAATAATACAAACAACACTAACATAAACATGGAAGGAAAAGTTTAAATTCAAATGTATATATTTGTTAATCTTTCCCCCTCCCACCAACTCTTAAAAAAAATAAGAAAAATAAAAAGAAAGTTACAGCATTGGATTTAAAATGGCGTTAAGCTACGCTTTCTGACTTAAGCAATTAACTGCAAACCCGATTATGAAACTTTCACTTAACTATAACATGTATCTAATAGCCCTGAGGATACTTCCCAGTTATACGGACCTTTAGGCTTTTTTAAAAAGCTTGACACAATTCGGGTTTAAGAAGTTGAGATTTATTGCCAAATTATATAAACAACTATGAAACTAAAACTGATGAATTATTTTGCTGGTTTACGCATGTATTTTTAAAAATTGCATCTGATATTAGATGAATTACTTCTGTTTGTATTTAATAACGGTAAACGGCTTCTGTATATTGAATGAATTGTGAAACTATTGGGAAGAGGTAGACAGACGGATAGTGAGATGGGTAGAGAGACCGGTAGTGACAGAGATAGGCTAACGGGTTGCGAAACGAATAGGTAGACGGGTAGCGAGACAGGTAAAAAAAAGGTTGACAGAGGGGTACCGAGATGGATAGAGAGACGGGTCACGAGACGAGTAGTGAGACCGATATACAGGCATGTAGAGTAAAGGTTGAGAGACGGGTTGCGTGGTGGATAGAGAGACGGGCAGACAGAAGAGCACAGAGACGACTTGACAGACGGGTAGAGAGAGGAGTATGTACACAGGCAGACGTGTCGAGAGACTGGTAATTAAACGAGAAGCAAGACAGGTAGAAAGACGGATTGGCAGATGGATAGCGAGACAGGTAAAGAGTTGGGTAGAGTTTGGGTACAGGAAAAAATTTTAATTCAAATGCAAATATTTGTCACAAGGAAAATGTTGCAACAATGAAATTAAATTTGCGTTAAGCCACGCTTGCTAAAATACGCTATTGGCTGGAAATCTGATTACGTAACTTTAAAAAGCTTGGCGTTTTATAAGATCAAGCAAAAAAAAATGGGATTATTTGCCAAATGTTATAAAAACAAATCTGATGGACGGTACTTCTTTTCTATTTGTTTAACAGTGTATATGGATTTATGTATGATATTTTGTAATATTATCATTTAATTTTCTCTTTTTCATTATGTCGTAATTGTTAATCCTACGTTCTTAACAATATTACTCAGACTAATCCCTTTGAGGGAAATCCTAGTTAAAAATATACACTATACAAAAATGGCATACTTGACCTTAAATCAACGAAATACAATTAGATGTGCGCGGAGGTAATTGAAAAATTAAATTAAAAGGCCGTAACCGCATGTTCACTACACTGTAAAAAATGACCAATGTTTCTTATTTTATGAAAATATGCTATAACCACGAACGAAAATGTAATATAATCTTCTGAGTTATCCGAAACTTCAAATAGCATGTTACATTGTCTTTTGAATCCCCAGAAACGAATACATTTTTAAAATTTAAAGAATAATTTATAAAAACAAATTATTTTTAGCTGCCCGAATTTTTCAGAAACGTTTCCGAAGGATTTTTATAGTGTATTAATTAGTGTCCTCAGCCTAGAATACCTGTTTTTCGAATGCTATCAATTCTGAAGTAAACATTTTCATGCTAAAAAAAAATGTTTAACAGACAAACATGCAAAATTAACAGCGTTAACAATAACATTAAAATTAAGATTATTTCTTTACTCCTTCATGTATAAATTAACTTATGCGGCTGAAAACGTGTGCTTGAGAATGGATAACATTCGAAAAACAGGTATTCTAGCATGAGGACACTAATTAATACACTATAAAAAACCTTCCGAAACGTTTCTGAAAAAATCGGGCAGCTAAAAATAATTTGTTTTTATAAATTATTCTTTAAATTTTGAAAATGTATTCGTTTCTGGGGATTCAAAAGACAATGTAACATGCTATTTGAAATTTCGGATAACTCAGAAGATTATATTATATTTCCGTTCGTGGTTATAGCATATTTTCATAAAATAAGAAACAGTGGTCATTTTTTACACTGTACTGAAATATATTGAAAAGTAGAAAATTAATTAATAACAGCTCTAATTAAAGTATATATATATATATAAAGTTATTTTATATAGTTATACTGAGCCCAATAATTTGTCAATATTGTATTCATTGGCAGTATTTCCGTTAAAAATTTCCATACCGGGAGAATGTTTATTTTATTTCTTAAATTGATTTCTTATTTAATACATGAAATGTATTTGCAAACAGCAAATCCGTGCGATATGTCCCAGGATTGCATTGGGGCCCGCTCGTGTAAAATAAGCAAAAATTATATAGCATAAAAAAGAAAGTAATCACTGTAATTAGGATCTACAAAAAATAACTTTTCAAAAGTAAAAAAACAGCCAAGCTTAAAAAATAAACGAAAGTTGTGGCTAAAAAATGGTGTGATATCAAATTTCAAAGTTTTTATTATAGTACTTATTTAACTTTTTTCCATTAAAGAAGTTATCATATATATAAGTCGAGTGCTACGTATATGTTAATAGAAATCGTTTTCTCCTGTACTAAATACATCCTAACGTGTTTCTGAAAATTAAATTTTTTTCAAATTATGCATGATGGGCTTGGCGGCTATCTTTCCATATTATACACAAAATTCTAAGCACCCATATCCGTAGTTAAAATCCGAAGTTCAAAATTGTAACTTAAGCAAATATTTTAATCATTTCGTTTTCGTTTTCGGTTATCAAAATATTAGTCTTCCTCAATTTATCTGTTCGTAGTTAAAATCCAAAGTTCAACATTGTTATAAACATATTACATTGCAAACATATTACGCTTTTACTTTAGAAATTTGAGGGCTTAAAAATATGGAAAGATGGCTGCCAAGCCCATCATGCATAATTTGAAAAAAAAAATTGAATTTTCAGAAACACGTTAGGATGTATTTAGTACAGGAGAAAACGATTTCTATTAATATATACATAGCACTCGACTTATATATATGATAACTTCTTTAATGGAAAAAAGTTAAATAAGTACTATATTAAAAGCTTGGAAATCTGATATCACACCCTTTTTTAGTCACAACTTTCGTTTTTTTTTTTTTTTTTTTTTTTTTTTTTTTTGTAGATATCATTTTTTTTTAAATAGATTATACATAATTTAAATAATCTACTCCATGAAATTAACATGAGAATGTTATGTAAAATTGCATTTTACTTTCAGTTATTGTTTAAAGGTTAACTAGAAATACCAGTAGATTTTTCAATTAAACTAATTACACCCTTAAAAACAACATATTAAATGTGGCTTGTTATAATACTTGTTATCCTTCGTTAAAAAATATCACTGCCTAATCTATGGGATGAGTAAAAATGGAATATGTACATAGCGCGTCAGCGCTGCTTTTGAAATCAAACGTGATATAATGCTCTTTTATTATTAGCGTTATCACATTGATTAGGGAATCTTTATAAAATGTAGCTAATGGTGAAAAGTAACAAAATATCTTCGCAATTTCTTAAATTTACATTATTTTATTCAATTAAACACTGTACTCTTACAATAAATTTAAACAATAAATTTAAATGGAAACTTCACTTCTAAAACAAAACAATTTAACAACTGAATTCCATTAATTTATAGAAAAATGATGTCAAAGAATTCTCAGCCTGCGAACGAAATGCTTGTCATTTGCCATGGTTTTAGAGAAATAAATTAATCACATTTAATTCCTTTTCGAAAAGTTTGCTTACGTTTGGAAAGAAATTTTAAATGCCGATAACTCTTAATATATACATTTTAGAAGTGAAACCTCATCTCTCAAAAGTTATTTTATTTTGAAAGATCTTTATAAAAATGTAAATTTTATGAAGTTATATATATATTAAAGCATGAACACTACGTCTGATTACTTTATTTTACAATATTATAAGAACACACATTTTATCAGACAGTTAAATGCACCAAACCAACATGAGTGAAAAATTTACCTGCGCCAGGTCTCGAACCCCGGACCTTCAGCGTAACGCTATGCCAATAAGCCACCCAGATCGATATCCTAAACTGGCAATTTCTCATTCTTATTCCTGTTGGAAACAGTCATCGGCCACAATTTGCAATCACATTTAATTGTCTGATAAAATGTGTGTTCTTATAATTATGAAGTTTTATTAAAAAATATATCTTCAGAAAAAATGGCTGACTTGCAGATGAAATTTGATATGATTAACCCGTAACTGATTTGTGCTATTATAATACAAATGGTACACGGTTGTTGGCAGAGTTTTATCTCTGTTTTGGCATAATTTTTTAGTTGCCAAGGTAATTAACAGTTTTTTGCTAATTAAGGATAGAAATTTATTTATTTTTTCACTGGATTTTATAAAAGCACGTAGATTAGGTTATTACTTGTCCAAAAGTGCAATCCTTTTTCATTTCTGCCCTATATTTTTGTCTGTAGGTTGTTTGAAAAAAAAAAGTTTGACGAAGAAAAAAGTGATCATTTTAAGTAACTCGGCGTTTTAAAAAAAATCTATATCTCTGTTTATAAATCACTTATGAAGATGATTTTGGTCTCAAATTGAAGAATTTCTTTATTAGATTCTTTTGGTGTTCGTTTTTTTTTTCTGTGACGCTTGGTTCATTTGGTATGTGATATTTTAATCTGGCATGTTTGGTCAATTTAACATTGCGAAGTTTCTTCCTGTAAGTAAGCAGTAGCGGTTTGTATTCCAGCTCTTGGCGTTGTTTGTTTGGCGTATTTTTTTTATAGCTTGGCTTGGCATAGCGACCACCCTGCTTGATCTGTGAAGTTTGCACCCCATAAATCATTAAATCCGCATTTACTTTAATTAGGAGCCCTCACTGCAAGAGGTCTTGTGCATTTCGCGCCCATAAACAGAAAAAATGCCAGTAATGGAAACAAGTTTCCCATTATAGGGGGGCTCTATACTCTTCCTGCCAATAAGACGTTAAAACGGCAATCAGTTCAATGCGGGATTCGCTATAAAGATATAATTCAATATTTTATGGTATTTTATCAAATTAAATTAACATAATGTCAAAAATCACTGAGGAATAATAGAAAAACAAGCTGGTAAGTGTGATCGAAGATAGCTCAAAGGGTTTTGTTTAATATTCCTTTCAAAACACTTTATCCTTTCTTTAATAAATCCAAATAAATTTCATTTAGCAACAACAACAAAAAAAGTCATGTTTTTTATAAAGTAAAAATTTACCGGTCTATTTCTTCGTTTTTTCGAATATCTAAACCAGCCCGATAGCCGTCGAAGCCCGCTATTATATTCTGTCATAATAATATCTGTCATGCGGACTAAATGTGGGATTTAAAAAATTATTTCAAAATTAGACATGTTGTACACCTTCAAAATGGTAAAATATGCGAATATTTTCATAATCGAATTTTTATCATGATCAATATGTTTCTCAAACTCATATATTTAATATTCTCTATTACTCATATTAATACTCGCTTTGTATTATTCTCAAACATTTGAAAAATTTGTTAAACTTACAATAGGACGTCAGATTTTCTTTTTAATTCTCTAATGTCGCGATATTAATCTGCTTTGTGTACATACACATACTCATACTACTTGTATTATTGAGAAATCTTTAAAAATTTCCGTTTTATTACCACTATGATGTCAATCATTTTTATTTCATACTAATCTTTTTTTCAATTAGTGAAACTTTTTATTTCATTTTCATTTTTAACGTGGAAATTGTTCAATAGAAAATTAATTATTGTAGAAAGAATTTCATTGTGGATTTTTAATTTTTGGCAACTGCTATAACGAAAAATGTTTAAATTTAATAGTAAAAGGATGTTAGAATTTTGGGTTTTTATCCCTATTTATTAAAATAACACGATATTTTCAATTTTTAATAGTTGAGATTCATAGCTGGTACACAAAATTTCAAATCTGTAATTTACATAGTTTCTGAGAATGGCTCTGTGACGGATAGACAACGCAGCGGGAGTAATAGAATTTTGTGAGATGAACGAAAGCCTAAAAAGAAATACTTTCTACTCACCATAGAAATGCATTGGAGTACAAAAATTGGTGAATAAAATGTCTTTATTCCAAAAATCAACGGAAAGTAAAATTCAAAAACCTTTCTACTGAAATATTTCAAAATTTGCAAAGGAAAATCAAATTTTAAATATTTGTAATAGCGTTTTGTATGTTATCTACAATCAGGAATATAAAATTCAAGATTGGATGACAAATATTTGATACCTAAATCGTTGAAAAAAAATTCAAAATTTTCAAAAATGCAACTTTAAAAAGATTCAAATAATCAAAAATTCTCTGTAGGAGATCCGAATAATCCTTGCAGAAAAAATGATATCTTAGTATATTGCGATAAAATATTGAAATCAGTTTGCTTTTAGGATTACCGTAAAATCACCGGAAGAAAATTAGAAAAAAAGCAAAATTTCGCCTTTAATATATAAAATTGTATTTAAAAATGCAACTGCAAAAATTGTGAACTGCTTTCATTCAAGTTTGAAGATTTGTATGTGCGATGGATATTCCTGTACATCGGCCCCGCCCCACACACGCACGGGTACACAAAAACGCATCATTTAATTAATAAATTAAATGTATGCTGAAACATCGGCTGATATTGGATCTGGAATAGTCTTTATATAATAAGTATAATGGATGTGCGAAATATTTTGTACCAACATTTATACAGTATTGCCCAATATTGGGACATTATATTAAATTAATATTGGATACCAATAAAAAGTATTATTAATCTAAACTTGCTTTATAATAGTATGATCTGTTTTCTAATAAATAAGTCTGATAGGATAAATCCTATAATATCAGGAAACAGTTTGAGATTAGATAAAAAAATGAAAATATTATTACTATTATTTTGACTATTATTTTGAGTGTATACGACCAGATTGGACACATTATAACCATATCAAGTTTCAGCACTTTTATTTCATACAAAAAGTTGCATATAATTTCATATACCTAAAATTTTTAACAGCGCAATAAAAGGTAAAAAGGTCTATTGAATTTGGCACTATAAAAATAATTACTTTTCCTGTTATTATTTTAGGTTTTGATGAAAATTCTAAATCCAAAAGTTGTCTCCGAAGAGAAGTTAAGCTGTTTGTATTTGTCATTTGTACGGTTGGGTACTTGTACCACACGTGGACCTTTCTACAACTATATCTAACTTATCCAACAATGCAAGATGTCAGTGAAGAATATCCTGATTCATTTAGTGCCCCAGCTATCACGATATGTAACAGAAACAGGTGAGAAACTAGGCGTTAATACGTTTATGCTCAATTAACTGTTGTATTGTTTTAATCGAAAAAACGACGTCAACATAAGATAGAATATAACCAGCTAAAAAAGAAATAAAATTTACAAATTCAATTCCGTTTATAACGAGAAATTCCCTAAAATTAAAAAGATAATTCAAAAAAGTTGAATAAGTACTCCCAACAACCCAGATGCATCGAATTTCAAACTAATCAGATCAGATGCATATAAATTTAATTATCAACAGACATCAGGTATGTACAAGATTAATTTCAATGATAATGCAGGAAAAGCTATTTCATATATAGGTTATGACAAAAAGAAAAATTAAAGACAGAATGAAAGAACACAGAAGATATATAAAATTAAATAAATCAACCACTACAATAGCCAGATTAAACAACAAATCTCCATTTAAATATGTCGACATCCGATACTTTCTTCAATATATCGAAAATTAGCCAACTAAGTTAATGTATATTTAAATGGGTAGTGAAGCCATAGAAATATTTACTTCAAACTCAGAAACATGCAATGATATTTTACACGCAAATATCGATAACAGGTGGTGCCACATGGTATTAGGAAAAGGGAAAATGGGAGTTTTCAACGAATTCACTGACGAGCAACAAACATAACATCAGTAACTGAGGATGCCTCAAGAACAAGAAGTGAAAATATTTTTAAAACTTTTAACATATTGACTAGTTTTAGAGTAATTTAAGAGTGTTTTTTAAACTTTTGGAGATGTACACTGCTCTTTGATGTGTTTTAAAACAAATTAACGTCTGTTAAAATGGGTAGTGCAAGTAGTTATTATAAAACTTATATGTTCACATCAAAGAGTAGCGACAGATGGTTTGATAAGATTTTGAATAAAACTATAAATGTTAAAAACTATAATACGTTTCATTATACCCCAGATAGTGTTTATTTAATAAATTTTTTATTAATTATTTTATGTTGCTATGATCTCCATCGGTATGCAATGAATCACTTTGTTAGTAATTAACACTTTATGTCCCAAAAATTATAAAAATTTCGCTTTCCAAAGCATTTTCCTGATTTTTTGAAAATATGCTTTTAAATTTCTTTACATAAAATTTCAAATGTTTCATTTATTAGAATTAATAAGCATGTATAAGGGTTTTCAAACATATTTACAAATTTGTCAAAATCGCTTTTTAGCTCACAGGCTATCAAAGCCTGAGAGCTTATGTGCCCGCCCGTTCTGTATGTATGTATGTATGTATGTATGTATGTATGTACGTATGTACGTACGTAACGCGATAACTCTTGACAGAAATAACCGTTTTGCTTCCAATTTTGTTTATAGGTTCCTGGTGATAAGGAGCTTCCCTGATTAGTTTTGGGGATTGATTGTTTAACTATAAAGGGGGGAACGGGGGGGGCTAACTCCCCTTAATTAAGATAAATGGTTTTTTCATGCAGAATTGTCCAATTTTCTTCAAATTTTGTATATAGGTTCGTTGTGATAAGGTTCTTTCCTGATTAGTTTTGGGGGTTCATAGGTTAAGTATGAAGGGGCTAACGGGGGGTGGGAATCCTCGCCCTTAATTTAGATAAATGAATTTTTCATGCAGAGTTATCCGATTTTCTCTTCCACTTTTGTTTATAGGTTCCTTGTGATAAGGCGCTGCCCTGATTAGTTTTGGGGATTGATTGGTTAATTATAAAGGGGGGGAATGGGGGGCTAACGCCCCTTAATTTGGATAAATGGTTTTTTCATGCAGAATTATCCAATTTTCTTCAAATTTTGTATATAGGTTCATTGTAATAAGGTTCTTTCCTGATTAGTTTTGGGGGTTCATAGGTTAAGTATAAAGGGGGTAACGGGGGGGGGGTTAATCCTCCCCCCTTATTTTAGATAATTTTTTTTTTCATGCAGAGTTATCCGATTTTCTTCAAATTTTGTATATAGGTTCATTGTGATAAGGTTCTTTCCTGATTAGTTTTGGGGGTTCATAGGTTAAGTATAAAGGGGTAACGGGGGGGTTAATCCTCCCCCCTTATTTTAGATAAATGATTTTTTTCATGCAGAGTTATCCGATTTTCTTCAAATTTTGTATATAGGTTCATTGTGATAAGGTTCTTTCCTGATTAGTTTTGGGGGTTCATAGGTTAAGTATAAAGGGGGGTAACGGGGGGTTAATCCTCCCCCCTTATTTTAGATAAATGATTTTTTTCATGCAGAGTTATCCGATTTTCTTCAAACTTTCTATATGGGCTCATTGTGGTAAGGGGCTTCCCTGATTAGTTTTGGGGGTTCATTGGTGAAGTGTAAAGGAGGGAAACGGGGGCTACCCCCCCTTAATTTTGACAAATGGGTTTTTCATGCAGAATTATCCAATTTACTCCAAATTTTGTTTATAGGTTCCTTGTAATAAGGCGCTTCCCTGATTAGTTTTGGAGGATCATTGGTAAAGTATAAAGGGGGGAACGGAAGGGACTAACCCCCCTTGATATAGATAAATAGGTTTTTCATGCAGAATTATCCCATTTTCTTCAAATTTTGTATATAGGATCATTTTGATAAGGCGCTTCTGTCAATAGTTTTGGGGGTTCTTTGGTTAAGTATAAAGGTGGGACGGGGGGCTAACCCCCCCCCCTTAATTTAGATAAATGGATTTTTCATGCAGAATTATCCGATTTTTTCAAATTTTGTATATAGGTTCATTGTGGTAAGGCGCTTCTCTGATTAGTTTTATGGGTTCATTGGTTAATTATAAGAAGGAGAAACGGGGGATGGTTCCTCCCTCTTAATATATTGTCGATTTCTTCATTTTTCGAGGGCTTATTTCAAATTCTTTGAAATAAGAATATAATTTACAGTTAGTGTGAATAGCCTGTGAGCTCAATGCCGTCAGTTTAACTGGGCAGTTTTCTTTTATTAAAATATTATCCTAATAATATTATAAATGCGATTGTGTGTGTAAATGTTTGGCTGAAGTAAACTTAAAAAATAAGGATTTAATGACACTGTATTTTTGTAAAGATGAATTATAACCCCTAAATGAATATAGAGTAGATGTTATTTGTTATTTTCAAATATTTTTCTTAATAATTCAAAATTTCATAATTTTTATAGAGAATCAATGAATACTTTCCTGTAAAATTTAATTATTTATTTTACGCTGTTAAGCATTAGCGTTGCCATCAAATACGAAACCTGGAATAATATTTTTCCCTCAACAATTATTTTTCACATGAAAAATTTTCACGGGAAAAATGAAAATAAAATAAAATAAATTGAGAATTGCAAATTTGATTAAATGACGTAATATCTATATATATATAAAAGCCGTTCTTGGTATATATGTTCCTTATACAACTCTACAGTTATTATCCGATCTGAATGAAACTTGATGTACATACTTTTTAGTACACGAGTAAAAGTACGGTCAAGTTTAAAATTTCTCAGACCATTCTTTACAATTTTGTTTTCAAATACCTCCCATAGTTTATCATTTCAGAAATCTATTTTTTTTTTCGATGTATAATGCAATTTCTTTCCCGTCAACATAAAAAGAAACTGCGTACGGAAAGTATATTTATAAATCAATAAAACTTCAGATTCTCTCGCTATAATTTGAAATCCGAAACTGACGTCATTTCTGGGCAGATAATGTTTTTTTTTTTACATATTACAAAGATAAGTGTGTTGAAATGACATTGTACACTTATTTAAATGTGTTTGGTGATAAAAATAAATAACTTAGCACCTAATTTTACAAAGGTAAAATATTTCCATGGGTTTGTTAACATTAAAGTAAATTTTCCAAAAAATAAAAACATATTTTTGTGTATTCAAACTGCATGATTTAATTTATTCTATATAATCAAAAATCGTCTGTCAAATATTGACATTTGAAAATCATTACATGGTAACTTTTCTCAGATTAAGCTTCAACCAAGGAGTCATATTTAATCTCCTTGTATTTACGTATTTAATAATTGCCCACTATTAATAAAAATTGGATTTAAAGAAAACAATAAGTGTTTTCCAGTAATTATTCTTTAAAAATGGGTGTTAAAATAAATGGGATTAAAAGTAAAACCGTTTTTTGGGAAAAATGACGTAATTTGTTTAATGTAAAACATTCATTTTAATTAAGTTCGACAATGTGGCGACATTTTCATTTTACCGGCCTCGAAATTATTTTTCTATTCGTAAAAGAACAATACATTTTTAAAAATAATTTTTTGCATCAAAAATCACATAATTTCAAAACGCAATTTTAGCAAATTTTGTCTAAATTACATTGTAAACATAATTTCGGAGTTAAAGTTAGTATCTATATAATAAAACCGTAAGTCATGTGACTGTCATCAACAGTTCCGGGATGTCCGTTTCACTTTTTCATATGCCAGGCGGCCATTTTTATTCAAAATTATTTTTGCAAATAAAACTGCATAAAAATTACATTTTTAGAAAGATCGTTCAAAATAAATTAATATTTGAGAGATGACTTACGTTCAATTATGTATACATTCTGCAATAACTTCAGTTTAAATTAGGTTCGCAGTTAAAATTCTCTATATATGAAAGTAAACAAAGAAAAAAGATTCATTCGTTGTGAATGTTTAAAATATTAAACCATGAATTTTTGGATCGCTGCCTGGCGTAAAAAAAATAATCCGCACCAGTGAGACAGTCAAAGTTTACCTTAATTCTGTTTCATACAACTCAACTTCCGGATCTTTTTTGACGTAAGTTGAACTCATGTAATAATATTTAATGGATCAAATTTCGAAAATAATTGTCAGCTTTTATTTTTTGCGCGTGCAAATTAGAAACGATACTTTAATTTGAAATCAAATGTTTTGATTTATGATAATTATTATTTTTCTATTTTCTATTTTAAATGAAAAATGTGAACGTCAGGTATTTTAAATTGAAACAGCTGTCACGGACGCACCGGGGCTGGCACGATTTTTGTTTTGCGCCAAATATGTTTAAGAATCTCCGCATTAGCGAACATATTGCAAGTGATAAGCAAACGGACATGAAGCATAAATTCTTAAGTGGGTTAAGCGGTTTTTGTCAAGAAAGATGAAATACATAACAACAAAAAATATGCGAAATGCTACCGCGATCGCAAAAGTTCTTGATTTATCTATTAGATTTGTCCAGTTATGCGAGGGATTAAGGAAAAAAATAAATTATGAATAAAAATAATTTGTTACAATGCTTAACATACATTTAAGGGCGACCAAACTGGTCGCCAGTGGCGGCTAGTTTAATAATACTGATGTTTAAATTTGTTCAATGAGTTTAGTAGTATTGGATTCCTTTATATGCTTTTATGTTTTAAATAGATAATGTGCATGTGACGTTACGTCCTCAAGTAAAGGCGTTTTTCTTACTTATTGTAGGCGAATAGTAAGAATTCTTGCAGAGTTAGTAATTCATTATGTATTATTTCCTACTCATAATATAATACATTCTAACTATTTGAAAATTACGAGAAACTTATTGACACTTCAAGCAATTTAGCTCAACATTTTGCCTACGTTAAGTTGACAAACAAGTACGTTAGGGTGGAACAAAAATAATAGTGAATTATTTTTTTTTACATGTAGAAATTTGCGTTTGTCTTCAAAAGTTGCCTTTTGGGATTAAAATGAAGAATATGAAATTTTGTTGCTGTACTAAAATATTTTCAGGTGCCGAGGGCCAAAGGGCTTCAAAATTGACGTTTTCGTGAAAAAACAGTAAAATTTGCATTTTTTTAAAAACTTGTTTTATTGATCATTAAAGTGATATACTTATATTTTGTAAACAGAATATTCCAAATATGAGACTTTTTCGGAAAACCTACATATTCTATGTATTAATAATTTTTAGATGTCATTACAGAAAAAAATATTTTGTAGAATTTAGCGTTTCCATCATATTAATTTTTATTAATTTTACTGTAACATATTCCTATAGTACTACATTGAAATGAAAGAAATGCAATATTTAATTAGCGTACCTTAGTCAAATCACACTTATTTAAAAAACAAATATTAAAAGAGTGAAACCCCTGATTAATGGACACCTATGGGACCAAAACAAAATGTCTGAAAAAGTGAGGTGATTGCAGATGGGTTGTCAGTTATTACGAGAGGTTAATTTCAGCTGGAAAATTTAAATTTGGCCACAAGAGAGGGGCAACCGTATATAAGGGTGTTCTTTAAGAGAGGTTTGACTGTATAATGTATTTAAAGGCAAGGCAAAACGTTATTTTTAAGAAACATTAATTTTTTTTTCAAATGTCCATAGTAATCACACATGGTCCATAATATTCACACTCACACGTTGGATTTTTTATTTTTTATTTTTTTTCTGTTTTAAATTTTGGCATTATTTTTTGAAAATGTATTTTGGTTTTTATCAATGCATCTCTTTCAGAACTGTTACAAACGGACTAAGATGACTTGGCAACTAATTTAACAATCCTTTCAACTGCTTGTGTATGACATAGGGGAAAATTTTAAGTCAATACGTTGACTCTCATGATCAAATTATTTTGCTTGCTTTATTTAATGCTTTAGTTTGTCATCAGAAATATACATCGTCATAGGAGGTGCTGTTATTTTAAAATTATGCCATTGGATCATATCAATATAATACGAGACATCAAAACTTTTACAGGAAATAAAATTTTTCTGATGCCAACTTCATTTACAGCAGCTTCTTTTACAATCCGGCGTAATGCAAATTCTCTTACATGACTTCTATCACCCGATATCATACAAATGAGGACATATTCATGTGCAGCAAAGTATGCATTTCTTTGGCTGATTGGATCAATTACATTTTTAAGAGATTAATTGAGGTAACGTAAATAGCTGACAAATTTACACAAGTCCTTCGACCCATAGATATAAGATGGTTTCAACTTTATGTTAAACCAAACAGTTGCATACACTTTCAAAATGTACTCAATCAGTATTTGGAGATTTTGTGATGGGTTGGGTATTCTGTTCCCACATGCAAGCGAAGTATTCTGTTTGTTAAGCCATCGTGCAGGTAAGCCATCGTGAATGACAAAGTCTTCTGGTTTCTTCATAGACAAATCAGAAGAGCCACTTCCAACGAAGATTATGTGTTACACATTTCTAACAAATATTTTTTATCCATACTTAAATTATTCTTAATTTTTAGCAATGGAATGTTGTTTTCAATAAGTAAAAACTCAGTCACCGGTGTTTCATAGCACTTTTCTAGTTGTTTCCTTAATTTTCCTCCAAATTTATTTGGTTCTTTCGTTGTTCCATCTAGGAAACAAAATAGATCACGCACGGGCAGTTCATTTGCATGAAATAGTCAAATCAAGCACTGCAGTGGCTTTCATAATTATGTTTCCAACAAAGTAATCGCACAATTATTCAATCCAGTGTTCGAGGAAATTTCAGCATATCAAATTGCAGCAATGTTTAAGTATTGGTTGTTGCCATTGCAAAATATCATTATGCTGACTTTTATACTTTTTCCTGTATCTGAAATTGGTTTTACATGTCCTAAAATCTTTGATACAGGCGCTGCAGCAACTGATATAATATTCTTCGATAACAGTTCTTTTGTAATACTTAGTTTATTTCTCCTCTTGCACAATAGTTTTGTATTTTCTTACATAAAAAAATAATTACTTTCTGTAACTAAGGTAAAGCTAGGATAGTCTACGCACAATTCAAAAGAATAACAAGAAAAAAATCTAAATGTTAATTTTTTGCTAAACTATCCATGAATAATTTTGACTTGATTTGTTTTTTATGCATTTTCATTGCTATTTTGTTGTTATGTTGTAATTTAATATAACAGTTGTAATAAAACCAAGAAAGTTGTTTTGCGCAATCTGTCCTTACAGGGTTGGTGTGATTGCGCACATGGGTAGGAGAGATTGTTACTAATAATAGCTACAATTAAATTGTTAACAATAATAATTACACTTAAATGACATTGTTGTAATGTTTTTGTGAACAAATATTATTGTATTAGGAGTGAATATTTCAACCTAATTATTAAAGAATTAGAAAAAGGAAATAATTTTAAAAACGATTAAAAAATTTTAATTAAAGGGAAAAAACTTATATATTCAGAAAAAGCAAGTCCAGATAAGATTACAAAATAACATTAATAGCATTAAGTTACTTGATAACACGTTTAACTTAAAACTAGTCCATTTTAATTTTTCATTTTTTTAGGGAAATTTACCAATAAGCTGCGTAATCTCTCCTAGCATAGAAACTAATGGAAACAATGCGCCATTTCTCCGAAATAGCAGATGCGCAAACTCTCCGATTTCGGTAGGAGAGATTGCGCAGCCTTTCATATAAACATGGCCGCTACTAAAGCGAACCGTTGATGTTCACATTGTTAGTCTTGATTAGTAGCTTATGAAAAATCGTTTAAGTTAAAAAAAAATTTTGTATTACTGACATTGTATAGAAATTCTGATGAATAGCTATAAAAATTCAAGCACTTACTTTGGGAAAACAAAACAAAATAGCAATACTTTATCTTAGACACTCAAAACAATCAACGTGCACTTTCAAGTAGACACTCCACTACTGCTTTTGTACAACTACCTGGAGTCGCTGCGCGCTCACTCCACTCCTTCCCCCTGATCCTCTATGCGCGCAATTTCTCCGACCGCGCAATCTCTCCTGACTTTACCTTAGTTTTAGAGTTTCTTCTACATATCTTCTTCGGTTCTTTATTCGTTCTCATCTAATTTTCATTCTGTTAATTACTATACTTCTCTCTTCATCAATAATCAGACCAACATCCTGCAGAGCGCCGCTGGCAATTGTTGCAGAAATTTTGTCTGATACTCAAGTTCAATCGCAAGTAGAAGCCACACATCGCAATTTTGTGTGCATTTAACTATGATTTTGATTACTGCAGGTTTCAGATACACTTAACGTAGAGGAAAAGCAATGTGTAAATGTATTTTTTATTTTTTTCTTGAAGTGCATTCAGTATTCAGTTGTAAATTTCAACATAATTGCGAAATTTGTGATTTGTGGAAAAAATTATTAAAAACCCTTCTTGCGGCATCTCTAAACATAATCAAATTAAGCTGATATTTAATTTCCGTCTGTATTTTGATCAAAGGCAACTTATGAAAACTATAACCTATTGAAAAAAAATTAAACATAATTGTGAAATTTGTCAAAATTGTAATAAAAACCTAAATTTGACTTTCTTGCGGCAACTCTAAACATAATCCAATTACGCTGATATTTAATTTCCGTTTTTATTTTGAGGAAAACCAACTTTTGAATACTACTTCAACTTTAGAATTGAAATTATAAAAAGAAAATGTTTAACATAATTGCGAAAATTGTCAAAAATTTAATAAAAACCCAAAGTTTACCCTTCTTGCTGCACCTCTAAGCATAATCCAATTGCGCTAATATTTAATTTCCGTCTTTATTTGATCAAAGGCAACTTTTAAAAACTATAGCATATTGAAATTTAAAAATACTTTTTTCGTTCCACCCTAATGTACATTATCTATAAATATGAATGCATATTTGTACATGGTTCATGAAGTTAAAGAATTTTTTTAACTGCACAAATATAGGTTCATAGGAAAATCTATATCCTCTGAATTTGTTGTCATATTTAAAATCATGTACCGGTTTTCATTCAGAAAATATTAATATTTTATAACAGTTACACAAAGTAGCGTAATTTGAACAGAATATATTAGTCGCCAAAGCGTAAGTATTGGAGTTAGTATCCTTTTACCGTACAATCTTCCAGAATATTAAATTTCGATAAAATTTAGTATATTAATGTCGATGTAAACGTTGTTAGCCAATTCAATTTTCATTGGAGAATAGAATTTGCATTTGACATCTTTCACATGAAATTTAAAGAAGAGTTGTTGCAACTAATTAAACAAGAAAACCCCCCTTCTATTTGTAAAGGCACCATAATTATGGAAAATAGCAAAAGCCAATTAAAATCCTGGTTATATTAGTTATCTTTCTCTGATACTTATATAATTCCTTATAATTTTAAAATATCTAAATCTATAGTTAAGAATATCTCTGCAGGGTAATTTTTGCCCCTCACTGGAATACAGTCCTGTCAAATTTCGAAACTCTCATATTCCTAAACTAGAACACAACAATCAATATGGCAATGTTCCATAATTGGGGTGTTTTTTCAAGTTGTTTTCGCCATTTAAATAAATAAGCAACCCTGTTGCTTAATAAATAAGCAATTAGGATTTGGAAGTTTTTGGAGCCTTATAAACATTTTGATTTTATTGGTAGATCTACAGCTGTTAAATGTTTGGCACTGTGAAATAAAAATAATATACATATATGAGGCTTAAAGGTATTCTCTACTTTTTTTTAACCTTTTATGCTCCACACACATTTAATTTCTTTTTTAAATATCATATAACTTTAAATATCATATAATAATATATCATACACTGTTTTGGAAAATAAACATAATTTATGTTGATTTTTTGATTATTCTAATGAAATAAAATTGATACCTAAAGTGACATGTTAATTAACAAATTTCCTTCAAAATATTTACTAACATAAACACTTTGAAAAATTTTCCTTGACACGAAAACTTAAATTAAATCAACTTCTATGAACGGAATTGATGTAAAATAGAATAAATAAAAACACCAAAATAGAATAAGAAAAAAAAAATGTGTTCCACACTTAATCTTAGTGAAAGAGTATGAAATTTCAAGTTAATGATCATATATATAAAACAAAAATACGCAAATTGTGATTATCAGAAGTATTATCTACTATAAAACATGATAAAGAGTTTGTTAATTGCATATGTTGCTTAATTAATGCATTAATTTTCTTTAAATGTTACGTGAAAGAAGTCACGGGTAACAGCTAGTAATTATTATTTTGAGTATTAGAAAACTAGAAAATATAAAAATCCTTATACGACTATGTTATCCTTTTTTTTTTAAATTAACCCTTTCATGGGCAAGCACTTGTGCTCCTGTAACGTTGATTTCCCACCGGAATTTAGGAAAGAATTTAGTTCAAAATAAGAATAAGCAATTTTTAAACTTTTTCTCATCAAAGTTAAAAAAGTAAAATTTAATTAAAAGTTTCTGGTTTGAATCGGATTAAAATTAGGTGGTATATAATATGGACCCCTCAAAGGGTCCGCCCCTCAAAGGGTTAAACTTTCCACTCCATGTTTTTCAACGCCAAAGAAGCTAAACAGCTATAATTGGATTCGAAAATATCCATTAAAAATATTTTTGTTTTGTATAATAAATGCTTATGCAGCATGATCATGTAAAAGATCTAGAAGTCCTCCTAAATAATATTACTGCTAACAGATATGAATTTTATAACGCGTTTTTATTTTTACTTACTTTTAGTACCATCGGTGCTTTGCTTAAAGAGTTAAAGTGTCTTTATAAACAATGATGAAATATGCACAGGATGCATATTCAGATTGAACATTTTATGACAATCAAACTGTTAAAACCTACTTTATATAACATGGCGAAACGTTATGACGACTTCGTTTAGACGAGTTATGTAATTAAACGGACATTGCCCTCTAGAAAATGACAAGCATGCCATGGTTGACCTACAATCCTCTTTGAATCAATCTCATTTTGTTGTCCTTACGTCGTCACTCTGATAAATTCAAGTATTCTGTTATTTATATTTTATTCTTTTATCTTTAGTTCACCACCCTGCCCTCTGTCGCGCTTACCGGCGTGATATTGTATTTTTTTAAACCTCAATACAAGGGACCGGTTGGGGGAAATCTATGCTCTACAGAATTTGTTCCTAGTTTGAGCAGTCCCTCTCGGGCAGTAACGTAAAGTAAATTTAGTTACATTTTACATTCTATGTTTACTGAAATAAATACAGTGTTGCGAAAACGAAAATAGACATGTATTTAAAATTAGCAAATAAAACCTTTGTGCAATAATATTAAAAAACAGAAAAACAACGTTAAAAAATGAACAAATAATGCACGAAAAGCAGCAAACAGCTGTTTCGAATCCACAAGCCAGATTCTTCTTTATTGCGACAAAGAGCAAAGCACAGCATGCTAGTAAAAGCAAAGCTGGGCAAAACGACAGGTGGCTTATGTACCCGATACGGGTAGAGAACGCCAAAATAAACCAATGAGAAGAAAGCAGCATGAAACAACTGAGTGAACAAGTAGAAACATCTACCGGAGAACGAACGAAACAAATGCAAGAGCATGAAGGGTACATGAGTTTTAGTTTTCCAAATGGGCGAGAATGTCCGGGCAAGGATTCGAACCTGGGATCTCTTGGCTGAAGTTGCCATGCTCTACCAACTCAACCATGCATGTCGAATATGGAGGACCTAATTCATCCAGTTAACCTTATTGATCATAGCATCTAATCTGAAATCTGAACCAGTTTAATATATTAAATTGCAGGTAATTTGGAACTCTGTTAAATGCTTGATGCGTGATTACACTAGATCAGTGGTTCCCAACGGGGGGCGTACGCCCCACAGGGGGGCAATTTGACTTTTCAGGGGGGCAATTTAACTTTTCAAGGGGACAATTCAGAATTTCTGTGAACCCATACCTTCTGAATTGTTTTTCTAATAGTAATGTTGTAGACTGAAAATAAAAGTTACACTTTCAAAAACAAAATTAAAAAAAAAATAGTTTTTTATTCAATTTTTCAAAAGTATCCATTCAAAAGTTTTAACTACAATCCTACCAGAATAATTATATAGAAAAACATTTTAAGATATTTAGATACTTTTATATATTTAAAAATTCTTTATAATTTTTCTGATTTATAAGTATTTTAGAATTTTAAACAACTTTTTCGATTATTTATTGAATGAGTCGCACTGCAATATGTCACATGAAAATCAATTTTACACATGAAACTATTCAAGTGTATATTTAACAATTACTTGACGACCTTCCTTTACCGAATTTTTATCACGTTTTATTCTGATTATAAATTGATTAGTAATTTAATCGCAGAAATTCTGTGATTAAATAAGACAAAAATGTTTTATTCAAAATTATTGATTTTTCTAATCAAGGATTCTGAGCACTCTATACATCACACATACGTGGCGACCGTGTGCCAGTAAACTACGAGGGGTATCAGATGATTATAAAAAAATATTTGATTCATCCATTACCTTCGGCACGTTTCAGGATCAATGTTAAATGCTTTTTACTCTGTCAGGAGTAAATTCTTTTAAAATTTTATGAGAATTATATATTATAGGGGGGGGGGCATCATCATTTTAGAGATGTTTTCGTGGGGCGTGGCTAAATAAAGGTTGGGAACCACTGCACTAGATTAATTTTAACACAATTATTCAAATTGGTAAATATATCATATGAGTTGTAATTTTCCAACTGGACGAAAAATGTCCGGGCCAGGATTCAGACCTGGGATATCTCGGCTGAAGCTGCCATGCTCTACCAACTGAGCCATCGCGTTGAATCCGGAGGACCTAATTCATCCAGTTAACCTTATTGATCATAGAATCTGATCTGAAATCTGAACCAGTTCAATATAATACATTGCAGGTAATTTGGAACTCCATTAAATGGCTGATACGTGATTACATTAGATTATAATTAATTACTAGATTAATTTAGATTATTTATATATTATTATTTATTTATTTAAAATAATGCAGGTATTTATTCGATTTGAAGTTTTTATGTGCAATTTGCTGATAAGAAAGATGTTTATATTTCAAAACACTCACAGAAAAATCTTACAAATGGCGATTATTTTGAGTACTCAGAATATCCAAAATACCTCATTAAATTTATTTATTTCCACAAGAATTTTACCTATTATTGCAAATTTTAAAACAGCTTAATCAATAATATTTCCTCCAAATTAAAAACTGTATTTTTACGTTTAATAATTACCTTTAAAATACCACAAAAACTATTAAATAGTTAAAATATCATCAAGAATATGGTACTTCTCCATTATCTCGTTGACCACTTTTCATAACAAAAAACTATCGCCAAACTATAGGATTTAACACCAAAAATGCATGATCGTGGCGTCACATTCACTTGACGTCAGACGCATTACATGTGTTTATTATGCATCAAGTGGTTTTTAATTCGACATATACATATATTTTTCATTATGTTTTACTGATTTATTAATTACTTCATTAATTAAAATAACAATTGCACCTTTAAACGGCAGTGCCATGATATTTAAAAAGAAAATGAACAGTTACATACAATAGATCAGTTTCAACTGACGTCACAAACATTTATTCGAAAGCTGAGGGGGATTATTAAGAAAAAATGTGTAAGTAAATATCCAACATTATTTTTTTTTTCTATTTTCATTAATATATTGTAAATTTTATTGTTTAAACTTACTGATAGTTGATACTTTGGTGAGTGGGGATTTTCAGAATTTCTTGTATTTTATTTATTGTTTTACTTTTTTTAGATTCTAATGGCAAAACTCTTCAATGTGTTTATTTGGCGTTACAGTTTGGCAATAGTTTTTTATTTTTATTTATTTTTTTTATGAAAATTGATCGAAGAGATATTGGAGAGGTACTAAAAAGACAAATAAACATTAAATTAAAAATCCCTCGATGAAATAACTAATACGTGTAACGCATCTGTTCTCAACTGAATGCGACGCGACGCCACGATCCTGCACTTTTGGCGTTAAATTATATATTTTGGCGACATTTCTTTTCCTTTTTGGAAAGTAGTCGGCGGGATAATGGAGCAGTAACCAATTTTATATAGCATCGTTATAAAATTCTCCGATGCAGCGACATTGTTTACTTAACCATTTTCCACAAGTTGATTTTTTAATGTTTAATTGATCTTATTTAATCAATCCGTAAAAGAGTTGTTAGCTGCTTCGACAGGAGATGATTCGACCTTAAAATCCCCCAGTCAAAGGGAAATGAATGGAAACCCGGTTAAAGCAGATCGCCACTGGCCTTTTAATTATAATATAATCTTCCGTAATCGTTTTAGAGTTGATCAAATCAAAGTGTTTTTAAAGTCTGTGGTGTCAGAACGGGGGTTGGCGAGCGTAGCTCGTAGGGGAAGAGCCCTAGTATTTATTAACTTAGAAGATAATAAAATATTAAAAAATATATATGTAAAGATGTTGGATTTGCATTATATGCCCCGAAACCTTTAGAGACGCACATGCGCTTTTTTTCAAGGGGAAGATGATTATGATTGGAAATGAAAACATACGCAGTAACACAACAAAACAAAATAAAGTTACCCATGAGCAAAACGAAGCCAGTCTATTTCTTTAAAAGATGGGGTGTAAAAAAATTAAGTTGAATTTTCTGGTGCTGATACTCTTGAAATACCTAGAACATTGAACCAAATCACAGGAACATTATAAGATATGACGTCGTTGCATGCACTTCCACATTTAGTTAAAATCTCAATGCATTCACGAATCATGGAAAAGTAGTGATTGGATGTTGAAAAAATATTTTTAGCTTTGTCGAAGTTTATTTTTATACTTTCTTTTAGATGTAATCTGGACAATGCTGTACTTGATTTACTGAACTTGATATCCGAAAAATGTTCTTTTAGCCTTATTCCGAATTTCCGAGATGCAATACCAACTTAGCATAAACGTATTTGATACTCAATGATAAGTGGAATTATGTAGATACCTGCTTTGTCACAATTTGGAATTGGATCGAATTTTCTATGAATCAAATCCTTTAAATTAGCTGGAGGTATAGCTATTAAATTGATGATATACTTTAACAATGCGTATCTCAACCTCTCAAAAAGTTGTGAAATATAATCAAAAGTACAATAAATAGTCTTATCAAAAGTTAACCTAATTTTCTGTCTAGCCTCTTTAACTTGATAGAGCAATCTATTAATACATTGAGGAAGGAAACCGTTATCAGTAGCAACCTAGAAAAATAGACTGATTTAATTAAACAAATCGCTACTGATAACGTTTAATGTATTTCTAAAATAGTTATCACCTTCTAAGTAAATAAATATATGTTTTAATTAGTGCTTTCAGTTTTAAGGCCTTCAGTTGGTACCTAGAATTGATTTAACGTTTACGCTGATTATGTATCATGAAGGATTGTGAGTTGTTATTTGCTTAAATTTTTTTTATCGATATCGCTTAGTAAGTTTCCATTAGAACTTTGACCTTCGATCCTACAAGCCACAGATCGAATCTAGAAAATTGGGTCAAATTATTACCCGTGTCTTACTAAGATCTATGTTTCTAGTACATTTCGCTGTCATTGATCCATCCATTTTCAAGAAATGCTGTTTATACCATTGTGAGATTGGACGCAAGAGAGCGTCGGTAGCATGTGGCCTTATGCGCTTAAGCAATGTTGCCATTTCGCTACTTTTTTTTTCATTTAGATGGGTTGAGAGCAAAAAATTTTGGGAATTAGAAAGTTTTACCTTATTTAATGACAAATTAAATAAAGCGAAAATAATGCCAAATATACTATTTAAAAAAATGGTGACAATCAAACAATCTCAATAGAAAATGTGTGGACTGGCAACACTGCGCTTTACTATAAGAGACATTTTTCTACTGGGTGCAATATTATATTTATTTTCTTAAATAGTTGCTTGACAAATATCAAGCATTTTATAGATAGCCGATGCCAAGCCTATATAGTTATTTTGAATGAATTAAATATAACAAAAAACTTATATCATTATGTCTTATACTTTAAAGATAAATATTTAGTTTCAGAAATGTATCTTAAAAATAAATTTGTGTCTTTCAGACTTTTTCGTCAGCGATATTGTAGAACATATCCTGAGATGTGTGAATTTCAGCATACATCATGGAAGGAGTTTTGTGATGCGTACAGAAGGCAGTGTCCAGGGTACTATAGACCACCAGATTTCAATTTCGGAGTAAGAATAATTAGATACGTTTTATTACTTTAGATAATGTACGGTGAAGATAATTCAAATAAATTAAAGATAAGAAGTTTGAAAAAATTTAAATTTTAGTTGGAAAATAATTTTTAAAATATTTTAACGTTATGGAATAATGCTCTTTTTAACATTTTACAACATCTTTGAAGTTCGGTGTTTTCCGTATTTTTCTTCGAACGTTGCCGTAAATACGGGTTAGGACCCCTTAGAAACACACCCACAGAGGGCAATCCACCCAGGGCCTATATCTCTCGTGTAGATAATTGGCCGTCATAAAATCAACCAACCAACCAACCAATGTATTTTAAAAGTGTTTATGACTTCGGTTTGTCTGGCCGTCTCTCCATCCTTCAGTACTCTCATAAATATACTCGAATTGTCGTGAAATTTTTATATTATTGACGTTTATTATAGCAATATTCCTATTTAAAATGAAGTGTGTAGAATTTAAAGTCTGTTTACAGGGATAGGCAAAAATATTCCATTACATTACAGTCAATGGGAAAAAATCGTTTCAATTGCGTTTTGATAATGTTATACCACTTTAAACATGTTGAAATTGTTATACAATTATGAAGCTCGTTATAACATGCTTTTTGTAGAAAATGGGGTGCAAACCATGTATTATTCATTTACGGGTTCACACAAAATAATTCTGCTACACAATTTTCTACGGGAAAAAATCGTTCCCATTGTAATTTAATGATGTTTCACTACTTTAAGGGTAATGAATTTTATACGCAATACTGATGTGCACTATAACTTGCTCACTGAAATCTATGGTGTGCATTAACTTTATAATTCATTTACAAGGGCAGTCAAAAGTATTTCGTTACATTACAGTCAATGGGAAAAAATCGTTTCAAGTGCAATTTGATTATGTTATGCCATTTGAAGCATGATGAAATTGATGTATAATTATGAAGATGATTTTTGAAAAATGATGAAAAATCTAAAATGATTTTTGTGGAATATTGACTGTAAAGCATTTATTATTCATTTAAAGGCTCGCAAAAACTAATTCTGTTACACAAAGTCCTACGGGGAAAAATCATTGGTAATATAATTTAATGATATTTCACTATTTTGAACATAATGAAATTTATATGCATTACTGAGGTGTACTATAAATTACCCACTGAATAGTACGCTGTGCTACGCGTCGTTTATAAATCATTTGTAGGGAAACACACAAAAAAAAATGTTACAATCTACATGCGGTAATTACATTCTATGTTTCATAAGTGCGTTTTCAACTTTGGTTTGCGTTTATAAGTTTAACTAAATTTTTGCAAAGTGCGCGGTGTGGTGTGTATCACTTCTGTTGATCATACATAGGGCTACACAAATGAATTCATAAGTATCACTGACTCTGGAAGTGAATTGTTTAAGAGTTGTTTTTAACTGTGTTACCATTTTCCTGCTGAACTACAGTATTGGCCAAATTATTAATCCCATTCAAAACAAATCCCCAAACCTTGTTTCTAAGATGATTATATTAAAATACATCATCCTAGTATAAGTTATTCAAAAGGTAACACTGAATATTAACTTCAATTTAAACGAGATATTTCGCGATTGTTTTGTTTGTGCTTTCTATAGGTGAGTGGCAGCATTAATCATTGCAAAATCGAGGAATTTTGTTCTGCTTGCATTTTTTTGCTTGCCTGTTACAAATAAAATAATATGACTTCTAATCATTAATTTTAGCGTTTAAATGTTACTTTAATATTTTTTTTGTATTAAATTCAGGGTTTTAACTGAAAAGTAACACTGTTTAAGGAATTTTCTATAGCAGTAATTAAAATGGGTGGCAGTAAAGAAATTTCTCTCAGAAAACGTAGACAGATTCGGGTTCTTTTCCAAATTTTGAACTTGTCCCAGGCTGAAACGGTCAATAGACCTTCTGTGTCTCGAAAAACTGTAGTAAGGATAAAGAAGAACATCAATTTGAATGTCACTAAAACACCGAACAGAGTTGGACGATGTGGAAGGAAATAGATTTCTTCATAAAGTGATGATAGTGTTTTACTGATTTTGAGAAGTAACTGCAGAAAAAGTTCTTCAAGACAGTTAAAAGCTGCACTGGGTAACCAGGGCATTGCTTTGAACACAAGAACCATGCACAGAAAACTATTTGAGGCAGGCTACAAGGCCTATCGACCGACCAAGGAAGTAACCGAAGCTGAGTGAAGTCATGAGAAGGCGACGATTCACGTAGGCCAATTCGTTTACAAATTGGACAGTTGATGAGGGTAATTTTTTTTATTACCTCATGTAAACATTCTATAAAAGGATCAGTGTCCATAAGCCGTGTTTTTAGCCCATGAAATAAGATTAAAACTCGATTTTGTTATACTGACTTATTTATGTCACTTTTAATATTAGAAGGTTTCGCCTGTATGATTTCAGTAATAGTTTTTGTATATTGTTCGGATTTATATGACTTACACAAGCTCAAAGTCAGTATTATTCGTAGTTTTTGATGAAAAATACGCAATTTCTTCTAATTTTACCTCGATTATTTATATGAGCTCAATCGTGCAACACTTTCTTCTTTACATATATTTTAAAATACATCAAAATGTACACTATATGTAAAAATAAAAGGGTTGCAAAGCTGCGCTCATAGTAAAATATTAAAAAATATATTAAAAATTGAGTTTTAATTTAGGAGAAAGTGCGTATTTTTCATCAAAAACTACGAATAATACGAACTTTGAGCTTGTGTAAGTTACATAAATCAGAACAACATACAAAAAATCGTGTTGAAATCGTACAGTATAAACCTTCTAATATTAAAAAGTGAAATAATTAAGTCAGTGTAATAAAATCGAATTTTAGTCTTATTTCATGGGCCAAAAACAAGGAATATGGACCCTGATCCTTTAAAATAAAAAAATAAAAACTTGGTACATCCAGTTTTTAAATGATATAGCCTACGTCAGTCAATGCCTTCTCATGGATTCAGTAGCTTCGGCTTCTTCATAGGACGATAAGTTTTCTAACCAGCCTCAAAAAGTCTTATGCGGATGGTTCTTGTGCTCATATGAGTGCCCTGGCTACCCAGTGAAGTCTTTGTTCTCGAAGACTTTGTTCTGTTATTGTAATAGCTCAAGCTAATGTAATTGCTGAAAATCATTAAAAACGTTGTGAAAAAATTCCTTTATCTTCCATATGACCCAATTCTGTTTGGTGTTCCATTTCCATTCAAAGTGATGTTTTTCTTTATATTTACTACAGTTTTTCAAGACACAGAAGGTTTATTGACAATTTCAGCTTGGGAAAAGTTAGAATTTTTTATGAGAACCCGAATCTGTCTGCGTTTTCTTGCAGAAATGTCTTTCCTGCCACCCATTTTAATTTTTTCTATAGAAAATTCCTTAAACAATGTTATTTTTCAGTTAAAAACCTGCATTTAATATCTAAAAGAAAAAAAAAAGATTAAAGAAACATTTAAAACACTCAAATTAATGAATAGAAGTCATATTATTATATATATTATTTCTCCTGTCAACATCCCTTTTTTGCAGAAAATACGAAACGCACAACGACGAACGAGATAGCATATGAAAGGATTTTGAATAGGCTTCTGACATAGCACACTTAGCGTTTCGTTAAAACATGTTTTTGATTAAAATTTGCTGAAAATTAAAAATTAAATCGGCATTGTTTTCTTAAATAAAATGAAAGGTTTTCTTCAAATTACTGTTGCCACAAAAAATAAAATACCACATTATAGGATGCTCATCAATTATAATAAAAAACACCGCAAGGGGTTTATTTTATATTTATGATTAAAAAGCGAAATTGAAATTAAAATGTTTAGATTTATATTTCTATGTCCCATGTTTTTCTCGAAGCGGATGACGTCATCCTCTAATGCAGTCAAAATCAAAATACGATTGTTAATTTTTTTTTCTCTAGCTTGCCTTTTGCAATCTTGGATCAGTTTTTCTTTGATGGAATAAATTAGATGATATTCTGGCTTGACTAAAAACTAAATGTTGTTTGCAGATATTTTTATCCTTACTTTTTCTTTAGAAGTTTAAACCTGCATCTAATAAATATTACATATTGATAAAAAAATGGTACTTCTCTATTATCCCGTCGACCACTTTTCATAACAAAAAACTATCGCCAAATAAACGGGAGAACGTTGCCATTGGAATATCAAAATAAATAAATGAATAAAATATAAGAATTTAAGGACGGGAGAACGTTGCCATTGGAATATCAAAATAAATAAATGAATAAAATATAAGAATTTAAGGACACAAGTGTTATTTTAATGAATGAAATAACTAATAAATCGGTAAAACATAATGAAACATACATGCAAATGTCGAATTAAAAACCACTTGATGGCATAACAAACACGTATAATGCTTCTAACATCAAGTAAATGGGACTGCATTTTTGGCGTTTAATCTTACAGTTTGGCGATAGTTTTTTGTTACGAAAAGTGGTCGACGGGATAATAGAGAAGTATACCTGAAAATATTAGTTTTCAGTGTGAAATCATCGCACGGGTCCTCTGGTTTTATTTTTAACAGTCAAGCAAACAATGCAAACAGAAAAAAAATTTCTCGATTTTGCAATAATTAGTGTTGCCACTCACCTATAAAAAACAAACAAAACAATCTCATTTACAGTAAAGTCAATACTCAGTCTTATCCTTTGAATAGCTTATTACACTACTAGGATGATTTATTTTAATATAATCATCTTAGAAACAAGGTTATAGGAATTTTTATCGAATGGTACTAATAAATTGGCCAATACTGTATATTTAGTGGACCACGAGAAATTTATGGAGTATAAATAAATTCATGCACAGGGCTACGCAAACTACAAGATGCATTGCCGTTTATGAGTCGTACATTTTGTAAATGAGTTTTAAGTTGCCTTATGCTTTTTAAACCTGAATTAAATTTCAGCTTAATATCTGGGGTGTAAAAAGTCTTTCGATGTTATACAGGGCTGTACAAAAGATTCCGGGTAAATTGGCATAGATTGGCGAAAATTGTTAAATGAGGATTTTTGTGAATGAACTAATTTTTTCATGCTGTGTAGTGTATACACAAATCAATAGATCATATACAATGCTGCACAAAATATACCAACTACATTTTTTACAATGGAAGGTTGCTAAAAAGGGGGCTTTTAAATGTGTTATATGTTTCCTATTCTGTATACTGTATACTTACACTTGCATTATCTTCTTTCACCTTATTTAAAGGTGAAGTTTCGTTACATTTTTCTGGATGTGTTGGAAAGTGTTTTCATAATCTATGCTTGACGTATGATTTGTCTTATGTAGGAACACAAAGAGAAAATTTTTGAAATGTGTAATACTTATTAATTATTTCGAGAAGGAAATAAAACTTACTTTAGTTACTTTTTATCACTTTCCAACATAGTTCAAACGTGTTTATGGACACGGTTTGCCTGTCTGTCTGTTTATTTGTCCGTGATCTAACTGACATGTAATAAATATATGTTATTAAAGTTTACTATAGCACATTCGTTATTAAATATGAGGAGTGTAGCATTGATAGTTCGTTGACAGGAATGCTCAAAATAATTCCGTTACATTACAGTCTATGAGGACAATTTTTTTGCAATTTACTTAAATGAGAAAACACTATTTCAAACATATTGAAATTCAAATATATCACTAATGTGCACTATAAGATGTTTTCTGAAGTATTTCGTGTGCGTAGCATTCATCTTTCATTTAAAGGGGCACACAAAATAAATATGTTCAGTACTGCTTATTTCGAAAAATTGTTTGCGGTGTATTTGAATGATATTACACGCATGTTTTACGTTGCGGCTTGCGTTTTAAAATTTAACTAGTATTTAGCATAAAACTTGGAAGGTATAAATTATCTGGATCATATACAGAGTTTATACAGGTTTGTACAAAATAATTTTGAGAAATACTTCAGATTATTGACGTAAATTGCTGAAAGGTAATTTTCGACTGTGTTATGCATTTTCCAAAGGAAATAAATTTTAGCATATTTTGTAGTATACATACAAATCTATAGATGATATACAGGGATTGACAGAAGAATTTTAATACTTCCTGACTACAGATGGTAGCTGGTGAAATTGGACTATCAAATATGTTATACGTTTTTCAAATTGTCTACTTACATACCGTCTTTCACTTCTTAAACAAAGGAAATTTGTTATAGTATTATTCTTGTGTGCAAAAGTGATTTATAATTTATGTTTGACGCATGATTTTCCTTTTTTGCTTATACTCTGATGAACTCTGATGTTTGTAGTATATAATGTACTAACAAAACCAGCGGCTTTGCTTGCGTAATTCTTGAAAAATGCCAAGTGGTATTCGTTGGCCTATTTTCATTAGAGAAAATTTTACTGTCACAGATAATACAGAAATTACTAATTAAGCCACTCTAATGTCGAAAAGAAATTGAAAATTTAGAGCATTTTTCGATCTTTCACCCCCCCCCTATGGTAGTGACACCGATTTAAAATATAACCTATGTTACAGCAGGGACTGTTACCATCACTTTTGAAAATGGTTCTCTAGTTCCAGAGATTCCATAGAAATTGTAATTTAGAGTGTTTTTAGACCGCTTTTCGTTCATCTCACCCTTTTAAATTTCGATTTTTTTAGAATTTGTTCGTAGAGAGCATTTATATTTTATAAGTAACTGCCATGCCAAATTTCATGTTTCTAACACCTTCTGTATAAAAAAAATCAAAATTTTAGAACGTTTTTCACTCCTGCACCCCCTTGGGAGTAGTGGCGCAGACAAAAAATATAGCCTATGTTGGAGCAGAGACTGTCACCCTCAATTTTCCACCATCACTTTTGAAAGCGATTTTGTAGTTCCATTGGCCACCATCACTTTTGAAAGCGGTTCTGTAGTTCCAGAGATTCCATAGAAATTGTAATTTAGAATGTTTTTAGAACGTTTTTTGCTCATCTCACTCTTTTAATGTTCGAATTTTTTTTTAGAATTTGTTTTTAGAGAGCATTTACACCTTATAAGTAACTGCCATGCCAAATTTCATGTTTCTAGCTTCTTCAGTATAAAATATCGAAATTTTAGAACGATTTTCGCTCCTGCACACCCTGGGGTAGTGGCACCGACATAAAATATAGCCTATGTTGGAGCAGGTACTGTCACCATCAATCTGCTACCATCACTTTTGAAAACGGTTTTGTAGTTCTAGAGATTCCATAGAAATCGTAATTTAGAATGTTTTTAGAACGCTTTTCGCTCATATCACCCTTTTAAATTTCGAATTTTTTTTAGAATTTGTTCGTAGAGAGCATTTACATCTTATAAGTAACTGCCATGCTAAATTTCATGTTTCCAACACCTTCAGTATAAAAAAAATCGAGATTTTAGAACGTTTTTCGCTCTTGCAACCCCCTGGGAGTAGTGGTACCGACATAAAATATAGCCTATGTTGGAGCAGGGACTGTCACCATCAATTTGTCACCATCACTTTTGAAAACGGTTTTGTAGTTCCATTGGCCACAATCACTTTTGAAAGCGGTTCTGTAGTTCCAGAGATTCCATAGAAATTGTAATTTAGAATGTTTTTAGAACGTTTTTTGCTCCTCTCATACTCTTTTAAATTTCGAATTTTTTTTAGAATTTGTTCTTAGAGAGCATTTGCATCTTATAAGTAACTACCATGCCAAATTGCATGTTTCTAGCTTCTTCAGTATAAAATATCGAAATTTTAGAACGTTTTTCGCTCCTGCACACCCTGGGGTAGTGGTACCGACATAAAATATAGCCTATGTTGGAGCAGGGACTGTCACCATTAATTTGCCACCATCACTTTTGAAAACGGTTTTGTAGTTCCAGAGATTCGATTGAAATCGTAATTTAGAATGTTTTTCGAACGCTTTTCGCTCATCTCACCCTTTTAAATTTCGAATTTTTTTTAGAATGTGTTCTTAGAGTGCATTTACATCTTATAAGTAACTGCCATGCTAAATTTCATGTTTCTAACACCTTCAGTATAAAAAAAATCGAAATTTTAGAACGTTTTTCGCTCTTGCACCCCCCTGGGAGTAGTGGCACCGACATAAAATATAGCCTATGTTGGAGCAGGGATTGTCACCATCAATTTGCTGTCGTTGAGATATGGTGAAAAGGCAAAATGACCTAAAACTACTAAAAAATGATTAAACATATATGTAATCGATTTTAGAAATTCCTTTCCCGGAGGGGCTTAAAAGGGGAATTGAAAGTTTTAGGTCATTTTGCCTTATCTCAGCAGCATTTTTAGTTATGAGGGCAAAATTCAGGAAAACAAATCGACTAAAACATGATTAAACATGTATTTCATTGATTTTGGAAATCCCCCTCCCACCGAAATGGTTAAAGGATGGTGGTCGAATCTTTTAGGTAATTTCGCCATATATCAGCAGCAGTTATAGGTAGGAGCGCGAAAATCAGGAAAACAAATCTACTAAATTATTGGTTAAACACGTATTTCAGCGCTTTTAGAAATTTCCTCCCAAAGGGGTTGCAAGGGGGTCGACTGTTTTAGATCATTTCGTCATATCTCAGCAGCAGTTTTAGTTAGGAGCGCGAAAATCAGGAAAACAAATCTATTAAAAAGTGAATAAAACACGTATTTCAGCAATTTTGGAAATCCCCCCCCAGAAGGTGGTTGAATGGTGGGAGGGGGGTCGAATGTTTTAAGTCATTTCGCATATCTCAGCTTTTATGTAAGAGGGCGAAATTAATTAAAACAAATCTACTAAAAAATTGGTTAAACACGTATTTCGTCTATTTTGGAAATTCCCCCCAGAAGTGGTTAAAGGGGTATTCAAAAGTTTTGGGTCATTTCGCCATATCTCAGCAGCAGATTTAGGTATGAGCGTGAAATTCAGGAAAACACATTCTACATGAACACATATAAGTTTCTATGTCCTTCCATGGGCCGTGTATTATTTATTAGTTTCAATATGTACATATACAGAAAAATTTATTTATCACATTTTTACAAGCTTTTAATTTTCAAAATTTCTAAGTACTGCATTTTGTCTTACTCCCACTTTTATTCAATTTAGAACAACTTTTTTAAAGTACCTACACTTCACTACCCTACATTGTAGAAAACAAATTGTCTACCCGTGCAAAGCCGGAACGGGCCGCTAGTAAGAATATAAAAAAGCACTTGCGACATAAATATTTTTTTCATGAGCCACTTGACAAAGTACTACTGGTACCCGTGATTATCTAGAGGTGGGGTCCAAGTAGTACTTTGTATCTGGACCCCACTCGGAAGCGACCGGTTAGTCTTTAATAATTAGGTTCATAGCCGATGTTGGATACAAACTTGCTAGCTCTAAAATCGCTGAAATATGTGTTTCATTACTTTTATAGCAGATTTGTTATCCTGATTTTCTCGTTTTTATCCAAAACTACTGATGAGATATTCTGAAAAGGTGAAATCATCGAAAATTATCGGTCCACCATTTAACCCCGTTTGTAGTTGAATTTCTAAGTTTCTCTAAAATACATGTTTAACTATTCTTTAGTAGATTTTTTATCCCGAAGTTTATGCTCCTACCTGTAACTTCTAGTGAGAAATGGCAAAATGACGTAAAACATTCGACCCAATATTTAACCGCCCTTCGTGGCTGAATTTCTAAAATCACTGAAATACTTGTTTAACTATTTTTTAAGGAGATTCGTTATCCTGAATTTCATGCTCTTTTCTGAAACTTCTGATGAAACATGCTGAAAAGGTGAAATCCCCGAAAATTTTCGACCCTTCATTTAACCCCCTTTGTAGTCGAATTTCTAAAATCGCTTGAAATGTATATTTAACTATTCTTTAGTACATTTGTCATCCCGAATTTAACTCTCCTAACTATAATCTACTGAGATATGGCAAAATGGCGTAAAACATTCGACCCCCATTTAACCAATTTAGTGTCTGAATTTCTAAAATCGCTGAAAAACGTGTTTAACTATTTTTTTAGTAGATTTGTTATCCTGAGTTTCATGATACTACCTATCATTTCTACTGAGATATGGCTAAATGATCTAAAATATTTGACCTGCTATTTAACCCCACTTAGTTGCTGAGTTTCTAAAATTGCTGAAATACATGTTTATCTAGATTTTTTTGTAGATTTGTTATCCTGAATTCCCAGCTCCTAACTAAAAATGCTGCTGGGATATGGCAAACAGCCAAAATGACTTAAAACTCTCGACCCTTCCCCATTTAACCCCTTAATGTATGAATTTCTAAATTCGCTGAAATATGTGTTTAATTATTTTTTAGTAGATTTGTTATCCTGAATTTCACGTTCCTACCTAAAACTGCTGCTGAAATATGGCGAAAACGCGAAATGACTAAAGACTTTTGACACCCCGTTTAACCCCCTTAGCAGTTGAATTTTTATAATCGCTGAAATATGTGCTTAAGTAACTTTTAGTACATTTGTTATCCTGAATTTCGCGCTTTTAACTAAAACTGTTGTTGAGATATGGCGAAAAGACAAAATGGCCTAAAACTTTAGACCCCCCCCCTTTAACCCCGTCAATGGCTGAATTTCTAAAATCGCTGAAATACGTGTTTAATTATTTTTTTAGTAGATTTTTTATCTTGAATTTCACGCTCTTACCAAAAATTGATGATGAGATATGGTGGAAATGTGAAATCCCTGAAAATTTTCGTACCTTTATTTAACTCACTTATTGGTTGAATTTTTAAAATAACCTGAAATACATGTTTAACTATTCTTTAGCGGAATTGTTATCCCGAATTTCACGCTCCTACTTAAAACTTCTGCTGAGATATACCAAAAGATGAAATTATCTACAACTTTCGACCCCCTATATAGCCCCCTTTGGATGTGAATTTTCAAAAATCATTTCTTAGTAGGTGCTTACATTGTGTATAGAACATGTCTTCAGAAGTTCATTGTTCTAGAACAAACGGTTGACGCTCGGCGTTGATTATAAGAAAATCAAGCTACTCTTTTATAAGTATAGATAGTCCTTTATTTATTAATTGACAAAATACGTTATGGAGTATTAACTTGAAACAAATACTGAAATATTTATACAGTTCTATGGACAAACATGCCATTTTTTCTTAAATAGGCTGCACGTTACAGAAATAACTTTTAAAAAATCATGCTTGGAAATTATTTTATAACTAATAAAATACCAGGAAATTGAGATATTTTTTAAACAGACTGCATTTTAAAGTAAATTTTTTCCCTACTCGAGTTGTAAAAATTTAAAATTGTAAAAAGTTAATAAATTTTCAAAAAAATCGATATATGTTATTTAGGTTTTAATCATCATTAGGATTTTGTCAACACGAAGGAAAATGTAGTCTTTTCAGCCAGAACCGTGAAGAAAAGTTAGCTTCACTATTCCTGAATTTTACGAGTTTAGCTAATTTTACTCAAAAACATGAAGCTAAAATGGGTGAAACTCGTTTACAGAAGATTCTCAGTTCTCGTAAATATTGAATTTGAATGGGAATGAAAAAATATTTCGCCTAAAGCTAATATTGTTTCCTTTATGATAACTTAAGTTTCTCGCCATATTTGGTGATATTTCGTCAAATATTGCCAAACAATGCGAGAACTTGTATGGGGTGGATAAGGTGATATAGTTTTAAGCATAATTGGAGTTGGAACAATGGTAACGACAGTAAACTTGTCGTTGGGGGCCACCGTAATACTTGCCTATCATGGATATGCATAATATAAAATATGAAAATAAAACATATGTAAACTATTTTTAAAATGCATTGCAATTCGAAAACAAAATCGTGGCTCGATGACTTCATAAACTTTAAATGCTCTATTACGGAATTGCGTAAACGAAACATCCTTATAACTCCAAAATTTATAATCATATTAACTAAGGGTTTACTGCGTAGGATTAAGCGTTTCATTTCCAAATAAAACAAATTTTTGAATTGAAATTTGAATGAAGTACAGGGTCATGAAAAATCGATGCGTGTGGAAAATGGGATTACAAATATCTCGGCAACTCATTATCCGATCGACTTCATTCTTTATATAAAATTTATGTTTTTGTATTGTCTTTTATATTCATTCCTTAAAATGAACAATACCGAAAAAATTTATATACTTTTTATCAGAACGAATATTTCGAGAGCCCGAAAAAAATAGTTCTGTATAATCGAGGTTACTGAAATTCAATAAGCTTTTTCCTACTATTACTTACTAAGTAAATACCAAATTTCAAGTTTCAATTTGTTCGTGAGATAGAGAGCGTTTACAGACACACAGACATACAGACACACAGACGGACGACAATTATTTTTTTTCTAAAAGTATGTTTTTCGGAATCTTTAGTGTCTGAAACGTGTAAATCCGTCAATTTTTTTTTCGATTTTCAAAGCGATTGCAAGACTTACCCTATACCACGTGTGATGGGCAAGTAAAAGAATTGGGAAGAATCGACGTTCATTTAAACTCATCAAATAAATACTTTTATGAAAGAATCATTTATTTTTAATATGTTGCCTTTCTTAGCTACACTGTAAAAAATGACCAATGTTTCTTATTTTATGAAAATATGCTATAAGCACGAATGAAAATATAATGTAATCTTCTGAGTTATCCTAAATTTCAAATAGCAAGTTACATTGTCTTTTGAATCCCCAGAAACGAATACATTTTCAAAATTTAAAGCATAATTTATAAAAACAAATTATTTTTAGCTGCCCGAATTTTTCAGAAACGTTTCCGAAGGGTTTTTATAGTGTATTAATTAGTGTCCTCAGCCTGGAATACCTGTTTTTCGAATGCTATCAATTCTGAAGTAAACGTTTTCATGCTCAAAAAAATGTTTAACAGACAAACATGCAAAATTAACGGCGTTAACAATAACATTAAAATTAAGATTATTTCTTTATTCTTTCATGTATAAATTAACATATGCGGCTGAAAACGTGTACTTGAGAATGGACAACATTCGAAAAACAGGTATTCCAGTCTGAGGACACTAATTAATACACTATAAAAACCCTTCGGAAAAGTTTATGAAAAATTCGGGCAGCTAAAAATAATTTGTTTTTATAAATTATTCTTTCAATTTTGATAATGTATTCGTTTCTGGGGATTCAAAAAACAATGTAACATGCTATTTGAAATTTTGGATAACTCAGAAGATTGTATTATATTTTCGTCGTGGTTATAGCATATTTTCATAAAATAAGAAACATTGGTCATTTTTTACAGTGTATGCTTCTCAAATCTGGCGAACATGAGTGAAATGTGTTCTCCAGATACGTCCAGGATAACTCAGTTGGCAGAGCATTGGCAGCTTCAGCCGAGAGGTCTCTGGTTCGAATACTAGCCACCTGTTCACTTTTTCATTCACTTGGAAAAACTCATTTTCATATTAGTACACAAATTTTTATTTTACTAAACGGTTCCATCAGTCATAAAGGCAAATAAGGAAAATAAAGGTAACTAAAGAAAATGTATCAAGGGCACATTTTGCTGTAAATTGAAAGGGGAAACTAAAACCAATTTCTTACCATTTTGTCTCAGAATGCAGATCATATATCACAAAAAGGAGGTGTCACTCAAAAATTGTCATGCTATGCAACTTAAATACTTATTTAATCGAACATATGGTAAATCCCATTCATACATGTGACATTAAGAAACTATGTACATAAATTTCTCCTTCGTAATGTTTCTTGTCACCAAATCGTACTTGAAACACACAAGTTAGAAGATATTGATAGGACATAGTACGTTGCACGCGCGTAAAATTTATTTCGATAATAAAAGAAGATTGATTCATAGTAAGCGTTTGCACAACACGAACGCTTAACATTACATCTTTACCTTTTCAGGGTTTCGCTCATCTCATGAAAGCCTCTCCCGCTCCGTTGTCTGTCTGTCACAGAGCCGTTCTCAGAACCTATATAACTTACAGAGTTGAAACTTTGTGTATACATAACTGAAAAGCTGCTATGAAGCTCAAAATATTAAAATTTAAAAAAATCGTATTATTTTAATAAATAAAGTTAAAAAATCAAAATTCTAACAGCCTTTTCCTATTAAATTTAAACATTTTTTGTTATAGCAGTTGCCAACAATTAAAAATCCACAATAAAATTCTTTCTACAATAATTAATTTTCTACTGAAAGAATTCCACGTGAAAAATGAAAATGAAATAAAAAGTTTCACCAATTGAAAAAATATTAATATGAAATAAAAAGGATTGACGTATATTGGTAATAAAACGGACATTTTCAAAGATTTCTCAATAAAACAAGGAGTATTAGTATGTGTATGCACAGAAAGCAGATTAATATCACGTCATTAGTGAAGTAAAATGAAAATTAATCTGACGTCATATCGGAAGTTTAACGGATTTCTCAAATGTTTCAGAATAATACAGAGTGAATATCAATATGAGTAATAGAGAATAGTAAATATATGAGTTTGAGGAACGTATTGAATCATGATAAAAACGCGATTATGGAAATATTCGCAAATTTTAACATTTTGAAGGTGTACAACATGTTTAATTTTGAAATTATTTTATTTTAAATATCGCATTTAGTCCACATGACAGATATTATTATGACAGTGTATAATAGTGGGCTGGTTTAGATATTCGAAAAAACGAAAAAATAGACCACTACATTTTTACTTTATAAAAAACATGACCTTTTTTTTTGTTGAAATTTATTTGGATTTATTAAAGAAAGGATAAAGTGTTTTGAAAGGAATATTAAACGAAACCCTTTGGGAGATCTTCGGTCACACTTACCCACTTGTTTATATATATTCTCACTAGCCCAGTTCAGCAGTTTAGACACTCTCTAGACCCTGTAGAAGTCTGTCTAGACACTGTCGCGTAGGTATAGTTACTATATATAGTATACATATACTATAGTATATGTATTCTATATAGTATACATTAACATAAATAAATAGGTCTAATTAAGTATTATATAGGTTGTTACACAGATATTACTTGCTGCCATAAATTAATATTAATATCCTCAAATTTACAGTATATTTACATATTTTTGTTTAATAATGGATATTTTTGTATTTACAGATCCCAAATTTAATAGTTGGTCTCCATAGGGATATGAGTAATGCAGTTTTAAATGCTGTAGAACCATAGGAAGAACACGATTTAATATGGGATTGTTTTTATTCAGATATGATTTCAGCAGCCCTTGCAAGTAAGAGCTTCCAGAGTTGGAAGGATGTTTACAAGGCTATGGTTATATAGGTTACAATGGTTACATAGCTCAGTTGTCAGAGCATTGGCATCTTCAGAAAAGATTTCTCTGTTTCGAATCCTAGCATGGATACATTTTCACTCACTTAGAAAAATTCAACTCACTTTCATATTAGCACAAATTTTTATTTTACTAAACGGCTCCATCAGTTATAAAGACATATAAGGCAAATAAAGGCAAGTAAAGGAAATGTGTAAAATGCACATTTCGTTGTTAATTGAAAGAGGAAATTCCAACCAAATTCCTACCATTTAGGCTCAGAATGCAGATCATATATAACAAAAGGAGGCGTAGCTCAAAAAATCTCACGCTATATAACTTATAGTTTTTTAATCGACCACATAATAAATCCCATTTATATACATAAATTTCTTCTTCGTATTGTTTCCTGTCCCCAACGCACTCTTGAAAACCACAATTTAGAAGATGCTGATAGGACATAGTACGTTGCACGCGCTTAGAATTTATTTTGATAATAAAAGAATATGGATTTATACCAAACTTTTGCACAACACGAACGCTTACCAGCATTACAGCTTTACCTTTTTAATATACTAGCCAATCCCGTACAGAGTATCTGCACTCTAGTGTCTACTCATTTAAATACTGTATGCATATTATAATACACGAATTTCAGCATTGTACGTATTAATATCATACAAAAAATCTTCTCCACATAGGACAGAGTACTTTGAAATAAAAAATATATACACATCATAAAATATGGACACCATTTAGAAATATGAAAACAGGGGTATTTTTTCAGCATCTTGCATATAAAAACCTTTGCATGCACACAATAGTTGCTAGATACTCTTTAAAATTAAGAAAGTGTATACATATTGTATAAAAAATATCTACACCATTCACAATTAGGAAAATATTTTTATCTTTTTTTTAAATTTTCTACATCGAAAACGTCTTTATATACACAATTGTAAATTTCAGAGCTCGGAGATATTATTATTAATTTCAATTGACAATTTGTTTGTCATTGTTTGTATGGCTCGTCCTTTAGGATTTTGAGGTGTCATCGTTAAAAAATCAATCTGACTGAAAAGTTGCTGCATATGCATAAGGTTCTTGTATATCTGGATAGCAAATTGGGGGCAACTTAATAGTTTCCCCACTTTGATATTCGCCAACCTGTAACAGCCAACTTGCTAACTCTCTCTCTCTGAATGGCACGCATATTTTTTGTAAGTTGCATAATGTAAAATCTTCTCTTCTTTAAGCAACTCTAAACTGACAGGTAGAACTGATTTGAAGGAAATATTTACCCAATAAGAATATTTTATTCATTTATTATTATTTATTATTCATTTGTTATTACTCAATCTATATTATAAATAACAAATATGTTCATCCGTAATATTGACGTCATAACCATGCGGGCAACGATGGGGTTAAAATACATAAGGTACAACAATGGGGTTAATGTTTTAATTAATAACTAAATGGCGCTTTTCTTGGTTTGATTTCGCACTTTACTTTATTTCCTTTTTTAAAAGTAGCTAGTTTTTTAAAATAAATAAGTAAAAATATCGTCCAATTTTTACAAAAATTGTATTTTTGGATGAAAAAAACTTTTCTACATATGTGTGGTGACTTTTAAATCGATACCTCAAATACTTTTCTTAATATTCGCAAATTAGTCAAAACAAACCTCTCGTTGCCATCTGCAACTGGTAAATAATCGCGATTTCTGTGCCACGTACGATAGCGTAATATAGATACTTAATAGTCCAGTTCACCTGTTTAGATAGCGGGATAGTAGACACCATAGCCTTCGGCAGTATTTAACCGGGCTTAGTTCATCTATGTCACAGTCTAAAATGAAAACCCATTTTAAAATAAGCCGTTCAACGAAGCGGGGTTCAAAATTATATTTTTACATTTTGTGCAGTTTTCCACTAAAGACTTTCGTTTTAACAGGTTTAACATTACTGAAATTTTTGGAGAAATGGGTGAAGCCTAGATCTACGATCCCAGAAAAAATTATCATTTTTCATTTTATGTTAGATTTTGGTACTGACAGGTTCAGAATTGTTCAGTATCAACAGGTTGAACTTTAATGCAACAATTGGATAGACTATCCGTGTCCGATCCTACGATACCAAAGACAAAATTGTCGTTTTATATAGGTTTCGGTTATAGACTGTTGAATATAAACACGTTTAACGTAACATCTTTTAATGGTTGAAAAGACGACCGACGAACTCATACATTACATCTGTACATCCTACAATTTTCTAATTATTGTTCCCTAATATCTGCCCCACACTCTCCCTCTTTATTTTATTTTCTACGGGACTTACTGTTATTACTGTAGTCCTTTCTTTTCCTGTAAAAACAGTAAATATGTAATAGTCTGGGAGGCGGCAGCAGAGACAATCACCTCATCGAGTTCATCGCTGAAATTCCAGAATTAGTTAAAACTTGATTCGCATATTAAAACGCAATCGGTCTGCCAAGTCATATCTTGGTGGAAAATACCCGAAAACCCGATTTTAGTGGTTGGCTCGTAGGTTTAACATTGTGTGTTCCTGCTCCCAGTACTCCATGTTTTCATATCTTTGGGTGCAGGAAAACACAATGGTAAACCTACGAGTCAACCGCTAAAATCGGGTTTTAAGGTGTTTTCCACCAAGATATGACTTGGCAGACCGATTACATTTTAATATGCGAATCAAGTTTTAACTAATTCTGGAATTTCATTCGTGAAATCGATGAGGTGATTGTCTGTGCTTCCGCCTCCCGGTTTATAAGGCATTTCTATATTTTTAGGTTTATTAAACAAGTAACTCTAATAAAATTAACATGTTTTTGACTAACTTGGTTGATAAAAATTGCTAGTTGTGGTAACATTTCTAAATTATTCCTTATTTCGTATATTTTATTGCAAACATATTTATTTATGTTACTTTTAATTATTGTACAAAACAAATGTTTATTCTTATTTCACAGATAGAGTAAAAAATGAAATGCTTTAAACTTATTTTATTACTTTAAATCGATAAATTACGTTCAATTTTCGAATAAGTTTTATTTGAATGTAATTTTTTTTAAAGCTTGAATTTATAATTGAAGAAATTTTAATATTATAGAGTAAAGATTAAAATTATATTATATTTAGAGGCGATGATATTTGCTATCAAAGCAAAGTCAATAGCATATATCATGGTATCTAAAGTTATTTTGAGCTTTGAAAGCTAAAAACAAATTGCAATGTTCTTTTTTGTTTTGTTTTTCAATCATGTTAAGACATAACACAGAAATCTATAACAACACAGATATTACTTGCTGCCATAAATTAATATCCTAAAATTTACATTAATTTTGTTTAATAATTTATATTTTTATATTTTCAGATCCCAAATTTAAGAATTGGTCTCCATAGGAATAAGAGCAATGCAGTTTTAAATGCTGTAGGACCACAGGTAGAATCGGATTTTATATGGGATTGTTTTCATAGAGGACCTGATCTCAACAGGGCTTGCGAGTAAGAACTACCAGGTCACGGTGTTATTTAAATTATGTTTGAAAATTTTAATGATGATTTTTGACTTAAAATGTATTGCACTTAGAAATAATCATGAATGCATTTCGATTTTATTTTCATTATCAGCAATAGAAATATCAATTATTTTATTTATTTCAGAATCATTTGAAATTTATTGTACTAACAAAACAGTCAGTACAAATAATTTGTTATAACAGCATATATCTTACATGAAAAAGATTTAATTAAAAAATGGGATATTTTTAAATAATAAATATAGGACTCCTGAAAGTTCAGAATACTCACATTTAATATTTACGTGATAGAACCCGTCCGATTTCAACGTAAGACAAAATGTCGAATGAGGAATTATTAATAAACCCAGCAAAATAATTACCATAAAAAATCAAGCAAGTTGAGTTGTGGGTTCATGCGCAATTTGACTTATTAAAGTTTATTTGAAATATTTCTATTTGATTGTTTAGCAACTGTATCTTCAATTCTCTTTCTGTATTAGTAGATTAGATTTTGATAAGTTACATATAGGTTGTTTACTGGATCGGTTTTCTATCAAATATCCTTTTCCTATTTAACTCTGCTTCTTACTCTGCTTCCTACATATGTAACTAGTATGTTTTACAGATTATGTTGCTGAGAAGTTTATTATTATTTTAATAAGGGAAAATTCTTACTGTAGTTTAAACAGCCATATTTGTGTACAAGTACGATACACTATATAAAATGACTGTAGGGAAAATGACCGTTAAAATGTTAAATAACAGTGATTACGATGTATGGAACTTCAAACTGGAAATGTTTTTAACCGATAAATGTCTATTTTATGTAATGAAATTGGATCAACCTTCTGAACTGGATCTGATCGAGATGCTTGGAATAAAGGAAACATGTCTGATAGAGCAAAAATTGCTTTAAGTGTAGACGACAATGAGCTGTTTCATATCAAGCATGAGAAAACAGCAAAACGTATGTGGAAATCTTTACTTAAAGTTTATGAAGAAAAGCACATAAGTCTAAAACTTTACTTGCAAAAAACTTGTATAAAACTTTACTACAGTATAAAATATGATGAAGCATTAAACATGAAAGTTTATATTCAAAATGCATTATAAGTTTCTGATCAATTCCAGATTATGATTTGTTGCAATTTTGCTATGCGGTGTTTTAGAAAGTTATGATTCTTAAATTACAAATATATAAGCTCTTCCTACTAAGGAAGTTTCATAGAATAAGTATAAAGTAAACATATTTCAACATATAAACTTTGCATAGAAACATCTAACTTAAATGATGAAACAGCAATAAAAATATTTAAATTCCCCCCAAAAGGGTCAATTTATGGTTAACTCTGAAAATATCGAGTCTGTTGCAACAATTCACATGACAATTGATAAAACATATTGACTGTACTCAAATAAAACCATGTACACTTTACTAGTGGTCAGTTATTCGAAATGAAAGGTATTTATACTGGTTTAATTAAATACAGAGTAACAAATAATAAAGTAAAACATATCAAAATTTGTAGTATTTTATATGTTCCATGCCTTGATAGCAATTTATTATCACTAAAGAGAATTCATGAAAATAATTGCTTTATAAACTTGATAAACAGGAAATGTACAATAATAGAAAATGATAAAGTTATAATTGTGGAAAATTAGAAAGTATTCTATAGAAGTTAAACTTCATTAAAACAGGTTGAAAACTTTTTGAAGAATCACATATAAATTGCATTCACATCTGGCATAGAATATATGGGCAACCGGCAATTAAGAAATTGCGATATAATCCTCTAGTCAATGGTTTAAAAAAAGGCCTGTAAGCAGAATATGAAATGTGTATGTTGTACAAAGTTTAAGATACTCCAGAATGCTTATGCTAAAAGACGTGAACATCGATCATCAAAAATTAGAGATTTATTTTATGCTGATATTCGTAAAAATTTTCAAAGTAATATTCCTATAGGCAAGCGCTATTTCCTAACAGCTACAGATGGCAAGCCAAGATTTCTAACTGTTGATCTGGCGAATCAGATAATTGAAAGTGACTCTAAAATTAAAACATTTTTCAATTATGTGAAAAAATATTTGAACGCACTCCAAAGATATTGAGAAGTGAAAAGGAGGGGGATTTGTGAATGAAAGAGCGAGGAATTACATGATTGAGAAAGGAATTAAACATGGATTATCCGTGCCGTAGTCTTTTCAACAGAACTGAGTTGCAGAAAGAAGTAATAGTCATTTGAATGCAAGGAAAAAATGTATGCTTAACGATTCAATTTGGATAAAAGTTTTTGTGGAGTTGGAATAGTTACATCGTGCTACCTGTAAAATTGTTTACCCACAAATGCATGCGAGAAAACACTTTTTTCAATATGGCACGGATATAAACCAAGAGCAAAGCATTTAGAAAAATTGTTTGCACAGTTATTTATGATATTGCACTTGCGTTGGGAAGAAAATTGGATAACATAGATAAAGAAGTACACTTTCTTTCTTATGCAGAAAATTTGGAGATCCTGTTTAAGGTTTCAATAGGAGCCGCGGGAAGTCATAAAGATTAAGAGAAGTTTTAATCACCGAACGCCCGTTAAAATGAAGGCTGAAGACAATACAAAAGTTAACAGAAGAAATTACAGCACCCCAAAGTCTCTAACTTATACAGTTTCTGAGAACGGACAGACAAAGAAATAAGATGAATAGGGTTTCATGAGATGAACGAAACCCTAAAAAGAATTGGTGAGAATCAGAACTACTTAGGATAAATGTATAATGCTATTTATTACTATTATTTATACTTAGGTATCATGCGATTTATTACTACGTGAACCGTCTGGTGTTACCTGAGAGCATGATAATAATCTTAAAAATACCTAAAATCATTGTTGAACAATTTTATACATTTTTTAACGAAAATCTGTTAACCAAACACACGGTTGGTGGGTGTCAGCTCAGCCTTTGTGTCGTTGTACACCGAGCGTGCAACGCAGCCTCCGGTCAGTTCTGATTACATATTTTTAAATGAAAATATTTCTAAACAAATCTAATGTTGGGGGCTCACTGCCTGATTGACATCCTGAGTAACCGGGAGTGCTATGCACTCTCTAGTCTGTTTTCATTATCAAAATTTTTAAAAAAAAATCTTTTTAAACGTAAATAATGTTGGGAACCCCACTGTCTTTAGAAGTGTGCACTAGAGATGAGTTCGGGCTCTCTTTTAGGATGCCGGGGCCGCCCGAGCCCGATGATTTTAACACCGAGCCCGCTCGAGCACGAAACATTTTGTGTCATTAGAGCCCGAGCCCGATACCAAAACAAACTGCATAATATTTAAAAATATTTTTAAAAGTAATATCTCATTTTTTTAAAACTTCGTACGTGAAAATAAATGTTTATCTCGTGCACAAACTTAATGTTATGGAAATTTACATTCAATCATATCAAAAGAGATGTTTAGTATCAAATATAAATATACTTCTTTAAAAGGATGTAAATATTTTTCTCTCCCAACAAGCAAATCTGATGGCCAAATAAACGAAATGCGTTTTATGGATAAATGCATGCAATTTTCAGAAATTACTATTTCTATGCCGAAGAATCGAGCAACGTTTTCTATTTCTTATAATAGGTGTATATCGGAACTTATAATTGATTCCTTAATTAAAACAACATTTCGTTTTCCTGAAAATCATCTTAAAATAAAAATTTGACGCCGTTATCTGAAAGATCCTGTGCTTTTATAGGAAAATTGGAAACACTCTTCAATTGTTTTCTATCGGAATAATAATACATGAAATTATATCTACTTACGAATGAAAGTTTCTTCGTAAATGTACAGAGCAGAGCTTTAGTATGAGCAGAGTTCATGATTTTAAAATAGAGTCACTAACATTATTTTCATACGAAAAGTGAGTATGACTCGCACACAATGGAAGACTAAAAATTTGCAAACCTAAGCTAATGCTCATTGACTAAAAACAAAAAAAAATATATTCATCTCGCATTAGATCTCTAAAAAAATAAAATAAAATAAACGTTCCAATTAAAAAATACCCTACAGTCTTGATAGAAAATCTTGCAACAAATATTATTCGCGCCACTTCGTATTGACGCCATATCACCCAGTCGCCAGTCGCGTCACAAATATCGTGAATTTTCTTTTAAAGTAGCATTCTAATACTAGAAAAGAAAAATAAGACTTCTTTTTCCCATTCTATTCATTCTGATCAAAATACATTAAAATTACTTGATATGGAATATGTAACTTTTTAAGGGAAAAGTTATTTTTATTTTTTCTATATAAGAAAAAATAAAATTGTCAGTTTCAGAAAGAATGAGCCCGAACCCGCCCGGGTCCGAAGGCTGGTATTAAAATCGAGCCTGTTGTCGTGTCGGGCCCGGGCTCGGGCTCGGGCTTTTGGGCTCGGGCTGAGCCCGTCTCATCTCTAGTGTGCGCCCTCGAATTTGCACGATTTTATATATTTAAAATCTACTGAAACGAACCTACAGTGAGGGGGGGGGGGCAGTGCCTCCAGAAGCGTACATAGGGTATGCTACACACTAGAGTGGAGTAAAAATGACCATAATTTTTTTTTCGGAATTTTTGCTTCGGATAGATTTTAAAATTTGCCTTTTGGCACACTGAATATTAGGTTAAATTTTCATTTCATTTGGAATTCATCTTTAGGGCTCTACCAGCTCCTACAAATTATGCCCTTTATATGTGAAAATCCAGGTTATGCACTATGTAGTGTAAAGTACCCAAATTATGTTTTTTTTAGAGAATTTCTCCGATTTTAGTAAAATCACCCATAAAACATGACTGATTAAAGTATTACATGTGATCAATCCAATTGTCATCATGTTTTGACACCTTGAAGGTAAAGGTCACACCAAAATGTGAATTATACGCAAAGATAAAGAAAATTTTGAAATAATTAGATATAAAGTTCACTTTTATGTTTTGAATATATATGAAAGATAGTTCTCTGAATGTATAAGAGAGACAATTTTCTAACTATATAGGAATACAATAAAATGGATATATACGAAGTACTGTAAAATGATCTGATATTTCACTCTAATTTATATTGGCCTTTGGTATCAAAACTAGGCATTATGTTTCGTGATTTGATTTTTGCTCATATATATCAGTCCCTTGCTTCTACTCCTACAACTGTCGATGTTGCTTCTGTAACTAATTTCCCGCATCTTTCAAAATCAAACTTTCAATCTTTTGGCAATCTCTGTTTCAAAATATCTAATAGCACCATTCTTTTTCACAGCGTTTACAGATGTTCCGTCACAACCCACAGCCATAAGTTTGTCAAGGTTTAAGTTGTTTTCAGTGCAGTATTGTAAAATGCTTTCTGCAATATGCTTTCCCGGATCCAGAAAAGTGTGTAATGTGTCCCTGATGCAGTGAATTTGGCTCTTCAACCACAGATACATGATTTTCACTTACTGTTATCCGATCTAATCTATCTCCAATTTCCTCTTGATATGGTGTTTTATGTTTTCATACATCAAAATATATACTTTCCGTTCCTGCTTCTAAAGCTTTCAGATCATCTTTTTTAGCACATTCTCTACATTTATTTCGTTCTCTGCGTACTTTGATTCTGTCAATGATATGTGATGAATAGTTTTCTGTTATAATGCCAATATACTGTAGAGTTGTGGAAGCTATTGCTCCCATGCATCTATCCGAAACCCCATACGGATCTGAGACCCTTGAAACCGTAGGAGATCTGTTCTCATTTGTCTTTGTGACACTTCTTTAAAAGTAGATGCTTGTGATACGGATATTAATTCTACTACTTCTTTATTCATCGCCACTGTCAAAATACATAACAACTGTACTGCCCTGATTAACTTCAGCCATTAAACTTGTCTTTTCAACCCTCATCGAATCCCTTGTTTTTTTGTCTTCTCTTTGTCTCACTTTACTTATCTCGGCTTTATTGAGCGTGCCAAAAACCCTCTTTCTTGCTAACCTTTGGTCAAGAAGAAATTCCTGTTCTTTTGGAGGTACCTTCTTTGATTTTTCACAAGTACATTTAGAATTTAGCTTGTATTTGCATTCTGAAATTTCTAGAAGTTTATACTTACAGCTTCAGATGTGAAAAACTGAACCTTCTAGATGTAGTTATAATTTCTTTTGGATTTGGCGAATCGAATAAGATTCTGGTATTCAGAAAAAATGTTGTCTATCATTTGATAAATACCCCACTGGTAAACTATAAAAATTGATGCTTTCATCCAAATTTCTTCGATCTTCTGTCTTAGGATTTGAATTACCTATGACTTTGTTGGATCTTTACCATTCCTACTCTGTTTTAATTCTTGTCTTATGCATAAGTAACATTTTATAACGTCTGATATTGTTCGCAAAACAACTTTATTCAGTTTTGAAGGCGCATCAAGTATGAGAGATTCCACTTCTAGTAATGCTAAATTTCGGTTTGCCTCCACTTGCAGTCATTTTTGGGCTAAAAATGAAAAAAATAATTTGTGAAGCTCAATAAAATGTTTCGAAAATTTTAAAATAAAGATTTAAGGTTTAGAAATGAAAAAGGAAGTTAAACCAAACATTTTAAATATAAAAATGTCAAACGAGATTACCAACAAACACTGTAAATGTACAATTTATGGTAAAAAACCTATTGCGTGAAACAATGAAAATATAAAGGTCCTGGTAGAGCCCTGAAGGAGATTTTCAAAATTCATGAAATTTTGCATGTATATTATAATTACTAAAAGGCAACTTTGGCTGCTATCCAAAATCAAAATTCCAACTTTTGTTTTTTTCTCTCCACCCTACTACACACACAGCGGTCTGATTTGCTTTTATATTTTTGAACGAAAATTTTTCCAAACAAATCTACTTCTGGGGCCCCACTGCCTTCGGCAGCGTACACAATCGAAATTGTATAGTTTTATATTTTTAAATGAAACTCCATCCAAACGAACATAAAAGGAGGGAAAACTGCCTTTGGAAGATAACATCGGGCATGCTATGCACGTTTCTGTCTAATTTTATACTTTTGATTGTATATTTTTAAACAAAAACATTTTCAAACAAATCTAATTCTGTGGTTCCCACTGCGTTATAAACTTGTAAGATTTTGTATTTTTAAATAAAAATCTTTCCAGGCTAATTAAAAGGCTCCTATCTAGTGATTGCCACGTTAAGTTGTGACAATTTGTAACCCCCACAATCTTTATTTCCAAAACACAATTTTCTGGTTACCTTTTTACTTACCCATCATACGTAGTATAGGGTAAGTCTTGTAATCGTTTTGAAAATCGAAAAAAAAAATTTGACGAATTTACACGTTTCAGACACTGAAGATTCCGAAAAACATATTTTTAGAAAAAAAAAATTGCCGTCCGTCTGTGTGTCTGTGTGTCTGTGTGTGTGTCTGTAAACGCTCTATCTCCCGAAAAAATTGAGATAGAGACTTGCAATTTGGTATGTACTTAGTATGTAATAATATGAAGAAGCCTATTTCATTTCAATAACCTCGATTGACCGGAACTATTTTTTTCGGACTCTCGAAATATTCGTTCTGATAAAAGGTGTATAAAAATTTTCGAAATTGTTTAGTTTAAGAAATGAGTATAAAAGACAATAAAAAAACATAAATTTTACATAAAGCATGAAGTCGATCGGATAATTAGTTGCTGAGATATTTGGAATCCTATTTTCCACACTCTTCGATTTTTCATGACCCTGTATTTCATCCAAATTTCACTTTAAAGATATATTTTAATTGGAAATTTGACGCTTAATCAAATGCAATAAACCGCTAGTTAATAGGATTATCATTTTTGGAGTTATAAGGAAAAACCTCTTTCAAGCAATTCAGTAATCGAGCCTTTAAAGTTTGTGACGTCATCAAGCCACGATTTTATTTGAATTGCAATGCATTTTATAAGTAGTTTACACATTTTTATTTTAATATTTTACATTATGCATATCCATGATGGGTAAGTATTATGGTGGCCCCCAACGACTAGTTTATACTTCGAATTCCTCTGGAAATGCTTAATATTAATATTTTTTAAACCAAAAACGTCGTTATAAAGAATAATATTAATATTTTTTAAACCAAAAACGTCGTTATAAAGAAGAATATTAATATTTTTAAAACCAAAAACGTCGTTATAAAGAAGAATGTGGTGCAAAGATTAAGTTTATTTATTTATTTTTTATTATTTATTTTGAACAGGAAAATGAATGCTGAATATTAAAGTATGTACAAAAAACGGAACTCCCGAATGGGACTTTTGAAAACAAACTTTTTTTTAAAGTATCGAAATCAATATTTTTTGAAGAAGATTGCACTGTTTAAGATAAACATGAAAGTAGATATGGTCTGGTATTTTGTTTCCCATTTCTATTTCCGAAGCGGCTGCATATTTTTAAACATTGCAGAAAAAAAGCCAAAACCGCGAAAGTATTTAGGAATTTTTTTAAAAGGTTATTATTCATATTTTTAAAAACAGACTGCACCGTTAGACAAAATAAATACGCGAATTAAGTGGATGTTTTCAATTTTTTGGTATTCTGAGTAGTTGAGCTGATATGCGCTTTGAAAGATGCAGGGACAAAAACGAATAGCGACCTTTCAAAAAAAAGTTTTCAAAGGGTGTATATTTTTCACATTTATATTCTTTTAATGGATTGCACCGTTAGAAATAAAATAGTACGATAGTACGGCGGTAATTTTTTCTTTTTCGTATTTCGATGTATCGAGCTGATGGGTGCTTGAAAAACACAAAAAATTAGCGTTTTACGCTCTCGTTCCTTCTTTACTTTGAAATCTGCAGAGCTGGCTTTCAGTCGCAAAGCTGCGTCTTTTCACACCATTGTGTGATGTACATAACGGTTTTTACTTAATATCTCGGTTAATTAACAAAAATTAAAAACTGGCTTATAGGTGCATAACTACAGACATAGAGGTACCTTCTTGCAAAGTTGATCACACGATTGATTGACCAATTGCCTTCATAGTGAAATAAAGTATGTCCGTTAAACAGAAGGAAAAAGAAAACTTGGAAAATCTCGAGGTCATAAATAACCAAAGACTCTCAAATGTCTCAGATTTTTAGCTACACTGAGAATAACATGCATTTTTATATTTAGATTAAAAATAAATTATATATAAATGTGAGAAAATCATGCCACATCTCAACTCCGTTGAAGTGAACAGTATTCAGTTGGTATGTACTGTGTATGTAATTGAATATCTATAATTGTATGTCAATCAAGCTTACTAAATTAAATATTTTGTGGTGAAGTTATTTTATTATTTATTCTCCCCACATAAATATAAATAAGACATACGTAAAATATAAATAAAATATACTTGCTGGCATGAATACTCGTTTTAAACAAAATTTTGTTTTACAAATTTAAGACACCAGTGAATATAACACCTTTTCTCAAAAATTAATGTATATTCTGATGAAGGTCTGATGAGGCAATTTATAAAATGGAGAATAAAAAATATTTAGATACTTATTATTTTTTGAAAGAAAGAAAAATTATTTTTGAATCCTTGAAACTTTTATATTTAAATAATAATAATAATAATATTTTTAATATATTAGAATTAAATGGTAATTAGTTTCTCTGAGAGCATTTAGTACCACTTTCCAATAATTTCAAAATATTCTACCAAGAAGAAAATAAATAAATAAATTGCAAAATCAAAAACTTTCGAATCAATTTCCTTGAAATTGAATTACATAACCCCTTCTGCAACTCTTGTATTCAATTTTATGCTTCCTTGTCTTTTATAAGTTTGATTATACGTGATGCATATTTAAGCAGTATTTGTTCTTCGTATTTTTAATCAAATTTTATTTTTGCAGTTTTAATTTCATCATAATGCAAGCTGCTAAAGTTGGATTTCCATACAAATGTTTCTCAATTAATTCATTGGTGGGAAAGCAATCTGAAGAATCAATAAACCTGACTTTCACTGATAGTAAGTGCATTCTGTTGACAGTTATATTTATGCAATAATTCAAAATTGCTACAGATTCTTGCAGAACTCTTAAAGAAAATATTAAGGGATTTAAAAAAAAATAACTTATTTTTTTTTTAATCCTCGACACTGTGTCAAAATTGAAGCGTTTAAACTCTTGTGTTTGCTTTCTGATCGTGGTCATAATTGTTGTTGTTGTATTGCTCAGGAAAGTGTCATGGCACTTTTCTGGATATCAGGTGCTAGAGGCTTAAAACCGGTAGTAATTCTCCAAAAGGTGTTCCCACATTTCATTCATATTGGAAGGAGAGACTCTCCCAGCTTAGTTGCTAACTTTTTCTTAGTGATCCTTGCAATTGCTAAAATTTTTTTTGTATTCTTACTCAGCTACAAGAAAATCTGTGAGAATTACTAGAAACCGGCTAGCAACGATTCCGGTTTATAATACCGATTACTACAAATCTCTGTACATTCTGTTGACAGATATATTTGTGCAATAATTCAAAAGTGCTACAGATTCTTTCAGAACTCTTAAAGAAAATATTAAATGGTTTTTAAGAAAAAAAAAAAACATTTTTTATCCTAGACACTGTGTCGAAATTGAAGCATTTAAATTCTAGTATTTGCTTTCTGATCGTGGTCGTAATTGTTGTAGTTGTATTGCTCAGGAAAGTGTCATGGCACTTTTCTGGATATCAGGTGCTAGAGGCTTAAAACCGGTAGTAATTCTCAAAAGGTGTTCCCACATTTCATTCATATTGGAAGAACAGACTCCCACAGTTTAGTATCTAACTTCTACCTCCCGACGATCCAGCTTGAGACATTCACCACTGCTTTTAAGTGCAGATCAATGGAATCTATTCAAAACCAACAGTAGCATGGAACTCTAAACGCATACACGTACATACACTTAGCCCAAGCGTAATATACTGGATTCATTGTTAAACTAAGTTAATGCCTCTATTTCGGAGACCTCGTTATTGCAAACATTGCACAGCAATTTTTATGATTTAGACAGTGCTGGACAAACTCCCACGAAAATAAATTAATTTATACTAAAAGTCATCGTCTGAAAAATAAATTAAGTTATTGCTCAAAATAAGTTTGAATTCAATCAATCCTATTTCATTTCTTACAATTAGCAAAATTCACTAAAATTTTACTTCTTCGGCACAAAAGAAATAAATAATAATAATAAAAAACAAGAAAAAAAAAAAGAAAAAGAAAAATATAACTAGAAGATTTATTTTCCAAATTTGAAATTGTTCTGAGCCAATTCTTTGATTATTCATAATAGTTTTATATCTATTGCAACTTCATGATATGTTTTTCATTTATTGACTCTGCACCCATTAAGATATGCTCATCAATCCACGACTAAACACCACAAGTTCTAAACACACGTTAATTTGATCTGTTTTAAAAAGATTACCCGGTTACGGATAATTGATTCAAATTATCACTACCAGTGGAGATCTTATGTAAACGGGTTATAATTCATTTCCCTTAGACTGAAGGGGTTTTATCGGTTCCCAAGGCCTTATCCACCGCTGTTGCTGCAGCTGGCGGCTCTTTTCCTGAATGATAAAATAAAATAAATTACACGTGAAAATAAGCTTCTGTAAAACCGTTAAGTGAAAATTGTGGCTTCTTTCCCGACTTTTACACTATCTCGAAGAAGCTATGACGTTTAAATATGACGTTTTAAGTATGTCATTTTAAAAGGGACGTTTCAATACATCATTTTAAATATGACGTTTATATATATATATATATTGTTTTAAATATAACTTAATGTGCCCCATTAAATGCTTGACGGTCGTAATAAGTTAATTATTTTCAAATTTTCTGTAATTTTTAATTATCAGGCGTAGATATTTTTTCATTGAAAAGCGTTAAGAATAATTTTATTTGGGCATTTTAAAACCAGGCAACAGTAGACAAAAACGGCCATTCCAAATTATGAAATAAATCAATATTAAGATAATGATATATTTGATAAAATATTGAAAATCTATAAAAAATTAGACAAATTAAAAAAAAAAAAAGATTGCATACTGCTCATCACAATATAGTCAAGTATACACTCAGAAAAAGAAACTGATTAAAAATACAAAACATATTTTTTGAGTACATTTTGTTGTTTTAGCAAAATTGGAGTAAAATTGCACCATTTTACTTCAATTAACAAAACATTTTGCTGACGATACAAATTTTTTTTTTTTTTAGAATAGCAAAAAAAAAAAAAAAAAAAAAAAAAAAAAAAAAATTGTTGATTCAAACACAATTTTTATTGACTCATATTTAAACAAAAATTTTGTTTAAATATAGGTCAATGGAAATTTTGTTTGAATCAACAAAAAAAAAAAAAAAAAAAAAAAAATTGGTTGAAAACAACTTTTTTTTGCAATTCCAAAAAAAAAAAAAAAAAAAAAAAAAAATGTATCGTCAGCAAAAATGTTTTGTTAATTGAAGTAAAATGGTTCAATTTTACTCCAATTTTGCTAAAACAACCAAAATGTACTCAACAAAAATGTTTTGTAGTTTTAATCTATTCCTTTTCTGAGTGTATAAGCCTGTAACGTATGGTTAAATCAGTATATATATAGTTTTTGATCCTATAAATTTTATGTTACTGAACTGTCTCGACTGATTTCAACAGTTTTATAGCTTTAAACAATTCTTTAAACTGTCTGCTTCCATCATACATTTCTTCATAAAACTACGAGGTTTCCTGTTATTATATGCAATTGTTTTCGTAGAATTTGTGGATAAAGTGAAAAAAGGCACAATAAATTCAATTACTGTAGCAGCATTAGTCACTTTGTAATAGAATAGAGAGATTAATGATTTACTAGCTGATCCACCCGGTGTTGCACAGGCACGTGATATTAAAATTAAACAAACCTAAAGTTTCTACGATTTTATATCTTTAACCCGGTTTTGTATGAAATTATTTATTTAAAAGTGCTGCGCGCGCGACGGAAAATTCATTTCCACATTCCGCTGATTTGCATTCTTATCTAAACGAACCTCCGACACCCGTTTCCGCTGCCTGCGGCACTGTATAATAGGCGTGCTGCGGAAATTCTTTTAGTTCCACCTTCCGCCGCCAGGGGCGCCATTCTGTTTCAAACAGACCACCTTCCGAACGAAACTCCGACACTTGTTCTCGCTGCCTCCGGCGCATAATTTCCGTCTCCTTCGCCGATCGACGATTGGGAATTTTACGCTTTCTGATTATTTGTAAAATCAAACGCTTTTTAAGTCATTTCCGGCATTATGAAGGTATAAAAAGACATGATATAAGAAATTAATATATATTATTAGATTACATAGAAATATTAGATTATATAGAGATTAGATTATATAGAAATTACTTAGATTATATTACTATAATATTTATTATATTACAGTTATAAATTAATTAGATTATATAGAAATTAATAGATATTATATAAGAAACCAAGTTCAACCAGAAATGACTTAAGAAGCGTTCGGTTTGACAACTAATCAGAAAGCATGATAATCGCAATCGTCTATCCGCGGTGGACAGGGAAATTATGCGCCTCCGGCACCGTATACCAAGCGTGCAGCGTAAGCGCTGCAAATTACTTTAATTCCACATTCCACCGCCTTGGGGCACAATACCCGTTGTATCAAGGGATTTGAATGAACCAATTCCCATCCAAATATGTCCCGTACAACTCGAGAAAATAATGCGCGCCCTGGCGGTGGAAAGTGGAACTAAAATCTGTAACGCGTTCGAAAACCAAGTCGAACTATCCAAACACCGTTGCTATCGGGCCTATAGAACACAATATAACAATGCACAGTTAGAGAAAAACCTTGTAGGATTGTCCACCAGGGGGCGTTTGGTCAAGTGCACAACGATAAATCACTTACTTTGACTGTTGGTGTGCTTCCAGTGAATACGGGTTGTGTACTTGTATCAGGAACATAAATTTAATTTTTACTGAAATAGTTATTTCAAATTTCTGGTATTCTCTATATATAACATTTATGCAACGCTAAGAGTGTAACTAAAAATGTTAATTTTTTTAAATGGAATTGGTTTTGTCTAAATCAGAGCAATGCAATTGTTATTATTAATGAGTTCACACTTAATGAAAAACTCACCAGCAGGGGGCACGCGGCTAAGTACAAGAAATGCGATATTAAATAAAAATGAGTTAACGCATCCCTCCCCATACCCGCAAATATAACGAATTATTTGTTGAAGAAAATTCCGATGATAATCTCTCTTTAATTATTACACCCATTGTTAAATAAGCTTTTATTTATTTTTCATAAAAATCAGCATTTTTATATAATAAAAAGTTATTGGTGGATTTTTTCAATTTTTAGAAATCATTAATGCTCAGTCTGTTATAAGTAAGGATGCATAATTTTCCAATAAAAATATTTAAGATTTTTAATAAATTTATAGAGTTTCTAATAATACGACTCCATTTTTTTATTACTTGTTTTGTATCTCTCTGTTTTCAAGGGATACGAGACATCTTGTCTGCTAAGCCTGCTCGTGAAAAACGCGTTAAAATAAATCATTTTTCTGCAATCAAATTAATGCAAAATAATTGATATCTTGGGTTATAAATGTCGGAAAATCTTAGTTTTTATAAACTTGTAATGTGGAAACAGAGTGGATTCGAACGGTGTTAATTTTCAAATCATAACATAATTAGAACTGCTATCTTGAATCCCCCCCCCCCAAAAAAAAAAAAATCTCTCAGTACCTTCTTTGTGGATTCATTATCGCAGACTGCTCTTATTTTTATCAAACACGCGTGTTCTTTGCTCTGATCAATTAAATCTCTCAACTGATTAAATCGCTCGAAAAAATAAAAATTCTAATTAATATTTCCGAAAGTTGTGAATGAAATTTTTTGAAATTTCAAATCGAGATCTGGAAATTTTCGTGTCGAAAGACCTAAAGTTTTCGTTATTTTGACGTGTTGCGAAAAGGAGTATTTAAAAGCGTTCTGGTAGCCCAGGCTTTTTTCGTGTAAACCTACAATCTTTCTTCACCCTCCTACCAGAGACCTCATTTTGCGGTTTGACGTTTCTTCTGCACCATTTTCAGAAAAAGATGGTATTTTGGAAGCAATGATTAATGAGTTTTAATTATTATTTCAGTTAAGTTTCAAAATATTAAAAGTTTGATACTCGGGTGCATCAGGAAAGGCCTCGGACTATACTCACCTAAATTTTGAGACTTCTAGGTGCAGCAGATTTTGCTAGTCATCGCAGACATACACACACATGCACAGAGCGAAACTTTCGTTTATTAGTATTGATATTGAAATACTGAGATATAAAAACAAGTTGGAAATTGTACGTTAAACGTGACAATTGTCGTGCGTTCGTTTCGTGCTATAACTAGTTTTACAATGTAAAAAAATTTTCGTTATTATTTCGGTGAAATTAATTTTATCGTCTGCTATGAACGAAATGAGGATTCCTTTTTTTTCTTATTATGTATGCCATGTTTACAGATGCGGATTTTTCTTTTCTACATCGTTCAGATCTGATTCACCATGGAGATCTTGCTTTCCGAATGATTACCTCCATGGTTAATATTTCTGTGACAAACGATGAATGAATATTTCGTTTATTTACTTTAATGGATTGAGATATTTGGCTGTTAACCTAATTTTCACTGAAGTTTTCTCAGAATCTATACATTTTTTAATGTAGCTCATTTCTCAAGTAAACAACTTTTTTAACAACCTTTCTAAAAATGTAACTTTTACGCAATTTTATTTGAAAAATTAATTTTTACTAAAAATGGTCGCTTGGCATACGGAAAAAGATGTGGTTAGTTCGTACTTGTTTTCCTCACTCACGTGACTTGCGTTTTAATTTTATAGATTAGGTATGATAAGATTTAATAGAATAAAAAAAAAATTATTAATATCTTTTTACGTTTTGATTCGATTTTCACAAAATTTGAAATGACTTGAAAAAATTCTGCAACGATTATATGTATTAAATTTCAAACCATTCGGTTGGGTAGTTTTTGCGCTGTTATATGCGTACAAACGGACGGACTAGGCGACTACTATAGGTGCTCCGTTTTTATATAATTACGAATGCATCTAAAAAGAAAGTTTTACGCTAGTGAGTATAATAATTATACGGGTACGTCTATTGTTACTCTTGTGACCATCAGAACAAATTTTCATAATAACTTTCAATTCTTGTATTACAAAATATATTTAGAATAAAATTTATATAACCGTTAAAAAAACAGGTGTGCTGTACTTCATAAAACATATCTAATTTGTAACAAAAATCGCATAACTTGTCTAAATAATAAATCAATATTTTATTACTCTTGTGACCACAGGAAAATAATGTATTGAGAAATTGTGTCAGACAGAGTAATCCCGTGAATTTTATAAGAATATGCAACTAAAATGTGCAGATTATATTAGAATAAATATATCTCTTTAAAATAGAATAATCCTCAATTTGATCTGATAATGTGTAATGTACTGCAAAAGTACATACCAGGACTGTTCGAGAAATGAAAGCATGCGATTTTTATGTTTGGCATAAACCCAATTGCCACTTTCCTAGCAAAATGAAAATATTACTTAGCAGCAAAATAGACCCGATCCCTAAAGGTGAACTCTCTGGTCTATACATGATTCCGTTAAAAACAGGAAATGATACTTATTGTGAATGCATAGAGATGACTGCACGTAAAATTAAAGATCACATTAAAGAAAATTTTGGAGACCTGAAGTACAATCGACACTCAACAGACCTGTCAAGACTTATTCAGAAGCAGAATATTGAAGTTAATTTTGAAGAAGCGAAAATTATTTGTCCTTTGAAAAATTAATCCTGTGACTCAACTATCCGTGATTTAATTGAAATTATCACTGAAGAAAATACAGTTTGCAATGACGTTTTGTCATATAACATATCCAATATATGGTTAAGTTTGCTTAAAGAGTTGCAAATGAATAATATCCTACCCCCCATCTAATTTTCCTCCTGTCACCCATACATCAAGAGTAATTGGAATCAAATCTGGTTGCAAAATTGGACTTTCCCTAGTTCCCGGATCAAGAAGCGAAGATTTTTAAAGCTAGTTCTTGGTAATGACCGTTTTAATTTTATCCCTCATGATAACTTTGTGTATAGCTTTAAATTCGTGGATTAATTTACAGTGATTAATATTAATGTAGTTTAACACCCTTTTCTGCAAATTTATCATCTTTTAAGTAATAAAACACATTATATGTAAAGGTCAACCGGTTAAGCATAGCGAAATGGCCCCCATGTCCGATGTTTGAAATAACATATGTGGTAATGAGACTTACCATGAGAATACAATATAAACTGTTTTTAGTCCCTGGCATTCAACTGTCCTTGAGATAATAAGGAAAATATGCGCCGGCGCCACTATTTTTCAAATGCGTTTTTCTCAAAAAGTATAAAAGTTAAAAAAATAAAACTAACGTCAATTATTGAAGAATATATTAGTTCATATTATATTTTTTTTCATACTTTTACGCATTTTTTAACATAGAAGAATGGTCAAAATATTAAAAAATATATATATTAATATAGTAATATTATATTTACACCAACCAAAAATTACACAATAATGCTCAAAGTATGTACTTTAACCAAAATAAATTCGTTAAAATCGAAGATGCGCTTTTTGAGTTATAACAAAAATAATGCTAACAACTTGTTAAAATATTCCAAACTTGTCCTGTTTGTATTTGCAGAAATACGCTGCTATCAATTGATTGGTCAATTCGTGCTATTTCTACACGGACAGGATGCAAGGTACGCCAAAATAAAAGAATGTTTCCATACATACCACTTCCTTATAAGGCTTGTTTCGTGTTTGCAAACATTCTGTTATTTTGGCGTGCTGCCCTCCTTCTGGCATAATAATATTAAAAATTGACAAATCAAATGGTAACTATTGTCTAACATGTCTGGTACTATTGTCACATAAGGAAAGGGCAGCTGACGCTACTGTTGATTAAATTACTGTTAGATAGCAAGAAAAACCTGTTTATTTTTTATGACTCCTACTGTACACATGAGATGGGGTGATTTGATTGGTCTAAGTTAAACAGGTCTCTGATATGATTGACCTACGTTGTCTGGCGATTCCTGCTACGTCAAAAATATTTAGGTAGATTGACTGACAGAAGTTTTTGTTTGTAATTGTGCCCTTTTCTTATAGAATAAACCTATACCGCTTCGCACAGTACAATCGCGTATACGTTGACTATATCCCTAACAGTTATAACAACAACGACATTCAAAATTACTGCTGTGATTGTCCTTATGGTAACAGAACTGTTGGATATTACTCCCATGGGGCAAGTGTAATATATTAACTATCTCATGGAAGATATTTGTCATAATACGCCCTGCTAAAATATTAACGAAAATCTTTTCGATTGATAATATTAATATTGTGATAAATAAAAATATTGATGATGATGATTGAAATATTTTCGAAAAGGCTAATTTTCTGAAATGTTCTATAATTATCTCCTTTATAGTAAAAAGTGAACACTTAATCATAACTGATTAAAAATACACTGTTATATGAAACAATATTAGTGAATATTGTAATGTTTAATCCATTGTTAGTAAAGGGCCTCTAAACATCGCTCTTTTAATAGAAAAGTGACACAACTTAAAAATCGTCATTTTTGAGATAAAGACAGTTTTTAAGTCCTAAGCACTGATATTTTTATCTGGAAAAAACGACACAGTGACAGTTGTTCTACTATGTCGTCAGAGGTGCAAAAATGTCACTATGCTTTTCCAACACATTTACATTATTATTTGTGATAAAGTTACTTTTTTCAGTTGTTATTGCTACTGGAATAACTTAAATAAATCTATTAACCTAAAAAAATCACAGGAAAAAAGTATACTTAAGAATCTTTTATTAATGAATAAAAGATTGTTTAATTAAATATTTTTAAAACAGCTGTACTGAAAATTTGTTATTTTTGAGCTATGTCATTTTCCATTAAACTAGCGAGATATCTAATTATTTACAGACTATTACGTTTGTACTTACAACTCACTTATTGTATTTGTTTTGCAGTAACAATAATACGCGCGTTATTGTACAAATTCAAACGGGAAAAGATAGCAAAATTATAACACGTTGTTAACATTACTTTTTTTTATAACTCAAAAAACACATAGTCGATTTTAACGATATTTTTTTTTGCTTGAAGTACATACTTTGAACATTATTGTGTAATTTTCTGGTTAGTGTAAATATAATATTACTATATTAATAATTTTTTAAAAATATATTTTTGTTTACTTTTCCATGTTAAAAATTGTGTAAAAATGTGAAAAAAAAATATAATATAAACTAATATAATTTTCAATAATTGGTGTTGGTTTCATTTTTTTTTGACTTTTATACTTTTTGAGAAGAACGCATTTGAAAAATAGTGGCACCGGCGCATAATTACCCGATTATCTCAATAACAGTTCAAGGTCAGGGGCTGAAAACACTCTATATTATATTCTCATGGTATGCTTTATAACCATACATGTTATTTCAAACATCGGCCATGGAAGACATTTTTCTATGCTTATCCGGCTAGACTCTTTTAATTTTTCGATATTATTTAATTGAAAACTCTAATAGATCTTTTATATTTAATATATACTATATATATTTTTTCAGATTAACCACTAATAACAACAAAAATTATTTTTATATGAAAATATCAAAAATGTATTCAAATAAAAGTTTGAAATATGGTAAAAGCGACGCTTTCATATTTGTCGTATGCCATAAGTTAATAGACAAAGAAATTGCAAAATATTCCACAGTATTCTTTATTCTGAAACTTTCGTTGATTTAAGTTAATTTTTTTGTTCGATTACATGTCTGTTAAATGTATGTTTTATTTATATTATATTATTTATTTATTGAAGAAATTTGAACTTTGTTATGGAATATTAGACGAAAATATGTGCAAATCCGTAATTTAAAATTTGTTTTGAATAACGTCAATTAATTTTATGAAGATGTCTCATGCACTCAGAGTGTAATCTTATTTGTAATCAATTTTCACTAAAAAACTCATCTTTCGTTTTTGTCTCAGTTATGGTTAAATGAAGAAACACCACAATTCTGTAGAGGGAGTATATTGATGTCATTGGCAGGAATTCTCGCAAATTAGCAAGAAAATTGAATTAAATAAAATAGGAAAATTGAATTAAATAAAACAATTAACCATTTTGTAAAAGGACTAGGGCTGAGAAGGCCCCAGTGGCCTCCTTCTCTGTAAATTATTTTTTAAGTTCTGAACTACATCCAATGCGTTCCCATCAGACGCTCTTTCCGTCAACTTTTTTTTTTTAGAAAAAATAGCCAATAGGCAAGATGTTTATTTTGCACGACGACCAGTACAGTGTGTACCATTAACGCCTACTCATCGTAGACTTTTTTTTCTGTGGTTCCAGTAACACAGAACTGGGCATATAAGCAATGGGATCGAATGCGCTTTACAGATGAGAACCGCTTTAGACGGACTAGCGATTCTCGATATATACACTAGGGTAGAGTAAAAATGACCAGGAAAAAAATGTACTTTTTCTTCGGCTAGGTCTTAAAATTTGCCTTTTAGCTCACTGAATGTTAGGTTAAATTTTCATTTAATTTGGAATTCATCTTTAGGGTTCTACCAGCTCTTAAAGATGATGCCCTATATGCGTGAAAAACAAAGAAATTGTAAATAATCGTGATTTTTTTAAAAATTGTTTCTTCCGATAGATCTTAAAATTTGTCTTCTGTCACACTGAATATTAGGTTAATTTTTTTATTGAATTTGGAATTATTCTTTAGGGCTCTACCAGATCTTAAAAATTATGCCCTTCTTATGTGGAAATACAAGATTCCATTTCGTAGTGTAAACTATTCAAAGTATTTGTTTTTCAGATTTTCTTTGATTTCAGTAAAATGACATATAAAACTTCACTGATTAAAGTATTACTTTTGATAAATCCAAGTGCCGTCATGTTTTGACACCTTGAAGATAAAGGTAACCCTAAAATTTGAATTCTTTGCAAAGAAGATAAAAAAATAATTAGATATACAGTTCACTTATATTTTTTTAATATACATGAGAGATAGTTCTCTGAATATATAGGAAAGACAGTTTTATGAATATATAGGAATTCAATTAAAGATGTATATACGATGTAGTGTAAAACGTTCTGACATTTTTCTCTAAATTATATTGGCCTTTGGTATCAAAACTAGGCATTATATTTCAGGATTTGATTTTTTCTCGTATATATCCGTCCCTTTTTTCTACTCCTACAATTGTCAATGTTGCTTCTGTAACTAATTTCCCGCATCTTTCAAAATCAAACTAATCTTTTCATTTTACAACCTTTTGGCAATCTTTGTTTAAAAAAATCTAACAGCACCATTTTCCCCCCAGTGTTTACAGCTGTTACGTAACAACCTATAGCCATAAGTTTGTCGAGGTTTAAGTTGTTTTTAGAGCGGTTTTTTAAAATGCTTTCTACAATCTGCTTTCCTGATCCAGAAAAGTGTGTAATGTGTGCCAGCTACATTCAATTTGTCTCTTCAATCAGAAATACATGTTCTTAACTTTTAGTTCTTCTATGTAATGTATCTCCTATTTTCTCTTGATGTAATCTTTTACCTTTTCTTCCACCAAACCACATGCTTTCGACTCCTGCTACTAAAGCTTTCAGATAATCATTTTTAGCACATTCTCTAGTTTTCTTTCGTTCTCTGCTGCGTACTTTGTTTCTGTCAGTTATATGTGATGAATTGTTTTTTGTTATAATGCCAACATCTTGCAGAGTTATGAATCTTGTGTGGATAAATATACACTAAAAACACCAACGTTTAACACACAATATCACAGTAAAATGGACAGACGCACATTTCGGGAGCAATTTGGGCTCACTTCCTCAATGTCAATAAAATAAAATTAAAATTAAACACTATTGTATCCCTCCCAAAGACATGAAATTGAATCGAGAAACCCAAATGAAAAACAACAACACACCGAGAAACTCATCACCCATGAGCCACCAATCAGATTAAACTGGAAGTGATTCACTGTTACACAGTAACTCAACCCAGAAAGGTGAGATGTAAGGTACACTTGAAAAATCATTGACCAGGGAGTTACCAAATTTATGAATATAAACTGCCTCAAAGAAGTCTAAATCTAATGGAGTGTTACATTTCTTAAAAATAGTGGCTGAATCAAAGTTAAAATTATGTCCTTCACTCCAACAGTGACAAGCAATAGAGGATTTTTGTAATTATTGTTTCTTAATAAAATTTCTGTGTTCATTGAGTCTGAAACGGAGTTGTCGTTTAGTCTGTCCTATATAGGACAGACATCACCACATTCACAATAAATAACAACTGCTCTGTCCTGATTAGCTGCAGACTTTAAACTTGACTTTTCAGCCTTCATCGAGTACCTTGTGTTCCTGTCTTCCCTTTATATCAATTTACTTGTGCCAGTCGAAAGATGGTTATTTTTCTCGTTGACTTTTGGTCAAGAAGGAATTCCTGTTGTTTTGGAGGCGACTTCTTAGATTTTTTACAGGTACACTTAGTAATTGGCTTGCATTTGCAAGCCGAAATGTCTAGAAGTTTATTTACAGCTTCATATTTGAAGAACTGAACCTTCTTCATGTAATTATCATTTTTTTTGGATTTGGGGAATCGAATAAAGTTCTGGTATTCAAAAGAATTTTTGTCTATCATTTGATCAATATGCCTCTGAGAAACAACAAGAATTGATGCTTTTTTCCAAATTTCTTCTATCTTCTCGCTTAGGATTTGAATTACTCATGACTGTGAAGGATCTTTGCCATTCCTACTCTATTTTAATTCTTGTCTTGTATATTAGAAACATTTATAAAGTCTGCTACTGTTAGCACAAAAACTTCATTAGTTTTGCAGGGAAAAAAAGGGACATTCCACTGCATTTATTGTAATGTTAAACTTCGGTTTGCCTCCATTCGTACCAAATTTTGCCTTACAAATGAAAAAAAACACTTGTAAAACTCAATAAAACGTTTCAAAAATTTTTAAATTATGACTTAAGATTTAGAAATGATAAAGGAAGTTACACTAAACATTTTTAATATAAAAATGTCAAACGAGATTACCAACAAACACTGCAAATGCACAACTTATGATAAAAACCTATAGTGGGAAACAATGAAAATATAAAAGCCCTGGTAGAGCCTTGAAGGAGTTTTTCAAAATTCATGAAATTTTGCACGTATATTATAGGTACTAAAAGCCAACTTTTGGCTGCCATCCGAAATCAAAGTTGCAACTTTCGTTTTTTCACTCCACCCTAATATACACATATGGAGGAAGCGGGAAATACGAAACCACCCCTCCAACATCATCGAAAGGGACTTGCTTGGAGATTGTGGAGTTCTCGTTTGGAGAAGTATCATGCTTCGTATCCGTACCGACCTCCATAGCTTCCAAGAAAGTTCAATTACTGGTGCATACTATTGTACAGAAGTTCTCCCCCTCACGATCGTCTGTTTAGAGGTGTATGTGTTATATTCCACTTTAATAGTGAATAATACTACTTTATATATGTCATAAATTCAAGTTCGAATTCGGTGTGAATGGCAGTCGGAAGATCGTTGATAAACATGTTTAACTCTGTGCAAGGATTCCCTTTTCGATCGTATCAGGAGGCCGTGTGGTGTCACCAACAACAAATAACTTCAGTCCGTTTTCAGTAGAAGAAAAAACTTTATTGACATTTGAAATGTCAAGTCAGGAGGAATGTTAGGTAGACTGTAGTTAAATCTGTGCATCAATACGATCCGTTGCGACAGTCAATAATTGTCCCAAATTTAAAGACGTTATTTAAGTGAATGGATTGAATCCACTGAGCACGAAACCCTTCTAAAACTTTATCAAAACTCTCTATATTATTATCTAAAAAGACGATGTTTCGAATTAGAAGAAAGTTAAATTTTTAATCTGCTCGTTAGCCAATGCTAAACGTCAAACTTCTCCACTGTCAAAGTTTTCTCCGAAGCAGGATGTGCGAGAGTTTATCCTAGCTCGCGTAAGAACACAAAACACGTCACGTGACCGACTTTCATCAAATCACAAGGTTTTTTAAAGAACTCTATTAGCATTTCCGGTGTAATTATCTTGTCGAAAAACGGTTTCCTTAGCGCGAAAAATGTTCTACGCTTTTCTAGAATATTCGATTAATCGTACCAAACGCCTGCCATATCAACAAACGAATTTATCTGCTTTGAGGCTGTGGTTAAATTTCAAAATTTACTACATAATAAAAAAAAGAAAATGAATCTTTGAGTTAGAAGAAAAACAATGAAAGCTATTCGGAAATATTTTAATAGACATTTAATATTTAATAATAAAATAACTTTACAGGAATAAGATTTTCTGAGCGGAATAATTTAAAAGATGAGATATTTTAGCATTTAAATAAAGAAGTTATAGCAATTTGATTACACATGATACGCATGAATAACAATAATAAATTTTAATAATGGATTAAAATAAAGTTGTTCTATTTAAAGAATAAATTAAAAAAGCTATCGCCACTTTTAGATCTAACTACTTTCAAATAAATATTATTAAGTGGATTAGGATAAACTGGCTTTACATATGGATAGTAAAAGACTATTTTAAGAATAAGAATTATTTTAATAAGCTGGGGTTATATACAGAACATTATGGAAAATTGTTATAGAATAATTTAGCAGATTGCGGAAAAAATTAAATTTTGAAATAATAACCCCCCTCCCTAGAGATTTTGGATGAAGTTAACAGTTAAGTAACTATAAATTCAGACAATATAAATTTAATACTTTAGAAATTTTAATTTTGAATAGAATAAATTTAGAGACTATCAGCAAGGAGATGAAAAATTTCTGAAGCAATGAAAGCCAAAATAATAATAGTAATAATAATAATAATAATAATAATAATAATAAATAACTAAATAAAAATAAAGCTACAAGCATTTCCCCTGTAAGAATACAAGAAATGGTTACAATCTCACTTACCATTTGAAATTGCACAAGAAAAGTACAATAAAAATAATTACTAAATATTAATAAACAAGAAAAACAAAATAAGTCTGATAACAAAATTTTGCTTTCACCAAGTTCACAAAGTTTAGAATAAGTAGTCACAATCAAATTGCTAAAACAAAGTTTAAAAAAAAATTCTACTTTCTTCAAATTGGATTTTTTTTTTTTTTTTACAACCAACTTTTTTATTTAGTCTCTTTTTTGGACCGTTATAAGTCCTAATTTTGTTTTTAAAAAATGATTAGTACTGTTATTTTTTTAATGCAGTTTTTATATAAAGGCTGAAAATAAAGACATTTTTCAATCAAATTTTAAAAATTGTAGTCATTTTTACCAATACTTTACAAGTCTAGCATTTTGTCACAACATATTTCTTTGAAGTATCACAGTAAATTTTCTACATAATAAACAAGTAATCTGTTGGTAATGATTAAACTATTTTTAAAGGCTTGTTTATCAAATTATTTTCTTGAGTTCGTTTATTTTGTACTTGCAATATGTTATCTTTGTTATATTCCTGTGGAATCTCAACACCTTTAACTAATATTTTTCAAACATTTTTACACTAATAAATAATATAACTCTTCAGTAATATAAATATATACTATAATAAAATTCAATTCATAACAATAACAATAATAACTTTCAAAATAACTAATATTTCTCAACATAAGTAGTAATTCATAGTATAATTCAATAGTAGAAATAATAATAATATAATAACAGTAGTATACTCTAAGAAAATATCCCAGTTTGTTTATTTATTGTTAGGGAAAATATTGGTCGAGGAATAAAATAATTACATAGAAAATAAATAAATTTATTATTTTTTAATTATATAAGAAAGTATTTTTGCCAGTCGAAAGTATACAAAAAAATATATAATAATAATTTCAAAAACAAAATAAATTTAAATCTAAATATTTAGAAACTGAACTCTCAACCAGTAGTTCCTTACAATAATTTTTTTTTCTCTGATACCCTTTTACAAAATTATACATTTAAGTTATAAGTTTCCGTATCCTAAATGTAGAGAGTTGTTTTTCGGCAAACTAAGAATAAATAAAGACAATAAATAACAATAAAAGGATGTTAATTTTAGTTGAGAAATGGAATACAAAGGCAATTTTGTTTAAATACTTAATTTTCTATTGTTACACAAAACAATCACTGTAAAGTCACATCATCATTATCCAATTATTTATATGGTTATATAATTATAGAAATATTTATAAACTGCTACTATTTGATTATCTGTTGGAATAAATAACATAATATTAAATTTTGAAACAATTGGTTAAAAAAAAGTAAGTAAGTAAAAATAGTTTATTTTGATATAGAATTAAAAACATTTAATTTCATTTCTCAACATGAATTTGAAAATTCCTAAAATCAAAATACACATCTTAAGCTTGCATAAGGTGTCTACTTAACCTTAAAAACTCTCAAAAATAAGAATATATTTTAGTTAGTTGGTTTAGAAAGTAGGTTCTAATTTTCGCGAGTTAGGATATTTAAATTCTTCACAAATTACATAATCTTGTATTTCTAGTGGAGATTCAACAAATTTTCTATCATAGAGTCTTTTACTTTTAAGGTGGAATTCACGAGATCGTGCTTTTGCAATTTTGAGTGCTTTATTAGCAGGAGGGTAATAATTTTGTTTTAAAGGAGATTCATAAGGTAATTGACCATAAAATAAATAGACAGGTGGGAATTTGGTTATGGAATGTAGCGTGTTATTGTGTTCTTGGATGACTTGGGCTAATAATCTAGTCCAAGGTATTTTATAAGATGTGGAATTAACTTTACATTTGAGCCCAGTAACTATACTTTGATTAACTCGTTCTACCTTCCCATTGGTTTGGGGGTGATGTGATGATGTAAAACGTTGTTGTGTATGATATTTTCTGAGGAATTTTTGGAATCTTGGAGACATAAAAGATTTATATCTATCACTAAGTATTGTTTTAGGTGTTTGAATATTGAATATTTGTTTTAAATGTTTGTTTCGGTAGTAACACTTTTGGATGAAAAAGCCCAAACAAACCCAGTTGCATGATTTATTATTATGTGGAAGAATTTCTGTGATGTGATGATGCAAAACGTTGTTGAATATGATATTTTCTGGGGAATTTTTTGAATCTTGGAGACCTAAAAGATTTATGTCTTTCGCTAAGTATTGTTTTAGGTGTTTGAATATTGAAAATTTGTTTTAAACAGTTAGTATATGTTTCGGTAGTAACACTTTTTGAATGGAAAAGCCCAAACAAACCTAGTTGCAAGATCATTATTATGTGTAAGATTTTTTTTTGTTGAATTGTAATAATAAAATCCACCCACAGTATCACTAGAAAAACATTCAAAAGGTTGATCTGTGGCTGGCATAGCTTGTAATAAGCCAAATCTTTTTGAAGTGATGGGAAAAAACCGTTGAATTCGCGACACCGTTACCGTTACTGTTACCGACACCAAATTAAATTATCATGTCAATTCATACAATGAAGCGAAAGTATCAAAAGGAAATAGTTCACGTGCAGAAAACGAAATGATTGGTATTATGAATAAAAATAATTCAGAAAATTATTTCAAGATAAATTTAACACGCGCGGTGAAAACAGATAAAAATGACTCAAGACCAAATAAAACGATGAAAATGAAATAACAAAACACGGAAAATATTATAATTTAACTAGCACGAGAAAAGAAATAGACTGAAGTATTATAAAAAGTAAAAATTAAAAATTAAAATAAGGAAATATTTCACGAAAGTTTTAAGAAACGTGGTTACTGATACGGAAATGAAGTGAAATCATTTTGTAGAAAAGAAAAGATAGAAATTATAGATACTTCAAACAATACGCTCAGTATGAAGATAGAAAAAAAGCATAATGTTCACGAATACCGTAAACAAGACAGGCAGCAAAGAAGTCATAATTTTTGGAGTGATAGGAAGCGGGAACCCTATTTTGCAGATAAATGTTATTACAAAAGATATGAAACTACATCTCATGGAAGAAATGATGAATGTATTGAGAGTTGTTAAAATTGTGGATGAAAATTCATAAGTTCCATTGGTATTCATTTCAAAGAATACCAATTAATTAAATTTCATATTTTATGTATTTGTAAATTTACGTTTTAAGCAATAGATTGCAATTTTTGTATGTAAAATAATATGCCTTATTTTTCATGTACAATAGTGCATTAAATGAAAATTGTAATATAATTTTTGTAGTAGTTTATAATAATGAATAAAAAAAACACTTCATTTAAAAGTATTTCCTCCACAATAAAACATTTCCTGACGTGTAAAAACCCCCTTTCTGTTATTTTGATTGGCGAGATTAAGCGTCGCCAATAATAATTATTGTAACACTTTTTTTGTTGTTTTTCAGTTTTAATTCTGATTTAGATGTGATGTAATATAGAACCGAGTTCTCGGCGGTATATCCGAGTTTCTGAACCAGGCTTTTGCTTGGTAACAATAATAAATTTGTTAGTTTTATCTATCTGAACTTTTTATTGATGTGTAAATTAACGAGAAATTTTTACTATGAATAAGAACTGATTCGAAGAAGAATAAATAATTTCGATTTCCAATATTTCATTTTTTGGCGTCTCGCGTCATGATGTCTGGATTCTGGATTGGAATGAAGCTGATTTGTTTTTGATAAATGGTTCTCTGAAGACTTGAGGTAAGCTCAGTCTAATTTATATTTTGTTGAACTGTAAAAAAAATTGATACGTTGATTGAAACTATTGATACGTTAAAAAAGAAACGTGCTTGTTTGCGAACGCAAACCACTAAGTTATGTACTAAAATATGTACAATTCTTGAAGATGACTCTATGTCATTAGAAAACAAGTTTGATATGTTAAATATCTGTAAAGATCAGTTAAATGAAAAATATGAAACATTAAAAAAAATAAATTCTGACATACGAGACGAAATCGCTGATGCAGATTTCGAAAAAGAAATTGAAAGCTCAGAAAGCTATAGTGAAAAAATTATCGAACCGCGTTACAAAATAACGAAATTCTTAAATGAACGCTACTCCCAAAACCAAAATAACACTTTTCAAAATTTTATGAAAAATGAATCCGTTTCTCAAAACGGAAATATAGAGAAATCTGTGAAATTGCCGAAGCTGACAAGAAACAAATTTTTTGCTGATAGCAGTTCTTGGCTCGAATTTTGGGGGGCAATTTTCTAATGCTATTGAGAAGAATTCTAATTTAACCCCAATTGGTAAATTCGAATATTTAAAATCCCTGCCTGGAGGCAGTGCGTATAATGCTGTTGCAGGTTTTTCACTTTCCGAGGAAAATTTTAAAGCTTCTGTTGATTTGTTAAAAGATCGCTATGGTCGTAACGACCTAGTTATCAATGCTCATATGAGCAAATTATTAAATTTAAAACAGGTAAAGAATGCTTCAAATGTTAAAAAATTACGAGAATTGTATGATAAATGCGAGATACAAATAAGAAATTTAAATTCTCTTGGTGTTACGTCAGGAAGTTATGGTCAGCTTCTCTGCCAGATTTTAATGAAATTAATACCTTCTGAAATAGCGCTAGATTTTAATCGTAAAAGAGCCAATACTGAAAAAATGGAGATCGAAGAGCTTCTTTCCTTCATTAAGAACGAAGTGCAATCGCGAGAAGCTACGATGACACTGAAGAGCTCTGAAAATGGTTTTAGTGCTAAAAATACAAAGTATAATAACAATTATAAACAGTTGAATAATTATAAACGCGACATTCCTCCAGCCTCTGCATTGGCCACTAATGTAAAAAATGCTTGTATTTTTTGTGAAAATGATCACGATTCTAAATTATGTACAGATCGTACTATTCATCAAAAACGTGATAAATTGCGCAACCACGGACGTTGCTTTGTTTGTTTCCGAAAATGTCATGTGTCGGCCAAGTGTAAATTTAATTCTGAGCAATGTAAATTTTTTAATAGCAATTTTCACCATTTTCGGTTTGTTTAAATAGGAATTCTAATCAAACTGTCCCAAAAGAAATCAAATCAGCAGACTCTATAATCACTTCAATTACTCATTGTAAAGTCAACTCAAATGAAAATTCCTTTAAAGAAGTTATTTTACAAAAAGCTTGCGTAAAAGTGGAATCTGGAATAAATTCTGAACTCTCCTTATGTTTATATGATTTAGGCTGTCAAAAATCTTTTGTAACAGAACAATTAGTTTCAAAATTAAATCCACGAATTATTCGTAGAGAAAAATTTCAGATTTTCTCCTTTGCAGCTACTAAGCCGCAAATAAAAACTTATGACGTCGTGCAATTAAAATTATCCCATGTTGAAAAGAAATCGCGTTTCATTTTTATTGAAGCTTTAGTAACAGACGTAATTTCTAACGTAACAATTCAACCCTCACTTCTCAACAAACAGATAAGAGACAAATTGGCGCCCTACAAGTTGTTGAATCTTGCTGCGCCATGCGATTCTCAAATAAATATATTAATTGGAGCGGATTATTTTTATCATATCTGTCACGAGGGAGAGGTACAGAAAATAACTAAATCTCTATTTTTATGTGAAAGTTTATTCGGACACTCATTATGTGGGTTCTATGAGGATGAAAAAAGGAATATGAAATACGCATCGTTTTAAATATGTCCGTTGTAAATCTAGAGAGAGAGGATTTGGAATTTTTATGGGAAATGGAATCTTTGGGTATTACGCAATCAAATGAAAATATTTCAGATATGGATAAGGAAATTGTGAATAAATTTGAGAATAATTTAAAATTTGTAAATAATAGGTACGAAACGGGTTTATTGTGGAAGGATGAGAAAACTACAGTAGATAATAATTTTATAATAGCAAGGAATCGTTTTAACGAATTAAATCGTAAACTCGAAAAGGATAAAGACTTATGTAAAAAATATAAGGCTATTGTATTGGAACAAAAAACTACCGGAATTGTAGAAGACTGCCCTGATAGAATAATTGAGAATGGGTATTTTAAGCCTCATAGACCAGTTTTAAGAGAGGATAAATTAACTACCAAACTGAGGATGGTTTTCGATGCTTCTTCTAAAGAAAACATTTAAATTCTTTAAATGACTGCTTATACCCAGGTCCTAATCTTAATCCTAACATACTTGATGTTATAATGAATTTTAGAAAATATAATATTGCATTTTGCGCTGACTTAGAAAAAGCCTTTTTGCAAATTGGGATATCAGAAGAGGATCGGGATTATTTAAATTTTTTGTGGTTTGGTGACGAAAATGATAACTTAACTTTTTTGAGATTTACTCGAGCTGCTTTTGGGGTAACTTGCAGTCCCTTTATTTTGGCTGCAACGATTAGATATCATATTCGGGAATATATTGATCATCCTGAAGTCGTTAAGATCTTGAATTCATCTTTGTACGTAGATGATTTAATAACGGGGTCAAAATCTGATGAAGACGCTTTTTATCTATCATCAACGGTTTCGGATATTTTTAGGGAAGCTGGTATGAATTTGCGAAAATTCAATACTGATTCTGTTAAACTTAGAAAAATATGGGAGGAAAATAAGTTATGTGACTCAGAAGAAAATTCGAATAATTCTTTGAAGATTTTGGGATTATTATGGGATAACAATTGGGATATTTTACGTTTTGACGTACAATCCTTTCCTGATGATTGGAAATTTAATCCAACGAATCGCGTTGTTCTTAAAGCCATGTTAAAAATCTTTGATCCGATTGGATTCATCGCACCATTCTCTATTCGTATGAAAAGTTTGCTACATGAAACATGGAAAAGGGGTTTGGAATGGGATGAAAAAATTCCCTGATGATTTAAAATTTGAATGGGAAAAATGGTGTTCAGAAATCGAACATTTAGATAAATTTGAGGTTCCCCGCAAATATTTTCCACAGGGCTTAGAATTTTCGGACCCAATTGAAATTAATATTTTTTCCGATGCCAGCCCTAAGGCTTATGGGGCTGTAGCTTATTTTCGATATATCACAAGTAATAATGAAATTATGACCAGTCTTATTTGGGCAAAATGTAGAGTTTCCCCGATTAAGTGCTTGACAATCCATCGTCTTGAATTAAAGGGGGCATTAATAGCTGCTAGGATGTCTAAATATTTAAAAAATGTATTTAATTTTCAAAATTTGGAAATGCATATCTGGTCAGATTCCACTATTACGTTATACTGGATAAAAGGATCAGCCAAGAATTGGAAGCCTTTTGTGGCTAACAGGGTTATAGAAACACAGTCTTTGACTGATCCGAAATTGTGGAAGTATATTTCGGGTAAAGGCAACCCGAGTGATCTTCTTACTAGAGGCGAGAATTTACATAACCTCAGTAAAAATAAATTATGGTATTATGGTCTTGAATGGTTATCATTACCAAAGGACAGTTGGCCAAAACCTGAAAAGGTACCATTTAACGTAAACATTCTAAATCAAAGCACTTTGAATGAAAGAAAATCATCGAAGTTGAGTTCTGACCAAATATCTTGTACAGTAGGTGTTGTACCTCCAGAATCATTGTTAAAAATAGAAAATTTTAGTAATATTTCCAAATTACTAAACATCACAGCATGGATCTTTAGATTTCTAAACAATATCAACAAAAGTAAAACTAAAATTTCAGGTGAGCTGACAGCAACAGAAATTGAAAAAGCTGAAATTTATTGGATAAAACAAACTCAATTATCTGTCTTTGATCGTGAAATTGATTTTTTGAAAAAGGGAAAGCCCATCGATAAAGATTCAGCATTGTATAATCTGAATCCAAAATTAGATGAGAATGATTTACTGATTGTATCTGGCAGATTACAATTTTCAGAATTTTCTCAAAGGGAAAAACATCCTTTTATACTTCCAAATGGCAGTACTTTCACAAAATTGTGGATTCAGAATGCCCATGAAAAGGTTTTCCATTTTGGAATGGCAACTATATTAGCTCATCTACGAGAAAAATATTTTATAATCAGAGCACGAAAATTGATAAAATCCGTACTGAAAAAATGCCTCATTTGTACAAAATTGAAAGCTTCTCCTGGAAAGGAGGAAATTGCACCTTTACCAAAAGATCGTATAATAGATTCCCCCCCCCCTTCCAGACCTGTGCTGTGGATTTTGCAGGTCCTATTTATGTCAAAACAAAAACTGGCCAAGAAAAGGCTTACAATGTTCTTTTCACGTGCGCAGTCACTAGAGCCGTACATCTCGAATTATGTACGAATTTATCTACTAAAACCTTCCTTTTAGCATTTAAACGCTTTATAGCTCGAAGAGGAATATGTAAAACTATGTATAGTGACAATGCGAAAACATTTATCAAAACAGATAATTTACTTAGAGAAGTTTGGAGCCGAATATCAAAAGCTGAAGTTTTACGATATTTTAATAAAAATAAGATCGTTTGGAAATTTATTGTTCCAAGAGCCAGTTGGTAGGGGGTGGGGGGGATTTTGGGAACGAATGGTTCGTTCGGTAAAAACTCTGTTGAAGAAAGTTCTTGGTCGGTCTTGTCTCTCATTTGAAGAAATTCAAACCACTTTGACCGAAATGGAGGCTGTGATTAATGGTCGCCCATTGACGTATGTGTATGAATAAAACAGTGAACCGCTTCAACTTACAACTTCTCATTTTTTGATCGGCAAGCGAATAAATTCTCTACCAGAACTTCATTGTGTTTCAGAAATTAAATAGAATAAAATAACACTGACTAAAATTTTGAGATATCGAGATCAAGTTTTAAACCATTTTTAGAAACGTTGGAGGCAGGAATATTTGCTAGAAATTCGTTTTGCTAATTTTACAGTTCCAGTCAAAACTCCAACTGAATTCGAAGTTGGAGATATTGTGTTGATTAATGAGGATAAAACTCCAAAGCACATGTGGAAGTGTGGACGAATAACAGAATTGTTTTTAGGAAGAGATTCGAAAATTAGATCTTGTGCAATTCAGACTGTTTCCGGTGTGATAAAAAGACCAGTCCAATTGATTTATAAACTGGAACTTGATATTATGGACTAAATGAACATTATCATGAACATTTTATTTACATTTTCTTACTATATTAACGTTTTCTAATCCCATTATTTTGTATATTTTAGTTTCAGTATTTACTCGTGTGAAAACTTTGTTTTTGTAACTTCCTTATTGTAAGTATGTTCTATTTTTTTATCTTATCAATGTAGTTTAAAATTTTTTAGAAATTTAATTTGAATGATGAACAATTAATTGTTCCTCCGGGGGCAGTGTGTAAAAACCCCCTTTCTGTTGTTTGATTGGCGAGATTAAGCGTCGCCAATAATAATTATTGTAACCCTTTTTTTGTAGTTTTTCAGTTTTAATTCTGATTTAGATGTGATGTAATTTAGAACCGAGTTCTTGGCGGTATATCCGAGTTTCTGAACCAGGCTTTTGCTTGGTAATAATAATAAATTTGTTAGTTTTATCTATATGAACTTTTTATTGATGTGTAAATTAACGAGAAATTTTTAGTATGAATAAGAACTGATTCGAAGAAGAATAAATAATTTCGATTTGCAATATTTCATGACGATTCAAAAAATACACACGTAATTGTTCAAGTTTTCACTTCTGTCGGCACTTTCGGAGTGCCATTGTTTTTTGCTTTGGTTTTTTAATTCTCTTTCATGTATCACAATGTTTAACAAATTGTTTAATATCTATTGTCATGTTGGGCCAATAATAGTTTGGAGATATTAAGTTAAGCATTTTTTGTATACCTAAGTGTCCAAAATTATCATGAGCAATATGTAATAATTTTTTTCTAAATGACATTGCTACTACTATTTTCTTGAATCCTTTTCTCTGAGTAATTATAATCCCATTCTCTTTTTTGTATTTTCTGTCACAAACATTATCTTTTACCTTGCATCTCCATAATTTCTTTTTTGTCCAGTAAGAAACTTACATGTTGATTAAGATAAGCAATAGGATTTCGTGACAACATGCCTGCTTCGACATTTGTAGAACCTCTTTGATACTTGATCTCATAATCGAAGATGCTAAGTGTTAAAGACCATCGAAAAAGTCTACGTCTTAAATTTTTAACATTCTTTAACCATACCAGAGATGTATGGTTGGTATGGATTGTGAATTTGGTACCATGAGAATAGTGATAAAACTTATCAAAAGTATCAATGATAGCAAGACATTCCAATTCAGTTATAAAATAATTTTTTCATAACTCTTCAAAATCCTAGAATGGTAAGCAATAGGATGCAAGAAATTATCTTTACCTGGTTGTTTTAGAACTGTACCTACTGCTACCTGAAAGGCATCTACAAACATGTGGAGGGGTTATTTTGGGTCATAAATTGTTAGAATTGGTTTTGCAATTAGAGTATTTTTTTAATTTTTCGAAAGATTTTTGACATTCTGAGTTCCATTCCCATATTGTGTTTTCCCTAAGTAATTTAGTGAGGGGTATATAATTTCAGCATATTTATCTATGAATTTGTGTTAAACATTAATGGAACCAAAAATCGTTGTAGTTCTTTAACATCAGAGCGAGGTTTAAATTTTTTAATTTTCTCAATATTGGTATTAGCTGGAGTTAAAGTCCCATTGGTGATCTCATAGCCTAAGAAATTAATTTAATTTTGATTTAATTTACATTTAAAAAGTTTAAGTTTAAGGTTTTCTAATTTACAGATTTCAAAAATTTTTGTTCTTCTAGAGAGGAGGAGAAAATTATGATATCGTTAAAGTAATGGCAAGCAAAATCAATTTTATACTTATTGCGGATTCTTCTAATGGTTCTATTAAATATTGAGGGGCCTGTCTTTATACCAAATGGGGGCAACAGCCATTCGAAGAGGCCAAAATTGGCGGCAAAGGCTAATTTTTCTGTATCGGATGGGTGTATTGGTATGTGCCAGTAGCCAGAGGCTAAGTCCAAAGTGGAAAAATACTGGGCACTTCTCAATTTATCTAAAATTTCATCGATACGAGGTAAAGGTTCTGCATCAGTTTTAACTATTGCGTTTAATTTTCTATAATCTATACAGAGTCGTGTCTTTTTGCCTTCCTCTCTTTTCATAGCCAAGATGACAGGGACAGAATAAGAGCTATTGCTTTCTTTTATGAGACCAGCCGCTAATAAAGATTGAACTTAAGTTTTATTTCTTTTTCTTCTAAGGGGGAAGTTCTGTAGGGCCTCAAAGATATAGGTAGGTCAGATTTTAGTAAAACGCGTTGTGATTCAATATTTATCTTATCCACATGATATTTATGTTTTGCAAAAATATCCCTATAATTTTGAACTATTTCCCTTAAATACCCATTTTCAATTAAATTTATTTCTCCAATTAAATCTGAATCATAATCATTAATATCGCGAAAATTTTGAGGAGTCAGTGAACTTCTGTAATCAGGCTGCACGCTACATTCATTGTGATTAGCTACAAGAAAGTCCTGAGTATTCACACAATTTTCATTAGTATATGGTGATACTTTGTCATCATTATATCCATTTAAATTATCATTACTATCACCATTTATTAATAATTCATCATTACATGAAATAGAATTTTCATTATAAGTTATTACCAAGTTATCATCACTAAATAAATTCAAACTATCATAATCAGAAGTTATCAAGTTACCATGAACTTTTTGCAGTTTATTTACAGTCACAGTATTAAAATGAAGTGATCTCTCATCATGTATGGATATACTCTTATTTACAATCTTCCTTCCCTGTTTTACTGTACAATTCTTACAATTTATATTTAAATTAAATTTTGAACATTCTTTTAATCAAATGATACAGTAATCCAAATCTGTATCCCATACTAAAAAGTTAACATATTTTTTTATTTTACCCACTCTAAGAAGAATACTACACTTTTGATTAATTAGTAAATATCCTTTTACCTGACCTATAGTAACTGGAAGAACAATTTCAATTTTAGCATTCAATTTTGTAACAAACTTTAATGGTAAAATTGCGATGGTTAACCCGGTATCGACGACACATGGTAAAGCATAATTATTCGTATATCCATACACAATTAATTGTCAAATATTACGAGTACCAATTGGAAGAGTATCGGAGGGTGTTGAACTGTTATTGGAAATACACTCTTTTTCCCAGTGGAAAGCATTCATTACTCCTCTGTTTACACAAATTCTACATGGCCTAGATGGGTCCTGATTCTGAAAATAATTCTTTTGCACTCTGTTTTGGAAATTTCTAGGTCTTTGAACATTATAGTTTGTTTGAGGAATCCAGTTTCGAGGAGAATTAAACTGATTATTGGGCCGATTTGACTGAATCCAATGTCTAGGAGTATTATATTGTTGAAAATTTTGTCTATTAGGCTGCACACTATATCGAGGAGTATCAAATTCGGTTGGATTAGGTTTACTTGATAATGATGGATTTGTAACAGCAGGGGTGGAAACTTCCACAAATTGCTTAACAATTCTATACCATTCTGTAGTACTTTCAGGAGGGTTAACAATTAAGTAGTTTTGATATTCTGGTTTTAACCTGTCAGTTAGACCTTGTAATAATATAGTTTCACATAAATGCAATTTTCTTCCAATTTCAATATTTTTTTTTTCAAAAATAGGTTTCTAAGTTACTTAAACAATCCAATTTTAAAGCAAAGAATTCAGAAAATTTAGGGATATTTACCCTAATAAAATTCTCAGTTAAGATATCAGCTATGTTTTCGTATTTAATGCAATTAAGACAATCGTTAATGTAAATCTTAAGAGCTTCTCCCTTTAAAATTTGAGAAATATTTTTAAACTTTCAATCATCATCCTTCTTTTCTTTTTCCCAAGCATCGTCGAAGTATTTTAACCACGCTTGTATCTCAACTCCTAAATCTGGATCAAACGCTATAAATTTTGGTTCTGCCATGATATTTAATCTAACAAAAGAGTTAACTCGATCTTATTTTAAATATCCGGATCTTAAAAACATTAAATTTTAAACTTATAACACTATATACCATAGAAGTAACGAAATAGATAAAATAGTAAATAAATATGTAATTTATGATCTCAGTAACATATTGAAAAACAGTAGAATTCTCCTTAAGAATATCTGATCTTAAAACATGAAAGTCTAAAATTTATACCACTGTCTATAATATTATGATGACGTATCATACTAAATAATCAGATAAATAAATAAATAAATTAACCTTAACAACACTTAAATATTTGTATACGACAAGATTTGCAACAGAAATAATTTTTAAAACAGTAATTTAATCAGCACATAATAGCATTTAAACCCTCTAACATTCAGAGTAGATTAAATTTAGTTTGCTATTAAATAAACAATGAAGAACAAGAAAAATAAAACATTTTAAAAATAACAAGAAATAATAAACAACAATAAATAAAAATACCATCTTACAGTCACTCTGGAACATATTTCACAAAGAGAAGATGTCACAACGCTACAAAATCTTTAAATTCCTGACAACACCGAAGTCGTGCACTTTCCTAATTCATTAGAATCAGCATAACGAAACAAGTAAAATGCATGCATCTTTATAAGTTGCGCAAGACATCCATTCTTCATGGGCATCTTCGAAACATATTTTACCAAATTTGGAAATTTCACACGTTTAAGGTCCACATAAAACTTTTTGTTGATCAACAGCTTTTTTTTTTTTTTAAATCACGGATACTTACTGTCTTGAAGGTAGAAATTTTCTGATCTCAAAAACTAATCACAAAACAAGGATTGCTGATTTCACATAACTTCTGTCTGTTTATGAAACGTTATTTCCTGTTGACTTTTTATTATTGTCATAAATTCAAGTTAGAATTAGGTGTGAATGGCAGTCGGAAGACGTTGATAAACATGTTTAACTCTGTGCAAGGTTTCCCGTCTCGATCAGGCGGCCGTGTGGTGTCACCAACAACAAATAACTTCAGTCCGTTTTCAGTAGAAGAAAAAACTTTATTGACATTTGAAATGTCAAGTCAGGAGGAATGCTCGGTAGACTGTAGTTAAATATATGCATCAGTACGATCCGTTGCGACAGTCAATAATTGTCCCAAATTTAAAGACATTATTTAGGTGAATGGATTGAATCCACTGGGCATGAAACCCTTCTAAAACTTTATCAAAAATCTCTACATTATTAACTAAAAAGACGATGTTTCGAATTAGAAGCCAGTAAAATTTTTTACTCTGCTCGTTAGCCAACGCTAAACGTCAAGCTTCTCTCCGAATCAGGATGTGCGAGAGTTTTAAACTAGCTCGCGTAAGAACACAAAACACGTCACGTGACCGACTTTCATCAAATCACAAGGTTTTTTAAAGAACTCTATTAGCATTTCTGGTGGAACTATCTTGTCGAAAAACGGTTTCCTTCGCGCGAAAAATGTTCTACGCTCTTCTAGAATATTCGATAATCTCGTACCAGACGCCTGCTATATCAACAAACGAATTTATGTGGTTTGAGGCTGTGGTTAAACTTCGAATTTAATACGTAATAAAAAAAAAGAAAATGAATCTTTGAGGTAGAAGGAAAAAAAATAAAGCTTTTCGGAAATATTTTAATAGACATTTAATATTTAATAATAAAATAACTTTACGGGAATAGGATTTTCTGAGCGGAATAATTTAATCGATGAAATATTTTAGCATTTAAATAAAGAAGTTATAGCAATTTGATTACACGGGAATAATAATAATAAATTTTAATAATGGATTAAAATAAAGATGTTCTATTTAAAGAATGAATTAAAAAAGCTATCGCCATTTTTAGATCTAACTACTCTCGAATAAATATTTTTAAGTGGATTAGGATAAACTGGCTTTACATATGAATATTAGAAGATTATTTTAAGAATGAGAATTATTTTAATAGACAGGGGTTTTATACAGAACATTATTCAATATCAAAATTTTATAGAATAATTTAGCAGATTGCGGAAAAAATTAAATTTTGTAATACACTAGGGGGCTCTGCCCCCTACGAGCTGCGCTCGCCAACCCCCGTTCTGACACCGCGTGATTTAAAAACACTCTGATTTGATCATCTCTAAAACGATTACGGAAGATTGTATTATAATTAAACAACCAGTGGCGATCTGCTGTAACAGGGTTTCCATTCATTTTCCTTTCACTGACGGATTTTAAGGTCGCTGTTGAAACAGATTACAACTGTAACTGTCACCAAAATATATGATTTAACGCCAAACGTGCATAATCGTGGCGTCGCGTCACTTTCAGTTGACATCAGATGCGTTACATGAGTTAGTTTTTTCATCGGGGAATTTTTAATTCAACGCTTATTTGTCTTTTGATACTTCTCCATTACCCGGTCAATCAATTTTCATTAAAAAAAAAATTATAAAAATAAAAACTATCGTTAAATTGTAACACCAAATAAACAAATAGAAGAATTTTGATATTGGAAAGGAAATATTATTATTTACGCTGTTTTAAAATTTGCAATAATAGGTAAAAGATATGTCGAAATAAATTGATCTCTCATGAAAATATAATTATTAATTGAAATTGTTTGGAAATATTGTTATTTGATCATTTTAAATGTGACGTAAATTTCCCTAGTTACTCGTATTTCTCTTTTTAATATTCACGCGCAAGTATATTTTTATTACGTCATTTTCTACATTTATTGCTTTTAACACGTGATCATTTAAATATTATTTTAAAGTTTTCTTTCTGTTTTTAATAGTCTCCTGTAAATACATTTCTTAATTGAAAAGGAATATTATTACGTGCGCTATTTTACAAATTGGCAACGGTTCAAATAATGGAATTTATGAAATATGAAATAAATCTTCGTCAAAATAATGAAAATTTTGAATAAAAAATTGAAATATAACCTCAAAAAATGAGTCAAATTGAAAAAATAATTGCAGTCTGCACACCGCAACCTTGTAAACTATATCCTTACAAATTATGGTTAAATTCCTGTGCATACTTTTCATTTCTATAAAACTTTTATAAGAAAATTATTTTGACCAACTTTAATATTAAATATCTCTTAAAATAATTCTTCGATTTAAAAACTGTCTACTTCAGCGTGTTTATCGAACATTTCTTTATAAATCCACCAATTTTTAAATTTTTATTTGCAATAGTTTTCTGGATATTAGTCCAGAAAGACTTCAAGGCACAAAATCTTAATTGACAGCGGCGGCCGCGGTGGTTACTTTTTTTTAATATAGAGAGATTCTATAAGGAACCTGTAGCCATTGAAAAGCGCATCCGTAGGTGTCGGATAGGGAGTAGATCCATTGTATCTTCCGTTGGGGGTACTTTCCGCGGACCAACAGGCAGAAATGAAAATTCTTGAAACACTGGAAATTGGTCTTTCATGAGATATCACCGATTATTAAAAAATTGTTTATAAGTGGTATTGAAATCTGTAATAGATTTTGTGTTGTATTTACATTTTTCATGTTAGTGTCGCCCGTGCAAAATGAAATAATTAGTTTATCTTTATGGTAGGAAGCTTCGTAAAGCTATTCATCAGTTTTGAGTTCAGATATAAACTGTCATATTACTTTCTATCGGTCTGAAAGTAACTTTTTAATGCGTGTCTTTCTCCGTGATCAATATTACAATTTTTCATATTTATCAATAACACGAAATGTATATATTACACACGAAATGTATGTATTACACACGAAATGGGTGTATTACAATATAGGGAGTAGAGCAAGAGCGTGCCAAGCCACATTTTTGAACTTCTGAGATATTTCAGTTTGAAAATTTGATCAAATACTCAAATCAAGATATATAACCTAAATTTTTTTCGCCAATGTCTTAGTAACATTTGAGATATTCTGATTAACAATATGGTATTACTTTACTGATATTACAATTACTTTTTTTGTAAATTATCCATCTTCATTGAAGGCATAAACATCTGGGGAAAAAACGAAACCGATGCTGCCACCAAATGATATTAGAAACAAATTGTATGTTGGATATTATAATTTACAATATTAAGCAACAGATTACAGAGTTAGATTTATTTCACCAAAAATGTGGCGTGGCACTTTCTTGCCCCGACCCCTTTAATAAGTCAGTGATTTTCAACTGGTGTACCATGAAAAAACCTCAGTTTCCAAGCCGACAAATTTTGAAGAATTACAACTACTATTTAATAATTTTAAAAAATATTAATAATTTTTAATATTAAAAAGTTAGTGTTAATAAGTTTTACAAAGACGTTTTAGTCCCTTCTGTTAGTATATCAAACGTATGCTATTGAAATGAAATCAAATTAGTAAAATTCAATGCAAAACGTTTCACTTCCATTTTATCAAAATTTAAATTTCGTTACATAAAAGATGTTTCTTATAACACCTTAGTTACGAAAGTTTGTTACAGCCATTTATTATAACTTCTAATTACCGCACAATTTCAATTTTTACACCTTCGAGGAGACAAAAAATGTTCATTTAAATGCATTTTTAAATTGTTTGAAAACTGTATTTGATGATATTGATCAACATGAAATTCCTCAAAATTCCTCAAACCTCAATCCCTCCTCAGTACTGTATTAAGTTAAAATAAACAGTTGACGTATCCTGTATAGATTTTCCACTATATAAGTTTTTAATATATGATCCTCTCAATCATAAAGAAACTGGGTTCGTACGGCTCCTGGAATTTTGCGACCAGGAAATTTTTTTATATCAGTATTTTCTTAAAGAAAATCTCTCCTTAGAAAAAGGCGAAGTTTCGCGAGTTTAACTTAGTTTTTTTCTTTTTTCGGTAAAGAAAATATTGGTGAAACTCCTGGAAAATTCCCTGATCCGTACGAGTCCTGAAAAATGGTTAAAATGTGATTTAAAAGGAATGGGGGATTAGTCAGTGACTGTAACAGCGCAATGTATTGGTTAGATTGGCATTAGTACCGTACATATAAGTTAGCGTTACTCACAGACATGTTTCTGCTGTATAATATAGGTATAGTCATTTTTAACAATAAGAGGCTTCTTAAAAACTAACCTGGTTAAAATACACCGATGTAAGAATGGAACAATATAAAAATTATCTTGGATTACCTATTTCTGTTGCAACTTATCATTCAACTAAACGATAAGCGACTTTCAGAGGCAATAGGGAGCCATAGAAAGAAAAATGCTTAACAGTCGTAAAAACTACATTGACATAAGAAAAGTCTAAAATTTGGATAAATAACAGAAAGAAAGAAAAAAAAAGCATATTAAATAGTTTAAATAGTTTAACAATTTAAAATGAAAAAAAAAAATGCTAAGTATAAAAGTAAATTTCATTAATTCCAAAAGAACAGACGAAATACTACCGAGGATCGAACACATCTAATAAAAAAATTCTTTACTGAGACCATACATTTAAACATAACGAATAAAAATGCTTCTAGAGTAGTCTATATAATTGTTTTTTTAAATAAATATTAAACAAAGACTCAATAGCCAATGGAAGGACAAGTGTTTAAATGAATAGAGAGGAAAACTCAGTCTTCACTATTAAATAACATCTCATACCTAGGCCGTTTTCGATCACAGCGTCGGACACCTCATAGTCTGAAAATTCTGCGATGATTTCATTATGAATATTATAAACAATTTTATAGACGTTTTATGAGAAAACTAAGGTATATGAAGTTGATTATATTTTTTTTATTTAAAAAATAATTGGTTTTATTTATTTTTAAGACTTTGTGATTGGCTTGGCTATGCATCCAGAGGAATACATGGATAATAATGATTTAGTCCAAGCTTCGATTGTTTTACACGATCCACGCAAATTAGTGAATCCTATGACTGAAGGAGTAACTTTAACAGCAGGAAAATTGTACGAGTTGCAGGTAACAATGGTAAGTTAAATCCTTTATTCTAATTTTAATTGTTTTTATATATCTTATTGTATATACTGTTAAATTTTTTCTCGACTCTTTTTATGTTGAAAAATCCATCTCATTGTAAGGAATAAAAAAACTTTTTAATATGATTATATTCAAAAAATTAAAATGAAATTTTCTCAGTGAGTGTCAGCACGAATAATCTTTTTAAAGATTTAGCGTTTAATATAAATCTTTTTAATCTAGATAATTATCTGTTTCATATAGATTGAAGTGGACTTTATACCAGACAATTATTATAAACTAGCAAGCTACGCCCGCTGCGATGGTCGATTTCTACAAATGAACCTTGAGTCAAACGAAATATATCGTTTAATTTGATCTTGTATTTGAAAACAATCTGTATATTTACCTAAAATATCCTTCCACATTACTGAAAAATGACGCCATTGCACTATTATATATTATCTAATGGGCAGTCAAAATTTTAGCTGTTGAGGATCTACTCTTTTATTTGGTCATTTACAGTTAGGGTTTGGTAAAGAACGATAAAACTATATGCAATATACTAAAACCATCACAAAATATCATCGAACTAACAATGCAAACAAATTAACTATCAAAATCCATCCAGTAGAAGTTTTTATAAAGGCTAATCTTTGATAATTGGGTTCATCTGATTATAGAACTTTTCCACATAATTCTAAAACTAACATAGAACGATATGAAATATACTAAAACCAGAAATAAAAATTATCTACTTAGCAATGCAAGTCGCAAAAAATACGTCCAGTAAAAACTTTCAAAAAGGCTAATCTTTCAGAATTGGGTTCACCTGACTATATAACCTTCACACATAACTGTTTGACTAAGAAACGTAGAACAATATGTAGTACACTAAAACCATTCCTGAAATAGCATCTAAATAACAATACAATTCTCATCAAAATCCGTCCAGTAGAACTTTTTCAGAAGGCTAATCTTTCATAATCGGGTTCACCTGATTATAGAACTTCCCATAATAATTCTATAACTAAGCTACGCAGAACGATATGTTATGCAATAAAACCTTCCCTGAAAAATTATCTATCTTACAGTTTAAGTTCTATGCAAATCCATTCAACAGAACTCGAGTTATAAGCAGCCGGAACGAAATTTCATATATAAGGTAGAATAGAAGTATAGTGCTATTAATATAATTTACACTTGAATAAAAAAAAAGGTACTTTTTGGTTAGCCGAGCGCCAGTGATATATGTACATATCTATACTAATATTATAAAGTAGTAAAGATTGTTTTTTGTTTGTTTGTTTATTTGTTTGTAGGGGGTAATCTTTGGAACAACTGAAGCGATGTCAAAAGTGATGGGGGCAAATTGATGGTGACAATCCCTGCTCTAACATAGGCTATATTTTATGTCGGTGTGACTCCCTCCAGGGGCGTGTAAAAGCGAAAAACGTTCTAAAATTTTGTTTTTTTTTATACTGGAGGAGCTAGGAACATGAAATTTGGCATGGTAGTTACTTATAAGATATAAATGCTCTCTAAGAACAAATTCTAAAATTTGTTCTAAAATTCGTTCTAAAATTTCGATTTTTTTATATTGAAAGAGCTAGAAACATAAAATTTGGCATGGTAGTTACTTATAAGATGTAAATGCTCTCTACAAATTCTAATAAAATTCTAAATTTAAAAGGGTGAGATGAGCGAAAAGCGTTTTAAAACATTCTGATTTACAATTTCTATGGAATCTTTGGAACTACAGAACCGTTTTCAAAAATGATGGTGGCAAATTAATGGTGACAGTCCTTGCTCCAACATAGGCTATATTTTATGTCGGCGCCACTAACCTACGGGGGGTGCAGGAGCGAAAAACATTCTAAAATTTCGATTTTTTTATATTGAAGGAGCTAGAAACATAAAATTTGGCATGGTAGTTACTTATAAGATGTAAATGCTCTCTACAAATTCTAATAAAATTCGAAATTTAAAAGGAGTGAGATGAGCGACAAGCGTTCTAAAAACATTCTAAATTGCAATTTCTATGGAATATCTGGAACTAAAGAACCATTTTCAAAAGTGATGGTGGCAAATTGATGGTGACAGTTCCTGCTCCAACATAGTCTATATTTTATGTCGGTGCCACTACACCCAGGGGGGTGCAAGAGCGAAAAACATTCTAAAATTTCGATTTTTTTACACTGAAGGTGTTGGAACAGTGGTTACCAACCTTTTTTTGGCCATACCCCCCCCCAAAAAAAATCCTCTCTAAATCCTTGATTCCCCCCCTTCCCTCTGCCTGTGACAAATAATTCTTATTGTATAAAAAATGTATTCTTATTCCCACTAAAGAAGTCCTAAATACTATTAATTTGATCTAAATAAAAAAAAACAGTGAATTCAAGAAAGAAAAAAACTAAATGAAAATAAAATATTTATGAAGAAATCATTAATAATAATAATATTAATAATATGCAACGATTTAAAAAATAAAATTATTTTTTAAAATATTGAATAGAAAATTGAGACACATAAATAAAATCTTTAATTGAATATTTTTCTATGATGCTTTTATAATTTTAATTACTGACAGTAAAAAAGTTCCTAATAAATTGAAAATAGTCTCGAGATGAACAGATTAATATCAGCCAGATTCAGATATTCGCTCTAGGATTCCAAAATAAATATCTCTAAAGTGATGCGTTTTAATTGGTTGATCGAACTTCTGGTCACGGTAGCACATTGACTGTTCTGTTTTCCCAAGTGTCAATTTGAAATAAGTAAAGAAAAAATGTTTTAAATCAGAAAATTTATTTTGCAAAATGATTTTTTAAATTTGTTTTTATATTAGATTACACTGTTAAATATCTTTAGCATTTTCTGCAGACACACTCCACCGCTTTTAGAGAAAACGGTTACTTTACTGTATTATGGAGCATTTTCATTGGTCAAATTAAAGATATATTATGAAAGCGGGGGAGTGACTATGAAGCAAAAGCTGAAGATTTTTTTACAGCGTATATTTAAAAAGAACTAGCCGCCACTGGCGACCAGTTTGGTCTCCCTTGAATGCATGGTAAGCTTTGTAACACGTTACTTTTATTCATAATTTAATTTTTTTTTTTAATCCTTCGCCAAACCGAAAGATTCTAATAGACAAATCAAGAACTTTTTCCATCATTGTAGCATTTAGCATATTTTGTGTTGTTATGTATTTCATCTTTCTAGACAAAAATCGCTTAACCCAGTTAAACATTTATGCTTCATGACATTTGCTTATTAGTTGTAATATATTCGCAAATGCGGAGATTCTTAAACATATTAAGTAATTTTCCGTAATTGGGTCCATTGCTAATTGGTTTATTTCAATTAATACGATTTGATGCAATAAAGTCTATTTTGTAAAAGTTTGTTTGAAGTATCATATTGTTGCTAATATATATATTTTTTTGTTTCTCGCTAACTTTGGTTGTAGACTCGATTTCTGAAGATTAGAAAATCTATCATTATTCTCATCTAAAACGTTTTGAATAATTTGCCATAATCCGGCTACATATTATTACACGTAATTTTGAGTACAGTTGTCGCAGACGCATCGGCGTATCGTTTTGGCGTCCAAATGGCGATTATATGCGTGGGCAACCTGGCAATTTCGGCTAGATTTTGCTTGGTATGGCAACCCGATAGAGCAGATTCCGTATGTTTTATAATAAATTAAATATTGTGTGTTTAATAATAAATTGATCATTATGTATGTTTTATAATAAAATTGTGTGTTTTTTAATATAAAATAAAATATTTCATAATAAAATAAAAGTAACATGCTGTTTTAGCAATCAGCCTAAACAAGTACCTGAAAATGGGGTTTTCTCGGCAAAAGGGCGCAAAACAAAAATCGCACCAACCCCAATGCGTCTGCGAAATCTGTTCCATTTTAAAAATGCTATTGGCGGGATTTGCGCCCAAATAACATAAAAGTACTTACTGATGTTATGTATTTTATAAATGTATATTAAATTACTGTTTTGAACGCGATTGGTCATTAACAATGGTAAATATGATTGGTGACTAATAATCATTTTCGGCCATCTCTCTTCCTGGTTTTCTTCCCATATGACATAAATACCAAATTAACTGACAAATCGTTTCGAAATTCGATTCATAAAATATTGTTACATAAGTTGTATTTCATAGCGTACGGCAAGAAAATATCCGGAAGGAAGTTGAGTTGTATAGCACATAATTATGGTAAACTTTGATTGCCTCACATGTGCGCATTATTTTTTTTTTGACACCAGTTAGCGGTCCAAAAATTCCTTCGCGGAGAACTTGTTTTCGAACAATTACCTCCATTGTTTAATATTTTAAACGGTCACGACGAATGACTGTTTTTTTTTTGTTGTTGTTTACTTTCAGGGATAGAGAATTTGAACTGCAAACCTAATTTTAACCGAAGTTATTGCGGAATATATACATATTTGAATGTAAGTCGTCTCTCAAATATTAATTTATTTTGAACGATATTTCCAAAAATGTAACTTTCATGCTGTTTTATTTCAAAAAATAATTTTGAATAATAATGGCCGCCTGGCATATGAAAAATGAAACGGACATCCCGGAACTGTTGATGACAGTCACATGACCTAAGGTTTTATTATATAGATTATATAGATTTTTCTAACTGTTTAGAAATTCAAAGAGAGGATTCAATGGAATCTCTGGAACTACAGAACCATTTTTAAAAGTAATGGTGGCAAATTGATGGTAACAGTCTCTGCCGCAACATAGGCTTTATTTTATGTCGGTGCAACTACCACAAGGGGGTGCAAGAGCGTAAAACGTTCTAACATTTCGATTTTTTTAATACTGAAGGAGCTAGAAATTTGAAATTTGGCATGGTAGTTACTTATAAGATGTAAATGCTCTCTAAGAACAAATTCTAAAAAAAATTTGAAATTTAAAAGGGTGAGATGAGCGAAAAGCGTTCTAAAAACATTCTAAATTACAATTTCTATTTAATATCTGGAACTACACAACCGTTTTCAAAAGTGATGGTGGCAAATTGATAGTGACAGTCCCTGCTCAAACATAGGCTATATTTTATGTCGGTGTCACTACCCCCAGGGAGGGTGCAAGAGCGAAAAACATTCTAAAATTTCGATTTTTTTTTTTTTACACTGAAGGTGTTAGAAATTTGAAATTTAGCCTGGTAGTTACTTATAAGATGTAAGTGCTCTCTATAAAAAATTCTAAAAAAATTCGAAATTTAAAAGGCGTGAGATGAGCGAAAAGCCTTCTAAAAACATTCGAAATTACAATTTCTATGGAATATCTGGAACTACAAAACCATTTTCAAAAGTGAGGGTGGCAAATTGATGGTGACAGTTCCTGCTCCAACTTAGGCTATATTTTATGTTGGTGCCACTACAACCAGGGGGGTGCAAGAGCGAAAAATTCTAAAATTTCGATTTTTTTTTACACTGAAGGTGTTAGAAATTTGAAATTTAGCTTGCTAGTTACTTATAAGATGTAAGTGCTCTCTATAAAAAATTCTAAAAAAATTCGAAATTTAAAAGGTGTGAGATGAGCGAAAAGCGTTCTAAAAACATTCGAAATTACAATTTCAGAGAAATCTCTGGAACTACAGAACCATTTTCAAAAGTAATGGTGGCAAATTGATGGTAACAGTCTCTGCTGTAACATAGGCTATATTTTATGTCGGTGCAATTACCACAAGGTGTTGCAAGAGCGAAAAACATTCTAAAATTTCAATTTTTTTACACTGAATGTGTTAGAACAGTAGTTTCCAACCTTTTTTTGGTCATATCCCCCCCCCCCCAAAAAAATCATCTCTAAATCTTTGATTCCCCCCTTCCCTCTGCCTGTGACAAATAATTCTTATTGTATAAAAAATGTATTCTTATTCCCACTAAATAAGTCCTAAATGCTATTAATTGGATCTAAATAAAAAGAAACAGTGAATTTAAGAAAGAAAAAAACTAAATGAAAATAAAATATTTATGAAGAAATCATTAAAATTATAATATTAATAATATGCAACGATTTAAAAGAGAAAATTATTTTTTAAAATATTGAATAGAAAATTGAGACACATAAATAAAACTCTCTAAAAACACATTCTAAAAAAAATTCGAAATTTAAAAGGGTGAGATGAGCGAAAAGCGTTCTAAAAACTTTCTAAATTACAATTTCTATTTAATATCTGGAACTACACAACCGTTTTCAAAAGTGATGGTGGCAAATTGATAGTGACAGTCCCTGCTCAAACATAGGCTATATTTTATGTCGGTGTCATTACCCCCAGGGAGGGTGCAGGAGCGAAAAACGTTCTAAAATTTCGATTTTTTTATATACTGAAGGAGTTAGAAATTTTAAATTTGGCATTGTAGTTACTTATAAGATGTAAATGCTCTCTAAGAACAAAATTAAAAAAATCGAAATTTAAAAGGGTAAAATAAGCAAAAGCGTTCTCAAAACATTCTAAATTACAATTTCTATGGAATCTCTGGATCTACAGAATCGATTTCAAAAGTGATGGTGGCAAATTGATGGTAACAATCCCTGCTCCAACATAGGCTATATTTTATGTCCGTACCACTAATCCCAGGGGGGTGCAGGAGCGAAAAACATTTTAAAATTGCAATTTTTTTTATACTGAAGGAGTTAGAAATTTGAAATTTGGCATTGTAGTTACTTATAAGATGTAAATGCTCTCTAAGAACAAAATAAAAAAAATCGAAATTTAAAAGGGTAAAGTAAGCAAAAGCGTTCTAAAAACATTCTAAATTACAATTTCTATAGAATCTCTGGAACTACAGAATCGATTTTGAAAGTGATGGTGGCAAATTGATGGTGAAAATCCCTGCTCCAACTTAAGCTATAATTTATGTCGGTGCCACTACACCAAGAGGAGTGCAGGAGCGAAAAACATTCCAAATTTCGATTTTTTTTTTTTACACTGAAGGTGTTAGAAACATGAAATTTAGCATGGTAGTTACTTATAAGATGTAAGTGCTCTCTAAGAACAAATTCTAAAAAAATTCGAAATTTAAAAGGTGTGAGATGAGCGAAAAGCGTTCTAAAAACATTCTAAATTACAATTTCGATGGAATCTCTGGAACTACAGAACCATTTTCAAAAGTAATGGTGACAAATTGATGGTAACAGTCTCTGCTGTAACATAGGCTATATTTTATGTCGGTGCAACTACCAAAAAAGGGTGCACGAGCAAAAAACGTTCTAAAATTTCGATTTTTTTAATACTGAAGGAGCTAGAAATTTGAAATTTGGCATTTTAGTTACTTATAAGATGTAAATGCTCTCTAAGAACAAATTCCAATAAAATTCAAAATTTAAAAGTGTGAGATGAGCGAAAAGCGTTTTAAAAACATTTTAAATTACAATTTCTATTTAATATCTGGAACTACAGAACCGTTTTCAAAAGTGATGGTGGCAAATTGATAGTGACATTCCCTTCTCCAACATAGGCTATATTTTATGTCGGTGTCACTACCCCCAGGGAGGGTGCAGGAGCGAAAAACGTTCTAAAATTTCGATTTTTTTAATACTGAAGGAGCTAGAAACATGAAATTTGGCATGGTAGTTACTTATAAGATGTAACTGCTCTCTAAGAACAAATTCTAATAAAATTCGAAATTTAAAACGTGTGAGATGAGCGAAAATCGTTCTAAAAACATTCTAAATTACAATTTCTATGGAATATCTAGAACTACAGAATCATTTTCAAAAGTGATGGTGGCAAATTGATGGTGACAGTTCCTGCTCCATTATAGACTATATTTTATGTCGGTGCCACTACACCCAGGGGGTTGCAGGAGCGAAAAACGTTCTAAAATTTCGATTTTTTTTACACTGAAGGTGTTAGAAACATGAAATTTGGCATGGTAGTTACTTATAAGATGTAAGTGCCCTCTAAGAACAAATTCTAAAAAAATTTGAATTTTAAAAGGTGTGAGATGAGCGAAAAGCGTTCTAAAAACATTCTAAATTACAATTTCAATGGAATCTCTCGAACTACAGAACCATTTTCAAAAGTAATGGTGGCAGTCTCTGCTGTATTATAGGCTATATTTTATGTCGGTGCAACTACCACAAGGGGGTGCAAGAGCGAAAAACATTCTAAAATTTCGATTTTTTTTACACTGAAGGGGTTAGAAATTTGAAATTTGGCATTGTAGTTACTTATAAGATGTAAATGCTCTCTAAGAAAAAAAAATCGAAATTTAAAAGGGTGAAATAAGCGAAAAGCGTTGTAAAACATTCTAAAATACAATTTCTATGGAATCTCTGGAACTACAGAATCGATTTCAAAACTGATGGTGGCAAATTGATGGTGATCATCCCTGCTCCAACATAGGCTATATTTTATGTCGGTGCCAATAATCCCAGTTGGGAGCAAGAGCGAAAAAGTTCTAAAATTTCGATTTTTTTTGTACTGAAGGTGTTAGAAATTTGAAATTTGGCATTGTAGTTACTTATAAGATGTAAATGCTCTCTAAGAATAAATTTAAAAAAAATCGAAATTTAAAAGGGTGAAATGAGCGAAAAGTGTTCTAAAATCGTACTAAATTACAATTTCTATGGAATCTCTGGAACTACAGAACCGATTTCAAAAGTGATGGTGACAATCCCTTCTCCAACATCCTCCTTAATATAAAGCTATGCGTTGCTGACGACTGGGTTTTTCGCTAATCTTTGCCACAGATTAATCTCGGAAAATGAAACATTTGAAGTTACTGAAAAAAATAATAGCTCGAAAAGTATTTGTCACAAAATTTATAAACAAACTGCGTTTGAAAGGTAAACAAAAATGTATATTTCTTAATGTAAATTTCAAATCTAATGATTATGCTATTTTTCAAATACTGAATTTCAAATATTACTAAATTTCACAATGGAGTACCATAGCGAAAAGATAATGGCGTCGTGTCCTGACGTTTATATTGGATATAGCACGAGTCACAAGTTACAGTAGCCCTATTATTCTGTTAAAATATATAAGTGAACTATTAAATGTTAATATTTTGTTTGTTTAAAGGTTCGTTAAGAGAAATTGACCAGCGTAGCGGGCGTAGCTTGGTAGTATAAATATATATGTATATACATATATATATATTCATACATATAAGTGTATATATATGTGTATATATATATGTGTTTATATGTATAGATACATGTGTATATATATTACTGGCGCCCGGCTAACCAAAAAATACTCCAAAAATGCTGTCGTACAATTGAGAAAAGACCTTTTGGCTTAAAATCAAATTGTTTGGGGACAAAAGTAAAATGAAAATCGCCCAATAAAAGATAAAGTGGCAAATATTGTTTCAATAGCAATCTTGCACATTGAATATTTTTTTAGGCATTACAAACTTTCTCAATCATGTTTAAATTAAATATTTTCGTTTTATAATATTATCTCTCATCAAAACTGTTTTTCTTTTTTTTTCTTTACTTTCTCTTCCTTTCTTTTTTTAAATAAAAATTAGTAACAGTTTTTTCTTATTCTTTTCGAGATGTTTAGCCATTTCAATTCTTGCTGCAACAAAAAAAATACCTTTTGGCTTAAAATCAAATTGTTTGGTGTCAAAAGTAAAATAAAAATCGTTATAAACAAAAGATAAATCGCCAAATATTGTTTCAGTAGCAATCTTGCCCATTGAATAATTTTTTAAGCATTACAAACATTCCCAATCATGTTTAAATTAAATACTTTCGTTCTATAAAATTATCTCTCATCAAAACCCTTTTTCTTTTTTTCATTTCTTTCTCTTTCTTTCTTTCTTTCTTTAAAAGATAAATAAAATTAGCAACAGTTTTTTCTTTTATTTCGAGATATTCGAGATGTATAGCCTTTTCAATTCTTTTTGCAACAATAATGGTCACCAAAAAATTAGTAATGGTTACCTTTTCGGCCAAAATAACAGAATTTTCTATCATAATTCTATGACTAATGTACGTAGAACAATATGTTATATACTAAAACCTTCCCTGAAAAATTATCTACCGAACAGCGCAAGTTCCATCAAAATCAATTCAGCGGAACTCGAGTTATACAGGAACGGTACGAAATCTCCGTTTGTGTTTTATATATGTAGTAGATATAAGTTAATATGAAGGTGTCTCTAAGTCCAGTGTTGCCACAAACGATAGTTTTTACATTATTCTTGTCGTACCACTATTTAAAAAAAAATCTGTGTGGATCATTCTTGAAATTGTTGTAAAAGAATATGGTACGGATTGTAGTAAAAAAAAAGTAGTACTGACACTTTGAAATTGAATTGAAAAATACTCGACCATGTACTCTAAATGCGACATTTTCAAAACTGAGAAAAAATTACTCAAATCTGAGTATGTCGCAAGGTCAAAATGGCTCCAAATCAAAAATGCTCAAGTTTGAAACATGTATATAATAATTTCTGAGAATATGCACATACGCAAGAAAAAACATCATGTGCTGATACTTGAGTATGTCCATGTTTCAAAAATTAGTATGAACTGATTCTATGTGCTCATTTTTGAGTATTTTCCTGTTTCTAAAAAGCATTTGAACTGATTCTAATCATTTTACTTACCCATCATACGTAGTATAGGGTAAGTCTTGTAATCGTTTTGAAAATCAAAAAAATTTTTTTGACGGATTTACACGTTTCAGACACTGGAGATTCCGAAAAACATATTTTTAGAAAAAAATTTTTGCCGTCCGTCTGTGTGTCTGTGTGTCTGTGTGTGTGTGTGTCTGTAAACGCTCTATCTCCCGAAAAAATTGAGATAGAGACTTTCAATTTGGTATGTACTTAGTATGTAATAATGGGAAGAAGCCTATTTCATTTCAATAACCTCGATTAACCGGAACAATTTTTTTCGGACTCTCGAAATATTCGTTCTGATGAAAGGTATATAAAAATTTTCGAAATTGTTTATTTTAAGAAATGAATATAAAAGACAATAAAAAAACATAAATTTTGCATAAAACATGAAGTCGATCGGATAATGAGTTGCCGAGATATTTGGAATCCTATTTCCACACTCTTCGATTTTTCATGACCCTGTATTTCATCCAAATTTCACTTCAAAGATATATTTTAATTGGAAATTTGACGCTTAATCAGATGCAATAAACTGCTAGTTAATAGGATTATTATTTTTGGAGTTATAAGGAAAAACCTCTTTCAAGCAATTCAGTAATCGAGCCTTTAAAGTTTTTGACGTCATCAAGCCACGATTTTATTTGAATTGCAATGCATTTTATAAGTAGTTTACACATTTTTATTTTAATATTTTACATTATGCATATCCATGATGGGTAAGTATTACGGTGGCCCCCAACGACTAGTTTTAGTATGTCCTTGTTTAAACAATGAGTATGAGCTGACCTTTATGTGCTTAGTTTTGAGTATGTCCATGTTTCAGTATTCTGAGTATTTCTGGTATTTCAGAATTGAAAGCATTGGGTTGTCCTATTTGAAACAAAAAGTTTTATTACAAAATGAATACATCGATTTACACAGATCTGAAAGTGTCATTTTTCTCATTGCAACAACACTACAAGTATAGCAGTTATATTGATTTATATGAAAGAGTCCTTCGGATCTGACAATTTTCTGAACAATTTTCTGACAAATACGTTTTGAGCTATTAATTTTTTCAGCAACTTCAAATGTTTCATTTTCCGAGATTAATCTGTGGCAACAATTATCGAAAATCTCAGTCGTCAGCAACGCATAGCTTTTTATTAAAGAGGAGGATATTGATTGAATACCCAGCATTGCCTGTTCCCGTGTAATAATCTTAAATCTCTTTCATAAAGGTAACTCAGGCCTGGATCCCCGCTTGTTTACATATCAATAGATCTTATGTACTCCAGTTATGATTAGTTTTGCATTACATATTTATTTTATTTGAACTAAAATAATCTGTTTTCATCAATTTTTATTTAAATTTTATTAATTAATTTAGTATTATGTATAATTTCTTAGTTCTTTTAACATACTTTGGAGTATGCAAAAATGCGTTACCGTGCGAAACGTGATAGGTTCCAAATATTCTGGTATTTTTGCTCCAACCACCTTCCGAAGAGCTAGAGGCAGTTCCTTTTTCAATTTTGAATTGTGTTCTTCTTTTTGGTTTATGTTTTATTCATATATTTTTTTTAATCTTGTTATTGAACCTACATTTCATCATATTTCATAAACAATCATCTCTTTTTGAAATATTTATACAGTTCGTGTGCTCATAGGAGCTTCTTTGCGCTTGGTGTACATAACTTTCATACATTTTTACACCTTATTAAAGTAATATATATATACAGGGTGACTATAATTACATATGTACTTTCAAGAGGCTGGAAACAAAGAACCACTGATCAGAATGACCTGATATTTCATCTGAGTATATGCGAAGCAATGGGAAATGGTTTTGCAAAGGAAAAAAGTTCAAATGTTGACCTATAGATGGTGCTGTACTCGTTATAAGATGCTTATTAAAAGACGTGACATGCTGTTGTGGCACTTTTTGTTCAAATCTTATCCACCACGACAAGGTGGTGCTACGCGGATAGTAAAAAGCGGTTTTTATATGTCCCTAGGCCAAAAACCGTATAAAAACAAAGTTGAAAACGGTTTTTAACTGTCTGTAAGCCAAAAACAGTAGAAAAAGAAAAAATTTATGAAACCATCAAGAAAAGGAAGTCGGCTACGACTTGCTTAAGAAATACTAAATATGTTGCTCACAGTTTTCTCCTTACGAGCTAAAAGTGCAAAACAGCATGTTCCACAACAAATCGGAATACTTCAGGGGTCATATTGTGAAGGCGTTTCGTGATGCGTGTTTTCAATTCACCTAAGTTCGCAATTGGACCCCCGTACACAACATGTGTTAGGTAACGCAAAGCACAAAGTCGCAATTGTTCATGTCAGGTGATCTGTCGGGAAATGGTGACTGATAATTCTGTCATTTCCAAAATGCATATTCAATAGTTACTACACTGGTGTTGTAATGTGCGGAGGAGTGCCATCTTGCATAAAAGCTGTTCTATACACTTCCGTGCTGGAAGGAGCTGGTTGCGCAATCAGATTCATAATGTGTCCCTTATGATCAATTTGTCCATAATTGACAGCAAAGGTGACCGACCCGAAGGACCAATCTCGTCGAAAAAGAAAGGGGTAAATGTTGTCATAAACCCGCAGCCCACAGTAGATACAGAAATTCCGGAGCATATTTTGTTCTGACTTCATTTTAAAAATGGCTGAGATAAAGCAGTTTCAAATTCTTGAGTAGCTGGCATTTTGAAAAAATCTGCTTTTTGTTATGCAGTAATTCTTGTACTTATGAACTGAACTGAATGTGACCAAGTATGTGTACAGGACATACCGAGATCTCAATCGAATTCGTAGGCCAACTTTATCCTTAATCTTGTTTCAAAATGACGCCTATTTAAATAACTTAAAATTTAATATATGTGCAAAAAAATAAAAAAGTATTTTCGTTTAAATGTTTGCCTTTGGTACCAGGATTCCGGAGCATTTTTTGTTTCGCCTTTATCCTAAAAGTTGGCTGAGGTATAGCAGTTTGAATTTCTAGGGTAACTGCGATTTTGAAACAGTCTGAAATTTGTCATGCGATGGCATTCGTATTTATTAACCAATTTGAATGTGACTAAGCATGTGCACAAGAATGAGCAAGGTCTATATCGAGTTTGTTGGTCAGTTTCACCCTCCATTTTGTTTTCAAATGGCGAACACTTATTTTTTTTATTTTTAAAAATTCAAAATTTTGTACAAAAAAAAATAGAAATTGAATTTTTGTTTTCCTTCAAGAGATCGACTTTGATAGAATGATTCCGGAGAATTTTTTACCTATCCTATATGTAGCATTTTGAAATTATAGGGTCACTGACATTTTGAAACAATCTGATTTTTGTAATTTTTTGTACGACAGTAATCGTATTTATTCATACGAATTGTATCTGACTGAGCATTTGTATAGGAATGTCTCGACCGAGTTCGCTGGCCAGCGTCATCTGACATCTTGTTTTAAAATGTCGGCCACTTCCATACTTCAAATAAAAAATGATGTATACAAGAATTAGAAATGTAAAATGTTTTACTCCCTTAAGTGTTCGGCTTTGATATGAGAATTTAGAAATATTTGTAATGTTTGCTTTTATCTTAATAACTGACTGAGATATAGCAATTTAAAATTCTACGGTGGCAGATTTTTCCATAGTTAGAATTATTTGTAAACTTTAGAAATTGCAAATTTACTTTAATTGTTGTAACCATTGTTGTTACTCTCATACGTTTAAAGTTGCATAGCCATGTCTGTCAGCGTGACATTCACTCCAAGCTTGGTCATACTTGACGAAATAATCGCCACATCTTTCGAAAAATAAATAATTCATCATAAATGAAGTCAACTTCCATATAGCAAAATTCTCACTAAAATTCAGTATTAAAGATAACTGGGATTGAATCTTCTATAATCGGGTTCGGCGGATTTAAGCTTCGTGTGTTTGAGTAAAATGAACAGAACTTTTAAAACAAGGGTTATGTAAACTACATTTTCCTACCGGTACAGGCCGTAAGGACTTTTTTAACGGTAAAGTTTCGTTACAGTATTCTGGAAGCGTTAAATTTTTTTCTTAATCACTAGATGCACGATTTTACTTTCATGATTTAATTTATTTGTCATTAATTTCAGGAGAAAAGAGAAAGTCTTCCACCACCATATGCCTCTAACTGCATGGATTATTTGAAGGAGTGGAAGAAAAACGGAGGATATGGACCTCTGTCAAAAACGGTAAAATGTACTTTTTAATTAAAATTCTGAAAAATACAGGAATTTGCTAATATTTTTTTAATTTAGTTATCTAATTATTTTGAGACCTCAAATAATATGAAGTATGTTTTAAATATTCAAATGTTTATATGGTTTTTGCATTAGCAATATAAATAAAAATGAAAACTTGGATCATAATTTTACAAATGGTAACTGTTTTCGCTGGCGAGTATGACTTCATGTTCTAAAAATCGTGCTCTTCCATTAATAAAGCTCTAATTTGATTTCTGAAATTATGACGTATTTTGTAATAGAGTTTCATAATCCCTGTGCTGAGATTAAGGCCTGTAAAAACAAGAAAGAAAAATCAATCCTCAAACAAAGATTATGGAACACTTTCCAACACATTCCGAACACTGTAACAAAACTTCACAGTATAATTATGGTGAGAGATACTGTCTAAGTAAACAATTTCGAAAACACATAACGCAATTGAAAACCTCCAGTAATCGGAAAAGTATCCGAAGACTTTTGTGCAGTCCTGTACAATAGCTATAGATTTGTGTATATAATACACAGTATTCAAAGATTTACTACAGTTAAGAAGCGCATAGCACAGTTAAAAATTCCCCTATAGCCAATTCTGCCAGTAAATGGAAATGTACACGAGATATTTTCTGCAACCCTGTATAGGATCTATGGAATTTATATAAACCAAGTAATATGCAAAAAATGAGTTAAATTTAAAAACGTGAACCACAATTGAACACGCACTTCTAGCAGTTGATATCCAATTATTATTGATAGACCATACTATAACTGATTCTTTTGTGTGGCCCTGTACATGAACGATGAATGTTATCCACACCATATTCTATAGTAAGCATCTTGAAAGGAAGCCATGACATTACTTGTTAAAAGAAATAATGAAAAAGACTTGGAAGTTTCCTATCTGATATGTTAACGAGTAGCTTGAGTTTGTGAAGCTTATGTAACTGCAGGCTCTTGTACAACAGATATTGTCAAGAATTTTCTTAAAAAACTGTTAATTTAGTGTCCTCTATTTGTTTTTGTGAAATAACAAAATATCTACGACATGACTGGTGATGAAAATAAAATTCCTAACAATTTCTTCAGATTTACTATTTCACGCTACAAATAGATGAATCTACTAACGTCACTGGATTAACAGATTTTTTAGTATTTTATCTTCATATATACAGGGTCATTCATAATTCCCTCCGGGGTTTCGAAACGTTATAGTAAAAAAACGAAGACGAATATGAAAAAAAGAAACATATGAAATTATTCCGAAACTATTCAAGTTTTACTTACATACATTACAGGTGTTCTATGTGTGAACCCTTGGTCACACGGCATGCATCCATGCGATAGTCCAGTTCCTGCCGTTTTGTCAGTTGGTCCCTGTTTTCGATATTTATTACGAAAGGCCCGTTGAACTGACACCACTGATTCAGATTTAAAGAAACGGAGTATGGCAGGAACTGGACTATCGCATGGATGTATGCCGTGTGACCAAGGGTTCACACATAGAACACCTGTAATGTATGTAAGTAAAACTTGAATAGTTTCGGAATAATTTCATGTTCCTTTTTTTCATATTCGTCTTCGTTTTATTACTATAACGTTTCGAAACCCCGGAGGGAATTATGAATGACCCTGTACTAGTATATACAAAGTCATCAGGATGATGGATTTTGTAAGGGTGTGGACCACCCTTACAAAAGGGCCGATATATTTTTTTTGATTGGGATGGAAGGGAGGTTGTACATTACGAGGTGAAATATTTTTGGACGAATACCCGCGTAGCATGCATGGTCGGTGTGACGTCACTGCAAGTCACAATTGTCACGACGTGTTTATGACTGAAATATCACTACTCAGGAAAGTTACACTGTGACTAAAATGTGAACTTCTATAAAAATTCTACAAAAAAAAAAAAAAAAAAAACTATTTTGAAACATGCCATTCATCGTAAAAATACTTTTCTAGCTAATTTTTTAAATTTTTGTGACGTCATTGCAAGTTACGCATGTCACGGAGAACTGCGACCAAAATACTACCATATCGTGAATACACACTCTGACAAAAATGTAAATTTTAAAATCTTTGAAAATGAGAAGAAACATTTTGCAAAGTGTCATCTTTATGCATTTGAAAGCCTGAATCTTAGTAATTTTTGTTGCCCCTTGGAAATTAATTTATATACACTTATTCATTTATCCTTCTATATTAAAAAAAAAGTAATCTGGAACTGAGCCAAAAGCGATTTAGAAATGAACCAATCAAATTCTGCGTAGATATTCCGGGTTATTCTCATCGCTTTTTTAATAGGGACTTTTTTGAGGAGCTATTACTTTTTTTCTAGCCCTCCTACGGATTCGAAAATTAACCACCAGATGCGAAATATAACAAGCTTTCAGAAATTCAAAAAATTATCACGGTCGGACAATAAAAACTCAAAAAGTCCTTAAAAATCGAGTAAAAAAATCTTTTATTGAAAGAGTCATTTCTTTATATTGTTGCCAATTTCGAAATAAGCGCAAAGGATTATGTTTTATCTCAAATAAAAAATGTATTTGCGTGAGACTATTAAAAACAATAATGAAAGTTTAAAATAATAATTAAATGATCACGTGTTGAAAGCAGGAAATAAAGAAAATTACGTCATAAAAATTGTGTTTACACATGAATATTAAAAATAAAAAAGGTGAATTATATGAAAAAGCATTATAACCAGTTAAATGAAAAAGCTTTATAACGTGATTACAGAAGATAGTCGCCGTTCGTGATATCATCATCATCATCTTTTTACAACAGGATAGGGGAGACCGGGATTAGTTGTGCCAGGGGCAAGTTGTGCCATCGAGCTTCTTGACTGAGCCAATAGGTTGCAGCACCTGTCGCGTCGTGTGAGCGAAAAGGTTGATTGTCTCAATGTGCTGCATAAGTTTTGAAGTATAGCGTTGAGTTGTTTTCGAGATAAAAATATTTATCTTGTTTTCTATCGTAAAAGTAAATTTTGCGACCTACGTTGGAATCGTCATTGCCACTAGGGATATTGAGGTATGTAAACTTCTCTAACATTATTTAAATCCTTATATTTTTAGTTGTTATTCTATGTATTTCATTTGTTAATCATGCCAACATTTCGGAAATTAATGAATAAAGTTCAAAATGGCGTAACGCGGGGCTAGTTGTGACGAAGTCTAAGAGGCAAGTTGTGACAGTGTCACTACTTACCCCAGCATAACTTTTAATGGAAGTTTTTATATTTCAGGAAAAATGGTGTGAAATTACAAGAGGCGTACTGAAAGAGCTAAAGAAGTAAAATCCGGAAAGTGTAGTTTAAGGAAAACCCAAGACTTATTCAATGTAAACCGAATGTCCCTTCTTAGATATATGAATAAAAAGAAGAATACTAATACGGAAGGAAATATTGAAATGGGATATAAAAAACCGCGTGTGATAGTCACACCTAAAAAGGAGATGGCGTTGCGTGGATATGCCAAACTATCAGAGAATGTGTTTTATGGAATTAGTCCTGCAGAACTGCGAAATTTAGCGTATGAGTTTGCTATTAGAAATGACATAAACATGCCTGAAAATTGGTTAACAAAAAAAAACTGCAAGTGCTGATTGGCTGACTAAGTTTATGCAACGACATCCTACAATTTCCTTTAGAGATCCTGAAGCAACAAGTTTGAGTAGAAATAGAAATTTTAATAAACATAATGTAGAACTATTTTTTAATAACTTAGCGTCTGTATTAGAAGCTAATAAGTTTAGTTCAAATGACATATGGAATATTGATGATACAGGAGTAAGAACAGTGCAGAAACCTGTAAAAATAATTGCAGAAAAGGGTAAAAAAAGAGTTGGAAGAATGACATCTGCAGAAAGGGGAACAAACGTAACTATGGTTAATGGCATTAACGCTCTGGGAAATTCAGTCCCACCGATGTTTGTATTTCCACGTAAGTTTTTTAAAGCTCATTTTATTCGCGACGGTCTCATAGGCTGTTGCGGAACATCAAACCCAAGTGGATGGATTACAGGACTTGACGTTTTACTTTTCATGAAACATTTTGTTAAAAATGTAACGTACTCGAAAGAGTTCCCAGTCTTAGTGTTGCTTGATAACCAATGTTCTCATCGAAATATTGATGTTTTGGATTATTGCACGGACAACGGAGTGATTTTGTTATCATTTCCAACTTACACGAGTCACAGATTACAGCCCCTTGATGTGTCAGTATACGGGCCGTTAAAAAAATTCTACAATCAGGCTGTATGTGGATAGTTGAATACGCATCTTGTGTCGATCTATGACATACCAGGTATTGTCAAAATAGCCCTTCTTAGTGCTGCCACTCCAAAAAAATATTCAAGCAGGATTTCGTTGTAGTGGAATTTGGGAATTTAATAACAACATTTTTATAGATGAACACTTCCTATGTTACTCAGTAACTGATCGGCCGTTATCCATCAGAGATGAGAGCGTTAAAGACCAGAATAACAATGAAAAAAAAACTGTTAATAAACCAAGCACTTCAGCAATAACTTTAATCAATGATGGTGAGATTGCAGGACCATCTTCAGAAGTAAGAAATATCATTGAATTAGATGATTCTATGACAATTGATAATAGCAATGTATCAGTGGTAAGTCTTGCAGAAATAAGACCACTCCCTAAAGCAGGACCTCGAAAAGGTAAGCGATTTATTCGTAAATGTTTGAAATTTGCCATTCTAACAAGCACACCTGTGAAAGAGAAAATTCGAGCAGAACGAAAAACAAAAGAATGCAGAAAACAAATTGAAGAAGAAAAAGCAAAAAAGAAACTGTATGGAAAGGCCAAACAGCGCATAAAAAAATTACACCTAGGTTATTGAAAAAAAGGGAGAAGCAAGTAGCTCGAAACGGATGACGTAAATTGGTTATGTCTAGTTTGCTTGGAACAATACAAAATTTCTAGACTCGGAGAAGACTGGGTGCAATGCATGACATGTAAAAGACGGGCGCATGTCAAATGTACCGAAAATGAACTTTTTTATATTTGTATTAACTGCAAATCAGACACTGAAACAAGCGAGGACAATGAGTGATTACAACTATAGGATATAGGCTTACACGTTGTAACCGAGTCAAAGATAAATGTGGCCAAAGATTAGTGTTGGCTTACTTTTTATTTCTCTCCTGATTAAGACAGTTTTTTTTCTTTTTATTGCTACGTGTCTCTAAAAGTATCTTTATAAAGGACAAAGAATTTACAAGTATTAACAATTTAACTATTTTATTTTCATTTGATTTACAATATTATTAAAACATGAAAGTTTTTTATTGTGTTAAGAACATTATAAATGAATAAATTTCTCATTCTTGATTTAACATATCCCATTTAATCGCCTTTCTTACATAATTTGTATATGTTACAATGTACTTGTATGTGTGTCACAATGTGCCCCAAGCATGTCACAACTTGCCCCGTAGCGGGGGTTAGTAGTGACAAATTTCGAGGTTACGCAGAATTCATTTTGTGTTATGAAAAACGTTATTAATGTTAATAGTAGTTTCATAAATATGTTACACAAGATTTACTCTAATTATATGATACACTAAATTTTTCGCTTCAGTTCAAATCTTACGGCTAAATATAAAAAATGTCGAAAATGTCACTACTAGACCCGGTCTCCCCTACATTACCAGGTTTTAAGAGGCTGTGAAATCAGAACGGGGGTTGGTGAGCGTAGCAAGCAGGGGGCAGAGCCCCCTAGTCTAACAAAAATAAAATAATCTGCATATATATATATATATATATATATATATTAATTTCTTTTTTAATTAAAAAAAGTTTTACTTTCTGTGAAAAATTATTAATTTATGTCAAAATAACTTCAAACAATTTTACCAATTATAAATTACTTCTACCATTGGAACTGGTAGAAAAATAATATAGGGGAGGGAATTGGTTGTTCCCTGTGATGTGTCATTAAAAAGTCGCATTGGGGACAAAATGTGAATACAAATAATCCAATATACTGAAAAAAACCCAAATTTCTTTTTTAATGCTTAGTGTTTTATTTAAATTCTTTTCGTACCTTTACGGATGAGGTAGTCTATGAATAACTCAGTTATGAATATCATAAACGTATAAGGTAAATATATTTCTCGTGTTAGAAAAAAAAACTATTTCATTTTATTTTATCTCCAGACTTTTCAATATAATTATTTTAGTTATTCAAGTCCCTATTTGAATCAATAAACAATTTTCTTGACATTATTTAATTTAAAAGTTGCATTTAGTAAACCTGATATACAAAATAAAATAAAATAAACGGAATTATTTCAGTGTATTTATTGTACATCCGTAAAACGTTATTAGTCCTGACAAACAAGATACATTGAACGGCGGAGGGGAAAAGGAAGATGAAAATATTTCTGATTTGATTGGTAAGAAATTGGTCAGATGCGCATTGTTTATAAATATGGACTCGCCCGATCGTCTGCGATGCAGATGGTTTGAAAATTGGTTTTATTCGAAGGATTTATTTATTAAAAGTCAAAGTATTGGAAGCATAATATGAATTAATGTTTTGTTTTATTTCGCATTTTGAAGAATACCAGCAGGAAATTTCGTTGTAAGCTGTCTAGTTAAAATAAAAAATCAGCTAACCGAAATTTCTTGCTGGAAGATATTGAACGAAGATTCCGTAAGGAGGCTAACGAAAAAGAAAGGCTACCGCGGTGTTTTACGCATATCTTTTTTTACCGACCGCCATCACGTGATGCTCGATTCCACCAATGCAGGTGTACGAAAAGAGTGTCACGTCACTCTAGCGGTCTGTAAAAAAAGATAAGTGGAATGCACCGTGGTAGCCAGTCTTTTTCGTTAGCCTCGTTCCGTATAATATGACGTCATTAGTTATTTACTAGAAATAGGAACACAAAGGATTTTTATATGGATACGTATTATGGATTTGGAAATGTGTAAGCAAGTAAAAAATGTGATAATATTCATTTGAATTTGTCTATATTTAACAGTTACAAATTACATTGCATTAAATAAATCATTTGTAATATTTTAAATTCATAATATAAAATTAAAAAATTCTTATTTTATGATGTTTTTAGAAATTAATAGATTTTTAAACATAAACGCTATTGTAAAATTCCGTAGATCCTAATCCAAATAATATTATAAATCCGATTGTGCGCAAATGTTAGGCTGGAGCCAGCGTCAAAATGGAGGGTTTAATGATCCTGTATATTTGCATATAGGTTTATTATAACCCACAAATGAACATAGGCTGTTTTTTGTTTATTTTATCCAAATATTTTTCTCAATAATTCAAAATTTCGTTATTTTCATAGAGAATAACTTGAATTTTTTCGTATAATATTTTAAAATGGTTAAATTTACTTTACCGTTGCTAATACTTTATCGTTGCCAAAACTAAATCAAAGCCCGGAATAATAATTTTTACTCAACAATTTAGTTTCAATTGCAAAATTTTCACGTGAAAAATGAAAATGAAATAAAAAAATTAAAGAATTAAAAAGAAGATTAAATAATATTGTTAGAAATAAAACGTACTTTTTTTAGTTTTTGATAATAATACAAGGTTTCAATATGCGTAACCATAGGAAACAGGCGAATATGACGTCATACATCGAAAATAAACCGGATATGCTTTGATGGTGAAATAAAATGATCTTGGGTTTTTTTCTTTCCTTTTTCTTCTTTTTTTTTCTTTTGTATGGTAACAATACTTGACGTTTTACCGTCTGCACACGGCTAATATAGTGGAAATACCGTATTTTTTATTTAAATTTTAATAAAGTAAAAATAAGTTTGAAAAGAAAATGGTTAGCAAATGTCAAAAATATGCTCCGCAAAATTATCCATGTCGATGATGATGTCATGGATAGAGAGAAATAGTTTTTTTTATTCTTAAAACTAAAAGAAATAACTCGATTACCTAAAAAAATGACGAATGTTAATAGTTCCATTTTTGTTGATAACGCCTAAAGATTTAATATTATTTCGTTAAAGTAACATAATTTCCCCTATGCCAGTATTGAAATGAATTACCTGGAAAATAAAATTAACAAGAATTATGTCATTAAAAAGGGATTTCTCTGGGGAAAACGAGAAGTCATATTTGAAATAAAACGGGAATTTTCCAATATGTTTTAAAATGAGTGTGAATCAATTCCTTACGTTAATAATACAAGGATCAGTAAGTATAGAAAGTAGATGAGTTTCACGCCATATTTATAACGAAAAAGCGTATTGTCTCCTATGAAATGTGATAAATAGTTAGTTAATTATTAAAGTTTTCAATTATCGGAAGTGAAATATTTTACTTAATTAATGTATTTATTCTTCTTTTAATGTTGCGCGAACGAAGTCACGGGTAACAGCTAGTTTGTTTATATGTATTCCTTATTCATGATGTATTTCATTTTAAAGAGATTTAATCAAAATTATTAATAATAATATAGCAAAGGTCTTGCATAAAATATGAATTTCATTATTATAAATTGGAAATTAATTTCTTATATAGACATTTGCATTATTACGAAAAGAGCAAGTTGGTTGTTACGTAAATAATTACTTGGAAAATTTAAAAATATTTAAATTAATGATAAATAATATTAATTATATTATACGAATAGGGTAAACGTGCCAATAATGGGTACTTTTAAGGAATTTCTTTAAAAAAATTCCTTTTAATTACTGTTTGTAGTTATTATATTCCAGTTTTTTTTTAAGTTAACATATTAATCTATCTACAATATAATCCAATAACCAATTATGAACCAATCTCATTATCACATTTTCCTTTGTGAATTTAAATTTAATTGTAATAATAGAAATAAATCAAAACACTTAAAATCCCAGCAACTGATACCCACCATTCCAGTCTTGGACATGCACACGCACAGTGCCAGTAATGGACTTACAAGGAGACCGCCAAACATGATGCGCACAGATTTTGATGATTTTAAAGTATGTTGTAGGGATCATACCCCTAACTATTCAGGTCAAAGGTTTCCTTCAAATGGGCTTTAGTTTTCGAGAAATTTCGTTTTAAAGTTAACCATGCATTTCAAATGCCATTACTTCGCGATCCTGGTTAAGGTCTCAGTGGTTACGTGGTAGCGTTCGCGATTTGAGAGCCGCATATGGGTGTTCTGTCCTCTCCTGTGACTTTTACCTTTTTTAATAAACTTTATATATTTGTCGCGTCATATGTTGTATGCAGAATTATGAATTCTGCATCTTTGAACTTTTTGATATTTTCCTAATAAATTCCATTTACATTTTCGAATAAATTTACGGTTTTTTTTTTATTGTGCAGTTTTGAAATTAATATTTCTATTGACGGAATTCCAAACTAATTCCAAAAACATATCTTGAAAGGAGTAATAAAATATTAAAGCAATAACGATTATATCCAAGGTTTAGCCTGTTATATATATTTGTTTTATGTTATTTAAATACATTTAACTGTAAAGTTCAAACTCACCGTCATTTTTGATTTGCACAAATAAAAAATAATGTATGTATTACAATTAATTTTTTTCAGTCTAACAAGTCGATGCCATACAGAAAAATTCAACTAGAAATGAAAAATCGTTTGTAAATTACAATACATATAAAAAATATCTGAAAAAAAAAATCGTCTGCAACGACTTTTACGGTAATATCACAATAAATAAAATTTTCTTTTTATCAATTTCATTTCGCTTCCTTTGAAGACAAATACCACGTTTGAAATAATATCTTTTTCAAATTTAATGCATTTTTAAATATATTTATCACAATTTAAGTATTTAAAGAATATATAATATGCTAATTTATACATTCTTCCAATATTGTTAAAACAATTATTTAAAGGCGATTTTTAATGCGAAATTTGTTTAGAATATTTTTGCGATAGGTATAACACAATTAGTTCCATATTTAATAAACTAAAAATGTCGATGTCGGTGATGATAAATATTTTAGTATTTCAGCAGTTAACATATTTCAATATATTTAGAACAAATCAAATATTAAAGGGATATATTATTTTGTTAATTTTTTCTTAATCATTTAATTTTTTTAAAATAGAAATTGTAATTAAAAAAAATGTTTTATTTCATAAATACAATAAATAAATAAGTAAACGTACATAAATGTAAACAATAATCATTTTAAAAAGATTAGATATCAAGACATAAATTAGTTTGGATTTTCGTCAGAAGAAATATTCGAATAAAAATTGCGCAAAAACTATAAATTTCACGCAATATTCGAAAATGTAAATTGAATGTATTCAGAAAATATCAAAAAGTTCAAAGATGCAGAATTCATAATTCTGCATACAACTTATAACGCGACAAATATATAAATTTGTTTAAAAAAAAGGTAAAAGACACAGGAGAGGACAGAACAACCATCTGCAGCTCTGAAATCGCGAACGTTACCACGGCACCACGGAGACCATGTCCAAGAACGCGAAGTAATGGCATTTGAAATGCATGCTGAACTTTAACCCGAAATTTCTCGAAAACTAAAGCCCATTTGATGGAAACCTTTGACCTGAATAGTTAGGGGTATGATCCCTACAACATACTTTAAAATCATCTAAATCTGTGCGCATCATGTTTGGCGGTCTCTTTGTTAGTATAAAAAATAATAGATAATTTTTGTATGATTGTGTTTAGAATCTGAACTTAATGAAAGCATACTAATTAAACACATTAGTCGTTATGAAGTACATTTTCCAATTAGGATATCAATAATTAATAAAATATTTATGTTAAAATTAATTGTTCAAACTAATTATTGTTATTATCACAAGATGAATACTTTATTTATTTCGATACAATATATAAAATACTGAATTTCAGAGAGTTACAATTGTTAAATTACTGAGAAAATGATTTTGTATAGGAATTAACATAAAAAAATTTGAAAATTTTTGGAGTATCAGAATGCATGGAATTGTGTTTCATCTTTCAATTCTTAAGAAATAAATTTACTGAAAGTATTTGATATATTACTTGTAATAATTTGTATTACAGAAATTATCAAGATAGAATTGCAGATTGAATGTTTTAAATTCCTATCTAAAATGATTTCGAAATTAAATTGCAGAACTAACGTTTAAGACCTGATGTCGTCAGATTTACTAGCTTCTTGATAATATAAATCACATTACTACTAATAGCATTTTTTCATATATATAGTTAATTTATCAGAAAGGAAAAATTAAACATTGAACACAAAAAGTAATAAATTTTTAAAAACTCGTGTGACATAACAAACTATTATTATTTTAATTGGGAGGGCTTTTAGGGACATAATTTTAATTTTGATTCAGCCACCATTATTAAGAAATGTAACACTCCATTAGATTTAGACTTCTTTGAAGCTGTTTATATTCATAAATTTAGTAACTCCGTGGTTAATGATTTTTCAAGCGTACCTTATATCTAACCTTTCTGGGTTGATTTACTGTGTCATAGTGAATCACTTCCGGCTTAATCTCATTGGTGGCTCGTGCGTGATGGGTTTTTCGGTGTGTTGGTGTTTTCATTTGGGTTTCTCGATTTAATTTCATGTCTTTGGGGGGATACAATAATGTTTAATTTAATTTTACTGACACTGAGGATGTGAGTCCAAGTTAATCACGAAACGTACGTCAGTCCATTGTACTATAGTTGGATATTGTGTGTTAAACGTTGGTGTTTTTAGTGTATATTTATCCACACAAGATTTTCTTTATAAATCTTTTCTTCATAATAGTTGATTTTCTTCATAATAGTTGAAAAGTGTTTATGAATTCGGTTTGTCTGTCTGTCTGTCATCTGTCTGTCCATGCTGTAACTCGCGTAAATATATTCGGATTTCCGTGCAATTGCTTATGTTATTGAGGTTTACTATGGCATGTTCGGTATTCAAAATGAAGTATGTAGCACTTATAGTTTTTTCTTTTTAAATGGCCACACAAAACAATTCCATTACATTACTGTCCATAGAGAAAAAATATTTGCGGTTTATTTTAAGGATGTTACAAAACTTCAAATATATTGAATTTAATCTATATCACTGAAGTGCACTAAGGGAGGCTTATTATAGAATATCGTGTGTATAGCATTCATGGTTCATTTACAAGGACACACAAAATAATTCGGTACTGTCTATTAACAATAAGTGCTGGAAGTCCGTTTTCAATTGCAGAAAGCGCTTTTAACTTAAACTCATTTGTTTGTATTTTAAGGATGTTACAAAACTTCAAATATATTGAATTTAATCTATATCACTGAAGTGCACTACAAGAGGCTTATTATAGAATATCGTGTGTATAGCATTCATGGTTCATTTACAAGGACACACAAAATAATTCGCTACTGTCTATTAACAATAAGTGCTGGAAGTCCGTTTTCAATTGCAGAAAGCGCTTTTAACTTAAACTCATTTGTTTGTATTTTAAGGATGTTACAAAATTTCAAATATATTCAATTTAATCTATATCACTGAAGTGCACTACAAGAGGCTTATTATAGAATATCGTGTGTATAGCATTCATGGTTCATTTACAAGGACACACAAAATAATTCCCTACTGTCAATTAACAATAATTGCTGGAAGTCCGTTTTCAATTGCAGAAAGCGCTTTTAACTTAAACTCATTTGTTTCTATTTTAAGGATGTTACAAAACTTCAAATATATTGAATTTAATCTCTATCACTGAAGTGCACTACAAGAGGCTTATTATAGAGTATCGTGTGTATAGCATTCATGGTTCATTTACAAGGACACACAAAATAATTCGCTACTCTCTATTAACAGTAAGTGCTGGAAGTCCGTTTTCAATTGCAGAAAGCGCTTTTAAATTAAACTCATTTGTTTGTATTTTAAGGATGTTACAAAATTTCAAATATATTCAATTTAATCTATATCACTGAAGTGCACTACAAGAGGCTTATTATAGAATATCGTGTGTATAGCATTCATGGTTCATTTACAAGGACACACAAAATAATTCCCTACTGTCTATTAACAATAATTGCTGGAAGTCCGTTTTCAATTGCAGAAAGCGCTTTTAACTTAAACTCATTTGTTTCTATTTTAAGGATGTTACAAAACTTCAAATATATTGAATTTAATCTATATCACTGAAGTGCACTACAAGAGGCTTATTATAGAATATCGTGTGTATAGCATTCATGGTTCATTTACAAGGACACACAAAATAATTCGCTACTCTCTATTAACAGTAAGTGCTGGAAGTCCGTTTTCAATTGCAGAAAGCGCTTTTAAATTAAACTCATTTGTTGTCAATTACTTGGTCTGCATAATTTTTATAGATCCTATACAGGTCAGCACAAAAGTTTTCGAGTTCGTTTTCTTTTATTGACGGAAATTCCAGAAGGAGATTTTTAAATTGTGCTACGCGTTTCCTAACTGAACTAAAATTAATCTATAGATCATATACAGGTCTCACAAAAGAGTTCGGATATCTTTCCGAATATTTTTGGTAATTCGTTAATTTGGTTTGTAAGGCGTTTAAATGTGTTATGTGCTTTTCAAATTGTTTACTTAGACAGCATCTTTCACTTTATTAAACGGTAAAGATTTGTAAAATTGTTTTGAAAATGTTACATAATCTATACTGGATGCATTCTTTTTCGTTCTTGTTTAAGTTATTTTTACTTGTAAGTTATCATTTCATAAAAAACTGAGAAATTTCTATACATTTTTATTTAATTTTTGGGTACTTCTCCATTATCCCGTTGACCACTTTTCATAAGAAAGAAACTATCGCCAAATTATAGGATTTAAGGCCCAAAAGGCATAATTGTGATGACGCATTCACTTGACGGCAGAAGAGTTACATGTGTTTGCTATGTCCTCAAGTGGCTTTTAATTTGATATTTACCTATATCTTCATTATGTTTTACAGTTTATTAGTTATTTCGTTAATTAAAATAACAACTGCGTCCTCAAACGGCAGTGCCATGATATTAAAAGAGAAAAAGCATTGAAAAAATTGTTGCGATGCATAGTTACGTACAATAGATTAGTTTCAACTGATGTCACAAACATTTATTCACCAGCCAAGAGAGGTAATTAGGAAATTAATAAAAATCCAAGTTTTTTTAACCATTGGGAAATGATTGTTGTTTTCGGTCGAGAATGGACCTTCTGGCGTCGTTACTTTATTTTTTTAAGCGTTTTTAAAGACATTCTGTAACTTTAGAAGAATTTTTAACGAAAATTTGTAACTTTAAAAGAATATTTCTTTGAATAGGCAATAGAAATGCATAAAATCGTTTCAAAAGGGATAGATGCAAACTATCAGATATGAAAAAAAATCCAAATTCAAAAATTGAAGTTGAATGAGAAATTGCCTTATAAAGCAAAAAACGTTGTCTTCAACTTTAATTCGCTCAAAATACCTTTAGCTCAGACATCAGTCTAAACAAATGTTAAATTTATTGTAGGAAGCTACCCGATAACATATTAAGGTATATTGGTTAACATATATTGGTAAGCACTTTCCCTTGATTTGCACGACTTAAGATCACTTAATAGCGTTCAATTGCTTCTCTTATCAATCTACTCGTTTAAAGAATTCTTCCACACAGTATGTTGTTAAATATTATTATGTAACATTTATCGTTTGCTGGTTGAAACATCTGCGACATCGACATGAATGATGGAAAGGCGCATTGCTTACAATCGAATGACGAATGCATCAACGCTGCCCGGGATGCGATGTGTAGATGGTTCCGACGATATTTTTTTTCGAGGGCAGATAATACCAGGATCTCTTCAACTATAGTAATGGAAAATGTGTTTATCTGTAGATGGTTCCGACGAATATTTTTGCGAGGGCAGAAAATGCCAGAATCTCTTCAACTGTAGTAATGGAAAATGAATTTATTTGTAGCAGTATGCAACAGTTATGATAACTGCGACGATGGTTCAGACGAAATGTTTTTACATAGTTGTTTGTCGTTGTTAAGTATTATTACGTAACGCGAACGTTTATCGTTAGCTGGTTGAAACATCTGCGACATCGACATGCGATGATGGAATGGCGCATTGCTTAATTTTTCTATTTGCATTAATATATTGCAAATTTTATTGCTTATGCGTACTAAGTTGGCACATTGATGAGTGGATTTTTTCAGATAGATTTTTCAGATAATAGTTTTTTGTTATGAACAGTGGTCGATTCTATAATTGAGAAGTACCAATTTTTGTTTGCAATCTCTCATAGAATTCGAAATATCATTTGCGAATCACTCTTCCTTGTCCACTACATTGTAAATTCATTCGACTTTTCGGATATTGATGTAAATATCCAGAAAGTAGAAAAAGGGATTATTTTATAAATCTCTAAGACCGTTGAATAGGTTGGATTTCACCGCTGGACATCTAGTTTTGAAACTGTTGACGTCCCATTTGCCTTACTGATGCTTGAAGATATCACCTCAATATTTATTAGTTTCACATTCTCATATTTACTTGATAATTTTCCTTATAGAATCGGTTGCAAAATAGTTTAAAAATGGATTAAATAGATACTCCGCCAACAGATTTTTACAAATATCTATAAAGTTCTTGCGACAGTGGTCTATAATATACTCTCTAAACGGCGCCCCGTTGGAAGTGACATTTGTAAGTTATCATGTTTACTTACATTCACAAGAAGAAAACATTATTCAAATAGTTGCCTTACACTATGTGTTCAGAAAGTAATAGCGATTGGATATATCCATTCTAAGACAGTATTCATGTTTCGTAAATGTTGAAGATATTTACAGACATTTTTATTTTGACTATGATTGGAGCTGTTTTAAATAACAGACAAAAGCAGAATTGTTTTATTTATTGTTACAAATGGGATTTTATAGTTTATACAATGGAGTTTCTATGTGTGATTTTTTTTAGCTCCCTTACATGAAACGAGTAAAAAGGAAAACTCCTTCTAATCATCTAATTTTTCTTTTATTGGATGTAAATGAATACGCTTTAAACCGTATAGCAGGGGTGATAATGTTCCGGTATTTTGTACACCACTAAATTTATATAGCAATATTCTTCGCATGTCATCGCAGAATTTATTGATTAAACAAGAAAAAGATTGCTATATAAATTTAGTGGTGTACAAAATACCGGAACACAATCACCCCTGCCGTCTAGAAGAGTAAAAACAAAATTGCATGAGTAAAAAATATATAATTCAAAATCAAAGTATGATAGACGCACATATGCGTTCTGGTGATAATGGCAAGACAAAATGCGCTTATATGTGTATTAATAGTGCAAATGCGTTAAATTATAGCTTCCTTTTTCCGAACATTGTATATTTTATTATGTAAATATTTTAATTTATACCATTTCTGTTGTTCTCACTGGGCTTGTTTTCACTACATTAAAATTTTAGGACTGCATCGATCAGTGTAAAATTAAAGCTGTGACTCAAGAATATGGTTGTGTGGCACAATCTATAACGTATCCAAATGGGTACACAGTTTGTCCGTACCTAGGTAAGTAGATATTTAAAAAAAATTAAAATTGATAATATGAGTATATTTATGATGTTTTTTAATCATTTCTGCAATAAATGCAAAAGAATTTTATTGAATACTTTTTAAAAATAATTAATTTAATTTCTGAAAGGTTTTCTACATATAACCATGTTTTGGAACATATAAGCATTCTAGGTTTAGCATTTTGAAAGCCATATATTATAAGAATCTGTGGTGTGTTATGTTTCTGGTCTGAACAATATAGTGTAAAACCTCCATAATGGATACCCAAGAATAGCAGATGACTTTATTAAGCTGACACTTTTTCAATCCTCAATTCCTATATATTTGTATGTTTTTACCTCTAAATATTGGGGATCTCTAAATAGTGGACTGATTCCGCGGACTCGAGGCATTCACTATTCACAGATTTACCAGTACCTTGCTTAAATAAATAAAAACCATCCGTAAGAATAATTTATCATCGTTTCAAGAGTAATCATTATCACAGAAATATAAAAATTCTATGTGTTGTATTGAAATAAAGTTTCTGTTACTACCATTGGTACTTTCTTTGGCATTTTATCTAATGTCTATACAGTTTGTCGCAATTAGTGTTCGACCAAAAAGAAATTTTTTATGGCGATAGCGAACAAATACTGTATTTCGAACTTCTGTCGATTTTTGGCCGAAAACGAAATCGAGACTAAACCAAATGTAGTTATAAGCGTAGGAACAAATAAGAGTATACATGCAAAAATATTTTTAGATAACTATTCAGAAACACACATACATATCTTCACTTTTATTCATGCATATGTGTGGAATGTGCTCCGCAAATAGAGTCGTCTTGTATTCAGACATACGAGCAGGGAAGACCGAGCTATGCTCGGTCAAAATTAAATTTGAGCTCAAATATCATGACCCATGACCAAAAAGACCCATTAATTGAATTTTCTCGAACATGTGACTTAGCCCAACAGTCTTCTCATGCCCGAAAACCATAGGATACAAAATTTTGTGTAAATAGCCTGAGCCGATTTTAAGATAAAATAACTTGACCCATAATGACCCATGAACGAAATGACCCACTAATTAAATTTTCTCGAACATGTGACCTAGCCCAACAGTCTTCGCGTGCCCGAAAGCCATAGAATGCAAAATTTAGTGTAAATAGTCTGAGCCGCTTTTTAGATAAATTAGCGTGACCCACAATGACCCAGAAATGACCCACTAATCGCATTTTTTCGGACATGTGACCTATCCCAATGATTTTCTCGTGCCCGAAACTCGTAGGATACAAAATTTAATCAAAATCGTTAGAGACGTTTTTTAGATAAAATTAATTTGACCAGCGTTGACCCAAAAATGACCCCCTAATCAAATGTTCTTGAACATGTGACCCAGCCCAATAGTCTTCTCGTGCCCGAAAATGGTCGGATACAAAATTTCGTCAAACTTGTTTGAACCGTTTTTTAGATACAATTAATTTGACCATGACCCAAAATGACCCACTAATCGAATTTTCTTGAAAATGTGACCTAGTCTAATCGTTTTCTGGTGCGCCAAAACGGTAGGATACAAAATTTCGTCAAAATCGTTAGAGCCGTTTTTAAGATAAAATTTGCATATATATATATATATATATAAGCAGTAACCATCACATCACAAAGAAAACAGCTATATATTCGTGTGAACAGCGCCAGAAGCTGCAATTAGAACACACAAATTCAATATAATCCAGTAAAAACATGATTTTGGCCTGAACTTGCACCACCCCCCTCACCATAAACAAGACAACACAAGAAAACACTGTAGAAAATATATGTAAAAATAAACTGAAACAAGCTGCGGCCTCATCAGCAGTGGGTAAATTCAAAGGCAGCCAAGCATCCGATCAAAAAGATTATATTATCATATAATATAATAATATATCATATAATATAAGCGTCATATTATCCACTTGCATACATTTCCCTTTGTTTGGATACTATGACACAAAATAATCACTTACATAAATTTTACTTATGATTTGGGATAGCGTGGCACAAAACATAAATCAGTTTATTGAAATAAATAAATTTCAATACACAATATGGGCTCAGTGAAAGTAATACATTTAACACTGTATTGAAAAATTAAAAGTATTGTTTGTATGTGTAAATATACTTTAGAAGACAGACGAAAAAATAATTTAAATTTAATTTTAAAACAATCCTACTAAATTCACGTCAAGGTGTCACTCAAATTTTGATATCATTTCTTTTAAAACCCATATTTTGAATTCCTGAGAGATCTGAATAAAAAAGCATCAGCGAATAAATATTATATATTTTTTCATGTTAAGTTAATAATTGCACCTGTGAATATAAATAAAAATAAAAATAAAATGATAATTTAAAAATATATTATTAACATTGCGTGGCTCAAATTTGATATCATTGTTTTTAAGACCCATATTTAAAATTCTTAGAGCCAAAAGAAAGTGCTGCGTCACAACTTTTAGCCTGTTAAGGGTTTTTGTACTGATATCATTACTTTTTTGCAGTTATTGATGAAAATGTCAATTAGTCGAAATTAAGCATAGGGTATAAATTAATCATTAGAATAAAATTTTAAAGAAATGCTAAAAATGACCCCTAGGACCCCAATAAAAATATGAGGGTGGTAGCCCGAGGAGAGGAGTCCAAGGCTCAAATTTAAAATACAGCGAGAGAGTGACACAATTAGAAGGATGAAAATGCATGGCAAAACCCGTTTGTTCCATCTTCCTCCGCCAGAGGGCGCTATCATTTCTATACAAACATAGCGGAAAATTTTCAGGCTGTCGATGCCGAGTCAGATGAGCCATACCTCGTCGTGATCGGTCCCATAGTACCTGAGAGAGGAAAGCGCTTCCTTGGGGGTGAAACTTGGAACTAAAATAGTTATATCCTGTCGATGTCGAGTCGAATGAATCAAACTGCATTGTGATGGGACCCATAGAACTCGAGTTATCTGCAAAATCCGTAAGTTCCCTCTTCCACCACCAGAGAGCGCACTCTGTTCTATACAAACATAGCTGAAATCTTTGAGGCTGTCAATTCCGAGTCGAATGAGCCATACCTCGTCGTGATTGAGCCTATAGAACGCAAGATATCAAAACACCCCCTGGTGGTGAATTTTGAAACTAAAATCGATATACCCTGTGGATGTCGAGTCGAATGAATTAAACTGCATTGTGATCGGACCCATAGAACTCAAGTTAGCTGCAAAATCTGTTAGTTCCATCTTCCACCGCCAGGGGGCGCACTCTGTTCTATACAAACAGCTGAAATCTTTGAGGTTGTCGATTTCGAGTCGAATGAGCCATACCGCGCCGTGATTGGGCCCATAGAACCCAAGTTAGGAAAGCGCCCCCTGGTGGTGAATTATGGAACTAAAATCGATAATCCTGTCGATGTCGAGTCGAATGAATTAAACTGCATTGTGATCGGACCCATAGAACTCGAGTTAGCTGCAAAATCCGTTAGTTCTATCTTCCACCAACAGGAGGCGGACTCTGTTCTATACAGACATAGCTGAAATCTTTGAGGCTGTCGATTTCAAGTCGAATGAGCCATACCGCGTTGTGATCGGGCACATAGACCTCGAGATAGGAAAGCTCCCCAGGTAGCGAAACTTGGAACTAAAATCGATATATCCTGTCAGTGTCGAGTCGAATCAAACAGCATTGTGATGGGACCCATAGAACTCGAGTTAGCTGCAAAATCTGTTAGTTCCAACTTCCACCGCCAGGGGGCGCACTCTGTTCTATGCAGACATAGCTGAAATCTTTAAGGCTGTCGATTTCAAGTCGAATGAGCTATACCGTGTAGTGATCGGGCACATAGAACCCGAGATAGGAAAGCGGCCCCTGGTGGTGAATTTTGGAACTAAAATCAATATTCCTATCGATGTCGAGTCGAATGAATTAAATTGCATTAGATACCAATTCGTCTCGGAAAAAATTGCAAATTTCGCCATTTGGCAGCGTAAAAATCAGGAAATCAATGTGTAAAAATCAAGAATTTCATTGATCGGCACAGAAAAAACATGAATTTTGTCGAAAGGGGGAGAAAATATCATAAATTTCTTCGAACAGGCGGGTAAATAGCATGAATTTCATTTATCAGCGCATGAAAATTGCAAATTTCATCAAACGGTCGTATAAAAATCAAAAAATTCGTTGATCGGGCATGAAAAAATCGTGAATTTTTTCAAGTTTGCACGTAAACATCACAAAGTTTGTCAAACGGTTGCATAAAAATCAAAAATTTTGTCTATCGGATGATAAAAAATAATTTCGTCAATCCGGCACGTAAAAAGTATGAATTTTATCGATGAGGTGCGTAAAAATTGTCGAGTCGAATGAATTAAACTGCATTAGATATACCAATTAGTCTCTGAAAAATTTTCAAATTTCGTCATTTGACAGCGTAAAAATCAAGAATTTCATTGATCAATGAGTAAAAATCATGATTTCGTCGATCGGCACAGAAGAAACATGAATTTTGTCGAGAGGGGGAGAACAAATCATAAATTTCGTCGAACAAGCGGGTAAAAATCATGAATTTCATTTATCAGCGCATGAAATTTGCAAATTTCATCAAACGGTCGCATAAAAATAAAAAAATTCGTTGATCGGGCATGAAAAAATCATCAATTTCGTCAAGTTTGCACATAAAAATCACAAATTTCGTCAAACGGGTGCATAAAAATCAAGAATTTAGTCGACTTGGTGATAAGAAAAAAAACCCGTCAATCCGGCACGTAAAAAGTATGAATTTTGTCAAGCAGGTGCGTAAAAATCATGAATTTTGTAGAATGGGTGCGTAAAAATCACATATTCGTCAAGTGGACGCGTAAAAATCACTAATTTCGTTAAATGGGTCACATAATTTAACATAAAAATTAATAATTTCATCGATCAGACACAGAAAAAACAAATTTCTTCAATCGGGCACATAAAAATCATAAATTTCATCCACCAGATGCAGAAAAATCATTAATTTCATAGATCATGTGTAGAAAAATCATTATTTTCAGCGATTGGGTGAGAGAAAATCAAGAATTTTGTCAAACGGACACGAAAAAAATGCAAAGGGAAAAAAGAAAATCTGAAAATCCTGCATTAGTCCGATTTTTTCCACATTTTTAATCACCAGTTTTATCGCCGAGTGCTTAATTCATTAAAGCCTCAGTCACTGATACATGTACAAATGTTTCTCGCCCATAATTAAAAAAATAAAAAATAAATTAAAAAAAATCACAGAATACAGCAACCTCAAAAATATATGAAACTTGTTACAGCAGCTTTGCGCTATCATTAACATATGTATGCACATTTCATCCTCTTGAAAACAACAAAAAAAAAACATAACTTAAGAAAACATACAGCAACTTTTTCATATAGCGATATATAAAATAAATGAAATTCATTAAAGCAGCGATTACTAACACATATATGTGTCGATTCATTGTTATACCATTTGTACTGTTCAAAATTAGCAGTCGTTACCCGTCAAATGCATCTACATTATTGCATTTGACAACTACAAAAATATTCGGTACTTCTCCATTATCCTATCGACCACTTTTCATAAGAAAACTATCACCAAACTGTAACGCCAAATAAACAAATGGAAGAACGTTGCCATTAGAATATCAAAATAAATAAAATATAAGAAATTCAGAAAAACTCCACTCATCAAAGTGTCAACTATAAGTATAAGTTTAAACAAAACAAACAAAAAAATACAATATATTAATGAAAACAGAAAAAAATATAATCTTTGATATTTTATTTATTTACATTATATTTCTTAATTATCCCTCTCAGCTGGTGAATAAATGTTTGTGATGTCAGTTGAAACTGATTTATTATTCGTAACTATGCATCGCACCATTTTTTTAATGCTTTTTCTCTTTTAATATCATGGCACCGCCATTTAAAGACGCAACTGTTATTTTAATTAACGAAATAACTAATAAATCAGTAAAACTAAATGAAAAATACAGGCAAATGTCGAATTAAAAAAAACCACTTGATGACATAAACACGTGTAATGCTTTTGATCTCAAGTAAATGGGACTGCATTTTTGTTGTTTAATCTTACAGTTTGGCGATATTTTTTTGTTATGAAAAGTGGTCGATTTTAGTTTGCATAAAGCTATAAATCTCAGGTGTGTAACTGAAAGATGTATTAAATGTCCCGATTTAAAAAATAATAATCAAATTTTCTTGTAATGATTGTTTCATTTGTAAAATAAAAAGTAGTTGCCTACATACACTGCTCAAAACAATTAAAGGATATTGTAGTTTTAGGTGGTTTTTGTATCTGGGAAACTTTTTAGCTGATTGATACATTGTCGACAGACATAGTAGGTTATATGAGAATAAATTACACATGTTTGGCAGAAAAAAAATGCATTTTATTGCGCATTTGTGTACAAAAGGAAAAAAAACACAATTTGTGCATATGAGAAAAAAGGAATAAGAAAAGGTGTTTTCTTCAAAGAAAATCATTTTCAGTAGGGGGTATGGTTTCCACGGGCGGCCAGCAACGTTGAACACCTTTGAGGCATAGACTCAATGAGGCTATTAATGACGAGTTGGGGTATTCTGCCCCACTCTTCCAGAAGAGCTCTTTCCAGTTCTTGGAGAGTTTGTGGGGGTTGTTGACGGCCAAAAACTCGTCTTCCTAGAGCGTCCCAAACGTGCTCGATTGGATTCATGTCTGGAGAACACGCTGGCCATTCCATTCGAACGATTCCTTCCTCGAAAAGGAAATCCTCCACCAGGTTTGCACGATGTGGCCTGCAGTTATCGTCCATCAAAATGAAGTTATCTCCGATTGCTGCAGCGTAAGGGACTACAATAGGTCTGAGGATCTCATCCCTATATCGGCGACCAGTCAGAGCTCCATCTCGAATGATGTAGAGGTCAGTGCGCCCGTCAATGGAGATGCCACCATACACCAACACTCCTCCACCGCCAAATCTGACACTTTCGTGCACGAACGCAGGATTATTCCTACTGCCACGGTCCCTCCAGATGAAAATACGCCTATTATCCGGATGCACAGAAAAACGGGACTCGTCAGAAAACAGAATATTGCTCCATTCATTTCTCCTCGAGTTGACATGCTCGGTTGCCCACTCCCTGCGGTCGCGACGATGCCTTGATGTTAATCTAACACATACCATCGGTCGGCGAGCATACAGACCTACAGCATGGAGCCGGTTTCGGACAGTCTGAGTTGAAATCGTGGTGCCTGTAGCCGAGCGAAGGTGTTGTTGGAGAAGAGTAGCGTTCATGTTTCGGTGTCTCCGAGCTGTTAACGCTAAATACCGATCTTCATTGGGCGTTGTTGCCCGTCTACGACCTTGCCCTGGTCTTCGGAATGCACATCCACTGTCCAAAAAACGGTTCCAGATCCTGGAAATGACACTTTGTGACACTCCAATGGCTTGCTCTACTTCGGCTTGAGTTTGGCCCCCTTCTAACCTACCAACATTTCTCCAAGCTTCTGAATCTGTCAAATGACTTCGCTGAGACATCGTACTCATCGAAACAAAGCAATCACTGAATACCGATCATCCTTGTCTTCATTCTCTTTTATCCAGTTGAAAGTCAAATTTCATTCGCTGCCGCTGAAGCGACGTTTTTGACGTCGAACTCAAAATTTGCATACTCCACAGTTTGAAAACCAGAAAAATTTGCATTTGTGATTCTCTTCTTCTATTTTCGGCAAAAAAAAATTTCGTTTATATCTTTATTTTATATAAAATTTCAAATATCCTTTAATTGTTTTGAGCAGTGTATAATCTGAAAGCTGCATTTTAGGTAGCTTTCAATACAAAAAAGTATAAAGCTACCTATTGCAGCCGTTCGGAGGAAAGCAGTTCCGGAAAATTTCGATATATTTTCATCGATCATGACCCCCAGACCCCAAAACCACCCTCCGTTCAAATGTTGATTTATATATATATATATATATATATATATATATATATATATATATATATATATATATCCATATATATATATATATATATATCTGACCTATGTCATACGATAACGCTCGTATTTATAAATCAATTTTGATGAAACTAATTGAGTGTATTAAGCTTACCAATGTCTCGACCAAGTTCGTTGGCCAGCTTGGTCCGCCATTTTGTTTCAAGATGGCGGCCATTTAAAAATTTAAAACTAAAATAAATATGCAAAAAAGTTAAAAATTCAAATTTATTTTTTAATTAAGTGTTAGGGCTTGATAGAAGGATTCCAGATCATTTTTTGGTTTACCTCTATCTTAAAAAATGGCTGACATAGAGCAGTATGAAATTCTAGGGTGGCTGACATTTTGAAACAAAACAGCACATTAACGCGATTATTCGCAAATTATTTTCTTTCATTGTTGTAATAATTTTCCCAATCATACGCATAAAACTATATATTCATATCCGTTAGCGCCAAAATTGGCGACATTGGTGACAAAATTGGCAAAATTGGCGACATTTGGCGAAATATCGCCAAATTTGGTGACCGAAAAACGTCTTCATAAATGAAGCCAATTTGGCTATTGCTCAATAATTTGGCGAATTTCTTATTCAAATTCAGTATTAACGAATCTTTTGTAAACGTTTCTTTTCATTTTAACTTGCTGTTTTCGTGTAACATTAGCTAAAATTTTAAAACGAAGATATAGGAAAGCTACCTTTTCCTCCCGGTACAGGCCGGAAGGACTTTTTTTTATTTTTGTTTGTGACTTATTTTTTTGTATCATTGTTGTTATAATAGAATTTAAACAATTGCAAAAAAAAAATCATTATTACACAGGGTTGGGATTTAACTGGCACATACAGATTTCATGACATAATCTGATACTTCTTTAGTATTATTAAATTCTTTAAGTACATTTTAATCAGGATAAATAACAAATAAAATATTGTGGATAGTTTTAATTAGAAAATAAATAAATTTGTATTAGAAAAATGAGTAATGTTACAGATAATTTTTTTTTATAATATGGTTGTGTAATTTTACGTAAAAACAATTAATAGAGTATTTAAAAATCAAAATAGAAACCTATATCCAATTATATATTAGATAATTTGTAAGTTATTGCATTGTATTATTTATTTAAAAATACTCTGAAAAGTGATTTGTTAAAATAGCATAGAACTTTTTGTATTTTTTTTAAACTTTTAAATAGATATTTAACTGTAGACAATAATATTAGTAGTTAAACTTATACAGCATCAGATTACCATTATGAAAAATTCTGTTTTTCAAGTGAAAGAAAATTAGTAATATATAAACTAAGTATATTTATACGATCATTATTAATTTTATTGCTTCTCTGGATAAATATGATTTTTTTTTTCAGGTAAATTTCAATCTGATTTTTTTTTTAAATTTTAAAAGAAGAGCAATATAAAACTTGATTCCATTCTTTACTATTCCAAATCTTTCATTTCCATAGCTGAATAGAATTATGTGTATAATTGAGCGAGTATTATCAATGATACGACATGAAATACTATCAAACCATATAGCAAAGACAATACTCATTCAATTAATATGTGGTTAGTTGCTGCTAGTTATCACAATGTAAGCGATCAACAAGCTTTCTCCGTGCACGAATACATAATCACACTAGAGCAGATTCGGATATTGATTGATTGGTTGCAGACTTCAACTGCGCATATAATGCAAAATATTTTATCCTTAAAAAATCGAAAACATCATAACTAACAGTAAAATTGAACACATGTAATTAAAAAATATTTCCTCATTTTGAAAAAGGAATCGAAATATTTTTTCGCCATATGCCTGTTTAAAATCTGAAATTATTTATTTGTAACAAAAAGAGAAGACATATAAACAACAATTGAATTTAATACATATGTTTTACATGTTTAGAATATATAATTATTTGTTTTTGCATAAAAAAATTAAATAATTAGCCCGGTCAGAAGCTTTATTGATATCAGAAGCTTTAACTGCGTGCCGTACATCCATTTTTAACCTTATCGCACCGCGGAGGAAACGAGTAAACACTACTATGCATTTGTACAGTAATAGGCTTAAGAAAAGAGTCCGATTTTAAAACTGGATTATACAGAAATCAAGAGTTTTCCTAAATACAATATTTCCTAAAGTCTTATTTGCTTCATCTAAAACCGATTAATATTATATATTAATTTAAAAAAAAATCCTTCGAGCCGTTTTCGAGAAAACGAATATGTGCCCATTACATCTCCCATTGTAACTTAAAAATTGGTTTCCAGATCTCAAAATCTACTGCATGTAGAAATGTATAAATTTTAGGATGGAGTTATACCATAGATATAAGAGTAATGTGAAAAAGTCGAAACGGTATGCCTCATATTTTCTGAGATATTAAATGTCGGCGTTTCGATTTTCCTTTGATGAGCTGCTAGCTGTATATATGAGAGTGACGGAATCTTCGATTTTGGGTTTTCGGTTTTCGGTTTTTCGCTGCGTCACTCGAGAAACTACCGTCTCTGATGATATGTATATGTAGATATGTGTATATATGTGTGTGTGTATATATATACACGAATATATATCACTGGCGCCCGGCTAACCGAAAGTACCCTTTATTTTGTAAATATTGTTTATGTGTTTTTTTGCATATTGAATATTTTTTGGGAAAAATTAAAAATTTTGTGTTATTTTTCTTATTATGTAAGAAATGTAAATATATTTGTGTGCATGTTTTATATATATATACATATATATATATATGTAGTATTTCCAAGTTCGAATTCGGTGTGAAGGGCTGTCGAAAGCTCGTTGATAAACAGGTTTAGCTGTGTGCCAGGTTTCCCTTATAGATCGGATCAGGAGGCCGTGTGGTGTCATCAACAACAAAAAACTTCAGTCCGTTTTTCAGTAGAAGAAAAAGTTTATTTTCAGTTAAAGACATCACTTCAGGAGAAATGCTCGTTAGCCAACGCTAAACGTAAAAAAAAATCTCCACTGTCAAGTTCTTTTCGATGACAACGTTCCATTATTTTATAGAATCCGTCCCGTTTCTTTTAGCAAACATCAACGTCAAAAAATTCTCTCCTAATCAAGGTGTACGTGTTTTTAAACTAGCTCACGTAAGAAAACAGAATACGTCACGTGACCAACTTTTATCAAATCAAAAGATCTTTTTTAGGAACTCTATTAGTATTTCCAGTGTATTTATCTTGTCGCAAAATGGTTTCCTTACCCGCGAAAAAATGTTCTACGCTTTTCCAGAATTTTCGGATAATCTCGTACCAGATGCCTGCCTTATCAACAAAGGAATTTATCTGTTTTGAGGCTGTAGTTAAACTTCGAATTTAATACGCAATAAAAAATAATAATAATAAAAAGAAAATGAATCTTTGTAGAAGGAAAAAAAAAAGAAAGAATTAAAGTTTTTCGGAAATATTTTAATAGACATTTAATATTTAATAATAGAATAACTTTACCGGAATAAGGTTTTCTGAGCGGAATAATTTAAGAGATGCGATATTTTAGCATTTAAATAAAGAAGTTATAGCAATTTGACTACACGGGAATAATACTAATGAATTTTAATAATGGATTAAAATAAAGATGTTCTATTTAAAGAATAAATTAAAAAAGCTATCGCTATTTTTAGACTAACTACTTTCGAATAAATATTATTAAGTGGATTAGGATAAATTGGTTTTACATATGGATAGTAAAAGACTATTTTAAGAATAAGAATTATTTTAATAAGCTGGGTTATATACGGAATATTATTGAATGGAAATTTTTTATAGAATAATTGCGGAAAAAATTAAATTTTGTAATATATATATATGGCACTTTTCGGTTAGCCGGGCCCCAGTGATATATGTACATATATAAATACATATGTATATACATATATGTATATATATATATATGTGTGTATGTATATATATGTATACGTAGATATGTGTATATGTGTGTGTGTATATATATACATGTATATAATATGTCACTGGCGCCCGGCTAACCGAAAAGTACCATGTATATACATATATAAATATATTTTTTTATACATTTTAAATTGTAATGACTGTTGCAAACGAGATTTTTACTATTTTATCTAAAACTGCCTTTCATTGATTATCCAAAATAGAGCCAAAAGTCTAAAAGTGCCTTTTGGCACCATTTTGGATTTTTCCGCCAATCGCGCCAACCAGCACAAGACACGGAACTCTTAATATCGGTAATCATTTTCGATGATCCACTATTCCGGAATATTTATAAACTTTCTTTCAATTTTATACAAACAACTTAATTTAAGTTTCTTATTTGGAATTATGAGGATATGTATCTATCCTGATATTACCACAAGCCATTTTCGGTAAGTTTTTTGTTTGTTTATAATTATTTTCATGTATGATGGCTCCATGCTCCATGGTTACGAGGCTAAAACTGCCTTTTGGCGTCATTTTGCATTTTTACGCCAATCCCGCCAACCAGCACAGGATACGGAACTCTTAATATAGGTAATTATTTGGGATGACCCACTATTACAGACTAATTTTTAATATATTATCTTTTATGTTTCGAATACGTTACAACATGACGAAGTGCAGCATTGCTTTTGCTTTAATATAGTAATATTTCTACTGTATATTTTTTCTTCTCTATTTAAGATTGGGAAGCTTCACCGGAAGTGAATAGAATATGCACCAGTAGTTGTAGAGATGCATGCGAGTAAGTTAAAAAATATATTACTTATAAAAGATTTAAAATTTTGCAATGTATAATAAAGTATGTTTAGTATTATTAAAAATAAATTTTTATTTTAAGAATTTTAAAATATTTAAATTTTTGTTTACACTAGATCCTACCATTTGAGTGATTAAAATTATTGGTACTTTTCCGTTATACGGATACCATTGTCGCCAAGCATACATTTACATGCATTTAATACATACATTCAGATACATTTACATGCATACATTTACATATATACATTATGTATTAGCATACATTTTGGCATGATGTCCGTATAAAGGAAAAGTGCCATCCGTTGATTATTCATATCACCACTAAAATTGGTAAATGTGATAAATTATTGAATATTTATCAAATTTATAGGTTACTTTATAAAATCCCCAACTCGTAATGGCGAATGTAATAAAAATCCACAACTTTACCAATATTCTTTGAGTTTTCATGAATTTCATGCATTCTAGAGATTGCTGTATAGCGAGTTTCATGCCGTCCAGTGATGTTTTTCTTTTGGTTCTGTGCTCGAGGCACACATACTTAAATTACTGACCGCTGCTAGAATGAATTTCATGCATTCTAGAGATTTCCGTACAGCGAATTTCCTGCGTAAAGTCATGTTTTCTTCGGTTAATGTACGTGAAGCACACATACTATTTGAAAATATTCATTTTTTTTTTAATTAAGACTTCGTTGTGCACAAAATACTCCTAATTCATTACATTCTCCATTATGAGTTAGGAATTTTATAAACTAACCGGTAAATTAGATAAACTTTCAATAATTTATCATACTTACTAATTTTAGTGGTGATTACGTATAATCAATCTTAATTATACATAATCACCGGTTTATTACATTCACTGTAACATATACAGGGAGTCTCAAAAGTATTAATAAATGAATGCATTCATAATAATATTATGAATGCAAGGTGTGAGAAATTTTGTATGGAAAAATTTCCAAGTATTAAAAATAGATTTATTCAATTATCGATGCTGGATTCTCTCTGTGTTTCGTATTTGCCCCAGGGTTGGTGGCTCACGAAAACATATTCGATCTTGTGCTGCGTTTGTGGCCTTGCCTACATGTTATAGCGAGAAGTGCCAAGCTGGGTGTCGATCTAAGTGGTTCAGTTGGTAGAAGGTTAGTGCGCTGTACTGATAACCCGGATTCGAGTCCCGGGTCGGATACATTTTCACTATGTTGGCTATACGCCTTTTAAGAAATTACAAATTTGAATATTATGAATGCAAGGCGTGAGAAATTTTCTATGGAAAAATTTCCAAGTATTAAAAATAGACCCTCATACTCTATGAGCATGTAGCAACATCTCTTTTAATCATTCAAATTTGAAAAGAAACGTCATCCAGCAGACACGCGGCCAAAGATGTTTGCAGCACTAATTCTTTATATCAAAATGCAACGAGATCGAAATAATAAATCATCATCACAATTTAGTTTTACTAAAGAACATCTGTTACTTTCAATTCCAAACAACCGTAGTGATTCAAATGATTCCGCGTAACTCTAAGCGTCTACACCATAAATTGCAATCTATTTAAGTTACCTCACTCCAAGCGTTTAAAACGATATTTATATCGGTACTGAAAGGAAGCAGTTACATTATTAAAATCAACAATAACGATGATTTGCAATAAGTTATCTGTCAAGTTATATGCTGTTCCTTGTAATTCTAAGAACTGTATAGATTACATTTTGACGAATGACGAGAAATCAAAAGGCTGATTGGTTGCCCGTAAGCGATGTTCCTCACCTGATAAGGTCCATAGCAATTTCTCTTCCCTTTAAAGATTTGAAAGGAAAGATTACTGCGGTTTCATTTGTTTGCATCGATTTTCTTTTGCTCTTTTTTTTCTATCGCTTTGACACTTTCATAAGCGTGTAAAATAGGACTTTTTTATTCGTTTAAAGATTTTTTTTAAAATTGAAATATAAAACAATTTTCGTAATTTTTATTTTTGTTATGATTTAAAAATGTATAAAACTAGGGGGCTCTGCCCCCTGCTCGCTACGCTCACCAACCCCCGTTCTGATTTCACAGCCTCTTAAAACCTGGTAAATGCAATGTATTCTGTTTTAAAAAGATGATGATGATGATGATATCACGAACGGCGACTATCTTCTGTAATCAGGTTATAATGATTTTTCATTTAACTGGTTATAATACTTTTTCCTTTAATTCAACTTTTTTATTTTTAATATTCATGTGTAAACACGATTTTTATGACGTAATTTTCTTTATTTCCTGCTTTCAACACGTGAACATTTAATTATTATTTTAAACTTTCATTATTGTTTTTAATAGTCTCGCGCAAATACATTTTTTATTTGAGATAAAATATAATTATTTGCGCTTATTTAGAAATTAGCAACAATATAAAAAAATGACTTTTTCAATAAAAGATTTTTTACTCGATTGTTAAGGACTTTTTGAGTTTTTATTGTCCGACCGTGATAATTTTTTGAATTTCTGAAAGCTTGTTATATTTCGCTTCTGGTGGTATGATTTTCGAATCCGTAGGATGGCTAGAAAAAAAGTAATAGCTCCTCAAAAAAGTCCCTAGTAAAAAAGCGATGAGAATAACCCGGAATATCTACGCAGATTTTCATTGGTCCATTTTTAAACCATTACTTTTTTATATATAGAAGGATACGTTTTGTCAGCTTTTTATTCCTTTTCTTTTTTAAATACTTTGCAGATAACGCATTCCAAATTTAACAGGGACTTTCCATTAATCTGTTACCAAATAACAAACTATAAAACAATAACATTTAATAATTCATGTATAAATTAGTTATTTATCGTAATATGTTAAATACCGTCCATCTCTACTGCATTGTCAATCATATATCTGCTGTGCACGCAGCTAAATTTAAGAGATCACCTTGATCCTCTGACATTTTATGCAGTGATTTCACTTTTGGGTAGTAGTCGTTCTAATTTCCAGGTAAGAAGATATTTTAATGTACACGTGTTTAAATCCTTAGAAATTTGAGGTATGATACGTTTACTGAAAGCTTATTTCCTTCTCTTTAACCACATTTACTTCAACTCTAAGAAATGTATCCTATTTATACTTTTACGTCATGAAAATTGTGACCATATGCATGGTGGCCACCTTAGAAAACACATGTGGAAATCCGTGTAGTAATGGTGATTTTCAAACTTTCTACTCCAATATCTGAAAAAACTTATTACCATTTATTGTTAACACCAGAGATCTCTCAAAAGAAGTCAATAACTCCCAGAAGAAAATCTCTGAACTACCCTGCACAAAAAGTTCTTTAACGTCTTTTCGTGTCATAAGATAATAAGATTAGGAAGAAAAACTCTAAAGATATCAAAAGAAATAAAGGAACATTAGAGCACAATAGTAAGCAAAATAGTTTGTCGAGTATTTCTTTCACATTTTAACAGTGATTTTAATACATGGGCTACCTTTGGAACATTATGCGCCAATAGTGGCTCACAGTCTACAGTTTTGAAATTGTAGTAATAAAGTAATTAAATTCTACTTTACAAAGATAAGCCTACTTGATATGTGTTAGAGGTAAGTGTAAAATTTTACAAAAAACTCAGCCACACACACCCAACAAAAAAATTATAAACAATCTTCAAATCTTAAGTATGGCTACCTTTGGGTCACCTACCTTATATACAAATAGGCGTGTGTGTCCCCATATTTGACTTTGCAGCCACAACTACCTAGCGCAGACCACTGGTGTTTGTGTGTGGTAGTAGTCTCGAGTCTCCCATCGTGCACTATGGTGGTTGCATGTCGGTAGCTGTGGGGGTGTGGGAAATAGTGGGTTGAAAGTGGTCTACCTAGTGCATTTAAATCTATCGACCAAAGTGTTCTAAAAAATGTTTTGAGTATTTTTCAATAGGAATTGGTTCATTCAGCTTTAAATGAACTAATTAGGATATAAATAACTACGTAAGATTATTTCGCTCCACATAGTGGTTGAAATTAAAACTAAACGATATGGCAGCGCATGCGTAGCACACCTGCTATACAATGACGTAAGCAGTGGGGACGAGTGCCGGAGTTTCGTTCGGAAAGAGATTTGTTTAGAACAGAATGCGCAACGAAAATGACTAGTTGAAAATGACTATTTTTATCAAAACTGCGAAAGAAAGTTACAAACACCGGCAGGGTCAGCTAGTTAATCCACAAACTTCATTTTTTTCTAACCATATTTTAAGCTCTCTTAAAATACCAGGATCATCTTCGTTTTTCATCGGCTCATCATTTTCAATAACATCAAATAAGTGTTTCGACAGATTTAAATCAACAACTCTCTATACTTCACTATGAAAAGTTTTATCTTGTTAATGGTTCAGTTTCAGGAATTTCAAACATATTGGATCAATACATAGTTAAAATAATTTAAGTTATCTTAAAAACTATTTTTAAATTCATAAAAAACCTGTAATCATTAAAAGTGCTGGCAGCTAGTCCAATTAAAACAAATACTTAAATCCCATTAAGCCTAATTTTGAGATTTTTCATATTTTCGTATTCTTATTTGTGCACCCAAAATGTAAATGTTTCTTTACACAGAAACAACCAGGGATCTCTGCTATCATTAGTTTTTAAACTTTTAGTAAAAAATTACGATAATTATTTCATAATATAAACTACTGCTTTAAACACTAAAAACAGACATTTTATTTTCACAATAACAATATAAAACCAAAAACATATATTTTTATACCTCATAGTAAAAACATTTCCTGCTTATCTTCTATAATTATTTCAAAAATTAAAATAAAAAAATTCTAGTCTCACTTGATTTTTGGCACTCCTTACACTTACATCTATATAACAATCTTTAGAGTGATTACCATGAATGTTGCTGTGGAACTTATATTGTTTCAAACGCTTTGTAACAAAAAAAGGACACAAAGGTAAAAGCACTAATTAAGTTTTGATTGACACTAGAGAACTTGCCAAAGACCTAAATATAAAGCCTGTATTTAAGACTTGGAGTAAGTGTTTTTCCAAAAAAACATATTATTTATTATTATAAAGCATAATAATTGTTCCAATTATTTTAATCTAATTAATTTAAAATCTAAAAAAAAAAAATTTCTAAGAAAATACCAGTATTCAAAAAGTGAACCATTTGGGAGCTCTGCGTATAACCTGCATTGACTTTTCGCGTGGTAACGTAGACAGATTGTGCAAACATTACAAGCGATACAATGACGTATTGAAAGATATATATGCTACGTGTAACTGGAAGAGACAGAAAAAGAAACAGCTGAATAAGAATTCAGGCGAAAGTTTTTAAAATCATCAAAAGATTTAAATGATTTCTGTTTGTTTGTTTGCTTATTGAACACATACATCAGACATGTGTGCTTGATACAAATATCCGCGGGTATACACAAGGAAATTACAACACGGAAGAATTACAGCCGTGATCTCCACAAAGAGTGTGAAATGGAGTTGACGGGAATCGAACCCGCCACCCTGTTTCCTACGCTGTCAAGCAATTAGCGGAATGGTGTCTTAACCCTTTATCTACCGACGGTACTTATAAGTACCAATCACTTTAAAACTTTATAGCACAACAACCATTACTTATATTCTGATGGTACATTTTAGAAACAGTCTTTTAACTCTACTTTTTCATGATAGATAGCAGTAGTTGTTCTAGATGTCTAAGATGAATTTTGCGAGGAAGAAAGCTATTTTCGAACGGACATTGTGTTATTTTGCTGCCATTTTGTACGGATTGCCTCTCTTACCTTTTCTTTGCTATAAATATATAATATCAAACCAAATGTAAGTGTTGTATTTTTTATACATTCTGTATTGTCTTAGAATATTATTTGCCCAATCATTATAAGATGTTCCGATTATGTAATGTGAATAACGGTCGAATTATTCGGTGGTACTTATAAGTACCGCCAGTACACGTAGTGTTGGAGAAAAGCTTGTTTTCATTTTGTCCATGTAATTATCTATAGTATTTCGGTTTGTTATAATGTAATTATGAAAGTGTAGTGTTGCAATTTGTTTTAGTATTTTTTTATGAATTTCAATTATAGATTTTTTTTTTTAAATTAATTAATTTTTTTTAACTTTGTTATTTTTATTTTTATTATTTTTTACTTTATTATTTTTTTATTATTATTATTTTTTTACTTTATATATATATATATATATATATATATATATATATATATATATATATATATATATATATATAATATATTTTTGTACGTAAATGAAAAAAAAATGTTTTTATGATTATCATCAAATGTGAATTTCAACATTTATTATGTAAAAAATAAAATTATGTCACTTTGATAATTTCTTTGTTTTCTTATGAGTGTTTTTCGATTATTTAGCATTTTTAAGAGGTTAAATTTCATTAGAAATGTCATCCGTAATTTTATTCTATTATGAGGAAATTTATACATAGTGTACTGACGGTACTTTTAAGTACCACTTTTATTAATTAGTTCTAACAAATTAAATTTCGCACCGGGGAGATTTTTTTTCTTGTATATTCTTTAATTATCAATATTAACAGATAAAAAATATATATTTACGAAGAAATTTTCAGTAGTTCATAATGCGGTAGATAAAGGGTTAAACACTCGGCCACGGCGGTACCATTAAACAGTTAAAATAGAAATGTACTTGCAGGAGTGGAATAACACAAGACAAAAGACGGATTACAAATACCCTATAGTGGTATGTCAAATAGATGTAAAACGACAGAGAATACGAAATCAGGTCAGATGAATTGCCAAAGTTAGAAAATGGGTTAAACTGGATGAGCAAAGCACTAGACAGGAAACAATGGGAAAATCTGGAGAAGAAATACAACCAGTATTGCATTAATACTGGTTATAATTTTTGATGTGGGTATACATAAATAAATAAAAGTTTTTTCAGTTTGACATATTTGCTACTTATTTTCCTTTTCCTTTATTACACTTATGAAATTATGTAATGTGTGTATATGTATGTGTGTTTCTATATATATATATATATACTTATTATTTATTTATTTATTTCAGAGAAAATATTTACCGCTTTACTTCAGAAATTTATTCGAATTTACAAAGATTGGTATGTAATTTTCCATCTTTTATGAACATGTAAATGAAATATATATTACGTTCATTAATTTTCTTTTACCGAAAACCTTTCAATAATGGTAATATTTATTAGAACGAAAAGTAGCCGAACAAACATTACTTTGTATAATAATGAAGGATATTTTTGATAATATTCTGCAACTGATAATAATTGAAAACATCGACTTTATATTTAGATAAGTAATACTTTTATAAGTTTTAATTTATGATATTGAACTTTTAAAAAAAATTGTCGAGACCATTTTTATCGACAGTTTCAAATTTCTAATTTTCTAAACAGCGATATAATCAGATGATAAGGACATTTCATTTATTTGTCAACTACATTAATACTAGCTTTTGCTCGCGTCTCCGATTACGTAGAATGTACATTCTCCAATTCGAAATGAAATTTAGCGTATAAATATTGCAATTTTTTTGTATCAAATATTCGTTGAGTAAAACTGCTTAACCCCTTGACTACTATTTTTTGTGGGATATTTTAAATCAAATTTAGCACAGTGTTTTAATAAGGTCTAAAAGCCACAGAACTGGTGAGAGACCAATGGGACAAGCAGATATGGTTTACCAAGCGTTTCAGGGACTGCTGTGTCCAGTGGTTAATTTTTCAAATTGCACCGGGACATAGTGTCCCACTGGGAATCTACTGGTTAAAAACTTATATTTCATAAACATATTCACTAAATTACAGAACTTTTTCTCATATTTCTAGAACTCGAGGGTGGCTACAAAATAGTGTTACACTAACGAAAAATAATGAATTTTAATCGTTTGGTAAAACAATTTATCTGTCTATTTCTGCGATTTAAAACTTTTTATTAGTGAAACAAATTTATATATATATATATATATAATTATTTTAAAGATGGAAAACAAAAAGTTTATTGTTTAAGATCACTTTGATCCATGATTTTCTGCATGTAAAATCTTTAAGAAATTAAAATGCCTTAACTTTAATAGGATACTAGATGGAACCCGTCAAAATTTGACGGCAAAAAACTTGATAGTACCATAAAAATAAAATTCATAGCTGCTTTAAAATGTTTGAAACTTTTGCAGAATAATTCAAATAAATAAAAAACCCACTTTGAATTAAAGCTAGGTTGAAGAACAGCAAATGGCTAAGTTTCACTGGCACATGCACTCGCAGAATTTCTTTCATCTGACACATTTAGCGTTGTTGTGCAAGTAAATGGTAAGTGCCCCCTTGGGGAGGGGGAAATGGCGGGATGGACCAAGGAGATGCATAACATGAATAAGCAGTCAAAGACCTTTCAAACGATATGTAACGTGAGGGGTGTGTGCAAAATTTTAAAAAGTACCCCCTTGGGGGGGTAAAGTAGGGGATGGACACGGAACATGCATAATATGATTAAGTGGTCACAGACCTTTCCAACGATATATAACATGAGGGTTGTGTGCAAAATTTAGAAAAGTGCCTCTTTGTGGGGGGGGGCAAACTGGGGAGATGGACATCAGAGATATGCATATGATTAAGCAGTCACAGACCTTTCCAACGATATATGACATGAGGGTTGACTGAAAAATTTAGAAAAGTACACCCTTGAGGAAGGGGGGGGGTGGGCAAAGTGGGGAGATGAACATTGGAGATATGCATATGATTAAGCAGTCACAGACCTTTCCAACGATATATGACATGAGGGGTGTCAACAAAATTTAGAAAATTGCCCCCTTGGGGGGGGCAATTGGGGAGATGGACATTGGAGATGCATAATATGATTAAGCGGTCACAGACCTTTCCATCGATATATGACATGAGGGTTGTGTCTGCAAAATTTAGAAAAGTACCCCCTTGGGGGAGGGGGGGCAAAGTGGGGAGATGGACATTGGAGATATGTATATGATTAAGCAGTCACAGACCTTTCCAATGATATGTGACATGAGGGTTGTCTGCAAAATTTAGAAAAGTACCCCGTTGGGGGAGGGGGGGGCAAAGTGGGGAGATGGACTTTGGAGATGCATAATATGATTAAGCGGTCACAGACCATAACAAAATTTATAAAGATGGATATTGGAGATGCATAATATGATTAAGCGGTCACAGACCTTTCCAACAATATATGACATCAGGGGTGTCAACAAAATTTAGAAAAGTGCCCCCCTTAAGGGGGGGAAGTGGCGGGATGGACCCCGAGATGCATAACATGAATAAGCAGTCAAAGACCTTTCCAACAATACGTAACATGAAGCGTTTGTGCAAAATTTACAAAAGTACCCCCTTCGGGGGGGGCAAAGTGGGGGGATGGACACCGGAGATACATAATATAATTAAGCGGTCACAGACCTTTTTAACGATATATAACATGAGTGGTATGTGCAAAATTTAGAAAAGTGCCCCAATTAGGGGGAGGGGGATGGACCACACAGATGCGTAACATGAAAAGGCAGTCGCAGGCCTTTCGAACGATATATCATATGAGTGGTGTCAGCAAAGAAGTCTCCGCCCCGTGTGGGCAAAACATACTCCCCCGCCGCCATAATTTTTGATGCGGACTCATTTTTAAAATTCGTTCGCACCCCTCTTCTCCCACAAAATGTTGTGAATTTTAAAAACTCCCCTTCCGAATTTTTTTATACCAAAAGCGCTTATGTCCGTCATTTGAGAGCAGAGTTTTGTGCTTACAGACGCCAGACACACCAACACACACACAGACAGATGTTTACCGACATTAATAGTATAGATGATACTCAGCGCCTACACATTTCACCCTTTATAATTCAGCCAATGAGTTGACGGTTGTTCATTTCCAGAAACGAAACAATAATTCTTTAGGATAAATTTTGTTTGTTTGATACACCGTGGCAGAATGCGTGCAGTGCAGCGACAGGCGTCACAAACTTTTTAGGGCACCTGCAGACTAAAAACATATAATCAATCTTCGCGGGAAAAAAATCCTAGATTTCGTCAAATGATCACGGGAAAAACACTAATTTCATCAAAGGATCATATAAAACGTGAATTTTGATAAAAAGCCACAGAAAAACGCGATTTACGCAAAAGATGAGCAAATTTTGTCAAAGAATCGCAAAACAGGAAATTTCACCAAAAGATAGCGCTTTTTTGCCAAATTTCGACTAAAAATTGCGGAATAAAATGTATTTTATCAAAAAATTGCTGGAAAATGCGAATTTCGTTAAAGTATCGCGAGAAAAATGCGAATTTCTTCAAAGATCACTGAAAAAACGCAAATTTCATCGAAGGATTGCTGAAAATTCATGAATCTTATCAAAAGGCAGCAGAGCAAATGTGATTATTATCAAAGCATTGCGAAAAAAGAAAATTTCGTCTAAGGATCACAGAAAAACGCAAATTTCGTAAAAGAATCGTGGAAAATAACGCAAATTTTATGAAAAAAATCGCAGAAAAAACACAAATTTCGTCAAATTATCGCTGAAAAAAAACACGAATTACGCCATAGGATAGCTGAAAAAAAATGTGAATCTCGACAAAAAAAAGATACAGAAAAAAATGCGAATTTCATTAAAGAATCACGAAAAAAATGCGAATTTTGTTAAAGGATTGCGCAAAGAATGTGAATTTTTTGAAAGGTTCGTGTGAAAAATGAAACTGTCTTTATTAAAAACAGCACACACACAAACATCTATACAAACCTCAATACACACAAACATATTATTATAGGCAGAAATTCAATTTTTCCAAGGAGGGGAGTCTCCCTACCAACATTTTTAAATGGAGGGGAGTTGTAATGTTTGGGAGGGAGAAAAAAAAAATCTTTAAACCCCACTATTATTTTACGTGCTATTTAAAGAATTACATTAATGCAGACATGACAAAATACCATTGAACAAATTAAGTCAACTGAGAATGATTATGTAAAATGTTTATTTTGATTATAAAAAAGGGAAGAAAGTTAAGTTTTATATATGCAGTTTATTTTTCAAGTTCCATTAAATGTGCTAGGGACCCTTAACAATTAGGTTGTTAAATAAATTTCTGACTTTAGATTTTACTTGATTGAGATTCACCGATCAATCGCGAAAAAGACGCAAAGTTCATCGATCGATCGCGGAACAAAACGCAAAGTTCGTCGATCAGTCGTGGAAAAAACGCAAATTTCGTCGATCTGTCGCGGAAAAAACGCAAAGTTCGTCGATCTGTCACCATAAAACGCAAAGTTCGTCGATCAGTTGGGGAATAAAGCAAATTTCGTCGATCGATTGCAGAATAAACACAAAGTTCGTCGATCTGTCCCCAAAAAACGCAAGGTTCGTTGATCAGTCGCTTAAAAAATGCAATGTTCGTCTATCTGTCGCAGAAAAAACGCAAAGTTCGTTGATCAGTCGCGGAAAAAAATGCAATGTTCGTTGATCTGTCGCGGAAAAAACGCAAAGTTTGTTGATCTGTCACCAAAAAACTCAAAGTTCGTCGATCAGTTGCGGAAAAAAGCAAATTTCGTCGATCGATTGCGGAATAAACGTAAAGTTCGTCGATCGATTGCGGAATAAAAGCAAAGTTCGTCGATCTGTCCCCAAAAAATGCAAGGTTCGTCGATCAGTCGCTTAAAAATCGCAATGTTCGTCGATCTGTCGCAGAAAAAACGCAAAGTTCGTTGATCTGTCTCGGAAAAAAATGCAACGTTCGTTGATCAGTTGCTTAAAAAATGCAAAGTTCGTCGATCAGTCGCGGAAAAAACACAAAGTTCGTCAATTGGTTGCGGGGAAAAAAAAATCACGAAATTTATCGTTCGGTTGCAGGTAAATTAAATAATGCAAATTTCTCCGAAAATGCTGAAATGTTTTGGGCTCCCGCTCATGATCTTTTTTGGACGGGATTTCAAAATTTTCGGCGTGAATCCCGCCCTGAAATTCAAGCCCTGATAGGTATAGTTTTAATCTGAAATAATATACTGAACTAACTTTTGAAAAATCGGGTTAACCCAAATCCAACTTGCAGAAATCTACACTCAGTCTGAAATCGACTCGAACCATAAAGACTGTTAACCCAACTTGCAACAAAAATAATTATTGCCAAGAGAGCATTTAACCTCTCTCCCTGTGCTGAAACCTTTCAGAAATTTTTCTGTGAATCTTCTAATTTTTTCTTTACTCAGAAATGCTGTAGTCATTTTGTCACCCAATTTTGCCCTTTACAATTCAGCCAATGAACGGAGGGGGCCAAAGGAGAGTTCCTTATCACAAACATCAGAAACAAAAGATGAGGTACGTTCGTTCGATGTCGTTGTTGAAAGTTTATGGATTTCTATTATTAAAGTATTTTTTTCATTTTACCGTATTTATTTACTTTTTGTGTTGTATGTATTTTGCTACTTTGATTTTTTTTAAACTAACCCTTTTATTTTGGAGAGTGAGAGAGAGAGATTTAGTAATTTGGTGATACAAAGTTCCGCAAATTCTTAAAATCCACAAATCGTTTCCAATGTAAACAATGAAATTTACAATTAAGTTGCAAGTGCAAAATTTCAGTTTTTTAAAATTTTCATGTCATTCTGTACACATTTTAATATGTCATTCTGATCATTATACATATTTAGTTATGCATTATTAATTATTTACTTGACCTTTACTTTTAATATTTTAAATATTTCAAACTTACAGCTGAATGTAATTATTAAAACATTTGAAATACTGCATTCGAAAAATGAAATTTCAGCTTAGAAACGCGACAATTACTATTAGGTTAAAAAAATTTAAAGTAGAAAAGTACTTATGATATAAAAAGAAGAAAAAAAAATACACCAGAATTTATCTCTATTACGAAAGCGGGAGAAATGATTTTCTGTGCTATACGAAAAGATATTCAAATAACTCAATCATGAACATCGAAATAGGTATCGGTTTCTATGTTCATGTGCACTCAATCCAAACTTGAAACTTTTAAAAAGGTCATTGAATGAATGGAATTTATGTCCGCCTTTCACATCCAGAAAACTTGCTGTGTCGCCAATTATGTTTATATTTTATATATATATAAAAAAATAATAATTCAGGCACTTTTCCGTTATACGGACACCATTGTCGCCAAACATACATACATACATACATTTTTGGCATAGTGTCCGTATAACAGAAAAGTACTAAAGTTCATGGTTTAAAATCACAATAAAATATCATGAAATTTATTGATTAGTTGTGGAAAAATATTGGGGAAATAATGTGTTTTCCGTGAATTTTTTGTTTTGTTAACAATGTGGTTAGAGAGCCAGGGAGAAATCCAGAAAACTTGCTGTGTCGCCAATTATGTTTATATTATATATATATATATATAAATAATAATTCAGGCACTTTTCCGTTACACGGACACCATTGTCGCCAAACATACATACATACATTTTGGGCATAGTGTCCGTATAACAGAAAAGTACTAAAGTTCATGGTTTAAAATCACAATAAAATATCATGAAATTTATTGTTTAGTTGTGGGAAAATATCGGAGAAATAATGTGTTTTTCGTGAAATTTTTTGTTTTGTGTTGTTGTGTTTAATTGCAAGCATTCATTATAATTTTCAGTGCATTATTAAATTGAAATTTTTGTTTAAAATATGTAAACAAAACAGTGACCAGAAACCTGCACAATTCTAATATAGATAGATAGATAGATATATGCATGCATGTAGTACTTTTAATTATTTCGTAAAAATACTGTGATCGTCACTGAGAAAACCTGAATTTAACCTAAAAGTAATTGTCGAGTGTTTAAGCTGAAATTTCATTTTACGAATACAGTATTTCAAATGTTTTAATAGTTACATTCAACTGTAAGTTTGAAATATTAAAAGTAAAGGCCAAGTAAATAATTAATAATGCATAACTAAAAGTAATTGTCGAGTGTTAAGGCTGAAATTTCATTTTACGAATACAGTATTTCAAATGTTTTAATAGTTACATTCAACTGTAAGTTTGAAATATTAAAAGTAAAGGCCAAGTAAATAATTAATAATGCATAACTAAAAGTAACTGTCGAGTGTTTAAGCTGAAATTTCATTTTACGAATACAGTATTTCAAATGTTTTAATAGTTACATTCAACTGTAAGTTTGAAATATTAAAAGTAAAGGCCAAGTAAATAATTAATAATGCATAAGTAAAAGTAATTGTCGAGTGTTTAAGCTGAAATTTCATTTTACGAATACAGTATTTCAAATGTTTTAATAGTTACATTCAACTGTAAGTTTGAAATATTAAAAGTAAAGGCCAAGTAAATAATTAATAATGCATAGCTAAAAGTAATTGTCGAGTGTTTAAGCTGAAATTTCATTTTACGAATACAGTATTTCAAATGTTTTAATAGTTACATTCAGCTGTAAGTTTGAAATATTAAAAGTAAAGGCCAAGTAAATAATTAATAATGCATAACTAAATATGTATAATGATGAGATTTTTTTTCTTGAATTATTCAGTGAAACTCGCCTTATAAATGTACGCAAATAATTCACATCAAAATCTTAAAATAACAAAGTTTTCTTTCCTGTTTAGCTATGCTTAATAACCAAAAAAGCTTGATTAATACAAAAATTATTTGGTAAAAATACTGTGATCGTCGCTGAGAAAACCTGAATTTAATCATATCACACAGAATTACATATTAAAAGTTAAAAAAACTGAAATTTTACAATGCATCTTAATAGTTTGTTTACATCGGAAACGATTCGCGGAATTTCGTGCCACTAAATCTCTCTCTCTCTCAAAAAAAGGGTTAGTTATAAAAAATTCAAAGTAGTAAAATACATACGACATAAAAAGAAAATAAATACAGTAAAATGAAAAAATACCTTAATAAAAGAAATCCATAAAGTTTCAACAACCGAACAACCAAATGGAATCGTAATCCACATACGCTTCTAGAGAGAGGAAAAAGCCTTCACCTCATTGGCTGAAACATCGCGTCTGAAGATAGTAAAAGCCTCTAGCTGATCGGCTGAATGCTCGCGCACGCGTATAAAATGCATTTTTGCATGAAAAACTAAAAAGCAGGTTAGCTTTAAGTATATGGATTTATATACAGACATATATAGTTGTATCATATATAGAATGAGAGACACTTCATTCTTATTATGTCAACTTTGATAAGCTAGTATATTTGGATACAACCCCTCATCTTTTTGCTTCCTTTTCGGAACAGCGAAATTCGAGCTTATTCTATCGACGATTACTATCAGAATTTTCAAGCTATGTTTTTGAGACTTTCATAAAAGTTGGTCTATACATTTAGCTAATATATTATGCACAGTATATTTTGATTAAATTCGCGCATGCGCAGTGAAACAATATTTAGTAAACCTGCTCATTTTTCATACAATTTTTATTATTTTTTAATTTTAATTTTTAATATTTATAATTTTGTCATATTTTCTGAAAAACACTTGTTTTTATATTAAAAACTCTGCAAATTATAAGCAAAAAACTTGGTAAAATTTGGGACTGTTTTTATAAAAACATGAATTTCTCTTCGAGTATACATGCTATCTTCATACAAATGAACCCAAATTATTACAATAACCCACTTAATCATAATCTACAGTTTGAATGCTTTTGCAATATTAGTTTTTACAGGGTTATCCACAATATATTCGTTTTTCTTCAATTTGTTGACGGCCCCTTACGGGATATCGGGAAAAAATCTTAGCGGAAAAGGAAATATATGACGTTTATCATGTTGTTTACACTTCTGAAGTTTGAGGATAATTCCTGCTGTATCTTTCCAGATATTTAACAAAACGTCTGAAATCGCAAGTGACCGGTCATCATTGGCAATATAGTGTACATCGATTATTGGATATTAATAGCAGCAAAGTTTTATATAGGTCTTGTTGTGCAGGCTCATTTCGTGCCAAAGAACGCATATAAATAATTAGTCAAAAAATACTAAGAAATGCACAAAAAGTTCGGCATATAAAACAGCTACAGAAAATAATGTGAGTCTTAGAACTATTCAAGTTATCATAAACGATGACCTCGGTATTCGCCTATATTGCAAAAAAAAGTTGAAAGTTTGACTGCTACGTAAATGATGAAAAGGTTACAAAGATGCAAGAAATTGCTCATGTGGCATGGTACCAAAACTGCTGACAGAAAAATGTTATCTGATGAGAAATTGTTTTACACTGAACAATGTTATAATGCTAAAAATGATGTTCTATATTCAGCAACATTCGATGATATAACGAAAAAATTCGTGCTGTTAATCGTATTCAGAATAAGAAATTGGTTCCGGTTGTGTTGTAGTGTGAAAGAATGGAAAATTGGATCTAAATGTCACCGATAAAGGGGTGAAAATTAATGTGGAATATTATAAACAGGTTATATTCGCTATAAATTTATTGTCACACCCAGCTCAGAGATTGTATCTGCACGAAAAATTGGATATTTAAGAAACATTTTGCACCTTCGCAATAAGGCAAATCAACACAGGTTCCATGACGATTGTCCGAAGTTTTAAATGCAAGACGATTGGCCACTTTCTACACCGGATCTAAATCCATTAGTCTATTTCATCTGAGAGATTTTAGATGCAAATTAAATGCTAAACAACACAACAGTACTCTTTTATAGCTTAAATGTTTTTGGAATGGAATAGATTGCTTCTGATTAGTAATCTGTTAAGAAAGGATTAACTCTGCAGTTAAAAAAACTGTCTGTATAACATTAATGTTATACTTTTCTAACAAAAAATACATGCTTTAATGTTGCGCTAGCAGCAAAAGTGTTAAATGAGAATGTGATTCCAATTGGTTGTGTAGTAAATATCTCTTTATTTTTGCATTCCTGAAGTGTGTAGTGTATGCGCCTCTTACGATTTCCGATTGATATTTATGAAGTTTTGGACTTTTAAGTGGAGCAGTGCGTCTGCTGAAAATGTGTAGTTTGTTTTCTTCACGAATTTTCTCAAAACACAAAACTGTTTTTTCAGCATAGTCTTTGAATCAATCAAACAAAAACTGGTTTGTATTTGAAAGATAAACATTTTCAGGGATTACGAAGCAACGTAATTTTTTAAAAGTTAGCTAATTAATTTTTTTCCAAGACAGCAAAATTGAAAAAAAAAGTTTTTAACAGGTTTTTGTGTAGTTCAGAAAAAAGGTTTAGTTGTTTATTTTTATTATTATTATCAGGTATTATCAGATTTATAGTTATTGGTTAGTCAGATGTGAAATTCCCCTCTCCAATGTTAAAGTTATTGGGTATGGAATGCATTCATATTTTAAAAGTATTTAATATGAACATTAATATTTTCAGTTTCTTTTTTTCTGTATACTCTTCTTAAAGCATGTCTTTTCCTTTTTAAATTGACTAATATTTCTAAAATATATGCTTAATCTTTTGTTTAATGCGTTAATATCTGATTGAAGCTGACCAATTGTGAGTAAGAATTTTGCAATTCAAATAAAGTTAAGTATGTTTTTGTGGATTATTTTATCAACTGGAAAAGACAGAAACATCCTTTAAGAAGCGTATAGAGCAAAAGAAAGAGAAAAAAATAATCTCCAGAAGAGAAATTTGAAAAACACTTCAATCTAATAGGATTAAAATTAGACAGGAGAAATGGAGATCTGTCTGTATTTGGTTAAATATTTATGTCTTTAAACTAATTAAATAACTTAGTCTTACTCTTTCAAAGTTCTCTCCTTTTGCGAGTAAAGAAATATGCAGGAAATTTTTAAGTGAGGCTTACCAGATGTAACTGAATGGTTATGATTCAGTTATATCCAAAATGATATACAAATTGTAGATATCAAAGTTAACCCTTTAAGCACCTTAATTGTGTTATTCTGTCACGTAATCATTGAATTCAAAGGCTGATTTAACACAAAATCCATATTAATGTTAATTTTTGTAAGGGTATAAGATAAATAAATGTGTAAGGTTATCAAATACAAATTATCATGTAAATATTTTTCATAGATCTTATTTTATGAATCATTAAACATACATGAAAACTATCTTGGGAATTGACGAAGTTATGAATTTTTTCTTCTGAAACCTTTATTCTCCCCCCCCCCTCACCCTTGGGGGCATTTTTAATGAAATCAAAAATCTGTCATATATAAAATTTTGGCCCTTTTCCTAGAACTATTAATAACTTTAAACGGATTCGATATGTATAAAAAATAAGACGTTATGGTTTTTTTTCTCTTTTCACAACCCCTCCCCCCCCCCTTGGTTCGATTTTGCCCATTAACGAACTTGACCAAGATTTTATTCCGCTTGATTTTAAGTCTTATTTTGGAAGAGATTTGTGCAGAATAATGGAATTGTGTCCATAAAATAGTGACATATATTGCAAAACAATTTCAGGAACTCCAACTTAGGGGAGAATGTAATAGGTATAGTAGTATTTCTTAAGAAATCTACCTAAAATTGCACTACGACTGTAAAATAACCGAGACCATTCAGGGAATGTCAAAGAAAGCTATTGTGTAGCTCTATATACGAAGCACACAATACTTGGAACATCAATAATGTGTTCCAGTTAGATTCAGAATGGTTCAGTATTTCAGAAGTTATCGTGAGGAAACATTTTACATATTTTGTTTTTTGGTTTTAGACGTCCATATAAGCGAACTATATAAGATCTATAGACTTATTTAATAAACTCATCCAAGATGCTTACAAGATCAATACACTGTTCCAATTAGATTTGAATCGTTGCAGTATTTCGTACGTTATTACGATTGTAGTAACTCCTCTATACCGACCCGATAAAAGATGGTGAGTGGTAGCGAGATCGGATCGTTGGCACAGAGAATTTCTCGCATAAATTAGAAAATAGAATTTTATTGTATAACAATGTTAATTCTAATGAAAAATATATACAAGACGTCAATACAGCATTTAATTATTTTTCGTGAGTCAATCGCTTATAAATTAATGACCTCTTGACTCCAAGTGTAACTGAAACAAACAAAAGTCTCTAAACATTACAGACAGTCGTGACTACAAAACAAAGTTCATTCGGACCAAGGCTCGTCCGTTCCTTCTCTTCGGAAGATCTACTAATGCTCGTTAATTCTGAGTCTAAGAACTCTCACTCTCGCACTTGGTGTGCTTTTTCACTTCGCTGGGATTTTCAGCGGATACCTGCTGTATCAATTCTAGAGATCGGACCTCACTAGCGCTTACACCACGCTGAGTTAGAAACTGACGTTTCCTTTTCCCTTCTCCAGAGAGTCAACACTCTCCTTTTCGATCTCTCCAAAAACTGTCCTCTCTCACTTTTTCATTCTCGCAGGAGAACTTCTTCTGGGGGCGGGGGCTTTGTCGAGGCGGGCCCCTCGAAACTCTCCAGCCTCTTAGCAGCCTTGAGATCCCTCTGTTTCGTTTTCACTAAGTCCGTCATTGGACGTTCTAAGACAAAGGGCAAAGTTTCGGGCGCAAACCTAAAAATCGTGTGCAGAGATCGCTTCTCTCGCAGATGAACTCTTTCCCACGAACTCGGCAAGGATCAAAGCATAAGACCCCTTTTTGGGTAACGCCTTACCACTTCATCACTGTCCGAACTTTCCGCTCACAGTACAATAGAATTCGGCGTCTGCTAGTCTTCAAGGCAAAAATAGCGAGGGAAGGTATGCAGTTAAGTGTACTCACAGGAAATGCTAGAATGACACATAGTGCAGCTGGATGTCGAAGCTCAATTCTTTACAGCACCTCCTCCTCAAACGATTCTTAAGGGTGAAACACTAAGAATCTCTAAGAGTCGGATAAAGAATTGCAAGCTCAAATTACATCAGAGTGGCAAGAAATAAAACATACATGAATAAGATAATACTACCTTCCTTTTTTTTCCGCGCTCTGATAAGAAATCATGAACATATAATGAAATAAAACACAGTGAAATAAAAAATAAAAAATCTTAAAATAATTATATACAAAAGTTTATCAAGAAATCTCCTTAAACTCGACTCAGACAATCAACATGCGGAATGTCTTTGCCTGCGCGATGAGAAATGGCATAATTATAAGGTTGCAGAGCCAAGGACCACCTTAATAACCTGGGATTATTTCCAGAATTTCTTTTTTTATTTTTGCCTTTAAGCGCCCTCGTTAATGGTTCTACAATCACTGCATAATCTTTTATGTACCGGGAATAATATCCAGCCATTCCCAAACATCTACGAATTTCAGTTTTCGATTTCGGAACCGGTAATTCCTTAATTGCCTTTAATTTCGCCTCAGCTGGCCTCCGTCTACCCTCACCTACAATATGCCCAAGATATTTTACGGTTTTCTGAGCGAACTTGCATTTCGCCAATTTGATTTTTAGTTTCGCGTCATTAACATTTTTTAATACTATTTCTAGATGACGCATATTGTCCTTCCAACTATCTGAAAAAATCGCCATATCATCTAGATACGGTAAACAGAAATTCTTAAGTGCGTTTATTTCCCGCGTTAAGATATCTGCTAACTCCACCCGTTTTCTGTAAGGCTTTACTAAACTCAAGTGAGAAATCTGGGATTTCTGTCCCCTCCCAGGAACATTCACAATACAATTTGCTTCCGTAATTATTGACTCCTTTCTTCCCGGCTCTATCCGACTATCTGGCATTTTAATTGGCTTTCTGGTAGTTAAAACTAAAACCTCATCTTTCACATTAAGCTTCCGTTTTACCGCCTTTCTGTCAAACCAAAATTTCCTCTTTTCTCGTTTTTCTGATACATTTTCAACGGCTAAAACTCGACCTCTTTTTAACCTGTTCGTGAGATTAAACACACATCCCTTCACGAATTTATTTTCCTCCGTTTCTCTTATCCATTCTCCAAATGCTAACGCTTTCAAGAGCTTTCTAACTTTTCGATGCCAACATGCAATACTATCGCTTATTGTGCGACACACTCTCGGATTTTTCAACTTAACACCGAACCTTTTTAGAAATGCGGTAGTTAAATCGCTTATCAATCTTTTCCCAAGGTTCAAGTATTCTGACACATTTCCTTTAACTTTCCCTTTCCCTAAGTGTAATGACACTTTTTCTAGGCACGCGCCAAATATATCCACTCTATAATGCAATGGGACAAGCACCCGCATTCCCCCACTCATGCGATTGTCTCTGACATTTGCCACTATTAAAGAATCTCCTGCATTACAATGCGTTTCTTCAATTTCCCCTTTCCCTCTAATCTCTTCGAGAGATGGATACCTGTCATTTTCCATTTTACTAACCCCTCTTTCAATGTTTGCTAAGATCGAAGATTCCTCACATATCGGCAAAGGCGATAATCCCTTATCCACACTGACCAGTTCAATAGGGCTTTCTAGATTTTCAGCCTCTAGTTTTGAATTCAACGCTTCCGCTTCACTGCACTCGCGAAAAATTCCCCCTTCTCTTTCTTTTACTGAATTCAAAGTTTCCGTTTCAACATTCCCGCTAGAAATATACTCTTCTTTTTCTTCCTCGGAAATCAAAGTTTCCGCTTCAACATTCCCGCTAGAAATTTCTTTTTCTTCCTCGGAAATCAAAGTTTCCGCTTCAACATTCCCGCTAGAAATTTCTTTTTCCCCCTCGGAAATCATAATTTGTTTATTTACCGGATTAGGAGCTGGGCCACCCTTTTCTCTCGTTTGAGCGCGGGTCAAAACTGCATTCATCAATTCGGGTTTTTTCTTCGCCTGTTCTAACAATTTCTGAGTGCGATTACCCAACAAATAGTAGTACATATCCGAATTTAGATTACATTTTTTTGCCTGTCTCTCGAATAAATTCAAAAACAACGAAATATCCGAATTCTTTTCATCAAAGCGATGCATAATTGTTTTTAGGGGTAAATGATTCGTTCTAACTGAGATGCTACTGGATGCGGTACTCCGGTCATCTGACTCTTGCGTCGCTTTTAACATAGCTAACTCATGTTCGCGTTCTTTCTCTTTTTGAAGTCTATCGTTCTCTTCCTTCTCTGTCAATAATTTATTTTCTCTATCTTTTTCTAACAGTTTAATTTGCGCTAAGGCTAGCTCTTTATCAAATCCCTCTGACGACTCTATCTTTTTTATAATTTTCGGTACTGTATCATTCTCTTCTAAAATGACCTCAAATTCGTAAGCTAACGTTTGCAAATCAGCTTTCCTAAAATATTTAAGCTCCGACATTTTTAAAGTTTAAAATTAGAAATTATCTTTCCCACAATTATAAAACAATACAATAAGATTAAATGTGATTTCCACCAAGTGCACTAAAATAATACTGAAATATACACTCATAAAAAGTACGCATAACAATAATATATAGGAAATATGCAACATATAAAAATAAGCAAACCTATCCTATCGTCCACATTCACCTTGGTATTTGGTTATAAAATACATATGGGATAAATTTTACACAAAACAACAATTTCAATTTCAAAAAGCACAGTAAAAATATTTTAAATTGCAAAAGTCTTATTCAATTCCTTTCTCTTTTAATCAATGGTGGTCTTAATCTCTGCATCCACTCTTAAAAAAATTTAGAATAATTCACAAAAAACATATAAAATCAACTCTGTTATCGTAAAATATGAAATGCGTTCGATACTTTTTTTTTCAATGAACTCTCATTTATAGATTCAGCTAAAATTTTGTAACACTGCACAACTCTCAGTTTGCATTAAATTAATTCAACAATAATTTAATTTTTAACTACAAAATTTGTCTATTAAATAAGTTACAGTTATATCGGAAATATCTCATCATACTTTTTTTTCTGCCGGAAAAATTTCTCAAAATATTTACTCTCACAAAAATAAACATACAACTTTTTTTTTTTTTTGAAGCCTACAACACCTATACAAACACTAATAACAATTAAAGCCACTCTGAGTATAAAAAGAGCTTACCTCCATTACTAAGAGTCTTTCAGGGCGTCAGAAGCACAGACTTCAGAGATTCTCAGGAGCACAGACGGGGTTTCTATCACACTTTTCGGATGGGGACTCTTCCGGATGGGGGAACACTCTCCAGAATTCTTGGTAGATTTCTCTTTCTGGTGGGGGAACACTCCAGAATTCTTGGTAGATTTCTCTTTCTGATGGGGGAACACTCTCCAGAATTCTTGGTAGATTTCTCTTTCTGATGCTGTGTTGATCCACAGGGGCGTCTAAGGAGACTCAGGTCACAAGTCACAAGGATACTCTTTCTTGGAGCACTTTGATGATTTAAATTTCGGAGTCCACTCTTTGTCTTTGAAGATTGTCATTAATTTTTGCTAATTAATCCATCACCGCAAGCCACCAGTTGTAGTAACTCCTCTATACCGACCCGATAAAAGATGGTGAGTGGTAGCGAGATCGGATCGTTGGCACAGAGAATTTCTCGCATAAATTAGAAAATAGAATTTTATTGTATAACAATGTTAATTCTAATGAAAAATATATACAAGACGTCAATACAGCATTTAATTATTTTTCGTGAGTCAATCGCTTATAAATTAATGACCTCTTGACTCCAAGTGTAACTGAAACAAACAAAAGTCTCTAAACATTACAGACAGTCGTGACTACAAAACAAAGTTCATTCGGACCAAGGCTCGTCCGTTCCTTCTCTTCGGAAGATCTACTAATGCTCGTTAATTCTGAGTCTAAGAACTCTCACTCTCGCACTTGGTGTGCTTTTTCACTTCTCTGGGATTTTCAGCGGATACCTGCTGTATCAATTCTAGAGGTCGGACCTCACTAGCGCTTACACCACGCTGAGTTAGAAACTGACGTTTCCTTTTCCCTTCTCCAGAGAGTCAACACTCTCCTTTTCGATCTCTCCAAAAACTGTCCTCTCTCACTTTTTCATTCTCGCAGGAGAACTTCTTCTGGGGGCGGGGGCTTTGTCGAGGCGGGCCCCTCGAAACTCTCCAGCCTCTTAGCAGCCTTGAGATCCCTCTGTTTCGTTTTCACTAAGTCCGTCATTGGACGTTCTAAGACAAAGGGCAAAGTTTCGGGCGCAAACCTAAAAATCGTGTGCAGAGATCGCTTCTCTCGCAGATGAACTCTTTCCCACGAACTCGGCAAGGATCAAAGCATAAGACCCCTTTTTGGGTAACGCCTTACCACTTCATCACTGTCCGAACTTTCCGCTCACAGTACAATAGAATTCGGCGTCTGCTAGTCTTCAAGGCAAAAATAGCGAGGGAAGGTATGCAGTTAAGTGTACTCACAGGAAATGCTAGAATGACACATAGTGCAGCTGGATGTCGAAGCTCAATTCTTTACACGATAATAAATTTTGCATGTCTTAGGTAGGTTTCGTAAGAAATACTACCTATTACATTCTCACCTAAGATGGAATTTATGGAAAATTTTTGCATATCTACGCTGATCCTGACTCACAGAACTCAAAACCACCTCCAGTTCAAAACTTTATACATCTATCTATCTATCTATCTATGTCACTTTTTTATGGACATGATAACTCCCATAATTCTGCACAAATCTCTTCCAAACTGATACATAACATCAAGGGGCATACAATCTCGGTCAAGTTCGTTAATGGGCAAAATCGAACCATGGGATGGGAACCTTTTTGTGAAAACAGAAAAAAACCTTATAATTTCTTAATTATGATACGTATTGAATCCGTTTAAAGTTATTATTACTTCTAGGAAAAGGGCCAAAAATTTATGTATGGCAGATTTTTGATATCATTAAAATGTCCCCAAGAGGGAAAAAAAAGGGGGGGGGGGTAGAAGAAAAAAATTCATCACTTCTTCAATTCAGAAGATATCAAATCCGCTTAAATTTATTATAAATCCTCTTAATATTATGAATTTTAATTTTGTTTGTTACTGTAAAAAACTCTAGGAGCTACATACTTCATTAATAAACTGATATAAGATAATGATATCTTAGATCCATACACTGTCCCAAGTAGTTTCCACTTTCTTCCATATTTTTGAAGTTATCGTAATGACAAGATTTGTATTATATATAAATTTATACATACTATTTAACCCTCTCGGCGTTGTCCAGGCCTTTGATAATAAGCTAAAAAAACCCTTCAATTTGTATCATTTGATATCATTAGCCTTATTTTGTATGAATTTATAGTTACAATATTTTCAAGAATTTAGGGCAAATATGGGCTTTTTGCTAAAAGCATATAAGACTTCCTGACATGGCTGCTGGAACGCATGCTAGGACCGTCTGTCCAGATCGATGCTTTAATAGCAGTTTTCATTGAAAACGATCAATTAATGCTCAAACCATTGCTCCTAAAACAATATCTCAGTATTTCCGTTCGTGTTGGGTCTGTGACAGTCAGAACTGTACCCTGGGAAAGTGCTGCATCATCTTGATACTAAACTGTATGTCGTGTAATATGTAAACACACACACACACACACACACACACGTATACATATATATATATATATATATATATATATATACAGTCTTATATAATATGAACGAATGATTAATAGATGGCAGAAGATCAATTTAAAAAAAAAAAACTTAAAATGCAAAATCCGTATTTCGATTATCAAACAATCGCTGTTTTGTACTATGTGGATAAATTGAATGCAAATAGGTTCATAGTTCCGAATGGTTTGGCTTCATAACCCTTATTTTTTGTGTCTGTAGTGACTGTACCAGGTACAATCCTGTTTCGCGTAAAGTCTTGCACGCTACGCATACGCGTTTAAAAATAAAGATACCACTGCAAGTTTATATATAAGACCACGACAAACAAGAGAAACATATACTTGTGTATGAAGAAATAATCCTGATTCTTTTAATGATCTTTCATTCAGTGGAGTGCCAGCACTATTTATCACATCTGTATTTTGAGAATTCAAAGGCAGTTTTAATTAATACTTTAATAGAAATTTTACTTTTGTATTAAATAAATTAAAAATAACATATTTTAAGAAACGAACGGTGTTTAAACGTCGCAAATGCACTTGTTTGTACTTTACCATATATCCCTAATGCAGTATTAAACGCAACCTTCTATATTTAAATGTCCATCGCATAGAGGTTCTTTTTGCTGGTACATATGTCGGAAATACAAGAAAATAAAATTCTGAAACGTAATATCTTTTGGCACAAAAGTGTCATTTTGTGCTGTAATCTTACCATTCAAACCAAAAATACCAAAATGAAAAAAAATAAATACCGATTTTAATTTCGACATCGCCGCACCCTTATTGGTTTAGTCCAAAGACATCGCAGGAATGGGTTTAATTTCAGATATGAAGCCTCCAGATCGGTTACCAACACTATCCTGCAGAGACTGGTTGTAATTTGTTACAGTCATTTATCTGCGCGAGAGATCTAGGCCGAGGGGGGGGGGGGATGATTGCTTTTCGTTCTTTTAAGGAAACCTAACTTGTAATAACGTAATGTTACGAATAAAACCTCATAACTTTCTGAACAGTTAAGCCGACGCACCTGACATGGGTTCAAACCAACACATTCTGTCTACCAGATTTGAGAGCAGAACCTCTCAGTTGGTGGTACGTTATCTTACAATTAAATGTATGATTCTTACAATTTATATTGATACTTATTGGAGGGAGAAATATAATTACTCCGTATCCCTGTCCCACATGCCAACCTCCCAAGTGATAGAACAATGTCAAAAATTACAAAATTTGAAATGCTCAAACTTAAAAAAATCATTTCTGTACACTTAACAGAGAAATTAAAAAATATATAAAAGTGATTTATTTTTTTTTATCATCCGATCCATGTTTAAGTTTTATTATTTGCATATGATAATTTCAAATTTCTTTTCGAGCTTATAATTCATAAAGCTCGGATCATATGATGTTATATTAAGGAAGATATATGCCATTATTTTCTAAAATTTAATCGTCTTACCTGTTTATTTTGTAAATTTATACTTTAAGGGATTGACCTATTTTTGTTAAACTATTTTTCTGTGTTTATTTCTCTTGTTAATAGATAAAAAAGATCTCGACAGTAATTATATATATACATCATTTGTAGTGTTTACTAATTCTTTGAATTATCGATATTTCATTATTTAGTATTTCAATGTATTTTTTAATATGTATTTTATTTTTCTAGTGTAATTCGACGGACGAACACTGCAAGTAAGTGTAAATTGTGTTATGAAATTTGGGATCTAGTAGAAGAACTATTATAATATATATTTCCTTAAAAGTGGAAGAGTGTTCAACAAAGCCAGATATTATTAAATTGAAAATTTATAAAAAGTATTGCACAAAATGCACTAATATCTATTAAATTAAAACACATTCTGAACTTTTCAAAAGTTGATTTTTAAAATTACTCCGAATGTTAATTTCTCTAGTTTTAGCTTATAGTCTCACAATTTAAAATAAATATATTTTGCTCTAGAGATGCGCTGTTAGACTCATATAGAGTTATTAAATGTCAGAACCAAATCAAATTTACCGAAAATCAGAAAAAAGGGCGAAATAAGAAATTCATAAACTATTGAAATTACATTGGTGCCGTTTGCACAGAATTGATGTTAATGAAGATATTTTTTTTGTCAAGAAGTAAAATTGTGTTAGCAGTGTATAAGGGTGTAGGAAAATTAAAAAAGTTTTTCTTAAAGTCAAGAGACGATTTTCATATTTAAAGTACAATGTATAATTATTATACTTTTAACAAATGAAAATCTATTGTAATTTGGCCCACATTGAATCTATAATTTAGAAATGATACCCTATCGAAACTTGAAGAAGGCAAATTGCACAAATTGTTTAAAAATGGCTATGAAAATGTAAAAAAGTTGATTCCAGTATGGAATAGCCATGCAAATGCAGGGCTGCTAATGGCGACTATTTTTTAATTCTATTTGGCAACAATTTCTCAAAACAAAAATCTTCCATATACACTTTGATAATATGTGAAATAGAAATATAATAAAAAATTTATTTTTTAAATAGTGGTAGGAATAGAATATTAAAAGTGTCATCCGCCATTGGCAGCCCTGAAATGGTATGGAAATACAAAGTGTGAAACTGCTCCATTAAAACAAAATTGCGAGTGTTCACTCCAATACTTTTAAGAGTTTTTGGAATGTTTTGAACGTCTATTTCCTTCATGAAAGACGTATAATTAACACCTTCAGCGTCGCTATATTTTGTGTAGGCTACTTTTTTAAAATTTCAAATTGTTTGATTGCCACCACTTTTTTGAAGTAGATATATTCACCTTATTTAATGTCTGATAAAATGATGCGAGAATAAAGCTAATTTCACTATTTAAAAAAAACTGGTGGGAATCAAAGAATCAGAATAAAAAAAAAGTAGAATAAACAGCCCGTGAATATGACGGGAGCGAGAATTAATGGGTTAAAGTCGTATAAAACCGAAAGCTTTTGGAGTATATTAAGCCAAAACATCATATTTGCAAACTTCTCATTCCAATCCCACCGTTTTTCTTCTCCTAGACAATGTTCAAGATTTCGCACCGCTAATGTACCAAAACAAAATTATTAGGGAAGCTTGCCTGTATAACAATCGAACAAACTCCCTATAGTCCGAACTTATCACCATTGGACTAGTATTTGTTTCCATCTCATTAACCCTTTCCGGTACAGGCAAAGTCTGTTCGTAAAATGAGAAATTACTGACTGACACCGGAATTTACAATCGACTTTTTTAGAGAAAAAGAACTCTTTATTTTAAGCTTTCATTCTAGAAACAAAATTTTATTAAATAGTCTTGGTGTCGAATGCAATTTTGGAATTAAAAGTAGGTGTGCCCGGAGTGGGACCACTGCGCCGGAAAGGGTTAGAAGCACTAGAGAAGAAATATTTGTATCAGATGAAAAAAAGAAAAGATCAAAGAATGTTTGTGCAATTGGCTTCATACACATCCTAATTACTTTTATGATTAAAAAAAAATATTCCCAATATGTTGGGAAAAGCGTAAAAATGTTAAAAAAAGTTGTGAATAAAAATAACATTGAAATAATTTTGGTAAATATTATATAAAAATAATATTTTAAAAAGTTCATAATTGATATACCCTCGTATATTATAGTCTTGGCCACCAGCTAGAATGGCAGTTTCTTCAACTTTATTATATATATATATCTATTTCGGGGGAAATAACGGCTTACAAATGTTCTTCGTGCCGTGTGCCATTTAAGCTACTATTCAAAATCTACCTAACTGTTGGTTAAGCGCAAAAACTTATGTCAAGTGTTCGAATGATAATAAAATTTAACTGATTATATCTGATCGCGGCCGAAGTTCATTTAGGTTAATGGTGAATACAATTTGAGTGCTGACTGAGATTTTCACGCTTTAGCGGCTTTTGAAGTAGATGGTGAATACAAGTGTTCAAAGCACTGCTATTTAACAACGTATGGCACTGTCTAAAGCATTAAACATTTCTTTTGATTTAATGATAGCCCCATTTTAAGTAAGATGCCTCCCGAATGGATAGCAAACTATACAACAAGTTAAAATATTATAAATGATAGAGGCTACAGCTACGAGCTGAAATATTTTGCTTCGGCGATAGTTTAAATTCCTTATTGTTTATTTGACTGTCTGTCTTGCATTCTCCAGTGAATTTTTACAGTTTTTTTCCCGCTGCATGCATACATTCACACCCTGTCTGAAACAAAAATATTTGTATGTTTTGTCATATTCAACATATATTGCACATTTTTGTTAATAACTATAATACCAGCCTCAAAAATACAATTTTTCAGAGAATTTTGAATTATTTATGTCAAAATTGAATCCATTGATCAAATTTTGACAGTACAATAATAACATTTATATAAAATCTGAAATTTAAGAGTTACTTTGTATATCATTAATACTTTAGAGGAGTCGGGCGGAAATTAAAATAATGTTGTTTACTACTACAATCCGCAAACATTAATATTCGAGATAAATATCTTTATCTTATACAATATAAATATATTATGAAGATAATTGACTCTAAACAGTGTTAGAATCAACAAAATTTCCTTTCCGCTTCAAACTTTTGAGCACGTACGTGCTGCCATCTGGCGACTCCTCTTTTAGTTGCAGTGCTTAATGAAAGATCTGTGTGTGCAGATATTCTTCGTTTCATCTTAAAATGAATTTTAACAAACTTCTTAGAGAAACCGGTAATATATGGAATCTAAGCTCATATTCATATTTAAAACAAGTTGGAAATTGTACGTCAAACGTGACGAATGAGGTGCGTTCGTGCTATAGCTAGTTATATAAATATTCAGATCTTGATGATTTTTAATTCTGTGAAATGAATTATATCGTCTGCAGATTAATTTCTGTCATAAAATAAGTATCTCGGTCGCTTGACGATGAAACCTCGGAAGCTCCTCTAACAAGAAAGCACCGATTTTTAAAAAAAATTTTCAATTTTCTTAATAAATATTTTTATTAATAACTCCTAAAGTTTTGATTCGATTTTTTAAAAAATGGAAATGTCTCGACAAAATTCTGCAAAGATAATATATCTTAAATTACAAACCATTCGGTTGGGTAGTTTTTGCGTTGTTATATGCGGACGGACGGACGGACGGACAGACAGACAGACGGACGGACAGACGGACGGACCAAGCGAAGACAATAGGTGCTACGTATTTATATAATTACAAACGCACCTAAAAAGCATAAATAAACCATATCTAGTACAGATAGTTTTTATTTAACTGTTTTATATCTTACACCAGTCTTACCTGCTTCTTCCAAGTCTACAGAAAAATAACAGAAATGCCTGTTTTTACACCATACAGATAAGTTATCTCATAATACAAATAACACAGAATTTAAGATATACTAGTAAATCTACTGATCAGAGGCCTCAACGTCAGCTCTACAAATCATTGTTCATTAATCTCACTACTTTTTAATATAATGTTCATAATATTTGATAGCCTAAAATTATATTTTTCAAAGTTATTTATACATTTAAAAAGATTTATTGAAAATTCCGAAAATTTTAGAAGTATCACATTAAACACAATTCTATGTCGTATAAATGATAGGACAAAACTACTTATTATTGTATTTTTTCAGGATAAGGTTACATTACTTAGGGGGATCCCCCCCCCACCGTTGTTATTTTAATTTTATATTATCAATTTCCAGTAAGTCTGCTATTTCATTATTCGATTATATGTCTGAGTGCATTTAATTTGTAATTTCATTAAGTTAACCATCAGGAATTAACGTCCAGGAGATTTTATCCTATCCTGCTTATGTTTCAAACCACTAAATATCATGTTGCTGAAATTGAATAAAATTCCGTGTATTAAATATACTTATACAAATGTAAATACCTCTTATGAGACTTATATTCCATTTAGACATTCAACGTTTTTATAATTTTCGTTGGGAAAACAGATTTGGTGATCTTTCTTTAGTAGTTAAAATAAATTCATATCTATTTCATTAAAAAAAAAGCATATTAAAAACATAAGTCCCCCGAAAATAAGCTATTTTGTTAATGAAATTTCGCGACAAAATAATGCGATTAACTGTAATTTTATCTTGTTGATATTCGTTGAAAAATATAGTTGCTTGGCAACCATTTAACTGAAGAAAAAAAAGTCCTTCCGGCCTGTACCGGGAGGAAAAGGTAGCTTTCCTATATCTTCATTTTAAAATTTTAGCTAATGTTACACGAAAACAGCAAGTTAAAATACAAAGGAACGTTTACTAAAGATTCGTTAATACTAAATTTGAATAAGAAATTCGCCAAATTATTGAGCAATAGCCAAATTGTCTTTATTTATGAAGACTTATTTTGGTCTCCAAATTTGGCGATATTTCGCCAATTTTGGCGCTAACGGATATGAATATGTAGTTTTATGCGTATGATTGAGAAAATTATTACAACAATGAAAGAAAATAATTTGTGAGTAATCGCGTTAATGTGCTGTTTTGTTTCAAAATGTCAGCCACCCTAGAATTTCAAACTGCTTTATCTCAGCCATTTTTTAAGATAGAGGTAAACCAAAAAATGCTCTGTAATCCTTGTATCAAGGACTAAAACGTAATTAAAAATAAATTTGAATTTTTAATTTTTTTGTATATTTATTTTAGTTTTAAATTTTTAAATGGCCACCATCTTGAAACAAAATGCCGGACCAAGCTGGCCAACGAACTCGGTCGAGACATTGGTTAGCTTAATACACACAATTAGTTTCATCAAAATTCATTTATAAATACGAGCGTTATCGTATGACACAGGTGTGATATATACATATATATATATATATATATACACACACACACACATGCATTGGAATTTTTTGTAAAAAATGAGAAATTAAAATGTTTCATATCTTTCAAATTAATTAAAATTTTCCAATAATTTATACAATTAATTTCGTAATTCTAATAAATATGTTGGCATATTTTCAAAGTGATCGGATTAAATTAAGATCTCCATTTCGTAAGTTTAGCATTACCAACTATCCCAATGTGTGATTTTCTTTTCGGTGAATGTTAAAATTAAAAAATCGTCTGGCTTCCCATTGAAAAGCATTATGACTTAAAATAAAATGTTCTATATTTTGCGAACGAATGAACCAAATTTAATCCAAAACTATACAGCTAATTCCAGGTACCTCGCCAACATACCCACCAAAAATCAACCTAATCGGACACATTTTGAAGCAGTTATCGCGGAACAGTGAGACAGACATACAGACAAACAAACAAACAAACAGACAGAAACCAAAAACTTTTCGGGTCTCAACATTGAGCATTCACTGACGTTTCGACAATTAGTAGATGTCGACACATTGGAACATTAAAATAAATATGCATGTGATATGATTAAGGTGGACATTTGTCAAATGTGCCCTAATTATATTACTAATAAATGCAACATTTTCCATTATGTAATTATAACAATGTTTTTCGTATATTATTTTAACATTATCAATTAAAAAATACATTTCCATATTCCACGTTTGCTTAATTTGTGACTTTGAATGACATCTTTTAATTAGCTTTTATTACAAAAAGCTACCTATTGCAGCGGTTCGGAGGAAAGCAGTAAAAAAACATTTGGCATATTTTCACCGATCATGACCCCTAGACCCCCAAACCACCCTCTGTTTAAATGTTTACATATATACATATATATAACTAACATATGTCATGCTGTAACTCTTATTTATGAACCGATTTGGATGTGACTGAGTATATGTATAGAACATACCAAGGTCTCGACAGAGTTCGTTGGCGAGCTTCATTCGCCATGTCGTTTCAAAATGGCGGTCAGTAAAAAATTCTTAAATTTTTACAAATTCAAAAAGATGTACAAAAAATTATAAAGTGAAAAAATGTTCGTGTTAAGTGTTAGAACTATATACAAGGATTCTGGAACATTTTTTGTTTTTGTTATATCTTGAAAAATGGCTGAGATATGGCCGTTTGAAATTCTAATGTGGCTGAGATTTTGAAACAATATATTTGTTATGCAGTAGCTCTCGTATTTATGAACTTATATGAATGTGACTGATCATGTGTACAGAATATACCAATGTCTCGACCGAGTTCTTTGGCCAGCTTCATGCGCCATCTTGTTTAAAAATAGCGACGAGTTAAATTTTAAATTTTTTTTTTTTAAATTCAAAAGATGTATAAAAATTATAAACTGGAAAAGATGTTTCCGTTAAGTGTTAGATCGTGATACAAGGATTCCGGAACATATTTTGTTTTGATTTTATCTTAAAAAATGGCTGAGATATGGCAGTTTGAATTTCTAGGGTGGGTGGTATTTTGAAACAATCTGATTTTTTTTATGCGGTAACTCTCATGCTGAATTCAAATTCAAATTCAGTATTAACGAAACCCGGGATTGAATCGTCTATAATCGGGTTCCAAGAATTTTAGCCTCGGGTGTTTGAGTAAAATAAGTTGAATTTTTAAAAACTTGGATTATGAAAGCTACCTTTTCCTCCCGGTACAGGCCGGAAGGACTTTTTTATTTGTTTTCCTGTTTTTTAAGTAACAGAGAGCGAAATATAACAAGTTTTAATCGGGTGATACAGATACAGCTATAAAACTTTAAGCTTATAAGGTCATGGAATTGCATGCAGGCATGTTTTTGTCCGTATTCCGAATTGTAATATCTGATATTATGCAATTTTTGACTCTATTTTTGAACACAGACAACTATAAACATTCTGCTAAATTTTCTCTGTCTACGTAAAATAAGTTTATATTCAATATTTATTATGTTTTAGATATAGAGAGTTGGGACTTCAAATAACTTATAGTCGGATGATGGTTCAAAAGTTTCAACAGATACCAAGGTTTGAGGTAAATATTTTGTACGATTTTAAATATTAGGTTATCCATTGTCACTCTCTTTACCTTCTAAATGAGGCAAAATGTTTAAATGATATGCAGTATTAAATTTGTATGATATGCAGTATTAAATTTGTATAAACGGTTAATAAATATTTAATTTATATCCCGTTATTATTTCAGAGTATAGAGCTCTTCAGCTACATTGGCGGCTACTTAGGGTTGTGGTTGGGGATATCATTAGCATCCCTGTTTGATGTTTTCGAAATAATATACGACGTCATTGCTTACCGAATTCTGAGAAGGAAAAGAAACCAAAAGACCACAACGCCTGTTGAACAATTTTAACATGATACCGTGTAAAAAAGAGACAATAAATTAGTAAAAATGTGAAAATTCTATTGGACATTGTAATGTCAATTTAATTGATGTCGCTTGACGTATATGAATTAATAACACCTTTAAGATGTAGCAGTGATACACATCTAGGGAAATAATCTTTTTTACTAAAATAAAATACAATAAAACACGAAAATCGTACTGTCTATCCGATAATCAATTCATCCTCCGTATTTTTATGGAATTTTCTTTTTCAATGAATTATACAGTGTACATCAGTATTGTTCTTTCAAATTTGGTGGGGAGGTAGAAAATAGAAAAAGAAGACAATCTCACGTAGAAAAGTATGAATCGTTATACGTTTAATGAATATGCAGATATGCATCTAACATACCGTGCGGCAGGGAAAAGCGGTTGAAGATCTGCGTAAATGTATCCAGAAGACTACCCCAACAGGTAAAAACCTCAAAATCAAATATTTGCTAGTGGGTCGGTAACCAGTACCTGTCTTGTTTGAGGAAGAAACCGATCGACACCAATAGTTCCATGTACAGTGTTTTATTTAGGTTTTAGGTTTGCACCCATACATTCCTATGAGAGATTGTTTTCTTCTACCTGGATTTCTACACAAGATAAAGTCCAATTTGGATAATTTTTTTTTTTGTTTGTCTTGTATTTATCAATCGCAACTTTTCCGCACTATAGCGACTCGGAAATACCAACTTCACTTTTTTCGCACAACTCTAGTCTCCAACGGATACGTGGGACTCACCAAGAAGAATTCAGTCCAAATCGTTAGAGCCGTCCACAATTTTTTATATGTCTAATTTTTCCTTTAATTTGTCAAATGGCTCATTAAACGAGCCTAAATTTTATTCACGCCACATGTGTTGCAGATTATATATTTGCCTTGGAGTTGAATTATTAGATGAATCAGCTATATCGTCCTAAGTCCCGAGTCATAACAATTCAGTCTCATGCAAAGACATTGCATCCCTGGGTGTTATACCATTATCAAAATATCAAGAGAATTTATTTTTAACCTAAAAATATAAAATAGAGTCTTTTCAATATCTCAGAGCAAAATATTTTCAGATTACGTTAAATATACATAACAGTAGTCCAAAATTAATGTAAACAAAACCTTCTAAATAATATTATATTAAAAAATTACACATTACCTCTTTGGGTATTCTTAGTAGTTTAAGAGCAGAATCTTAACAGATAGTGTGGTCCTGAATTAAATCTATTGACACAACCGTTCTTAAAGGTGAATTTATTCTGAGAAATTTATCTTTCTCATTTGTTTCAGGGGATAACTTTTTAATTACAATATCAATATTTGCAGTAAAATTCACGTATCTCTCACTGGCTTGGGTCTTTCTGTAATTGCTCAAGTAGCATTTCCTCACTTTATAGCACTGCCTGAAATAAAAACAGCAGACGAAATTTATAAATATATAAAAGTTAAACAAATAATGTAAATATATCATATAAATATATCATATACAAATTTTATGCATGAAATCGTGATTTAAGCAGAAATAAAATTACAAAGCAATGTATATTTTCTACCTACATACAAACGCAAGCTTATTTAATCAGGAAAAATAAAAAAAATACTCAATAAGATTTTAACCCTAACAAAAAAGTTTTTATATTTATATTTATATTATTTTTTTTTTGTATAGGACGAATATATTGTGTTTTCTGATTAAATATGGTACGGTTTATATGTAAAAACTATGCATTATTTATATTATATATTTTAGGTATCCGACACGACAGAATTCCTTCAATTGAAATATTGCAACAATGCAGAATCTTCACAAAATAAAATAAAGGATAGCAGTGGTTTGCGGCATACTTTGCCCGCTTGGAATTGTTATAGTAAGCAGTCCATCTTGTTTTTGTCGCTTTTAAAAGGTCTGTCCGGAACTTTTTTATTTCTTCCACCGATGTAAATAAGAGACGTAAAACTAAAACTTTTCTGTTACTTAATGACTCATCAATTGAGTAATTCCACTTACTTTTAACAGTGTTAATTAAAGAATTAACATCTACTGAATAATTAGCCATCGCGTAGCACGTGTTCAAACCAATGATCGCGGGGCGGCGACTGTTGAAAAGCAAGACTGCGTGGTCACGTGATTTGGCAATTTTTCTACAGCTGGCAAATTCGCCAAATTTTGGCGAAAAGTTCCGTAGTTCGGAATTACGTGACGCTGCAACTCTGCTGAAAATTGAAATCTGACCATCTGACTCTGACCGTAACTCCAAGCTACCTGGGCAAAGTGGAATTGTAACAAAAGATCAAAGATCGACTACCTTCTAAAAATATCAATGTCACCAATTTATTTACTTTTAACATTTGCTGAAACGATAACACTAATACAAAAAGATTAAAATATATTAAATTACTCAAAATTTTGTTTTTAAACATTAATAAATTTTATTTATTAAATAAAAAATAGCCTTACATGATTTAATGGAACAGATGTCGCAGATTGACACCGGGATTGGCGCGATTTTCCTTTCTTCCATTTTGACGGAAAAAAAACAATTTCCACATATTTTTTTTTATGATACACACGCATTTAATTGTATTTGTCATTTATTTTTATATTCTATTATTTTATTTATTTACACACATATTCAATTTTGGTATTCAACACCAGGTTGCAAGGCAAAAATCGCCATTTTGGCATCAAAAAGAAACCCCGGTGTATCTGCAACATCTGTACCGATTGAATCAAAATTATGTGGGTACACCGCATATTGCAAAATTAATTAAATACATGATAATTGTTTCTTTTTTAGATAAAAAATAAGAAAATTTAATGTTTCACGAAATACAATTATTTGATTGATCTGAAATTTTTTCAAAATTCGGGCTATTCCAAAAACAAACATTTTACAGGTAACAAAAAAATCGCCAAAATTGACTGCTTCATCAGGAGTTATGACGGTTGAAGTTGGATAAAATCTAATGATCTTAATTTTACAAAGTTTCTGCGAAACACCACAGAAAACACACGCTATTTTTAGATAAGTAAGGGATATTTTAAAAAGCATAACAGAACTGACAATCTTCACTAATGTAATGCACGAAAAAGTAAACAAATAAGTGATTAAGTTAATCTTTAAAAAATATTTTTTTTATTATAACTATAAAATGCATAAAAATATTCTGGTACTTCTGTGTTATCTCGTCGATCACTTTCCATTAAAAAAAAATAAATAATAAAAAATAATAAAAATAAAACTATCGCCAAATTAAGAATGTTGCCATTAAAATCTCAAAAATAAATAAATAAATTAGAAATTAGGTAAAGCCTCATTCACTAAAGTATCATTTATCGGTAAGTTTAAACAATAAAATTTACAATATATTAATGAAAACAGAAACAAAAATAATCTAATCTAATGCACGAAAAAGTAAACAAATAAGTGATTAAGTTAATCTTTAAAAAATATTTTTTTTTATTATAACTATAAAATGCATAAAAATATTCTGGTACTTCTCTGTTATCTCGTCGATCACTTTCCATTAAAAAAAAATAAATAATAAAAAATAATAAAAATAAAACTATCTCCAAATTAAGAATGTTGCCATTAAAATCTCAAAAATAAATAAATAAATTAGAAATTAGGTAAAGCCTCATTCACTAAAGTATCATTTATCGGTAAGTTTAAACAATAAAATTTACAATATATTAATGAAAACAGAAACAAAAATAATCTAATGTAATGCACGAAAAAGTAAACAAATAAGTGATTAAGTTAATCTTTAAAAAATATTTTTTTTATTATAACTATAAAATGCATAAAAATATTCTGGTACTTCTCTGTTATCTCGTCGATCACTTTCCATTAAAAAAAATAAATAATAAAAAATAATAATAATAAAACTATCGCCAAATTAAGAATGTTGCCATTAAAATCTCAAAAATAAATAAATAAATTAGAAATTAGGTAAAGCCTCATTCACTAAAGTACCATTTATCGGCTAGTTTAAACAATAAAATTTACAATATATTAATGAAAACAGAAACAAAAATAATCTTGGATATTTATTTACTTACATAATTTTTCTTGATTGTCCCTCTCGAATGTTGGGTAAATGTTTCTGACGTCAGTTGAAATTGATCTATAATGAATGGTACGTAACTATGCATCGCAACAATTGTTCAATGCTTTCTTTCTTTAAATATCATGGTGTCGAAGACGTAATTTTTATTTTTATTAATGAAATAACTAATAACTCAGTAAAACAAAATTAAAATGTCGAATTAAAAATCACTTGATGAGAAGCACGCTAGTGTGACGCACTTGAAGTCAACTGAATGTGACACCACGATCATGCATTTTTGGCGGTAACTCCTACTTTTTGGTGATAGTTTTTTTCTTTTTCTTTTTTTCTTTCTTTCTTTCTTTTTTTTATGGAAAGTGGTCGATGAGATAACGCAGAAGTACCAAAATGATTATAAATCGTATGAAATTGAAGGACGTAGGTAAATTAATGTATTGGAATTTGTTGGAAAATACGTTTAATGTTTTTCGAGAATTGAGGCTGTTGTTCGTTACAATACAAATAAATTACACTTCTAAACATTAAAAATCTGCCTTAAATGCAGATTGTCATATATATTAATGTTTACATTGATATTGTACAAAAATTTCTCCATTTTTACATAAAAATGTATTATCTTAAAACAATGGATGCGTTTTAGAAGATATGGATTTGAAACGCGCAATGATTAAAGAGGACATTATAAAACATATATTTTTTTAAACATTTTAAAACTTTTATTTAACGTCGAATTTCGACGGTGCCTTTGGGAAGATGCAATGCACATGCGCATAGGAGCTCACTCGGTTGTATTATCACAGGGAGAGAGATGTGTGCTTTATTTACTATGTTATTTTATTTACTGAATATGTAGGAATATACTATTTGTATGATACTTCATAGGTACTTGAAATTTTCTTTCTTGCAGTACTGAATATGGCTGTAACTTCGAACTGATTTGCATTATACAGTTGTTTACGGATTGTTTCTTTGGAGTTTGCATCGAAAATAGTATTATATTTTGCTGGGGGAAAAAAACTTTAAAATAAAATTTTTGAAACACTTTTTCATACTCTCACCCTGCTAAATAATAAAGAAGCTTAATTTACTGATATTGTTATAGTAATTGTTTTCCGTCAAGTTTTGATGAGATCCATCTAGTTTAATGTTATACTTAGCAAAATAAATAATTTTATCAAGTATCTTTTGACTCGGAACTAAGCGATTCAATTTTCATTATCGAGCTCCGCAAAATTCTTTTATTAGATCTAAAGTAACAATTAACGTCATTATTATTTTGATGGATTCTAAATATCATGTTGCTTTTATAATTTCCTTTAAGATGACCGTAGAAAGGATTTTGTTCCAAAAATTTAGACATATTTTTTTCTAGATTAAATTACTTTTAAAAGGATGATATACAACTGATGAGTTAGATTTTTTTAAAAAGCAGTATTGGAAGATTTAAGCGCCAGAGTGACCAAGAAAGATAAACACTTTTTCATTAAATGAATTATTTGCCTTTACATGCATCATTATCCACTATATATATATAAAATACAAATGCAAATTTCGTTCCAACTGCTTATAACTCGAGTTCTGCTGACTGGATATTGTTATTTTGGACGAAAATGTTACTATTAGTCAGATTTTGGCGACCATACTTTGGTGAAAGAATTGACACTGTTATATATTTCTAAAGGTAAAAGAAAAAACTGTTACAATTGTTTTTTAAGAGAAGGAAAAAGAAAAAAGGAAAAACCCTTTTGATGAGAAATATTATTATAAAACGAAAATATTTAATTTAAACAGAAAAGGGAATGGTCGTAATTCTTAAAAAATGTTCAATGTGAAACACTGTAATTGAAGCAATATTTTGGGGGTTATCTTTTGTGTCAGGTTAAGAAAAATGCATCTGAAAATTTGGTTAGATAAAATCTGATTAACAATTTTGTTTTTGATATGTTCTTTTTATTATTTTTTTCTAACTCCTCCTTCATGTGATTTACAAAAGAAATTAGAAGATGTAATTATAAAAGTGACTGTATTTGTGAGTTACATGATATTTGCTTATTTAAGATTTTAATTTTAGTTTTGTCGTCAAACAATTTGATTTTAAGCCAAACATTCATAAGCATCTGTCCGAGCTATGTTCCCCATAATGGTGTTTTTTCAAGTGTACGACATAATTTTTGGAGTAATTTTTTATTTTGAAATATAAATTATATAAATAGCAGTTAATATTATAAAAAGGAAGTCAAATATTTAAATTTAAGTGTAATTAAATTTTATTTTTTAACATCTATGTATATATTACGCTATAGTACGTGGCACATTAATTCCGATTATTTGTTAATAGTTTAATGGCAACACCCGAATAAAACGCATCTCATTGGTTATTGTGTAAAGGTCTTTTGGCAGGATTTAGGCCGAGGTAAATCGGTTTTATTTACGTTTCGCTCTTTCGTGCAATTATGGAGCTTCAAAATATCATTAGAAATGCCCGCAAAAGATCTCGGTTATTGATTGAAAGCGAAGAAGAATGCAAATTAAGAAGAGAAAATTGAAATAGACTGGATCGAGAACTTTGTCAAACAATTAAAAGAATTAAGCTTTAAAAATGCTTTATTTATGATTTACATTTCTTTTAAATACACAGTAAAAAATGGGTACTCAAAATTGAGTAAAAAGTACTCAATTTTGAATACGTCACATACTCAAAATAGCTCCGATCCAAATGTACTCAAAATTGAGAAACACATGTACTCATTTTTGATACCATGGATGTATTCAAATATGAACTGCTATGTACTCATTTTTGATCCCATGGATGTATTCAAATTAAAAAAATTTTATGTCGTTAAAATAAAATTTATAGGATTAAAAAAAAGCTACTTCGCGAGCACAACCTGATAAGGATACATACATTTCTGCTCATTTTTTTCATTCCAACCCTTACCTATGAGAGGAATCGAACCCATGATGTCCTGTTTACTAACCTGACGACTCAGACCAACGCGCCATGAGTGGTCACACCTCCTTCTCAAATGTTCTTAGTTACTTTGCAAAACTTGCAAAAACTTGACGTTTCATCTGTAGATGGATTTTTTCAGTTCCAATGTTTTTAATATTTTCTTCCAATGTTTTTAATGTTTTCTTTTCATAATTTTCAATATTTTGCTGTATGATTTGGTGCCTTATAACAGATAAATTTCAATTTATTATGTATTGTTACGTAAAACATTGCATTAAGACTTGCTTCTTTTTGCAACAGTACCAACAATTTTTTTATTCGAACATATACTTTTTTTAAATTATTTGCCTGATTATCTATTTATCAATTCTAATAAAAACAACAATTATCTTAATCAGACGCGTTTATTACATGCTATTAAAATATTTTTTTTAATGTCTTATTTAAAAGAAATTATGTAAATATTTTTTTTTATAATAAATTAAATTATTATATTTCAGCTATGCTGAGAGCTTTTGCGTACGGTTTGGTTAAACTAAATAGTTTAAAAAAAATATTTTTAGAGACATATTTAAAATTAATGACCTCGGGATAGGTAGGTTTAAATCTGGACTTATTGATTTTATTTAAATTAAATTAGTTTAATTTATAAAAAATATAAGCTAAAGAAATAAATTTAAAACGTTATAAAGTTAAAAACTTTATTTTTTATAAAAGTAAAGAAAAAATATTAACGGATTTTATAAATTTAAGGAAAAAATTATAAACCTTGTAAAATTATAATTTATAAAATAATAAATTTTAGCATAATTCACAAATTTGTAAGCCAAATCAGCTTGGAGACCGCTGACCTACCTACCGGGATTCGACCCAGTTTGACGGGTTTGAGTGCCTGGAGAGTGGGGCGAAATTCGCCTGATCGCATCATGGGGCGATCCACAATGACAAGTACCCAGGTCGGCTGACCAATAAAGTCCGGATTTTACTGGGTTGATCACTCTTAGGTTTTAGTATTCTGAGATCTGTTGCCGCACGCCACATACTCGTCATGATAGTTGAATGGGGTTGGACAATTTAGTGCTGAATTTTTGGTACTCAGCTTAGCTTGAAAAAAGGGGGAGAATTTTGAGGGAAAACAATTAAAACCACTGAATATTTTTTTTTTGCCAATAGCTAAGTCGTACCAGCAAGGAGAATTTTGGGGTCGAATAGCAAGGCAGACGAAAACGCTGCGAGGGCTGACGGGATTGCGCCTTTCTATCGTACCCCACCGGGTAAAAACTGGCTTTCCAATTGAAGCGGGTCCGGTAGCTCGTGCGACAATGTCCATTTGCACCTAATAAAGAGGCGAACAGTAAAAAAAAAAAAAAGAAAAAAAAAACTACTGCTAAAAAAAAAACCTTGTGCTACCACAGTTGGGGCCGGCCACTGGTCCGTTCCAACCGGCAGCACGAGGAACTGCAAGGGGAACCTGGAAGAGAAGAATGTTAGCAACATTTTAAACTCAACTTATTCTGAATTATACTTTAACTACATTATTGAAATTAATTTACTTTTATTGTGCTAATTGACTTGGCTACCCGTCCATTGGGCCCCCCGAAATATCTTATCTGTTCTTTTACTTTTAGTCTTTGGCCATTAAGTTCTATTCCCTCTACGTCATTGGTATTTTCTGTTGGAAGGTTTCTTTTGTTTCCCCTGTTAAGATATAATAGTCCTGCTTTTTCCCTGTTCAGCGTTAGATTATTTCCCTCTATCCAGTCATTAAATTATTTTAGTACTATGTTTGCTAATCTCTTTAGATTATCCTTTGTTTTACCTCTTAAAATTATAATAAAATCGTCCGTGAATGCTTGTAATCTAACATGTTTTCCCCAGTTTTTTTTTAAGTGCTGTGTCTGCTATTAATAACCAGGAGGGCATCCGCCAAATGTCTGTTTTGTGATTTTAATGCCATTTTCTTCCAGTGAAACATATCTGTGTTGTAGGAAGCTCACTATCCAGTTTACCAGGTACCCTGGACAGGGAGATCGCTTAATGTTGTTAATTAATGTTGGCCAGCATATATTGTCAAAGGCCCCTTTAATGTCCATGGGTATTAGGAGTGTTTGAAATTTGTTTGTTTTATCTTCTTTTATTGTGTTAATTAGATTATCTAATGCGTGTTCTGTAGAGATCCCCTATTTAAAACCATACTATTTGTTATTCCAATAGTTTTTTTTTTGTTTAAGTGGTAATTTATCCGACCATGTATTATGCGATCTAGCATTTTGCCAAGCACTAGTAATAGGCAGATTGGCATGTAATGTTTAGTGTTTGTAGGGTCTTTACCTGGTTTTTGGAACAATACTACTATGCCTATTTTAAACGATTTTGGTAAGTATTCTAACCTAAGGCATGTATTAAAGAGTGTCAGTAGTAGTTGCGGTGTTGCATTGTTAATTCTTTTAATTAAGTTGTAATCTATGAAGTCGAATTTGGTTGCTTTGTTTTGTTTAATGTTTCTGATTATTCTGTTTAATTCCGCCTTTGTTACTACCGGTGGTGCTGGTTCGTAGCTTTCTTTGTCTGCCTTTGTTAGTGTCTGGGGTCTATTTTGGTCTGTTATGCATAGGTTATCCAGGAAATGTGTTAGTGTATCTTTTATGGTTACTTTTGTATTTGGGGGTAGTACGTTGACCAATTTTACCGGACCTGTTCTTTTGTTGCTAGCATTTTTATATTGGGAGCCATATGTGTCTGTGATCTTACTGCAGTAGTCTTTCCATGTTTTAGATTTTGTTCTGTTTATTAGTTTTTTTAATTTGGCTTGTTCTTTTTTGAAAATTACGTGTTGTTTTGCTTTTAGTTCTTCATCCTGTTGTTTTTTAAATTTCCTCCTGAGTGCCCTAACCTTGTTCCTCGCTGTTTTAATTTCGTCCGTCCATCATGGAGGGGTAGTGACCGCAGGTGTGGATTTTTTTCTTATAACTTGCAAACGCTATAAGAAAAAATCCACACCTGCGGTCACTGTCTCTCCATGGTGGACGGACGAAATTAAAACAAGGATGCCTAAAAACTGCTACGACCGACGAAATTGTCTCAAAAATTCACAGTTCCGTATTGAATGATCGCCGATTGAAGATACGCGAACTTGCTGACATTGCAAACATCTCGGTAGATCGTGTCCGCGACATTTTACAAGATGTTTTAGGTAAGAAAAAGCTTTCCGCTCGATGTGTGCCACGTTTGTTGAGCGGCGACCAAAAACGCCAAAGAATGAACATTTCACAAGAGTCTTTTGAAATGTATTGTGTTGCAAGTTGAAAAATAAAATGAAAAAGTGTCAAAAATCTTGTATTTTCTTTGTCAGGCCGAGACCTTTTACCCCCCTCGTACAGGGCTACACTAACGAAGTTGCACACAAGAGTGTGTCTTAAATGGATTAAGTTGAAAGGGACTGCATTGAAAAATAATATAAAGTTACGTCAAAAATCTTGTGCTTCACTGTCGGGCCGAGAACTTATCAAACCGCCCTCGTATACTAGTATTTACTTTATTTAATTATATTTTCTTTATTTATTGATATACAATGTCCAATAACAAATATCGACAAACAAAATCCACAAGTCCACAGTATTGTGGACTCGTGAGAGGATTACTGAATCGATATCTACTGCATTATGTTTCTGCATGTTATTTTTCGTTAGACAAACCTTACTCGAAATATAGTTACATCACATAAAGAATATTATATATCAAGGTTCGCACGCTTTGACCACAATATTTTAATAGAATTTTTCGCCTTATTTAAATGCGGAAAAGTATTACATATCCAGCATTTAAACGAGGCGTCTGCAATTCTGCCATTTCAACATGAAATAGAAAAATTCTATTAAAAAATGTGGTAAAAGCGTACGAACCCTGTAAATATATATATATATATATATATATTATTTTATATATATATATTAAATTTTTAATCTCATTTTTCGTGTCAAAATATGTAGTCTTGCATTGGAAATTTCCTTATAAAGAAAGTTTTTTTTATAATTTCGATAAACATAAACCTTTGAGAAAATCTATTGATTAGATTTTTAAAGAAGAGAGAGAGAGAGAGAGGGGGGGGGAGAGAGAAATTGATATTTCTCTTATATGAATTTATTTTAGAAATTTCTGGCATAGAGTCATAAAGAAATGCCATTTTCTTTATAACTACTTTTATTTGGCTGTACATTTTATATCAAAACACTGCAATCATCTGCGTACTGGAATATTGTTTCAAATGCAAATTTAATTGTATTCCTATGGATCTCAAATCAAAAGGATTTCCATAAGAAACTGAAATATTGTTTCAAATGGAAAATCATGGGGTTGAGATTGAAAATAAAACAAAAATTAATGATGGAGCTTCTTTGCACACCAAAGTGTCCGCGTTGTGATGCAAAATATTTTGGCTTTACTTTGAAAATACGCGTATCCAATATGTTTTCTCCTCATTCTGAAACTGTTTAATTTGAAAAGGACTGTTTTAGAACTCAAATGCTTCCAACTAAAAAATATAACTACTAAACCTCACTATATGTTTTCCTGCAATCATCTGCGTACTGGAATATTGTTTCAAATGCAAATTTAATTGTATTCCTATGGATCTCAAATCAAAAGGATTTCCATAAGAAACTGAAATATTGTTTCAAATGGAAAATCATGGGGTTGAGATTGAAAATAAAACAAAAATTAATGATAGAGCTTCTTTGTACACCAAAGTGTCCGCTTTATGATGCAAAATATTTTGGGTTTACTTTGAAAATACGCGTATCCAATATGTTTTCTCCTCATTCTGAAACTGTTTAATTTGAAAAGGACTGTTTTAGAACTCAAATGCTTCCAACTAAAAAATATAACTACTAAACCTCACTATATGTTTTCCTGCAATCATCTGCGTACTGGAATATTGTTTCAAATGCAAATTTAATTGTATTCCTATGGATCTCAAATCAAAAGGATTTCCATAAGAAACTGAAATATTGTTTCAAATGGAAAATCATGGGGTTGAGATTGAAAATAAAACAAAAATTAATGATAGAGCTTCTTTGTACACCAAAGTGTCCGCGTTATGATGCGAAATATTTTGGCTTTACTTTGAAAATACGCGTATCCAATATGTTTTCTCCTCATTCTGAAACTGTTTAATTTGAAAAGGACTGTTTTAGAACTCAAATGCTTCCAACTAAAAAATATAACTACTAAACCTCACTACATGTTTTCCTGCAATCATCTGCGAACTGGAATATTGTTTCAAATGCAAATTTAATTGTATTCCTATGGATCTCAAATCAAAAGGATTTCCATAAGAAACTGAAATATTGTTTCAAATGGAAAATCATGGGGTTGAGATTGAAAATAAAACTAATATTAATGATGGAGCTTCTTTGTACACCAAAGTGTCCGCGTTATGATGCAAAATATTTTGGCTTTACTTTGAAAATACGCGTATCTAATATGTTTTCTCCTCATTCTGAAACTGTTTAATTTGAAAAAGACTGTTTTAGAACTCAAATGCTTCCAACTAAAAAATATAACTACTAAACCTCACTATATGTTTTCCTATAAGTTGAAATATACGAAAGAAATTGTATTGTCGCCAAATGCAAAAAATTCACAAAACATCTATTTATAACTAATCTATTTACAAGAATAATTACATGAAATTTTTTTCCCTGAGTGCAATACACTGTAAACGAGACTGATATTCTTTCTAATCTTGCAGAGCCTTTTAAAAAATTTCTTCGACAACATTCTGCAACGATTATATCCTTCTATATTAAAAAAAAGTAATCTGGAATTGAGCCAAAAACGATTTAGACCAATCAAATTTTGCGTAGATATTCCGGGTTATTCTCATCGCTTTTTTACTAGGGACTTTTTTGAGGAGCTATTACTTTTTTTCTAGCCATCCTACGGATTCGAAAATCATATCACCAGACGCGAAATATAACAAGCTTTCATAAATTCAAAAAATTATCACGGTCGGACAATAAAAACTCAAAAAATCCTTAAAAATCGAGTAAAAAAAATCTTTTATTGAAAAAGTCATTTTTTTATATTGTTGCCAATTTCTAAATAAGCGCAAAGGATTATGTTTTATCTCAAATAAAAAATGTATTTGCGCGAGACTATTAAAAACAATAATGAAAGTTTAAAATAATAATTAAATGATCACATGTTGAAAGCAGGAAATAAAGAAAATTACGTCATAAAAATTGTGTTTACACATGAATATTAAAAATATAAAAGATGAATTAAATGAAAAAGCATTATAACCTGATTACAGAAGATAGTCGCCGTTCGTGATATCATCATCATCATCTTTTTAAAACAGGTTACATTACCAAGTTTTAAGAGGCTGTGAAATCAGAACGGAGGTTGGTGAGCGTAGCGAGCAGGGGGCAGAGCCGCCTAGTATATTAAATTTCAGACCATTCGTTTGGGTAGTTCTTACCCTGTTTTATGCGGACAGACGGGCGGAACAGACAACGACTATAGGTGCTACGTATTTATATATTTACGAATTGTAGAAGTTGTAACAATCCAGTAATGTAAAAGAAGGAACCTGTGTTGACAGTAGGTTACTTTTTTAAAATTGAGATCGTTTGATTACTACCACCTTTTTTAAAATAATGCAATTGCCTTATTCTCGTCTGTTTTTTAGGGTTTCGTTCATCTCACGAAACCCTATTACTCCCACTCCGTTGTCTGTGCCGTCACAGAGCCGTTCTCAGAAATTATATAACTTACAGGCATGAAAATTTGTGTACGTATAGCTAAATACCTACGCTCATAAAAAGCTCAAATCATTAAAATTTGAAAAAAATTGTATTATTTTAATATATAGAGAGATAAAATAACAAAATTATAATACCCTTTTCCTATTAAATTTCAACATTTTTTGTTATAGCAGTTGCCAACAATTAAAAATCCACAATAAAATTCTTTCTACAATAATTAATTTTCTATTGAAAGATTCCCACGTGAAAAAAAATTCACCAATTCAAAAAATGATTAATATGACGTCATATTGGTGATAAAACGGAAATTTTCAAACATTTCTCAATAATACAAGGAGTATGAGTATGTGTATGTACAGAAAGCAGATTAATATCACGTCATTAGAGAATTAAAAAGAAAATTAATCTGCCGTCATATTGGAAGTTTAACGGATTTTTCAAATGTTTGAGAATAATACAAAGCGGGTATCAATGTGAGTAATGAAGAATAGTAAGTATATGAGTTTGAAGAATGTATTGAATCATGATAAAAACCCGATTATGGAAATATTCGCATATTTTATCATTTTGAAACCGTACAAAATGTTTAATTTTGAAATTATTTTTTTTTAAGTATCGCATTTAGTCCACATGACAGATATTATTTTAACAGAGTATAATAACGGGCTTCTCCCGCTAACGTTCAGATTTTCGAAAAAACGAGAAATTTAGATCGGTAAATTTTTACTTTATAAAAAACATGATTTTTTTTTTTTTTTGAAAATGAAATTTATTTTGATTTATTAAAGAAAGTGTAAAGGGTTTTGAAAAGAATACTAAACGAAACCCCTTGTGCGATCTTCGATTACATTTACCCACTTGTTTATTTAATCTGTCTGTAAATAAGGCCAATTACACTATTATAAGAAAGTGGTCGGGATAAAAAAAAAAATCTGAATTTTTAAAAAAGTAATCTACTGACAATGTTCCTGTAATCTAGCATCACTGCAAGCCTTATTAAAATCCGCCCGAAACACCATCTTCCATTTTCCAAGGCTATCCAGTTAAGACAGCCTCATTTCGTGAATTACAAAATGCAAAAATTTCTTAAATGCATTAAAAGCATCTAGATTTTCATTAAATATTTCTATAAAAACTTTTCCGGTGTGAATTTTGTTATTTGCTGATATATACTGAAGTCGATAAATATTTAGAATAATCCGTTAAACAGATTTTAAAGCATTACTATTCTTAAAATTTAAACTGAGCGAAACTAAATGTAGTACATTCTAAATAATTACTTATTCTTAAATAAGTTATTACAATTATTTTATTGAACCATACACGCACAATTCGTCTGTTATTGGATGAGCAGCTGTTCTAAACATTTATGTGTCCCATATATGTATTACAAAATTCGTCGTAAATCTTTACGTCAAAAAAAGAGTATCTGAAAGAATTGTCTGTGAAATTGGAAGTAATGGGGCGCTACTCCCACCTTTTGCACATAAGGGTTAAGTAGACTGAGAACACAATTTATATTAGAATTCAAACCACAACAAATACGTGGTAGAGTCAATAAATTCCCGGAATGGTCGCCTACATTCACGCAGGTGTTCGTTGGAGGAGAAATATCTTTTTTGGAGGTTGGCAGCACTGATAAGGAAAACACACAGGCATCTGGAAATCATTTCCGGTGCTGTTGGCGTTAGCTGCAGATCATTTCTGACAAAACGAATTTTTCATTCGTCGGATTTTGAAATGTCGTCTTTAGAGCAGCGTGCAAACATCAAATTCTGCGTTTTGCTCGAGAAATCGCCTTCTGAGACGCTATGGATGCTGCATAAGGAAACGATTGCATAAAAGTTTTCTTAATGGTCAGCAAAAACATCACCAAAGAAGGAAAACTTTCGCTTGGACAAAAGCCGAGGGAAAGTGATGTTGGAGGTGTTTTTCGATTACGAGGGCGTCATTCCCAACGAATTCCTGAAGACCAAACTGTCATTAAAGAATTTTACCTGGAGATCCTTAAAGACTACGGGATTCAATCAGACGAAAACGACCTGAAAAATGGGCAACAAATGATTGGTTTCTTTTACACGACAATGCTCCACCACATCGCGCTCTGATTGTGAAAAATTATCTTGCCAGACACAGTGTTACCACTCTGGAACAACTCTTATTCTCCCGACCTAGCACCAGTGGATTTTTACCTGTTTCCACGGCTGAAAATGAAATTGAAGGGACACAGTTTTATGGATTCAGATGAGGTGATCGAAAATGCGACGAACCTAATAAAGGACGTCTCAAAAATGGATTCAAGGAGTATTTTGAATAGTTATACGAACGCTGGAAGAAGTGTGTGGATGCAGGAGGAAAGTACTTTGAAGGCCAATAAGGTAAAATTACTGTTCTATTTTTTAATAATTTGTAATTGACCTAATCCGGGAACTTTTTGACCCTATCTTGTATCCGTTAGCGAATAGAAATTCCAAGCCGGCACTTTTTGACTGAGAGTATCATTAGCTAAATTTGGAAAACATAAATCATATGAAAAATTGAGAGCACACGATGGCATCTCGAGAGTGGGAGTAAAGCACCTTTAGAATGATGTTTATAATCAAGTATTTTGTTTATGAATAGCTATACAAATATTTATTATTTATTTAATTGATGTTGAAACAGAGAAATTATACTAGTAATTACTATAAGATGAATTAAGTTAATGTTTGATGAAACTCAAACTTAGATGATATTTGAAGTTACATTTTCCCTGAAGTAGAGTATATGGCCATATAATTCCATACTTAACAGCTGAAATCTACTATACTATGATATAAAAAACTCTTAAGAGGAATACATGAGTTATTTTAAGAACCTAAAGACTGTTGAACAATTTGGTTCATAAAGTCCTCAACTAGTTCAACTAGTTCATAATTTTGTTTGATAAGAATTAATTTTATTATTTTACAGTTTTATTGTTATTGTTATTTATATTAATTTATTATTATTATTATATGTATTCTATTATTGTATATTATTATTGTTGCTGTGGCAGCTAATGGTAGCATAAACAGGCCATTGTTGATTTTTTGATATTTAAAGAGACCCTGTTGAAGGAATAGTTGTCATAAGCCTAGACTTTTTGAAAAGGAAGAGTCTCTCAATTGGACTATATATTATCAATCGTTATAGTTAGTACAGTTGTGTTATAGTTAGTAAAAATTTAAGGTATTATGACATTGATGCAAAATTTTAATAATTATTTTTTACATTCTCAGATGCCAGATTGTGAGCCGAGTCCGTGTGGTATGTTTCTTCAATGAACTTGCAGGTCAATGACATGCCAGTTCATTCGTTTTTTTGGGTGGGGGGATATGTAAATTTTTTTGTCTTCTTTCTCCATTTTCTTCGTCCTTATTCCAAATTATCACGATTCTATTAAATTACTAAATATTATTTATTTTATTATTTTTAGTATTTCTCTGTCTTTTATTAATATCTTAAATCCCTTTTTCCTTTTATTGAGACATTGAAACATTTTCTTTCAGAATATTTTTTTTCTTCACATTCTTTTTATTTTTATTATTTTCAGATATCGTTCGATGTCTCATCATCCTCTGCTTTCGAGAGTTGACTTTTATCTTCAATTTTCGTCCGACTACTGTAATAAGTTCTTACTTTTATGTCATGTTAACCCTCCCCAGTGGCGTAGCGTCAGGGGGGGGCACGATCATTTTACTACCAGTAAAATTATATACTACATTTAGCTTTATTTAATCTTTGAACAGTATGAATTAAATAAGGCCAAATATAGTATATAAAAATACTGGTAGTAAAGTGATCCGTGCCCCCCTTGACGCTACGCCTCTGACCCTCCCTTAACCTAAATTTCCACCCATTGACGTTTGAGTTTTTCCATCGCTCTCTTCATGACCACACCCCTTTTTACAAACTACTGGATGTTCATATTCGTGCGTTCATAATCATACGCCAATTGTTTGAGTATAACACATATTGCACGGGGACGGATCGTAAGAATTTTGCTCTAAATTGGTTGTTAAAATAATACGCGGCTCCAGTGACCCCCATCCTCAACTTAACATTGCATTTATCATTGCATTTATCATTGTACATAGTGTATCTATTTAAGTGTATCGTGTTCTCTTCAATATCTGGTATCTCTTCGAAGGTTAGCATCGTAATTCTTGATAACGGCTTGTTACTTAGCATCATGTAACTCACAGGATTGCTTGTATTTTATACAACCATGTGATCTTCAATCCTCTAGCGAGTCTCTTTAATATGACTCATGTACTCAAAATGACTTCTCATAATAAAACATTCATTTTCCTGCAACAAATATCTTATTCTTGAATTACCGCTCTGGTGTATTTATCGAGTTATTCTGAGGAATTAATTACAATGGGATGAATGTTTACTAACTCGAACTTAAAAAAATTATAGTGCAACTTCAATATCACGAAGGGACCGGTCGTATACCGGTCACCACTGATTATCTTCTTTCAGTGCCGGACTTTCTGCGAATCAATTTCAATGCTTTTAAGGATTTGACGGCTGCGTACTTCCCATGTCATCAGTGGTGTCTACACCATAATAAAGAAACCGGTAGTCACTAATGCCATTCACTGATACCTGAACTACATCGTAATATATATATATATATATATATGTATATATATACTGCTTGTTGTACATTATTTAATTAAAAGTAACACACATTTTGTAATAAATATATGTTATATAACTTATATTTTATTTTCATCAATAGTTTATTGTTTTTAATTTTCTGAAAAAGAACAAAATGGCACATATAATTATGGATAGGCCGCCAACTTTCCTGCTGTTTTCAACACAATTAAATGTAATTCGAATCATAAAAAAATTTAATGAAATGTTTCTTGTTTCCATGGGCTTTTTAATTAACATCCTTTTTTTAATAAAATTTCCTGTTTTATTTAATTTCAAAGGGAAAAAAAGCGGAAAGATTGGCAGCTTTGACATTTGATTTTTCGCTAGATTAACGCGTTTTTTCCGCTTGACAGGATTTCCTGCCAACATATATTTTCAGGATTGGTACGCTATATTTAAAAAGAAATATTTGACATTTTTAAGTACAGAAACGTGCAATTAAATAAGAAAAAAATGAGGTTTTCAAAGAGTCATATTCAAAAATTACAAATGTAGGAATTTGGTTTTACACCTATGTCAGCTGTATGAAGTTTAACTGAGTTGCCAACATTTATTCTTTTTTGTACCACTAAAATTTAATAGAAATGTTTAAATTCTTTATTTGTGCACTACAAAGACATTTAATCCTTGTAATAAAAGCTATTAAATACTGCATCAATATCAATGCTAAAATTGTGGCACATCTGGATAATTACGATTAACTTAAACAGTCGCAAAATTTTCCTTTAGGTTTTTGTAAGTGAGACAAAAACATTTTAATGAAATATAGAAATTAGAAGCGTGACTGTTAAGTAAGAATTTAAAACTCAAATAAATATACCCGTGAATCTTGTAAAATATAAAAGAAAAATCATTTTTAAAATTCGGATAAATAAATATACAGGATGTTTCTTTTTATCGTTGCCCTAAGGCTAATTAATTAAACATTAGCTTTAGGGGACCAAAACGACTTAAAATGTCAGAAAAATGTATTTATTATTAAAAAAATAATAATAGAACCTTTAAAAATGTTGTACAGTTCGTGTGATAGGAAAATACCGAGGCTAACGAAAAATACAGGCTACCGCGGTGCTTTACGCGTATCTTTTTTTACAGACCGCGGGAGTCACGTGGTGGTCGAATCCACCAATGCAGGTATACGAAAAGTGCATCACGTCACTCTGGTGGTCTGTAAAAAAAGATAAGTGAAATGAACCGCGGTAGCCTGTCTTTTTCGTTAGCCTCGGAAAATACTATTCCTAATAGTATGGTTGTGCAAGCCGTAAACGTTGAGCAGCGCAGACCGGCGTTACTTGTGAAACAAAACTTTAAACTCAGTTATCTCCTAAAAATGTTTTTCAGCGGTTCTTGATACGATAAATTTTGAACACGTTAACGGATATATATGCTCCTTTTTTGGAAATTACAGTAAATAAAAATATCTACATATTGTACGTGAAAAACAAAAAACAATTTTGTCAAAGTTATAATAAAAATATTAGTAATTTTTATGGATTTTTAATTTATTACTATTAATTTATAATTTTTTACATTTTCATTGCTTCAGTCACAATCCGGAGACAACGTAATAAGCAATATAAAGTAAAAAAAGACTCAAAAGTATGAAAACTGGATTTCAAAATCGTGGCAAAACTAGTTCTGAAATATTATTTTTGACTTATAATATTATTATTTTTTTGTTTTTTACTATAGTTTAACAAATACACTTTTTCTTAAATATATAAATAAAAAATACGAAAAGCAGTGGTTGTATCAACGTAAGGTTTATTAGTTTTTCTCAGTCAATTTTCGTCATTTATATCAATTCTGGTCTCCTTTGAGATATAGTTTCCGATTGCAAATATGCACGGCTCATAGCATTCCCAAATTTTTCTACATTAATACTATATGAAACCACTATACCCAACATATGAAAACATCCTCGTGGTACATTCCTTTAACATCTGCAACTGAAATATAAAACAAAGTCTACTGTTTTATAATAGTTGTAACAAAGGTAGAAATTTTTAAGTAGCTTGGGACCTTAAATATATATTTCATCATATTAACGCATTACCCACGGGAAACAGAAGGCTTATTTTTATTCAAAAAACATACCTGACTAAGGGCGTGGTTTCTACTTTACAGAAAATGTATTTATATCATGTTGTCCATATTTTTTTAGATTGTAAGACTATTTATATTTAATTCGTACATTAAAAGTTATTTACTGATGCATAAAAATCAGAAATGTATCTAGGAAACCAATTTATGAAGGAGTTTCAGAAGAAGGAGGAGCTTCTACTGTTTTAAAACCCAGATTTTACAAAAACATACCGTTGCTAATGTGTTAAGAGTCACTTACTTCAAAAGAATTGTAAAAGTAATGAAAATAAAATTTTTATACGGTCATATTTAACTCTTTCAGCGGCAAAGTACTTATATTCGTAAAATGTTGAAATGATTAAAGACACCCGAACTTACGAACAAATTTATTTGAAAATAAGTAAAAACTTTTCTTTATGCGTCTAACAAAAGGAAAATTTTCCTTCCGAAATTCTGGTTGCGAATGTGGGATACCGAAATAAAATTAAATGGTCTAAAAATGAAGCACCGCCTTTCAAAGAGTTAAAAAACTTTCTTACTGCTCTAAAGAGTAAAACATTGAAATTTGCATTTCGATCACAACTTACTTTCGATCACAATATAATATGAATTTTATTAATTTTAAGCCTTTTTCCCGGCACTGGCAATGGAAAAAAATCGTTTTTAATGCTGAAAATGCTGAAAGCTTATAAAATTCAAAATATCGTAATTTTGTCGAACAAAGTTGAAACGTTTGTTGTTTTACACGAGAGAGCAAGCAGAAAGTTTTCTAAATATAACCTATGGGAAAGGCATATAAAAATTTAAATATCATAAACTTTTTATCATAAACTTTTTCAATATTGGTGATAGCTAGAAAATATTGGTGGGAAAGAGATACAGTTTGAATAGCAAGATTTGCCCCTGATTAATTCTTTTGTGGATTACTATGAAATACTTCCAAATCTTACAGTTATGGCTGAATATCTTTTGAATATTTCTTTATCATATACACGGCGTAACAGAAAAGATAGTTGATAATAATACACAACAAAGTAGAAACTTTTCGTATAGTAAAACAGGGATACAGTTCACTTACTCATTCAAAAATACAGAGTAGCTTACTCCAATCGAAACATAACTATGCTTCAAAACTTTAACTCATTAATGCCGGTTGGTCCGAAAACATGCCATTTAAGTGATACGAAAGTTTTAAATATGACCACCAGTACCTTAGTAAAAAATTCGTATTATCTAATGTGAAACTATCAGAGATTCAATCAGTTAAAATCAAAGCCATTAAATAATAAGCACAGTCAGATAAATGGGAAACTTTTCGCAAGTTGAAAATAGCGCCATCTAGCGGTTGGGAGTGCTGCATTCGGCACCAAGAATTATTTTAATAAAATTTTGCCTCTAAAATTAAAGCTTAAAATAAGGAGTTCATATTTTCTAAGAAAGTCGTTTGTAAATTCCGGTGTCAGTCAGTAATTTCACATTTTACGAACAGAATTTGTCTGTGCCGGAAAGGGTTAATTGCATAGTGATGTAAATTTCCATTACTTTTTATTTAACTTTTAATAAATAAATCAACTTCTTCGCCACCACTATATTTATATAGAAATATTAATCCAGTAAATGTCCACATTTTTTTTTCATTATAGTTTATGTAAAAGATCCCAATAATTAGCAAGCTTTTAAAGGAAGTGCAAAAATAAAAAATAGATAAAAATCGTATAAAATATCGATATAAATAAATCGTATCGTTTCTCTCCGACGCACTTCTGTTTTGTCCTCCTTCCGCAGCAGAGGTTTGGCGCTAGTGTGTCGCTAACAAATTTAACACTATCTGACTGGGCTTATTATTTAATGGCTTTGGTTAAAATAACAGTCTGGGGAAACTGGTGTCAACTGGTATCAAAGTATTAAAAGAAGTGTAAAATATGTCATCGTTAATGGGTTAACCAAAGTAAATATATTTGAAAGGAAATTTCAATAAACATGCCTTGCTTTCTGTCAAATGCTCAGATATCTTGCAATGTAATAGACGTATTCAGCATTTCAGTAAGTATGAAAAGTTAATTAAATTCGAAAATATGGAATATCTAGTTCAACGGTATTTCGATAAAGATGGTAACCACATATACTATTTCTCGTGCTATCTTTTCTTATCATACAAAACAAGTCTTGTCTATTTCAAATTAAAAATTTTTCTTCAAGAATTTCCAAATCCACATTCCAAGTCTTCAAACCCGGATTTTTGTACATGACTTACAGCTACTTTAATGAATGACGCAGATATTTTAATCAATGTTTCTAACAGACTAGTTTTTAACACTTTCCAACCTAGTTGAAAAGTGTTTATGACTTCGGTTTGTCTGGCCGTATGGCCGTCTGGCTGTCTGGCCGACTGTCCGTGCTCTAATTCCCGCAAATATGCTCGGATTGCTCTGCAATTTTTATATGTTATAGTCGTTATCTATAGCGTATTCCCTATTTCAACGGAAGTGTGTAGCACTTATACTTTTTTTACAGGGACACTCAAAAGAATTCCATTACATTGCGGTCTATGGGGAAAAATCATTTGCGGTTTATTTAAATAATGTTTCACTATTTTAAACACATTGAAATTTATATATATCACTAAGGTGCATTAGAAGAAGCTTAATATGGAATAGGGTGTGCATAGCACTTATAGTTACTTTACAGGGACAGTCAAAAGAATTCCGTTACATTACGTCTATGGAGAAAAATCGTCTGCGGTTTATTTAAATAATGTTTCACCATTTTAAACGCATTGAAATTTATATAAGGTGCATTACAAGAGGCTTACTACAGAATAGTGTGTGTATAGCAGTCATCGTTCATTTACAGGGACACACAAAAGAATTCTCTACTGTCTGTTAACAATAATTCCTGGAAGTGCGTTTTTATTTACTATACGCTATTTTAATTTTAACTCGCTTTTTGTCTATTACGTGGTGTGTATAAATTCTGTAGATCCTATACAGGGAAGCACAAAAGTTCGCGGACACATTTCCGTATTATTTAACTCCAGACAGAGAATTTTAAACTGTGCTACGCGTTTCCTAACTGAACTAAAATTTAGCATCCTATGTAGTATATATACAAATCTATAGATCCTATACAGGGCTGATGAAAAGTATTTGGATTACTTAGATGTTATCTTTTAGCTTATTAAACGGTATGATTTGTAAAATTATTTTGGAAGCGTTGGAAAGTGTTACATAATCTATGCTTGACGCATGATTTTTCGTTCTTGTTCTTCTTTAAAATGCGATGAGATCAATAGAAGTGGTATTATCACTTTTCGTGTCATCACATTTTCCTGCCACATTTAAACGCGGTTTTCAAGTAACAGTAGTGAAAATATCACTAGAAAAGTTGCGATTTCAAATGTAATTCGGTGTACTGTCAGAAACATTCCGAATATGAACTGTTTGGAACAGTTTTTTTCGATTGTGACTATTTATAGTATTTCTTGAGGTATCAGTACATTTTAGAGAAAGTAAAAAAAGTCTTTTGGAAATATCATTAAAATATTTTCATCACTCTTTCATTTAGAAGTTCGTCTGTATGGCCCTATAAATTTGAATATCAGAATTTTCTAAAAGTATTTTACTCCGAATAATTATTATATAAAAAGCTAGGATTAATGTTCAACAGAACGAACAAATGCTGAAAAATAATCCCTGAACGACAGACGCCATTTTTGAGACAAAGTGCAGACCTAGCATCCGGAATGCTATGCTGTAACACTACCAAACGCGAATGTGCATGCTAAACAAAAACTTTACCAGATGGTTGTTTTTACTAATGCACACTCAATTCTCAACACACGAGCATTTACATGAAATTTCCGGAAGGGATCGTATAAATGACAACGTACGGAGTAGTTTTTTATATAATCAGAATAATCTATATGAATTTTCTAGTATATAGACAGTATTTTTCTTTTTTAAAAGTGTTTCCTTGACACAACAATGCATGATTTTTATTCCCCTCATTAAGAGGGAACCAGAAAGCTTTGAAATCATGAAAAATATATTAAATAATTTTTTTTATAATGTTTTAACTTTTAATAATGTCGTACAATTGGTCCGACAAAAAAATTCTTGAAATTACGGTCGTAGAATACAGATGAGACGGGCTCAGCCCGAACCCGAAAGCCCGAGTCCGAGTCCGGTTCTGACACGGGCTCGGGCTCGATTTTTATGTCAGCCTTCGGGCCCGGGCGGGCTCGGGCTCATTCTTTCTGAAACTGACAATTTTATTTATTATCATATAGAAAATATATAAATTCCCATAAAAAATTACATATTCCATTTCAAGTAATTTTAATGTTATTTTGATCAAAATGAATAGAAGGGGAAAAATAAGTCTTATTTTTCTTTTCTAGTGTAGAATGCTACTTTAAAAGAAAATTTATGATATATGCGACGCGACTGGCGACAGGGTGATATGGCGCCAGCCAATACGAATTGGTGCGAATAATATTTGTTGCTAGATTTTCTATAGGATGTTTTTAAATTGGAACGTATATTATTATTTTTTTAGAGAGATCTAATGTGAGATGAATATATTTTTTTGTTTTTAGTCAAAGAGCATAATCTTAGGTTTGCAAATTTTTAGTATTTTATTGTGTGCGAGTCTTTTATTGTTTTATTTAGTCTTTTATTGTGTAAATTTCCATAAAATTAATTATGTGCACGGGATAAACATTTATTTTCACGTACAAAGTTTTTAAAAATGAGTTATTACTTTTAAAGAATTTTTCAAAATGTACGCAATTTTTTTTCGGTATCGGGCTCGGGCGGGCTCGGATTTAAAAATCATTGGGCTTGGGCGGGCTTGGGCAGGCCCGTCCCTCCGAAAAGAGAGCCCGAACTCATCTCTGTCGTAGAACCTTTAAACTTCTTTGGAATAGTAATTTCCCACCGTAGGTTAATTTCTCCACTATTGCTTTCTAAAAGGCTAACGCGTGAATTGGGAGTTTTTGTGCACATAATGTATCCCAGCATTCCTACTCATTTCTGTCGATACGGCTGGATACTGGTATAGTCTATATTTGTTCGCTGTTGGAGCATGAACAGTGCAATTTATCTGATTTTGGAATAAATCGCTGTTTTTACATACAAAGTGCTACAATTGATATAATGTACATCCTCCTTCTATTACGTACTACCACTATGAGAACGAAAAGAAAACTTTCTTAGACTCTCGTACTAAGGATGGCCTTTTTGTGTGTAATGAAGAAAGGTTTTCGAAACACGCCACATTAGCTCCTTTTAACCCCTTCGCGACGAGCGTCCTTTACAGAATTTTTAATCTCTTACCACCGGTTTTTCAAACAGAAATTTGCGCCTAATTGAATCGCAAAAATTCTAAAATTAAATAAGGTAAAGCTTACAATAAAAATTAATTGCTGGGAATAATGAAGGACTCTGACCATCGTCAGCGTCACGTATAGGTGTCGCTCATCCTCAACGGGTTAATTATATGTTTAAGAAGTGTTTTTCTAAGCCCTTATTTTTTTTATGTTCGAAAAATATTTAGAAAAAAAAGCTCCCTTAAATGCAAACTTTAAAACAGCTTGATTGTTAAAAGTTTATGACAATGCAAATAAATTTCCCATTAAGTTTTACCTGCCACTTTCAAGAAATCAGTTTTTTTGCTTTCTACATCTTGAATTCGACCGAAAATAGAATTAAACGGTTAGTTCGTTTGGTGGTGTTCACTATATCAATTATATATGTAAAAAAAATGCTTAATTGACTGGCATCTTAAAATATAAGAACATAGTAAATGTGAAAGATGGGTAAGGCCACTCAATCGGACAACATTCGGGTATTTTTCCTTAACTAAAGTGAAAGCTACTATCATATTTGAAGCATTGTAACCTATAATTTTAAGAAATTTTTATCAAGATTATGTTTTTTCCATTGCAATAAGGAAATTCGTAATTTTTGGGTATTGACCCCGGGCATGGGTAAATACCCAGGTTTATACCATGGGAAAAAAAAAGATTCCAACAAAAAAAATTAGTTCCAATCACCACCAATAGGGGGAAATGTGGCGCTGTGGAAATTTATGCAACTGAGAATTAGCATAAAATACGAGCAATAAATGAAAATGCAAATTTTTACTTCGCAAGCGACAGTAGCGCCAATAGTTTAAGTTATAAATGCATGCGAAAAACACCGAGAAACAATTTCAGCTCAAATTGAAAATGAATATCACGTTACCACAGCGCGCGTTACTGCTGAAGTTCTATTATTGTAACCAGTGCAATGCACAGTAGCGTAGCCAGGGAGGGGTCCAGACGCTCTGGTCACCAGTAAAATTGTAAAGTTTTCTTTGCTTTGATTATCGCAGAAAGGTCTCCGATTACATAATATAAAGAAAACTGTAAAAATGTAGTGGTATCAAGAGCATCTGGACCCCCACCCTGGCTACGCCACTGGCAATGCACCAGCCGCTCTTCGTTTACTTAGAACACGCCATAAACTGCGCAAGAGACCTTTATCCGTTAATGTATTGAAAGCAATGATTCTGAAATTCGAAGAAACAGGCTCGCTAGTAGTTCGGTCAGGCAGAGGACTTAAACCGGTCGCAGAAAAAGTGATAATGGATGTTTCAACTGCAATCAACGAAAGGGAAAGTGTAAATGATGAATAAAACATGGCATTTCATCCAAATTATTCATTTTGTCTGTTTCTGATGTTTTTTTTAATGTACAGCGCCACATTTCCTCCTATCGGCGGTGATTGGAACAAATTTTTTTGTTGTTGGAATCTTTTTTCCCATGGTTTTTTTACTCCACTCACAAAATTTTGTATCAATCCAGTTATTAGAACGAGCTACAGGCGGCTCTGAATAGCGTTAGTTAAAAAAAAAACACCCTGTATTTTCATAAAATATTGCATTTATAAGTTCGTTTGTACGGCCCTGAAATTTGAATATCAGAATTTTCTAAAAGTATTTTTCTCCGAATAATTCTTTCAGAAAAAACTAGTATTCAAATTCAAGAGATCGCACAAATGCTGACAAAGTCCACTCACGACAGACGCCATTTTTTGAGTCAACGCGCAATCCTAGCATTCAGAGGACTATGGTGTAACACTACCGTACGCGGACATGAATGTTAAACAAAAACTCCACCGGCTGTTTGATTTTAATAATGCACGCTTAAGTCTCAAAGGATGAGCATTTATTTGAAAATTCCACAAGTACCTGTATGGTGACTGCACGTAGAAACATTAAATTTTTTTATATCCTTGAAAAGAAACAATATGAACTTTCTGGTATGTTGTCGCACCATTTTTTTTAAAGTGTTTCTTTAACACCACAATGCATGATATTTATTACCTCACTAAGAGCGGACCAGAAAGGTATGAAATAGCGAAAAAATATATTTATTATTATTTATTATTATTTATTTTATAATGTTATAACTTTCTAGAATGTCGCACAGTTGGTCTGATAGAAAAAAGTCCTGAAATTACGGTCGTAAAGCTATAAACGTTGAGCCACGCACGTGGAACGAAAAAGAGAAGCAAACACGTTACAAGAGAAGCAAACACTTTAATTAAGTTATCTCGAAACTTTGTTTTTCTGCAATTCAGCCGCGATAGCTTCTGAATACTTTAACGGATTTACATATTTCAATTTTTAAATAATTAAAATTAAAATCTCTACATATTATACCTTAAAAACAAACAAAAAAGACATTTTTCAAATTATAACACAAAAGTATTAAATTTTATGGGTTTTGGATTTTGTATTACAACATTTTTAACCCCTTCGCAACGAGCGCTCTTTACAGAATTTTTAATCTTTTACCACCGGTTTTTCAAAACAGAAATTTTTGCCTAATTGAATCGCAGAAATGCTAGGATTACATAAGGCAAAGCTTACAATAAAAAGTAACTTGTGGGAATAATCGATGATTCTGAGCATCTTATGGTACTTGTATCACGTATACGTGTCGCTCGTCCCCAAAGGGTTAATGTTTACATTTTTTTGTGTCCTTGTTTCATGTATTATCAAGAAACAGCGTAATAAGCACATCAAATTAAATAATAAAGACTCAAAAATATAGAACTTGGTTTTAAAAATTTTGCAAAACTACTTTTAGAAGATTAATTTTGTTATACATTATTGAAATTTTCTTATTGTTTTTTTTATAACTTAACAATACTTTTTTTTCTAGAAAACATAAATAACAAAATGTTAAACACATTAGTATTATAAACTAATTATGGGCTACACAATCTACAACCAAAATTCCGTCAATTTTGGCGGTTTCAAACATTTCGGGTCACCTTTCGAGTTATAGTTCCAATGCCAAATACACAGGGCTTGTAACGTTCGAAAATGTTTCTACCCTTGCTACAGCGCCTAGAATACATAGTGTGGAAAACGGCTGCAAAATAGTACTAAAAAATTGAATCCGATAAATGTTAAAAGATGCTCAAAGATAACGGGTCGATCGCAGCGACATCTTCTAGTAGTGGCGTAGACAGAGTGGAGGTCTAGATGATTTGGATACCACTAATTTTAGAAAATATTTTTTCCTTATCTAATAGGAGAATTTTCCGCGATATTGAAGGCGAAGAAAATTTACAATATTACTGGGTTCCAAAGCATTTGGACTCCTCCCTATTTGGCTACACCATTGTCTGCATGCTCTTTTCAACGCAAACAGTGTATAAGAATCGAACTGAGAAAACTTTTCAGCTGCTGGTAAATGTTTTAAATAATTAAATTATACGCTATTTCCTTTGACATGATAGTGATTTTTATAAGCTTTGAAAATATGAATGATATTGATCACGGCCAAAAAACGTGATACGCATTAATTTGTGCCTGGTTGCAGTACTCGATACAAGACAGCATACTAGAAACTATCCCTATTTAGCATACCAAAGGATGAATCTCGGCTAGAAGAGTGGAAAAGATTAATTCCCTGGTTTATGATAAAAAACTGACTTTAAAATCAGTTACAACTGAAATATACACTTACAAGAAGATTTTATTAACAGAAGCTATGTTCATGTTGTCAATAGTGAAACGGTTACTTTCGCTAGAGGTAAATATATTTTTAAAGCAGATGTCGCTGAGATCGTCCTATTATTGTACCGCATCGTTACACGTTTATAGGTTTATAGGATACAATTTTTTAGCACTTTTTAAAACTATACCAATTTGGCTCTTTTTAAATTCCGACATTTCGCATTCATACCAGAAATTCCCTATAATGTTCTTTTCGTTACTTAATGGCAGATATTTCGTGTTTTATTAAAGTAAACATTCTTGTTTCAGAATTTCCGATTTGAATTCGAAAATTTTGAATTAAAAACGGTAAAGCCGTTTTCCACACTTTATATTCTAGGCGCTATACCCTCACTAAGAGGGGACTAAGGTATGAAATAATGAAAAAAATATATTTATTATTATTTATTATTATTTATTTTATAAAATTATAACTTTCTTGAATCTCCCACAGTTCATTTGATAGAAAGAGTCCTGAAATCACGTCGTAAAGCCTCAAACGTTGAGCTGCGCAAGTGGACGTTACAAGAGAAACGACACTTTAATAAAGTAAACTCGAAACTTTGTTTTTCGGCGATTTGGCCGCGATAGCTTCTGAATACTTTAACGGATATATATGTTTCAATTTTTAAGTAAATGGAATTAAAATCTCTACAAATTATACCTGAAAAACAAACAAAATCTGTATTTTTCAAATTATAACAAAAAAAAAATAAAATTTTATGGATTTTGGATTTTGTATTATAACATTTTAATGTTTAAAATTTTTTTGTTTCTTTGTTTCATGTATAATCAAGAAACACCGTAATAAGTACAATAAATTAAAAAATAACGATTCAAAAATATAGAATTTGGTTTTAAAAATCTTGCAAAACTACTTTTACAAGATTAATTTTGTTATACATTATTGAATATTTTTATTGTTTTTTTTTCTTTTTTTAAAATTTAACGATTTTTTTTTCTAAAAAACATAAATAACAAAATTTTCAACGCATTAGTATTATAAACTAATTATGGTCTTCCCAATCTAGAACGAAAATTTAGTCAATTTTGGTGATTTCAAACCTTTCGGACCCCTTTTATAGTTCTAATTCCAAGTACACAGAGCTTATAACGTTCCAAAGTGTTTCTGCCCTTGTACCACTATTTAAAAAAAATCTTCATGGAAGATTCCTTTAGCATCTGCTATTGTATTATACCAAAAAGCCCGCTGTTAAGTACTGACAATAGGCTACTTTTTTTTTTTTTACTTTCTTCTATCTTTACAAGAAGAAAGTATTGGATTCATGAAAATTTTCGATTTCCGGTTTTTGACGGATTTATACGTTTTAGAAGCTCCTGAACACGATTTGACTATTTTTAGAAAATGTCTGTCTGTGACTCTGTCTGTGACTCTGTCTGTATGTGACAAAAATTTTGTGGGCGCTCTATCTCAAGAACTAATGCTCGGAATTTAATAAAACTTTAGATTCAGTTAGTTCCTGATATAAATTGGTGCTGATTAGTTTTTGGTAAAAATCTCCCGGCAGGTGGCGCTGCTATGCAGCATTTTTTGCGATTTTCGCAATAGCTCTATCTCAAGAACTAATGCTCGGAATTAAATAAAACTTTAGATTCAGTTAGTCCCTGATATAAATTGGTGCTGATTAGTTTTTGGTAAAAATCGCCCAGCAGGTGCCGCTGCTATGCAGCATTTTGCAGGATTTACACGATTTTAACGATAGTCCTATCTCAAGAAATATTGCATGGAATTTAATAAAACTTGAGTTTCAGTTAGACCTTAATATAAATTGGTGCTGATTCTTTTTAGTGTATGCGAAACCTGTGTGAGATAGAAGAAAGTTTTGGGATTGACACATCCGACTAGTTTTTAACTCAAATTGTTTGATTCCCATCACTTTTTTAAAATAGTGTAATTGGTCTTATTTTCGTATAGTTAATCTGTCATTAAAAAGGACGAATACATGTACTTAAAAAAAAAGTGGCGATCACGTTATCTGAATTTTTAAAAAGTAGTCTACTGTCAACACTGGAAGGTGCAACTCCTGGCTATGTTTCAAATGTCGTTCTTCATTATATTAAAAGCAATTTACTTCAGTAAAACTATTTTTTAAAAGTTGCGAAATTAAAAGTTTTATATGGTCAAACTTAAAATGTTTTTCACTGCTCTAACAAGTAACACAATTTTTTTTGTTCAAAGCTTACCGAAATATAATACTTTGAATTTTAGAAATGTTCAGCATTTTCAGACACTGACTATAGAAAAGGGCGTTTTGAATATAAGGGCGCCGAAATAAAGGGCGCCGAAAATACTGCACAAGTTTATAAAATTCAAAATATCATATTTTGGTCTACAAAAATTAAATGTTTACTGTTTTACATATGGCATCATACAGAAAGTTTTCGAAATAAAACTTATAGGACGCAGGGACAGTATAAAAACCAAATTTTGTAACCATTTTAAAAAGAACGAAAAATCAGGCATAGATTTGGAAGCACTTACGAACCCTAACAGAATATCATTCAGTAATTTCAGTTTTTCATACATTGAAATGAAATTTCTTTATAATAAATTTAAATAAAATGCACATCAAGCGATTTTTTCCCCATAGACGTTTCATGTAACATAATTCTTTTCTTTTTTCCTATAAACGATTTATACATGCTTCAGACTTAGTTTTCAATAGGGTACATACTATAACGAACCTGAATAGCATATATAAACTACATGTCTATCTGAATGGATTTATGCGAACTCGAACATCCACAGACAGACGAACAAACGGAAATCATAAACACTTTTCAACTACATTCGAAAGTGTTAAACATTTTAGAACAATGTTAAAAAGTGTTAAAAATGACTATTTTGACGTAAATGCATTTTCATACAGTGTAAAAATTGAAATATTTTTGGAAATTAAACTATGCCTCTATAACTGACACTTTAGGAGTTAGCTATTGGTCAACGAGAAAAGAAGACAATTTGTGTAAATGTCACTAAAATGTTGCTTACGGCTAAATACTTTCAACTACTTTCTCGTGTTTGATTTAGTATAGAAGGCAAATCGTTAGTGCCGCCTTCGAGGCCATTCTTCATCGTGTTTGAAGTAAACAAAAATATTAAGTCTGAACATATTTAAATTTTTATTAAAATCATTAAAATTACAGACATTACAATACAATTACATAAAACATTAAAAACATTATTAAAATTGGACGTTTCGGATTGACAAGAAAATCCCTCATCAGCAAAAATTTGTTCTTAACGTAAGTCACAATAAGTTCTAAAACATCAACACATAGAAAATACAACGCATCAAAATGTCGAGGCCAAAGTTACAGTTATATTAACACGGAGTATTCGTTAGGGATTGCACCTGCTTCGTTAAGAGGTAAATCTGTAATTTTCGTATACCATGCTTCTAAGTAAGTACGAGTTCTGTAGTCGTACGAATTGAAATTTAATATGTTTTTAATGTTTTATGTAATTGTATTGTATAATGTATGTAATTTTAATGATTTTAATATAAACTTCATCGTGTTGATGATCAATGGCCAATAATATTGGCGAGAATTCTGATTACGGAATATTAATTACAAAAACAATTGTTTAAACCTATCAAAACAAATTTTTCTGAAGTTGAGACCTAGTTAGATCGAGTTCTCTTATTCGAATAATGCTTGATTCATGAAAATCGTCGGAACTATCTTGAATTTATACCATCATTTTCAGTACTGAGTTTGTTCCAAACATATAAAACGAATTTGTCAGAATTAGAGGCATAGCTAGAGCGTTCTTTTAAGTTCGAATTTGTATTTTGGAAAAATTGTTCGAGCTGTTTTCGATATATAGCACCGTTTTCAATGCTGAGTTTCATTAACCTGTAAAAACGAACTTTCTCGATTTCCTGTTCTAGATAGATTGGTTTCTCATGCAATTAATAAAAACAACACGTTTTGTGAAAATCGTTTTAGCATTTTTCGATTTATAGCAAGGAACATTTTCAGTGCTGAAATCTTTTTAACCTGTCAAAACGAATTTTCTTGAATTCGGAACTTAGATCATATTGGCGTGATCGATTTAGTATAGGAGGCAAGTTTCGTGAAAATCGTTCCTACCGTTTCGATATTATACTGAATCGGGAACATTGATTGCTCGTTGAATATAATAATATGAAAAAAAAATAATTATTCTAAAACGGTTAAAAAAACTTAATTATGCACATGACGATAATAAATGAGAGAGTTTACCATTACTGAATGTTTTGAAACAATGCTAAATATATAAAATTATATCAATTTAAATAATACATGTATTGAAGAGAAAACAGCAGCTTAACAGAACGTGTTACCACGGGTTTGACAGTCTGGGGGTTGAAGTCAACATTAACATTCGATTACTATTCTTGTATCTGAAAGATACAATGTTTTGGCTTAAAATTGTGACATTTTTTTTTCCTTTTTTATTTTTATTTTGTTAATCTTATTTTTTAATATTTATGTCCTTTCTTTTTTAAGTTTTTAAGTTTGAGTGATTAAAGAGAAAATAACATTTAATTCCAGTTAATTACAAATTTTCTCCAGAAATATTGCTGTAAAAGTTATATAAATATGAATATTACGCTACGTATCTCACAGATACAATCAATGCAGTGACTTAAGTTTTTGAGGATAATAATCGAGTGTATTTCTATTCAAAAAGAAGGCAGGAGCAAAAAATAACTTCAGAGTTGAACACGAAGACAATAAATTCCAGTGCATGAGAATGTTTTTTTAGTTTTTTACAATGTTTTGGCTTAAAATTATGACATTTTTTTTCCTTTTTTATTTTTATTTTGTTAATCTTATTTTTTAATATTTATGTCCTTTCTTTTTTAAGTTTTTAAGTTTGAGTGATTAAAGAGAAAATAACATTTAATTCTAATTAATTACAAATTTTCTTCAGAAATATTGCTGTAAAAGTTATATAAATATGAATATTACGCTACGTATCTCACAGATACAATCAATGCAGTGACTTAAGTTTTTGAGGATAATAATCGAGTGTATTTCTATTCAAAAAGAAGGCAGGAGCAAAAAATAACTTCAGAGTTGAACACGAAGACAATAAATTCCAGTGCATGAGAATGTTTTTTTAGTTTCTTAAACTTAAGTTGATTAAAAATATTCGGAGCTTATAACCACGTAAAACCATTTTAGAATAGCATAGGAATTAGTAAAGTCATTTAGAAACTACAATGAATTAAAAAATGTTTATAATTTATAACGGCGGGAAATTATTGCATGTAATATTTTTTATATATTATATATTATATATTTTTGTATACTTGTATAATTTTCTTAATTAAAGATTAAGAATTTTTTGAGATTTTCTTACTGAATAAATAATTAAAGAGAATCTACGTACCTTTTGATTTGAGTCGAGGTTCCGATTCCATCGCTGAATTTCTTTTATAGCGAATATTCATGTTTTGTAGAGCTAATGATTTCACAGAATAATCAGAAAAATTTTTAATAATGATTTCACTTGATCAGACATCAAAATTTTTATCCGCAACACGAATTTGAAGAACAGAATATTTTCCTTTGAAAAAACCAGAAGCATTTTCTTATAAATAACCATGTGTATTAAATTTGTAGAAATAAGGCATAATTTCACAATTTTAAACTTGAGAATTTGATCTTTTTCACATTTTAATAAGGTATAATAAGACTTTGAATCAGAATTTTTACATCACTCAGAATTCAGACTTAAAAACAACAGAATTTATGTTCAGAATCAAACAGAATCAAAACAGAATGACATTTTTTACATGACTGTCCCGCATAAAACAGGCTCGCATTTCACAAAATCTAATAACAAATAATGAAAGAAAATTAATAATATATTACAGAAAAATAATGACAGAATATTTTAAACATAATAAGAATTAAAGTTCTAGAAATTTGCAAAAGTTAATAGAATGTTTTTTAAATTTATTTAATTTCTGATGTAAAGCTGGAATTCAAAGCATAGTCTCTTTCAAATTGTTCTTTGGTGCTGCCATCTAGCTGGAAGAATTATACTTAAAATCGTACATCCTCCGCCCCCGGGAGGAGAGGGGACATCTTTGATATAGGACGCTTGATGTCACCGTCAACTGTCTTAATCAAGACAACCCGCACAAGATTATCTGTTCCAGGATAAGTCTTTAGAATTCGACCCAATTTCCATTTCATGGGCTGTAATCGTTCGTGAACTATTACCAAATCGCCTTCTCGAAGATTTGCACGTGGAGTAGTCATTTTGGACGCTGTTGAAGATGTTGTAAATATTCGCTGGACCACCTGCCCCAAAATTGATTTTTTGCTTTTTCTATTAAACGCCAGCGAGCATTTAACGATATTTTAGGATGATTTGATGATGCTGGAATGTCAAGAAGAGGTGCTCCTATTAGAAAATGACCCGGCGTTAAGGCACGAGGATCAGAAGGACCTGACGACATCGGAGTTAAAGGTCTGGAATTTATGCAGCTTTCTATTTGACAAAGTAAAGTAGAGAGCTCTTCAAAATTGAGTACACTAGATTTACAAGCTCTTAGAAGATGAGTTTTTGTGAGTTTCACAGCTGCTTCCCATAGACCACCAAAGTGTGGTGCATATGGAGGATGAAATTCCAATTAATTTTTCGGGTGGAAAGGAATTCTTGAAAGTCTCTTTTCCTCAAGTATTTGATGAGTTGTTTTAATTGGTTGGACAGACCAGTAAAATTTTTTGCATTATCAGAAAAAACATCAGGGGGCAAACCTCTGCGTGCGATGAAGCGTTTGAAAGCTGCTAGCAAGGCTTGTACAGATAAGTCGGATACAAGTTCAAGATGGACCTCTTTCGTGCACATGCAAACGAAAACTGCGATATAAGATTTGAGCTTAACTTTTGTTCTTGGCATATTTGGTTTGGTCAAAAAAGGACCAGTAAAGTCTAAGCCCACCTGGAAAAATGAACGAATTGGGAGCTATTCTTTCAACGGGAAGGTTTCCCATCATTTGTTGGCAGGCTTGTGCCTTAAGGCGCTTACAAAGCACACACTTGTGGAGCTCTTGTTGGACCGTTGAACGACCATCTACAAACCAGTAATTCAGGCGAATTGTAGAAATCACTAACTGTGTGCCTGCATGTAAATTTCTTTCGTGTACATCCTTTATTAATAATTTACTAACGACACTGTTTTCAGGAAAAAGAATAGGGTACTTTCTGTCGAAACTGAATGATTCATGCTGTGATAGACGACCCCCCACACTTAATATATCAGCTGAATCTAAAAATAAATTCAACGATAGCAATTTGCTATTGCTTGGCAAAGATTTTTCTTCTTTTAATAATTTAATTTCTGCATGAAATTCATAATTTTGAATTATTCTCACTATAAAAATGGTAGAACTAGATATTTCTTGTGCACTTGGATTTCCGATATTTCTTGTAGAATTATGTCTAGAATTATGAATAAATCGGAAACCCCATCCTATTATGCGTACTAATTTATTAAAGCTTGAAAATTTTTGAATAAAGTCGGGTAAGACATTTATTTTTGTTATGTTACTGACAGACTTAGCTTCTTGATCTAATTCAGCGATAGGACTGTAGTATAAGGGGATTGAAATTGGTTCTTTTGACGACAGACATGGAGGCCCATGCCACCACATCTGATTATTAAGGAGTTTTTGCGGTGGAATACCTCTGGAGGCTACATCTGCAAGATTTAGCTTTCCTGGAACATTAGTTCCATTCGGCTGAAGGCAATAATGTTTGCACTTGACGAACTCTATTTAATACAAACTGATTGCCTTTTAAAGGAGGCGATTTTAGCCAGCAGAGTACTATCTGGGAATCAGACTATAAAAATACACTATTTATGCTCGTGGATAAAGTATCGACGATAGTTGAGCAAAGTTTTGCTAATAATAGAGCGGCGCAAAGTTCAATGCGTGGTAAAGTTTGTGGCTTTATGGGATTTACCTTTGTTTTTGCAGCAAGTAAATTGACGAATATTTCGTTAGGAGTGATAACTCGTAAGTAAGCGACAGCAGCGTAAGCTTTTCCGGAACCGTCACAAAAACCATGTAACTGAATTTCACAATTCTATTTACAGTATGAATTAGTGTACCGAGGAATTTCAATAGTTTCTAATAAATTAATTTCTGCCAAAAATTGATTCCAACTAATTAAAATTGAATTGGAAATTTCTTCATCCCATGAGATTTTTTCCTTCCAGAGGTTTTGTATCATTATATTCAAACTGATCGTGATAGGGGAAAGGAAATCCAGAGGATCGAAGATTGTAGATATTACCGAGAGAAGATGTCTTTTATTTTGCACGGCTTTGAACTCGCTAAACTTTATTTTTAGCGTATCATTAGATGAATCCCAGAATAAACCCAGAATTTTAACAGCTTCATCTTCTTTGATTACAGTCTGTGAAGAAGCTTTAAGTTCATCTGGTAAATGAGCGAGTACTTCAGGCTCATTTGAAGTCCACTTTCGTAAATTAAAACCTCCGCCTTTCATGATATTAATAAACTCCGTAATTAACGATTGAGCATTTTCTTTGGAATCTGAACCCGACAACAAATCATCGACGTAGATATTGTCGCGAATAATTTTAGAAGCCCTTTCAAAAGTTTGTTCGTTATCTATTGCTAACTGATTTAAAGTTCTAATTGCCAAAATGGCGCACAAGCAGTGCCGTATGTTACTGTTAACAACCGATAGGTTTGAATGTTTTCTTTAGGATCGAACCGCCATAAAATACGTTGATAATCTACATGTTTTGGATTGATAAGAATTTGCCTGAACATTTTTTCGATGTCCGCACTAAAGCCTATTGGATGCATTCTGAATTTTAATAATAACTGAAAAATATCCGGTTGTAATTTCGGCCCTATCTCCAAATAATCATTTAACGAGCGACCTTCTGAACCAATTGCGGATGCATCGAATACTATCCGAAGTCGAGTTGCACAACTATCCTCTCTTATTACCCCTTGGTGGGGGAGATAAAAATGATCTGGATTTGAAATTTCTGCGGCGGGAACGAGTTCCATGTGTCCCAAATCAATATACTCTTTCATGAATGACGAATATTGTTCCTTAAGTACGGAATTTCCTTGAAGTTTATTTTCTAAGGAATTGAAACGCTTTAAAGCTTGAGATTTAGAATTTCCGAGAACAGGTTTAGATTTAAATGGAAGATCCACGATATATCTTCCTGATTCCGTGCGTGATACTGTTTTTATATAATTATCTTCTACTAGTGAAACTGGATCATAACTAGGAATTGATTCGAGTTCCCAAAATTTTTGCAATTGAGAATTTATTTGCGTCGTAACATGACAACTAACAGAAGAATTATGATTAGAATGATTCGAATAAATTACTCCAGATAATATCCAACCCAGTTTAGTATTAACGGCACTCGGTGTTCCTTTAGGACCCAGAATGGACTCTCCGATTATTATGTTAGCAAACAAATCTGCACCTATGAGTACATCAATGGAATCGGACACATGGAAATTGGGATCCGCCAGATTTAATCCTTCAATATGAGGCCAATACTTATTAGTAGTCAGAAAGTTCGGTAAATTTGTTGTAATCTGATTAACAACTAAAGCATCTAACTGAAAAGTTTCGTTATTAAAATGCGGAGAAAATGTTAAAGAAACTTCCTGAAGAGCTGTCTCTGCGACCAAATTGTTTATTCCTGATATTTTATGAATTGTAGATTTCAAGGGAAGGCCTAGCTTTCTACAACACGATTTTAAAATCAAACTCTTTTGAGAAGTGCTGTCAATCATAGCCCTACAAGGAATAAATTTTCCTGTTTTGGATTTTACATGTATAATGGCAGTAGCCAGTAATGTTTGGGAATTTTCAGTCAAAGTTTGACTGCTTAAACAATTGGATTCATCCAATATTGTTCAAAGTAATATATTTAGCTTTAATGGGGAATTTTACAGGCAATCTAGGGGGGCCCCCATGGGTTCACCAGTTTCTGGATTATTTTCGGAATTTAAATTGAGCCTTTAGAGAAACTTATATTTGATACCTTTGCTATAAAGCAGCCTACTTTTTGGGTTCGTTACGTGGATGACATTTTCATTTTATGGGATCACGGTCGCTTGGCCCTGGATAATTTTCTTTGCAGTATTAATAATTTGGACCGTAATATAAAATTCACTTTAGAAATAGAGAAAAACGCTTCTTTACCCTTCTTAGATGTTGAATTACACCGCAATAATCAGGTGCTGTGCTATAATGTTTATAGAAAACCTATGAAGGAAAATACTGTTATCCCCTTCAATGCTAATTTAGCTTTCCAATACCGGATTTCTGCTTTTAAATCGTTCATTCAAAGAGCTTTCTTAATTTGTTCGGGTATGCAATTAAAACAAGGGCTTAATTTTATAAAGCAAATAGCCACTAGTCATGGGTTTCCCCTTAAGTACATTTATAACATCATTCACAAGCATCATTGTCCACCCCCTCATAGCTTGCCTAATAACCAACAGAGGCCAACATATTGTCGGTTTGGATATGTTCCCGTTATTTTTGAAAAGTTAAGGAGTATAGTTCGTGGGTTTAATATTCAGCTTATTGCTATTCCCTCTCCTTACCTCACTAATTTATTATGTAGTAACCTGGATCCTACACCGTTGCACGAATGTGCGGGTGTTTATGAAATACCTATTGTTTTGAAAGATGCACTAAAAAGTTTTACATTGGGGTTACAAAACGAAAATTTATTGAACGTCTAAAAGAACATAAAAGGAATATTTCACAATATCAACAGACGACAGCCCGGGCTAAGTTCTATTTTAATAATCCTGACAGCCACATAGATTTTGATAACGCTAAAATTAAAATCCCATGTAATAACGTCTTTGAGGGTCTGCGAAACGAGTCCATTGAAATTTTGATTAGGAAAAATGAGGTTTGTAATGATAGCATTTCATTTAATATCCCTAAAATTTGGATGAACATCTTGAAATAGTTTATTCCGCTTTTATTTATTTTAATATTCTTCATTAATAATAATACATTTACTGCAGTTAGATTTTTGTCCGTTAGGTGATGCTTCTGCATCGTTTCTACTTGTGGTTGGTTGGTACGATGGTTGAGTGCTACCCTTGTTAATTTTTAATTTGTGGACGGCAATAATATTGTGGCAACGGGCGGGTTGTTTTTCGCATTTGAAACTTTAAAAGCAATATAAGAAAATTTTCCTGAAGATGACCATAGATGGTGGTCGAAACGTCGATATTTTTAATATTAATGTATGTATAAAATTTTTAATTTGTATACACCATTCAGTAAAAATATGTGATGTTTTATATTCACTTCTTTAATGTTGTAATATTTCATGGTGTAATCGTCCAGCATTTATATTATATGGATTCATCCACTTGTGCATTTGAATTACTTCCGCTATTTTGATTTGTAACCCGCTCTTGCGGTCTAAAAGAATTATGTGATGCAGAATTAGACTCTTCGTGATGCAGAATTGAATAATGTTTAGCCTTACAATATTTACAGGTAGTGCTAATCAGACAATTAGCAACAAAATGATTAGCTCTTAAACAGTTCGTACATAGTTTTTTTGCTTTTACTAACTGCCATCGTTGATCAACCGTTAAATTTTGAATTTCTGGGCATTTGTAAAGTGCATGCCCTTCATTGCATTTTGGACACAAGGGCTTTAAAGATTTGTTCACATTGTCCATAACAGCTGCATTTGAAAGAGATTTCTTTGGGCCTTGTTGAGATTTAAAATCAAATTTATAATTAGGTTTAGTTTCATACTTAATAAATTCAGCATTACAACCTTGCAAACTGCGTGCATGCCTTTCCAAAAACGTCACTAACATATCATATGTGGGAAAAATATCCTTATTTAACGATAACTCCCATTGCTTTCTTAATGAGTCATCGTATTTAGTTTGAACAATATAAACCAAAATCAAATCAACAAATTCGTTAAATTCAAATTTTAGAGATTTCAAATTTCTAATCACTTCATTGCAATTATCCAATAACTCTAGAATTGTTTTCTGCGTGGGCGATTTTAATGGTTTAGCATTAATAAATTTTGACAATAGCGAATATGCTAAATTTCTACGGTTATCATATCTGTTAACTAGAGTTTCCCATGCTTGTTTATAATTCTCACCTGAAATAGAAAATCCTGAAATTAATTTAGCAGGATAATTTTTGACACTCGCAATTAAATACGAAAATTTTAACTGATCGGAAAGAGCTTCATTTTTATGAATCGAAGTCAAAAATGTCTCTTTAAATGTAATCCAGTGACTCATATCACCATAAAATATGGGCAATTGGAATTTAGGTAATTTTATTGAATTTTCCTTAATAGAACTATTCTCATCTGCATCACATCGGGTTTTTTTACTTTCGTTTTTAGCTGCAATAAACTGATCAATTTTCACGATATCTTCTACAACTAAGTCTTTAGCAGAAGTAAATGAATCGTAAAGAGTTTCAATTGTTTCTTCAGCTATACCAAAATAAGATTTCTTCAAATCACTTTCTAAAATATAAAGTTTTTTAATTTCTCCAATAACTGCAAATTATCTTTTTCAATCGCATCGGATACCTGATCCCTATATCTTTTTATTTCTTTTACGGTAAAATTAAATTTGGATTCCGAAGCGATTTCCACTTTCGTTTTCTTCATTATTATGATTTTGAATGAGATGTAATTGATTAATCACCAGCCGAACTCCGAGCTTACGACGGACCAACAACTTCGTAGAATATTTAGATTCAAGAATTAGCACAGTTGAGATTTAGAATCAATAAATAAATAAAAGAATATCTACGTACCTTGAGATTTGTCATGCTCAGATTCCATAATTTCAATATCAGCCGATTTGTTTCATACTCTTATTCGTAGATTTCAATACTGAAATCTTTGTTTTTTACGCACGGAATAAATCACTTGCGCAGAAGAATTGCTCTAAAAAACAGCATCAATTTTAGTAGAAGGAATGGTATTAAATTTGTTGAATAGAAGCTCGATTTGAAGACCAGAAGATTTTTCTTTAAAAGGCCCAGTAGAATTCTTTATGAATAATGGTGTGAATTAAATCGGAAGTATTGAGGCATAATTTCAAAATGAGTAAAACTTGAGAAGTTGATCTTTTTTCACATTTTAATAACAGAATACGACTTTGAATTGAATTAAAATTACTACACACTTTGAATTAAGAATCTAAAACAGAATATGACCTTTTACGTTCACAATAAAAACATCAGAATAAATAACAATCTCGGACTCTTAGCAGTCCCGCATCACAGACTGGAAGAATTTATAAAATCTAAATAAAATAAATGAAAGATAATTAATACAAATATAACAGAAAATTATGATATAATTTTTAAAGCACAATAATAATAAAGTTGTGGAAATTTAATGAAGTCAATAAAATGTTCTTTTTTATAGTCAATTTATGACGTAACGATATCAGTTTGTAAAGTCTTTAAATAGCTTTTATTTCATAGTGCTGCCATCTAGCGTTAAGAATTGTTACTTAAAAATCATACATCCTCCGCCCCCGGCAGGAGAGGGGACACCTTTGATATAGGACGCTTGATGTCACCGTCAACTGTCTTAATCAGAACAACCCGCACAAGATTATCTGTTCCAGGATAAGTCTTTAGAATCCGACCCAATTTCCATTTCATGGGCTGTAATCGTTCGTGAACTATCACCAAATCGCCTTCTCGAAGATTTGCACGTGGAGTAGTCCATTTTGGACGTTGTTGAAGATGTTGCAAATATTCGCTGGACCACCTGTCCCAAAATTGATTTTTTGCTTTCTCTATTAAACGCCAGCGAGCATTTAAAGATATTTTAGGATGATTTGAGGATTCTGGAATATCAAGAAGAGGTGCTCCAATTAGAAAATGACCCGGCGTTAAGGCATGAGGATCAGAAGGATCTGAAGACATCGGGGTTTATGGGATTTTCTTTTTTAGACAGTTTCTATGGTGTTTCAAATGAGGGACATTTTTGGAAGGATAAAACAGTATAGGAGCAGTTTTGATATTATTGGTATGAAATTAAAGATTGTGCTTCTTAAGGAAATGACTTTTCTTGTATCTTTTACTTTTCTTCAAAGTTTGCAAAAGTATTAAATTGTCTTTGTTTGGGCTTACAGAAAATTAAAATGTAATCTTATATTGTAGTCTTTTTCATAAAAAGGAAAAATAATTGAACAGACTATATTTTAGGTATTTTTCGGTATGTATCTAACACAGACAGGTATCGAGAGATTGGAAACTATCATTGGCCACAATGGAAATTTTCTCTAACATGGGATCCTCATGGAGAGTTCCGCCGCGCCGGCTTGAGGGAGGCAGTGAAAATCATAACAACCAATTGGTACAGTCTACTGTATCTGGATATTTATAGCTTTTTGGAGACTTTTTAAAATTCATAAAAGGGGGAGGATGTTTGTTAATTTATTTATATACTTTATGGATTTTTTTTGGCGTATTAAACAAAAGTTACCTTTATTGAACATAGCAGATTCAGTGCGAAACAATGTGCTAATCTTCTAATGTAAAATATATAGCCATTGAATGATTATATTTATAAAAGTAAGCATTTTACTTATTTAACAACACTTTCTTAAAAATATGTGTTTATTAAAATATTTTATTACCTAGGTTTAATTCTCAGAGGAAGCAGAAGGTAAACGCTATTAAAACAATAGCCAGAAAAATTATTCCTTGAACGCGCCAAATCGTTTTGGGCAGCGCTAGTTTTACTATATTTCTGTAGATGACGCTGTATGTACAAGGCAAGTTTCTAGTTTGGAAGGTTTCTAAGGAATACCGACTGAGAATATTTTCTGGAGGGAAAATTCAAAATAAATTTAAATTAAGGTATGATTGGTTTGAGCGTAAAAATTGTGTTTCTTTACGAATTGGTATTTATCGAATGTTTGTGAAAGTATTATAGTGCCTTTGTGTGTTAAAGAAAAAATAATTATAATCTTATGTTTATTAATGGAAAAAACACTTTGAGAAAAAAAAAACATTGAAATATGATTGATATTTAAAAAAGAAAAACGCAATGTATCTTTTATTTCTTTTTTTTTGTAAATTTTTTTGAGCAGTTTCTAAGATGCACAGACTGAGTATATTTTCTGGAAAGTTAATTAAGGATAATAGGAGGTAAAGATAATATTAGTATGCGTATAAAGATTCTGTATCTTGAGGTTTTTCAAAAGTTTCCAAAGAACTACTAAAGCGACTTTGTATCGTAGGAAAAATAAATTTATGATTTTTTTTCATAATACATTTCAAAGCACACAATAAAAATATATTAAAACCAAAAAATATATTGGCAAACTATTTGCTTCCTTAGGAACTATTTTCACATTGTAAGTTATACGAGGTGTTGCTATTAAATAATGAGACGGCTGTGAGAAATGATATTTATTCCAAATAAATTTATATTTAACTTTTATCTCTTTCAACATACTTTCCTCCCCTATCTGTACACAGCTACAATTGTATTCCATTGTTGAAAACAATGCTATAGCTCATCAGCTGTCAGTATCTTCAACAACTCTGCCATTTTTGCTTTTACTTGTTCCAACAGAATGAACATGTGTTATCTTTCCTCTGTGCCCACTTTTTACTTTTAGGAACAGGTGGATGTCACAAGGTGGCAAATACCGAGGATGATCAAGCACAGGAATGCGCTTGTCCTCTAGAAACTACTTCACAGATAACAAGTGCAGTAAAGGAAAAAAGACCTAAAAGGAAAGTAAAACCAAAACAACTCAACAGAAAGACAATCCAAATCATGATACTCTGAGAATGTAGGAAGATACAAATGTTGAAAACTATACAGGATAAACTTAAGATTCGGAGTTTTGCACATGCACAGACGTCGTTACAAAAATTATCACGTGAGACACCAGTAGACTAAACTATAAATGAAAGAGTTATAAAAACACAAAAAACTTACACAAAAAATTATTAAAAACTTTTTAAATATTTAGCTCACAGACGACAGCACAGACATTGAAGAATTTCCTTTAGTGCATGGAAGTGGTGAATTATCAGTCACAATATCCTTTGCAATTGCTACAATTGATCCAGTCGTCTACGGATTACTAATACTTCATGAGAGTATTGTCCCATAAACACCGAGATGAAGATGATGGATATGTCCAAGGTTTGAGGTGTTCTAACACAGGAGAGAGAGAATCGACTTGAGGATTGATCTCGGGCACAAATAAGATGGAATCATTGCAGTGGAAGTTTTGGATACTGTTACTGTCCTGCCTTTTCCTGAAACCACATTAAAAATCAGAAAACTACTTATAATTTTTTGTCTGTATAAATATTAATTAAAAATGCCTACTCAGCTACACTCTTCTGACGACTTGAACTAAGCAAATGCTTCTCACGTAAAACAAAATCACCAACTTTTATCTGTAACTCCCTTTTCTTTAAATTATAATGGACCTGCCGTTTCTGCGCTTTACGTATCTGAACCGGAACTTATACTGCTAGTTTATCTACATTCGGACGCATAATGTTATTCTCAGATTTCTCTCTCTCCTGTGTTGCTGTATACCTTGCCACGATCAGTGTCATGCTTTCATACTTCAACAATAAATCACATAGTTCAGCAGAATTTTTATGTGCTCTCATATCAATATAGTCTTGTGCACAAAAAAGACGTAACACAATGTCTATTAGATGCCAAGCCCTAACTTATTTTAAAGTTCCAAATTATTCAGAAAAAATTGAACCTTTTTGAAATACATTCCGTTACACAAGAAACCTTTCTACTTAAAACACTCTTATCTCGAACATCGGGAAATGCTTTCTTTATCTCTGCAATGGTTTGTTCATGTCGGTAGGCTATCTATATATATTACGCTATCGTACGTGGCACAGAAATCGCGATTATTTATCATTTGCCGATGGCAACGAGAGGTTTGTTATCACTAATTTTCGAATATTAAGAAAAGTATTTGAGGTATCGATTTAAAAGTCAACACACATATGTAGAATTTTTTTTTTGCATCCGAAAATACAATTTCTGTAAAAATTGGATAGCAATTTTTCTTATTTATTTTAAAAAACTAGCTACTTTCTAAAAAGGAAAGAAAATAAAGTGCGAAATTAAACCAAGAAACCATTTTGTTATTAATTAAAAGATTGACTCCATTGTTGTACCTAATGCAGTTTAACCTCCATCGTTGTCCGCATCGTTATGACGTCAATGTTACGAATGCACATATTTGTTATTTATAATATATATTGAGTAATAACAAATAAAAATAATAATAAATGAATAAAATAATCTTATTGGGTGGAGATTTCCGTCAAGTCAGTCCTACCTGCCATTTTTAGAGGTTCAAGATCACTTAACAGTTTGAAGTTGCATAAAGAAGAGAATATTGTACATTATGCAACTCACAGCAAATATGCGTGCCTTTCAAACAGAGAGACAGTTAGCAAGTTCTCTGTTACAGGTTGGCGAATGTCAAAGTGGGAAAACTACTGAGTTTCACTCAATTTGCTATCCAGATATACGAAATCAAGTGCGGCAACGTTTCGGTAACATTAATTTTTCAACGGTGACACCCCAACAGCTTAAAGGACGAGCCACACTAACAGTGACAAACAATTTGTCAATTAAAATTAATAATAATATCTCCGAGCTCTGAAATATACAATTGTGTATATAAAGACGTTTTCGATGCAGAACAATTATAAAAATAGATAAAAATATTTTCCTAATTGTGAATGGTGTAGATATTTTCAATATAATATGTATACACTTTCGTGTATTCTAATATGCATATAGTATTTAAAAGAGTAGGCACTAGAGTGCAGATACTCTGCGCAGGGTTGGCTAGTATCACTTAAAAATCCTCCAATATATTCTTCCCATAACAGAAAGCACCATTTATAAATAACACTTTAACAATAAATACTTGTCTTTATTCGAAATGACTATACAATATATATTCCTCTAGTTTTAAAGCGAAATCATTCACATCTTCTGTTCCAAAAAAATAAATTCTAAAGAAAATCTATAACCTCCTGGGTACTTGAATATTTCTGACGGAAATCATGGCGATCCTATAACTATCTAGTGGTTCATGCTAAAAGGTCTGGATTCAAAGATTGTTCGGGCACCTTCTGTGGCAGAACCTTCATGTTCGTCAACTAAGAAAGTAGCCATGAGACAGAAATTAACAGTAATAATGATTTATTTAAACCAATAGTGAGGATGGAAAGCGTGCATTTTTTTAAAACTAACGATGAATGAAATTAAGCTACAACGCTTAAAGAATGAAAAGGAGAAATATACCCTACCCAACAAACACGTCATATGTGGCCGCTTGTTGTAAACATTATGGCCAAATATTTTTGCGGCAATTTGTATCCAGCCACCGTTGTATATTAACTGATGCGCCGCTGCATCCGGTAGCAGTCGACTAATAGATAGCGGGCGAGCGCGGAGAAAACTACTGCATTTTCCGCGCTCAGCAGCCACTAAAGTTAAAGTTCTGGCCAGTATGTAAAAGCCTGTCATCACCTAGAAAACAGAAGGCCAGTATCGTCTACTTGATATTATGTTGATTATATGATATAGAGAAATCTTTTTTCTTCCCTTTTTCAGCATAATTTTTGTTATTTAAAATTTGTTTTTCTATGAAAGAATATTAAGTAAGATGCGAGTAAGTTAAGTTTCCAGCCAGCATATAAAAGTCTTTCATAATCTAGAAAGCAGAAGGCCAGTGCTAAGTAGTTGATATTTTGGTTATAGGAGATAAAAAAATATTTTTTTAAAATAATTTTTACTGTTTAAAGAACATTGTTTTATTAGATGAAAGTATTAAAATTATAATAATAATAATAATAATTTCGATTTTATGCACTAAAATATCTATTTGAAAATTTTTCTTTCTCTTTGCTTTTACCTATTTTTGTAAATTACAAATAAAATGAACTTGTATTTCTCAGGCGGTTCTCAAATTCCCTACTCAACAAACGCGAAACTTCCTGACACTCTTCTGATTCATTTTTAAACGTAAAGTCATAAAATTGACAGGGATCACTGTTGAAGTGATTTGGAATCAAATGGCGTTTTTCATTTTTTATAAATAATTTATTGCGTTATAAGCGATTTTTGTAACGTGACAACAGATTTTTCTCTTTTCCCACACTATCGCGCCGGAAATTTGGTTCAAAACGTCACATTTGACAATATTTTTTGAAAGATCTTTCGTCATTGCTAAAAAATCGAAACTTCTGTTCGATTACATAGTTTCTGAATAAGAACACCAGCCAATTTCAGGCATTTTCGAACAAAACTGAATTCAGAAATGTGTCAGAAACTAGCTGATTTCGATTTGAGAACAGTCTTAATACATTGAATTTTCTTATGAACACACTGGAATAAAAATGAATATCCTTAAAATTTTAAACAAATTCAGACCTAAACAATAGGCTACTAATGTATAATTCACTTTTACAATTCGGTGTTGTAACTAATTTTTAATATCGTATGAAATTTGTTTAAAAAAGTATTTTTTTTCCACATGATCAAAATTAAATAATATTTTAAAGACAAATTATGTATATAATAGAAAGCAAGACAAAAAGACAAAGGGATTTATTTTATAAGGCATCGCTTTATAAAATACATTAAAATATTTTGTCCCTCCCCCACCTCCTCTTGAAAAAGGCTTCCATGTATTAGTAAATTAGAGTTTCGGTTGAAGGACGCATTGGAAGGGACACGGGAGATCAAGGTCAAGATAGGGGAGATTGAAAATTCTCGGAAGACACACACCCGAGGCTCAAATCTGGCTTTTACTGTCTAGTCATTCTAACATTGTCATTTAGTTAGGGAGAGCGCTTAAGAGATGTTGCCTGTTTATATCTTGTCTTGTATGAGAGAAGCGAACCAGTAATTTCTTAAACATTGGTAAGATTTTATCAGTTTGTCTATTCATTAAATATATATGTTTTGATAATCTTTTTTGCATCATTTGATTCACGATAGAATTATTTTTTATAAAACCGCACGAAATTTTTAACGTGATTTTCTTTTCAAAATGTAGAATGATACTTATTTTACAATTGCTTATTTCATGAGATTCACTGATACTGTACATTATTGCTTAAGGACGTTCTCAAACCCTGACCCATTTCTCAATTAATTTTTTTTTAGAAACACATAAAACGTGCAGGTGTTGTCATTCAGAAACTATGTAATTGAAAGATGTTTTTCATTTTTTGTTAAAGGCAGAAGATATTTCGTAAAATACTGTCAAAGTCGGCATTTTGAACCGAATTCCCAAAGCGGCTGCTTGAGAAAAGGAATAAAATTGTCGTCAAGAATCCTTATAATTCGATAAGCATTTTATTTATCAGAAAATGGAAAACTCATTTCGATTTCAAATCACTTCAACAGTCAGGCATACCAATTTTATTCCTTTACGTTTTAAGATGTGTCATAAAGTTCCGTGTTGTCGCGCAGGCAATTTGAGAACCACCTTAAAATAGAAAATATTGAGATTTTTTGTCAAATTTTTTTGTTTAATGCTTTTTAAATCTATTAAATAATATTTTCCGATAATGCATATGATATAAAAATAGTCTATAATAATAAACTATAAAATAATCTATAAAAATAAACTATAATAATAAACTACAATATATAATAAACAGTAATTTATTTAAAATAATTATTTTAGCATTATAATAATTTTTAAAGAAGTTTTTTCCTCTATTTTTCCGAGTGTGGCAAATAATTGTTCTCAAAGAAAATTGTAAATTTTAATACAATTTAGAAAACTAGAATAAGAAAAAAACATTAAAAATTTCATGACAATTTCAAATTACTGAATTTTCATGTGAAAAGATTAGAATATTATTATTATTATTTTAATATTTGGCTATTAAACTTTAAAAGATAAATAATCATAAAAAACTGGTCATTCATGGACTATATAAAATAAAAATGCATTGCAATTTTCTTTTATTTATTTATTTTATTACTTGGGTAAAAATTAAAATGCATAACATTAAAATGATGCAAAAAAGTTTTTTTTGTTGAATTATCAATAATGATTTAATGAATAGACATCTTATGCTGGTAACATACTAAAAAATAATTTATTTTAAAACCATTGTGAAAAAAAATTAAGAAAGAAATTAACATTAGACATACATGCACATAAAAGATTATTTAAGCACCAATTCAAATTTAATTCTGTTAAAAAATGCTTTTTAGAAATTTATTTAAATTATAAAATGTTTTTGCTTGAAAGTAAGTGCTAATTAATAATCATTTAGGTACATTTTTCAAGAAAACTATAAGTTCAAATTACCTTTTTTTTCCAAAACACAAATACTTGACATAGTGAATTAATTAGTTTTTTTTTAATCATATACTTTTAAAATTTATATGAAATATGATTATTTAAAAATGGCATTGGATATAAATTTTAAATATATATAATTGAAAAAATAAAATTAATTCACTCTGTCAAACATTGTGTTTCTCAAATTTTTGACAAAAAAAATCAAGGTAATTGAATTTATAATTTTCTTGAAAAGTGTACATAAATGATTATTAGTACTTTATTTCACGCAAAAACACTTTCTCATTTAAATAAACTTCTAAAAAATATTTTCTTTTATAGAATAAATTTTGATTTATGCCTAAATAATCTTTATTGGGCGACAAGGGCTGTGTTTTGGCTAACTTACATTTATAACACCCATAAAAGGCATATTTGTGGGCAGTTTTGGGCTGGATTTAATTCTTGAAAACCACAAATGGCGTTGCTACGGCAAGTTTCTGGCTAGCTTTTATTCATTATGATTTTTAATGGCCTAGCTATGGCTAGTTTCCATTAATAATTGCCATTTAAAGTATAATTGTGGCCAGTTTTAGGCAATCTATCATTTATGATTAACCGTTAGTGCCTAATTATGAGGATCTTATTGTATTTCTGGCCAATTCTGTTGTGGACTCATTGTGGCCGGCGTGACAGTCTTTTTAAGTTGCCATCTGACAGTTTGAGCCAAAGCTAACGTAGCCATCAGTGGCCCGAAAGTTCTGTGGTCGTTGGGTATAAATTTACAAAATTTTAACGCTAGTGTTTAATAAAATGTTTCCCTGACAGTTTGCCATAACTTCAGTAACGACTATTTCAGCTAACTTTAAAAGTACTACAGCACTAGCGCATGTTAGCACTATAAATTATTACTGAAAACACTAAAAAGATCAGTTTACAATATGGAAATAGAATTAATGGAAGAATCCCATGGATTCATTTTCTTTTTATTTGCAGTACGAAGTTTTAACATCTTACCACATTTTCTTGGTTCTCAATAATAGATTCAACACACAACATCAGCGAAAAATAAACACTGATTATTTAGTACGTGGAAGATTACATCTTCAATAATTCGGAAGAGATAAACACAAGTCTTTTTCTCCACAAAGGACAGAATGCGACTAAATCCCCTACATGTAACATCTGCGGTCGTATTTATTCCAGCTAGACGACAACAGCAACCTTATTATCATAACATTCCTTGAATTGACCATGGAAACCAGACCCCTGGAGCTTTAGACACAATTTTCGAAAGTTAAAGGGATTAAAGAATAGGCGGCTTGCTCACACAAAAATATTAGAAGCAAGTTCAACAAAATTGAAAAATTCATTTGACACCATACTACCTTCATAAGAGAGTATCTAGACACTGATGCTACAGTACAAGTATACGAAGTGGGGCTATTCAATAACGAGACTAGTGTGAGAAATGATATTTATTCCAAGTAAATTTATATTTAACTGTTATCCCCTTCAACGTACATTCCTCTCCTGTCTATACACAGCTGCATAAGTGTCCTCTATTGTTCAAAAGAATGCTGTAGCTCATCAATTGTAAGCCTCTTCAACAACTTTGCCAATTTTGCTTTTACTAGTTCAACAGACAAAAGTGGACAGGTTCAAAATTCACCAACGGAATGTGTACAAATGTTAAACAAGTGGGTAAGTGTGATTGAAGATCGCTCAAAGGGTTTCGTTTAATATTCCTTTCAAAACACTTTATCCTTTCTTTAATAAATCCAAATAAATTTCATTTAGCAACCAAAAAAATTAAATAAAAATGTTTTTTTGTTTTTCATAATATCTGTCACGCGGACTAAATGCGATATGAAAAAATAATTACAAAATTAAACATGTTGTGCACCTTCAAAATGTTAAAATATGCGAATATTTCCATAATCGGATTTTTATCATGATTCAATATGTTTCTCAAACTCATATATTTACTATTATCTATTACTCATACTGATATTAGCTTTGTATTATTCTCAAACATCTGAAAAATTCGTGAAACTTCCACAATGACGTCAGATTTTCTTTTTAATTATCTAATGACGTGATATTTAATCTGCTTTGTGTACATACATATACTCATACTTCTTGTATTATTGAGAAATCTTTGAAAATTTCCGCTTTATTACCACTATGACGTTAATCATTCTTATTTCATTTCAATATTTTTTTCAATTGGTGAAACTGTTTATTTCATTTTCATTTTTCATGCAGAAATCGTCTGATAGAAAATTAATTTTTGTAGAAAGAATTTCATCGTGGATTTTTAATTTTTGGCATCTGCTATAAAGAAAAGTGTTTAAATTTAATAAGAAAAGGCTGTTAGAATTTTGGTTTTTTATCTCTATTTATTTAAATAATACGAAATTTTCAAATTTTAATATTTTGAGCTCTTTATAGCTGTTATTCAGCTATATACACAAAGTTTCAACTCTGTAAGTTATATAGTTTCTGAGAATAACTCTGTGACAGACAGACAACGCAGCGGGAGTAATAGGGCTTTGTGAGATGAATGAAAACCTAAAAAGTTGTTTGGTGATAATGCTATGTCACATGAACGAGTTCTTGAATGGCAGAGACGGTTTTCTGAAGGTAGGAAAAAGGTCAAACATGATGAATGTCCCGGTCGACCTGTGACTGCAAGAACTGAAAGGAACGATCATAAAATTAATGAAACTCTTCGAAAAGCCCGACGTCTGAGCATTCAGATGATCGATAAAGAAGTATGAATAAAGATGAGAGAAAGAGTACGGAAGAATAGAGCGAATTTGTCGATATATTCTGCACTTGGACAATGCGCTAGCTCACAATGCCCTATCCTCTTAAGAACCAAGCTTGTATTTTTCGCGCAAATTTTACCATAATTGAGATTATTGCTCCTTTTGAGAATATAAATCAATAAATATGTTCATTTATTTAAAAAATATATTTAAAGATAGTTTTTTAGCGTGTCCAATAATTTGGGCATTGGGTCTTCGTCTTGTGAAAAAGATATTATTGAATTATATGAATCTGAATGGAAAATTCTTAATATCAGACAAAAAATAATGACACAAAATTGAATTAGACACAAATTAGTGATACAAAATTTAATTAGACACTATATAATAATTATTATTATTATAAAAAATTAATTACAGGCAAAAAAATAGATAAACATAAAATTCAATACTTTATGAATGTTATTCTACAAAGCTATTATTTTTGGTAGTTGAACAGATATACAAGTTGCATTTCATGTTCACAAATTGAGTTTAAGGTGTTTTTTTTCTTTTAATAAAAATTGATTTTGCCTCACAATGCATTTTATTTGTCCATTATTTTAGATAACTGTTGGATACTCTTTTAGAATTGTGAAGACTCGGTACTTAAGTCTGATCTTTTGTGTTTGAGCGTGGTTTCTAGGTGGAGAAGTGCTGGGACTTGAGTTTTTGTCCTGACTCGAATGACCCAACTTCGATTTCGTCAAAAACTGATTCGCACTAAGCACCTAGAAGCATAATAATTGGATGAATTTGCATGAATTATGATTATCCAATTTCTTTTTTCTTTTCCTACTTCTTATCTTCATCACTAATGTCAAGATTTGACACCTCACAATTGATTTTATTGATTCCAAAATTGTTTCAGTAAAATTCTCTAGATCTAAATAAAGCTAGTTTCCATGTATCTGTAAAAAAAGATAGACCTCAAAAATCAGATTCCTAGCAACAAAGTCCTATTTCTTTCACTGCAAACTTTTCTGTTGTCAGAAATGTGTTTTTATTACTCATCCATCACTTCTAAGCATCAATTTCAATTTTTACATCACCAAATAGAAAAAGTGTAGATCAATTTTGTAAAATTTTAATAATTTTCCATTAGAATTTTGTTTTATAATTATTATTATAATTATATTTTTATAAATTATTTATTGTAGAAAGAATTTCATCGTGGATTTTTAATTTTTGGCATCTGCTATAACGAAAAATGTTTAAATTTAATAGTAAAAGGCTGTTAGAATTTTGGTTTTTTATCTCTATTTATTAAAATAATACGAATTTTTCAAATTTTAATATTTTGACTTCTTCATAGATGGTATTCTGATTTATACACAAAGTTTCAACTCTGTAAGTTACATAGTTTTTGAGAATGCCTCTGTGACAGACAGAAAACGGAGCGAGAGTAATAGGGTTTCGTGAAATGAACGAAACCATAAAAAGAAAAAGCATGTGCTTATTACTGCTTTTAAAATTTTGTTTTTGAAATTAAAAGATATAATGATGAAAGTAGCTTTGAGATATAACATGATTAAAATGATCTATTTTTCACTTTTTGACTTTTTAAGACTTCTAAGTCCATTTAAGTTTACTACGCGAATCAAATTTATTCATATTTTAGACAGCTATGGAAATATAGTTTATACCATACAGCTATTTTAGTTTCCGAACAATGGCATTATATAACCTCATTTGTATTTAACAATATTGTCATTTATTATGAAGAATTTTTGTATTTTCAGTTTCATTTGGCAATTTCACATTCATTTATCAGAAAGATTATTCTTTTTCATCGCCAAAAATGCGCCTGTTGCTTTTTTTTACTAATTTTACTTTGGAAAATGATGCGCCGTGATGCATTGTGTGCGTACGCCAAATTGAGTTACATTTTGATCGAAAGATTACCCTCTAGATGACTCCGAACACTTCATGTTATTTTATTGTCACGCTGTGCAGCATTCACTAAAAGATCAAACAATTAAATATAAAATATATATGTAATGCTTTTTCTTCGTTCATCATTTATATATAAAATATATATGTAATGCTTTTTCTTTGGTCATCATTTATTTTGGATATACGTAATACATTGTACAGACAAATACATAAAAATACCGTGATTGAATTGGCAATCCGGTTTCTCGTAGGATTTTCATATTTTGTTGAATTTTCATTTAGCAAAAATGAAGATTTAACTAAATATTTAATACTGTTGCATATCAAAGATACTTCTAAATTCATATACGCTAAATCCTTTGCATAAAATGCTTTTTATCAGAAAATATGCAGCAGTTAAACTAATAACACGATTGCCTCGATTTTCGACTTTACACGATTTTTTTCTTTTACACAACGTCATGCCGGAATTGTTCAACACGGGTTGTCGTATTTCGTTTTCTCTTCCTTCTCAGAAATGCGTTAGAGATGACGTCATATATGCATTCGACAAAATCAAACATGGATGCTAGCGATATGCCCAACCACATCCCCAAGTAGCCGCCAATGTAACCGAAGAGCTCTATACTCTGAAATAAGAACATGATATAAATTAAACAAGTGTTAATAATTTATACAAAATTAACAATACATATAATTTAAACATTTAGTTTATTTTAGAAGAACAAGAATTTTGACAGTGGATACCAAAATATATTGTTGTGGTCTTTGGGTTACGAAAAGATTGATGCCAATATATAAAAACAATCAGCAAACTTTATTTACTCTAAACAGTTCAATAAGAACACAAATATTCACTCAAGACACAAATATTCAGTAATCTTCAAATGTAATAAAAGCACAGCTAAATTTCACTGAACATTGCGTTCAATATAGTGTATTAAATACGAAATCGCTCATAGACAATACAGTCTCAAAGCAAAAGCCTCGTTTGAAATCAATAGCCGATGACTTAGAACTGAACTCCGTGGAGGTCCCAGCTGGCTCTTATATAGGTTTTAGAGATCATTCTAGAATTTTCCAGAGGTTTCGGATGCTAGAAGTTACCAGAAAGTACTTAAAATTTCGAGAGAGGACCTCAAGTGAGAAAGGACCTCAATGCACAGGTACAGGTGTTGCACAAAATATCGCCAAATCCGTAGCCAACTTGACCACATTCGGCGATATATCGCCAAATTTGGCGACAAAAATAAGTCTTAAAAACCATCGCCAACTTGGCGATAAACCCATTCCTTGTCGACTTTTCCATAGAGATCATTATAAAGACGATGCTGAAAGGGTGGGTTACATAATATACAAAATTCAAAAATTTGCCCCCCTCTCAAGGACTGCACGTCCCGGGCACTACAACCTTTGATCGGAAGGAAACCTGTTACCAACAAATGCTATACCATTCAAAACACTTAAAGCATACATGAAAAATAACAATAAACACATTCATAATGCTGAATTAAAGAAAATATACACTAATTTAAAAATAAAATTAAAGCATAGACATCATTCCACACAAGTATTTAAATAATAATAACAATAATAATGATAATGCTAAGCAAAATAAATACCTACATTAACTTATATACAAGACCATGGTCATACTAATTTACACTATTTACAATCAATGCACTATGCCATATGAACTAAGTACTATGGCCATAGTATGGAGTTAGCCTGTCGTAATGAACGACTCTAAGCTTCGAATTCGGTGACTTTCGAATCCGGATTACGACATCGTTCAGTCGGTTAAGGACTGTATAAGGACCGTCCCATTGCGATTGTAGTTTGGGAGAAAGTCCTTTGCGTCGAGTCGGTGTATAAAACCAAACTTTGTCACCTTCTTTGAATTGATGTCCCGTGGCTTTCGTGTCGTACCTGGTCTTCATCTTCTCTGTCTGTATATTGATCCGCTCTCGAGCCAAGTTGTGTACGTCTTCAAATCGTGTCTGGAAGTTCTGCACGTATTCCTCTGCCGATGAAGGCGCATCGGGAGGGCGACTAAACAGCAGATCACAAGGTAGAAGAAGATCACGACCGAAAAGCATCTGAGACGGGGAATAGCCAGTTGTTTCATGGACGGCGCTGCGATAGCCGAGAAGAAACAATGGAAGTTTTTGGTCCCAGTCTTGTCGGTTTCTTGAGACTAGCAGTGAGAGGTTGTTGAGGATGGTACGATTAAATCTCTCAACCATGCCATCTGACTGTGGATGTAAAGGCGTTGTCCTAGTTTTGTCCATTCCGAGAAGTTGACATAGACCCTCACATACAGCAGAGATGATATTTCTCCCCTGGTCAGAATGCATTTGAAGGGAACTCCATACCGTGATATCCACTGGTGTACCAAGGCATCCGCAACCGTAGAAGCTTCTTGATCAGGGATAGCATATAGACTTCAGGCCATTTCGTGAAATAGTCCATGATAACAAGGAGGTATTTGTTACCATCAGAATTTCTTGGCAGAGGACCTAGGATGTCAAGGGCGATGCGTTCGAAAGGTGCTTCTACATTGTAGAGATGTAGTTTTCCTCGACTACGTTTCTTTGGTCCTTTCCGAGCTACACACACATCGCAAGATTTGCACCATTGTTCGACGTCACCTCTCACTTTTCCCCAGAAGAAGCGCTCTCGGACTCTGTGTAATGTTTTCATGACTCCAAAATGGCCACCGGTGGGACTGCTATGTAATTCCTTCAGGACCTCTGGGATTCGGGATCGAGGAAATACCAACTGCCACCGAGATGTCTTCCCATCTTCCGATTCGAGTTTTCGAAACAGGACACAATCCCTGACGTGGAGGGAGTCCCAAAGAGCCCAATATTGCTTCGTCATAGGACTGTAAGTAGAGATTTGTTTCCAAATGGGCTTCGTGCTAGAAGATTCTAATAACTCCAAAATTGGTTTGATGTCAGAGTCTGTCATTTGATCTTCTCGAATCTTCTCATCTCTCCAGGGATCTGGTGGCATTGATTGTGAAGTCTTCGTCTGGCGTATGACATATTCGGGATTATACTTGCTCCCCGCTCTGGAACAATAGCGGCAACTTTCGGGACACGGTCTTCTTGATAGGGCATCAGAGTTTCCATGCGATGAGCCTTTGCGATGCCTGATGTCGAAGTCGTATTCCTGGAGTCGTTGTATCCATCTGGCTACTTGGCCCACTGGGTTCTTAAAACTCATCAGCCATGTTAGGGATGCGTGATAAGTACGAAGGAGAAATTTCTTGCCATAGAGATAGTGATGGAAGTGTTCTATGGCTTTCACTATAGCTAATAACTCCTTACGAGTGACGCAATAATTCCGCTCTGGTTTCGATAAATATTGGCTCCAGAATGCTACGACTCGTTCTTGGCCATCTATTTCCTGGGAAAGTACAGCGCTGACACTTTCATGACTGTCATCCGTGTCCACAATGAATTGTTTGTCGGGGTGCGGGTAGGTAAGGACTGGAGATGTTGTGAGAGTTTCTTTCAGCCGCTGGAAGGAATCCTCGCATTCTTGTGTCCATAGAAACTTCTGCTTGCTTTCAGTGAGCCTATGCAATGGTCTTGCGATGTTGGAGAACCCCTCGACAAACGTTCTGTAATAAGTGCATAGTCCCAGAAAGCTTCGCAACTGATGGACATTTTTCGGACGCTTCCAGTACTTTACTGCGGACACTTTTTCAGGATCTGTTCGAAAACCTTCAGCTGAGATGATGTGTACTAGATAATTTACTTCACGTTGGAAGCACTTGCATTTCAGAGGATTCAGCTTTAAATTCGCCGCTCTTAGATTCGTTAACACCTTTTGAATATTTTCTAGATGTTCTTCAAATGTGCGGCCACCAATGTTGACGTCATCTAGGTAGATGCGAGGCTAACGAAAAAGACAGGCTATCACGGTGCTTTACGCGTACCTTTTTTTAAAGACCGCCGGAGTCACGTGATGCTCGAATGCACCAATGCAGGTGTACGAAAAGAGCATCACGTCACTCTAGCGGTCTGTAAAAAAAAGATAAGCGGAATGCACCGCGGTAGCCTGCCTTTTTCGTTAGCCTCGGTAGATGAGACAAGCTTCTAAAATTAGGCCTTTTAACACTGTCTCCATGAGGCGCTTGAACGTTGCTGGAGCATTGCAGAGCCCGAACAGCATAACTTTAAATTGCCAAAGTCCTTGTCCAGTAGTAAATGCAGTTTTCTCTTTGTCATCAGGATGGATCTCTACTTGCCAATATCCACTCTTTAAATCCAGTGTGGAAAACCACTTATGATCTGATAGCGTATCTAAAGTGTCGTCTATTCTTGGTAAAGGATAGTCCTTCTTCGTTATATCGTTACGTTTACGATAATCCACACAAAATCTTGTGAAGCCATCTTTCTTTTGGACCAACACGATGGGAGAGGTCCACGGACTTGATGACGGTTCGATGATGTCACTATCCTGCATCTCTTGTAAGAGCTTAAAAACCTCTTCTTGTTCTGCGAACGGTAAGCGTCTTGGATGCTGTTTAATCGGTGGATGGTCGGCAGTATCAATTCTATGACGTGTCAGAGAAGTGCGACATATATCATTCTCGTTTTGTGAAAACACATCCTTAAATTTCTGGAACAGTCGTGGCGGGGTCCAGGAGAGATTTTCTTTCAGCCGCTGAGCTGATCTTCCCGAATGATGGTCACATTGGCTCCTGTATTCCGACTATAAAAACTCCGTTCTCTCCGCAAATTTTTGCAGAAATTTCACATACAGGGTGATTAGAAAATGAGTATACATTTGAAAAATTAATAATTCACGGAATAATGTAAGTACAGAGGTAAAATTTGACACACATGCTTGGAATGACATGGGGTTTTATTATAACCACTCAAAAAAAGGTTAAAAAAAGGCCGACAGATGGCACTGAACAGCAAAAAGTCAGTGACTCTGCCTGAGAATCGTGTATAAAAAGAACTGTAATGAGAGAGAGAATCAGATGCACCAGCAATCGCAGCATGTTGACGTTACCAGAAAAGGCAATGTTAGTGAAGCTCTCCTATCAAAATAGGGAATCTGCCGCGATAGACCGACATCAATAGGCATGCTAAAAGACAACATCCAACGCCAATTTCTCATCATAACTACAGATATGCTGCACAGTGCTGTGCACAACATTGTCCCTCAGCTACAGCTATTGTTGCGGGATGACGGCGGACATGTTGAGCATTCGTTCTGAAGAACATCGTCTTTGCTTTGTCATAATTTGTTATGCTAATTATTGCTTTTCTTATCACACAAAGCACCATCTGTCGGCCATATTATGAACTTTTTTTGTGGATAAAATAAAACCCCATGTCATTGCAAGCATGTGTGTCAATTTTTACCTCTCTACCTACATTATTCCGTGAATTATTAATTTTTCAAATGTATACTCATTTTCTGATCACCCTGTACTTGAAAATGAGGCTTCTCAAGATCTGGCAACCTCCACTTCGTGAGATGACCATTAATCAGTTTTCCTGATCCTCCGTTCGTAACCGCTCCACAGCTCTATCTGACGTATCAGGCATGTTACTTGCTCGCACAGAGTGCCGATCTTTCTTTGGTGCTTGCTGGGCTACCTAGAAAATCAGGGCATAAACTAAAACCCTTTTTAAATCATTGAGATCTGCAATCCGGAGTGCTTTCTAGATCTCAGGGTCATGCACACCATCGATAAAATGATGCAGAGCTAAACTTTCTCTAATTTCAGTTGCACAGCCAGGATAAGCGAGATGAAAAAGTCACTGGACATCCGTAGCAAGTTCTTGCAGGGATTCAGTGGATTTCTGCTGTCGAGTTTTGATCTGGAGTCTGCTATGTTCTTTCGTACATTTCTCGCCAAAGCGCATTTCTAAGGCACTAACGAACGTTTGAAAATAGAATTCTCTAATTTCAGTCGGACAGCCAGGATAAGCGAGATGGGAAAGTATCTGGACATCCTTAGCAAGTTCTTGCAGGGATTCAGTGGATGTGTAGTGTCGAGTTTTGAGCTGGAGTCTGCTATATTCTTTCATGCATTTCTCGCCAAAGTGCATTTCTAAGGCACTAACGAGCGTTTGAAAATAGAATTCTCTAATTTCAGTCGGACAGCCAGGATAAGCAAGATCGGAAAGTCTCTGGACATCCGTAGTAAGTTCTTGCAGAGATTCAGTGGATTTCTGCTGTCGAGTTTTGAGCTGGAGTCTGCTATATTCTTTCATGAATTTCTCGCCAAAGCGCACTTCTAAGGCACTAATGAGCGTTTGAAAATCCAGCGGTTCATTTTCAGGCAAAGTTTGTAGAACGTCGGCAGCATCAGCTCGTAGAGAAGCAGCTAATTGGCAAGCCTTTGTCTGGGAATCTCATCCATTGGCGTCTGCTACGATCCCAAATTGCGTCTTGAAAACTTGCCATGAGGATTTTCCGTCATATGTCGAGAGTTTAATACAAGCCCGTGGAAGCATAGCTTGATACTTGACATCTTCGGAATAGTTTCCGGCAGTTATCTTTTGTTTCTAGACGTTTTCAAAATCCTTTTCAACACTCTCTATCCTTTCTTCTACAGTTTTGGCGATCTTTTGAACTTTTTCTTCTATTCTTCTATATATTTTCTTTTATTTCTTGAAATCTTCCATCAAATTTGTTTTCCATGCAGTCGATTCTTTCATTTATGGATGTTATTTTGTCCTCAATTATTTGTTTTCCACGCAGTCGATTCTTTCATTAATGGACGTTATTTTGTCCTCAATTAATTCTTTCATTTCGTTTTTCATTTTATCCTGGCTGGCAGTGATTTCTCCTAGGTTATCCGACATCTCCTTTATTTCATTCTTTCAACTCGCCAAGGTTGGTTGACATCTCCTTCTTCATTTCAGCCTGGTTCGCAGTCATTTCCTTCTTCAATTCAGCCTGATTCGCAGTCATTTTTCTCATCCATCGCTCCTAATTTCTCCAATAATTTTCTCGGTTGCTCCTCCATTGCTCTTGTAATTGTCATTCAATTCGAACTCCTGACACCAATTGTTGTGGTCTTTGGGTTACGAAAAGATTGATTCCAATATATAAAAACAATCAGCAAGCTTTACTTACTCTAAACAGTTCAATAAGAACACAAATATCCTCTCAAAATACAAATAATCAGTAATCTTCAAATCTAATACAAGCACGCAGCAAAATTTCACACAGAACAATGCGTTCAATATAGTGTACTAAATACGATATCGCTCATAGACAACACAGTCTCAAAGCAAAAGCCTCGTTTGAACTGAACTCCGTGGAGGTCCCAGCTGGCCCTTATATAGGTTTTAGAGATCATTCTAGAATTTTCCAGAGGTTTCGGATGCTAGAAGTTACCAGAAAGTACTTCAACTTTCGAGAGAGGACCTCAAGCGAGAAAGAACCTCAATGCACAGGTATAAGGGGGGGGTGTTTGCACAAAATATCGCCAAATTTGGCGACAAAAATAAGTCCCCAAAAGCATCGCCAACTTGGCGATAAACCCATTCCTTGGCGACTTTTCCATAGAGACCATTATAAAGACGATGATGAAAGGGTGCTTTTCTTGCAAAGGAGGCCTTTTTGCATTGCGTTACATAATATACAAAATTCATAACAATATAATAGTACAAAATATTTACTTCAAATCTTGGTATCTGCTGAAACTTTTGAACCCTCATCCGAGAGAAATCTACTAAAATTGCCAATCCTCGATTTCTAAAACAGAAAAAATCTTTTGAGAACCTTCGCATATAAACAAACGTATTTTATGTAGGAAGAGAATATTTAACAGAATATTAGTTGTCGTTGATGTTTATAAATATAGTCCAGCATGATATGATGTTAGATATTGCTATTTTAAATAAGATTAAAAACATATGACTATTCCATGTTCTTTTATAGTGGAATGTTTTATTTAGCTATATATGTATTACCGGATATGAATTTCTTTTTATTTCTCATTCCCTTATTTCTAAAATAGAAAAACAAATAAAAAATAATAAGGAAAAAATCTTACGCCAACCGTAGATTACGGAACCCTTTCCAATATTTCCAAAATACTGTAATGAAACGTCATTGTTTAATAAAGTAAAAGAAGATATGTTTCATAAACAGATTAACCTAGTCGGATGTGTCAATCGCAAAGCTTTGTACTATTTCACACACACCAAAAACAAATCAGCATCAATTCATATCATGGTCTAACTGAATCTGAAGTTTGATTCCATGCTTTATTTCTTGATATATGACTATCGTTAAAATCGCGTAAATCCAGATAAATGCAAAATAGCAGCACCACCTGTTGGGAGATTTACACCTAAACCTAATCAACAACAACTTATGTCAACGTCTAATTGAATATGAAGTTTGGTGAAATTCTGTGCATTAGTTTTTGAGATATGGCTATCGTGAAAGTCATGAAAAAAGTAGCACAGCGGCGCCACCTCTTAGGCTATTTACATTAAAATGTAATCAGTATCTCTTTATATCAAGGTCTAACAGAATCTGGAGTTTGATGAAATGCTGTGCATTAGTTCTTCAGATATAGCTATAGTGAAAATCGTGAATAATGTACCCTAGCAGCGTCACATGTTGGCCGTTTGCGCAAAAAACTGAACAGCACCAATGTATAGCAGGGACTAACTGAATCAAAAGTTTTATTAAATTCCGAGCATTAGTTCTTGAGATAGAGTACACACAAAATTTTTGTCACAACAGACAAACAAACTCACAGAGTTACAGAGCTACAGATACACAGATTCAGACAGACATTTTTTAAAAACATTCAAATCGTGTTTAGAACATTATAAAACGTATAAATCTGTCGACAACTGGAAGTCGAAAATTTTCATGAATAAAACACTTTCTTCTTGTAAAAAAAGAAGAAAGTAAAAATGCATAACACATTTAAAGTCCAATCTTAGCAAATACCGCTCATATAGACAGAGTCTTATTGTAATTTGTTTGTGCAGCCCTGTATGTTATCCGAAGGCAGTGTGCAAAACACATAACATCGCTGAAAATTTACGTTCAGCAATTTCTGCCAATAAACGGAAAAGTACTCGAAATTTTTGTACACCCTCTATCTATACTAATATTATAAAGCAGTAAAGATTGTTTGTTTGTTTGTTTGTTTGTTTGTAGGGGGTAATCTCTGGAACTACCGAACCGATTTCAAAAGTGATGGTGGCAAATTGATGGTGACAACACCTGCTCCAACATAGGCTATATTTTATGTCGGTGCGACTACCCCAGGGGGGTGCAGGAGTGAAAAACGTTCTAAAATTGTGATCTTTTCTATACTGAAGCAGCTAGAAATTTGAAATTTGGCGTTGTAGTTACTTCTAAGATGTAAATGCTCTCTAAGAACAAAATAAAAAAAAACTTCGAAATTTAAAAGGGTGAAATGAGCGAAAAGCGTTCTAAAAACATTCTAAATTACAATTTCTATGGAATCTCTGGAACTACCGAACCGATTTGAAATTTGGCGTTGTAGTTACTTATAAGATGTAAATGCTCTCTTAGAACAAAAAAAAAAAAAAAAAAAAAAAATCGAAATTTAAAAGGGTGAAATGAGCGAAAAGCGTTCTAAAAACATTCTAAATTACAATTTCCATGGAATCTCTAGAACTACCGAATCGATTTGAAATTTGGCGTTGTAGTTACTTCTAAGATGTAAATGCTCTCTAAGAACAAAATAAAAAAAAATTCGAAATTTAAAAGGGTGAAATGAGCGAAAAGCGTTCTAAAAACATTCTAAATTACAATTTCTATGGAATCTCTAGAACTACCGAACCGATTTGAAATTAGGCATTGTAGTTTCTTATAAGATGTAAATGCTCTCTAAGAACAAAATTAAAAAAATCGAAATTTAAAAGGGTGAAATGAGCGAAAAGCGTTCTAAAAACATTCTAAATTACAATTTCTATGGAATCTCTAGAACTACCGAATCGATTTGAAATTTGGCGTTGTAGTTACTTATAAGATGTAAATGCTCTCTAAGAACAAAATAAAAATAAAATTCGAAATTTAAAAGGGTGAAATGAGCGAAAAGCGTTCTAAAAACATTCTAAATTACAATTTCTATGGAATCTCTAGAACTACCGAACAGATTTGAAATTAGGCATTGTAGTTACTTATAAGATGTAAATGCTCTCTAAGAACAAAATTAAAAAAATCGAAATTTAAAAGGTTGAAATGAGCGAAAAGCGTTCTAAAACATTGTAAATTACAATTTCTATGAAATCTCTAGAACTACCAAACCGATTTCAAAAGTGGTGGTGGCAAATTGATGGTGACAACCCCTACTCCAACATAGGCTATATTTTATGTCGGTGTCACTAACCCCAGGGGGGTCAGGAGCGAAAAACGTTCTAAAATTGCGATTTTGTTTATACTGAAGGAGCTAGAAATTTGAAATTTGGCATTGTAGTTACTTATAAGATGTAAATGCTCTCTCTAAAAAAAAAAAAAAAAAAATAGAATTTTAAAAGGGTGAAATGAGTGAAGAGCGTTCTAAAACCATTCTAAATTACAATTTCTATGGACTCTCTAGAATTACCTAACCGATTTCAAAAGTGATGGTGGCAAATTGATGGTGACAACCACTGCTTCAACATAGGCTATTTTTTATGTCGGTGTCACTAACCCCAGGGGGGGGGGTGCAGGAGCGAAAAATGTTCTAAAATTGCGATTTTTTTTATACTGAAGGCGCTAGAAATATGAAATTTGGCATTGTAGTTACTTATAAGATGTAAATGCTCTCTAAAAAACAAAATAAAAAAAATTCGAAATTTAAAAGGGTGAAATGAGCGAAAAGCGTTCTAAAAACATTCTAAATTACATAATTGTTTAAAAACAACACAAAATGTCACAAAAACATATATGCATCATTTATTAAAAACTTTTACTTTAGGTGTTTTAAAAATATACAAAACTGCATTTCACATTAAAAACCTAGCGCTTTCGAGCCGTCCTGGCTCATCATCAGGGTTAAAACATCACCACGCAGATACACACAAAAAAACACACTAGTCTGAAACACTGTAAAAACATCAATGTCTGCTGAAGACAAGGTCAAACCATTATAAACAGGGTGGGAAGCATAGGGAGGGATGTGCCAGTCTTATTCATTCTTGAACTATCTGTAAAAGCTTATACCATACTTTAGGGATATTGTACGAAACTGAATCATTGCATGTTTTATTTTTCCTGGTTAAAATTTCTATTGATTCACTTATTATTGCTTCATAAAAAGAGGATGTGGGTTTAATAATTTTAGCGTTATCAAAATCTATTATAATCGACTGCTGTTGTTTTAATCTGGAAAGGGCCGTTTTACTTCTATTATACTTGACATCTGCAATATGTTCTTTTAACCGAATTTTAAATTTCCTTAAAGTCATACCAATGTAGTCTTTAACTTTATAAGATTTTATCCTATTTTCAACTATTTCCATAATAACTGGGATTCTATAAATTCCTGCTAAATCTTCAATCGGTATGGGATCAATCTTCTTATGTAGTAACGCATTCAATTTAACTGGAGGGGATGCTACCAAATTTATTTCATATTTCTTTAAATTATATTTTAATTTTTCAAAAAGTTTCGGAATATATTGGAACTTGTAAAATTTAGTTGGTTTTTCTGTTAATTCTTTTTGTTTTTTACCCTGATATTGATATTGACAAATTAACTTATTAATTAACCTCTCTGAAAAACCATTTTCATTTGCTATAATTTTAACTCTGTCAAGCTCCTCATTGATATAACTATCAGTACACACTGAAAATGCTCTATGGATGTAAAACCTATATGCAGCCAGTTTATAACATAAAGGTGATGAAGCATCTCTGGAAATAGTATTATTTGACCTCATATTTTTCCTATAAACTGTCCGATCTATTGTTAAATTACTGTTTTTTATCAGCTCTACATCAAGAAAAGGTAAACAATTCTGTTTTTCTAACTCCAGGGAAAAACAGAATCGTTTACCTTTTCTTGATGTAGAGCTGATAAAAAACAGTAATTTAACAATAGATCGGACAGTTTATAGGAAAAATATGAGGTCAAATAATACTATTTCCAGAGATGCTTCATCACCTTTAAGTTATAAACTGGCTGCATATAGATTTTACATCCATAGAGCATTTTCAGTGTGTACTGATAGTTATATCAATGAGGAGCTTGACAGAGTTAAAATTATAGCAAATGAAAATGGTTTTTCAGAGAGGTTAATTAATAAGTTAATTTGTCAATATCAATATCAGGGTAAAAAACAAAAAGAATTAACAGAAAAACCAACTAAATTTTACAAGTTCCAATATATTCCGAAACTTTTTGAAAAATTAAAATATAATTTAAAGAAATATGAAATAAATTTGGTAGCATCCCTTCCAGTTAAATTGAACGCGTTACTACATAAGAAGATTGATCCCATACCGATTGAAGATTTAGCAGGAATTTATAGAATCCCAGTTATTATGGAAATAGTTGAAAATAGGATAAAATCTTATAAAGTTAAAGACTACATTGGTATGACTTTAAGGAAATTTAAAATTCGGTTAAAAGAACATATTGCAGATGTCAAGTATAATAGAAGTAAAACGGCCCTTTCCAGATTAAAACAACAGCAGTCGATTATAATAGATTTTGGCTAAAATTATTAAACCCACATCCTCTTTTTATGAAGCAATAATAAGTGAATCAATAGAAATTTTAACCAGGAAAAATAAAACATGCAATGATTCAGTTTCGTACAATATCCCTAAAGTATGGTATAAGCTTTTACAGATAGTTCAAGAATGAATAAGACTGGCACATCCCTCCCTATGCTTCCCACCCTGTTTATAATGGTTTGACCTTGTCTTCAGCAGACATTGATGTTTTTACAGTGTTTCAGACTAGTTGTGGGTTTTTTTTGTGTGTATCTGCGTGGTGATGTTTTAACCCTGATGATGAGCCAGGACGGCTCGAAAGCGCTAGGTTTTTAATGTGAAATGCAGTTTTGTATATTTTTAAAACACCTTAAGTAAAAGTTTTTAATAAATGATGCATATATGTTTTTGTGACATTTTGTGTTGTTTTTAAACAATTATTTATAGACAGAGGTGAATTTGATTCAATTGAGTGTTGTGTTTTTCATGACTCAAGTTTATTTTGCTTCTAAATTACAATTTCTATGGAATCTCTAGAACTACCGAACTGATTTCAAAAGTAATGGTGGCAAATTTTTGGTGACGATCCCTGCTCCAACAGCCTCTTTAATAAAAAAACTATGCGTTTCTGACGACTGGGTTTTTCGCTAATTGTTGCCACAGATTAATCTCGGAAAATGAAACATTTGAAGTTACGGAAAAAAATAATAGTAGCTGGAAAAGTATTTGTCAGAAAATTGTTAGGCAAACTGCGTTTGAAAGGTAAAAAATTGTATTTTTCTTGATATAAATTTCAAATCTAATGGTTATGCCATTTTTCAAATATTGAATTTGAAAAATTACCAAATTTCACAATGGAGTACCATAGCGAAACCTTCGTGCGTAAACAGATAATGATAAGGGCGACGTGTCCTGGCGTGTATATTGGCTATAGCACGAGTCACAAATTATAGTAGCCTTATTATTCTGTTAAAATATAAAAGTGAATTATGAAATGTCAATATTTTGTTGTATTAAAAGTTCGTTATAAGAAATTGACCAGCGTAGCGGGCGTAGCTTGCTAGTGTTAACTAAAGGTTTTTATGCAGACCATATATTAGGTTAAAATTTATTTCTTGTCAGAAATGCATAACACAACTTAAAATGAACTTCAAGAAATTATCTTCCATAGGTGGCAATATATACAGTTATTTGCAAAGCCCTGGATGAATTTATTTATAGTCTACAAACATCTTTTAGTGTAATAAATATTATTCAACTGGAGAATTAATTACACATTTATAAACCACTCCTTATCTTTTCAAGCCCATAGATACTAACGCTTTCGAATACTTTTGTTCTTCATCATCAGGCAATTCATCAGGTGTTTTCGTGGCTATTTCCTGTGATTTTGGGATCCACCACGTATCGTAACGACATATGTCGTCAACTCATGGGTTCGTTTGGAGTGATGCGCAGGTGGCAGTGCTCCATTTGGTCGCAGCGCTTACTGGAGGCCTCTCCTGGTGCAGCGCGTTATAGGTCCCTCAGGATATGGGTGCGCACGTGACGGGCTCCACTCTGGCGCCCGGCGGCGCAGCTCAGTTTTTTTGTACCCATTTATATTATCCAGAAACTTTATACAAACCACGTAATATTCAAAGATTTAGTTTAACATAAAAATGCAAACAAAATTTAAAAAGAACTTCCTGCATATTGTGTTCACAGACACTGTAACCAAATTCCTTTCTGTGTTCTTGTAAATCAACGGTAAATGATACGAATTATATGTTCTACAGTAAGCATGTTGTAATGCAACTTAGTAACGTACAAATTTTATTATGTTTAAAATAGTGTAATAACATTAAAATACGCTGCAAACGATTAATACTTTTAGACCATTATGAAACTGACTTATCTTGTATGACCCTGTAAATGCATGGTAAATGCTTTATTCAATATATTTTATAGAAAGCATGCTTTAACGCTTCTGAAAAGTTCATACAAATTTCCTTATATGTCAGATAGTTTAACATGATGAAAATAAAGGGCACTTATCTGTTCCCATACACTATAATCTGATAGAGTTCTTTGAATTTTACTGTAGTGTGACTCTGTAAATGCATACTAAATACTTTATTCACTATATTTTACAGAGTGCATGCTTTACCGCTCTTCAAAACGCATACAAATTTCATTATACGAGTGGCAATTGGAAAATACGTTTCCCCTGGCGACTGTGGACAGAGGTGTGTATGAAAGACAAAAAATATAATGAGACATTGAAGATAAAACATAACTTTATTTTTCCACATAAGTACCAAGTACATTGAGACATTTGTCATACCGCTTTATAAGCTTCAAAAAGCTCTCCAGGAAAAAATCAGGGCTTTGCATACGGACGAAGCGTTGAACGGCTATGGGCGAAAGACGACACAGCAGGTGAACACGAACGTGCAAGACGCCGATACCATTGGGTAGAGGTCGACCGCGATCAAGCAGATGGCGCTGTTGCAGTATCTGCGCAGATGGCTCTGTTGACTACAACTGCGCTGTCACCGCAACAGCACCATCTGCTTGATCGTGGTCAACATCTACCCAATGGTATCGGTGTCATGCACTTTCGTGTTCACCTGCTGTGTCGTTTTTCGCCCATAGCTATTGAACGCTTCGTCTACATGCAAAGCCCTGATTTTTTCCTGGAGGGCTTTTTGAAGCTTATAAAGCGGTATGACAAATGTCTCAGTGTACTTGGTACTTATGTGGAAAAATAAAGTTATGTTTTATCTTCAATGTCTCATTACATTTTTTATCTTTCATACACACCTCTGTCCACAGTCGCCAGGGGAAACTTATTTTCCGACTAACCCTCGTATTTCAAATAGTCTAACATGACGAAAAAACAGTGCAATCGTTTTTTTCCCATACACTATAATCTGATGGAGTTCTTTGAGTTTTACTTCAAACGAACTCTAAAAGCTACATAGTTTTCAATACAGAACAACACATAGCAAATCGCAATAATATTTATCAATTACGTATAAACTGAAGTATATTTACGAGAGTTAGAGCGCAGATGGTCCGCTGGACAGACAGACTGATAGACGAACTGAAGTCGTAAACAATTTTCAACTATGTTGGAAAGTGTTAAAAAACGCATTTAGAAAAATAAGTGCACTTTTGTGCAACGGGTTGATCCCGCACATTTATACTTCGATCTATCTTCATTTATGTAGTCTTGGACTACGGCTAGTCACTTTACTTGCACTCTCAGGATTAGTTCTACAAGTACTCATAGCCAGGGCATGCAGTTTCTTGTCAACTCGGAAGCCCATTGGCCATACCATAGGTTCAGGTAGTCAAAGTGTATGTGAAAAATTTTTGTTTTGGGAAAGTGGTGCGAGATAGAATTAAAAAATAGTCGCCAGCGGCAGCCCTGGAGTAGTCATCGTGAAAATGTATTTGACATGCTTCATTTTTGTCACTGGAACGTAATTATGAGAGTTAGATAATTGCCGCTTTCGTTGGACACGACTATCGCATTGCATCATTTTTTCTATTGCTTTCGACAGCACTGATGAGAAATTATGTAAACTCTTCCCCATTAATAACGTTGCTTTATTGTCTGAAAGTTGATAAAGTGTGTGTATTCTCTTAGAAGAATTAGATTTTACTTTTACGCGATATACTTTTTGACATCACAGAGTTACCTGTGCGCATTTTTATATTTTTCTGATTACATTTTGTACGCAATTTTAACCAGGTTTGCGATTTCTAGCACCAACGCGATCACTCTGACCTGACTTCATATGACTTTGCTGGTAATGATGATTGAGCTTTATTTCTGGTATGAAAATATCCGCGAGAATGAATATTATCTCTAGGCAGACATGTAGGCGAACCACTAAGGAGCGGACACATTTGATCGAGGAATATGGAATTTACCGCTAGACATTTGAAAGCGCTTGCTATCCCCTTTAAACTTATAAACACATACCTAATTTAAATTTGCTGTCGTTCTTTCCCTACGAACTTATATCACCAAATTATTATTAACCACATCCAATACTTTCTACTTCTAGTTTGTTCTCAATAATCCAATATAAATGGACCTTTCTAAAACATTATTTTTTCAGTAAAATTATTCCAATGTTCCTTCTTTTTATAATTTTTTACACACTTTTTCCAACATATAAAGAGTTTTTTATTTATCAAAAATGAATAAAGATGTGTATGTAACCGATTGTACAAAAGATCTTTGATTTTTTTCACGTGATAAAAATATTCTTTTTTCTAGCGTTTCTGTAAGGAGATACAAGCGAATGCTAGTTCGACGACAATAAGTCCACGGCTCTCAAATGGTTCGCTTTTTGAATACCACAATTTTCTCAGTAAGGTTTTCTTTTTATATTTTTCTTATTTTGGTTATTTCTATTGCAAATATGGCAGAAACCTACCACATTTTTTTCTTACAAAATACTGTTACTCAAAAAGCGAACCCATTTGAGAGCCCTGTAAGTGAGGAGGATGTTCCAGTGTTGTACAGTCGTGCATCTCTAATATTTGTATTTGTACATCAACTGTGTGAATATATGCATTTTCTAAGAGGAGAAGTACATTGGCCTCAGAAAGGAATGTTCACATAATCAATGTACTGCTTTAATCTTCTAAAAAAATTCACCATGCTGTACTGCATTAATTGTACGCCGCTTATGAAGGAAATCAACGTACACAATATGCCATAAATTTCAAAATTTATTAGTGAACTGTGATACAATTTTTGCCTTTATGGAGTATTTTCATATTTGTGTGCCAGTCCACAGAGTGTCGACTTCTTTCACAAGTCTAATGTCCATTTTTAAACTCTTTGTATCATTTGTATACTCCAGATTTACGTAGGGTATCACTTTCGAATTGTGCATTCAATTTGTGTCAAATTAAAATAGATTTTACTTTTCCATTTATTAAAACTATGATACTTATATTTCTGCAGCTTGTATAGAAATCAACTTTTGATAACAAACAAATATTGATTCTTCCTTCCATACTGAATGCAAACTGTCATATTTACAAAGAAAATTTCGTTAATACCCCTTCTATGCAAATGGCACCAACTTATCTCCCGTTGTTTGTGAATTACTGATTTCTCCAGTTTATCCTGACTTTGAAGCATTTGATTTTATTCTTACATGCAATACCTTTATCAGTCAAACAGTGAAAATCTCATTTATTTCAGTTTGAAATATTTAAAGCTAAATGAAATGAAAATATCATTTAGAAAGATTTTAGAAGTCATTTTTTGTAATACCTGAAGGTTGTTTATGAATTTAATAGGCATTGGTGTTTTTTTGTGGAATATTGTTTATGAATTTTCAGGTTAACAAATTCGTGCTTTTCGGCACACTACCCCACATTAATTTAGAAAAAAGTCTATAGTATTTCTTTCTGTTGATCATGAAATTCAAACATTAATTACACTTACCTGCAGTGTTCGTCGGTCGGATCGTTACACTGGAAAAATAAATTATTAATTTAATAAAATTCTCAAATATTAAATAAAAAAATATAAATAATATATAAGCTAGTAAACGCTAAAAATTATATATATGTATATTATAAAATTTAAATTTCCTTACCCTGATATATTTATTCTATAAAAATTCCTTTTATTAATATTCCATTTACAATCCTAGTTTATTAAAACATTCCCTTTCTTAAAAATAATCCATTATTGTCCATATTTAAAATACTTTTTATCCTAATCTACTTAAATTCACTTTTTTAATTTCCCGTCAAATCAGATGCAAAAATTACATTTCGTAAGTGTATTTTTTCTTAAAAAACCTATTTTCATACATTTTTTATTATATTAAATATTTCCTGTTTATTCTGGTATTTAATCTTTTTTTATTTCTTTTAATCTGTGTAAATTCACCATTTTCCTTTCCTAATAGTCTAAAAAGTTATTCTTTTAAATTGTTTTGTTATAGCGAAACATATATTCTCAATACGCAAAAGCCGAAAATTTTTCTATTAGTTGCCCCATTTTTTAATTTCTACAACGTTCCAGATAATTCTTTTTCCGCCAAAAGCATAGGAGAGACGCATTTCTTCAATATTAATTCATAGATAAAGGATAGTGCGAGGTGAAATTGAACATATAATGTTTAAAATAGGTCACATGTTACGAAATTGTTCTCCTGCGCTTCTTGCTTAAAACGAGCTGACGGTGGCAGAGAACGAATGATTTTGCCGTCGAAGTGAGTGTTTAAATTAAATGTTGCTGGCGTTGCAATGAGTGATCAGACATCTAGTAGAGTTCTAGTATGTTCTAACATAGAGATTTGCTAAATTTATAGTTATAGAGAGAGAACACTCCCACGGGTTTAAAGATTATTGAGTTTTGATAAATAGCTTAGAGTGCAATAGTGTTCTTTTATGTTCATCTATCAACATTTTACCCGGCTACTACTGCTTAAACTTCATAACTTCATAATACGACTGCATTAAATTATGAGATGCTTGTCATATTTTTTCATTGGGTGCTGAATGGATCTAAAAAACAGCAGAACATAACATACAAACACACACACACACACACACATATATATATATATATGTGTGTGTGTGTGTGTGTGTGTGTACTGTCGAAGTCTTCATGCGTATAAACAAAACAAAAATCACGCAGAAAAAAAATGGAAAACTAAGAACAGTAACTGCTTGTTCCAATTTCCAAAATTAACTGGTAAGACTAGTAAGACTGTATAATTTTGAGAAAATAATTCTCGTATATTTTCATTAAGAAAAACTGAGTATGTACAACGCATTATAGACATAAGAAGTCTGGAAAGAAATTTGAAACTCATATATGCATATAATAGAGACTAAACAGGTATGGAGGGATAATAAGGCGAATATCACACGAGCGTTGTAGAAAAAGCGTTAAAATGTATGCCCCTTCTTGGAGGTGCAGTGATCTGCTAGGTTTTTTACATGGGCGTTGAAAACGCCGAGTGTCAAATACGATTTACCTTGCTACTCTGAATTACGGCGCGGCGTTTCCCTCAAGACACCGACGTCTTCCAGCGTGCTGGTGGCTACTGTATATGATTATTCTGTGCACACGAGCGTTAACTATGACGCTTCAGTTTTAGTTATTTCACTTACATTCATCGATTTCTCTTCGTCCAAATTAGGCTCTTGCATCGGTCGCTTAACCAGATTTTTCTAGGTCGGGTCCGATTTACGCTAATTTGTTTTCGTCTCGGGTCGGGTTTGGATTGACTGCATTTTTTCAAAGATTCAAAAATATTTTTTCAGAAAAAAAAGAAAAAAAAACTATTTGAAAAAGAAAGCACCACGAGCCGAAATTTCCAGACCCGATCGAACTTGTATAAAAAAAATATTGGATCAGCATGTACAAAAACATAATTGACCGGGCCAGATTGAATATTTAGAAAACATGCCGACATTTATCACTGTTAAAAATGGTAAATGTTACGAATTCTATATTATACAGTAAGCATGTTGTAATACAACTTAGTAACGTACAAATTTTATTATGTTTAAAATAGTGTAATAACATTAAAATACGCTGCAAACGATTAATACTTTTAGACCATTTTGAAACTGACTTATCTTGTATGACCCTGTAAATGCATGGTAAATGCTTTATTCAATATATTTTATAGAAAGCATGCTTTAACGCTTCTGAAAAATTCATACAAATTTCCTTATATGTCACATAGTCTAACATGATGAAAATAAAGGACACTTATCTGTTTCCATACACTATAATCTGATAGAGTTCTTTGAATTTTACTGTAGTGTGACTCTGTAAATGCATACTAAATACTTTATTCACTATATTTTACAGAAAGCATGCTTCACCGCTCTTCAAAACGCATACAAATTTCACTATACGAGGGGAAATAGGAAAATACGTTTCCCCTGGTGACTGTGGACAGAGGTGTGTATGAAAGACAAAAAATGTAATGAGACATTGAAGATAAAACATAACTTTATTTTTCCACATAAGTACCAAGTACATTGAGACATTTGTCATACCTCTTTATAAGCTTCAAAAAGCCCTCCAGGAAAAAATCAGGGCTTTGCATACGGACGAAGCGTTGAACGGCTATGGGCGAAAGACGACACAGCAGGTGAACACGAACGTGCAAGACACCGATACCATTGGGTAGAGGTCGACCGCGATCAAGCAGATGGCGGTGTTGCAGTGTCTGCGCAGATGGCTCTGTTGACTACAACTGCGCTGTCACCGCAACAGCGCCATCTGATTGATCGTGGTCAACATCTACCCAAATGGTATCGGTGTCTTGCACTTTCGTGTTCACCTGCTGTGTCGTCTTTCGCCCATAGCTATTGAACGCTTCGTCTATATGCAAAGCCCTGATTTTTTCCTGGAGGGCTTTTTGAAGCTTATAAAGCGGTATGACAAATGTCTCAATGTACTTGGTACTTATGTGGAAAAATAAAATTATGTTGTATCTTCAATGTCTCATTACATTTTTTATCTTTCATACACACCTCTGTCCACAGTCGCCAGGGGAAACTTATTTCCCGATTGCCCCTCGTATTTCAAATAGTGTAACATGACGAAAAAACAGTGCAATCGTTTTTTTCCCATACACTATAATCTGATGGAGTTCTTTGACTTTTACTTCAAACGAACTCTAAATGCTACATAGTTTTCAATACAGAACATCACATAGCAAATCGCAATAACATTTATCAATTACGTATAAATCGAAGTATATTTACGAGAGTTGAGCGCAGATGGTCTGCTGGACAGACACACTGATAGACGAACCGAAGTCTTAAACAATTTTTAACTATGTTGGAAAGTGTTAAAAAATGCATTTAGAAAAATAAGTGCACTTTTGTGCAACGGGTTTCTCCAGGACATTTATACTTCAATCTATCTTCTTTTATGTAGTCTTGGACTACGGCAAGTCACTTTACTTGCACTCTCAGGATTAGTTCTACAAGTACTCATAGCCAGGGTATGCAGTTTCTTGTCAACTCGGAAACCCATTGGCCATACAATAGGTCCAGGTAGTCAAAGTGTATGTGAAAAATTTTTGTTTTGAGAAAGTGGTGCGAGATAGAATTAAAAAATAGTCGCCAGTGGCAGCTCTGGAGTAGTCATCGTGAAAATGTATTTGACATGCTTCATTTTTGTAACTGGAACGTAATTATGAGAGTTAGATAATTGCCGCTTTCGCTGGACACGACTATCGCATTGCATCATTTTTTCTATTGCTTTCGACAGCACTGATGAGAAATTATGTAAACTCTTCCCCATTAATAACGTTGCTTTATTGTCTGAAAGTTGATAAAGTGTGTGTATTCTCTTAGAAGAATTAGATTTTACTTTTACGCGATATACTTTTTGACATCACAGAGTTACCTGTGCGCATTTTTGAATTTTTCTGATTACATTTTGTACGCAATTTTAACCAGGTTTGCGATTTCTAGCACCAACGCGATCACTCTGACCTGACTTCATATGACTTTGCTGGTAATGATGATTGAGCTTTATTTCTGGTATGAAAATATCCGCGAGAATGAATATTATTTCTAGGCAGACATGTAGGCGAACCACTAAAGAGCGGACACATTTGATCGAGGAATATGGAATTTACCGCTAGACATTTGAAAGCGCTTGCTATCCCCTTTAAACTTATAAACACATACCTAATTTAAATTTGCTGTCGTTCTTTCCCTATGAACTTATATCACCAAATTATTATTAACCACATCCAATACTTTCTACTTCTAGTTTGTTCTCAATAATCCAATATAAATGGACCTTTCTAAAACATTATTTTTTCAGTAAAATTATTCCAATGTTCCTTCTTTTTATAATTTTTTACACACTTTTTCCAACATATAAAGAGTTTTTTATTTATCAAAAATAAATAAAGATGTGTATGTAACCGATTGTACAAAAGATCTTTGATTTTTTTCACGTGATAAAAATATTCTTTTTTCTAGCGTTTCTGTAAGGAGATACAAGCGAATGCTAGTTCGACGACAATAAGTCCACGGCTCTCAAATGGTTCGCTTTTTGAATACCACAATTTTCTCAGTAAGGTTTTCTTTTTATATTTTTCTTATTTTGGTTATTTCTATTGCAAATATGGTAGAAACCTACCACATTTTTTTTCTTACAAAATACTGTTACTCAAAAAGCGGACCCATTTGAGAGCCCTGTAAGTGAGGAGGATGTTCCAGTGTTGTACAGTCGTGCATCTCTAATATTTGTATTTGTACATCAACTGTGTGAATATATGCATTTTCTAAGAGGAGAGTTACATTGGGGTCAGAAAGGAATGTTCACATAATCAATGTACTGCTTTAATCTTCTAAAAAAATTCACCATGCTGTACTGCATTAATTGTACGCCGCTTATGAAGGAAATCAACGTACACAATATGCCATAAATTTCAAAATTTATTAGTGAACCGTGATACAATTTTTGCCTTTATGGAGTATTTTCGTATTTGTGTGTCAGTTCACAGAGTGTCGACTTCTTTCACAAGCCTATAGTCCATTTTTAAACTATTTGTATCATTTGTATACTCCAGATTTACGTAGGGTATCACTTTCGAATTGTGCATTCAATTTGGGTCAAATTAAAATAGATTTTACTTTTCCATTTATTAAAACTATGATAATTATATTTCTGCAGCTTGTATAGAAATCAACTTTTGATAACAAACAAATATTGATTCTTCCTTCCATACTGCTAATGCAAACTGTCATATTTACAAAGAAAATTTCGTTAATACCCCTTCTGCGCAAATGGCACTAACTTATCTCCCGTTGTTTGTGAATTACTGATTTCTCCAGTTTATCCTGACTTTGAAGCATTTGATTTTATTCTTACACGCAATACCTTTATCAGTCTAACAGTGAAAATCTCATTCTTTAGTTTGAAATATTTAAAGCTAAATCAAATGAAAATATCATTTGGAAAGATTTTAGAAGTCATTTTTTGTAATAGCTGAAGGTTGTTTATGAATTTAATAGGCATTGGTGTTTTTTTGTGGAATATTGTTTATGAATTTAATAGGCATTGGTGTTTTTTTGTGGAATATTGTTTATGAATTTTCAGGTTAACAAATTCGTGCTTTTCGGCACACTACCCCACATTAATTTAGAAAAAAGTCTATAGTATTTCTTTCTGTTGATCATGAAATTCAAACATTAATTACACTTACCTGCAGTGTTCGTCGGTCGGATCGTTACACTGGAAAAATAAATTATTAATTTAATAAAATTCTCAAATATTAAATAAAAAAATATAAATAATATATAAGCTAGTAAACGCTAAAAATTATATATATGTATATTATAAAATTTAAATTTCCTTACCCTGATATATTTATTCTATAAAAATTCCTTTTATTAATATTACATTTACAATCCTAGTTTATTAAAACATTCCCTTTCTTAAAAATAATCCATTATTGTCCATATTTAAAATACTTTTTATCCTAATCTACTTAAATTCACTTTTTTAATTTCCCGTCAAATCAGATGCAAAAATTACATTTCGTAAGTGTATTTTTTCTTAAAAAACCTATTTTCATACATTTTTTATTATATTAAATATTTCCTGTTTATTCTGGTATTTAATCTTTTTTTATTTCTTTTAATCTGTGTAAATTCACCATTTTCCTTTCCTAATAGTCTAAAAAGTTATTCTTTTAAATTGTTTTGTTATAGCGAAACATATATTCTCAATACGCAAAAGCCGAAAATTTTTCTATTAGTTGCCCCATTTTTTAATTTCTACAACGTTCCAGATAATTCTTTTTCCGCCAAAAGCATAGGAGAGACGCATTTCTTCAATATTAATTCATAGATAAAGGATAGTGCGAGGTGAAATTGAACATATAATGTTTAAAATAGGTCACATGTTACGAAATTGTTCTCCTGCGCTTCTTGCTTAAAACGAGCTGACGGCGGCAGAGAACGAATGCTTTTGCCGTCGAAGTGAGTGTTTAAATTAAATGTTGCTGGCGTTGCAATGAGTGATCAGACATCTAGTAGAGTTCTAGTATGTTCTAACATAGAGATTTGCTAAATTTATAGTTATAGAGAGAGAACACTCCCACGGGTTTAAAGATTATTGAGTTTTGATAAATAGCTTAGAGTGCAATAGTGTTCTTTTATGTTCATCTATCAACATTTTACCCGGCTACTACTGCTTAAACTTCATAACTTCATAATACGACTGCATTAAATTATGAGATGCTTGTCATATTTTTTCATTGGGTGCTGAATGGATCTAAAAAACAGCAGAACATAACATACAAACACACACACACACACACACACACATATATATATATATATATATGTGTGTGTGTGTGTGTGTGTGTGTACTGTCGAAGTCTTCATGCGTATAAACAAAACAAAAATCACGCAGAAAAAAAATGGAAAACTAAGAACAGTAACTGCTTGTTCCAATTTCCAAAATTAACTGGTAAGACTAGTAAGACTGTATAATTTTGAGAAAATAATTCTCGTATATTTTCATTAAGAAAAACTGAGTATGTACAACGCATTATAGACATAAGAAGTCTGGAAAGAAATTTGAAACTCATATATGCATATAATAGAGACTAAACAGGTATGGAGGGATAATAAGGCGAATATCACACGAGCGTTTTAGAAAAAGCGTTAAAATGTATGCCCCTTCTTGGAGGTGCAGTGATCTGCTAGGTTTTTTACATGGGCGTTGAAAACGCCGAGTGTCAAATACGATTTACCTTGCTACTCTGAATTACGGCGCGGCGTTTCCCTCAAGACACCGACGTCTTCCAGCGTGCTGGTGGCTACTGTATATGATTATTCTGTGCACACGAGCGTTAACTATGACGCTTCAGTTTTAGTTATTTCACTTACGTTCATCGATTTCTCTTCGTCCAAATTAGGCTCTTGCATCGGTCGGTTAACCAGATTTTTCTAGGTCGGGTCCGATTTACGCTAATTTGTTTTCGTCTCGGGTCGGGTTTGGATTGACTGCATTTTTTCAAAGATTCAAAAATATTTTTTCAGAAAAAAAAGAAAAAAAACTATTTGAAAAAGAAAGCACCACGAGCCGAAATTTCCAGACCCGATCGAACTTGTATAAAAAAAATATTGGATCAGCTTGTACAAAAACATAATTGACCGGGCCAGATTGAATATTTAGAAAACATGCCGACATTTATCACTGTTAAAAATGGTAAATGTTACGAATTCTATATTATACAGTAAGCATGTTGTAATACAACTTAGTAACGTACAAATTTTATTATGTTTAAAATAGTGTAATAACATTAAAATACGCTGCAAACGATTAATACTTTTAGACCATTTTGAAACTGACTTATCTTGTATGACCCTGTAAATGCATGGTAAATGCTTTATTCAATATATTTTATAGAAAGCATGCTTTAACGCTTCTGAAAAATTCATACAAATTTCCTTATATGTCACATAGTCTAACATGATGAAAATAAAGGACACTTATCTGTTTCCATACACTATAATCTGATAGAGTTCTTTGAATTTTACTGTAGTGTGACTCTGTAAATGCATACTAAATACTTTATTCACTATATTTTACAGAAAGCATGCTTCACCGCTCTTCAAAACGCATACAAATTTCACTATACGAGGGGAAATAGGAAAATACGTTTCCCCTGGTGACTGTGGACAGAGGTGTGTATGAAAGACAAAAAATGTAATGAGACATTGAAGATAAAACATAACTTTATTTTTCCACATAAGTACCAAGTACATTGAGACATTTGTCATACCTCTTTATAAGCTTCAAAAAGCCCTCCAGGAAAAAATCAGGGCTTTGCATACGGACGAAGCGTTGAACGGCTATGGGCGAAAGACGACACAGCAGGTGAACACGAACGTGCAAGACACCGATACCATTGGGTAGAGGTCGATCGCGATCAAGCAGATGGCGGTGTTGCAGTGTCTGCGCAGATGGCTCTGTTGACTACAACTGCGCTGTCACCGCAACAGCGCCATCTGATTGATCGTGGTCAACATCTACCCAAATGGTATCGGTGTCTTGCACTTTCGTGTTCACCTGCTGTGTCGTCTTTCGCCCATAGCTATTGAACTCTTCGTCTATATGCAAAGCCCTGATTTTTTCCTGGAGGGCTTTTTGAAGCTTATAAAGCGGTATGACAAATGTCTCAATGTACTTGGTACTTATGTGGAAAAATAAAATTATGTTGTATCTTCAATGTCTCATTACATTTTTTATCTTTCATACACACCTCTGTCCACAGTCGCCAGGGGAAACTTATTTTCCGATTGCCCCTCGTATTTCAAATAGTGTAACATGACGAAAAAACAGTGCAATCGTTTTTTTCCCATACACTATAATCTGATGGAGTTCTTTGACTTTTACTTCAAACGAACTCTAAATGCTACATAGTTTTCAATACAGAACATCACATAGCAAATCGCAATAACATTTATCAATTACGTATAAATCGAAGTATATTTACGAGAGTTGAGCGCAGATGGTCTGCTGGACAGACACGTCTTAAACAATTTTTAACTATGTTGGAAAGTGTTAAAAAATGCATTTAGAAAAATAAGTGCACTTTTGTGCAACGGGTTTCTCCAGGACATTTATACTTCAATCTATCTTCTTTTATGTAGTCTTGGACTACGGCAAGTCACTTTACTTGCACTCTCAGGATTAGTTCTACAAGTACTCATAGCCAGGGCATGCAGTTTCTTGTCAACTCGGAAACCCATTGGCCATACAATAGGTCCAGGTAGTCAAAGTGTATGTGAAAAATTTTTGTTTTGAGAAAGTGGTGCGAGATAGAATTAAAAAATAGTCGCCAGTGGCAGCTCTGGAGTAGTCATCGTGAAAATGTATTTGACATGCTTCATTTTTGTAACTGGAACGTAATTATGAGAGTTAGATAATTGCCGCTTTCGCTGGACACGACTATCGCATTGCATCATTTTTTCTATTGCTTTCGACAGCACTGATGAGAAATTATGTAAACTCTTCCCCATTAATAACGTTGCTTTATTGTCTGAAAGTTGATAAAGTGTGTGCATTCTCTTAGAAGAATTAGATTTTACTTTTACGCGATATACTTTTTGACATCACAGAGTTACCTGTGCGCATTTTTGAATTTTTCTGATTACATTTTGTACGCAATTTTAACCAGGTTTGCGATTTCTAGCACCAACGCGATCACTCTGACCTGACTTCATATGACTTTGCTGGTAATGATGATTGAGCTTTATTTCTGGTATGAAAATATCCGCGAGAATGAATATTATCTCTAGGCAGACATGTAGGCGAACCACTAAGGAGCGGACACATTTGATCGAGGAATATGGAATTTACCGCTAGACATTTGAAAACGCTTGCTATCCCCTTTAAACTTATAAACACATACCTAATTTAAATTTGCTGTCGTTCTTTCCCTACGAACTTATATCACCAAATTATTATTAACCACATCCAATACTTTCTACTTCTAGTTTGTTCTCAATAATCCAATATAAATGGACCTTTCTAAAACATTATTTTTTCAGTAAAATTATTCCAATGTTCCTTCTTTTTATAATTTTTTACACACTTTTTCCAACATATAAAGAGTTTTTTATTTATCAAAAATGAATAAAGATGTGTATGTAACCGATTGTACAAAAGATCTTTGATTTTTTTCACGTGATAAAAATATTCTTTTTTCTAGCGTTTCTGTAAGGAGATACAAGCGAATGCTAGTTCGACGACAATAAGTCCACGGCTCTCAAATGGTTCGCTTTTTGAATACCACAATTTTCTCAGTAAGGTTTTCTTTTTATATTTTTCTTATTTTGGTTATTTCTATTGCAAATATGGCAGAAACCTACCACATTTTTTTCTTACAAAATACTGTTACTCAAAAAGCGAACCCATTTGAGAGCCCTGTAAGTGAGGAGGATGTTCCAGTGTTGTACAGTCGTGCATCTCTAATATTTGTATTTGTACATCAACTGTGTGAATATATGCATTTTCTAAGAGGAGAAGTACATTGGCCTCAGAAAGGAATGTTCACATAATCAATGTACTGCTTTAATCTTCTAAAAAAATTCACCATGCTGTACTGCATTAATTGTACGCCGCTTATGAAGGAAATCAACGTACACAATATGCCATAAATTTCAAAATTTATTAGTGAACTGTGATACAATTTTTGCCTTTATGGAGTATTTTCATATTTGTGTGCCAGTCCACAGAGTGTCGACTTCTTTCACAAGTCTAATGTCCATTTTTAAACTCTTTGTATCATTTGTATACTCCAGATTTACGTAGGGTATCACTTTCGAATTGTGCATTCAATTTGTGTCAAATTAAAATATATTTTACTTTTCCATTTATTAAAACTATGATAATTATATTTCTGCAGCTTGTATAGAAATCAACTTTTGATAACAAACAAATATTGATTCTTCCTTCCATACTGAATGCAAACTGTCATATTTACAAAGAAAATTTCGTTAATACCCCTTCTGTGCAAATGGCACCAACTTATCTCCCGTTGTTTGTGAATTACTGATTTCTCCAGTTTATCCTGACTTTGAAGCATTTGATTTTATTCTTACATGCAATACCTTTATCAGTCAAACAGTGAAAATCTCATTTATTTTAGTTTGAAATATTTAAAGCTAAATGAAATGAAAATATCATTTAGAAAGATTTTAGAAGTCATTTTTTGTAATACCTGAAGGTTGTTTATGAATTTAATAGGCATTGGTGTTTTTTTGTGGAATATTGTTTATGAATTTTCAGGTTAACAAATTCGTGCTTTTTGGCAAACTACCCCACATTAATTTAGAAAAAAGTCTATAGTATTTCTTTCTGTTGATCATAAAATTCAAACATTAATTACACTTACCTGCAGTGTTCGTCGGTCGGATCGTTACACTGGAAAAATAAATTATTAATTTAATAAAATTCTCAAATATTAAATAAAAAAATATAAATAATATATAAGCTAGTAAACGCTAAAAATTATATATATGTATGTTATAAAATTTAAATTTCCTTACCCTGATATATTTATTCTATAAAAATTCCTTTTATTAATGTTCCATTTACAATCCTAGTTTATTAAAACATTCCCTTTCTTAAAAATAATCCATTACTGTCCATATTTAAAACACTTTTTATCCTAATCTACTTAAATCCCCTTTTTTAATTTCCTGTCAAATCAGATGCAAAAATTACATTTCGTAAGTGTATTTCTTCTTAAAAAACCTATTTTCTTAAAATTTTTATTATATTAAATATTTCCTGTTTATTCCGGTATTTAATCTTTTTTATTTCTTTTAATCTGTGTAAATTCACCATTTTCCTTTCCTAATAGTCTAAAAAGTTATTCTTTTAAATTGTTTTGTTATAGAGAAACATATATTCTCAATACGCAAAAGCCGAAAATTTTTCTATTAGTTTCCCCATTTTTTAATTTCTACAATGTTCTAGATAATTCTTTTCCCGCCAAAAGCATAGGAGAGACGCATTTCTTCAATATTAATTCATAAATGAAGGATAGTGCGAGGTGAAATTGAACATATATTGTTTAAAATAGGTCACATGTTACGAAATTGTTCTCCTGCGCCCCTTACTTAAAACGAGCTGACGGCGGCAGAGAACGAATTATTTTGCCGTCGAAGTGAGTGTTTAAATTAAATGTTGCTGGTGTTGCAATGAGTGATCAGACACCTAGTAGAGTTCTAGTATGTTCTAACGTAGAGATTTGCTAAATTTATAGTTATAGAGAGAGAACACACCCACGGGTTTAAAGATTATTGAGTTTTGATAAATAGCTTAGAGTGCAATAGTGTTCTTTTATGTTCATCTATCAACATTTTACCCGGCTACTACTGCTTAAACTTCATAATACGACTGCATTAAATTATGAGATGCTTGTCATATTTTTTCATCGGCTGCTGAATGGATCTAAAAAATAGCAGAACATAACATACAAACACACACACACACACACACATATATATATATATGTGTGTGTGTGTGTGTGTGTGTACTGTCGAAGTCTTCATGCGTATAAACAAAACAAAAATCATGCAGAAAAAAAATGGAAAACTAAGAACAGTAACTGCTTGTTAAAGTATAAATTTCCAAAATTAACTGGTAAGACTAGTAAGACTGTATAATTTTGAGAAAATATTCTCGTATATTTTCATTAGGAAAAACTGAGTATGTACAACACATTATAGACATAAGAAGTCTGGAAAGAAATTTGAAACTAACATATGCATATAATAGAGACTAAACAGGTATGGAGGGATAATAAGGCGAATGTCACACGAGCGTTGTAGAAAAAGCGTTAAAATGTATGCCCCTTCTTGGAGGTGCAGTGATCTGCTAGGTTTTTTACATAGGCGTTGAAAACGCCGAGCGTCAAATACGATTTAGCTTGCTACTCCGAATTACGGCGCGGCGTTTCCCTCAAGACACCGACGTCTTCCAGCGTGCTGGTGGCTACTGTATATGATTATTCTGTGCACACGAGCGTTAACTATGACGCTTCAGTTTGAGTTATTTCACTTACATTCATCGATTTCTCTTAGTCCAAATTAGGCTCTTGCATCGGTCGTGTAACCAGATTTTTCGAGGTCGGGTCCGATTGACGCTAATTTGTTTTCGTCTCGGGTCGGGTTTTGATTGACTGCGTTTTTTGAAAGAATCAGAAATATTTTTTCAGAAAAAAAAAGAAAAAAAAACTATTTGAAAAAGAAAGCACCACGAGCCAAAATTTCCAGACCCGATCGAACTTGTATAAAAAAAATATTGGATCAGCTTGTCCAAAAACATAATTGGCCGGGCCAGATTGAATATTTAGAAAACATGCCTACATTTATCACTGTTAAATTAAATTACTGTTAAAAATGATAAGGTGTGTAACATATAAGCAACAGATACACTATGCAGTAAAAATAGAAGCTAAAAATTTGTGACATTGCATATTTCTTTTTAAAAAATTTTGGATAACAGTATTCTGCTATATTGAAATTTAATTTGGTTTAATAAATTACAGGAACATTTATGTACTGTATTTTTGCACAGTTTTAAGATTATGATATTTTGAAAATATTTTTTTTTAACTACCGTCTGCGCCGACAGATTGACCCTCCTTGGATTTTTATATTATTATTCTAAATTTCCTTTTCCTCGGATGATTTTTAACAAAAGAATAATAAAATTTATTCTGCGTAAATGACATAAAATAATTAAACTGTAACTGAAAGAAGAGCTAAATATTTTTAGACGAGGTGATGTGACCCCTGAACCCCCGTGGATAAAATTTTTAATTGTTTTTCTTTTTACTTTATCTTTTTTAATTATGTTAAGCAGGGGCTTCATATGGCCAGAGTCGATCTGAAGAGGCAGAGTCGCAAATGTTTACGCTATGTTTAAAAATTGTCTTATACGAGGGGGTTCTGGAAAAAATACTTAGTTTACCCACTTTTCGATGTTTATATTCTTCATTTTAGAAAACTTGCCCTAGACTGCCAAAAACTATCACATCAATTCTAAAATACTGCCGCTCCCTAGATTTCTCTCTGAATCACTTTTTGTATGTAAATGTCTGAGCTATCATTTATATCGTTAATCCATACTCCAGGGCTAAAAGATTTAAAAAACTGAAATATTCTGAGACAATCGCGTAAGAGAGGAAGAAAATCTGTTTTAGGCAGGTTCCCTTCTTAGCAGATACATCGCCTATTCTAAATGCAGTATATCCTTTTCGCACGGATCAAGACTGTATAAGACAGTCCGTAGGGGAGATGGAGGATGAATGGGACAAGGGATGGATGGGACGTTCTCAATATTTCAAGCAATAAACTTTTTTTTCAGTTGCTTCCTATCCTCATAGATTTCCCTACCATAGTGTGCTTCAGAACCAAAAGCAAGAGCACATGGCTATTTTCAATTTTGCATTTCCTGAAAACTCTGCTTAAAAGTAATTATTTTTGCATTTGAACTTACTTAAATATCTTATGCAATATAAACAATTAATGTATGTTGTAGTTTTTTATTTGAAGGCTCAATATTGGTAATTAAAATGAATGCATATTAACCATTGTGACAAAATATTTTTTTAGACAAAATGGCTGACAATTGAATATATGCATCAAGGGGATGATTGGGACATTTCCAATGAGATGGATCGCAACCTGCGTTATATACGGCCGGTGCATGACGTTTAAAGCGTCACAAGGAGTGGATCATTTTAACATGGCGATTGGTGCAAAGCGACACGCCCCCCGTTTTGCACCAATCGCCGTGAAAAACTGATCCAATACATGTGACGTTTTAAACGTCATGCATCGGCCGTGTATAACGTAGGTCGCGGATGGATGCGGAACTGTCTCATCCATCCATAGAGGATGCTGAAAAATATATTTATTAACTAAATAATATTATGTAGGTTGATAAATTAAAAATTTATGGTAATTATTCTTTTAAAATTTCATCCTCATTGTAGCCATTGTCTTCAGCCATTGAATGCTTCCGTTTATGGGCCTTTTAAGGCAAAGCTGAGATGAGTCCAAGATGATTGGCTAACAAATAATCCTGGAGATCATATTAGAATTTATAATCTCTGAGCTAATTCCAAGAAGGCATTTTTGTCAGCTTTTAGTCCCTTACATTGAATACGGGGAGGAAAATGTTTGTGTCCCATTCATTCCTGCTGTGGGGATGATTGAGACATAGAAGAACTTCTTTTTAAATTTCATTTATATTTCTGTATAATAATAATCTTGAATAAATATTGTGTATAAGATGTAGTCAAACACTTAATGTATAACATGTGATATATAATATTGATAATAACTTTTAATATTTAAAATAAAGATTTTTGTGAAAATGTCCGTTTCATTCAGAATTTAGTCATAGACATTTTTTTCACAGATTTTACTGTACTTTAACTTTTTTGCATAGGTGTTCTTTAACAAGAATTTTAATATTTTAGTAATGACAATTTAAAATTATCTAGATTTATTGAATGCCTAAGGGGGGCCACTTGGCCCAGCAAAGCCAGGCCGTAGAGCGTTAGCACCTCCCCCGGGATGTTCCCCGGCACGCGGGGATTCGTTTTGGGTGATTCCAGCCACCGGCGGAAGGGAAGGCACGACGCCGAGACCGCCAGCGCACGCGCAAACGGCCCAAACAACAACAAAAAAGAAAAGAAAGAAAATACAAACTAGGCCAAAGGCCGGCACTGCCAGGACAAGCCTAAGCGCGACAAGGGGCAGGCAAGAAAGCTAAAAAAAAAAAAAAAAAAAAAAAAGAAACTGAAAAAAGCCTGAACCGCTGGAGCCTGCACTCCCTCGCGACAGACAACGGCAGGTGCAGTGATGAAGAACTTGTAGGTGAACAGTCCTTAACGCTCCTGCGTCATGACACACAGTTCGCGGCCAAGGCGGTCCTTGGATAATAATGATGCGCCGGAATCTGAGAACTCAGTTCCCACGCGACAGATGGCGCCACAAGTTGTTGCGTTGGAGAGATGAGACCGCTGCTAAAGACTGCGAAGGGAGCACAGCAAGGTGCTCAAACACTGACAAGGTACAGCCAAAATAAGGAAAAGTCAGGAGAAGGAGGGTAGGAAGATCAATTACAGTAGGTCAGGCCCGAAGTAATTTGTTACCCCTCATACAGGGCAGGGCCGACCTCTAGGAACAATGAATGTTTGGTGTAGTTCGGCCAGGAACAAAAAGTATGGCCCGAGCCGGCGCTCGTCTCGTGACTGAAAATTGTAACGACCGGGGATCGGGCTTGGGCCCGGTGCCATTGCAGATCTCTAATGTAAATATTAATATAAAATTGTAGATTATTTTTTTAATTATTGTATTAAAATATGGATTATGTATGGAGTGATCTTTCTATTTTCATTTTGACCGACTACATACAAAATATTCTTTCCGGAGACTTTTAATTATAGGGCAATGTTGGTTAAAGAAATCAACATTTTTGTAGAAATTGGGTCCGGACATTGTGACGGATTTAGAGTCGTGCGCCTGTCAGGTTATACTCGACCCGAACCAGAAAATTGTATTTAAAGTCAACCCAAACACGACACAAAAATTCGTTAACAAGAAACCCGAACAGAATAAGAACCTGAAATGCAAGATCGAAAATTAAGCGCAAAAAGCGATTTTTACCGATGCAAAACAAAGAGATATTTCCTTTCAGGACTGATTCTTCAACCCGGTAAGAGGGTAGAAGGTTTGCTGTAAAAAACCGGGTCGACATAATCCCACAAAAATCATCTTTTTGGAAAAAAAAACATAGAAAAAATGGCTCTGTCTACACAAAAGTCAAGATACAGTGGTAAATAAAATCGCGATTTCAAAAATTCAATTTTCGAAAAAAATCGCACCATTATAACTTGAGATATCAATTAAAAATGTCTAACTTTTCATTGAAAATACAGGGTGATTTTTTTAAAGTTGTGAAAGTAAAACACTATAACTAAAGAACCACTGATCCAAATGACCTAAAATTTCACCAGTATGCTCCCAAAGGAATGAGAATTTTTTAGGCATGGTTAAAAAAACTTAAAATTGCACCGACAGATGACGCTGTAAGGTAGCAGAATCAAAGAATATCGTCTGTGGGAGGAAAACAATGGACGCTACTTTGAGAAACCATCTTCCGTAAACCCTCAGTCGTCATTGGACCTTTTCTTAAATTCTTACGTGTCCTAAATCTCCTAAGAGCAGTTGCTGCGCTGTTATTATTCTGATAATACAGTTTCACTAACCATGCACGGTCCGTCAATGGCGCAATCATTGCGAGGATTTCCATAGAATAATGAACACGAGATGTGCATACTTCACGTTTTTAACGCCAATGTGTGTGTGCCGGGCGCAAGCTCGTCTCCCGACTTTACTGCATGTACAGCGCCATCTGTCGGTGCGATTTTAAGTTTTTTTTTAACCACGCCTAAAAAAATCTCATTGCTTTGGGAGCATACTGGTGAAATTTTAGGTCATTTGGATCAGTGGTTCTTTTGTTATAGGGTTTTACTTTCACAACTTTAATGAAAATCACCCTGTAGATCAATTTTTATTCCGAAAGTGCAGCAGATGTTCAATGCAGACCATCGTGTAGGAGCAAGTTATTTTGGAAACAACAAAGGAAACCCCATTTTTTATATCGGGATAATCCGGGCTCCAATATATATATTTTTTGAAATATTACATTTATCGATTTGAAAATTATGCATCCATGTGTATTTCTTAACGAGGAATAGAAGTATCTAATTTTCGTAATTATAATATTTTTTTTATTTAATTGGATTGCTTAAAAAGAAATTCTTTGTGAACATGCCATTTCCTAAACAGACTCTCGAGCTATTGACAGATGGAAAGCATAAACCACGGATTGTGAATGTACTCAGAGTCTTAAAGCTCTATTATTTTTTTTAATATTGCATTTATCGATTTGAAAATTAGACATATATGCCTGTTATTTTATGGCTAAGCCAGAAATCTAATTTTCATAAAGATCCCATAATTAGAACCGAAATTACTAATTAAGTTTTCGTTAATGAAAAATATGTTTAACCATATTAAAAGAAGCTGTCATTCAATAAAGATGCAAGTTGGGTCCAGAAGAAGAAGTCCAGTGTTGCCACAAACACGCGTGCTAGTTTTTAAATTCATCAATTTTAATTCAGAGATTTTAATGTACATATGTATTTCAAAATGTGTCTAAGAGATACGGATTTCAAAATTGGAATATAGGCGCAATTTGATATGTTACATTAAGATTTTCTAAAAATCGAAGAATTCGGCCAACAAGTTTTTATTTTATAAAAATCCTGATTTTTATGGTAAAGAAATAAAAACATAATTGGTAATGGCTTTAATAATTAAAGAAACGACAGGAGAAAGTACTTTTTATTAAATATCGCATGGCGATTTATCATTATTTGACACCATTTTTAATATATACATACGTATCTACTGTTACGATTTCCACAGAAGTAATTCCATTTAACAAATTTTGCTTTTTTGGTTCATCCGTAATGTTTAATTGCTGTGATGTATATATATTTACCGCTATTTTCGAATAGTAACTTCAGCAAAATAGTTTATTTAAGTTCCAAGCTTTTCTACGATTCACAGTCTGTGAACAATTAGTCCGGTAGTCTTAAGGGGGTAGGATACCTTTGAACACGTCGAAAAAGCAAAAAATATCACTATGTTTCAAGCTTCAAAACTTGTGTTATAATTAAAAAATAAAAATAAAACTTCATTTAAATATAAAGCTTATATTTAAATTTATATTTAAAAATATATATATACTTGTAAATTCATAAATAAATATTGAAATGATAAGTTAAAAAATATATATCATAATAAGAAAAAAAACATAACACGTCTTGCGCGCATGATAAAATCTGAAAATATGGATATAAAGAGAGAATTTTGGTGAAAATAAATACATAATAGTGTTACCTTTATACTAAAACCAGAATATTTATAAAAAATATTGACTAAATTAAAAAAATAACGTATTAAATAAAAAAATTACAATTTTTCAATAAAAAAAAAATTTCAAAGTACAAAAACAAAAACAAAAAATTAAATCTTACTTTTTTCTGGTTTTAGTTGTAGATAATACAGAAATGAATATGTCGTGAAATTTTCTTTTAATTGCCATGCATAGTTTTTGAGTAACACTGCGCGTAAGACGTGTTATGTTTTTTTTTCTCTTATTATCATATATATTTTTTAACTAATCATTTCAATATTTATTTATGAATTTACAAGTATATATATATTTTTAATATAAATTTAAATACGAACTTTATAATTAAATGAAGTTTGATTTTTATTTTATAATTTCGTTTTATAAAAATATGCCTCGTGCTTTAATATATATTATTTCATTTAGATATTCATAAAATGTTTATAATTACATACCAGTAATTGTAAGTCCACTAAAACTTCTGAAGTTAAATGGTAAATATTTTCTCTAAAAAAAAAATTAAAAAAATTACATAAATAAGTATATATGTATAGAAATTTATATGAAACGTATATATATATATATATATACAGGGTGTCCATAATTAAACGACCCTACTTTAAAGTTGTATACAGACGAAACTATTGGTCAGAAATTTGTGAAATTTTGTGACGGACATAAAGAAGAAATGGGAATTTCTTTAAGCAAAAAAAAAATTAGTTCAAAATTTCGCCACCAGATGGCGTTTTTAATGAATTAATTACACATTTAGCATATATTTACCACAGTTTACATATTTTATTGCAACAAAACCTGTTCCACATGACGACCATCATTTTCAGCTACCATCTGGAATCGTAAGATAGCATGTTCCACAGTTGTATGTTATGTTGCCCGTAGTGCATTTTTTGTTGAAATAAAAATTTGTAAACTATCGTAAGTGTATGATAAATGTGTAATTCATTAAAAACGCCATCTGGTGGCGAAATTTTGAACTAATTTTTTTTTCGCTTAAACAAATTCCCATTCCTTTATTATGTCCTTCTCAAAATTTCACAACTTTCTGACCAATAGTTTCGTCTGTAGACAACTTTAAAGTAGGGTCGTTTAATTATGGACACCCTATATATATATATATATATATAAAATTGGCAACATGATATGATTTTTTATGCAATTCATTCCCCAGTCATGTTGGAGTTTTCATGATGGTTCATGAACTGCAAGGTATCTTATTTATATCTCTATTCATCTTTATGGATTTTTTTTATAAGTATGGTTTCTTTCCTTTTTTATATTGTATTTTATTTTTTATTTTATCACTGATTTGAATCATTGTATTTGAGATGTAGTCCCAATATCATATTTTTTAGCAATGTTTGGCTAATATGAAGATGAAACATCTCATTTTATTTGTGGTATTTAGGCAATTGGGACTTGATAATTCTGTCTAAATTCCACAAATTTCATTTCATTTAATTCATTTAATTCCATTGATTCAATTTTTATTTAATTTCTTATTCTTTCAATGTTTTTTGATTCCATATTAAGTGTGTTGGGGAATCTTTCATTGTCAACTAATTATTTCATACTTAATTAATTCATGGTTTAAGTTGGTGTTATGATAATGTTTCATTTATGGTTATATATATATATATATATATATATATAATTAAAGTGAAATCACATGTGTAAGAAAAACTGAATAAAAAAATACAAAAATTAAACACGAAAGAGTAAAAATGCAAAAAAAGAAAGAAACTATGAATATATTATGGATTCGTCAGAGCAGCTTCACTGTAAACTGAAATTCAGACACTTAAGTACCTGAAACGGATGGTTCGAAAAAGTTGGAAACGGATGGTTCGACACTTTAAAGTGTCTTAAAAATTTAATACACTTAATAGTGTCTGAATTTCAGAAACTTGAAACGTCTGAAACGCGGCAATTTTTTACCCTCATTTGTTGACAATAGGCAGCCATTTCTTACCACATTTTTTTTCTTTTTAAGCATCAAAAGCAGCCATATTTGATCACATCGTTGCCTCAATAAGTTGGAAAATATTAACGTTATTACGTATGTTATTAATATTTACGTTAAAGCGAGTCACGGCATGTTCCAGAAGCAGAATCTGTTTAAAGCATGGGCAAAGTGGTCTATGACCCTGCCCCTTTCCATTATTTTAAAGGGCCTAATTGGGTATGCAGTTTTTGTAAAGCTGATATAAACTTTACAAAATTCGGACACCTAAAGTAATCGGAGGGGGGCGGGTCACAATCCGCTTTGACCATGATTTAATCATATTCAGCTTCTGGAACAAACACAACCCTGCTTTATTGTCAAATATTTTTTTAAAAATACCGATATAATTTTTTTTAATCAAATTACTTTATCTAATATTATTTTGTGTTTTTTTTACCCACATATATAAAAAAGATACTCTGAGGGGGGGGGGCAATAACTTTCACCTGATTTCATATTTAGGTTATTTTTTTTACTTTATCTTTTAATTATACCTAGCATACATCTTTCCATTGTTGGCTGTGTTGTTTGTAATGTTTGTACTATCCGTTTTGATATCGTCCGATAAGTTAAAGCAAGGCAAACTGATAAGTTAAACACTTTTTTCTCAAGCATAGAGGCATGCTCCAGGAGACTGAATTGATGTTACGTGCGATATATAGATATTACTTACTTGAGCACAAGAGAAATACATAAAAAAATGTTTTTTAATATTAATTATTTATTTTATATACATTATATGCAACTCGTCTTATAAAATACTAATTATATAAATTTTATATTTATCTAATTTTAAAAAGTTCTGGCCGATAGAAATGTTAAAAAAAAAAAAAACGTAAAAACTTAACTATTTTTATACTAATAAATGTACAAAGTTTCCGCTTCTGCATAGAAAGAATAGAAATTAGTCTATAATTTTATACAATAGGGTGGATCGAAAAATCGAAATGTGACAAATCGAATCGGCGCATGGTTCAAAAGTTGTCTTTTATGTATATTAGTTTACTTGTTTTATTTTATTGAAATCCATTCATATTTGCCGGTATCCCAAGCGTTTAAAAATTGTTAAAAATGGAAACTTTTATGGAGAATTATAATATTTTTAATTTTTTTTTCTTTAATTACTTTTGGCGTGGGATACGAAAATTGTCTTTTAAGGATACTAGCATAGATGCAAAAAATGTTCAACTTCGATAAATTTCTTCCGGTGCTACAAGACACTTTAAATATTTGCCGAAAATCAATTTTTATGCAAATTTTGAACTAAAAATTATAAGTAAAAATAAGAGTTAAAGAATCATTTGCATAGCGTAAAAAATAGAGCCAGAGGATGAAAAATCGTTTATCGTTTATTATTAAATGTATAAAATTATTTTTTTTAACTATATTGCTATTTTCGGAATTTCGGAAAGAGCAGCTGCCGAACCAATGATAAAGCCAATGCCGTTTTACAAGATATTGGAATTGTACACAAAAGAGACACTACGAATGTAGTAGATCGCAACAAAATTCGTCCACAGCGTACAAAGGTTCGAAATTTAGTTGCAAAGACGATAAATTTAGCAGTGTATCTGTCTCTTTTAACCAGATTATATTTCAATGGGAGAAAAGACAACACAAATGTGCAAGTGATGAAGGGCACAATGGGCGTACTACACAAAAACCACAAAAGAGGAACATTATAAAGTAACCCGACTCTCTGTATATTGGACACGTTACAGTTGCAAGAGGAGAAGCTAAATCCATAAAAGAAGCAATAATAAATTTTGTTTTATCAAATAACATACAATTAAATGGGCTTACAGTAATTGGATGCGACGGAACAAATGTAAATATTTGGCCCAAAGGAGGAGTTATTCGCCTGATGGAGCTGGAACTCAATATACATTTACAATGGTGCAATTGTTTGCTTCATACAAATGTGTGCCCTTTACGACATTTACTAAATTCTTTAGAGGTGAAACAATTGGTCCTACAGCCTTTTGTGGGACAATTGGTAAAGCAATCAAAACCTGCGAGAAGCTACCTGTAGTTTCCTTTTCCTCAGTAAGTAGGGAGAATATGCCAGATAACACAGATAGAATGGTTCTCAGCAATGATCAGCAATATTTATATGATTTTCGCATAGATATATCACGTGGTAAATGTGGTTCAATCTCGTAAATAACCATGTGGTTCAGTACTATAGCATATTCTCTATTGAAAAAAATTGTGTAGTTTATAGTTCGTTTACAAGAAAAAACAAAATAATTTCTTTGAATTATGGTCTATAGAGAAAAATCATATGTGACACATTTTAATCATATTGCGATACTTAATGGAATTTATAAGCATCACTGAAGTGAACTACGCCATACTTTCTTAATAATATACAGTAATTATCCTTTATACTTCGCTTACAGGGCTGCACGAATAAATTCGCAGTCATTACTGCCTATGAACAGAAATTGCTGAAAATGGACTTCTGTTGCATTATGTATTTTTTAAATTGTATATTTCGATAGCTCATTTCGTTGTTTAAAACGAAAAATTTCTTAACGATATTCCGATTAAGTTGAAAAGTGTTGCATATTCTATACCGGGTTTTACATCCTTGTTTATTACGAAGTTAGAGGATTACTTTTTTAATGGAATAAAAGACGTATATACGTTACAATTAAAGCAAAATTTTGTTAAAACGTGTTACTTAACAAAGAAAAATATATAAAAGACAATACCGAGCGTTTTCTGATGCAATGTATATTTCAACCAATACAATTTAACTTCATATTAATTTTATGTTTTAAATGAAATGAAAATCTGTGTGTCCGAAGACAGATATTTGTTTAGATGCAAACTGTGGTATTTTATATGATTAATTTGATTGTATAGTTGATCATCAATAGTAAGGCCCATAGCCAAAAAGCGTATATGTGCAAACGTGATTTGAAGGCAAAAGTCTTTTTAAAAATCTTTAATGGAATTCACATTAACCTGTAACTCGCATGGTCAAATGTTTGAACTTTGTGATGTATAGGAAATAGGGATCTTTGGGACTCACGACGGGGTAGACGCGTTAATAAAATTTTTTATATTATTCACATTTTTACGGATATTGTAGCGATGTTGGCAAAGCATGGAAATAGACCCAATTACAGAAGATCAGTCGAATGAAATAAGCGGAAATAAATTTTGTTTTCTTTTTAATATATAGTCTTATGAAAAATGAGCAATCAAGTGACAATTATGGCAAATCTGCCACTTTCTACCTTGTTACTTTACATTAGTGTATAGCAAACAAATGGTTTTTCGAATATTAATTAAAAAGTCATAAACAACTGTAAATTGAACTACAGTTTTCAACAAGCTAAGAATACAGGTTTGACTGTAGTTCAATTATAGTATTTTTTTATGGAAATATCTGAATATGTCAAGTGAAATATAAAAATCAAAATTCAAGTAAAAATAATAATTTTAAATCATTCAAGTGATAGAATCCAACGTAAAGGACCATTTAAATATTCATTTTAAAATTCATAAGATTAAAATTGAATGTTAAATAAAGATACAGGGTGTTTCAAAAATGATCGGTATATTTGAAAAATCAATAAAAACTAAACGGGCAGCGATAGAAATACACCGTTTGTTGCAATATGCTAGGGACAACAGTAAATTTTCAGGCAGACAAACTTTGGAAATTAGTTACAATTTTCAACAACAGATGGCGCTGCAGTCTGGAAAAATCTAAACCACGATATTTTCCACGTATCCACCATACGCAGCAATAATATGGCGTAGTCTCTGAACGAAATTACCAGAAACTTTTGTAAACGTGTCAGGCGGGATGGCTTCACATGCAGAAGAGATGTACTGCTTCAGTTGTTCAATTATTTCTGGATTGTGGCAGTACACCTGGTCTTTCAAGTGTCCCAACAGGAAGAAGTCACAGGTTTACAAAGGTTTCTGGTAATTTCGTTCAGAGACTATGCCATATTATTGCTGCGCATGGTGGGTATGTGGAAAATATCGTGGTTTAGATTTTTCCAGACTGCAGCGCCATCTGTTGTTGAAAATTGTAACTAATTTTGAAAGTTTGTCGACCTGAAACTTTACTGTTGTCCCAAGCATATTCCAACAAACGGTGTATTTCTATCGCTGCCCGTTTAGTTTTTATTGATTTTTCAAATATACCGGTCATTTTTGAATGTAGTTCATTTATATTATTTTTTTATTCAATTATCTGAATATGTCAAGTGAAATATAAAAATCAAAATTCAAGTAAAAATAATATTTTTAAGTCACTCAAGTGATAGAATCCAACGTAAAGGACCTTTTAAAATTCATAAGATTAACAACGAATGTTAATAAAAGATAAATGCACTTTATTATATGGTGCAAAATTTTATTCATTTATCATTAATATTTTAGTAACTTACTCGCATGCATCCGGGCAACTACTGGCGCACTGTTTAGTCAGTTCAGGTGGAGGAAGGATTCCTTAAATAAAAGATAGATATGAATATATATACAGTTGAAATATTACTGTAACATAACAAAGGTGATCCTGCATTTCGTCAGGTTGTAACGCATTAAAAATTAAAATGATAATTTTTTAAAGACTATTATGTAATACTAGGTCATCGAAAATGATTAACGTTATTGCATAACTACTAAACGTTGTATGAAAATGAAATGATAACAATGAAATATTTAACGAGTGTTCTGTGAAGAAATAACAGATATATTTTTTATAAACGTTTACCCATTAGAAGCACTTTACTATGATTAACAATAAATTAAGCAATTCTAGTTAATAACATGGTCTGGATTATAAAAAACAATGAACTAACAAATTACACTCACATTAGAATCTATTGATTTTTCGTTTTGTATATATGTTCGCTGAATCTATACTAGTCTAATAAAAAAGAAACATTTATTTGTTTTTTTGTAGGAGGTAATCTCTTAAACAACCGGGGTGACTTTTAAAATAACGTTGCAAAATAGTAAAACTTTCTAAAATTACGATCTAAACCTATGGGGATAGAAATTGGAACGTTGGTATGCTGTGTTTTTATAAGACATAATTACACACTAAGAATGGTTTCTAAAAATTTCGAAATTTAATGGTGTACATTAGATAACAATATTATGAAATTCTGATAACTTTTGAAATACCAAACTGATTTTAAAAATTATTTCGACATAATAAGAGGGATAGTCTTTACTTAAACATAGGTTACTTTTTTTCACAGTGCAAGAACACCGAAGAAGTTAAAAAATATTTTTATTCCTAAAATTACGATTTTTATAAAACTATTGGGGCTAGAAACTGCAAATTGTGCATTTTGTTCATTTTTAAGGCGTGATTACTCGTTACGAACCGTTTAAAAATAACTATTAGATGTTAAAATCCATGAGCTTAATTTATTAATAAGTTAATTTATGAGTACAGAAATAAACAAGCTACAATAGTTAAAAAAGATATGCAATCTGCAAGATTCTACAGTATTGATTATATCCCGCATCTTTTTGAGCGGATTATATACGCATTAAAGAAATATAATGTAACTCTTATCGCTAAGCCCCCAACAAAGCTAAAATATCTGGTACATAGAATGATTGACCCTATTGATAACCGAGATAAATCTGGCATACATATTATTCCTTTTAAAGTTAATGGCAGTTCTAAAATATATTCATATATAGGCATGATAACTCGCAAATTAAAGGAAAGAATTAAGGAGCATACAGCTGACATGAAAAAAGGTAAATTATCCACTGCTTTATCCAGATTAAATCAAGCTAAAGATATTCATGTATTTTTCAGTAAAGCTAAAATAATTTCACGAGGTTCACAGTATAATAGTTGCATAATCAGAGAGTCCCTAGAGATTTTGAAATGAGGTGATAATACATGTAATGATGTATTATCTTTTCAGATTTTTCGTATATGGTATAATGTACTGGGTATCACTGGGGTTTTCGGTTTCTGCTGACCCCCCCCCCCCAACTTGTAATGGTATCATCCTGACTTCCGTCACTCCCTTCATTTCATAGCTGTTTGGTTTCGCCCATTTCCAGCCTGTCCAAAGCGCGCCATTCGGAGCTGCGTCTTCGCGACTGCTGATGTTTCATCTGAGGAAGGCTAATGTTTAGCCGAAAGCTCATGGAACGTCTAATAGCTTTAATGTTTTAAAACTGTGATTTGATTTATTGCACCTCGATTGTAACGTAAATTATCAATGTGTTTACATTGTGTTTTATAAAATTTGATAGGTGATCTTGACGTTCGTATTATATGGATTTTTCTATATATTTTTATTTGTATTTTCGGTTTATTTATCATGCATTTCTACCTTAAGAATCTACCCTGCTATTATAAAAAAGAAACGTTTAATTATTTATTTGTATGTTTGTACGAGTTAATAACTGGAACTACCTAATTAAATTTAAAAATTATTTCGTTATCACAATAGTTCTAAACCATAGGCCGTTTTTTAAAGAAATTTCTTTCTCTTATCCTCAGAAGGGTTGTAAGAGCGTTTAAGAGTCCTACAAACTTGAATATTTTCCATGGGATTTTCCAGCTAATAACTGTAACTACCGAACTAATTAATTGTTAAAATTCTTCCGTTATCATAATAGTTCTCAACCATACGCCGTTTTTTTAAAGAAATTCTTATCCTCAGAAGGGTTGTAAGAGCGTTTAAGAGTTCTACAAACTTGAGATTTTCCATGATGGTTACTTTTAAGCCGTAAATGCTCACTAAGAACGATTTTTTACAAATTCGAAAAATAAAAGGGCGGAATAAGCAGAAAACTTTCTGAAATCACAATTACTCTGAACCTGAAACTTATCTTAATGTAACGATTTAAAAAATTATTTCATAATGGTGCATATCTCGGCTAAACCCGAGTTACATTTCATCTGACTCTCGGCTTCTCAGGAGTACAAGAGAGAAAAATGTTCAAAAGTGACAATTTCTTTGAAATTGTTTAAGTTATAAAACATTGACATGGTTATTACTTTTAAGATGTAAATGCTCAATAAGAACAGTTTTAAAATTTTCGAAAATTAAATGGGTGAAGTAAACGGAAAGTTTTTTAAATTTGCGATTACTCTAAAAGTACAGAACCACTTTTAAAATTTTTTAACGGAAAATAGCTCGTGACCGGGTATCGGAAATACGTTTCATTTTCCCGTTTTTCGCAAATGGTCTGTATTTCTCTAATACAGGGTGTTTCATAAAAGATGGGTAAAACTTTAAGAGGTGACAGTACACATCCAAGCAAAAAACTTTCATCAAATAATGCATGGTCGGAAATAAAACGCAAAGGTACTGGCGAATTTGAAAATTGGTCTATGCAAACGTTAAAGTTCCACTCCGGTCGCTAGTTATCATGAGAAAAACGACACTTATAGCATGCAAATGTGATATGGGGAAAAAGAAGAACGCGTATGCAAACTTTCGCCTCGATTAACACATAAAAGCCACTGTTCCGAGAGTGCAACTGTTAATCGTAGCAGGAACGTATCGGAAGATGTTGCTCTTCACTAATAGTGAAAAGGCTTACATTTTATATAGGGAACTCAAAATGGAAATGGCTCAAAGGCTCAATGATTGTACGGCGAGCGGTTTCCCAACATACGGTTGCCCGATAATAAAACATTTGAGCGCTTGCACCGACAGTTGTATGAGAGTTGATCTTTTCTCGCGTCCCGATTGGATGCTGGTTATGCAAATACGGACGGAACGTTTGTTGTGGAAGAAGCCATTCTGTATATGGTGGCTGATCAGCCAGGTACAAGTACACGAGCAGTGGTCAGGCAATTACATGTATCACACTCCACGATATGGCGTTTACTAAAGGATGAACGTTTCCATCCATATCATATTAAACGAGTCCAGGAACTGACTCAAAGGTATTATCCTCATCGTGTGGAATTTGCCCACTGGTTTCTGTAGCAGAACGCGGTAAATTCAGATTTTGGGCATTGTGCTTTTCACGGATGTATTTTTTCACGTGAAGGTGCATTTACCACCCTCAATCATCATGTATGTGCGGATGTTTAACCACATGCCATTTATTCACATGCTCGTCCGTGACGCTTTTTTATCAATGTTTGAGCAGGAATATTTAGAGACCACCTACTCGGACCTTATCTTCAGCCAGAACGCCTTGACGGGAAAAATACCTCACGTTTCTGCAACAGGTGCTGCTGACAGGTTGAACGCCGTTGGCGGGAAATGTGGCTCCAGCCTGATGGAGCACCAGCCCTTTATGTACGAGACGTGCGAAACTATCTGGATATAACATTTCCCTACCAATGGATCGGGCGAGGTGGTCTTAGAGCTTGGCCACCGCGCTCGCCAAATCACGTCTAGATTTCTTTTTGTGGGGACAGCGGAAGGCTATTATCTATGAGACCCACACTGAATCTGCAGAAAACCTCGTCTCCAGACTTTCGGCCGCTGCAATGGAAGGGCGCGATATGCCTATTGGTTTTCAGATAGTTCTCCAATCCTTTCTTCGTCGTTCCACATGCATAGACACTGCCAGTCAGGTTTCAAACACTTATTGTAATCACATGACATTAAACTTGATTTTGTTCACTTAATCGTTCTTTGTGTGTTGTTGCCACCTTCGGCGCCCTCTAGCACCTTTGCATTTTAAATCCGGCCATTCATTCTTTGATGAAACTTGTTTGTTTAGATGTGTACTATCAACTCTTAAAGTTTTGCCCATCTTTTATGAAACACACTGTATAAGTAATATCTTTATTATCGGACGAAATATCATTGTCACTTCATGTTAACTGACGCACAAATACTACTTCGTTTATGTAACAATGTTTTCAACAAGTGTATTATATTTTCACGCGAGTAATGCTACGTGGTATGCTAGTCTATACAAATATTAATGAGAAGTAACGTTTGCTTGTTTGTTTTCTTTGTAGGGGGTAACCGCTGGAACTTCCAAACCGATTTCAAAAGTAATAGTGGCAAATTGATAATGATAGTTTCTGTTGAAACATGAACTATATTCTATCTCGGTGTCAGTGCCCTCAAGGGTTGCAGCAGCGTAAAACGTTCTAAAATTGCGTTGGTTGTGACACTGAACAGGGCTAGAAACTTGAAATTTAGCATGCTGGATACTTTTACTATACAAAATCTTACTAAGGATTGTTTCTAAAACAAAATTCCAAATTTAAAAGGGTGAGATAAGCAGAAAACGTTCTAAAAACGTTCTTAGTTACGATTTCTATGGAAGTTTACATAATATCTTTTTACTAATTCATTCCATATCCATTTCAAAAGCACACAAATCCCACTTGGAATATTTCAATAACTAAGCATGCAAGGTCACGGGTTGTGTTGGTAATTTATTTTTCTTTAAATAGCATTTTATTCTGTTTATTCAATTACGTTGAAATACTTACATATAAGTTAAAATTCTACTAAATAATTCCACAACATAAATTAGGTTATATGTAAAAGAATCGAGAGGATGAACTTAAGATTTGAAAAAAAATTGCGTAAAATACCTGATCACACAGGGGCTGTCATATATTATAATTAAGGAGCTGCTCATTCATATTCAAGTATGTAAACCTTTCCTCTGTAACGATATTCTGGACTTCTGGAATCAAAACATAACCCGAAACTGACGCGAAATTGGAACAGATAGATCAGACCTCCAAAGAACAGAAATTAGCGCCAATCCTATCCGACCCAAACGAAACGGCAGGTCGAGTCGGGTTTTAAAAAAATCTGGTTACATGACCCGATTCAGGATTTTTGTTTGCACTCTGTTCAAAAGTTAATGTATATCTGTTGTTTTATTGGCCCCTAAAAAAAGAAAAGATATACAAATACATTTCAATACCCTAGATTAAAGCACGTGTATTACGACTGATCCGAGACCGAAATTTCGGTTTTATTTTCTACTTCTGTGAGATATGGCCCGGATATTTGGTTTGGATGTAAATATAACGAAATTTCGGTGAAAATCTGAAAGTGTAATGGGTCTCCCTACAGAATAAACCATGTACAGTTCGTAGTGTCTTGGGGTATTCTTTATCCATGTTATAATTGACTAGCAAGCTACGCCCGCTACGCTGGTCAATTTCTCTTAACGAACTTTTAATCAAACAAAATATTGACATTTCATAATTCACTCTTATATTTTAACAGAATAAGAAGGCTACTATAATTTGCGACTCGTGCCAATATACACGTCAGAACACATCGCCCTAATCATTATCTTTTTACGCATGAAGGTTTCGCTATGGTACTCCATTGTAAAATTTGGTAGTTTTTGAAATTCAATATTTGAAAAACTGCATAGTCATTAGACTTGAAATTTGTATCAAGAAAAATACAATGTTTTACCTTTCAAACGCAGTTTGTCTAACAATTTTCTGACAAACACTTTTCGAGCTATTATTTTTTTCAGCAACTTCAACGCTTTCATTTTCCGAGATTAATCTGCGGCAACAATTAGCGAAAAACCCAGTCGTCAGCATCGCATAGCTTTTTATTAAAGAAGCTGTTGAAGAAGCGATTGTCATCATCAATTTGCCACCATCACTTTTGAAATCGGTTTTGTAGTTCCAGAGATTCCATAAAAATTGTAATTTAGAATGATTTTAGAACGCTTTTCGCTCATTTCACCCTTTTAAATTTCGATTTTTTTTATTATTCTTAGAGAGCATATACATCTTATAAGTAACTACAATGCCAAATTTCAAATTTCTAGCTCCTTCAGTAAAAAAATACGCAGATTTCGCAAATTTTTCGCTCCTGCACCCCATTGGGGTTAGTGGCACCGACATAAAATATAGCCTATGTTGGAATAGGGATTGTCACCATCAATTTGCCACCATCACTTTTGAAATCGGTTCTGTAGTTCCAGAGATTGCATAGAAATTGTATTTTAGAAAGTTTTAGAACGCTTTTCGCTTATTTCACCCTTTTAAATTTCGATTTTTTTTATTTGTTCTTAGAGAGCATTTACATCGTATAAGTAGCTACAATGCCAAATTTCAAATTTCTAGCTCCTTCGGTATACAAAAAATCGCAATTTTAGAACGTTTGTTGCTCCTGCACCCCCCTGGGGTCATTGCACCGACATAAAACATAGCCTATGTGTGAGCAGGGGTTCTCACCATCAATTTGCCACCAACACGTTTGAGATGGTTCTGTAGTTCCAGAGATTCCATAGAAATTGTAATTTAGAATGTTTTTAGAACGGTTTTCTCTCATTTCACCCTTTTAAATTTCATTTTTTTCTTATTTGTTCTTAGAGAGCATTTACATCATATAAGTAGCTGCAATGCCAAATTTCAAATTTCTAGCTCCTTCGGTAAACAAAAAATCGCAATTTTAGAACGTTTTTCGCTCCTTCACCCCCCTGGGGTCATTGCACCGACATAAAAGATAGCCTATGTTGGAGCAGGGGTTGTCACCATCACTTTTGAGATGGTTCTGTAGTTCCAGAGATTCCATAGAAATTGTAATTTAGAATGGTTTTAGAATGTTTTTCGCTCATTTCACCCTTTTAAATTTCATTTTTTTCTTATTTTTTCATAGAGAGCATTTACATCTTATAAGTAGCTACAATGCCAAATTTCAAATTTCTAGCTCCTTCGGTATACAAAAAATTGCAATTTTAGAACGTTTTTCTCGCTAGTATTTCTAATAGATGTGAACTAGAACTCCTTTCTTTTTTCATGTTCAAAACTAGCTTTGATTTTTGCTCCTCAGAAACAAGATATGAAAACAAGGTATGTCTAGAAAGTTCTACATTCAAATACCATGAATGACATAACATAATTTTCAATCCCATATTCCTTAATTGTTTGTCATCATATTCTTTCAACCTTTGAATTAGTAAAACATCATTAGGAGGAACATCAACAGCAGATCGGCAAGTAAACCAAGACTGCAAATATGCATACACAACAAACCGATTAAATCGGTGTATACCTTGAAACTCTTGAGCAGTTAACACTGAAAATAATGGGAGTGGTGAATAATGAAATGTGGTGAATGGTGAATGAAAATGTGGTGAATAGTGAATGGTAATGAGTGGTGAATGGTGAATAATGGAGTGGTTTCACTCCCATCAAACAATAACTCAATTTTTAAGGAATAAATGGCTTTTGCCATCCAGCGAGCTCGGTGAAGAGCCCCTGGTCTCCGAATGGTAAACTAAATGTTTAATCCAATTATTATTGATGCAAGATTTAAAAGTTCTTTGTAATCATCCTTAGGTAGTTTTGTAGCTATTTTTAGCTAATCACAAATAAAACGTTTTAAACTGTCTGATGCTGTTATTATGAGTAGTGATTGCTTTTTTGGTTCGTTGTGGTTGAGCTTCGAATCTCTTAAATAAAAGGATTTCAGACCCAGTAGATTCTCCAAAACACATACTGAATGCATCGGAAAGTAGAACCTGAAACATGTGATGCCAACATATTATCCTCAAAACGTTTCTGCCTATTTTGTGCTCAAGAAGACTACATGCTCCTTGAATCTAGCACTATTGTTATGAGTAGTATCGAAACACATGCCAATTACTTGAGATTTACATTTAAGAGCTCAAAATCAGCATCAGCTGTTACTTTGACAGTTCCAGACAATAACTTAGAAACTCCAAGAAGCTTATTAGTTCTTTTATCTTGCGAAGAAGAAACTAGTACCGCTAAAAGATCAATCTTTCCTGTGCTTTCTGATGACAAATCAGCTAACAGTTTACCGTCCCAATGAAGAACTTATTTTGATGCTTCAAATTGTGTTTTTAATTGTTTAGCAGTTTCTTGGTGAATACGTGGGCGTTCCTGATGAACGGAACCAGTTTCAAAAGTAAAAGTATCTTCGTAAAAAAAAATTCACAAAGAAAATCGAAAAACTAATCAACGGCGGAAATAGAGATTGGTTTCAGCTATCCAATACAAAAAAATCGTTTAAAATATTGAAATGCAAACGATATATTAGAACAACAATCCCCCATAGGATTAACATTAGCGAGCGGGTAATTTCGCGTGAGGGAAGAGGACCCTTAATGAAATCCAGCAGATTAATAAAGATTAAAGAGCATTAGAAGAGTTATGATTAGAAAAATGAAATATGGTACCCAGATAGATTTGTATTATTATATATATTTTTTAAATGTAATAAAAATATAACATCAGATGAAATCATTGTTAAACATGATAAAGTGTTCTTATACAAATTTTAGGAAAAAAATTGTAAGAGAAGTGTGGTAGAATTCTGCAATCCTGCATATTAATTAGAAATTGAAAATTTCCATAAATTCCCCATTTTCTATTAGCTTGGGGGAGCCCTAAACCTTTGTGAAATGACTTAATTTTTTTTTGTAATATCATATTATGACAGAAATAACATTTTTAAAAGTTGAGACGTGGCATTTTCAATCTTTTTATTTTTGGCCTCTTTTGGGACACCGTAATGTACAGTCCTCACACATATGATACATTTGTATCGCATTCCGACACTTAGGTGACTGAATATCTAAATGTCTTAATTTCAGACATATCACTATTATTCCGGCATTTTTGCTCAGTTCATTTTTACCACGATCATAGTAAGACACTTATCTGTCTGAAATTTAGACATCTATGATGTCTGAAATTTCACATTCAGACACTTAAGGGTCTGAATTCCTTTTTCAGTCACATATGTGTCTGAATTTAAGACTCTTCTATTTGCAGTGTATGTATCTTTGTGGCAGTCAAATGCCGTCACTCATTTTTCAACCACTTTCTGTTGACATAGAACTTTGAAATTTGGAATATATATGTATTCCTGAGGGAAATACGTGAATTGGATATTGATTTTTTAAAATTATGCCCCTAAAGGAAGAGGTTCAATGTTGGCCCAAAACTTGTATTTTCTCCATAAAAATAACGTTGCGATTGTTTAATATTAATTGAAAAAAATAGCTCCATTGTTACAACATTCATCTATTTTAGTAGCGTTGTTGTCCACATCATTACGACGTCAGTATTTATATGAAATATATATGAATGAGTATGTATTGATAAATATATATGAATACATGAGTATTTTTTGAAAAGTACTAATGATAGGGCTACCATAATAGCGCCAAAATTCGGCCAACTTATCGAAATATCGCCAAATTTTGCGACAAAAATAAGTTGCTATATATGAATGCAACTTGATGATAGCTGGCTAATTTGGCGAAATTCCTATTTAAATCCATTAATCTTCCATAATCTTCTTCCATTTGCATAGCCGACTATTTTTATAAAGTGCCTTAAGACAAAATAATCTTTAAAAAGCATGTTTATTTATTTTTATTTTATTATTATTATTATTTTATTATATATATATTACTGTTATTATACTTAATATATTTTATTCTCCTTTCTTAGGACAATTCAGAGGCAAAAACATACAAATATATGGATATTAGGGATTGAAAAAGGTTTCAGCTAAATAGAGGTATCTGATATTCCGGAGTCACCATAATGGAGGTTTTTCTGTATGTTGTTTAGACGAGAAACTTATGATATGCGGCTTCCAAAATTCTGAAACGCAGATTCTTATAAAAAAAATTCATATATAATGCTTATATATACCAGAACTTAGTTACATGTAGAAAACTGTTAAAAAATAAGTTAACCGTTTTAGAAATATTCAACAAAATTTGTTTGTATTTATTACATATCTGATTTAAATAAAAATATGTAACATCATTCATAAAACCATTTTAACCCTTTATATCCTGAATTAATTTTCCAGCTACTTTTTACATGCTCAGAATCCTCGATTATTCCCACCAGTTATTTTTTTTTTTTTTTGTAAAGTTTTCCTTATCTAATCATAGCATTTTTGCGATTCAATTAGGTGAAAATTTCTCATTTGAAAAACCGGTGGTAACAGATTAAAAATTCTGTAAAAGACGCTCGTCGCGAAGGGGTTAAAGTGGTACTTATAAGTACCGTCGGGATAAAAAGGGTTAACCCTTGCATAGTGATGTAAATTTCCATCACTGTTTATTTAACTTTTAATAAATAAATCAACTTCTTCGCCACCACTATATTTATATAGAAATATTAATCCAATAAATTTCCCGTGAACTATGTTGCTGAACAATGTTAAAAATCTATCTTAAAATTTCTGGTGTCCAATATTTAATATATGTATAAAAAACACGATTGTAAAAGAAAAACTCATGCAAAGAAGGGTTAAAAAAATGATTAAATATCTATTTACCTTTGTATTCACAAATTGAGTAATTGTTGGGATAGGTTATGGCGTGTGGCACGCAACCATATTTATCGGTCAATGCTTTAATTTTGCACACATCGATGCAGTCCTAAAATGTTAATGAAACAAAAGAGGAGTCAGTGAAAACTAAATAAAAGATACACGTAAAAATAATTACTTGATATAATAAATTATTTTCTGAAAATAAATGTGTTATTTAAAATATTTGCGCTATATGAATGCACATGTACGCCCATTTTGTCGGCCATTATCACCAGAACGCACATGTGCACGCCTTTTGTCTGACCATTATCACCAGAATTTATATGAGAGTATCTTACTTGGTTGCTGCATTATATACTTTTATATAATTTTGTTTATACTTTTCAATACGGTTTAAAATATATTCATTTAAATCCAATAAAAGAAAAACTATGTGATGAGAACTAGTTTTCCTTTCTTTCGCGTTTAAAGTAAATGTTCTAAAAAAAGAAGCATATAAACTAAACTTTTTGAAATATCCAGGAATATAAATAATTCGGTACATTTTACCGCCTTAGTTACAATTAATTATTACTAATATGTGTCGGTATACATTTACAAATACAACTAATAATTGTAAGATTAGTATAATTTATGGTAGAAAGATAATTTAGTTAAGTATTCTCGATGTGTCTGACATTAGTGGGAATACACATCTGCATTTGTGCTAAAACTTGTTTTTGGACATTCAGAAGCCTTTGAGATGTTACGTTTTTGCATGTTTTGATAATATGGTAGATCATGAATATTGCGATATGGTAAGCTGTACAATTGTGTTTCACATAGCCTCACAAGAAAAAGTCTAATTTAGTTAGGTTTGGTAAGGTTATATTGGTGATTATTTGATATAAACTCCATGGTCGATCATCCTGTCACGAAAAATGTCCGAGAAGAAAATTCGCACAGACGCCAATTAATGTTGTTGCCTGCTGTGCTGTCAAGCTGTAAATACACAAAATACAGATAAAGTAAAAGCAACCCATCAAAGTAATCTGATTTAACATGATTTTCTTATTAAAATAAATTTTACTTTGCTAAAATATGTCATTAATTTAGTAAATGTACAATTGCTTTTATAAGCCGCGTTTTTGCTGGTGATTAGTGAAGTCGGTATTGAAGCCGGTGACAGGAGATGGAATGATTGCCAATTCAGGACTTCTGATAAAGCTATTTTTACATGTAAGACAGCATTTCTTTCTAAATTGAGAATGCACATAAATTGCGAATTTTATTTATTGCCATTTGATCTATTGTAATATACCTTTAATATACTTTTGTAATTCACAAGAGTAGCAACATGTTCCGTGTTTCATTTCAGTTTATTATCAACAACTTTTATTGAATATATGAAAAAAACTATATTTATAAATCGGTCACATACATTTCCGTACATATTTTGGCACAGTAATACTTGTAACATGGAACGTATTTTAGACATGAACGCACTCAAACCCTCCAACTTAATGCAAACATTGGCTATGTGTGGCGAAATGTTGCCAATTTCTTTTAAAACCCCAGCATGCTGCAGGCCAAGTCCTTTGCAAACGAACTATTGCTTCTGTCTCCAGTTTTTCTCTTTGGATGGTATTTAAAGCGGTATTAAAAAAAATATTTTTCCACCCTCAGCAACTCAAATATTTGAGACACATTTGCAGACTCATTTTTAAAAGTAACAACAGGAAACTTGGCGGCGTGATTTATAAAGACATTTATAAGGGCCCCATGTTTTTATTTTTCGTTCATTTAATTAGAAATTGATTTACAGGCAATTATTTTCACAGTACGATCATTTTTTTTGTTTCCAGCGCTATCGCTTCGGGAAATTCGGTTCAAAATGTCCACTTTGACAGCCTTTTTTGAAATATATTCTGCCTTTATCAAAAAATCGAGACAATAAGGACATTATAAAATTTCTGAATAAGAGAACCTGACAATTGGATGCATTTTAGAGCAAAAATGAATTTACAAATGTGTCTCAAAATAAGCAGTTTGGATTTGAATACACCCTTAACAATAAATTTTCCAACAACGGTTCATTGGACCGGTACCAATTGAAACAACATCGATTCGAACTAGAAATTCCTTTATAAAATAAATAAAATATAAATAAAACAGAGATAAGTTAAATTGTAAATAATAATTTCTTTTAAACAGAAATTCTGGTGTGAAATGTTTTTTAAAGCTTGAATAAAATGTCCTGTAAGTTTCGTGTTAAGACCAATTTAACATTAAAAAAATAATAATAATCCCCATAAACGAGCCAACAAGGCATTAACAAATATTTTACGAGACTTCCATTCAAATCCGAGAATGACCAAAACTGGAAATGTTCAATAATTGGTCCACACGACACACTTGTGAAATTTAGATGTCGTGTTTTTGTGCAACATAACCGGCATTATTATAAACAGGAGTATTCCCGACAAACCGTTAATCTTTTACTGAATTGCAATTTTGATTGCTTTGTTACCTATCCATCAAACGTAGTAGGTAGGGTAAGTCTTGTAATCGTTTTGAAAATCGAAAAGCTTTTTTTGACGGATTTAGACGTTTCAGAAACTGGAGATTCTGAAAAACACATTTTTAGAAAAAAAAAATCCGTCCGTCTGTGTGTGTCTGTAAGCACTCTATCTCCCGAACAAATTGAGATAGAGACTTGAAATTTTGTGTGTATTTAGTATGTAATAATGGGGAGAAGCTTATTGACTTTCAGTAACCTCGATTATCCGGAACTATTTGTTTTTCGGACTCCCGAAATATTTGTTCTGATAAAAAGGTTTTTCGAAATTGTTTATTTTAAGGAGTGAGTATAAAAGACAATAAAAAAACATAAATTTTGCAACAAGAATAAAGTCGATCAAATAATGAGCTGCCGAGATATTTGTAATCCTATTTCCCACACTCTTCGATTTTTCATGACCCTGTATTTCATTCAAATTTCAATTCAAAGATATATTTTAATTGGAAATAAAATGCTCAATACGACGCAGTATACCGTTAGTTAATATGATTATCATTTTCGGAGTTATGAGTATGTGTCTTTTCCGCAATTCAGTAATGGAGCATTTAAAGTTTATGACGTCATCAAGCCACGATTTTATTCGAATAGCAATGCATTTTATAAATAATTTATACATGTTTTATTTTCATATTTTATATTATGCATATCCATGATGGGTAAGTATTTCGGTGGCCCCCCAACGACTAGTTTTTACGTTCTTATCATCCCCTTACTTTATACTGCGTTATATCCAAACGCATTCGTTTAAAGTCACATACTTCATGACATCGCATGTGCTTGTAGCTAGTTTCAGTGAGAATTCCGATTACACAAAATTCGTCCCCAAATTTAACAAAAGAATATTTTATGGTATCGATGAATCAAATATATGAATGCTAGATAACAAATTACTTTTTGTTTCATTTTTATTTTAATATAAAATATTATAATATCGTATTTTTAAATAAATAAACATATATATATATTCCCTTTTGGAAAATTGTTCGACAATTATTTTGATACAGTTGCCAGTGCTGGTTTTTATATTTTATTGGCACCACTATTTCGAAACAATAATCTTCGTATTTCTCACACAAATGTTTTAGAGATTTACCAAAGCGATTATTATTTGCAAATATGGGTAAAAATCTATATTAATAAAATAAATTTTTTTGTCTATGTGCCTGTCTGTGTGTCTGTTTCTCTGTCTGTCTGCGATGACTAGAGAACTCTATCACATCGACAAGTCTGAAAATTTGGATATGAATGTACGAAGACAGGTCCTAATGCATCGGAGGTTCAGATGTTTCATTTTTTGATAATTAGCAGAGATATTAATTAAAATCCTAATGAAAAAGTTTCAATTTTCTAGTGTTCGAAGGTAATATTATGGCTTGTACGCCTATTCAGAAAATCCGTCGTTTTTCATGTTGAAGAAGTGAAAATTGTTCTGTTTTTATTCATTTTCATACTGACATTCTCGTTGCCCATATGGAATTACAAAAACACGCAAGCATAAAATGCTCATTTATTTAAGGTACCTTCCATGTAACAACGATATATTTTGTTGAAATAAATTACTAATGTTTAATATTAAAAAAGCATTTTCTGAAAGTTTATTTCATAAAAAAACCCCTCATCGATCGCTTATGAACGAGCTTTCTATTTAAGCCGACTATGACTTCTGTTCATGTTTAAAGAATCCTGTGAATTTTCAACATTCGGAAATAAACATGTCACTTTTTACAAGAATGGGCTTGCTTTTGTGCCAACGATCGTTTCTGTGCATGTCAAGGGAATTTTTCCGAAGATCTCGTTTCACGTCTGAAAAGAGGGTGAAGGATTGAGCGAGCATATAGATTTTTTGGGGGCGTTTTAAAAATGTTATAATTTAATAACTACACAACAAATTGAACAATTTCGATGGGTTTGTTTTTATAAATTTTCTTTATTTATAGAGAGTAAAATAACAATATAGATTCCATAAAAATCAATAATACTAGAGGTCGCTCATTTTTTTTACGGTATCGAGAGGAACTTTTGGTCCGAACTAAAACTAATATTTTTAAATATCGGAAATCGAATAGCAATCGCTATAACAAGGCCCTCCATAATTAGTTTCTAAAGATTTTCATTTAAAAATATAAAATTAAATAACTTCGAGGTTTGTTTGCAAATCAGATCGAGCATGCGTAGCACCCCATCGTGTACGCTGCCGACCTCTAAATCAAAGTTCGTTTGTATATATTTTCATTAAAAAATATCTAGTGATACAAATTACAGGGTGTACCCGTCTGAAGACAGTGAGATCCCAATACTAAATCACTCCCGGAAAGAAATGCCTTCAACATTGTTAACAGGTATATTTTAGGTTATTATTTTGAGTTCTGGTAACGCCGGGAGGGACAGTTATTAATGTATAAAATAGTCGCCAGTGCATTTTTATTCTTCATAGAATGTCACTTAATAAAGGAATTATAAAATAAAACAGTTATTAGCGACTATTTACATCTTCAAAGTAACTACCATACTAAATTTCACGTTTTAAGCCCCCATCCCACAGTATTACAGACATCGCAATTTCCGAAAATTTTTTTCCTTCAAACCCCTCAATTTCGACGTTTTTAAAAATTTCTCTTTGCGAGCATTTACGTTCTGCACATAATAGCCATATCAAATTTCAAGTATATAGCACTAACAATTCCACATAAATCATAATAAACTCCTGAAGACCTTAAAATTTCGAATTAATTAGAAACTGAATAAGTTTTAAGTTTCTAACAAAAACAAATGCGAAGACATTTTTGGTTTATGGTTTATAGCGTTTTTAGAACGTTTTCTGCTCATTTCGACTTGTTAACTTTCGATTTTTTTTATTCGTTCTTAGCGACCATTTACATACTAAAAGTAACCACCATGCCAAAATCTTCAGTCCAAAATTTCTAGTCATTTTAAATTTCTAGTCCCTGCATTATCACTAAACTCAGAATTTTGTATCCTACCGTTTCGGGGCAACAGAAAACAATTGGGCGAGGTCGAATGTTCGAGAAAATTTGATTAGTGGGTCATGTTGGGTCAGCATGTGCTAGGGTCAATCTAATTGAATCTAAAAAACGGCTCAAACGCTTTTGACTAAATTTTGTATCCTACCATTTTCGGGCACGAGAAGACTATTGGGTGTTCGAGAACTTTGGATTAGCGGGTCATTTTTGTGTGAACGCGGGTCAAGCTAATTTCATCTAAAAAACGGCTCTAACGATTTTGATTAAATTTTGTATCCTACGAGTTTCGGGCACGAGAAGACTGTTAGGCTAGATCACATTTTCGAGAAAATTTGATTAGTGGGTCATTTTGGTCATGGGTCATTATGGGACAAGCTATTTTTATCTTAAAAACGGCTCAGAGGATTTGAACAAAATTTTTGTATTCTACAGTTTTAGGGAACGAGAAGTCTTTTGGGCTAGGTCACATTTTCGAGAAATTTCGATTAGTGGGTCATTATGGGTCTAGCCATTTTTATCTTAAAAATGGCTCAGACGATTTCAACAAAATTTTGTATCCTACAGTTTTGGGGCACGAGCAATTAATCATTGGGATAGATCACATGCTCGAGAAAATCCGATTAGTAGGTCATTTTGGGGTCACTGTGGGTCAAGCTAAATTTATCTAAAAAACGGCTCAGACTATTTTGACTAAATTTTGTATCCCATGGTTTTCGGACACGAGGAGACTGTTGGGCTAGGTCACATGTTTGAGAAAATTCGTTTAGTGTGTCATTATGGGTCAAGCTATTAGGTAACTTTCATTACAAAAAGCTACCTATTGCAGCCGTTTGGAGGCTGCAATATATATATATATATATATATTATACACACACACACACATATATATATATTATATATATTACTGTAACTCTCTTTATGAACCGAATCAGATGTGACTGAGTATGTGTATATGACATACCAAGGTCTCGACCGAGTTCGTTGGCTTGATTTATCCTCCAACTTTTTTCAAAGTGGCGGTCAGTTAAAATTTTTAAAATTTTTACAAATTTAAAAAGATGTACACAAAAATTATAAATCGAAAAAATTGCTGTTGTTAAGCGTTAGAACGTGATACAAGGATTCTGTAAAAATTTTTTGTTTTTGCTATATCTTACAAAATGCAGTTTGAAATTCTAGGGTGGATGACATTTTGAAACAATCTGCTATTTGTTATGCTGTAACTCTCGTATTTATTAACCGATATAAAAGTGACTGATCATGTGTACAGAACATACCAAGGTCTCGACCGAGTTCGTGGTCCAACTGCATGCGCCATCTTGTTTGAAAATTGCGCCAAGTTGCATTATTATTTTTTTATTTCAAAAAGATGTATAATAAAGTTATAAATTGAAAATGTTGTTTTCATTAGTTGTTAGATCATCCATCATACAAGCATTGCGGAGCATTTTTTGTTTTGGCTTTATCTTAGAAAACGGCTGCGCTATAGCTGTTTGAAATTCTAGGTTGGCTGACATTTTGAAACAATCGGATTTTTGTTATGCTGTAACTGTCATGCTTAAATTCGAATTCAAATTTAGTATTAACGAAACCCGGGATTGAATCTTCTATAATCGGATTCCAAGCATTTTAGCTTCGTGTGTTTGAATAAAATGAGTTGAATTTGTAAAAACCTGAACTATGAAAGCTACCTTTTCCTCCCGGTGCAGGCCGGAAGGAGTTTTTTAATCTTAAAAACGGCTCAGAGGATTTGAACTACATTTAGTATCCTACAGTTTTAGGGAACGAGAAGACTATTGGGCTAGGTCACATGTTCGAGAAATTTCGATTAGTGGGACATTTTGGTTATGGGGCATTATGGGTCAAGAAATTTTTATCTTAAAAACGGCTCAGACGATGTGAACTAAATTTTGTATCCTACGGTGTTTGGGCACGAAAAAAGCATATGGCTAGGTCACTACTCGTCATCTTTACTCGAGAAAATCATATTAGTGGGTCATTTTTGGGTCACTGTGGGTTAAGCTAAATTTGTCTAAAAAACGGCTCAGACTATTTTGACTAAATTTTATATCCTACGGGTTTCGAACACGAGAAGACAATTGGGCTTGGTCACATGTTCGAGAAAATTTGATTTATGTGCCATTTTTGTCATGGGTCATGCTATTTGAACACAAAGTTAATTGAAACCGAGCATGGTCTTCCGTACTCGTTTTAATAAAAATAACTCTGCAAATTTTCGCACGATTATTTATTTATCAGAGTTCTCATTAAAAATTAACTCTTACATTTTTTGAGAGTGGTCCATATCCATCGTTTTTCTTCCACTCGTTCAAATAATCCATGCATTTAGAGGCATACGGCGATGGGAGACTTTTTCTTTTTTCCTAAAGATAACGTTAAAGAAAAATTATAGAAGTAAAATAAATTTAATAAAATGAATGTAATCTATGACAAAAAAAGAGTCATACGCCAAGCATAATTAATGAAACACATCCCAACACTATCAGAATATAGTTACTAAACTTCATTTTCTCATACGGTGATACAGATAACTAAATAAACAAAAAAATAACACGGTTCAAAATCCACTTTCATAAATTACGATATAAGATGGTATTGTATTTGATTTTTTTGTGCAGTAGTTCTGAATATTATCTATACACAGAAACTGCGATCCTTTTCACACTAGCGTATGACAAATAATTGATATCATGTTCATACTTAGTTATTTTTAAGAGTATACAATTTGAAATGGGGTCATCTGGTAAAAGTTTTTTACACGCGTTTTCCCTATTATTTATTTTCGAAAATAATGACTTACAGCAAAAATTGTCAAAATAGCAAGAGCAAGATTTTTTAAACAGCTGTAAAAATTTGAATTGAACAGAATTCGAAGTTTTCATAATTTTATCATCGGCTCTTTTATTTATAATATTTTGTTATTCTTTCCTTTTCAATGAATTCCGAATCTTCTAACAAGTTGAAAATTAAATGTTTAGTCGATATTGCACAACGCTAAAATTCATTAAGTTGAATTTTATTTTTAAAACTTTCAAGCAGTCTAAATTCCTTTATTTTGTGCAAATACAATTTAGTACCTCATTCAGTGTCTGTACCGAAATTTTACAGTCGCGTGCCACTTATGACACGCACGCCATAGTTCGTCTTTCCTGTTCTACATATATATGTATACAGATATATTTATAGATATATTTGAGACGAAACATTCAAAACATAACAGGAAGTGCTCTTTTGGCGATTACCATCCCTAGAAGACAAGATATATAAGTTCTTTTCTGCAGTTCTGTAAATGAATTTATTTGTATTACATACGCAACACATAGTATACAAAACTGTAGTACAATTGAAAAACGTGTAACACATTTGAAAACATACTTTCAAAAATAATCGCTCATAGACGATATCATATCTTAATTATTTTGTTTGTCCATACCAGAGAATAATATATGATACAGACAATGTTTTCTCTTAGAAATATGTTGTCGTGTATCTCCATTATTTTTATATACTTCGAATATATATATATAGTTATAGTATAATAAATAAAATAAAGTAGAACCCCGATTATCCGCATCCCGGTTATCCGAAAATCGGCTTAACCGAAAAACCTTAAAACACTTTTTTTTTTCTAAATATGAAAAAATTTATTTTTAAACAAGGTCCTATTTTTCATAAACAATGCTGTTTATGAAATAAATAAACAGCGTCAACTTACTTATTTGAACTATTGTGTAAATGCAGACATTTTATTGCATATACGCACACAATACTTTATTTCTTTGCAAAATACAGGGTGTTTTTTTCTAAACTGACACTATTCTGAGCCGCCTGTAGCTCGTTCTAATAACTGGATTGACACAAAATTTTGTGAATGGACTAAGAAAACCATGGGAAAAAAGATTCCAACAAAAAAAAAATAGTTCCAATCATCGCCGATAGGGGGAAATGTGGCGCTGTACATTGAAAAAAAACATCAGAAACAGACAAAATTAATAATTTGGATAAAATACCATGTTTTATTCATCATTTATGTTTTATTCATCATTTCCCTTTCGTTGATCGCAGTTGAAACATCCATTATCACTTTTTCTGCCACCACTTTACGTGCACAGCCTGACCGAACTGCTAGCGAGCCTGTTTCTTCGAATTTCAGAATCATTGCTTTCAATACATTAACGGATAAAGGTCCTTTGCGCAGTTTATGGCGTGTTCTAAGTAAACGAAGAGCGGCTGCGATAATCAAAGCAAAGAAAACTTTACAATTTTACTGGTGACCAGAGCGTTTGGACCCCTCCCTGGCTACGCTACTGTGCATTGCACTGGTTACAATAATAGAACTTCACAAAAGTAACGCGCGCTGCGGTAAGTGAGATTCATTTTCAACCTGAGCTGAAATTGTTTCTCGGTGTTTTTCGCATCTATTTATAACTTAAACTATTGGCGCTACTGTCGCTTGCGTGAGTAAAAATTTGCATTTTCATTTATTGCCCGTATTTTATACTAATTCTCAGTTGCATAACTTACCACAGCGCCACATTTCCCCCTATCGGTGGTGATTGGAACTAATTTTTTTTTTGGAATCTTTTTTCCCATGGTTTTCTTAGTCAATTCACAAAATTTTGTGTCAATCCAGTTATTAGAACGAGCTACGGGCGGCTCTGAATAGTGTCAGTTTAAAAAAAAACACCCTGTATGTTGTGTTCTTTTTTTCGCATTGCTTCAATGCTGCCTTATCAAGCCATCTTTTAAACAAGAACACATCTGACGCTGTTGAATCTTCCTGCACTTCAATATATTGAGGTGCCAGTATAAACACTTTTCAACTCGTTGAGCTGTTCATGCTTTTAACAATCCGTTTGTGCTTTAAAGTATTATTCATCGTAAATAAAGTTTGGAGGAAATTAAAACACGTGTAAACAAGAAGGGGAAATCGAACAGTTTACGGACTGTTGCTGCACCTGCAAGCACGAACGCTTTTTATAAAAGTAATTCTTCAGTTTAACTTAATTGCCACTAATTATCATTCTTACACTAATGCATGTTGGCCATGCATTGCAAAATCTATAATGCCCGAACTTGTTTTATGCTGTATATTGCTCCTCCCACTTTCTGAAAAGCTAGAAGCTCTCGTGACGAATCTAGTTTTAATGCTATCTTTCGGTGTTATTCTGTTGATAATTTTAATTTTGTACTTGATTAGCCTATCTTTTACACCTACATTTATAAATTAATACATACCACTTATTTAAAGTACACACATATATACAAATATATATATATAATTATATATGGTGAAACCCCCAGTTATTGACACCTAACCAGTAACTGACACTTGAACAAAAATCTAACTCAAATAAGCATTTTGTTGTAAAATTCTGAAAAGTAATTTCATCTAGTATTAAATTAGACGCTTATTATTACTTTGGAGTTAATTTATTCATCACTAGAGGAAATTCAATTAGGAAGAAACTTTTGAGAATACAAAAAGGTCCATTTTCAAGGTACCATCTTATTTCTAAGTTCAAGGAAGTGTTTTACTAATCCATTTGTTATGCAACCATCCTAAACGTTTTTCTTAAAATTATACTAGTAGAAATTAGTTTAAAGATGCATATGATATATTAGGGCCCTGTTTTAGGGTTTATAGTTATTTAATTCAGCTTAATGGGGGGTGTCAGTTATTGGTTCCTAGAATTTCATTTTACCAGTATCTGACAGAGATGTTAGTTATTGGTTATATTAAAGAAAATTGAAATATATTATTTGAACTGTTTAAAAATGCATAATAATAAATAAAATTTATCTTGTAGTAAACACCATTAAAATTTAATTTGTTTTACCAGTGTCTGACACCAGATGTCAGTTACTGGTTCATAAATGTCAGTTGCTGGTTCATAAATGTCAGTTATTGGATATCTGCATTACTAAAAATGTTGTACTAAATATTACTACTATATACTCTTAATATATACTCTGCATTAATAGTAATGCAATACAGCTTACTAAATCCCACTTTTTATAATAATAAATATTAATGTATTTTGTTTCTTTAATAAATAATAGAAGTTTTTTACAGCATTTTAATCTTTTAAAATAAAGTGTCAGTCACTGGTTCACTCTGTGTCAGTTATTGGTGTTGAAAAATAGAGATGGTGTCAGTTACTCTATTCTTTCTATGCACCATAGTTTTTTACCATATTTATGAATAAAATTAACTTTTAATAATACCATGTATGATTTTTCAAAATTTTGTCAACCTTTCAAAAACAAAGGTAAGTATAAAATAGATTTAATCTTTTGTACTAGTGATTTGAACAAAAAGGAATCCTTAAAGTGTCAGTTAGTGGAGGTTTCACCCTATAATGAACACTGAAAAGAGACGCGTCTTTAATTTAGACACTTTACGTGTCTGAATTCAGACAATTAAATTCAGACACTTAAGTAATTCAGACACTTAAGTAATTCAGACACTTAAGTGTCTGAATCTGGATTTTCAGACATTATAAAGGTGTGGATTTAAGACACGTAAGTGTATTACCATGATCATGGCATAAATGAATTGAGAAAAATGTCTGAATACTGGTGAGTAATTAAGCAATTCATAAGTGTCTTAATTTGATACAATTGAATAAATAATATATGTAGTGACTGTAATACAGTTGTATCAGTATATATTCCAGCACAACCAGAAAATGTTTTCTTATAGATGAAAGTTGTTTGAAATACTTTTCTATCCACAAAATGATAGTATTTTATAGAAGAAATAATTTGATTAGACCGTAAGATGTGTGTCAAATCTGTACAAATTTGCTTACCAAGTCTTGAAAAAAATTGTGTGTTAAAGGAATTAAAGAATTGCTTTTCACAAAAATATAAAGTTTTACAAAATGTACTTGCATTCGTCAGCGCATACAGGGGAATTCAGGGATGGGCTACCCCCCCTCCTCGAAATAAGTATTTGAAATACTAAGATACATATCTTGAAATACTAAGATATATGAGCGCCGGCAAAAAGAAATGTTGGGAGGAGGCATGACAGGAGGCCTGATTTCAAACAGGTGTGGCTGTGGCCGACACCTAGTCCGCTTTTTAAAATGAAGATTATGAATATGAAAAAGGCTAACTGAGAGTTTTTGTCCGAATGTATCGTGCAACATAACATTTAAACATATCAACCTAAAAAGGCAATACAAAAATTTAATTAAAAAAATAATATTAAATATTCCAAAATTGGTTTCTAACAACAGTTTTAAAAATAAGGAACTGACACGCTTTTTTAAATATCAGGGGACTCTGCCCTCTTGAACTCCTAGTTTAAGATAAATCTGAAATGTTTAAATGGAAACAGAATTAAAAAATGTTTTCCACGAGGAATTCAGAGGGGTTCCCCTGACAAAATGGTTTTAGATCTTTTTTTCTGTTAGCGAGAAATTATTCTATAATCACTTGAAATAATTTATATATATATATATATATATATGTAAGAATAAAAAAATTTCGCCATTTTACCTTAATTAATTAATTCCAAATTCTTACAATTCTACCCTTCTTTTTCCCTGTCTTTTAATAATATCTTAAATATCATTAATATTTTAATTCCATATCTTTAATCAACATAATAGATCCTTTTAATTTTTATTCTAAAAACCTTATCCTATTAAATGCAACACTTCTTTTAAAAAGTACCCGTTTTATTTCTTCATAATTTGAGACATTGAATTTTTATTTCTTTGGAACATTTTGTTATACCATTTTTATTTTTTATTAAAATTATCATTCCATATCCCATGATTCATTTCGACTTGCGCGTCTAAACTTTTCACCTTTTTAAAATTCGCTCTAAAAGAAAGAGTTACGACCTGATGTCATTTGCAAAGGCTTTTTATCCAATTTTTCAACCATTGGCGAGCAAGCCTGCCCTTACTATCCCTTTCTTTCCTCCTAAACAGATTTCGTTGGCTCTGTAAAGCGCGCCTTCTAACTTTGGCCAATTTCTTTTTAAATATTTATACCGCATACACTGGCTTGGGAGACTTTTTTGCTGTTTTGTTTGTCAACTAAACCCGGTCACTGGAGACGTTCATTTTTATCCATTGACAGATTTTTTTCAATCACTTTTAATAGATCTAATCGGGTCCCAACCTTCTATCGAAGTTTTGTTTACATGGAGTTGTGAATTAATATACAGTAAACTCCCGACTATCAGGCCCTCGACTATCCGGTCCTCCGTACTATCCGGCCTAGTAAAATAAATGAGGAATTTTGCGAGTGACTCACGACAGGAAGGAGCAAGCAGTCATCTATCAAAGACTTTTTCAAAAACTAAAAACTGTAAGTTTTGACTCTTTTATCTTATGCATAACTTTTCATATTTGTGCAGTCATTTATCAATAAACAGTAAAATAAGATTTACTCATTTTTTCCGAATTAGGTTTACGTTTTACTTTAATGTTTTGCTTATTTTGAATTTGTATGTACTGTATATATAAAATGTATCTTAAAATGTGTGACATGTGTTTTTAATATTATGGAGGGGGGAAAGCAGGAAGTGAGTAAATATTTATGGAACTTCGGCCTATCCGGCTTTTTTGTTATCCGGCCTACCCTTCCGCCACATTAGGCCGGATAGTCGGGAGTTTACTGTATTTTGGATGGAATAGACTATTGAAATAATCCTCGAATCGAAATATCGAAACAAATCCTGTCTCCTCCATGCCTAGTAGTAAAACCTTTGGAACTGATTGCCACTACGCAGCTCGATTACGACTGAAAATACACTAAATATTTCAACTGGGGCTTTCACTAAAAGTGTGATTTACATTCGCAATTTAGTTAAAAATCTGTGGCTTGTCTTGAAATAAATTTTCATTGACTTCGGCGATGTCAACATCTGTCTTCTCAATCAATACTGCATTTTAATACAGAATTCAGGGCCTGATCATAATAATATCGTCCTATATATAATTTAACATTATACAAAGCCGAGTGGATTAAGTGATCATTTTGTTTTCAGTCAAGCAATGAAAACATAAGTTGTTCAATGAAAATAAGACCTTGAAGTGTTCTTAAGAAAGGTTGATAATAAGTTCAATTATTATTAGTAGTGTATTTTATTCTATTATCATAATTTAATTTAATTTAATTTAATTTAATTTAATGCAGTTAATTTTAATTTAATTAATTAAATTTAATTTAATGTACTATTCTAATCTAATTTACTATTCTAATTCAATTTACTATTTTAATTCAATTTAATCCGTCAATTCAATTCAATCAACACCTTTTGAACTGAGTGCCACTACTCAGCTCGATTACGACTGCCAATACATTACATATTTCAACTGTGGCTTACACTAAGAGTGTGATTTATATTTGCAATTTAGTTAAAGATTTGTGACATAGTCAGCGCTTGTCTTGAAATTAGTTTTCATTGACTTCGGCGGTGTCAACATCTGTCTTCTCAATCAGTGCTGTATTTTAATACAGAATTCAGGGCCTCATCATATTAATATCGTCCTATATATAATTTAATATTATACAAAGCCGAGTGGATTAAGTGATCATTTTGTTTTCAGTCAAGCAAGAGAAACATAAGTTGTTCAATGAAAATAAGACCTTAAAGTGTTCTTAAGAAAGGTTGATAATAAGTTAAATTATTATTAGTAGTGTATTTTATTCTGTTATCATAATTTAATTTAATTTAATTTAATTTAATTTAATGCAGTTAATTTTAATTTAATTTAATTTAATGTACTATTCTATTCTAATTTACTATTCTAATTCAATTTACTATTTTAATTCAATTCAATCCGTCAATTCAATTCAATCAACACCTTTTGAACTGAGTGCAACTACTCAGCTCGATTACGACTGCAAATACACTAAATATTTCAACTGTGGCTTTCACTAAAAGTGTGATTTATATTCGCAATTTAGTTAAAGATCTGTGGCATTGTCAGCGCTTATCTTAAAATAAATTTTCAGAAGCAGAATCTGATTAAACCATGGTCAAAGTGGGTTGTGACTCCCCCCCCCCCGATTACTTTAAGACAAAAATTTGGTATCCGATCCGAAAGCTTATATCAAATTTACAAAATCTGCATACCAAATTTGGCCCTTTAAAATAATGGGAAGGGGCAGGGTCATAGCCCACTTTGCCCATGCTTTAATCAGATTCTGCTTCTGGAACAAACCGTGACTTGCTTTACGGTAAAATATTTTCCGACTTATTGACGCCTAAAAATAAAAAAAAATGGTCAGAAATGGCTGTCTATTGTCAACAAATGAGGGTAAAAAATAGCTGCGTTTCAGACGTTTCAAGTGTCTGAAATTCAGACACTATTAAGGTCTTAAATTTTTAAGACACTTTAAAGTGTTTCTTTTTTTAACCTTCCGTTTCAGACACTTAAGTGTCTGAATTTCAGATAATTCATTTTACAGTGAAGCTATATATATATATATGTTTCATATAAATTTCTATACATAAATGCTTATTTATGTATTTATTTATTTATTCATTTTTTTATTTCAGAGAAAATATTTACCATTTAACTTCAGAAGAATTTTTGGACGTACGATCAGCGGTATGTAATTATAAACATTTTATGGATATCTAAATGAAATCATATATATTAAAGCACGAGGCATATTTTTAAGTACGAATTTTTCAGTGCAAAATGAACATATTTGATCAAGTTTCAACTGTTCCGGACCTATCAGCTCTTTTGGCCAGTAACCCTTTTAGGAGTGTGTTGATCTGTGCGGATACGAATCGATGATACTCATGATACATAAAAAATCTGAAGTTTCGAAAAGAGTAGCATATGAAATTCATAAGTTCTCTTTAATGTTCTATAGGGTGATTATTAAATTAATTATGTTTGGAATCAGTTGCGTTAAAAATGGAAAGTTAGATGCTGAGTTATGGAAACGGGGCATAGTTAAAGTAAAAACCTTGAAAGGGAGGGGGATGAGAGATGTGACTGCTTTTTGTCAAACAACAATTTAAGACTACCGGACTATTTGTTCACAGATTGGGAACCGTAGAAAAGCTTGGAACTTAAAATAAATATTTTGCTGAAGTTACTATTCGGAAATAGTGGAAATCATGAGAGACGGTAGTATCTCGAGTGACGCAGCAAAAAACGAAAACCGAACGCCCAAAACCGAAGATTGCCGTCACTCCATATATACAGCTAGAAGGACATCAAAGGAAAATCTAAACGCCTACATTTAATATCTCAGCAAATATGAGGAATACCGTTTTGATTTTTTCACATTAGTCTTTTATCTATGGTCTAATTCAATCCTGAAATTTATACATTTCTACATGCAGTAGATTTTAAGAACTGGAAGTCCATTTTTAACTAAATTTGGGTAAATGTAAGGTCTGTGTAAATGTCATATCTGTAATCTCCAAAATGGGTAGGACAATTTTTTAAAATTAATATATTATAATTATCGGTTTTAGCTGAAGCGAATGTGGTTTTGCGTTAACGTAAGAAAACTCTTGTCTTCTATATAATCCACTTTTAAAATTGGACTATTTTCTTACGCGTTTTCTCATAGGAATACATGGAACCGAATCACCTCTTTTGATTGCTCAAACATAAGGTTAAAAATCAGGTCTCGGTACACAGTTACGCTCGGAATAAATTTTAGCATGTAGCTGATGAATTATTTCGACTTATTTTTTCATACGAAAATATATTTTTAATTTGTAATATATATAGTATTAAATTAAATTGTCGCTTATATATTTTTCTGTTTTGTTCAGAATATATTTCGCATTTTATAGATCTGTATTTCGTTGAAAAACTGTTTAGATTCATTTTTTAAATATGGGAAATATTTTTTAATTATATGCATTCAATTTTACTGTTATTTATTAATTTTTTAAGGATAATATATTTCCCGTTGGTTGGATAATATGTTTCCCGTTCCTAAACGGAAGTCTGTCTGACAACCAACCAACTATTCCTTGGGATTGTTTTCATATTCATACGCGTACCATGCATTCACAGTACGTTGTATTGAAACAGACAAACTTTTAAAAGATTTCATTCATGAAATCAACAGAAAAAACAACTCCAGTTCAACATGAATTGCGTAAGATCATCAGTAAGTAGTCTACATTTAAAAGAAATAGTCTAATCTATGTGTAATCTGCATAAAACATTTCGTAAACAAAATAGGAAAACCATTATTTTTTTCACGGGTAAATTTTATGTTTTTCGGTGTTTCGTAAAAATCTGAATTTTTGATATGTCTATGTAGTTTTAACCATTGTAATACGAAAAAGAAGCAAAAATAGTTAATAATGCCCAGACTTGCCAAGTCTTCGGCTTTTTGGATACCAGTAATTTAGTACAGAAAATGTTGTTTTATTTAATCAGAGCATTTTGCGATTTAAGAGAACAACATTTTCTCTAAAAAATGACTGGTATGGAAAAATCCGGAGACTTGGCAACTCTGAATGCCTGATTTTAATATAGTGATTTTAACACTTTTTGTCTGTTTATTTATTTATTTTTAAAAGAATTTTATTTGTATTATACATTAAGTGAAATTAGTAGTCAGAAGAGTTTTTAAATAAAAATGCTAAGGTGACCATTTTCGCTTTCGAAGTTTTTATTTGATAATTGATAAATGGAAAGTATGTAATATCGCAGAATGTCTTAAATGTACAGTGCTGGCCAAAAGTTTGGACATTTTTTAAAGTTTCATGTTTTTCAACTTTGTGTGCTTGTAGAATATATTAATTTTCACTTAAATACAAATTTTAATGTAGTACAAATTTTAATGTAATTTAATGTAGAATTTAATAAAAAAAACAGTATTACAATATCTGTATTACAAAAAAAGTTATGCTCATTTTAGTAGAACAAACAAACACAAATCGTTTTGAATAAGGACGTGTTTTGTAATAAAAGCGTACTAACCAATCACAAACACTGGTCTGAGGACCAATCAAATGTCTGTAACTATAGTTTAGGTTATTTGGATGGTAAAAGAGTTATTGTTATGGAAATATTTTGCAAAATGATGCATACTAGTAAAATTAAATAGAGTATTGCTGTTTTTGAATATTTAAAGTCATTTTTTAATTAAACTAATTTTAAACAATGTCATCAACAAGAAAAACTAATTGGACATCTACAAAAAGAAGCCGAATTGTCATATTGAGAGAAAATGGCCTCTCTTATGCTGACATTGCAAGACGTTGGTGGTTCAGTGACTTGTTCTGGTGTACGAAAGTTCTGTTTACGTTATGAAAAAACGAAATCAGTGAAAAATAAGGCCAAATCAGGCCGAATAAAATGCACAAGTGCTACTGCCGATTGAAAAATTAAACGGCTATGCCTTCCAGATAGAAAAATTTCATCAGATGCCATTAGATGTGAAATGAATGCAGCGGGTATTTAGTAAGTTCAAGAACAATAAGAAGAAGGTTATCAGGATTTGGACTACAAGCTAGAATTGCAAGGGAAAAGCCATATTTAAATCAAAAGCAACACAAAAAACGAGTTACGTGGGCAAAAGAACACATTAAATGGTCAGGAAATCAATGGAAGCAAGTAATCTGGAGCGATGAAAGTAAAATATCGCTTTTTGGTAGTGATGGTAGAAAATACGTGAGACGTAGAGTAGGAGAAGCACTTCATCCTGATTGCATTGAAGAAACTACAAAAAACCCAGCAAATGTCATGATTTGGGCATGTATGTTTGCAGATGGTGTGGGCTGAATTCAAGTGATTGATGGCATCCTGAATGCCTAAAAATACATCGAAACTGTTCTGGAACCAAAATTGATACCTTCCATCCGGGATCTCTTCCCCAAAAACGCACCATTTATTTTTCAGCAGGATTCAGCTCCATGCCACACAGCAAAAGTATGCAAAGCATGGTTTCAAAATAAAGACATAGATATATTACCATGGCCAGGACACAGCCCTGATCTCAGTCCAATTGAAAATTTGTGGCGACGTTTGAAAATTCTTGTACGAAAAAAACGTCCATCCAATAAACAACAACTTATTGAAGCTATAATTGATTCTTGGCACCATGTGATTACGAAAGATGAACTCCAAACACTCGTTCACTCGATGAAAAGACGCTGTGAAGCTGTCTTACAAAATAAGGGTTAACCTACTAAGTATTGATTGTGTAAATATCACTTTAAAAAATGCAAGTCTAAGATAGATCTTACTATTAGTTGCATAACTTTTTTTGTAATACAGATATTATAATAATGTTTTTATTATTAAATTCTACATTAAATTACCTTCAAGTTGATATATAAACGCTTGTATTTAAGTGAAAATTAATACACTCTACAAGCACACAAAGTTGAAAAACATGAAACTTTCAAAAACATGAAACTTTCAAAAAAATGACCACACTTTTGGCCACCACTGTATTTTAAAATTAATTTAATGGGAAAGCATGAAGTTAAAATAAATAGCCATGTATATTATATTAAATATTTTAAAATTATAATAAATAACAATAAATGTTGCTTATATTTAACTTCATTTTGATTAATATTTATATTTAAATGAAGAAAATCTGACTCACTGGATCATTCTGCTGTCACATATTAAATTATAATCTATAAATACCTCATATGAATTTTTCATACCCTAAAAAAAAGACTATTATTAACCATACTTCTGTGACTGATAGAACTTTAATGGCATGTATTTTCCCCCTCAAATTTGTTTGAATAAATTGAAAGCGGAGCGACTAAATTTAATCTAAAAATTTTTTAATGTAACAAGTTTTATGTATTATTTTATACGTATTATGATAACGTTGTAAATCCTTTAACGACCTTACATTCATTACTATTAAATTACGGAAGTTATTAAATGATTTATGACACAAACATTTTGCACCGCACAGCCTGGTATATAGCCCTTCACCAGCGAAAGTAAGCCTGGGAGTGAAGTGGTTAATATGTGTATGTACAAAAGTCTTCAAATAATATACAGGGCTGTACAAAAGATTTTGAGTGCATTTCCATCGATTGGCGAAAATTGCTAAATGTGAATATTCTACCTGAACTACATTTCATCATGCTATGTATCCACATCTATTGATCATATACAGGGCTGCACAAAATAATTCGACTACTTTTTTGACACTGTAAGGTAATTTTGAAAACTATTTTTCAATGTGTTATATGTTTTTTAAACTGTTTACTTACATATCTTCTTTCACCTTATTTAAAGGGTGAAGTTTAGTTAGTTTTCGGGCTGTGTTGGAAAGTGTTTCATAATCTATGCTTGACGCATTATTTTTTGTTCTTGTTTATGTATATTTTCGTATTTTGTATATATATATTTTTTTTTAAATTGTAATGGCAGTTGTGAAAGAGATTTTTATTTCTTTATCTCTGCATTCGAAAATATTAAAAACAAAAAGATTTACATAAAATGTATTAATTTTGACATTTTTATCTGGACAACTTGTCCATTTTATGATTTTAAATGCTATTTATATATTTATATGAGACACATGTTTCCTGAGATTTCCAGAAGTTATTTTCAGTTAGTTTTTTTTGTTCATTTATTAATTGTTTACAATATGCCTCCCTGACAATAACCATTATTTATCACAAAAAGGCTTCTTAGGTTTATTGTTTATGTATTTTCATTACTTGTTTAAAATGACGATAACATTTTCTTAGCATTGTACTTATTTTTTTAAGATGTTACAAAACACGGTTTAATAAACTTTTGTTTATAAATATTTAAAAAGCATGTTTTTCTGCCGTCTTGAAAAATTTGACAAGATGCTAAAACTGCCTTTTGGTGTCATTTTGGTTATGTACGCCAATCGCGCCAACTGGCACAGGATATGGAGCACTTTTCCCCAAAGGGGAGTAACTGGTATCAATTTGTATATTTTATTACTAGAAATACTTTTTTTTAAGAGTTTAAATTATAAATATGTTTTCTGAAAAACTTGAAATTTAGTTTGTAGTAAATATTGGTACTCCAATTCTATTGCAGATATTCTTTTTAAGATTTTCCACAATGATTTACAGTGTTTTCTGTGAGTGGTTGACGAAATCCATGAATTTTTTAAAAGAGTGATTGATAAACTTCGCAATTTTTTCCGTGAGTGGTTGACGAAGTTATTTTTTTCACAGCAAACTGACGAAATTCGGAACTATGGAATTTCCAATTTTCCAAGTTTCCGTCGGCCGATTAATGAAATTCACAATTTTTCTTGTCTTGACAATGGTGAAATTAGAGATTTTTTTTCTGCGACCGTTCATCGAAATTTGCAATTTTTCCGCGAACATATTCGATGGAATTCTTGATTTTTCCATATCCAGTTGACAAAATTCGCGATTTTCCATAACTATCGACAAAATTTACTATTTTACTGACCCAATAGACAAAAGTGATGATGTTTTTCTACGATCTATGAACAATTTGTAATTTTTTTCTGTAACTGTTCGTTGAAATTCGCGATATTTCCACGCCCATTTGATGAAATTCTCTGTTTATCCGTGTTCGATCCATGAAATTTACGATTTTACGCGCATTATCGACGAAATTCACGGGTTTTATCCAGTGGTTTAAAAAATTCAAGATTTTTTTTTCCTTGAGAGATTAACGAAATTCGCAACTCCGGAATTTCCGATTTTGGCATGTCTAGTTTTTGTTGACCGATTGAAAATTGCGTTTTGCGACGAAATTTGTGATTTTTCCACGCCCATTCGACGAAATTTGCATTCAGTCGACGCAATTCTTGATTTTATGCACCCAATTGATGAAATTCATGACGTTTTCCTACGATCTATGGACAAAATTTACAAATTGTTCTCGCGAATTATTAAGGAAATTCGATATACTGATTTTAGCTTCACCTCCAGGGGGCGCTTTTCTATCTCGGGTTCTAAGGGCCCGATCACAGCGAGGTATGGCTCATTCGACTCGAAATCGACAGCCTCAAAAATTTCAGTTATGTTTGTATAGATCAGAGAACGCCCCCTGGTGGTGAAAGATGGAACTAAGAGCAGCTAACTCGAGTTCTATGGGTCCCATCACAATGCTGTTTGATTCATTCGACTCGACATCGACAGGATATATTGGTTTTAGTTCCAAGTATCACCACCAGGGGGTGCTTTCATATCTCGGGTTCTATGGGCCCGATCACGACGAGATATGGCTCATTTGGCTCGAAATCGACAGTCTCAAAAATTTCAGCTATGTTTGTATAGAACAGAGGGCGGTCCTTGGTGGTGGAAGATGGAACTAACGAATTTTGCAGCTAACTCGAGTTCTATGGGTCTCATCAAAATGCATTTTGCTTCATTCGACTCGACATTAACAGGATATATTGATTTAAGTTCCAGGTTTCACAACCGGGGAACGCTTTCCTGTCTCGGGTTCTATAGGCCCGATCAAGAGGAGATACGGCTCATTTGGCTGGAAATCGACAGCCTCAAAAATTTCAGCTATGTTTGTATAGAACAGAGTGCGCCCCCTGGCGGTGGAAGATGGAACTAACGTATTCTGCAGCTAACTTGAGCTCTGTGGGTCCCATCACAATGCAGTTTAATTCATTTGACTCGACAAGATATATCGATTTTGTTCCAAGTATCACCACCAGGGGGTACTTTCATATCTCAGGTTCTATGGGCCCGATTACGACGAGATATGGCTCATTTGGCTCGAAATCGACAGCCTCACAAATTTGAGCTATGTTTGTATAGAACAGAGGGCGCTCTTTGGTGGTGGATAATGGAACTAACGGATTTTGCAGCTAACTCGAGTTCTATGGGTCCCATCAAAATGCAGTTTGATTCATTCGACTCGACATTAACAGGATATATTGATTTAAGTTCCAAGTTTCACAACCAGGGAACGCTTTCCTGTCTTAGGTTCTATGGGCCCGATCCCGACGAGGTATGGCTCATTCAACTTGAAATCGACAGCCTCAAATATTTCAGATATGTTCGTATGGAACAGAGTATGCCTCCTGTCGGTGGAAGGTTGAACTAACGGATTTTGCAGCTAACTCGAGTTCTATGGTTTCCATTACAATGCGGTTTGATTCATTCGACTCGACATCGACAGGATATATCGATTATAGTTCCAATTTATATTTCCAATTAGTCCCCCATTTCTACATTCCATTTCAGACCCTTCATTTTATGGTCCTGCTCAAAACTGTCAGCTGGCCTCTTTTAGGGCCCTCACTATAGCTACCTTAAAAATCATCCAATTCACTAGCTCTTTTTCTAGAAACTTCTAAGGACTTCCAGCTACTACATGAACAATACCAAATTTTCTCGCACAAGACCCGACCCCCCTGTACCCCTTTAAGTTTTTGTGCCGTAAATTTTTAATAACTTGCCCCTCCTTTTTCACCAATGATCTTCGTTTTTGGGGCCCCTTTCTACACTTAGTTATTCCCCCATTTCTGCATTCCAGTTCAGATCCTTCATCTTAAGTCCTTGCTTAACCCTTTCCGGCGCGGAATAAATATGTTTGTAAAATAATGAAATAATGGACTGACACCAGATTTTACAAACGATTTTCTTAGAAAAGAAAAACTTGCTGATTTTCCCGTACTTTATGAAAGGAAAATTTTAATTAAATATTTTTGGTGCCGTTTGTCAGTTTTGGAATTAAAATTAGGTGTCCTTTTTTGTGACCACCGAACCTAAAGGGTTAAAACTATTAACTGGTCCTTTTTGGGCACCCTACTATAGCTCAGTTAAAAATCGTCCAATTCACTAGCCTTTTTTTCTGACAACTCCTTAGGATTTCCAGCTGCTACATGAACAAAAAAAAAATTCTCGGACAAAACCCGGGTCCGCTGAACCCCTTTAAGTTTTCGTGCCCTAAATTTTTAATTACTTGACTCTTTTTTGTCTGATTTTCTTCGTTGTTGGGGCCCCTCTCCAGTTAGTTATTTTTTAAATTTCTACATTCTAGTTCAGACCCTAGGGCCCGGTACGCGGCCACTTGAATTTTTTGTTCCCTAAATTGTTAATAACTTGACTCTTTTAATCTGATCTTTGTTTTTTGGGACCTTTTTTTTCATTTAGTTATTCCACCATTTCTACATTCTATTTAGGACACTGGCCTCTTGGGAACCGGCCCGGGACCCTTGAACTTTTTTTGCGCCATGCATTTTCATCCCTCTAATTGTGTCACTCTCTCGCTGCACAACTTTAAAGTTGAGTCTTGGGCTCCTCTCCTTGGGCCACTACCCTCATATTTTTATTGGGGCCCTAGGGGTTTTTTTTAGCATTTCTTTAAATTTTTATTCTAATGATTAATTTATACCCTATGCTTAGTTTCGACTAATTGACATTTTCGTCAATAACCACAAAAAAGTAATGATATCAGTACAAAAACCCTTAACGGGTTAAAAGTTGTGACGCAGCAGTTTCTTTTTGCTCTAATAATTTTAAATATGGGTCTTAAAAGCAATGATATCAAATTTGAGTGACGCTATGTTAATAATTTAAAAATATATCATTATTTTTTTTTGTTTTCTTTACATTCACAGATGCAATTATTATTTTTGACATGAAAATATATATAAAGTTTAATCGCTGATGCTTTTTCATTCACATCTCTCCTGAATTCAAAATATGGGTTTTAAAAGAAATTATATCAAAATTCGAGTGACACTTTCACATGAATTTAATAGTATTATTTTAAAATTCAATTAAAATTATTTTTGGTTTGTCTTCTAAAGTATATTTACACATACAAAAAATTCTTATAATTTTCCAATACACTGTTAAATATGTTACTTTCACTGAACCTATATTATGCATTGAAATGTATTTATTTCAATAAATTGATTTATCTTTTGCGCCACGCTATCCAAAATCATAAGTAAAATTTATTTAAATGATTATTTTCCGTCATATTTTCCACTTGCATTCATTTCCCTTCCTTTGGATAATATGACGCAAAATAATCATAATTTAGAATTCAGAAGAGATGTGAATGAAAAAGGATCAGCGATTAAACTTTATATATTTTTTCATGTCAAAAATAATAATTGCATCTGTGAATGTAAATATACCACAAAAAAGAAAATGATGATATATTTTTTAAATTATTAACATAGCGTCACTCAAATTTGATATCATGGCTTTTAAGACCCATATTTAAAATTCTTAGAGCCAAAAGAAACTTCTGTGTCACAACTTTTAACCCGTTAAGGGGTTTTGTACTGATTATATATACACCGCAAACTTTAAACTCTTCGGATGAACCAAAAATTTTAAATTTGTTAAATGGAATTACTTCGGTGGAAATCGGAACAGTAGATACGTATGTATATATTAAAAATGGTGTCAAATAACGATAAGCCGCCACTAGGGGGACGCTCGGCGAAGTACAATAAATGCGATATTTAATAAAAAGTAGTTTCTCCTGTAGTTTCTTTAATTATTAAAGCCATTGCCAATTATGTTTTTATTTCTTTACCATAAAAATCAAGATTTTTATAAAATAAAAACTTGTTGGCCGAATTCTGCGATTTTTAGAAAATCTCAATGTAACATATCAAATTGCGCCTATATTCCAATTTTGAAATCTGTATCTTATACACATTTTGAAATACATATGTACATTGAAATCTCTGAATTTAAATTTATGAATTTAAAAACTGCCACGCGTGTTTGTGGCAACACTGGACTTCTTTTTCTGGACCCAACTTGCACCTTTATTGAATGACAGCTGTTCTTTTGATTAGGTTAAAAATTATTTTCATTAACGCAAAATTAATTCATAATTTTGGTTCTAATTATGGGATCTTTATGAAAATTAGATTTTTGGCTAAGCCGTAAAATGACACGCATATATTCCAAATTTTCAAATCGATAAATGCAATATTAAAAAAAAAATTAATAGAGCTTTATATATCTGAGTACATTCGCAATCTGTGGTTTATGCTTTCCATCTGTCAATAGCTCGAAAGTCTGTTTAGGAAACGGCATGTTGACAAAGAATTTCTTTTTATGCGATCCAATTAAATAAAAAAAATAATTATAATTACGAAAATTAGATACCTCTATTCCTCGTTAAGAAATACACATGGTTGCATAATTTTCAAATCGATAAATGTTATAGTTAAAAAAAAAACATTGGAGAAAAAATTATTGGAGAAAAATTCTAAAAAAAAATGGGGTTTCCTTTCTTGTTTCCAAAATAACTTGTTCCTAGACGATTGTCTGCATTGAACACCTGCTGCACTTTCGGAATAAAAATTGATCTATTTTCAATGAAAAATTAAATATTTTTAATTGATATCTCAAGTTATAATGGTGCGATTTTTTTCGAAAATTGAATTTTTGATATCGCGATTTTATTTAACACTGTATCTTGACTTTTGTGTAGGCAGAGCCATTTTTTCTATGTTTTTTCCAAAAAAGTAATTTTTGAGGGATTGTGTCGGCCTGGTTTTTTACAACAAACCTTCTACCCTCTCTTCGGAATGCAGGATCGGCCGAGAAAGGAATTACAAGGGGTGATCAAATGAAAAGGTATGAAACGACGTAAAAACATAAGTTAAATATTTGCATATTCCGCCATGGGAGAACGTAGCGAGACATCTCGGGATGCGATTAGAGTCTCTGACTGGGATCGGAGCATGCGCAGTAGAAAGCAGAGGCTCTTACAAAAGCGGCGTCCAAATGATGCAGCAGTCCGTATGAGGACAGGATGGCGTTCACATTGCAAAATTCGAGGATTGAGGAGCAGCGAGGCGTAGTCCGATTTCTGACAGCTGAAGGTGTGCTATTCATCGCCGGATGGTGACCGTATACGGAGAAGACTATGCGTCCGACAAGTCAGTGAGAAAATGGAGAGCCCGTTCTCGTGCAGGCCGTGAGCGTTTGGTTGATGACCCAAGACCAGGCCAGGCGAAGACAGTCATCACAGCCCATCTCATCGACAAGGTGGACGAAAAGGGAAGAAGATCTGAAATGGAAGCGCTTCAATTCGGACGACGAACACAAAGACGCTGTGAAGGACTGGGGACGGCCACAGGAATTCTGGGAACAAGGAATCTTTCGGCTCGTTAATCAATGGGATCGTTGTGCTCAGGCCTATAGTGTATACTTTGAATAAAGTCTTCATTTATACCCACAGTGTCGTTTCGTACCTTTTCATTTGATCACCCCTTGTATTTCTTTATTTTGCTTTGGTAAAAATTTCTTTTTGCGCTTAATTTGCGCTGACCCGAAACCCAAGCCCGATCTCCGGTCGGTCAAATTTTCAGTCACGAGACGAGTGCCGACTCGGGCCAGACTTTTTATTCTTGGCCGAACTGCACCAAACTTTCTTTGTTCCTACTGGTCGGCCCGGCCCTGTATGAAGGCTAACAGATTAGTTCGAGCTCGACCTAGCCCGTAAGAAAATCATTATTGGCCCGGCACATTTTTTGCAATAAATCTAGATATTTTTAAATTGTCATTATTAAAATATCAAAATTCTTGGTCAAGAACTCCTAGCGAAAAAAAATTAAAGCACAGTAAAATCTGTGAAAAAAATTGTCTATGACTGAATTCTATTTTATCAAGTCTTATACAGTCTTGATCCGTGAGAAAAGGATATATTGCATTTAGAATAGGCGATGTATCTGTTAAGAAGGGAACCTGCCTAAAACAGATTTTCCTTCTCTTATACGCGATTGTCTCAGAATATATCAGTTTTTAGGTGCGTTCGTAATTATATAAATACGTAGCACCTATTGTCGTCGTCTGGTCCGCCCGTCTGTCTGTCCGTCCGTCCGCATATAACAACGCAAAAACTACCCAACCAAATGGTTTGAAATTTAAGATATATTATCTTTGCAGAATTTTGTCACGACATTTCAAATTTTATAAAAATCGAATCAAAACTTAATTAATAAAAACATTTATTAAGAAATGTGATTTTTTTTTAAAGGTGTTTTTTTTTGTTATAGGAGCTTCCGAGGTTGAATCGTCAAGCGACCGAGATACTTATTTTATGACAGAAATTAATCTGCAGACGATATAATTCATTTCACAGAATTAAAAATCATCAAGATCTGAATATTTATATAACTAGTCATAGTACGAACGCACCTCATTTGTCACGTTTGACATACAATTTCCAACTTGTTTAAATCTTTTAGCCTTGGAGTATGAATTAACGATATGAATGATAGCTCAGACATTTACATACAAATAGAGATTCATAAAGAAATCTAGGAAGCGGCAGTATTTTAGATTGGATGTAACAGTTTTTCGCAATCTAGGGCACATTTTTTAAAATGAAGAATATAAACATAGAAAAAGGGGTAAACTAAGTATTTTTTCCAGAACCCCTCGTACAAGGCATTTTTTAAACTTAGCGTAAACATTTGCGGCTTTGCCTCTTCAGATCGACTCTAGCTATATGAAGCCTCTGCTTAAGATAATTAAAAAACGTAAAGTAAAATGAAAAACAATTACAAATTGTGATCCACGGGGGTTCAAGGGTCACATCACCTTGTCTAAAAATATTTAGGTCTTCTTTCAGTTACAGTTTAATTATTTTATGTCATTTACGCACAATAAGTTACACTATTTTTTTGTTAAAAATCATCTGAGGTAAAGGAAATTTAGAATAATAATATAAAAATCCAAGGAGGATCAATCTGTCGGCGCAGATGTTAGTCTAAACATTAAAATATATATATTTATAAAATATCATAATTTCAAAGCTGTACAAAGATACAGTATATAAGTAAATGGTCCTGTAATTTATTAAACCAAATTAAATTTCAATATAGCAGAATACTGTTATCCAAAAATTTTTAAAAAGTAATATGCAATGTTACAAATTTTTAGCTTTTATTTTTACTGGATAGTGTATCTGTTGCTGATATCTTACACACCTTATCATTTTTAACAGTAATTTAATTTAACAGCGATAAATGTCGGCATGTTTTCTAAATATTCAATCTGGCCCGGTCTCTTAAGTTTTTATATAGGCTGATCCAATATATATTTTTTTAATACAAGTTGGGTCGGGTTTGGAAATTTCGGCTCGTGGTGCTTTCTTTTTCAAAAAGTTTTTATTTTTTTTAATTTTTTCTGAAAAAATATTTTTTAATCTTTAAAAAAATGCGATCAATTCAAACCCGACCTGAGACGTAAACAAATTAGCGTCAGTCGGACCCGACCTCGAAAAATCTGATTACCCGATCCAATGCAGGAGCCTAATTTGGAGGAAGATAAATCGATGAATGGAAATGCAATAACTCAAACTGGAGCGTCATATAGTTAATGCTCGTGTGCACAGAAAAATCTTATACAGTAGCCGCCAGCACTCTGGAAGACGTCGGCGTCTTGAGGGTAACGCGAGGTTATTCGACGTGGTACGCTAAATCGTTTTTGACACTCGGCGTTTTCTACGCCCATGTGAAAAACCTAGCAGATCACTGAACCTGCAAGAAAGGGCATCCATTTTAACGCTTTTTATACAACGCTCGTGTGCAATTCGCCTTATTAGCCCTCCATCACTGTTTAGCCTCTATTATGTGCATATATGAGTTTCAAATTTCTTTCCATACTTCTTATGTCTATAATGTGTTGTAAATATTCAGTTTTTCTTAATGAAAATATATGAGAATATTTTCTCAAAATTATACAGTCTTACTAGTCGTACCAGTTAATTTTGGAAGTTTATACTTTAACAAGCCGTTACTGTTCATAGTTTACCTTTTTCTCTGCGGGCTTTTTGTTTTGTTGATACATATTAAAATTTCGACAGTACATACACACACACACACACACACACTCATATATATATATATATATATATATATATGTGTGTGTGTGTGTGTGTGTGTGTGTGTGTGTGTGTGTTATATTCTGCTATTTTTTAGATCCATTCAGCAGTAAATGAAAAAATATGGCAAGAATCTCATAATTTAATACAGTCGTATTATGAAGTTTAAGCAGTAGTAGCCGAGTAAAATGTAGATAGCTGAAAATAAAAGAACACTATTGCACTCTAAGCTATTTATTAAAACTCAATAATCTTTAAGCACGGGGAGTGTTCTCTCTATATAACTATAAACTTAGAAAATCTCTACGTTAGAACATACTAGAACTCTACTAGGTGTCTGATCACTTATTGCAACGCCAGCAACATTTAATTTACACACTCACTTCGACGGCAAAATCAGCAGCTCTCTGCAGCTGTCAGCTCGTTTTAAGTGAGGAGCGCGGGAGAACAATTTCGTAACATGTGACCTATTTTAACCAATGTATGTTCAATTTCGCCTCGCACTATCCTTTATCTATGAATTAATATTGAAGAAATGCGTCTCTCCTATGCTTTTGGCGGGAAAAGAATTATCTAGAACATTGTAGAAATTAAAAAGTGCGAGGAACTAATAGAATAATTTTCGACTTTTGCGTACTGAGAATGTGTTTCTCGATAGCAAAACAATTTAAAAGAATAATTTTTTAGACTATTAGGAAAGGGATTATGGTGAATGTACACACATTACAAGAAATAAAAAAGATTTAAATACCGGAATAAATAGGAAATATTTAATATAATAAAGAATTTAAGAAAATAGGTTTTTTAAGAAGAAATACACTTACGAAATGTGACTTTTGCGTCTGATTTGACGGGAAATTAAAAAGTGAATTTAAGTAGATTAGGATAAAAAAGTGTTTTAAATATGGACAGTAATGGATTATTTTTAAAAAGGGAATGTTTTAATAAACTAGGGTTGTACATGGAATATTAATAAAAGGAATTTTTATAGAATAAATTTAATAGCGTAAGGAAATTTAAATTTTGTAATATTTATAATTTTTAGTGTTTACTAGCTTATAAATTATTTATATATTTTTTATTTAGTATTTGAGAATTGTATTAAATTAATTATTTATTTTTCCAGTGTGAGGATCCGACCAACGAACACTGCAGGTAAGTGTAATTAATGTTTGAATTGCATGATCAACAGAAAGAAATACTGTAGACATCTTTTTTTAAATTAAAGTGGGGTAGTGTGCCGAAAAGCCCGAATTTGTTAACCTGAAAATTCATAAACAATATTCCACAAAAAAACACCAATGCCTATTAAATTCAAAAACTAGCTTTAGCTATTACAAAAAATGACTTCTAAAATCTTTCCAAATGATATTTTCATTTGCTTGAGCTTTAAATATTTCAAACTAAAATAAATAAGATTTGCACTGTTTGACTAATAAAGGTATTGCATGTAAGAATAAAATCAAATGCTTAAAAGTCAGGATAAACTGGTGAAATCAGTAATTCACAAACAACAGGAAAATATATTGATGCCATTTGCACAGAAGGGGTATTAACGAAATTTTCTTTGTAAATACGATAGTTTGCATTAGCTGTACGGAAGGACGGATCAACATTTTTTGTTATCAAAAGTTAATTTATATACTTGCTGCAGAAATATAATTATCATAGTTTTAATAAATGGAAAAGTAAAATATATTTTAATTTGATACAAATTGAATGCACAATTCGAAAGTGATACCCTACGTAAATCTGGAGTATACAAATGATACAAATAGTTTAAAAATGGACTATAGGCTTGTGAAAGAAGTCGACACACTGTGCACTGGCTCACAAATATGAAAATACTCCATAAAGGCAAAACCTGTATCACAGTTAACTAATAAATTTTGAAATTTAGGGCATATTGTGTACGTTGGTTTCCTTCAAAAACGGCGTACAATTAATGCAGTGCAATTAATTTTTTGATTAGATTAGAGCAGTACATTGATTATGTGAACATTCCTTTCTGAACCCAATGTACTTCTCCTCTTAGAAAATGCACATATTCACACAGTTGATGTACAAAAACAAATATTAGAGATGCGTAACTGTACAACACTGGAATATCCTCCTCACTTACAGGGCTCTCAAATGGGTCCGCTTTTTGAATAGCATTATTTTGTAAGAAAAAAAATTGTGGTAGGTTTCTACTATATTTGTAATAGAAATCACCTTCAGAGTTCTACAAAATTTGCAAGAAAAATCTAAAAATAAAACTTTTCTGAGAAAATTGTGGTATTCAAAAAGCGGACCATTTGGGAGCTGTGGATTTATCATCGTCGAACTAGTATTTGTTTGGATCTCCTTAATGAAACGTTAGAAATAGAAGTAATTTTATGAGATGAAAAAAGTCAAAGATTTTTTGTGCTACCGGTTTCATATATATCTTTATACATTTTTTGATAAGCAAAAAGCTCTTTATATGTTGGGAAAATATATGTAAACTTTGTTTGAAAAAGGGAACATTGGAATAATTTGATTGAAAAAATAATGTTTTGAAAATATATTGGAGTCATTTATATTGGATTATTGAGAACAAGATAGAGTGGAAAGTCTTGGATGTGATTACTAATAATTTGGTAATAGAAGTTTATAGGGAAGAAAGACAACAAATTTAGATCAGGTATGTGTTTATAAGTTTAGAAGGGATAGTAAGCGCTTTTCAATGTCTAGAGGTAAATTGCACATTCCTCGATCAAATGTGTCCGCTAGTTGTTCGTCTTCATGGCTGCCTAGCAATAATTTTCCTTCCGTGGATGTTTTCATTCTCGAAATAAAGCTCAATCATCATTACCAGCAAAGTCGTATAAAGTCAGGTCAGAGTGGTCGCGTTGGTGCTATAAATCGCAAAGTTGTCTAAAAGTGCGTAGAAAATGTAATCAGTCAAATATTAAAAGGCACGCAAGTAACTCTGTGTTGTCAAAAAGTATATCGCATAAAAGCAAAAATCTAATTCTTCTAAGCGAGTGCACAAACTTGATCAGTCTTCAGAAAAGAAAGCAAAGTTATTAAAGAGGAAAGGTTTACATAACTTCTCATCAGTGCTATCGAAGGCAGAGGGGCCTCCGTGGCCGAATGGTTAAGACACCATTCCGCTAATCGCTTGACAGCGTAGGAGTCAGGTCGGCGGGTTCGACTCCCGCCAGTTCCATTGCACACACTTTGTGGATCTACCGGATGTAAATCTCTGGTGTTATAAATTTCCTTGTGGCTATCTCGTCCCTGTATATTGACGATGACTTACAAGCGGGCACCTGATGTCAAGCACACAAGCCAGATGTATGTTCTCAATAAACAAACAAAACAAAGGCATAGGAAAAATTATACATTACAATACTCATGTCCAACGAAAGCGGCAATTATCTAACTCTCGTAATCACGTTCCATTGACAAACAGGAAGCATGTCAGATTCATATTCACTATACTTACTCGGTTCAGATCTAGAGCTGTTGTGATTGGCTCACCCAGATATCCAGACTATACTGAAATCCAATCTCTTTGAAGCGGTGATATTGGTGAATTAAAATTTTGTTCTAAGCTGTTTTGGAGTAAGTGCGTTGTAGCTTAGTGGTGTGTCGTTTGCATCAAAACCTGAGGACTTCAGTTCGATCCATGGAGCGAGGAGCTTAGAAGGTTTTAATTTTTCAATATTTATTTAACTTATATAAAAAAATATTTTGAATGAAAGAATGGAAAGTTTGTATTTTTAATAATTAAGTATAAAAAATCATTTCAAACAATATTAACTATTTATATAAGTGGGCAATTTGTGATCGATGATAGCACAAACACTATCAGAAAAACTCATCTTTATACACTAAATTATTCCTCATTTTTCAACAAATAATTTCAGTACTCCTAGAAAGCATACTTTTCCCGTGAATTCTTCTAGGTAATCTGAAGAAGAGAGAAAACTTCCGTTTACTCCCTGCATGCATGCGTATTGGGTCTTTTATTATTAAAGTTCAAATTTATTTTTAAAATAAAAAAATTAAAATTCTAAAAATTAAAATTTTGAATTAATTTTAAAAAGACTAAATGAAATTTCGAATTTAAACGTAACAATTAATTTTCCCACTCATTTAAAATTACTTGCAATTTATTTTTTAAAGTTATAAAAAATATTCGCACTTAAAATATATTCTAAACAAACAGATTAAATATATATACTATATATAATAGTTTAATTAAATGAAAAAAAATCACTTTTGCTCAAAAACGCTACAAACAAAAATAATGCTTTCGAATTTAATGAAGTAACAAATAATTTTCTCATTCGTTTAAAATTATTCGCAATTTATTTTTTTAAATTATAAAATAAACGCTCCTATTGAAAAAATATTCTAAATGAATACATTTAAAAAATCTATAATAGTTGACAAAAATCGATTTTACTCAAATAATAAAACATTTTTTTAATTTAATTAAAAATATAATATTTATATTTTACGTCTAACAATCAAATCAAGAAGTGCTTTACAGAAAATTGTTACAGCGTATGTTATATCTAAAAATCATATTTAATTACAAAATTTTAGCTAAAAAAATGAAACCCTTAAAATGGCATAAAAATACGAAAGTTATTTTAATTAAATCCATCGGTCAATGAAATGTAAAAATCGAGAATTTCAACTCCCGTCGTCGAGAATAGAACAGGAACCTTTGGGTTACGAGGTAAACGGGCCACAACTAAAACACATAGCCTACGCGATAAAGACTGAAATTAATGTTTTATTTTGAAATCGAATAAAATTGAAGAAATGGTCAGATATCATTAAATTAATTCATTTAATTAAAACAGTGTAAAATTATTCAACATTTTACAATTTGTCGTGTGAAAGGGGGAGTTCCTCTTTAAGTATGCAAAATTTCAAGTCTCTAACAGTTTCCGAAAAGAAACTCTATGACAGACAGACAGACAGAGAGGTGAGACGAATAGGGTTTAGTCAAATGAACGAAACCCTAAATAAGGTGCATTTTTTAAATATTCGTTAGATTGATTGCGCTTTTAACGATTTTTTTATATTTAGAGATTCCAATACAAAGATTTAGGTAATTTCACTTTTTTGCAATAGGCGCGAATTGCTCATACACATGTTACAGTGATATCGTTTTTTAACAAATGTCATGAATTTTAGAAATCGCTACACATCGAGGTTACTGTATCCATTATTTTGTTTTTGTTTTTATAGCCGCAAAGCGCTGGTACATATGTTTGTGATAACAGCGGCTTTAACGAATTTTACACGTTTTTGAGAATGCGAAACAGAGAGGTTCGTGATCCAGTAATTTATTTTTGTGTTCATGGGCGCAAAACGCTCATACATGAGGTCGTTATCAAGGCTTTAATGAATTTTAAGCCTTTTTGTGATTGCTAAACAGCTAGGTTCCTGCATCCAGTTATGTTTATTTTGTTTTCATGTGCGCGAAGCTCTCATACATGTGTTAGTGGTCGCGGCTTTAACGAATATAGCCAAATATCATGCATTTGTGAGATTAATACACGACGAGATTGGTCCATCCAGTAAGTTTTGTTATTGTTGCTGTTTTCATATGAGCGAAACGCTCATAGAGGCGTTAATGAGGGTACTCCATTAAAAAAGTAGTTATTTACAAAATTTACAAACTCTTGCAGAAACAATACTGATATTATTAAAATTGCGCAATTTGCTTTATTCCGTTTGTAGTAATTGAATAAAATATTCGATAAATGTACGTAAATAAGTTATGTATCTATTTTTTAAATTAATCAGAATCATCATTAAATTTTGTTCTGATTAATTTATGTGCATCACAAATACAGATTACGCGATTCAGTCGATAACCGCGTCTAAGAATTAAAAGTCGGTATTGGCTAGATTTTGGCGAGCCAATCAGAACGGCGCGAAATTTGTGACACTGAAGTGTCTGAGTTACTGTTTCAGACATACTTTATCTGGGTGACTTTTTTAGGAACACATGTGTCTGTCTTGAAGACGAAACTGTTTGTAGTGTATGTAAAAAAGCGAGCATTTTCGTTGATAAAACTGATAAATGGAACTAAATGACGTAAAATTTGTGCATTTGACTATGACAATGATGGGATTAAGATCTCAAGTTTGTCATGCAGTGAAAATTTGGTAATTTTGTAGGCAAATTTCTCATTTGGAAAAATTACATGATTTTTTTTCTGAAAATATATTCATAAAGTGGACGACAATAATTGCAAAAAAGACATGCAAAAATGCTGTGATTGATGTAAAAATCCGTAGTAACTACTGAAGCACATTCAATACTTTTTAAAAATTATTTTGGCAGTAGCTAATTAACAAATGGGTCATTCCACAAAAGATAACAAAAATCAATAATTAAGTTAATGCATCAGAAAGCCATAGACGTATTTTGTTTCGGAAATTCCAGAACTATTCTATTTTTTTTTATTTCTGGACTATAGATCAATTTGATGTTTATCTAGTATCAAAACTATTAAAAAAACATTGAATTCACTTCAGTAGTTCCCGAGAACAAGGTACATGAAAGCCAGATTTTTTACATGCGACATGTTTATGCGAAATCACATGATATTGTGTTTTTTTAATTTATTTCTTGCCAAACGATTACGTTACATATTATCTACTTAGAAAACTAATTAAGAAAAGGTATTGAAATCGCTTCAATAGTTGTCGAGTAAATGTATTTAAGTCATACAGAAATAGATGACACAAATGCTGTCACAGGGCGGAATACAATTTATTAACAAAAATGTGATAGTACATCAGTTAGATATAATCCCCGGCCAAGTCAATGCACTTCTGCCATTTGGCAAGGAGGCCCGGAGAACTTTTTCAAGCTATTCTATGGAAGTTTTGGTGCAGCACCTACCGACAATTGCATGCAATTCTGCGGAAGATTGAACGTGTTGGTGTTGGTCCCTGACTGCGTCCTTCATCTTGTCACATTAAGCGTAGTTCGAGGGTGCCAGGTCGAGCGAGTACGGATGGTGTGGCAACACAGTGAAGTCCAACGCCAAGAGAGTGTCGTGGGTGTTCCGGCTGGTGTGGGGGCTTCCGTTGACGTGCCTTGACCATTTGCCCAGACGGCACCGTCTTACCGTTCTGGCATTTTCACAGTACCGGTTGCTGTTGATAGTACGTCCAGACTCCAGCCATTTCACGAGGAGAATACACTGAACATCCCAGAAGACTGTTTCCATTTTTTTCTGTTGTTCAATGACGTCCTAGGCTTCTTGGAACGAAGGCTTGATGCATGCTTCCCCTCCATAGAGCTGCGTTTTTTCGTTGTGTCGTGCAAAAACCACGAGTCGTCCCCTGTGACCAGGCAGGCAAAGAAGTCATCCGGTCTAGTGCAAGACGATGTTTGTAGATTTTGACGCGTTTCGACTTCTGGTGCGGTCTGACTGCATGAGGCACCCACTGTGTGCGCACCTTCGTCATCTCCAGATCATCATGCACAATCGCATGCAATGTTGTTCGCACAAGGCCCTATTCCTCCTGTATCGCGTTGAATATTATATGCCAATTCGCCATCATCAAACTTGACACGGCTTCCACATTTGCTGCTGTGTGTGATGTTGCTGGTCGTCCCACGCTTACACCTGCGGCCACGGTCTCCACTCCACTGCTGAAGTTTGCCAACCAGCGATAGACGGTACGCCTCGAGGATGCTTCGTTCCCGCACACAGAAACCATTCCAACATGGATATAACTACCCTGTATCTCGTTCTTACATAGGAAACACGCTGTCCCACACTTACCGTGATAGTCACCTTCCATCATTTGTGCCCATACTCTCAATGACGACGGCGAAAGGGATGGCCGCTGTCTCAAACCGTTCATCTGCGGCCAGCGACATCTATGCATTTCGCATAGTTCACTCCCCTTGTGTCTATTTCACTATTGTTCCCTCTCGTATCGTGTATAGTTTCGCGGTAAGAGTCGTTGTGTCAATCATTTCTGTACGATCTAGCACATCAGTGCTTTATGTATGATTTTAAAAATGTTCTTTTTCTTTAATAACACGTCGGGCATTAAAATATACATGAATAAAAAATGTAATAGATTGCTTCCATGAAAATGACGTTATGTTAAGCTTCAAATGTCTTTTTTCATTGATAAAACGAAAAAAAAAATATTAATATTTGTCAAAATTACGTAATTTTCGTTGATTTCGCATTTAGTAACTAAAATGATTAGATTTAAAGACGTAATTGATTACTTTATTTGAATTATTTACCTTAATTAAAAGTCGAATTACTTTATTAACAAATCAACTAAATATTAAATGAATCAAGTTTTATTTTTCATGCAAAAGGTTAAAATTAACAGAAATACATATACTGTTAATAGTAATAAGGTTTTAAAATAGTAATTGATATAGGAGTAATATTAGTCGGTGTAGGGCTGATTTTTTATTAAAATATTTTTGTAGGTTTATTACAAGTTCATTTAACAGTTACTGATAAATTTTAATATTCCGTTGAGTTTCGATGGGTAGTTTTTAGTAGCTGATTAAAACACTACGCTTAAACCAACATGAAATTGTCATATGTTTACAGTATTGAATTATCTAACATCATACAATACTTGACTATTTATGCAAATGATACGATTTAGGAGGACATTTGGCAACATTCCGCGATTTATTTTACTAATCAATGAAACATTTTTCATTATGTAGTTGTTAAAATTAGTTTTTGTATCGTATTTTAACATTACTAATTTAAAATAAACACTACCATATTGAATGTTTGAGTTATGTGTGCGTTAAATTATATTTTTCTCTTTCCAATTATTCCCATGTATAATCTGATTTTAAATTTTTAAATGGATAGGTTATAATGTATTTTATATATTGTGTATAAGGGGGGCAACGTTACTCGCGTCTTTAGTATTCCTTAAGCTACACGTGCTCCCTGGGTGGTACTAAATTTGCAGCCGAGAGGAGCGAACAAAAGAAAAACGTGGAGAAATACCATCTCTAACCTCCCCGATTGTCCAAGAAGCAGTGCTGTAGCTGTCTTTCGTCTCCCGACAAAGCACGATTGTGTATGTGCTCATCTTTTCCGTCTCCAGATAGTGGATAGTCCTGCTTGCCGCCCCCCTGCCGCAGTGGTGCGGCGATGACTGATGACCACCTTTCTGACTGTTCAGCATTCACGAAGAACTGCAGTTACTCCTGTTACTGGGAGGCCAGAGACTCTTTACACATTTTGACTTTTTGATTTTATGTGGTTCTCATGTTAATTACCCTTTACTTTGTTCCTGTGTTTGGTGTTACCCTTTTACATATATTTCTGTTTTTTATGATCTCTGTTCGGCGTAAGGATAATGTCTGTTCGCCTGCTTCATTGGAAAAAATATTGAGTATGATACCAGTATTAAAACCACAAGAAATGCATTCTCATACCGTTTTTTCTAATCTTATAAAGATATTTGAAAAAGAAATGTTATTTCATAATAGAATAGGTAATTTCAAAAGTTACAAAAGCGCACTTTTTTTTCTAAATACATTTTTTAACATCTTCCAATATAGTTGAAAATTGTTTATGACTTCGGTTCGTCTATCAGTCTGTCTGTCCAAACGACCGTACGCGCTCTAACTCTTGTAAATATACTTCGATTTCCACGTAATTGATAAATGTTATTGCAATTTGCTATGTAATGTTCTGTTTTGAAAAGTATGTAGCATTTATAGTTCGTTTACACTAAAAGGCAATGAACTCTATCAGATTACAGTGCATGGGAAAAAACGATTGCATTGCATTTTCATTATGTTAGACTATCTGAAATATAATGAAATTTGTAAGCGTGTTTGAAGAACGGTAACACATGCTTTTTCTAAAATATAGTGGATTTACCATGCATTTACAGGGTCACACTACAGTAAAACTAAAAAAAAAAACTCTATCAGATTACAGTGTATGGAAACAAACGATTGCGCTTTATTTTCAACATGTTAGAGTATCTAAAATATAATGACATATGTATGTGTTTTTGAAGAACGGTAACGCATGCTTTATCTAAAATATAGTGGATTTACCATGCATTTACAGGGTTACACTACAGTAAAACTAAAAAAAAAAAAGAAACTCTATCAGATTATAGAGTATGGAAACAAACGATTGCGCTTTATTTTCATCATGTTAGAGTATCTATAATATAATGACATATGTATATGTTTTTGAAGAACGGTAACGCATGCTTTCTCTAAAATATAATGGATTTACCATGCATTTACAGGGTTACACTACAGTAAAACTAAAAAAAAAAAAAACTCTATCAGATTATAGTGTATGGAAACAAACGATTGCGCTTTATTTTCATCATGTTAGAGTTTCTAAAATATAATGACATTTGTATGTGTTTTTGAGGAGCGATAAAGCATGCCTTCTGTAAAATATAGTGAATAAAGCATTTACCATGCACTTACAGGGTCACACAAAATAATTCAATTACATAATGGATAAAAGTATTAATCATTTGCAGTGTATTTTAATGTTATTACACTATTTGAAACATAACACAATTTATATACAGTACTAAGATGCAATTACAACATGCTTACTGTAGATTATAGAGGTCGTAACATTTACCGTTGCTTTACAAGAACGCAGAAAAGAATTCGGTTACAGTAATAGTATCTGTGAACAATAATTGCAGAAAGTGCTTTTTCAATTTTGTTTGCATTTTTAAGATAAACTGAATTCTTGCATATTACGAGTTTTTCTTTTTAATTTCTAGATAATATAAAGGGCTACACAAATATATTCCAAAGCGTTAGTATATATGGGTATGAAAAGTTAAGGAGTGTTTTTTAAATAATGCATTCTCTCAGTTGAATAATATTTATTACACTAAAAGATGTTTGTGGACTATAAATAAATTCATACAGAGCTTTGCAAATAACTGTATATACTGCCATCTACGGAAGATAATTTTTTGAAGTTCGTTTTCAATTGTGTTATGCGTATTTGACAAGAAATATATTTCAACCTAATATATCGTATGTATAAAAATCTTCAGTTAACCCTTTCAGGGGCAGTGGTATGTTTATGAAACCACTTAACTTTAATTCCCAAACGCCACAATGACACCAGAATTTTGCTAAAATCTTTTCTATTTAATATCTATGTGCAATATAGCCCTTTTTGTTATTTCCAAATAACTTTTTTGTAAATTCCGATGCCAGTCATTTATTTCAACCTTTTAGTACCGAAAGTACTTTGCCCCTGAAAGGGTTAACATACAGGGCTGTACAAAAAATTCGTGTACATTTCCGTCTATTGGCGGAAATTGCTAAAGACAGATTGTCAGCACTGTTAAGCATTTCCTAATTTAACTGAATTTTCGCACACTGTGTAGAATATATACAAACTTTCAGATTAAATACAGGGCTGCACAAACGAATTTGAATAACGCTCTGTCCATCGGCAGTATTCGCTGAAATTGGACTTCTAAATGTATTATGCATTTTTACTTGCTTCTACAAGAAGAGAGTATTGAAATCATGAAAATTTTCGACTTCCGGTTTTCGACGGATTTATACGTTTTAATGGGTCCTGAACACGATTTGACTGATTTTAGAAAATACCTGTCTAGGAGTATGTGGGTCAGTCTGTATGTGAAAAAATTTTGTGGGCACTATAATTCAAGAACTAATGTACGGGATTTAACAAAACTTTAGATTCAGTTAGTCCCTGATATAAATTGGTGCTGATTAGTTTTTGGTATAAATCCCCAGCAGCTGACGCTGCTATGCTACATTATTCACGATTTTCACGATAGCTATATCTGAAGAACTATTGCACAGCATTTCATTAAACTCCAGATTTTGTTAGACCTTGACATAAATAGATGTTGATTACGTTTTAGTGTAAATAGCCAAATAGGTGATGCTGCTATGCTACTTTTTTCATGACTTTCACGATAGCTATATCTCAAAAACTTATGCACAGAATTTCATCAAACTTCATATTCAGTTAGACGTTGACATAAATTGTTGTTGATTGGGTTTTGGTGTAAATCTCCCAACAGGTGGCGCTGCTATTTTGCATTTTCCAGGATTTACACTTTTTTAACGATAGTCATATCTCAAGACGCATGAAATTTCATCAAATTTCAGATTCAGCTAGACCTTGATATGAATTAGTGCTGATTTTTTTTTATGCGTGTGAAACATGTATGAGATAGTAGACAGCTTTGGGATTGACACATCGACTAGTTTAATCTGTTTATGTAAGATATCTTCTTTTAATTTATTAAACAATAAAGTTTCGTTACAGCATTCTGGAAGTGTTGGAAAGGGTTCCGTAATCAACGGTTGGCGCAAGATTTTTTTTCCTTATTCTTTTTAATTTTTTTTCTATTTTTGAAATAAGAGAATGAGAAATAAAAAAAAGTTTTAATCCAGTAATACCTATATAGCTGAATAAAACATTCCACCATAAAAGAACATGGAATCATCAAATGTTTTTAATCTTATTTAAAATAGCAATATCTACGAGGGTCGATCCAGAAATAAGGTTCCCATCCAATTTACAAATAGACAACATTGTTTATTCTCATAGAAATTTACATCGTTGGAAAGAAGAAAGTTTTCTCTATCTTTCTACATAATCGCCATCTTTTTCTAGACATTTTTGTAGACGGTGCTCCAATTTATGTATCCAATGTCGTAGAACTCCCCCGCCAACCCGCTGAGGAAGCGTTTCATCTATTCTTTGACGTCATCGTCGCTCCGGAAGCGTTGGACACCCAAATGTTCCTTTATCTTGGGATTATCACAAGTCATAATCACTTGTTCCCCAAGATAAAGGAACATTTGGGTGTCCAACACTTCCGGAGCGACGATGACGTCAAAGAAGAGGGAAACGCTTCCTCAGCGGGTTGGCGGCGGAGTTCTATGACAATGGATACAGAAATTGGAGCAGCGTCTACAAAAATGCGTAGAAAAAGATGGCGATTATGTAGAAAAATAGAGAAAACTTTCTTCTTTCCAACGATGTAAATTTCTATGAGAATAAACAATGTTGTCTATTTGTAAATTGGATGGGAACCTTATTTCTGGATCGACCATCGTAACATCATATCATGTTGGACTATATTTATAAACATCAACGACAACTAATATTCTTTTAAATATTCTCTTCCTACATAACATACGTTTATATGCGAAATGTTCTCAAAAGATTTTTTTTTGTTTTAGAAATCAAGTAGTGGCAATTATTGTAGATTTCACTCGAATGACGGTTCAAAAGTTTCAGCAGTTACCAAGATTTGAAGTAAATATTTTGTTATCTTAATAATATTATAAATCTGATTGTGTGCAAATGTTAGGCTGAAGCCAGCGTCAAAATGGAGCATTTAATGATCCTGTATCTTTGCATATACGTTGATTATAATCCTCAAATGAACATAGACCGGGTTTTGTTCATTTTATTCAAATATTTTCTTTAATAATTAAAATTTTCATTATCTTCATAGAGAATAAATGGACATTTTTCCATACAATTTAACCATTTTACATTATCGTTGCTAGGGCTTTGATCGTTGCCAATAAATAACTTTTCCTCAACAATTATTTTTCAATTGAAAGATTTCCACGTAAAAAACGAAAATTAAAAAGAATTAAAAAGAAAATGAATTGCCATGATATTTAAAAGCAATATTAAGTATTTGTTATTACACATGAAGTATGAATATCAGTTACGTTGAAAAGACATTTTCTGTCAAAAACTGCATTATAATTAGAAGGAAAAATGAACAATAATTATATTATGGAAAATAGATTTCGCTTGGACCATGGAACTATGAAATAGATCCTCTTCGGCTTGGACAAATATGACATCATAAATGAAACATGTATTTTCAAATATTCGTAATAATACAATGAGCATGAATATCAATGTATAATGAAAGTAGATAGATAATGGATAATATTTAAGATGAAAAACTAAAATATTTTTTTATCGATACTGATTAATAATTAGCTTGAATACCAGTTACATGCAAATGTGAGTTTTCCGCTAAAATTTACGTCCTGATTGCCAGAAAAAGAAACTTAACAAGAATTATGCCATTAAAAAGAGATTTCTCTGAGTGAAAAGTGACGTAATATTTGACATAAAACGAGAATTTTCAAATGTGTTTTACAAGGAACGTGAATCAATTCCTTACATTAATAATACAAGGATCGGTAAGTTTAGAAAGTACATGAGTTTCACGCCATATTTAAAACGAACAATTTAAATATTTTTTTTATCTATACCGATTTTTAAGCATGAATATTAGTTACAAACGGATGAGAGTTGTTTGCCAAAAACCAAACCACACCATAATTATTAGGAAAAGAAAAATAAATACGAATCTATTATATTAAAATCTGACCGCCTGTTTGTATTTCGCAACTACTACTTTCAGATTGTCGAACGCAACGCGATTTACTTAACACCGGTTATCATTGATCCAATGATGTCATAAACTCTCAGTATTTAAAAAAATGATTTAAATTCCGAGGTATTATTATTATTATTATTATTATTATTATTATTATTATTTGTAAATTTTAACGAAGTTTCTCTAAAAATGGCAAATAAATTATTCCAATTTTGTGGATAAAAAATAAGAAATAAAACGGATTAAATTTTTTCTCATTAAAACTGAAAAAAAATGTTATTTTCAATTTGAATAGATGGTGAAAGAAAAAAAAAATCTTGATTACAGTAAAATATTTGAAAAATAAAAACGTATTTTCAATATTCAAACTTCATGAATCAATTTATTCTGGAGAAAAAAAATCGTCTGTCAACATATTTTCATTTAGAATTAAAGATTTTTTTTTCAGTTATAGATTATATCAAGGAGGCTAATTTAGGCTCCTTGCATTTAGGTCTACAATTATTGCTCCCTATTCACAAGAATTGAATTTAATGAAAAAGAATATACTATTTCCATTATTTTTGAAGGATGGTCATTATAACGTTTCACAAAGGCGTTAAAAGTAAAATGGTTTACCTGGTAAACTTGACATATGTTTTTACACAATTCACCGATTTCCACGATTTTATTTGGCCCGCCTTTATTCATTGGTTGCAGTTTCCTTTTCGTGATTATTTGTCACAAAATTTCACTTTTTTAAAACTTAGTTATGTCAAGGCCTTTATAACATAGAAATACTGTATTGTCTCCTGTGGAATGTGATAAAGAATTAGTTAATTATTTACGTTTCTAGTGATCGGGAATGACATATTTTGTTAATTAATGCATTTATTCTTCTTTTAATGATAAGTGAACGAAGTCACGGGTAACAGCTAGTATTATATATTTTGGTATCCACTGTCATATTCTTGATCTTCTAAAATAAACTAAATGTTTAAATTATATGTATTGTTAATTTTGTATAAATTATTAACACTTGTTTAATTTATATCATGTTTTTATTTCAGAGTATAGAGCTCTTCGGTTACATTGGCGGCTACTTGGGATTGTGGTTGGGCATATCACTAGCATCCATCTTTGATTTTTGCGAATGCATATATGACGTCATTGCTTACTTATTTCTGAAAAGGAAGAGAGAACAAAATACGACAACACGTATTGAACAATTCCGGCATCACGTTGTGTAACAAAAAAAAAAAAAAAAAAAAAAAAAAAAAAATCCTATAAAGGCGAAAATTGTAATGGCAATCGAGTTGTTAGTTTAGTGCTGCACATTTTCTGATAAAAAGCATTTTATGAAAAGAATTTAGCGTATATGAATTTTAAAATATCATTGATATGCAACAGTGAAAAATATTTAGTTAAATCTTCATTTTTGCTAAATGAAAAGTGAACAAAATACGAAAATTTAACAAGCAACCTGATTGCCAATTCAATCACGATATGTTTATGTAATTGTCTTTACGATGTATTATGTATATCCAAAATTAATAATAAACAAAGAAAAACATTACATATATATTTTATATATAATTGTTTGATTTTTTTAGTGAATACTGCCCAGTGTGATGATAAAATAACGTAAAGTGTTCGAAGTCATCTAGAGGGTAATATTTCGATCAAAATGTAATATAATTTGGTGTACGCACACAATGCATCACGCCGTATTGCTTTCCAAAGAAACATTAGTAACCAGTGGGTAAGTGTGATTGAAGCACGCTCAAAGGGTTTCGTTTAATATTCCTTTCAAAACACTTTATCCTTTCTTTAATAAATTCAAATAAATTTCATTTAGCAAAAAAAAAAAAAAAAAAAAAAAAAAAAAAAAAAAATCATGTTTTTTATAAAGTAAAAAATTACCGGTCTATTTTTTTCTTTTTTTCGAATATCTAAACCAGCCCGATAGTGTGCGAAGCCCGCTATTATATTCTGTCATAATATTATATGTCATGCGGACTAAATCCGATATTTAAAAAAATAATCGCAAAATTAAACATGTTGTACCCTTCAAAATGTTAATATATGCGAATATTTCCATAATCGGACTTTTATCATGATTCAATATGTTTCTCAAACTCATATATTTATATTCTCTATTACTCATATTGATACTCGCTTTGTATTATTCTCAAACATTTGAAAAATTCGTTAAACTTCCAATAGGACGTCAGATTTTCTTTTTAATTTTCTAATGACGTGATATTAATCTGCTTTGTGTACATACACATACTCATACTCCTTGTATTATAGAGAAATCTTTGAAAATTTCCGTTTTATTACCACTATGACGTCAATCATTTTTATTTCATATTAATATTTTTTTTCAATGGGTGAAACTTTTTATTTCATTTTCATTTTTCACGTGGAAATCGCTCAATAGAAAATTAATTATTGTAGAAAGAGTTTCATTGTGGATTTTTAATTTTTGGTAACTGCTTAAACGAAAAATGTTTAAATTTAATAAGAAAAGGCTGTTAGAATTTTGGTTTTTTATCTCTATTTATTAAAATAATACGATTTTTTCCAATTTTAATACTATTTTTAACTTCATAGTTGGTATTCAGCTAGATATACACAAAGTTTCAACTCTGTAAGTTACATATTTTCTGAGAATGGCTCTGTGACGGACAGACAACGGAGCGGGAGTAATACGGTTTCGTGAGATGAACGAAACCCTAACAAAAAAAAGCAAGTGCAATTTTTGACAATGAAGGAATAATATTTCTGATAAATGAATGGGAAATTAGTAAATAAATCTGAAAACATATAAGTTCTTCATAATAAATGACAATGTTTATTGTTAAATAAAAATGTGGTAATATAAGACCAGTCTTCTGATACTACAATAGATGTTTGGTATAAGCGACTTTTTCTATAGCTGTCTAAAATATGAATAACTTTGATTTACGTAGTAAACTTGTCGAGACTTAGTAGTCTTAAAAAGACGAAAATTGAAAAATATACCATTTTCATGATGTTATATCTCAAAGCAACTTTAATCATTTTATCTTTTAATTTCATAAACAAATGTTTAAAGGCAGTATTAAGTACATGTTTCTTTTTTATTTTCATATTTTATTCGGAGAATTATGAGAGAAACTTGTTTTTATAGGATTTGTTTAGACTTTTAGGCATTTGTCGATCAGAAACTGGTTTTGAGCATGAGCGCAAAAGAATCCCTGTATCAAAAACAAATTTATAAAATTACTATTAAATTATCATAATAAATCAATATCATATTAAATTAATATCATATTAATATCATATTAAATTATCATAAAATTACTGCCTAAATTTCAATAGTATATATAATGAAGTTTCAGTAGACTGGGAAAAGAAGATATACAACTTTCTAATTTAAAATTTCTAAACAGTAAACTTTTGTTAAAATTTCAATTAGTATTAATCTAAAAATAAATATGTTAATATAAACATATTTTAACCAGCAATGGGAGAATCATTGATGAAATGCAAAAAATTTTACTCTTACCTTGTAGGAAAGTGGCCATAAGACAAATGTCGCTGACATACTATTTTTTAATAGCCACTTTTTCTCATTTAGTGGCCCTGTGGCCAGTCGCTAAAACTAATTTTTCTCTTTATCATATATTATACATTTAAGTACAAATAACGTTTTACAGATCAGTTATAAATTCTTTTGTCTTCAAATATGCTTAAAAAAATAACTACTCGATATTGGCGAGTACTGGTTATGGCTCTAATTTCACATCTATAAAATTATGTAACAGCATAAAATGATTCAGTATACTTTCATATAGTTTATGAACACATTTTGCAGATGGTAAAACTTTCTTAAGCATTTGTTTTAATCAGCTTTTTTTAGCTGTAGAGTTATAAAATTTTAGGGACTATTAACTTTTGTCAAATGACCAAATTTAGTTCCCTCCCACAAAGAAAAAAATAATTTTTTCTCAAATACTAAATAGTTTGAAATTTATGTACAAGTCTTGCGTTTTTTTAAAAATATTTTTGTGGTAATTTTAAAATTTATTACAAAAATTATTTTTTTAAAAACTACCTTAATTTAACAAAAAATAACAAGCTGCTATGTCCTGAGGTTTTTTTTCTGGGGGGGGGAGAGCAATTTCCAATGAAAAAATTCTTATTTTGTGTGGATTTGATCAACAAGTATGCATTTTCTGCATAGTGTTTCTTGGAGGGTTGCAACTTTAAGAAGCAAGTCACAAAAACATGGCAAATTGGCGATATTTTGAAATTGTGCAAATCTGTGAGGCTTCTAAAATTTTACCAAATTTTATATGCTTTATACATAGACACATGAAGGTTTTAAGAAATTTAAAAAAATGAATTTATTTTAAAGGAGTATAACCTTTCAGTGAGCGAGCTATTGTAAATTCTATGACAAGCAAGATTTTTGTATGATCTCACAAGTGACATCGGAAATAAAATTCAATTTTTAATATTCATATGTACATTTTCTCTTATAAAACATCTCGTATTATTGTTATGAAATATCTTACATTTGTGACAGCAGCCGTGCATAAAAAATACGCCATACAGTTGCTCAAAAAATTTATGCACATCCACTGAAAGGTTACACACTTCTTGCATGTCTATCTTAAATTGTTCTCTTAGTCTGCATCATTGTTGCTTATAAATATCTTGCGAACTAATATCTATGTATAAATTTGTAAACGAATTAAACTATTATTTCTGCCAAATATTGAATTCTTATGAAAAATTCATGCTATTTCATAAGAAAAATTTAAAATCGATAAACACATTTCTAATCAGGATGAGGGTTGCACCTTGAACCCCTCCCCCTCGTCAACCACAAACTCAATATTTTTTATCTCATCAAGGGTGAATTTTATTCCTTTCATTCTTGTTGAGCCCCACCTCCTCCCACACAAATAAATAAATAAATAAATATAAATAAATGGTATTTTTAGGTTAGCCAGTAATTGTCAATTTTTATTTTTTATTTATTTACTTATTTACTATTTATTTTGTATCTCGCGAAACCCTTTTTTTTATTTGCCAATCTTTTATCATTAGCTAAAAACAAATAGACAGTATTTTAACATTTCAATATAATATATTAAAAAAATTTACGTAAAAATAGCTAATATGCACTGAGTGGCCAAAAAATCAGAGACACCTCTTACTTGAAAGTAAACCAGTCTGACAGTGACGTAGAATGATGTAACAAAGCACAGTTGCTTATATAAGGAACTCCCAGCTTCGTAAGACGCATTTAGCGCAGAAGTTACTATAAAAATGGGGAAGACAAAAGATTTAAATGAATTTCAAGGAAGGATTATCGTCGGTGCATGAAGAGCTGGTGCCAGCATGTCTGAAACAACGACTCTTTTAGGATTTTCTCGCCTAACAGTTTCTCGAGTGTTTAGAGAGTGGCAATTGAGGATAAAAACTTCCAGCGATAAGTACCATTCTGGTCGTAAAAGGCTGGTGAACAAGAGAGGTGAAAGACGAGTAGCACGCATAGTCCGCAGCAACAAAAGTCAAATAAAACGACAAATTACAGCTGAAATCAGTGCAAGTGCATCACAAAGCATATCCCAACACACAACGAGACGGACTTTGCAAAGGATGGGCTTTAGCAGCAGGAGGCCATCAAGAGTGCCTTTGATATCACAGAAAAATAGGAAAAGACGCCTGTTGTGGGAAAAGGAATGACAAAATTGGTCACTTGAGGACTGGAAAAAAGTAGTCTAGTCCGATGAATATATCGTTTCCTGCTCCATCATGCAGATGGCAAGATTAGAATATGGCGCAAACCGAACGATTTCATGGACTCTTCAGACTGTTGGCGGTGGAATTATGGTGTGGGGATTATTTTCCTGGAGTACACTGGGTCCCTTGATATCTATGGACACAACTCTAAACAGCACAGCTTACCTCAACATAGTTGCCGATCACGTGCACTCGTTTATAGCTCTAATGCTCCCTTATGGAGATAGTCACTTTCAGCAGGACAATGCACCTTGCAATGTGCTCGGTCGGTCTTAAATTGGTTTGAGGAACATCAATCAGACTTTAAACTGCTTCCATGGCCTGCTCAGTACCCTGACCTCAATCCTACAGAGCATTTATGGAACGAAGTCGAAAGAGCACTTCAAAGATTGGAAACGCCACCATCCAATCTGACACAACTTACAGCTGCCATTATGTCAGCATGGGGCAACATTCCTCAGTAACAGTATCAGCAACTTGTTGAGTTCATGCCAAGACGTTATTAGAGGGTGTCTCTAAATTTTTCGCAACTCAGTGTATAATCATATTAAAATATGCGAACACAAACATAGGAATACAAATAACAAAATCTCATGTAATCGGGTCTATTAATGATTAGGCTTAGCCAATCAAAAAATATGTCAAAATAAGGCACACTAAGGCGAAGTGGATGACAGGAAAGGGTAACAATTCAAATGATGACGATTGAAACAAGATTTGGTGAGTTAAAACTGCCTACCTAACATAAGTAGGGTACAAAGGCCGTTATGAGAACACTTAGGGGGGGAGAGGTGATGGTGGTGGTGGTGGTGGTGTTGGTGGCGTACACCTCCACCACTTTTGAGGGTCGATTTTGGTGGTGGCGGTGTAGATAAGATAAGGGGTGTGCGGTGGTGGCGGCGTAGATAAGATAAGAGGCCTGTGTCACTTGGGAGGGTCGAATAAGATGACTCATGGCAGGTTGGTAGAGATAAAGAGTATTATTTTAATTAATTTTAATTGGGGACTTATAAAATTTCGAAGCTTTTCTTTTTCGTGGAGAATTGACTACTAGAGCACGAGGTGAATTTCAACGGATTTATTTTAGCGAATTAGAAATTTAATTAATTTTAATTTTAATTGGAGAACTTAGAAATTTTTCGAAGCAATTTCATTTTCAACTATAGTAAGGTGCTAAATATTTTTCGAAGTGTGGTTTGTGAGTGAAATTTGCATTTAAAATATTAATTAAAAATTGTCATTAAAATATTAATTAATTTTAATTGGAGAACTTAAGAAATTTTTGCGATTATTTTTTTCAACTAGAGTAGGTTATTCGATATACATGTTAGAGTATATTTGAGGTGAATTTTAAAAGTCAATAATGGTTTAATTAAAAATGGCGATTAAGAAATAATGAGCGTGCTTAAGAAATTTTGACGAGATTTTTTTTCTCAACGAGAGTACACAGTTTGAATGTGTAGTAGAATGGTGGATGTGAATGAAAAATAATAACTAAAAATGGTCATTAATTAATTTTAATTGGCGAACTTAAACATTTTTGGGGCAAACAGACGGGTTTTAATGAATTCGATACATGTTATGGTAAAAAATACAGGATCCCGTACGAATTATACTGCACTAAATTTAATAGCCCCCCTTCCCTTTTTTCCCCCAGAGACTTCGAGAGAAGTTAGGCTAACAATACGCACTTCAAAAAGTATAAGGTGGTATAAAAAGAAGAATTTTAACGTATATATAAAATAGTAAATAAACAAGAATGAAAAATCATGCGTAGAGGCATAATTCATGAATCACTTTCCAACATTATCGAAATGTTATGTGAACAAAATATAATTTTACCATCTAGTACATAGTTAAATAAAATAGTGAACAGTTACAGATCCCCTTTTGAAATAAAAAACATCCTTCACAAAAATCCAATTATGCATAAGGACCAGATCCCTTCTTAAAATCAGGTAATTTACATCTCACCCTTTTCTTTTAAATTCAAGTTAGGCTAAAAATACAGCTTACGCATCAATTTGTTCAAAATACAGGAACCCTTCGAAAGAAACTGGAAAAAGTTATAGATATTAAGCTACCTTCACAAATAATGGGGCTATTTGTATCCCAGGGCCCTGCACAAAATAATGTAATACGTGCCCTTTTTGAATCCCAGGGCCCCTTCACAGAAAAATTGTAGGAGTCCCCTGTTTGAAGAAAAAGTTTCCCTTCACAAAAATTGAAAGGTGTGTTAGAGGAATCTTATGATATAAGAAAATAATTAATATTTTTTTTTAACTGGGCCCTCCTCCGCCCGCTATAAATATTTTTTGTATAGCGCCCCACTATTTTTGCAGCACGCTCTTTTTCAAGAGTGTATAAAAATTATTATTCCCATATGAAAAATTCGCACTTAGGCGAAAGAAATGCAACTTTTGAAGAAAAATATGTCTTTTTTTAAACTGGGCCTCCACCGTCCGCTATATTTCTTGTAGCGCCCCAGTTTTTGTGAAGAATTTCGCAGCAAGCTCTTGTTTAATTCAATGTTTCATATAAACTATTAGTCTCATATGAAAAATTAGCCCTTAGGCGAAAAAAATGCAACTTATGAAGAAAAAAATGTTTTTTTTTTTTTAAACTGGGCCCTCCACCACCTGCTATATTTCTTATAGCGCCCCAGTTTTTATGAAGAATTTCGCAGCAAGTTCTTTTTTAATTCAATGTTTCATATATGAAAACTATTAGTCTCATATGAAAAATTTGCCCTTAGGCGAGAGAAATGCAACTTATGAAGAAAAAGAGTTATTTTTTTAAACTGGGCCCTCCACCGCCCGCTATATTTCTTATAGCACCCCAGTATTTGAGAAAAAAATTTGCAGCAAGCTTTTTTCTTTAATTGACTGCACTCATATAAAAAATCTTTATAATATTATTGTGCTAAAGTATTTTCACGGAATCAGGATTGACTTTAGTCTCTAAGAACTGCACATGCATTCCAAGTTTCTTCTGAATTTTTAACTTTTTCTCAGTTCAGAATTTAAAGTATTCTTTTTCCTTTGATGAAACTGCATTTTTAGCACCACCACAACAAATGTTCTTTGTCTTTTAAAGAATCTGTAGTATCGCACCACCACAACTAATGTTCCGGATTTGAAGAAACTGCACCATCACATAAACTGTTCTTTGTTTGAAGCAGCAAATCCATAAAATGTTAGTTCTAGTCTGCTATGAAAAGTGGGATTTAGGAACAACTCACTTGAAGTCAGGAACAGTACACTTGGATTTAGGAATCTGGCACTCAGAACACGACACTTGGAGTCAGGAATAGGAATCTTGAAAGTCAGGAATTCGGGAACTTGCAGTCAGGAAATTGCAGATAGGAACTCGGGATCTCGCAGAAGCTTGAAAAAGCTATCAGGCAGGCGTTGGATTTAGGAATCTGTCACCCAGGAACAGGACACTTAGAGTCAGGATTAGGAACCTTGAAGTCAAGAATTCGGGAACTTGCAGTCAGGAAATTGCAGATAGGAACTCGGGATCTCGCAGAAGCTTGAAAAAGCTATCGAGCAGGCATTGGATTTCAGGAACAGGCATATAGGCACTGGAACTCAGGATCTCGCAAAAGCTTGAAGAAGATATCAGGCAGGTATTGGAAGTCGGGAACAGGCATATAGGTACTCAGGAACTTGCAGTCAGGAACTCAGGAATGTACAGATTTATATAGCTTGAGGAATTCCCTCAGGCTAGCAGGCATAAGTTTTTTTATGGACTTTGGAACTCTAGTATGTGCAGGCAGGCATTAGATATCAGGAACTCGCAGCAGTTTAAAAATATTGGCAGCACTTGAAAAATGTCAGCAGCAGAAAAATGTCAGCAGCAGAAAAATGTCAGCAGCAGAAAAATGTCAGCAGCATAAAATTGACAGCAGCATAAAAATTACAGCAGTTTAAAAATATTAACAGAAGTTTAAAAATATTGGCAGCAGTTGAAGACACCCTGGATCGAAGCAGTTTTTAAATTAGCAGCAGTTTTGTAAAAAAGAAGAATGCACCCCCGCTTAGATTTATTTGGCTGGCCCAAGATTTTAAGAATGAATTTGAAGAAAAAGATTACATTTGTCATTGAGTCATTGCCCCCTATCTATATTTTTGATGACAAAAGGTTTTCAAAGAATAGCATTAATGAAAAATAGTATGAAAAAATGAAAGCTTCGTTTTGTTAGTCAAACCACTGTTCTTCACTCTTTACAGAAATTTTTTTTTTCACTTTCAAGACATAGTTTTTTAGTTTTCAATAGCAAAGTGTTTCACAGTTCTTCAGTTTTCATAGCAAAGTTTTTCACTGCACTTTCTAAATTTCTTCACTTTCATAGCAAAGTTTTTCACAGTTCTTCAGTTTTTATAGCAAAATTTTTCACTGCACTTTATAAATTTCTTTACCTTTATAGCAAAGTTTTTCACAGTTCTTCAGTTTTTATAGCAAAATTTTTCACTGCATTTTATAAATTTCTTTACTTTTATAGCAAATTTTTTCACTGTTCTTGAGTCTTTTCAGATGGAATTTTTTCAAGGCAAAAAGTTTTTTCACAGTTCTTCAGTTTTCATAGCAAAAGTTTTTCCTTGCATTTTATAATTTTGTTCACTTTTATAGCAATTTTTTTTACAGTTCTTCAGTCTTTTCAGATAGATTTTTTTTCACTTTCATGATAAAGTATTTTACTGCACTTTGTAAATTTCTTCTTCTCTATATAAAGAGTTTTTTCGCAGTTTTTCAGTTTTCATAGCAAACTTTTTCACTTCACTTTATAAATTTCTTCACTTTTATAGCAAAGATTTTCACTGTTCTTCAGTCCTGACCTTTTTTAAAGCAGAGTTCAGCAGTGCTTCATAGATAAAGATTTTTTTCCACCAACCACCCGATGCGTAAAGAGTACGTATCACATCAAAAAAGAAGAAGAAGAAGAATTTATGTAATTTAATAGTGGCCGTATGCCAAGGTGTATCGTTTAATATATACCTTTTGTCATCAAGGCGAGACAGTGACACTTTATTTTGTCGAAGAGTATTTATTTGATGACGCTCACTCTGGATGCGATATTCAATTTCTCTTGATAATTTTGATTAGAACAGAGCTTGCTTATAATTTTCATGTTTAATCTTCTTTTTAACAACACTGCGCGAGACCCCCTTAGTTGCTTTTTTCTCAACCTTGGACGAAAGAATCGAATACATCTTTGTTTTAGCCCCATGAATTCGTATACCACCTTCGAATTGAGCTCATCTTTAAAGCAGCCAATTTTCTTCTTATTTTCAATACTGTAAATCACGTGAGCTTGGGGATAATCAGAGATATCAAATAAATCCATTCTTGCGCCATGTCTTTATAAATGTCGGGGGTCTCAATATGATACCCTAACGAGTCAGTGTCGGTAAATAAAAGATGAGCTCTTTATGTAATCATAATGAAATGTGTTCATATGGAGCTTAGATAATTCTAGAATGACGAAGCCGGCATACAGGGAATATCGAGTGTAACTGTGGACTTGACTTTTTGAACCCCTACTAGCTCTTCCATAAAAATTTCTAATGCCTTGAAGGTTGGCGATGCCACAAGTTTCTTTGCTCTCTTCTCCGTATGCACCAATTGGATATCCACTCACCTTCTCACCGATTCCATAGTTTTCCCATACACCGAGTTATTCACAAGTTTGAAGAAGATCTTCTTGAAAGAAGTGGTTGCTTGTTTTCGCTGCTTGATATTGAACTCGATGTAGGGTTTTAGCCACGACCGTTGTTTGAATTGTATAATCTTGTGCACTTTTTGTAACTTCATCCCCAAGCTCAGGTAATATTTCAAATTTCTATAAACGACGACATATTTAGTTTTGTTGCATAAATTGGGTACTAATTTCTCGGTGGCGACGTAGGGCATGTCTTGAATGAGATTTTGCGTATATGGGGAGAGCATTTTTTTTAATCTTCATTTTTACAGGTGCGAGTGGATAACAATTATGGGAATCATGGAGATGAGATAGATATTCCAAGTCCACCTCGAAGACATATCCATGATCCCAATAGTCATCAAGTGACAGGATCAAATCGGTGCTTTTTACGTCTGGATTGATCCATTGGAATTCACCATAAGGTAGGGGTTCAGACATAGAATGGCCATAATGAATGTTCGCATCTAGGTACATAATATAGGAGCTGGGCTTTTCAGGGACTGGGTTTTGCACGAAACGATTATTGGCGCATGCCCACCGTTGGCTGATCATAGAGATCCCCCTCGAATGCCCCGTTCAATCAAAAGATGCATATCTATGTCTGTGAGCAATTCGAGGGGTTGCTTGCACATTTTTAAAGAAGCCTCCCATGCAAGCCCAGGCGTTGTCAAAAGATGTGCGCAATTTAATTCATAAAATTGTGCACACAACGCCCGAAAAATCTGGAAAACGTCGGCAAGTTGTAACACATCACTCTGCACATATAAGTCGTGATATTAACACAGATCTTGAATGCCGAATGTTTCCCAGATATTTTGGGCATGCGCATAGTCTTCTTCTGCAATATGCTGCTGCGTAAGTGTTGAAAAGAAGGCTTCACGTGGGGACAATGAGGTTTCATGAAACTTTTCCATCAAGGTCATGTATTCGCAGGGGTATACACCCTGACGCAGTAGAAGCTCAATAGGAGCATTTGGCATTTGCTGTTTTAAAATTGAGAAATCTTTTTTTCTAAGTGGCTGACCAGATTTTGAAGGGAGGATGACAAAAACTGGTAGCTATCAATGAATTGCAGAGAGACTCGTGACTTGAAATATTGTTAGCTGACGGAGAAGGAAATGTACTTTTCCATGTTATTTGCTATCACATTCAGCTGGTGATCTTGAAGTTTTCCCAGACCCTGCATGATTAAGTGAGCATCATATGCCTTGAGATTATGGAAGACAACTGGTATTAATTTTCGTAGTCTATATTTCAGATTGCATGAAAAATGGAGTGCCCCTCTGTATTTCCCACTCAGATGAACATGATCAGCACATTTGTCACCTCGAAATACTTCTTTCCATAAATAACAGTGGGTGGCACTTTCGAATTCTTCTTTGTTTTCTTCGGTCATCTGAATGGGAACGGTATGCAGTAAGGTCTTTGCCAGCTCTCTTTTTCATGTAAAAGTTCACGTAAAAAATGATCTACTGCGTCTCTGCCTCTGTTACTTTGAATCGGTTTATGACATTGGCCGTCTGGTCCCACGATGACAAATGCATACCCACAGGCTTGATGATGTTGAGTATGGTTGCTGTAGGAGACACTGTGCCTAGGGTCAGCGGATGAAATGGGGACCAGAAAGGATTCAAAGTCAGCATAAATGAAGAATGGGATGGGATGTTGATAATGATGTTTGCTGAATTTCAAATTATTTTCTTCCGGGCGTAGCACTTTAATTCTTTGAGCAGTATGAGATTTACAGTATTGTGTATGTTCATCCAGTAGATCCCGTCTTATGAAAGCTTGTAGACATCTGTAGCAATAGAAAAAGGCATGTTGATGATTAGTGCGATCTTGCATTAAGGCAGAGAAATTCTTGATGTGGCAATAATGATGATTGGTTTCATTGCTGTAGGAGTAAATTAAAGAATTCTTAGTCTTCACGGTCAGAGATATAGATGGGAATGACCTCATTTTCCCACGTGAAGACGTTGATTCTTATATTATTGAGTTCTTCGACCTTTGGTGTTTTTGTGAGGGGCACTGGGCACTCGATGACTCCCAACTTATTTTCGGATTCGTAAACTTGATAATGGCTGACACGATGAGCATTTGCATGAACAGGATGCATTTGGGCCAGCAAAGACCACCCCAGACACTTGGTATCAAGGTTTTCAAAATTAATGATAGCATATTTATTCTGGACTTTTTCGGGGAGGGCCATATAGGAGCTTGCTGCGAATGGGTGGTATTTTGCCACTCGGAGTTCCAGTTTCAGCACTTGGTCGAGAGTCCATCCTGAGCCCATTTGGGTGTATTTATCAAAGGAGGCTTTGATTTTTGTATAGGTCTGCTCCATGTGTGCTTCCAGGGTGACTTCAATCAGGTCAATAGCGAAATTGGAGCGAAAATGCGATATGATGGTTTGCACCTCCCTGTCTGGTGTGGTTCTTATCAGACGAACATGGGCTACTGCGTCCCATCGAATGGCTTGCAGATTTTGCAGCTGCGATCTTAGTTCGTCTGCAATGGGCTGCAGGTTTTCGTCTAGAAAAATATTTAAGTCCTGGTGATTCATTTCGCTGCTTTCGAATGTTACCATATTAAAGTGGCCGTTAATGGCCTGAATTCTGTGATTGCGATTATTGCTGCTTCGTTTAGTGGGGGTGCATTTGCGCTAGGCTGCGCTCGTTTGAGTGTATGGCTGTGCGATGTGCGTTTGTGCCGCAAAAGTTCACTCTTTAGCCAAACAGTTTCTGCACACTCATCACAGGCATGGGGTTGTTTTTCCTTTTCATGGCTTTTTTGGTGACGGTCGCATTTGTCTTTTCTGAAGAAGCATAACCCACATGTGCTGCATGTATAGGGCTTTTATTTGTGTGGGTTTTTTGGTGCCTGCCTAAATTGCCACGTCTAGAAAACGCCTTGTCGCAGGTAGGACATACATGTTGAGCCTTAAAAAGAGAAAAAAAAGTTTTTAAAAATTTATTTTTAAAAAAGAAACATTATTTTATGTAACTCTAAAATGGAAACAATCCTTTTCAAAAATTGTTTAATTAAAAATTTAATTTTATTAAAATCAATGTTTCAATTAAAAATAGTATTAAAAATCAATCCTTCAATTAAAAATTATTTTTGAATACCCATTCTTTTTTTACACACTTAAACTTTGAAAATTTAACAATCCTTTCTTAAACTTAACAAAACAAAATTATAATTAATATTATATTTAAAATTGAATCCATCCTTGAATTAAAAATTTAATTTTTTGAAAATCAGTCCTATAATTAAAAATTTAATTTCTAATATTATTTTCGATTAGCAATTCTTTGTACAATATTTGGAATTGGACATAGTGTAAACTTAAAATTAATAAAACCCCATTCAGAAAAAAAATTAAACTCTTTAAAACTTAAATGAATTTAATTATTTCCCTTTCACAATAAGTTTTTATTAGAAACGTACCTGGTTTTTCATAGATCCGCCTGTCATAAAAACAGGTGCTGCATGAGAGGGCCCGGGAACTGCTTCATAATAGTGTCCAGCGTTAGAGGGTCCGGCGTTAGAGTGTCCGGCGACAGAGGTTCTGCCGATAGAGGGTCCGGCGACAGAGGGTCCGGCGTTAGAGTGTTCAGTGACAGAAGGTCCAAGAACAGGTGCTGCTGGATTAGAGGGTCCTGGAGCTGCTGCATGGTTTCGATGTGTGTGAATATGTTTCTTTAGAACTTAAACCCTTGAAAAAGATTTCAAGCACATTGCACATTTTAGGGAAGGCACTTTATCATGGGTCCTGCGATGTCGTATCAATGAGTCTCTTCGCGAAAACGATTTTTCAATAATTATTAATTCTCTAACCTAATCAGTCAAACTTAATGGATATTTCTGCATCCTACTAACCGTTACAACTGTGTACAGTGATGGCCGGAATTGCGGACACCTTTCGGGGTAAATGCTTTTTTGAAGTTTGATGGCTCATAACACAAAATATTTCTTAGTAATACCATAAAAGCTTTGTAATACCAAAATTTCGATTTTGAATAAGTCATTGTTCCCACTACAACAAGATATTTCTCTTGTTGTCTCCGGCACTAACAATATCGAGGTCAAATTGATATTGCTCAGAATCGGGCAATTAATTTTTAGTTTGAAACATTTTTAATTAATTTAGATTTTGTTCTAATCCGTAGAATACGATCGTTAATTTTCTTTAGATGTACGTTACTATCTTACGTAAATAAATGTATATGGCAAAACTGTAAGTATAAAAGGGAATTTATTTAAATTAAACAAACTTAAATTAGTTCAGTATAAAGAGTAGAAAGAGTTTTTCCTAAAAGAGTATTTATCGTAAATGCGTATTTTTTTTTTCATTGTGTCGCCAACCTAGCGATAAATCGCCAAAACACGAAATTTTATAATAGTCCAAGTGCTAGGAGTGAAAAAACTGCAAATCGTGATACAGTTATACCGTTTGGTCAGTATCTACTCTATATTAATACAAAGCATATACGAAGGGGAGGCATCGTGGAAAGTGCGGAGAATTCAAGATGGCGGCCGTTATTCAAAATGGCGTCATTTTCGGGAATTAGTGCAATTTCGTTTCTATTCATCGTATAAAAGCATGTTTGATGGAAATTTAGATGTTTTTAGATAAAAAATATTATTTGTAACACTTTACAGCACAGTCGAAAAGTATTTATTAATTCAGTTTGCTGTTTGTCTGTCTGTCTGGTCGTCTGTCTAGTCGCGCACTAACTCAAAAAAAAAATAACCGGATATCCAGATAATTAAAATATGGTATTGTAGTATACCGTAACAAGTTCGGTATTCATTTTCAAGTGTGCATCATTCATAGGTCATTTACAGGGGCAATCAAAAGTATTCGGTTACATTATGGTCTGTAGACGAAAATCGCTTGCAATGTGTTTTAATGATGTTATACTCTTTGTAACATATTCAAATTAATATACATCAGTGCGGTGCAGCACAAGATAGTTACTGTAGAATATGCAGTGCATAGCAGTTTTCGCTCATTTACAGGGGCTCACAAAATAATACGGTCACAGGACTTTCAATAAAAACAATGCTGTCTATGCGCGTTTTTATTTTTATAATGTGTTTTTGAACTTTGCTAGATATGAAAGAATTGCAAATTCTCACCTTTCCAGGAACAGGCGATGCTTTAATTTATTTATGATAGGCCAGTTCTTATTAACATTTTAAAGCCTCACTAGTCTTCTAAAACCTTTAATAATTACTACATTAACACATTTTAACCCCATTTATGTAACGATATTGAGAGTTTTAGCTGCCAAAGAATAGATTTTATATGGGATAGATACATTACACCAAGCATTAAAGGTGAAACCAGACAAAATGGCAAGATTTCTTAAGAAATTAAAGTAATAAAGAAGAGTTATTTAATCTGCTTGGAACACTAGCCATAAATACCATAAAAATACACAAGTTATAACCACTTCATGTGAAGAAGTTAAAGGAAATAATATTGCACTAAGTTCCTTAATTGGAATGACTTGCCCTGGTCATGAAGAAGCTGATACACGGATAATCTTGCACCTCAAAGATATGACAGAAACGGATTGAAAAATATTGTTATACGCTCTGTAGATACTGATGTATAAGTTTTAGCAATTGCACATTTCTTTACTTTGTCAGATAGACACCTGCAAACCGTTTGGATTGCATTTGGAACAGGGAAGAATTACAGACTTATTCCCGTCCATACTGTAGCTGCAGCAATTGTAAAAGAAAAAGAAATGTCGTTACTAGAATTCCATGCTTTCACAGGCTGCGACAGCAATCCTGGTTTCGCAGGAAAAACAAAAAAGTGAGCTTGGAAGACATGGATTCTCTATAAAGATTCTACTATCGCATTTTCATTTTTATCAAAACCGCAAACTTCCATACCTGACGATATTCTAAATATTTTAGAAAAATTCGTAGTATTGTTGTACTATTCAACATGTAACAGCATAAGTGTAAATGGTGCTAGACAGGAATTGTTTATGAGAAAAAATCGTCCTATTAAAAATCTTCCACCAACCAAGGGTGCACTAGAGCAACGTATTTTAGGGAGTGCTTTCCAAGCTGGACACATTTGGGGACAAGCACATGAGTGGTAAATATGTCCCCCCTCTAGAAACAAATGGGGATGGTGGTTGGATAATTTTTCATGGAAATTAAAATGATCGGAGTTGCCCGAGATTGCAGATTCTTGCAAAGAACTAATAAAATGTATGTGCAAAATCTGCAAAAATAAGTGTAGTTGTAGGAAGGTTGGTCTTTCTTGCACATTATTGTGCAACTGTAAAAACGAATGTGAATAAGAAATAATATGCTACAAACTAAAGTTTCTATATTCTGCAATTTTATGTCATTCATTTGTTGTAGCATTCATTTCTTAATATGTTCTATAAGTAAGACATTAGTAAAATGCATTTTTATTATTTATTTAATCCATTCATTTTACTCACTATACAATAAATAATACTTTAATAATTGAACTAGTTTCTTTTTAAGTATATTTCTGATATTGAAAAGAAAATTTTTGATTACAAAAATCGAAAGTGACATCAAAGACACTTTTATATGACGAAAACAGAAAAAATTGAATGACAGCCTAAATCTTAAATTCCTAAGACATTTCATTATGCCTCTCTTATATGCATTATTTTACTATACAGAAGATAATGACCAATAGGGATATTATTATTAAAAATTGCAGTTATTTCATACCTAGCACCTCCCTTAATAACAATCGATTTAGCTGATGATCTATAAAATTTATACACAAGTTTTAAAGGCACTGTGCTCGGAGACATTAATGTAACGGTAACCGTATTATTTTGTGAACCCCTGTAAATGAACGAAAACTGCTATGCACTGCTTATTCTATAGTAAGTATCTTGTACTGCACCGCACTGATGTATATTAATTTGAATATGTTACAAAGAGTATAACATCATTAAAACACATTGCAAGCGATTCGTCTACAGACCATAATGGAACCGAATACTTTTGATTGCCCCTGTAAATGAACTATGAACGATGCACACTTGAAAATGAATACCGAACTTGTTACGGTATACTACAATGCCATATTTTAATTATCTGGGTATCCGGTTATTTTTTTTGAGTTAGTGCGCGACTAGACAGACGACCAGACAGACAGACAAACAGGCAAACTGAATCCATAAATACTTTTCGACTGTGCTGTAAAGTGGTACAAATAATATTATTTATCTAAAAATATCTAAATTTCCATCAAACATGCTTTTATACGATGAATAGAAACGAAATTGCACTAATTCTCGAAAATGACGCCATTTTGAATAACGGCCGCTATCTTGAATTCCCCGTACTTTCCACGATGCCTCCCCTTCTTATTTGCTTTGTATTAATATAGAGTAGATACTGACCAATCGGTATAACTGTATCACGATGTGCAGTTTTCACTTTATTTTTGTCGTGTAGCACTTGGACTATAATTTTTTTACAGACGTTATATCGAGGTTATTCGCAAATTATTGTTGCCAAATTATTATGAAATAATTAATACATTATTGATTAACCTGTACTTATTCTTGAAATGTTGAATGACCTTTCCCATCTCACCTTATATTCCAAACCCTTGAAGTAAAATGATTTATTCCGGGCAAGCAAGGAAACGCGAAGACACTACAACTCAACTTAACAATTAGTTTTTCACTGATGATGTAGTTCGGTTGAAAACGTTTTGAAATTTTAAAAGGACTTTAATGTTCTTTTAAATGTTTTATGTATGTTTCTACGCACCTTCAAGCAATATATTTACATTTAGCTGTATCTTTATGAATTTCAGAAGCAACTCTATTGCTTAAGAGGTAAGCATTTAGGCTTTGTGTGTCCTTTAGGCGTGATAAACGTTTTTACATTGTTGGTAGTTTTAGAGGTGTGAAGCATATAATAAGGTGAAATAAAAATTCAGTACATATATCAGAGTTAAAAATATATTTTGCGCTCTTTTATTATTTATTTTTGCACTGTCGTGCTTCACCACGTTTTCATTTCCTTTTTAAATAGCATATAGCTTCATTACTTACCCATCATACGTAGTATAGGGTAAGTCTTGTAATAGTTTTGAAAATCGAAAAAAAAAATTTGACGGATTTACACGTTTTAGACACTGGAGATTCCGAAAAACATATTTTTAGAAAAAAAAATTTGCCGTCCGTCTGTGTGTCTGTGTGTCTCTGTGTCTGTAAACGCTCTATCTCCCGAAAAAATTAAGATAGAAACTTGCAATTTGGTATGTACTTAGTATGTAATAATGGGAAGAAGCCTATTTCATTTCAATAACCTCGATTAACCGGAACTATTTTTTTCGGACTCTCGAACTATTCGTTCTGATAAAAGGTATATAAAATTTTTCGAAATTGTTTATTTTAAGAAATGAATATAAAAGACAATAAAAAAACAAATTTTGCTTAAAGCATGAAGTCGATCGGATAATGAGTTGTCGAGCTATTTGGAATCCTATTTCCCACACTCTTCGATTTTTCATGACCCTGTATTTCATCCAAATTTCACTTCAAAGATATATTTTAATTGAAAATTTGACGCTTAATCAGATGCAATAAACCGCTCGTTAATAAGATTTTTATTTTTGGAGTTATAAGGATGTTTCTTTTATTCAATTCAGTAATCGAGCCTTTAAAGTTTATGACGTCATGAAGCCACGATTTTATTTGAATTGCAATGCATTTTATAAGTAGTTTACACATTTTTATGGTAAGTATTACGGTGGCCCCCAACGACTAGTTGTAATGTTGTATGATGATCTTTAAATTATTTTGATCACCCCAAAGTCTCACCTGTAGTTGTTAATTGACAAATATTCTCAAACCTATTTACTAGCATAATCACTTTAAATAATATTATTTGAGACTAAAACACAAATTAAATCAACATCCTTCAATGCACAAATGTAAATTAGCATAAATAGAAGCGATAAAAAAGTCCTTCCGGCCTGTACCGGGAGGAAAAGGTAGCATTCCTATATCTTCGTTTTAAAATTTTAGCTAATGTTACACGAAAACAGCAAGTTAAAATGCAAAGAAAACGTTTACAAAAGATTCGTTAATACTGAATTTGAATAAGAAATTCGCCAAATGATTGAGCAATAGCCAAATTGGCTTCATTTATGAAGACTTATTTTGGTCGCCAAATTTCGCGATGTTTCGCCAAATGTCGCCAATTTTGGCGAGAATGTGGCGCTAACGGATATGAATATATAGTTTTATGCGTATGATTGGGAAAATTATTACAACAATGAATGGAAATAATTTGCGAGTAATCGCGTTAATGTGCTGTTTTGTTTCAAAATGTCAGCCACCCTAGAATTTCAAACTGCTCTATCTCAGCCATTTTTTAAGATAGAGGTAAACCAAAAAATGCTCTGGAATCCTCGTATCAAGGCCTAACACTTAATTAAAAAATAAATATGAATTTTTAACATTTTTGCATATTTATTTTAGTTTTTAAATTTTAAGTGGCCGCCATCTTGAAACAAAATGGCGGACCAAGCTGGCCAACGAACTCGGTCGAGACATTGGTGAGCTTAATACACACAATTAGTTTCATCAAAATTGATTTATAAATACGAGCGTTATCGTATGACATAGCTCATATATATATATATATATATATATATATATATAAATCAACATTTAAACGGAGGGTGGTTTTGGGGTCTGGGGGTCATGATCGGTGAAAATATATCGAAATTTTCCGGAACTGCTTTCCTCCGAACGGCTGCAATACGTAGCTTTATATTTTTTTGTATTGAAAGCTACCTAATAGTATTAACAAGTATGTACATACTGAAGACACTTGCTCTTGTAGAAACCGTATGAAATTTCCAATATATGAAAAATTTTATATGATTTTACATATAAAATTTTAAACATGTAATTTGGAATTACAGAAAAAATTTACTTCCAGTACTAAAAAAATTCCCAGAGAACTTATATGAAATGTGTACGTGACACAAGTCCTACAATATTTAATTTTTCGAAAGTTTTTCGAAGAATAAATTAAACCAATATCCTTCAAAGAATTAATCTAAAAAGAGATAAATAGAAATAATAAAATAGGATTAACAAAGATTCAAATACTCAAGACACTTAATCTTAGAGAAAGCGTATGAAATTTCCAACATATGAAAGAATTTTAAATGATCTTATATGTAAAAGTTTAAACATGCAATTTGGGATTATCAGAAAAACTTTTCTTCTGTAAAATGCGATAAAGAGTTGGTTAATTGTATGTGTTTTTAATTATCGTGAGCGACAGGTTTTTCTTAATTAATGCATTGTTTTTTTTTAAGTATTAAGTTAATGCAGACACGGGAAACAACTAGTCATATAGAAATGGGCTATTCTCAGAAAAGTCAAAATTTATGTCCTTTACCAGAAAAATTAAATTTAATGAGTCTAACAGGAAGGTTTTAATTTTACTTTAAGAAATACTGTAATGAACTAATGAACTACATTGTGCAATAGTGCGAACAAAGGAAAAATAGTAACTTGAATATTTAAAAAAATTAAAAGTTCCAAATGTCATTACCATGGCATATCCCTAACTGCAAATTTCATGGTTCAAAATTATAGTGTGCAGTGCTAGAAAGCATCAGAGCAAGATTTGAGTTTTCTACTGGGTACTAATCTGTTGCGAAAAATGTAGCACCGCTCGGTGTACATGCCATTTTGATTGCTAAGGGATAAAATATAAAAGTTAGCACTGGCGTATTCTAAAGATGTTTTTATAGAAAAAAGAAAGTGTGTCAGCATTCGCTGTGAGCTCTTTTAATTATTCAACACGCAGCCTTCATGAACCGTCAGAACTTGCATCAATGTAAGATAACAATTTTGTTTAATTTAAACCAGGATATTGCAACAGCTCATATGTTACAACATTCCATTTCAACAAATGTCTGTTCAGGAATTTTTGCAATTTTTCGTTTAATTTTTCTGCGCGAATCAAATACATTTATATTTAAGATAGGTGTGGGGAAATTTCCCTTATACCATATAGCTATTGGAGTTTCAGAACAGTGGCCATATTGAACCACCTTTATAAGTAACGATAATAGTGGCGGTTCGTAACTGGATTTGTTTGGGGGCATTAATTACATGACTGAAAAATTTATTATTTTGTTACCATTATTATTTCAAAGAAATATTTTACTTCTTTAATGGTACAATTTTCGGGCAATATATAAAGGAAAAATCTATTTTTTGTTAAAAAGTAGTAAGAGAAGACTAAATTTTCCAGACATGCATTTAGTGCCCCAAATAAAGCCAATCACGAGCCGTCACTGACGATAAACATTGTCATTTATTATGAAGAACATTTGTGTTTGGTGTTTTATTTAGGAATTACGGATACATTTATGAGAAATATTACTCTAGCAGCATCAAAAATGTCCCCGTGGGGTATTTTGGTACTATTTTCTCTTTTAAATTCGAAACCGCGTGCTTCATTGTATACATTATGTATACATGTGTTATATTTCTCTCAATTGATCACCCACTAAAGGACGCCGAACACAATCTTCTTGTCGCACAGTACAAAGTTCGCTAAAAACTCAAAAAAAAATATATATGAATTAAATATTTAATATTTTTTTGTCTGTTTATTATTCATATTAGCTATACATAATACACTGTAAAGAAAATTCCATAAAAATACAGAGATTGAATTGGCAATCCGTTTTCAGTAGGACTTTCGTATTTTATTGACATTTTCTTTAGAAAAAAGATAATGTAATTAATACTGCATCTTTGTTACATATCAAAGACATTTTTAAATTCATATACAATACATTCTTACACATTTAACCCTTCGGAACCGGCTGCTTTTATACAAATTTTATTCGGTTGGCACCACTTTCTTTTAGAAAGCTACATTTACTTAAACTATCACCAAAATGCTCTAATTAGAGAAAGCAAATATTACTTTTCTTTTTTACTGGTGTTTAAACTAAATTCTGTATGCTCTTTTTGAGGGTGCATATATGCACCCATGGTCCCGAATGGGTTAAAAAATGAGTTTTATTGAAAGTAGTGCAGCAATTAAAATATCAAATTGATTGTCACTAAAATTTTCGCCATTTTATGATCTTTCTTCTCTTTTCTAACACAGTATGATCCCGGAATTGTTCAACAGGCGTTGTGGTCTTTTGGTTTCTTTTCCCTCACATAAGTCGGTAACCAATGACATCATATATCATTTCGAAAAAATCGAAGAGGGATGCTAGTGATATCCCCAACCACATCCCTAAGTATCCGCCAATGTAGCTAAATAGCTCGATACTCTAAAATATGAATAAGATATAAATTAAACATTTTTTAATGGTTTATACAAATTTAACACTGTATATCATTTAAACATATTGCCTTTTTTAGAAGGTCAAGATAATGGCAATGGATATCGAAATAATTAAAACCGTACAAAATATTTACCTCAAACCTTGGTATCTGCTTGAACTTTTGAACCATCATCCGACTATAAGTTACTATAATTCCCAACGATTTATATCTAAAATATAATAAATGTTGAATACAAACTAATTTTATGTAGACAGAAAAAATTACCAAAATGTTTATAGTTGTCTGTGTTCAAAAATAGAGAAATGATAATGTAATTAATACTGCATCTTTGTTACATATCAAAGACATTTATAAATGCATATAGAATACATTCTTACACATTCAAGAAATGAGTTTTATTGAAAGTAGTGAAGCAATTAAAATATCAAATTGATTGTCACTAAAATTTTCTCCTTTTTATGATCTTTCTTCTCTTTTCTAACACAGTATGATCCCGGAATTGTTCAACAGGCGTTGTGGTCTTTTGGTTTCTTTTCCCTCTCATAAGTCGGTAACCAAAGAAATCATATATCATTTCGAAAAAATCAAACAGGGATGCTAGTGATATCCCCAACCACATCCCTAAGTATCCGCCAATGTAGCTAAATAGCTCTATACTCTAAAATATGAATAAGAATAAATTAAACATTTTTTAATGGTTTATACAAATTTAACACTGTATAACATTTAAACATTTTGCCTTTTTTAGAAGGTCAAGATAATGTCAATGGATATCGAAATAATTAAAACCGTACAAAATATTTACCTCAAACCTTGGTATCTGCTTGAACTTTTGAACCATCATCCGACTATAAGTTACTAGAATTCCCAACAACTTATATCTAAAATATAATAAATATTGAATACAAACTAATTTTATGTAGACAGAGAAAATTTACCACAATGTTTACAGTTGTCTGTGTTCAAAAATAAAGTAAAAAATTGTATGATATTAGATATTACAATTCTGAATACGGACAAACAGATGCCTCCTTGCAATTCCATGAAATTATAAGCTACGTATTGTAATCAATTGTAGATGTATCACCCGATTATAAATTATTATATTCCCCACTTCTTTATTTCGAAAACAGAAAAACAAATTTTTTAAAAAATATTTAATTTGAAGTCACAAATTACGCAAACATAGAATATGGATTTTTTTTTTAAATAATAATGTTAAAATAAGATACGAAAAATATTTGTTATAATTACATATTGGAAAATGCTGCATATTTTAGTAATATAAATAGGGCAAATTTGTGAAATGACCACCTTAATTTTACCAAGTGCATTTTTATCTTAATATTCCAATGTGTCGACATCTACTAATATACCTTAAATTCTGTGTCAGTTGTATTATTAGATAACTTATCTATCTGGTGTAAAAACAGGTATTTCTATTATTTTTCTGTAGACTTAGCAGAAGCACGTAAGAATGGTGTAAGAAGTAAAAAACTTAAATAAAGTCTATCTGTACTAAAAATGGTTTATTTATGTATTTATTAATATGAATATGAGCTAAGATTACATATATTACCGGTTTCCCTAAAACGTTTGTTAACCCTTTGAGGGGCGGTGGTATATATTATGTACCACCTAATTTTAATCAAATTCAAACCAGAAACTTTTAATTAAATTTTACTTTTTTAACTTTGACGAGAAAAAGGTTGAAAAATTACTTATTCTTATTTTGAACAAAATTCTTTCCTAAATTCCGGTGGGAATTCAACGTTACTGGCGCCCAAGGGCTTGCCCCTGAAACGGTTAAAATTCATTTTAGGATAAAAAGTAGAATTTCTGCACATGATGCCAGTCATGCCATAGCTTCCTTAAGTACGTGGGTAAGTCATTAAGTAAGCCACAAAAGATAATTAAATAATAACTTATAATGATATTCACTTCAAAACTATTTTTATTTCTCAACATATTCTCCACCAATATTTATGCACTTTTATCACCGTTTTATCAGTACTCCATCACCACCTGCATAATATTCTTTAGGTTGCTGTCTCAGCAATATTAGGACTTCAAGTTGAACACAGGAGACGATTCAAAAGTTTGGTTGGCAACTTCTTCAACATCCACCATACAGCGTCGACTTAGCACTTCGATTTTCATCAGTTTAGTCCACTAAAAACCATCTTGGGAGCAAGATGATGTTGACAAATGATGAAAAGTTTCAACTTGAAGTCCTAATGTGGCTGAGACAGCAACCCAAAGAATGTTATGCAGCTGGTGTTGGGGCACTGATAAAACGGTGATATAAGTGCATAAATATTGGTGGAGAATATGTTGAAAATAAAAATAGTTTTGAAGTGAATATCATTGCAAGTTATTATTTAATTATCTTTTGTGACTTACTTAATGACTTGCCCTCGTAAATGGCTGCCGTTTTCACAGAATTCTTTCGTTAAGCACTGGAGCAAAAGAAAAGCCGCCAGATGGCAGAACGTACGAGCTCAAAATTTTGAAGCGGAAAAGAAAATTTGTTGATCCTAAAACTGTTTAGAATCAATTATCTTCATCGTATATTTATATTGCATAAGATAAATGTATTTATATCGAAAATTAATGTTTGTGGATAGAAGTAGGTAACAACTTTTTTTTTCTTTTCGGTTCGACCCCTCTAAAGTATTAATAATATACAAAGCAATTCTTAATTTTCGAATTTTATATAAATGTTACTTTTCTACACTCAAAATTTGATCAAAGGATTAAATTTTGAGACCAATAATTCAAAATTATAATTTTGAATTTTGTATTATAGTTCCTAACAAAAATGTACAACTTATGTTGTACATGAGAAAACATTCCGACGGGGTGTGAGTTTGTGCAGAGTAAACCAAATGTAAAACGTCACAGGAAAATGCAAGGCAGATAGTAAAGCAATCAATAAGGAATTGTAACATTGGAACAGATGCTTTACACTCACGCAGCGATGTTTGGCGAATTTTTGGTTGGCACGATTTTCAAGCCCGCGCCAAACCAAGAACTTAATACAATAGCTAGGTTGCCATTAAAGGAAAAAAATCCCCTAAATTTGTCGACTTTTTTCCTTTTTATAACCGATTACAAAAAAATACTGTGCTCGAGTGTATGACATCATAGCCGTAACATTTGCCAGAGCAAGGTATTTGAGCAATTAGCTAGAATATTATACAATTTATTATACAGCTATTTATAATATTATACAGCTTATACAATTTTACATTGTTTTATAGTTTACAATTCATTCGGGAGGCATCTACTTAAAAGGGGACATCGTCAAAAAAAAAAAAAAAAAAAAAAAAATGTAATACTGTAGACAGTGTCATGTCGTGCCAAATAGCAGTGCTGCTAGCACTGGTATTCACCATCTACACGAAAAGCCGTTAAAGTGTGAAAACCTTGGTCCGCCGTTCAAATTGTATTCACCATTAACCTAAATGAACTTCGGCCTCGAACAGGTATAATCAGGTAATTTTGTATTAGCATTTGAACGCTTGACATAAGTTTTCGCGCTTAACCAACAGTTAAGGTAGATACTGAATAGTAGCTTAAATGGTTCACGTCACACAGAACATTTGTAAGCCGTTACTTCCCCCCAAATCGTATTATATATATAAATTAAGTTGCACAAACTTCCATTGCAGCTGGTGGCCAAGAATATGAAATACGAAGTTTCATCAACTATGAACGAAACTTTTAAAAATATTATTTTTGAAATATTATTTACCAAAATTATTTCAGTTTTATTTTTCTTCACGACTGAGCACGAACTTTCTTTAACATTTATACACTTTTCCTAACATGTTGTTTTTTTCTTTTTTTTTTTAATTCCTACTATTAGCTCACACTCTCTCTCTATATATATCTTGTTCAAATTTTCAATCGTTAATAAAATATATTCTATTCATCCACTCAAGTTCAAATAAATTTTTTTGAACTTGTAGTGGATGACACTTTATGTTAATACAGTTTTTTTTTCAAATATTAATCCATCAATTAAATTTAATTAATTATAATTCAATTTAATTAATAAATTTTAGTTTTAAATGGGAGGAAAAAATTCCTCCTATTGTTTTCATAAATGAAATGAAAGATTTATCTCAAATGAGTGATGCCACAGAAATAAAACACCGCCACGTTAACGAGTGTAAAAAATTATAAAATAATGTTCAAAAAAGATAACGTGGGACATTAATGCTGCACGGGTTTATTTTATATATTTATGATTAAAAAGTGGGAATTGACTTAATTTTTTTTTTATATTACTTGTTTCTTCTAAACATAAAATTAATTAGAACGTGTATGAAGCCAGCTGCGCAATAATTCTTTGACCTTTTTTCATCTGATAAAAATATTTCTCCTCTAGTGCTTCTTTAAGGAGATAGAAACAAATACTAGTCAGACGATAATAAATTCGGACTATAAAAGGAGGTTGTTCGAGTATAATACAGGCAAGCTTCCCTAATATTTCTGTTTTAGTTCACCATCTGTGAGAGTACATTAACTGACTAGTAGAAGAAGAATATTGTGATTGGAATGCGACGTTTGCAAAAGTTATATGCTGCCTTAATATACTCCAAAAGCTTTAAGTGTTATATTGCATTTATTGTACGTCGTTCATGAAGGAAAAAAAAAGTTTAAAATATTCAGTAAATTTGATAAAGTATTGGTGAGAACACTCAATTTTATTTTAATGAAGCAGTTTCACATTTTGTATTTCCATACTATTTCAGGGCTCCCACTAGCGACTCTTTTTATATTCTATTCCTATCACTATTTAAAAAAAATAAATTTTGTATTATATTGCTCTTACACATGTTGTCAAAGCGTATGTGGAAGATTTTTCTTTCAAGAAAGTGGTGCAAGATGGAATAAAAAAATTGTCGCGATTGGCAGACCTGCATTTACATGGCTATTCCATACTGTATCAACTTTTTTTTTAGCTTTTCATGGTCATTATTAAACAATTTATGCAAATTGCATACTTTAGGTTTCTATAGGGGGTGTCATTTCTGAAATGTAGATTCAATCTGTGCCAAATTACAATACATTTTACATTTTCATTTGTTAAAAGTATAATAATTGTACATTGTCACATTAAATATGAAAATAGGCTCTTAATATTTATTTTATTTTTGATACACCCGTATATTCTGCTAATACAATTTCACTTCTTCACCCCCTCTTCATCAACACCAATTCTGTACTCAAGTCACAAATGCAACTTCCGTAGCTTATGAATTACTGATTTCTCCATTTTTTTCCTGAATAATTTTTCTCTCCTTTCTATACTAGTCATCTATAGTAAGAGAAACCATAGAAATAGTAACACTAAAAATACAATATATAACAATGCAGCATCTTTTAACTTACGGAAATTGTGGATCGAGTTAATTTATGGTTACAAATATGGAAATAAACAACCAAGTAAAAATAAAAAATAACATACGTATTTTTAAAAAAAGTACATGAAAATTAAATGATAGCATTTCAAATAATAAGTTCAAAGACTGTGCAATGGTCGGACGTGAATGGTTGGACGTGATTTCGTTCTGACATTTAATAACTATATGAGTGTAACAACGCATGTGTACAGCAAAACTTATTTATTTTAGTTTGTAAGACTATAAGCTCAAACAAAAGAAATTATCATTTTGGAATAAATTTAAAAATCGTTTTTTGAAAAGTTAAGGATATAAAAATATAATAAATTATAACACCTTATAATAATATATTTATTTTAAATGCTAAAAGGTGTAAACTAAAAACTTAATATACAGTAAAATAATATTCATTAGATTGCTGACATGTTCGGTCTCAATCCGATCCATTATCAAAAACAAATGTGAATATTCTATAATTGCACGGTCTTTGAACTTATTATTTGAAATGCTATCATTTAATTTTCATGTACTTTTTTTTAAAATACGTACATTATTTTTTATTTTTACCTGGTTGTTTATTTCCATATTTGTAACCATAAATTAACTCGATCCACAATTTCCGTAAGTTAAAAGATGCTGCATTGTTATATATTGTATTTTTAGTGTTACTATTTCTATGGTTTCTCTTACTATAGATGACTAGTATAGAAAGGAGAGAAAAATTATTTTACTTTCATTGAAATTAATTTGGATGGTTTCTTCTTGATATAAAAAAAAATGTTAAATATATTAAAGTATATATATATATATATATATTAAAGTTAAGTATGTGTTTTAATTTAATAGAGATGGGTGCATTTTGCGGAATACATTTTATGAGTTTTCAGATGAACAATATCTGGCTTTGTAGAACACTCTTTCATTTTTAATGGACTATAGACTATAGTAGATGCTCCACTAGATCTTATATTTCAAAAGAGAAATTATACTTACTTGCAGTGTTCGTCCGTCGAATTACACTGGAAAAGTAAAATATATTTAAAAAATATATATTGAAATATTAAATAATGAAATGTCAATAATTCAAAAAGATACTAAATACTATAAATGATGTATATATATGTTTACTACCTAGATGTTTATACCTATTAAAAAGATAAAAACGACGCAGAAAACTGTTTTAACTAAACACAGGTCAATCTGTTAGAGTATAAATTTACAAAATTAATTGGTAACACAATTAATTTTGAGAAAATATTCGTATATATCTTCATTAAACAATCCTGTACGTTCCGAGCATTATATAAATAATAAGTCCGAAAAGAAATTTCAAACTCACACATGCATATAATAAAACTTAATCATGGATGGAGGGAGGGATAACAAAGAAAATCAATTTAGTAAATTAATTAATATATCTGTTCGCAATGTACACGATTAATTTTGAGAAAATATTCGTATATATCTTCATTAAAAAATCCTGTACGTTCCGAGCATTATATAAATGATAAGTACGATAAGAAATTTGAAACTCTCATATGCATATAATAAAACTTAATCATGGACGGAGGGATAACAAAGAAACTCTCTTTCATAAATTAATTCATATCTCTGTTAGTAATATACAGGATTAATTTATTTTAATGTCTGAGCATTTCGAATTGTCAAACTTTGGACACTGTTCACTTACTGGGAGGTTGGTAGGTGGTACAGTGGTACGGAGTCGGAATGTTTCTCCATCCAATAATTTATGTGGTTTATATGTAACATTACTTTACCACAAGTTACGTTCCCTTAAAGACCCCGAGGGAAAGTAGTCTTTCACATCTGCACGGAGTTTTTCTATAGTAGAAGCAAAGCGCTGATCTAACGCAGAAAAAAAAAATAATAGAAATTGATCAATCTAATGTAGTACTGCAGTATAATAAACTCATGGGAGGAACAGATCGTATGGATCAAAATCTAAATGCATATCGTTGTTCCATACGTTCTAAGAAGTGGTGATGGCCATTATTTATATTCGGGTTAGAAAGTGAACTTCAAAATGCTTGGAATATATACAGATCATCTCCATCTCTTCAAAAACATTAGACCTCTTTTTTAGACGAGAAATATGTTTAACATATTTCCAACGGCCAGAGAGCAATCAGCCTGGACAAGGTAAACCTATTACATAAACACGCAGATGCAAACTACTGGATTAAATTAGATACGACGGCTTAAACCGCTATGTCGAGGTCAATAACAAACAGTTATGTTGTGGAAACTGTGGGAAAAAGGTCCCCAGGAAGTGTAACAAATGTAACATTTTACACGAAAAGTGTTTCCGAGACATTCTGCAATATTTTATTATTTTTTAAATATATTTAATGTATATTCTACTGTTTAAAATACATTTTAACATCTTATCTTAGTAATACCTTAATATTCCTTTATTTTTAATGGTATTTTACTTTAAAAAAATATTGCTTGGTTGAATCTGAAACTGAATCTGTGTATAACTTTAAGAAAAATGTTTAGGATGGTTGCATTATAAATAGATTAAAAAACACTTCCTTAAATAGTTTTAGAAATAAGATGGTTGCTGTAAATTGGCACTTTTTTATAGCTAAAAGTTCCTTCCTCATTGAATATGTTCTTCACCATCTGGTGGTGAATAAATCGACTCAAAAAAGTAAGTGTCTAATTTACCACTAGTCGACATTACTTTGTAGAATTTTACAACAAAATGCTTACTTGAGTTAGATTTTTGCTCCAGTGTCAGTTACTAGTTAGGTGTCAATAACTGGGGTTTCACCCTGCTATTACTTTTCTCACAAAATTAGAGAACTTAGAGAAAATGAGATAGAGTTATTTAATTAGTATAAAGACATCAAAAGTATTTAACCAAAGGTAGTCAGATCTCCAATTCAACTTTCCAATGTTATGTCTATGAGTTTGGAATGCAATTGTGTTTTGCAAATTTATCTTCTAAAGATTAATTGTTCTAACTTCCTTTTAATGTATACGCTTCTTAAAGGATGTCTCATTTTCTCTGTTGATAAATTAATCCTAAAATATACACCTACTTTTATTTTAAATGCTAAAGTCTTACTCATAACTGGTAAGCTTCAATCAGTTTTTAACGCATTACTGGCGATTAATGATGCAATTCAATGGGCAAACTCAACAAAGCACGTTTCGTTCACAATCTTAACAGATAGTCTTCGAGCCTTCAAGCTTTGAAGAACGTTTTTACAACAGCTTACACAGTCTCAAATATAATAAAATTACTCCAAAGCACCTCAAAGATAATCTCTTTTAAATAGATCAGAGGTCACTCGGGTATTGGGGTTAAAGAAAAAGCGGACAGCTTAGCAAAATCAGCCATTATCCTCTCATCACCAGAAAATCAACGTTTTTATCCTTTCCCAGCATCTTATCTCAAAAAACATCTCAGATAAAATTAAGCATATATTTTAGAAATATTTGGTCAACTTAAAAAAGAAAAGATATCCTTTAAGAAGAGTATACAGAAAAATGAAACTTAAAATATTAATGTTTATATGAAATACTTTAAAAATATGAATGCATTCCATACCCATAAGTTTAACATTGAAGAGGGAAATTTCAGATCTGACTAAGCAATAGCCATAAATATAATGTTTACACCTGATAATATTGAATAAATAAATAAATGAACTTTTTCTGTGAACTGCACAAGAAGGACTTGCTGAAAGACTTTTTATTTTTCGTGTATTTTCCTGTTTATTTTATTTTATTTTATTTTATTTCTTTTTTGCAACTTTACAGTCTTGGAAAAAAAATTAATTTGCTAACTTTTCTAACATTATTAGGTTTAAGATCCTTGAAAATGGTTATCTTTCAAATTCAAATCAGTTCCTGTTTAATTGGTTCAAGGACTATGCTGAAAAAATATTTTGTTTGAGAAAATACGTGACAAAAACAAACTATACGTTTTTCAGGAGACACACTGCTTCATTCAAAGGTCCAAAATTTCATAAATATTTAATCAATCGGAAATTGTACCAGACGCATACACTATACACTTCACGAATTCAAAATTAAGTGGATATTTAGTACAAAACAAATTGGAATCACTTTCGTATTTAACAATTGTGCTGCTAGCACAACATTAACGCATGTCTTTTTTGTTACAAAAGTATAACCTTAATGTTACGCCGACAGTTTCATTACAGAATCGTTAATCCTTTCTTAACAGAATACTAATGAGAAGTAATCTATCCCATTCACAAAATATTTAACCTTTGAAAGAGTACTATTGCGTTGTTTAGCATTCACTTTCACCTCTAAAATCTCTCAGATGCAATAGTCTAATGGATTTAGATCCGGTGAAGAAGGTGGACAATCTTATTGCATAAAAAATTTCGGACAATAGACATGGGACATCTGTTGATTTTGCTTGGCGCCAAGGTTCAGAATCTTTCTTACTTATCCAATTTTTTCGAGGGATACAATCTCTCAACATTTGGAAATAGATTTGTAGCGAATATGTCTTATTTGTAATTTTCCACATTGATATTTACCCTTTTTTTCCATTATTTGACACTACAGCCTAAACCATAACAGAATTCTTATTCTGAAAGCGTGTAACAGTTTGAAGTTTTTTCAGTATATCTTCGATAGTTGTTGAATATACAACATCATTTTTAGCAATATAACATTCTTCAGTGTAAAACAGATTTTCATCAGAAAATATTATTTTATCAACACTTTTGCTACCATGCCACTTGAGCAATGTCTTGCATCTTTGTAACCTTTTTTTCATATGTGTGGCAGTCCAACCTTGAACATTTCTTTTGCGATAAGGACTATCCAATAATCGATTTATAGCTCTGTATATAAATATCCTATTAAATTCAAGGCATTTTAATTTCTTAATGATTTTACTTACAGAAAATCTAGGATCAAAGAGCTCTTAAACAATAAACATTTTGTCTTCTATCTTTAAAATAGTTATAAATTTTTGCTTTATAAAAATGTGTCTTCATTAATACAAAATTTCAAATCGCAGAAATAGACAGATGAATTATTTTCCCAAACGATTAAAATTAATTCTTATTTTCTTAGTGTAACACTATTTTGTAGCCACCCTCGAGTTCTAGAGCTATTGGAAAAAGTTTTTTAATTAAGTGATCCTGATTATAAAGTATAAGCTTTTTTAAACAGTTCTGCTCAACGAATTTTGACTATTAGTTAGATAAGTTATACAAACAAAATGCGATATTTATATGTAGAATTTGCATTTCGAATTGGAACACTTACATTCTACATGCACGGAGATCCTAGCAGAAGCTAGTAGAAATATAGTTGACAAATAAATTAAATCTCCGTATCATCTGATTATATATCATCTGATGTTTAGAAGATTAGAAATTTAAATCTGTCAATAAAAATGGTCTCGGGATTTTTTAAAAAGTTAAACATCATAAAATACAACTAAGAAAAAAAGCCCCTTACCTCTAGATAATATCGATGTTTTTAAATTATTAGCAATTTATAAATATTATCAAAAATGCCCGTCATTATTATGCAAATCAGTGCTTATACGGCTACTTTCCGTTCTTATAAATCAGACAGTTATTGAATGGCTTTTGGTAAAAGAAATTTAATAAACATAATTTATATTTCACTTAGATGTTCATAAAATGTGGACAATTACATACCAAATTGTGGAAATCCCTAAATGTTTCCGAAGTAAAGTGGTAAATCATTTCTCTGAAATAAATAAATAAATAAATAAATAAGATTATATATACAGGGATTATATACAGGGTGTTTCATAAAAAATGGGGAAAATTTAAGAGGTAATAGTACACATCCAAACAAACAACTTTCATATAAGAATGCATGGTCGAAAGTAAAACGCAAAGATGCTGGCGCATTGGAAACTTGGTCAATGAAATCGTTAAAGCTCCATTCCTGTTGCGAGTTATCAGGAGATGAACGACAGTAATAGCATGCAAATGTGATATGGGGAAGAAGAAGAACGCGTATGCAAAATTTCGCCTCGATTAATACATAAAAGCCGCTGTTCGGAGTGTACAACTGTCAATCGCGGAATATGTGGCCCTTCTCTAATAGGGAAAAGGCTGATATGCATTTTATCTAGGGAACTGCAAATGGAAATGGTTCAGAGGCTCAACGATTGTACGGAGAGTGGTTTCCCAACAGGAGGTTGCCCTACCATAAAGCATTTGAGCGCTTGAACCGACAGTTGTGTGAGACGGGATCTTTTCTCGTTTGCCGGCCGGATGCAGATCGTGAAAAGCCGGACGGAACGCTAGTTGTCAAAAAAGCCATTCTGGATATGGTGGCTGATCAGCTAAGTACACGTACATGAGCAGGGGCTAAGCAGTTACATGTATCACACTCCCCGACATGGCGAGTACAGAAGTATAAACATTTATATCCGTATCATGTTCAACGAGTCCAGGAATTGACTCAAATGGATTATCCTCGTCTTATGGAATCAGCCGCTGGTTTCTGCAGCATTACGCGGTAAATTCAGATTTTTGGGCAACTGTATGTTTCACGGATGACTGTACCTTCACACATGAAGCTGCATTTAACACTCACAATCAACATGTGTGGGCGGATGTAAATACACATGTCACTTATTCACATGCTCATCAGCAACGCTTTTCTACCAGTGTTTGGACAGGAACAATCGGAGATCACCTACTCGGATCTTATCTTCAGCCAGAACACATTGACGGAAAAAAATGCTTCACGTTTCTGGAGCAGGTGCAGACAGACATGTTGAACGCCGTTCCCCTACACATCCGGCGGGTGATGGAGCACCAGGCCATTATGTACGAGGCGTGCAAAACTATCTGGATATAACATTTCTCAACGGCCACTGCGCTCGCCAGATCTTTCATGTCTCGATTTCTTTTTATGGGGACATCTGAAGGCCCTTATGAATGAGACTCCGGTTAAGTCTAAAGAAGACCTCGTTGGCAGACTTTCGGCCGCTTCATGGGAAATGCGCGAATGCGTGTTGTTTTTCAAAAAGTTTGACAATCCTTTCTTTGCCGTTGTAGTGCATGGCACTGCCGATCGCTGTTTTGAACACTTATTGTAATTATATGTCTTTAAACTTGCCTTTGTCAATTAATCGTTTTTGTGTATTTTTGCCTTGTATAACAACCTCACCTTCGGCGCACTCTAACCTCTGCGTTTTAATTCCGACCATGCATACTTTGATGAAAGTTATTTGTTTGGATGTGTACTATCACCTCTTCATGTTTTGCCCATATTTTATGAAACACCCTATATATATATATAATTGCATAAGTGTAAAAAAGGAAAAAGAAAAGAAGTAGCAAATATGTCAAACTGAAGAATTTTTTATTTATTTATGTTTATCATCGAAAATTACAACCATTATTAATCCAAGGCTGGATGTAAGTCTGCCCCAGATTTTTCATTGTTTCCTGTCTAGTTCTTCGGTCATCTAATTTAATTCATTTTCTAATTTTGTCAATCCACCTTACCTGAGTTCGTGTCCTCTGTCGTTTTACATCTATTTGACTTACCGCTAAAGGGTATTTTCAATTCGTGTATTGTCTTGTCTTCTTCCAATGCTCCGAGCTAGAGATGGGCATTATTTAACGTATTAGGATAAATAACAGTGTTATTGTCTCATAGTTCATTATTGAGTAATAGGTTAACAGAAAGTCCCAGTTAAATGTGGAACGCATTAACCACAAAGTATTTAAAAAAAGGCTGAAACAATAGTTTTTAATATTAAAATTATTATAAAATGTTTCGGAAATTTATTTTCCATATTAACAACAAAAAAAAATGTTGAAAATGTACTTTCGAATCAAAAGAAAAAGCTATTTTAAATGCTTATTATGACACGCCAAAAGAAGGAAAAAACAGAATCAAAATCAATCAAAAATCTCCTTTAATGTCTATTCAAGCCTTCAGTTAGATTGCGAAGAACTGAGTGAGAATCAGTAAAGCATAAAAACTGGGAGGCAATATCGTAAGCATTGAATCACAGTTCAATTCCCATCCAAACATCATGCAGTCGCCTATCAATCTTTGAAAAATAACATATTCTTTATCTACAACTGTTTAAATAATTCCCCAAAACCATGTAAGCTTCACAGTTATTTATTTTATTGCAAAATTATCATTACTGTTGATTTGTCTAATACTGCAACTGCTGTCATAGTTATCTAACGTAAACAATTGCAGTCTGTTATACAGATTCATAGAATAATTTTAGACAATGAGTTTTTTTTGGAATGTAAAGTAAAGCATGTTTTTTAATGAAAGATATTGGAAGATGGGAACATAAGAATGATTTCGATTGATCGCATTTTCCTCTAAATAGACACTTAATGAAAATATTTAACTTCCCTATACTTATAAATAGATAGATTTTAGTAATACCTTTCAACATTTTTTTTTATCTTGTAAATAGTTATACTATTCGAAAATATTTTATATCTGTGGTAATTGTTTTATTTTCACGAATTGTATACTTATAAATAGATATATTGATAAAAATGTTTTGTCTGTTTGTAAATATTTTTAATATAGTGTTTTACAACTATGATGCTTCTAAATATATTCATTTAAAGATATTATTTTATTAGTATAACTTGAGAAGTGCTGAGACAACATGAGAAAATAAATATATTTTTATAAGTATACAGTTCATAAAATAAAATAATTATTTACACATACGAAATCTTTTGACATAATATCTATACTTACAAGATTAAAAAATATATTTATTTAAAGGTATTAAAAGTAATACATCTATTTTGGGAAATAAAGCATTTTCATAATGCATATGTATCTGTTTACAGCATTGAATTCACGAGACCGGATTTTAAAGAAGAATTATTTATAGATTTATAAATCAAATTTTCAATTATATTTGTTTATAAATATCTGATTCATAAAAAATGAAGTAAAAACGTATAGTATAAGTGAAATTAGGAATTTGTTCTGTCATTTTACATCTTGAGGGGCACCGGTATATAATATATACCACTTTTTAATATATAACTATTATTAAATAAAAATATTTAGTATTGTTTTTTGCAGATTGGGAATTTAAAAATTCATTATTAAAAATTACTGGTGTTGAAACATCGCAAAATTTAGCATTTTTAGACCACGTGCTTGCCCTCCAAGGGGATAAATGATACATTTCATCATTAGAAAAGTTATGAAACGTAACCGATCTCCAAACGAAAAGATGTTAAAGACGTATATACGGTGCTATCTGTGCTTCATTAATACTAGTACTACATTATTATTCATCAATCAAATATCTAATATTTATTATAGATTCATAGAACAAGATTATAAAGAAACTATAGAACGAGTTATTTAACTTTGTGTATACAATAAAAGATTAACTGCAAATGTAATATTAATATGCAATAAAATAGAATCTGATAATATTAATTTTATTTTAAAGCATATTGTTCTCTCAAATAAAAGAAATTATAAAACAGAATACTTACAGCTCATATAAGTACGTTGCATCTGCATCTGTTTTAAGCTGTCTTTCCTCTCAAGAACAATACAAATCACGTGATAATGACATGTGCAGTAGGTCGGAGTAGATTAGCATGCGCAAATATTACTTCATTTTAAATTCCATTTTTAAACTTTACACGGAATGAGTGTAACATTTCCGAATTTTTCAGTAACCAACATTTTACACTACCTATTCGAAAACATTTCCGCTATGGAATGTAACGTTTCTGACTTCTTCAGAGTATTCACCGCTTTGAATATTTTTCCGAAAATACGTGTAACGATTCCGAAATAACAAGTAATTGAGGAGAACACAAAGTTTACTATAAATTTCCGGAAACCTTTCCGCCTTGGGCCGAAATGCTTCTGATTTTTTTTACAGTGTATTTATAAATACACAAACTAAAATTATCTTTATGTATACTACATTAAACGTTTTGTGAAAATTTGGTCGTATGTGCATCTTGAGAGCCCTTTTGCAGAGCATCTTGAGAGCCCTTTTGCAGAAACTGACACGACATCGATAAATCGTATATGATTGGTCCCAATTGTTTAAATTAATACATGGTCTTCTATTTTTTTTTAATCTGATAACTCACGAGGTCTGAGAAGGTGATCTGGAAAAGAAGGAAGGTGTGAAGGAAGGCCTTCTGGTGATCACAAAAGGAAAAGATGTGCAAATACGGCGTCAGTGTTGTAAATGTGTCTAAACTTCTTTGTGGAATTTCTGGATTGTTGGTTGTATTCGAAATTGTTATATGGTTTAAAGTGTTATATATTTGAAATATATTGCATTTTGTGTATATTATATAATAGGTTTATAATTTGAACTACACGCGCTGCGGTTCTGCGAACATTGAAATTAGCAATGTTAGCATTACTAACGTTGAAATAAGCTAACTTCTTGTCGTTCATTGTAGCTTTTTCTATGTTTAACACTTTCCAACCTAGTTGAAAAGTGTTTATGACTTCGGTTTGTCTGCCGTCTGGCCGTCTGCCGTCTGTCCGTGCTCTAACTCCCGTAAATATGCTCGGATTGCCCTCCAATTTTTATATGATTTTGTCGTCATCTATAGAATGTTCCCTATTTCAACGGAAGTGTGTAGCACTTATAGTTTTTTTACAGGGACACTCAAAAGAATTCCGTTACATTACGGTCTATGGGGAAAAATCATTTGCAGTTTATTTTAATGATGTTACAGAATTTCAAACACATTGAAATTGATATATATCACTAAGGTTTATTACAAGAACCTTAATATGAAATAGGGTGTGCATAGCACTTATAGTTACTTTACAGGGACAGTCAAAAGAATTCCGTTACATTACGTCTATGGAGAAAAATCGTCTGCGGTTTATTTAAATAATGTTTCACTATTTTAAACGCTTCGAAATTTATATATATCACTAAGGTGCATTACAAGAGGCTTACTACTGAATACTGTGTGTATAGCAGTCATCGTTCATTGACAGGGATACACAAAAGAATTCTCTACTGTCTGTTAACAATAATTCCTGGAAGTGCGTTTTAAGTTGCTGAACGCGATTTTAAATTTAACTCACTTTTTTGTCTATTACTTGGTGTGTATAAATTCTGTAGATCATATACAGGGCAACACAAAACTTCCTGAATACATTTCCGTTTATTGACAGAAACTCCAGAAGAAGAATTTTAAACTGTGCTACGCGTTTCCTAACTAAACTAAAATTTAGCATCCTATGTAATATATACAAATCTATAGGTCATATACAGGGCTGAATAAAAGTATTCGGATATTTTTCCGAACATTGTATATGTTGGAAATTCCTGAAATTACGTTTTTAAATATGTTATGCGTTTTCCAAATTGTTTACTTAGATGTTATCTTTCAGCTTATTAAACGGTAATGATTTGTAAAATTATTTTGGAAGCGTCGGAAAGTGTTACATAATCTATGCTTGACGCATGATTTTTCGTTCTTGTTTTATTTGGAAGAGGGTTTTGCATATTAAGATGTTTTAAGTTATTTTACTTGAATATTAATGTATATGCGCAAACGTGATTTTAGCAATTTCAAACCTTTAATGGTATCCACATTAACCCGTATGCCACAAGCCAATTTTCTCCTTTGTGAGATATAGAAAATAAGAGTTCCTGGGATTCACGATGGAGATTACTAATTAATTCACATTTTTAATGTAAATTATAGCTATGATGGTAAAGCATAGAAATAGATCCAATTGCCGAAGATTAATCGAGTATCAAATACGGAAAGAAATGCTGTTTTCATTTTAATATCTTCTCACCAAAAATGAGCAAGTAATTAACAATTATGGTAACTCTTCCACTTTCTTCTGTGTTGTTTTACGTTATTGAAGCAAACAAATGTTCATTTTAAAGATATATTAAAAAAATTGATTCTTGAATTTTATTTAAAAATTTATAAACAATCTGTAAACTAGGCAACAGTTTTCAACAAGTTAACTAATATCAGTATAAGTTTGATATTTCAATAACGTATTTCAATATATTTTATGTATTTATGCAGAAAAATTTTAAATGTCAGAAGTACTATAAAGCAAATTAATTCATTTTAATGAAAATGAATAATTTAATCACTTAAATGATATAATCTGGCGTAAAGGAACTTTTTGATTTTCATTTTAAAACTCATAAAATTAAAAACTGGTGTTAAATAAAAATAAACGTACTTTATTATGTATTGCATAATTTTAATTCTTTTAATAACTAATAATTTTGTAACTTACTCGCATGCATCTCTACAGCTACTGGAGCATATTCTATTCACTTCAGGTGAGGCATCTTTCGCTAAATTGAAGAAGAAAAAAATAGAATGTTGTAATATATCTTCAATATAAGAAAAGTAAACCTGCAATTTCTCAAATTGTAGCACATTCAAAATACAAAAGATAACATATGTTAAAGATTATAATAGTCTATCATCGAAAATGTGTAATGATGTAGCAAAACTTCTAAATGCATCTACATGAGACTAGTATTTAAATATAAAGAACAAACTCATATTTTCTTTTTGTAAATGGTTTTCCATTACAAAATATTGAATGTGAATTGTTTAATAATAAGTTTCACAATTCTAGTTTTTACCATTTTTTCGTTTTTAACGGACACTGAAATAGCAAATTACATCCGAATTAGAATTTTACGATTTTTTGGTGATTATGTATGTGCGCTAAATGTATACTAAGATTACAAAGAGGAAACGTTTGCTTTTTGTTTGCTTGTAGCAGGTAATCTGTCCAACAGCCGTACCATTTTTAAACATAATGGCGCAAAATGAAGATGACGTTCTACTCTCTAAATTAGGCTAATGTTTATATCGATACTACCGCCCGTAATTGGGAGAAGTACGAAAAGAGACATTTACGACTTCTTTGACATTTTTTGACTAGAAATTTTGTAGTAGTCTTGGAGATTAACTTCTAGACGTTAATACTCCTTAAGAACAGTTTACAAAAATCATAATCTATATATATAATTGTCTTACGTGGCGCGAAGATAGGGCTGAATTTCTACCTTATCGTTGGCAACAGCCGTAGTTTCCAGAGCTCAGACCAATGAACAGACAAGATTGTGTTAGCTCCACCTCCAATATGGCGCCCAGTGTCAATGCATTGAAACTCAAGCTAGCAATTATTAAAAATAAAATAATATGAACGTAATCCAAAGCGTCTGAGATGATTCCTCATTTTAATTATGAGTAATGTTGTCGTTTAATTATGAGTGATATTGAATTCTCAACTCTTATTTAGAATTTATTTACGAATTTCACTCACACAAAAAATCAGAGATAAAAAAAATATAAACTTTCTAGAACCCCTGCTGCCATCTGTTGATGTTTTATTGAAGTAAAAATGATTTTTCTTCAATTTCAATGAAGTAAAAATTTCTTTTGCAGAAATCTATAATCAATTAGAATAGTGAAATGTTGAACGAAATTTACACAATCATTGATGATAAACTATCTTCCTACCACGTAGTGTTTTTTTTTTTAGTGAATTTAAGCAGTGCTGTACAATATTATAGGTGCAATAAGTTTTAAACTAATTATGTTTCCAAGATCCTTTTTTCATAGTATTTAAATGATTTATATGTCCATTAGTAGCATCAACTAAATGCATTTTTAGTTATGTTTTCAACGGAGTTTTCGATTACTTTTTTACATTAAAAAAATTGTCAATTTCATATGTTCAAATGATTTATTGTAGTACTTATTCCGGCTAGAATTATTAGAAAAATAAAAAGGGGCGAGCGAGCGAAGCGAGCTGGGACCGCGTAGCGGTCTCAATGTGAATTGCTTTGCAATTCACGGGGGGTTGGCGAGCGTTAGCGAGTAGGGGGCTGAGCCCCCTAGTTTAATAAATTACAATAACTATTGGGAAAATGTTCCGAAAGCTTACAAAAAATACCGTACTTTCGTGTTATAGCGACCCCCACAGTTATTATTATGCCAAGCTTGCAGTTATAATTTCTCCAAGATCATCGCAAAGCTTATATATGCATCCTATATACGCATATAGATATTAAAAAACACCCCTACATGTGTCATATACGTCATTATACACATATTTCTTACGTCTTATATGTCGTATATACATCATATATACATGTCATATATATTCATTATATATACATCATATAAGACTATAACTTGGCCACATACGTCAAGAAATGTTTTAAATATATATATCATGTATTATTATAATGTCATACATGCTTTATAATTTGGCGATAAATCTTGGTCACTTGGCGATTCATCCTTGGGGGCCTCTAGAACACGAAAGTACCAGTTTTAAAACATATTAATGAAAACAGAAACAACAACAACAAAAAGAAAAAAAATTAAGCTTTTAATGAAATTAAATTTTTCCATTGTCTGTCCTCGCAAAAATATTCGTTTGAACCATCGCCGCAGTTATTGAATCTTATGTTAGACAATAAAACACTTTCCAACACTAACTTAAGTTATGAACTATTTATTGTCCATTTTACCAATTTTCATTATTTAAAAAACATGGTTAAAAATTTTCACTAAAATCGTCCTACATTTAAAAAATGTAAAAACAGTATCGAATAAAATATCTTCACCACTCCACAAAAGCAGTTTCGCCCCAGCTAGAACATCATCAGTTGTGATCTTCAATTCTCTGCCTCTCCGCTATATATATGACTGCTGGTTGAAGAGCTCCCCCTACCAGCATTCAACTCTCTCTCTCTCTCCCCCTCTTCTAACATTTTTTTTCCAGCGGCACTCAAGCAATGTATGAACCATATCATTGCATATCATATAAATAGCGAGAGCCAGAGAATTGAGCTTTTGTGAAGTGGTGAAGATTTTTTATTCGAAACTGTTTTTACATTTTTTAACTGGAGGACGTTTTTAGTGAAAATTTTTGACCATGTTTTTTAAATAATGTCTGAATGAAAATTGGTAAAATGGACAATAAATAGTAAATTTACAGACATTGACAAATGAACATCTGTTTTTAATGTTAAGTTATGAATTCGGCTTTTTTCCATATCTGATATTTTGCATTTATCCTTTTTGTCACTTTAACATTTTTGTAACGATTTTATGTATTTTTATTGCCTATTCAAATAAATATTCTTCTTAAGTTACAGAATTTCGTTAAAACCGCTAAAAATATTCTCCTAAAGTTACAGGATTTCGTTAAAAACGCTTAAAAAATAAAGTGACGATGTCAAGAGGTCCATTCTCGAACAAAAACAACAAACATTTTCCCAATGGTTAATAAATTAAAAAATCAGAGACGCAATGAGCGGAAAACTATTACAATTACGATTTCTCTGAAACTGCTGAAGAAAAGTTTTTTTAGTATTATAATGGGAGCTATCTTTGCTTAAATATAGGCTATATATTTTTTCTATTTTTTAACTGTTAATTTTCGTTATACAATGGTGCGACTTTCTACAAATAAAAAAATTTGACACATTCTCCGACAACTTGAGGAAGAAAAATCTATCATAAACTTTCTTTTTTTCTTTTTTAGGAACTTCTGGTAAGATTAAAACATAAACATAATCGTCAGTAGCAAACCTGCAATTATACTTATTATATCCGTTTTTTTGCAAAAAATCGCATAAAAATGGGTTGGAATAAGGATTTTATGTTTAATTTAAGTACTTAATTACATATTTTTGTTAAAGTAGAGGGCTCTTCGCTATACGAACTACGCTCGCCAACCCCCCATGCAGATACCGCAGGCTCTTAAACCACGCTAATTCTCTCTATTTTAAAAATATTACCGGCTATAGAAGATTGAATTATATTATTGCGATCAGTGGCGATCCTCTGTAATCGCGTTGCTGTTCATTTCACTTTGACATGATACTTAGATTCCAAAAACCGCATCCACCAATGTCGCGACATCTGGCGGCTGTTCCCTTGATTGATTAAATAAGATTTATTACATATTTAAAAATCAGCTCGTATAAAATTGTAAAATAAAAAATATGGCTGCGCCCCGTACTTTTATAATAAAGTTTTCTTTTATACACTAGACGTAAATCCTTTTAAACATGACGCTTTAAATATATACTTAAATATGCCATAACTTTATCCCCTTTTCGCATGTAATAATTTAATTATTTTAAAGTTTTTTTTTTCTCTTTTAATATTCACGTGAAAATATACTTTTCAATTGTAAAAAGTTTAGAAATAATATTATTTTAAAATTTGGGAACAATAGGGGAAAATAACTGTTTTCAAAAAATGAAATAAATTAAAATTAAAATGTATAGAGTGAATTAGAGAATAAAACCTTACTTTATTCATAAAATATCAAAATGAGATTCAATAGATGTGTATGTTACTTAACAGGTGACATTTAAAACCACAAATAGATCTTAAAATATGTTTAAAATGTTTAAAAACACTCCAATTATTTTCGGCCGGTAACCGCAACCATCCTCAGGGAGCGAAAATTATTTCTATTATTTTCTATTATTTTTCTCAGTTGTAAAAAGGATAGTGTACATATGTGATAGTGTATTAATAATAACCGCGATTATTATTAATAATAAACAGCCTTTATGTCCGGTCAGTATTAATTATAACCAGTTATTATTATAAATGACCGGATTAATCATATTTACCGTAACATATGTACTCAAACTCAGACTCTTACCAAAGCACGCTTCATAAACTAAAACATAAGACCACGTCAGCCGTCAGCCGGCACACTTCATAAACTAAAACTTAAGACCTCGTCAGCCGGCACGCTGGAAAATACACTGCTTGAATAATGCTTAATGGTATCTCGGGGGTTGAGGCATGGTTAATCCACATTTCACGACACGCCATCGCTTAATACAGGTCAGACAACCACAGAGACCTAATTAACACAAAAATAACCACGAAAACTATATTCAAGGCGAGACACTCATACTTGCGAAAGTCAGAGAATCTTTAGATAATTGTCACTTTCAGGACCAAATGTTAGGTGCCCAAGAACACGTTCACAATCAATCTAGACTGTCCTCATTAGCAAGTAGCTACCGTAATTTCGTGCGTATGCGCCGCGGCTTAGTTAAGTCTCTTTCAAACCGAAAATTTTATTGACTCTAAGAAGTCAAATAAGTGCTAAGCAGAAGTAAGTCACATTTTATTTAAAATAAATTCTGGTAAGAAATCGAATTATCTGAGGTGTGCCGTATACGCGCGAAATTACGGTAGTTACTTCCACTAAATGTCGGAATTTTTAATGTCTTAATTTCAGACATGTTATCATTATTCAGACATGTTTTTAAGTTCATATATACCATGATCATAGTAAGACACTTGTGTGTCTTAAAATCAGAAATCTATGATATCTGATTTTTCCCATTCAGATATTTTAGGTGTCTGAATAACTGTTTCAGATATGGACATAAGACTCATCTATTTGCAGAGCACATTCCACGCATATGCATGTGTAAAAAAAGTCTCTGAAGATATGTATGTATGTTTTTGAATAGTTAAATATTTTTTTTTGCATGTATGTATATGTTCACAGGCTTTCAATTACATTTAGTGTAGTTTCGTTTTCGTTTTCGGCCGAAAATAGACAGATGGCCGAACTTCAGTATCGGTTCTCTGACAGTATGAACAAATATTTTTTTGGTAGGGCGCTAATTGCGAAAAACTTTGTGGACATTAGGTATAATGCCAAAGTAAGTGTCAATGGTATTAGCATCAACTTAATTTCAATGCAAGCCATACATTTTTCATATTTCAATCAGTCTGATTACTTTTAAAATGATGCTAAATTATTTTTTCGTATACTTTTTATTCATTTAAGCAAGATACTGCAAAACATCTGAATAGCGGATGACTCGAGACCGCGGAGTTAGCCCGACATTTAGACATACCCACTATTTGGAGGTAAAAACATACAAATATATAGGTATTGAGAATTAAAAAAGTCTCGGCTATTTAAAGGCATCTGCTATTCTGAAGTATCAGTTATAGAAACCTTACTCTATATTGTTTAGATCAGGAACATAACACACAGCACTATATTTTGCCTTTCAAAATGCTAAATCTAGAATGCTTACATTTTCCAATAGTTAGTTATATGAAGAAAATCTTTCAGAAATTAAGTTAATTATTTCTAAAAAGTATTCAATAAAATTTGTTTGCATTTATTGCATAATTCATTAAAAAATAACGTAACTATACTAATAGTATCAGTTTGAAATTTATTTTAAAATACCTACTTACTTATGTTCCCACAAACTGTGTAGTTGTTCGGATACGACATAGAATATCCCGCACAGCCATATTTCTCTTTCACTGCTTTAAGTTTACATAGATCGATGCAGTCCTAAAATTTTAACGAAGTAAAAACAGACACATTGAAAACTTAAAAAAAAAGGGTATAAGTTAAAATAGTTAATAGTGTTATTTTTTTAAAAAAAAAAGGAACCTGTTATTTGAAGCATTTGCCCTATTAACAACACATACACTAATATTTTGTCAGGCAATTATCACTAGAACCATAGCTGCCAAATTTTTCGCTTTTTTTCTACCAATATTATTAAATAGAAAAATTTGTGTTTGTTAAATATTGAAAATTATGGATTAAATAAGGCAGATTTTTCTTTAGAAAAATACTGATAGGAGAAAATTGTAAAAAATGGCAGCTATGCTAGAACGCATGTGTGCGTCCATCTTATATGGCTGCCGAATTATATACAGTGGAACTTCCCTTTAGCGAAGTCTCTATTTAACGGAGTTTTCTACTTAACGAAATTTTATGAAGAACCTTGATTTTGAACATCATTAACATGTAAATTAATCTCCATATTACGAAAAATGTATTCTATATAACGAAGTTTATTCCACTTTCGTATGCGCGCATTCAAACGGAGAGGTTGCTGTTGCAATGTATATGGATGTATGAATTCCTTTCAGCGGACTGTATGAAAATGAACACATTTGAATCATTTAATCAAAACACACACATTTAATCACATTTTAATACAAAAAGGAAAGGTACGCTTCGGTGTTTGTTAACTTCTCTTTGTTATGTGGCCTTTTTTTTTTACATTACTCTAATTAAATTATACTCATATGTACATTGCATAAAAAAAGTACTGCCCAAATTAAAATATATTTTTCAAATATTTCCATTTTATGTGTACTTTTCATTTTATGTAGGTTATGTGCATACAAGTTTTATAAATTTAAACTGAATTCTATTTAACGAAGTATTTGAGTGTAATCGTTAGTCTTCGTTAAATGGAAGTTTCACTGTATTTTCTATTTATCCAATTTTGTTTTTACTTTTCTATACGGTTTCAAGCGTATTCATTTGAATCCAATAAAAGCAAAATTAGATGATCAGAACGAGTTTTCCTTTCTACTCGTTTAATGCAAATGTGCTAAGAAAAAATTACGCACTGAAACTGTATAAATTGTAAAATCTCATTAGTAAGAATAAAACTTTTTCGGTTTTTTTATTATTTTAACATCACAAATTATAGTCAAATTTCTGTGTCATGTCTGTAAATTTCTACATCATATACGAAACATGAATGCTGTTTTAGAATGGTTAAATCTCTATTACTTCCTAACACAAAGTGTAAGAAAATTATTTGAATATTTTTTATGTGCACTCAGAAAAAAATTGCAGTAAAATTACGGGCAGAGGCGGCCGGCGGCAGAGATTCCAGTCATACACCGTAAAAAAAATTCCATGCCCATCGTTTTGTGCAGCCCGTAATTTTACAGGGCAAAGTAATACAACATTATAATGGACGGGATATAATGCACTTTAAAACACAATAACACTTTACTTACTGTTCCGTTGCACGTAGCACGTTAGATAATCATCACATAATCGCTGCTTTGACGGGTTAAAATTTTCGAAACACGAGTAAAATGAAAGGTTGCACACTAGCGGAGGACAATGTATGGGGTCGTACCGTATTTTTGCTAACATATGGGCTACAAATGTAAGAATATGTAGATTGTTCTTCATATTCTAAGTATCTAAGAGATAAGGCCGCTTATTTAGTCGATCAGATCGTTTTTCATCAAATAAGGCTGTTGCCCGTGAAAATTGAAGGGCAAACGCTCATAAATTTACAGTTTTTTCTGAGAGTGTGTATGTGTGTAAGTAAACACGATATGTTACAAATATGACTTCCGATGGTGCGCCCCTTTAACAAATATTTTATAGACGACTATCGCAAGAACTTTATAGATTTTGGTAGAAATCTGCCGCCGTAGTAAAATATTCACCCATTTTTAAACCATTTTGCCACCGATTTTATAAGGGAAATTATCAAGTAAATGTGATAATGTAAAACTAATTAATATTCAGGCGATATATTCAAGTGTTAGTAACGCAAAAGTGACGTCTACAGGTTTCAAAACTAGAGGTCAAGTGGTGAAATCCATCTGATTCAATTGTCTTATAAATTTAATAAAAAAACACTTTTTCTACATTCTAGACAACTACATCAAGATAAGAAAAATCGAATGGAGCCACTCAAGAATTTTTTGTATAGATAATTTTTTGAATCACTCGGAGATATGTATAAAACATTAATGTCACTAGTCGTACTTAACGGCTCTTGAATAGATTTAATCTTGTTACAAAACGTAGATTAGTTTTAATGATAAAGTAGCCCGAGTAAAAAAATACTTTTTTGTATACATATAATACATTTTTGTATACATACATATAATACATTTTGTATACCCATTCTGAATCATCTACATGTTGATGTTCTCATTTATGATGAGAATACCTACAAGTAAGAATGATTTCAAACGATGTCTCGAAAACTATAAGATATTGCAAACAAAAATTAAATAAAAAAGTACAGTACTTTCTCAATTTAATATGAAACGATAACGTAGAAGTAAAAATGACTTTTTCAAAAATTCAGATATAGTAATCTTTTGGTGGTACTAATCGCTACTAATATCTGTCTATATAGGACGAATGCACATTTACTAACGCCTGTAAAAACTAGTCGTTGGGGGCCACCGTAATATTTACCCATCATGGATATGCATAATATAAAATATGAATAGAAAACATGTGTAAACTACTTATAAAATGCATTGCTCGAATAAAATCGGGACTTGATGACGTCATAAAATTTAAATGCTCTATTACTGAATTGCGTAAAAGAAGCATCCTTATAAATCCAAAAATTATAATCCTATTAACTAACGGTTTATTGCGTCGGATTAAGCATCTCATTTCCAATTAAAATATATCTTTGAATTTACATTTGGAAGAAATACAAGGTCATGAAAAATAGAAGAGTGAGGAAAATAGGATTACAAATATCTCGGAAACTAATTATCCGATCGACTTCATTCTTTATGCAAAATTTACGTTTTTTTATTGTCTTTTATATTCCCTCCTTAAAATAAATAATTTCGAAAATGTTTATGTACCTTTTATCAGAACGAAAATTTCGAGAGTCCGAAAAAAATAGTTCCGAATAATGGAGTTAGTGAAATTAAATAAGCTTCTTCCCATTATTACACACTAAGTACATACCAAATTTCGAGTCTCTGTCTCAATTTGTTCGGAAGATAGAGCGTTTACAGACACACAGACATACATACAGACAGACGGACGGCAACATTTTTTTTTTCTAAAAATATGTTTTTCGGGATCTCCAGTGTCGCAAATGTGTAAATATGTCAAAAAAAAATTTTCGATTTTTAAATGATTGCAAGACTTACCCTGTACTACGTCTGATGGGTAAGAATTAGTAATTTTTTTTATTTTTTTTTTTATTTAGTTTTTTCGATGTGTCCATCATTAGCGGCAATAACTTCTGCAATTGTGCAGCAACTTGTTGCGGAACGTATAGAATTAGCATGTAGTATTTGAGCATGTGAGAAGTTACGTTACTGCATGCTATGATAATATGTTGTATCATTAACATTGGCCCACAGGCGCTCCTTCTGTTTGCTTATAATAATTTCCGCTAAAAATGAAAACGCTGTTAGTAGTAATTAAATTTAAGCTGGAATTTTAAAATTCTTTTTAGCAATAAATAAATTCATTTTAAATGTTTTCATGTTTCTAATTGGTATACTAAGGTGAATTTATGTTCCAATATTAGAATTTTTCTATATATTTAGTACCCCTAATCCCTCAAAAAACGGGTCCATTGGTGTTTCTATACGACTCTTCTATAATATTATATTACTTTTACAGTGAAAATCTGTTTTCTTAATCTTTAAAATGGAATTTAAATATCGTAAAGTCCCTATTGTGCCGAGTCCTTAACCAACAACTTGATCATGTAAACCTTCAACAAACAATAATTATTAAATTTCTTTTTAAAAACCAATCCATTTATTATGCATACATTGTTAAAAATTTGCAGCAAACTGTCCAGGCAGTGGGCCGTTTTAATATAAAACGGTTATATAACCGTAATTTAACTCTATTCGGACCCTATTACTGTCCATATTATGGTCAGAATAGAGTTAAATTGCGGTTATATAAACGTTTTTTTTTTTTAAACAGTCGAATGACTGGACAGGTAGCTACAAATTTTTAACAGTGTAGGAATCTCATGGAACATAATAAAAGATAAATTTTATGTGCGTGAAATGTGTAATATTTGCTTTAAAGTTGTGTCCCTTGCTTTTTGTCACTACTTTCACTGTCACGGTGTATACATTTCCTCATATTTCCACCAGATGGCAGTATGCAGTCCTTTTCAAAATTGTTTCCAGTAGGCGTACCACATTATGGATAGTGTTGTTCTTAAAAGGTCGTTATTGCTTGCTGTTTGTTCATAAAGAAGTTTTTCTGGTTTGAAAAGAATGGGGAAAAGGTAAGCATATCTTTATTAACCGTCATTACTTACCCCATTCTTCATTTAAATATTGATATTTATAGATTAACCAATGTATATACATTTTAATCGCAGGTTTGATATGTCTTTGAAAATAGTGTATACAAAGAATAAGACACTAATTATCATTACAATTTAGATAAAATGCTTAAGTGATACAAATAGAAACAACAAAAGGTTTATAAAAACTTTTTAATGATCGCCATACGTTTCAACGCTCATACGGCGCCATTTTCAAGGTAGATAACTATAAACAAAATTATTCTATCAAATGTTTGAAAATAAACTTGAAAACGTGAAAAACGAGATCATATATGTAAAAAAAGTAGGTGCTTGAAGTAGCGAACTGTAAACGTAAAAATTAATATTTCGTTATTTTTTTTTAAACTGAAAAGTACCTCGTGCCAAATTTTAGGTAATTCAAATGAGGCGGATTCATTGCAAATGTTTACGTTACGCATGTAGATTTTTATTGATTCACGGATAATAGATGGGAAATAGAATCTTGATGGATACATTATTTTACTATTTTTAAAATAAATTTTTAATGTATTGGTTCTATGTAGTCTTTCCAGTTCTGTAGTACTTCTGCCGTAGTTGAAATCTTCCATATGCTCTTCTAGTGGACATTACTATATTATATTGTAATGTTCCATCTGCTCTGGTGAAAGGGATTTCATACACACCTGATAGTTGATATGGCTTTATTAGGTCTATTTTCTTACAAACTACGCTTTATAATTTTATGGATGGTTTTGAAGTAAGAGATATACTGAATTTGCTAAGTTTAAATTTCCATCTTTCAAAGAACCCAGGGAAATATTGTAAAGTAGATAACTTTGAATTTTGTTTTTTGGAGTTTTTCTTATCCTTCTTCTAAATTCTCTTAATTACTTTATTAATAGTGCTTTCTTTATATCCGTTGTCTCTTGCTATTTTATGTATTTTATTTATTTCAGTTGTTAACTGAACTGGAGTACAAGCTGTAAAGGCTCTGTTTATAAAATAATTAATGATTAATAAATGATTAATCTGTTAACCCCTTCAGGGGCAAAGTACTCTTGTAGCTAAAATATTGAAATGATTGATTGGCACCAGGATTCACGAACGAATTTTTTTTTAATAAGTAAAAGCTTTTCCTCATGTACCACATAAATTTGAAATTTGGTTATAAAATTCTGGTGTCATTGTGGCATTTTGGGATTAAAATTAAGTGGTATATATTATATACCGGTGCCCTTCAAGGGGTTAATTCACATTTTTCGTACAAAGTTTCGGCATTTAGGTACCTTATTCAGAGAGCCTTTACAGTTTGTACTATACAGTTCAAACTTGCATTCGGCACCAAGAATATTTTAATAAAATTTTGTTATACAATGAAAGCTTAATATAAGGAGTTCTTATTTTCGAAAAAAGTCGTTTGTAAATTCCGGTGTCAATCAGTAATTTTGCATTTTACGAACAGAATTTGTCTGTGCCGGAAAGGGTTAAGCGTTTTCCAAATTGTTTACTTAGACGTCATCTATCAGCATATTATACTATGAATTTTTGTTATATCATAGTATTCGGAATGCGTTGGAAAGTGTTCCATAATCTATGCTTAAGACATTATTTTCTTTCTTGTTTTTACAGGCCTTAATCTCAGCACACGAAATATGAAACATCGTGGTAAATTACGTCATAATTTTTGAAAATTACTAAGAGCTTTATTAATGAAAGAGCACTTTTTTTTAGAACATGAAGTCATATTCGCCTGTGAAAACAGTTAACATTTATTAAATTATGATCCAAAATTTAATTTTTATTTATATTGCTACTTATTGGAATACAAAAAACATATTAACATTTGAATCTTTAAACATACTTGATATGATTTGAGGTCTCAAAACAATTAGTTAACTGTACTCTTAAAATATCAGCACTTTTATGCATTTTTCAGAATTCTAATTAACAATTTAATCTTACCTTTTTTGACAGAGGTCCATATCCTCCGTTTTTCTTCCACTCTTTCAAATAATCCATGCAATTAGAGGTATAAGGCGCAGGGAGACTTTCTCTTTTTTCCTGAAATTAATGACAAATAAATTAAATCATCTAAGAAAAACCATGTGTCTAGCATAGATTAGAAAACACTTTCGACGCTTCCAGGATACTGTAACGAAACATTACAGTTTTAAAAAGTCCTGTCAGTACCGGTACGAAAAGGTAGCTTCTATATCACTTATTTTTAAATTTTTAGCTCGTTTTACACAAACACACAAAGCTAAAATGTATAGAACCCAACTATTGAGCATTGAATTCTTATTGATTTATTGAATAACTGAATTATTGAACATTTCGTTTATATTTAAATTGAATAGAATTTCACCAAATAGGTCAGCAAAATTCAAGTTAATTTCATTTATGGAGAATTTTTTTTGTCTACAAATGTGGCGATATTTCGTCAAGTATGTCCAACCTTGGGGAGAATTTCACGCTGACAGACACGGCTATGTAACTTTAAACTATGAGAGTAACAACAATGGTTACAACAATTCAAGTAAATTTTCGAGATACCATATTTTATAAAGCTCACAAATAAAACCTAATTATGGAAAAAACAGCCACCCTAGAATTTCAAACTTCTATACCTTAGTCAATTATTAAGATGGACAAAACTAAAAAATGTTCCCGATCCTTGTATCAAGGCCGAACCATTAACGGGGGAAAACTATTTAGATTTCTAATTCTTTTGTACAAATTTTGAATATGAAGTACTGAAGTGGTCCATATTTTAAAACAAGATGACATATTAAGCTCAGCAATGACCTCTGACGAGACTTTGGTAAGTCATGTACACAGGCTCAGTCACATACAAATCGATTAATAAATACGAGTACTGTCACTTGACATAAATGAGGTTGTTTCAAAATGTCAGTGACCCTAGAATTTCAAACTACTACACCTCAACCATTTTCAGGATAGAGCCGAGGCAAAAAATTCTCCGGAATCGTTCTATCAAAGTCGAACTCTTAAAGGAAAGCAGAAATTCAATTTTTAGTTTTTTTGTACACATTTTTTAATTTTTAATTTTTTTTAATTATGTGACAGGCATCTAAAACAAGATGTCAAATGAAGCTGAACAATGAATTAAGTCGAGATCTTGGTATGTCCTGTACACATGATCAGTCACATCCAAATCTGTTAATAAATACGAATGCAATCGCATGACAAAATTAAGATTATTTCAAAATGTTAGCTACCCTAGAATTTCAAACTGCTATAACTCAGCCAATTTTTAGGATAAAGGCGAAACAATAGATGCTCCGGAATCCTTGTACCAAAGTCAAACACTTAAAGGAAAATAATTTTTAATGGCTAATTTTTTCACATTTTTAAATGTAAAAATTAAACAACAATTTAATTTGCAGCCATTTTGAAACAAGGTGCAAGATGAAGTTGGCCAACGAACTCGACTGAGATCTTGGTATGTGACATGCTCAGTCACATTGAGATCGGTTTATAAATGCACAAGTTACAACATAACAAAAATAAGATTGTTTCAAAATATCAGTCACCCTAGAATTTCAAACTGCTATATCTCAGTCATTTTTAAGATGAAGCCAGAACAAAAAATTCTCTGGAATCGTTATATCAAAGTGTAATACTTAACGGAAACAAATTTTTCAATTTATAAAATTTTTTCTATCTTTTTGAATTTGAATTTTTTTTTTAATTTTTAAATGGCCGCCTTTTTTAAGTAAGAGGGTGGATGAAGCTGGTCAACGAACTCGGTCAAGACCTTGCTTTGTTCTGTACACATAGTCACGTATATTCAAATCGGTTCATAAATTAGAGTTACAGCATGACAAATTAATATATATATATATAGATGTATATATGTAGGATTTCAGTTTGAACACTTCACTACATCAAATGAACTAACTACTGTTATTATCGATGGTTAGACATGCGCGAGTTGTAAATAGTTTGAATCGCGAGATTTGGCTAAGAGCCAGTCTTCTAATTTTCGTTATGAAGCAAGGAATATAAAATGGATATAGCCGGCAAAGGGCTATTAGGACTAGTTGGATTATTGTAAGGTAATTTTGTTATATAGTTTTAACCAAAAGTGTATTTGTTGAAATTAAAGTTCGTACTTTGTTGTTTATCGATTATTGGTTCAGTAAAGCGACTATTTACATATCATCTACTTGCATATATAAATCAACATTTGAACGGGGGGTGATTTGTGGGGTTTTAGAGTCATGATCGGTGAAAATAAAACAAAATTTTCCGGAATTGCTTTCCTTCGGACAGCTTCAAAGGATAGCTTTTTCATTTTTGTGTTGGAAGCTACCTAAAAGACGAAACTACCTGCATGGTAGTGGACATGCGTATGCATGGTGACGTCACTGCAAGCCACAGTGCTCAAATCTGTGAAAAAATCCCAGCACCTAGTGACGTCAAGTTGTGACTAAAATGTGAACTTCTCCATTTTTTTTTAAAAGCAAGAATATGAGAAAACATTATGAATTGTAACATTTATCGCTGTGGCAATTTTTTAAATTTTGTTGACGTCACTTTGACGTAATTGCAAGTCATATATGTCACATGAAGACTATGACCAAACAAATATGATATTATGTAGTCTCATTGTTTCCAAAATGTGAATTTAAAAGTATATTTGGTAATGAGAGGAAACATTAAAAAAAGCGCCGTCTTAATTAGCTGCCAGTACAGGACTGAGACATTTAATTTATCAAATTATAGAAAAATGAACTTTAAAAAAATCAATTTTAGTTAATGTGTCATAGAAAATTATGTAGTGGACTATCAACTCTTATAAAGGTATTATTTGCGTTGTTAATGCAATTGTGATGTCAACATGTAGCCCGTCTGCGCCACAGGGACATTCATACTATATGTTACTCTAATTTTCCAAGTATGTATCTCATCTTGATCGGTTGAACGGACCGGCCGCTAGATGTCCAAATATCGGCAAAGTTTTTTTATCACCGCCCTGTATATATGTGCGTGCCTGTGTGTACTTACATATATATAGATAGATATGTCTTATTTTTGTCATTCAATAGTGCTTGTATTTATGAACAGATTTGAATCACACTGATCATGTGTACAGAACTTACTAAAGTTTCGACCGAGTTCGTTGATCAGCTTAATCCGCCATCTTGTTTCAAAATCGCGTCTATTAAAATATTTCAAATTGAAAAAGCTGTCGAAAAATTAGAAATCAAAGTTTTTCCCTAAAGTGTTCGGCTTTGATGTACGGATTTCGGAGCATTTCTTATTCGCCTCTATCTGATGTGTGTAACATGTGGGTAAGTGTGGACGAAAGGGTTCGTTTAATATTACTTTCTTTCAAAACACCTTATCCTTTAATTAACAAATCCAAATAAGTAATAATTAATTATTAAATCCTTATCCGTCATCAATCCATCTATTTAAAGCTAACCTGCTATTTCGTTTTTCATGCAAATATAACCTTTATACGCGTGCGCGAGCATTCAGCTAATCAGCTGAGGGCCGTTACTATCCAGACACAGAACTCCCTTAAAATTTTGTTCAATACGCATGCGTCGGCCTTCAGCCAATAAGCTGAGGGCTGTTACTCTGCACAAGCAGATTCGGATTGACAAAACATATCGCTATCTACAAAGCTTAATGCAACTGATCTGTGTTTTGAAGGTATTTATTTTATTTATTATATAATTTGTATAAATAACTAGGTGTCGAAACTGAATTTAGGCTCATTTAATGTTATATCTAGGTATCGATTTCCATTCTAGCGTTTCGTCAAATCCAAATCAATCTAGATGGATATCGCTTTTTTCCTTCTGTGATTTTGATTTGCAATATAATAAAAATATACAATAAATCTAGAGACACTAAATTTTAACAACTTTTATAAGCCCATCATTTTTTTAAAGCTTCGAAATTAATCTGAGATGTCTAAAATAATCTGCAGCGCCTGCTGCCGTTTATATGAAACTCATAATTTGTCACAAATAGGTAATTTTATTGATTTCGTGCTTTGCCCATGAATGCGAAAAAAAAAACTATTTTTGACTTAGGTGAAATGAATGAGATTATTTCGGTTTTTCTTTTGTATATAAAAAATGTTATATATAAAAAAAACCTGGCCATTAATCACATTGTTTTTTGTATATATAAAGACGTTTACTTATTCTTTGTAATTATTTTTTGTTGGGGGTTTTAGGGCGAAATAATATACTTCATAGATAGAACCAGTTCCACTAATCATTAATATTTACTTAATCCTGTGACCGCCGAGCAAATGGGCAAATTTGTGATTTTTTCTGTTACTTTTTTAATATACAATAAATCTAGAGACACACTAAATTTTAACAACTTTTATAAGCCCAGCATTTCTTTTTAAGCTGCGAAATTTATCTGCAATGTCTAAAATAATCTGCAGCACTTGCTGCTGTGCTGCACTGTTTTTGCTACCAGGTTAATATTTAAGAAATATTTACATTGTATTGTTTGTATGTATACAAATCTTGAATGTTTTGATTTATTACATTAATTTTATACCAGATTGCATGTCCGCTCTTGGGTGATTCACATGAAACTCATAATTTGTCACAAATTGGCGATTTTATTGATTTTGTGTTTTGCCCATGAATGCGAAAAAAAAAATCTTTTTGACTTAGGTGAAATGAATGAGATTATTTCGGTTTTTCTTTTGTATATAAAAAATATTATATATAAAAAAAACCTGGCCATTAATCACATTGTTTTTTGTATATTTAAAGACGATTACTTATTCTTTGTAATTATTTTTTTGTTGGGGGTTTTTGGGCGAAATAATATACTTCATAGATAGAACCAGTTCCACTAATCATTAATATTTACTTAATCCTATCACCGCCGAGCAAATGGGCGAATTTGTGATTTTTTTTCTGTTACTTTTTTAATATACAATAAATCTAGAGACACACTAAATTTTAACAACTTTTATAAGCCCAGCATTTCTTTTTAAGCTGCGAAATTAGTCTGTAATGTCTAAAATAATCTGCAGCACTTGCTGCTGTGCTGCACTGTTTTTGCTACCAGGTTAATATTTAAGAAATATTTACATTGCATTGTTTGTATGAATACAAATCTTGAATGTTTTGATTTATTACATTCATTTTATACCAGATTGCATGTCCGCTCTTGGGTGATTCACATGAAACTCATAATTTGTCACAAATTGGCGATTTTATTGATTTTGTGTTTTGCCCATGAATGCGAAAAAAAAAAAAAATCTTTTTGACTTAGGTGAAATGAATGAGATTATTTCGGTTTTTCTTTTGTATATAAAAAATATTATATATAAAAAAAACCTGGCCTTTAATCACATTGTTTTTTGTATATTTAAAGACGATTACTTATTCTTTGTAATTATTTTTTTGTTGGGGGTTTTTGGGCGAAATAATATACTTCATAGATAGAACCAGTTCTGCTAATCATTAATATTTACTTAATTATCTGACAGCCGAGCAAATGAGCAAATTTGTAATATTTTTTCTGTTATTTTTTTTAATATAAAAAAAAGATGAATTTTCAAACTTTGTATAAAAAACTTAATTACGTATGTGAGTATATTCCTTGACAGTATTAATCATTAATCGATATTTTAAAACTGCATCATATTTGTAGAATTATATAAATTTAAACAATGCGTCTATTGCAGTGAAACCTGAGCATAGTGAACGGATATATCAGTTCACGACGGTGAGAAGGTTAATGTTTTATACAAGATTTGTATACATACAAACAATATAATGGGTACTTTTCCGTTATATGGACACCATGCCAAAATGTATGCTAATGCATAATGTATGTAAATGTACGCTTGGCGACAATGATGTCCATATATCTGAAAAGTACCATATAATGTAAATATATCGTAAATATTAAGAGTTTGCTAAGATATTGAAGCATTCAGTGATGTGTTAGATGTATGCTTTCATCAAAACAATTATAATTTGTAAGTATGAGTTTAAAAAACAAAGAAATCCCCATTTTCTTGCATATTATGAATTTTATTGTAGTAATCTGAACACCGTATGAATAAATAATAAACAGACTATAAGAGTTCCAATTTTGTATTATGTTAATTATTTTCTGTGCTATACAAACAAAAGGACAGAGCTAAAAAAATGCAATTTCCATTTGGATCGATTTGGCAAACTATTAAATGAGCCTAAATTCATTTTTAACGTTAAAATTAAAATCGACACCTAGATATTTATACACAATACAACAAATAAAATAAATACCTTCAAAACCCTTTTGATCATCACATCAGCATGCAAGACAATTTTTTAACCGGAGACTGACGAATTTTACGATTTTACCGAAAACGATTGTTGAATTTTGCAGTTTATCGACTATTGATTAACGAATTTCATGATTTCGTCCATGAACGTTTGACGAATTGTTCAAAAAAATTAAGAATATAGTCTCGGGTAAAAAAAATTTCAATATTGTAAAATGCCTTCAAGAAAAAAATCGCAAAATCGATATAATGATTATGAACCATGATTTTTCTGGTATTGGGCAAGATTCATGTTGTTTCAGCAATTCTTTGATGAAATTAATGTTTTTTCAGCGATCCTTTGAAGAATTTCGCATTTTTCTCGCGATCCTTAACGAAATTTGCAAATTCCAGCGATTGTTTGATAAAATACATTTTATTCCACAATTCTTAGACTAAATTTAGTAAAAAAGCGTGATCTTTTGGTAAAATTTTCTCTTTTGCGATTCTTTGACAAAATTTGCTTATCTTTCGTGATCCTTTTGCATAATTCACGTTTTTTCTGTGGTCTTTTAACGAAAGTCATGTTTTCCCATGATCCTTTGATGAAATTAGTGTTTTTTCCTCAATCATTTGACGAAATCTGTGATTTTTTCCCCCGGCGAAGATTGGTTAGATGTTTTTAGTCTGCAGGTGCCCTAAAAAGTCTGTGACGCCCGTTGCTGCATCGCACACATTCTTCCATGGGGCATCAAACGAAGGGAATTCATTCTAAAGAATCATTGTTTCATTCCTGACATTTCTGGAAATAAACAACGTTCAACTCATTGGCTGAATTCTAAAGGGCGAAATGTGTCAAACATTAGCGGACAGAAAGTGCGCAATTTGTTTGTTCATGGAAAAAATCGTGAAATTCGTTAATTGATAAATTGCAAAATTCATCAATCGATAGCGGAAAAATCGCAAAATTCATTAATCGACAGTGGAAAAATCGCAAAATTCATCAACTGGTTTCGGGGGAAAAAGTTTTCGAATATCGTCGAATGGCTTCGAGAAAAAAAATCACAATCCGTCAATTTCGGGGAAAAAATCATAAAATTTGCCAAATGGTTTCGAAATTTGTCGAGTGACAGCAGCGAAAAAAATCTTTTTCCATTCAATCATCGCAATTGGTGAGTGTGACTATTATGTTTGACCAGTGGTGGCAATAAAATCCATTGTCAAATTTTCAGTATTACTCGCTGTTTGGCAAGTGCTAATTTTGTCCTATACTTTCAAAACCCTTTTGATCATCACATCAGTGTGCAGGACAATTTTTTATGGGAGACCATTTGATGAATTTCGGAATTTTTCCGTTATCGATTGACCAATTTTACTGCTATCGATTGTTGAATTTTATAATTTATCAACTATTGATTAGCGAATTTCATGATTTTTTCCATGAACATTTGACGAATTATGCAAAAAAATTAAGAATATCGTTAAATTGTCTTGGGTAAAAAAAAATTTAATATTATCAAATGCCTTCGAGAAAAAAGTTGCAAGTTGAAACGCCTGTGACCTCTTTTTCATGTTATGCATCTCTGGGGTCCATCCGCCCCCCCCCCCCAAGTGGGACACTTTTCTAAATTTTGCACACACCCCTCATGTGATATATTGCTGGAAAAGTCTTTGACCCCTTATTCATGTTATGCATCTCCGAGGTCCATTCTGCCACTTCCCCCCCCTAAGGGGGGCACTTTTCTAAATTTTGTTGACACCCCTCATGTCATATATTGTTGGAAAGGTCCGTGACTGCTTAATCATATTATGCATCTCCGATGTCCATCTCCCCACTTTGCCCCCCCATGGGGTACTTTCTAAATTTTGCACACAGCCCTCATGTTATATATCATTGGAAAGGTCTGTGACCACTTAATTATATTATGCATCTCCGTTGTTCATCTCCCCACTTTGCCCCCACCTCTTCAAGGGGTACTTTTCTAAATTTTGTTGACACCCCTCATGTCATATATTGTTTGAAAGGTCTGTGACCGCTTAATCATATTATACATCTCTGATGTCCATCTCCCCACTTTGCCCCCCCCCCAAGGGGTACTTTCTAAATTTTGCAGACAAACCTCATGTTATATATCATTGGAAAGGTCTTTGACCACTTAATTATATTATGAATCTCCGATGTTCATCTCCCCACTTTGCCCCCCCAAGGGGTACTTTCTAAATTTTGCACACAACCTCATGTTATATATCATCGGGAAGGTCTGTGACCACTTAATCATATTATGCATCTCCCATGTCCATCCCCCCTCTTTGCCTCCCAAGGGGTACTTTCTAAATTTTACACACAACCCTCATGTTATATATCATTGGAAAGGTCTGTGACCACTTAATCATATTTTGCATCTCTGATGTCCATCTCCCCACTTTGCCCCCCACCCAAGGGGTAGTTTTCTAAATTTTGTTGACACCCCTCATGTCATATATCATTGGAAAGGTCTGTGACCACTTAATCATATTATGCATCTCCAATGTCCATCTCCCCACTTTGCCCCCGTCCTCCAAGGGGGTACTTTCTAAATTTTGCACACAACCTCATGTTATATATCATTGGAAAGGTCTGTGACCACTTAATCATATTATGCATCTCCCATGTCAATCCCCCCTCTTTGCCCCCCAAGGGGTACTTTTGTTAATTTTGCACACACCCCTCATGTGATATATCAATGGAAAGGTCTGTGACCGCTTAATCATATTATGTTCCCCACTATGAATTTTGTCAAGTTAAAGCAACTATATAAATTTTATTTTTATGGTACTATCAAGTTGTCTGCCGTCAAATTTTGACGGGTTCCATCTAGTAATCTTTATCAATAAGAATATATATGGCAGCAGATTAAAACATTAACGTGAGATGGCAGGTAATTAACGAGAATTAATTATTTAAAGAGAATGCATACCATTTAAAAATCCGTACTGTTTAAAAAAACATAAAAAAAAATAAATACAATTATTTAAATACAATTTAAAATTCGGAAATTTAAAAAAATTCAGTGCCGTTAAAAGTAAAATAAAAAATTTCTAAATACGAAAAAAAAAATGCTTAAACAAAATTTAAAATGCTGAAATTTCTAAAGAATTTAGTTTATGTGCAAGCAAAATTTCAATTTTCAATTTTTCTCAGAACAAAACAAATCGTTTAAACGAAATTTAAAATTCCAAAATTAAAAAATGCAGCGAAAGAGTAAAAAAGATTCAAATTTCGCAGTTTCTTAAAAATCTAATTTTTAAATTAAGAAAATAAATTAAAAAATATTTTTAACTACTTTTGGACCTTAAAATGGCAAAAACAAAAAAAATTAAAAATTCTGTAAAAGTGAATTTTGTAGAAAATAAAATCTATTCTGGAGAAACAAATTCAAACTCTGACGTCCAGGTTCAAACCAGGAACCTTTTAAATAGCGCTATTACTTCACCCCCTTAGACTACGCAATAAAGACTGAAATTAAGGTTCTGTTTAAATGGTCCGGTGTCATTAAATTAATTCCTTTAATTAAAATAATATGACTATTTCAAAATTTTATGATTTTTCGTGTGATCGGATGTATTCGGCTATACATATTCCATAATTCAAGTTTCTAGCGTACACAGTTTCCGAGAACAAACTCTGTGGCAGACAGAGAGAGGTGTGAGACGAATAGGGTTTCGTAAGAGGAACAAAACCCTAAAAATTGCTAAGATATAGTCTTTTAAAATTATAGGGTGTTATTTTGAAACAAGACAAGAGATTAATAAGTATTAAAACAAAAAAGAGGTCTTTTTTTACGAAACATTCTTTTTTTGAAGTGTCCAATGCTTATCTTAAATTCAATTTACGTATTTTCCCAAAACCTTCCGTTAGAATACATTAATTTGGGAGGACTGCTTATGGAAAATACATCAGTTTTTTTACGCCTGATAGAAATTGCAAGCGAGTTTACTAAAAAATTTTGCTAAAAATTTTTGCTGTGTTTCTCTTTCAAGATATGTAAATAGGAAAGAAAAAAATGAAGCGTTATTTGCGCTATATTTTAGAATTTCTAAAATGAATTTTCAATGTATAATACTGTTTTAATTTATATGACAATATTAATTGATTAAAACGTATTTAAAAAATATATATTACACATTTTATTTTTAGTTTTCCACTTTTTAATATTTAAAATATTTCATTGTTATTGTTTCATAGCCTTGTGTCCGATTTAGGCGAGCGCGGTTTGGCGTATCCTTACATCTATTGTGTAAATCGGATACAATTTTAAATATCCGGCAATAATATCTGGCTTTTAATCTCCTTTGGCAGAATAATGAAAAAAAAACATTACATTAAGTATTAATTTATAATTAAGTTCTAAAAATATCCAAATGTCGTATTGTCATTTGAAACATAATTTTTAGAATTCTAGCCTTTCATAAAGTGAGTGAAATAAAAATAAAAATTCTATATTTACATACAGAAACCAAGTTGGGATAAATAAATGAGTTTACAAATAAGGAATTCCCCTATAAACGAGTTTAATTTATAAATTTTATTGAACGTAATTTCATTACAATTTTCTTTCATTGTTGTAACTATTGTTTCAATTCTTATGCGCTTAAAACTACACATTTCATACTCGCCAGTGTGAAATTCTCGCCACACATGGCGAAATATCGCCAAATTTGATGACAAAAGTAGTTCGTCTAAATTAAGTCACGTTGGCGATAGCTGGCAAATGGTCTGAATTATCCATGGAAGTGCATTATTGACAAAATCTGGAAATGTTCTAAAAAACGCTGCCACGCATTTTAGCTTCGTTTGAATCTTTCAGTACAGTTAGAAATAATCTTAAAAACAAGGCATATGGAAGCTACCCTCAGTTCGGGTCGGGTCAGGTTGGCACTATATTTTTTCGTTGCGGGTCGGGTTGCATCTTGACTCCTGCGGGTTGGGTTTGGGTTGACCCACTGTTTCAAAAGAATGTCCACAATATTTTTGAAGGTTAAATATATATATATACAATAGAAGATCTATAATCGACACTCCTGGAAAGCGGACGCCTCTATTTAGCAAACACTTTTTCAGTTCCTGACACTTATATATTTGTACCATGGAATAGTGGGCACCTCCAAATCTACGCACATCTAGTATGCATAAGTGTGCATAAACTATCACAAATACGATAAGTGAGTTTCTATGTGTATCATAAACAAGATGTTGGTAATGATTTTCATATTCTAAGAAAAGAAAAAATGTTTTTTTAACTACACCGTAAAGATAGAATAATGTATGATTACATTTCTTAAATACATTTTATTTTTTCCTAAGCAGTAAACTGAATATATATTCATTCAAATTCAAATACGTACTTATTTTCATCTGAAACGTAGTTCTGTTTCAACTTTTTGTGAAAATACCAACAATCCGATTTGCAAAAAAACTAAATATGACCCGGAAAAATTATTCTAGGGTAAACCCGACACGCAGAAAGAAAATTAGAGTCATCCCGACTCGAAAAGAAAGAAACAACCCGACCCGATGCAGGATTCTATTCAACGATCTCAAAGTGTCCGCGATTCAGAGGTTTCTCTGTACTTGAATATTAAAGAATATAGTTTTGTCCATTTTGCTATATAAAATATAAAATTGGTATTAGAGATACAACTGTACACTGCTTTCCATAATAGTATTTAAACATGATTTATTGTCCTTTCATTGCGGGTTCAGGTCGGGTTGCGGGTTGACTTCAAATGGTATTTGCGGGTTTGGGTCGGGTACAACCCGACCCGTGCAGGACTCTATTCCCAGTACAGGCCGGAAAGAATGTTTTATATAAATAAATATAACTGTTGGACTTGTACTTTTTCCATCGTCGACTGTTTTTTTATTCCATTACAAAGTGTTCGTACCAGTTTTTTAATACTATAATCCGTGCCACATACTTTTACAACAACTAGAAGAAATATCTAGACAGAGAAATATTTTTTAAACAAAACTAGAATATAAAAACTGTCGCCTGCCGCAACACTGGACTTTGAGACACTTCATATTCACTTATATTTATAATAATTCGCTCGTATAAATTCCGCTTCAATCTATATGAAACAGGTAATTATCTAGATTAAATAAGAATAATATTAAAGGCAAAATATTAACCTGTTGACACTCACTGAGAAAATTTCATTTACATACTTTTAAAGTAATTATATTAAAAAATTCTTTTATTCCTTGCCAGACTTTTAAACAAAATTTTGAGTCCAGAAACATTTTAAAAATATATGAAACAAAAATATAAAAACAATTAAAAGTAACATTAAGGGTTTAACTTACCATAGTCAGGTGTAATTGGTACCATTTTCCTGCTGCTAAAGTTATTCCTTCAGTCATAGGATTTACTAATTTGCGTGGATCGTGAAAAACAACTGAGGCTTGGACTAAGTCGTTATTATTATTCATGTATTCCTCTGGATGCATATCCAAGAAAATGATGAACACTTAAAAAAGGAATAAAACCAATAATTTATTTTATTAAAATATATAATCAACTTCATATACCTTAGTTCTCTCAATAGCCTGCTATAAAATTGTTTATAATATTCCTAATAAACTCATCACAGAGTTGCCAGACTATGAGGTCGACCCCGCTTATCGAAGACGCCCTTGGTATGCTATGTTAACTGATGGTGAAGACTAAATGATGACTATGATGGTGAGTTTTCCTGTCTTTTCATTTAAAATTAACTTTCCGTTGACTGTTCTGTTTTTGCTTATTATTTAGTTAAAAATATATATATTTATTTAGATTTCTCTAAAAGCATTTTTATCTCTTATGTTTAAATGTATTGTCTCAGTAAAATGTTCTTTTTATAACATGGACTTGGTCCTCTGTAGTTTTTCGTCTGTCTTTTCGGAACTAATGATTTTTTTTTTTTTTGCTTATCATCTTTTTTATTTTTTTTAATTGTTAAAACACATAAACTATTGAATGGTGAATAACTACTAAATGAAAAAAAACATATATACAGAGGAACTTCCCTTTAACGAAGTCCCTATTTTGCGAAGTTTTCTACTTAGCGAAATTTTCTAAAGAGCTGTGCCTTTGAACGCCATCTTAATTAATCTCCATATTATGAAAAATATATTCTATATAACGAAATTTATACCACTTTTGTAAGTGTACAGAATTCAAACTAAGAGGTGGTTGTTCGGTAGATATGCGAATTTATTTCAGCAGATTGTATGGAAATGAACACATTTAAATAATTTGCATTCTGCTTGGTGCTAAATAAAACAATTTTTTCTCACACTAAGAAAAACACTTGTTATCATTACTCTCTCACATTGAAACTCCAGCGCTGACAGTTGGGGGAAGTCAAAATCCCCTTTTTACATTCAGTGATACAGAAGATGCAGTGACGCAATAGGCGCCAGATGCATTAAAGCAAAAAATATCAATTAGAGTCAGACATTTATCATTCTGATCTCCATTGCTAATAGACAATTGCTTTGTACATCCACAAAAATGTGTTTTAAAATGCAAATCGAAGAACATCAAAGTTATTTTTGTTCCTGCTATTACAACTTCTAAATTTCAGCCGTTAGTCTAAGGAATAATAAAAAATCTTGAAGTACATGATCGAAAAAGACAATTTAGTGACAACATTAGTTTGAGAACGTGTGTATCAGCGCTGATGAATGCTTGAGCCAAATCTTGGGAATGTGGCGTGATTTGAACGACCGTACATAACTTTTTTTTTTTATGAAAGACGGCTTTATAATTCAAACTGAATCAAATGGTTCTAAATCCAATACCTGTTTGTCATATCTGAAGGAAAAAATTCATGAATTTAAGTTGATTTCTATTTAACGAATTTTCTTCATAATGAAGTTAATAATTGTGTAACGATGAGACTTCGTTAAATGGAAGTTTCACTGTAATATTGATAACGCAGAGAGAAACTCATTAAAAAGTTATTATCAGACCAATAGAAAGAAATTTGAGAATGTCTATCATAACGGAAAACTGATGAACAGCTTTATACCATACAGATGAACTTATCATTCCGTTAAGCACGGACGACACCGACATGAAAAGCGTAAATACAATACAAAATGTATTACAGTTTTCATTATCACTTATGATAAAAATATTTTTAAGAATAATGTCTGATATTTCATGAAAGACCAATTGTCTTAAGAATTTACATTTCTGACTGTTGGTCCGCGGAAGGTATTTTGTTTCCGTTCTAGCCCCCAACGAAAGATTCCATAAATGTATTCCCTATCCGCCAACTGCGGATTCGCTTTTCAATAGTTACAGGGCCCCTTCATGAGAAATGTATATATATAGGGTGCAAAATGTTATTTATCGCCGACCTTTAACTTCTCAACTGTTGGTTGTAGACATATAGTTCCAATTACAAAGCGTTTAAAATGAGGTACATATTCATGTTGTGGCGTTAATTAAAGAAAAAATCAATTTTCTAAAAATTACGAAATCTAAATTTTTATACGGTCTCCCGGTCCCTATAGTTATATTTAGTAAATGTTTGCACATATCATAACAAATTCAACACAAAAAGTTTGACTTCTGTACGACAAAAATTGACACAGTTATAGCGTGAATTAATTCCGTACATTAATAAATACAAAGATCAGTAAGTAGAGAAAGTAGATGAATTTCACGCTATATTTAAACTGAAACATTGAAATGTTTTTTAGCTATACTAATTATTAAGCATGATTATCAGTTATATACAGATGAGAGTTTTCTGCTAAAATCACATCATAATTTTAAGAAAAGACAAATGAACACGAATCTATTATAGTAAAATCTTACTGTCTGTATTTCGCAACTACTCCTCTTTGACTATCGGACGGAACGCGATTTACTTAATATCGGTTATCATTGATCCAAGGATGTCACACAAACTCTCAGAATTAAAAAAATTGAATTAGATCCCGATATATTATTATTATTATTATTGTAAATTTTTAACGAAGTTTCTCTAAAAACGGCAAGTAAATTACTCCATATTTGTGGATAAAAAAGGAGAAATAAAACGGATCAATATATTTTTTACGCCATTTTCTCAGTAAAACTGAAAACAGAATTTACTTTCAATTTGACTAAATGGTGAAATTAAAATCTTGATTTCAGTAAATTATCCGAAAAATAAAAACATTTTCACATATTCAAACGTTATGAATCAGTTTATTCTGGAGAACCAAAATTGCCTGTCAACATACTGTCATTTAGAAAACAAGATTTGTTTCAGCTATACATTATATCAAGGAGGCAGAATTGAATTTAAAGAAAAAGCATAGTATATTATTTCCAATTAATTATTTTTGAAGGACGGTTGTTAAAACTTTTCACAAAAGCGTTAAAAATAAAATGGTTTATCAGGTAAAATTGAACTTTCTTTCTAAACAATTCGTCGATTTCCACGATTTCACTTAGCTCTCCATTTTGAATTGGTTGCATTTTCCTTTTCACGATTATTTGGTACAAATTTTCACTTTTTTAAGACTGAGTTATGTCAAGGTCCCTATAACAAATAAATAGCGTATTGTTTCTTATGAAATGTGATAAAGAGTTAGTTAATTATTTACGTTTTTAATTATCGGGAGTGAAATATTTTGCCTAATTAATGCATTTATTATTCTTTTAATGTTGCGTCAATGAAGTCACGGGTAACAGCTAGTAATATATACTGTGTGCAAAGTTTGCAATAACGAAGTGTCCGTAATAAGGGTATTACCTTTTACTTACTTTAACAATGAATCAAAGAAATTACGCTTGCGCGAAGTATATGTACGTGTAATCGCTTATAGTACCACGCAGCTGTTGGTTTTTAATAGATTCCACAGATCTGTACCTACAAGCAGTGGTGAATGTCTCGAGCTGGATGGTCGGTAGGCAGAAGTTTGCTACTAAGCTGCCGAGTCTCTCCTTCAAATACGAAAAAAATGTAGGAGCATCTTTGAGAAGTCCAATCTCTTTTGAGACTCTAGTACCTTCTTTCCTGAAAAGTACTATGACACTTTCCTGAGCAATACAACTACAACAATTATGACCACGATCAGAAAGCAAACACTAGAGTTTTAACGCTTCAATTTCGACAGTTTCTAGGATAAAAAATGTTTTCTTAGTTTTTTTTTTTTTTTACCAACTCTTAATATTTACTTTAAGAGTTCTGAATAAACCTGTAGCACTTTTGAATTATTGCATAAATATGTGTCAACAGAATGCACTTACGATCAGTGGAAGTCAGTTTTATTGATTCTACATATTGTTTTCCCAGTAATGAATTATATGTGAAACACTTGTATGGCAAACCAACTTTAGCAGCTTGTATCATGATGAAGCTAGTACTGTAAAAATAAAATATGATTAAACATATGAAGAACAAATACTGCATAAAGGTAAATCACGTACAATCAAACGTATAAAATAAAAAAGTATTAAATCGAATAACGTTTATTAAATGTTTAACGATAAACGACCTTTTACTTATTGTCGTTTCATAAAATTCGGATTAAAATACGAACTATGAACCATTAACTGGAAAATCGTTTGGTTTTATAGAAAAATTATGTTTTTTAAATGATTAGAATCAAATTCACGGTTTGGGCCAAATTATAGATATTGTTTTAATACATCCCTATAATCTAGATATATTCTAATTTCGTTTTCAGTTAAATGATTTATGCCAAATAAAATTATAATGTAACTAATCAAATTAAATTTATACCATGGTTTGATAGATAAATTAATTTAACCGCAGGTAAATTCTTTGGAATCGAAATAAGAACTATGCTTTTAACTAATAAACGCGATTAGGTGGACGTTATACTGTGATTATTTACAGAATGTTTGCAAATAAAAAGCTTACTTCATACATTTTACTTTACAAATATATTTTTTTTGTTATTTTACATATTTCATCCATATGCTTGGTCTTTACTCGGGGTGAATTTTTCCAAATAATTCCAATCCATCCAAACTTTTACTTTATGCTTTGGACATAAAAAATCTGTAATCACCGGAAATGACAGGAGAAATTATCTATAGCACATCGACCTAAAGGAACCATAGGTGGTCAGGATTACATACTCGTTTGTTTTTACCGCCAAAATTTCGCCTGAAGAAACGCATAAAAATTCACTGATCGTTACTACGTATTTATCAACAAATGAGTGTAATCTCGCATGCATAAACGCTTAAAAATTCATTGATCGTTACTACGTAGTTATCAACAAATGCGTGTATTGCGTTAAGAGAAATTAATTTTGTTTAATCAGTCAATTGTTTTTCAATCGAATAATCTAAAAAATCAGATTTAAGTGTCATTTATTTAATATTCAGTAGAACACTATTTCTTATCCCAGGCGTTTACTTATCTGTAGTATAATGCCATCGACAAGTTACGTCTGCCTCGAGACTAGAACAGGTCAATTTATAAAGGGTATATTACATATAAGTCAAAAGTATCTGTAAGGATTCAATTGTTCAGAAAAAATTAAAACCAATCCTGTAAACTTACATGCCTCCGTACATGACTTTTTAATTGTAAACGAGGCATCTCGACAACCTGTATTTAGCAACCCGAGAGTACTCTACCCTGTACAACGTATTTCAGCAAAACGTGAATTCTAATTTATATTAGAATAGACAATCTGTTGACCATATAAATCTAATAGGGCATCCGTTTTCCACTTGTTCGCAAGTGTTCAGGTGACGTTAGCCCCACTGGTCATTTCAGAGAACTTAATAAGATAACACGTCCTGATAAATATCTTATCCTACACACAAAAAAAGCAATCGCCTAATTTGCATGGCGAGTTTTGCATCATATTCCCGCGAATCTTGCTAACCTTTCCAAAACAAACATTACAACCCCAGATGGTTTATTCGATTTTTTTTGGCATTTAGGTTGTTCAGTGCTTTCAAAATATTTCAAAACCACATGCAAGAAGTTCTTTATAGTCTTGATTTCTCATTTACATACCTGGATGGCAATTTAGTCGCAATTAGATCGCAATCTGAACATAAATTGCACTTATAGCAAGAATTAAGCCACGTGGATAATTAGAATTTAACCATTAATACATGTAAGTGTGTATTTTTTAATGAGAAAATTCAGTTCCATGGACACATTGTCTCGAAACATCGGAGTGAACCCATTCCGGATAAAGTCAAGGCAATCGTAATATTTACTCAACCAAAGACTGTTAAAACCTCCGAAGATTTGTAGGTGTCTTAAACTTTACACACGTATTTTTCTGACACAGCTTTTACTAAAATGCCATTAAATGTGTTATTGCAAAACTATCAAAACAATCATAAAAGATAAATTTACCAAACATGCTTTAAAACATACAAAGGAGCATTCTTTCAGGCCACAATTATATGGTATCCTGTTTTAAATGCCGCCTTAGTACTGTAAGTTAATGCATCCTATAAAGCTATTAGTAGAGCATTACATTAAAACTCTGGAAATTGTCTTAAACCACTTGCATTTTTCCCAAGAAGCTTTTATCTAAGCAGAAAAAGCTATTCAGCTTCTGACAGAGAGCTGTTAACGATTTATAAGACAACTAAGCACTGTAGATACATGGTTAAAGCAAAGTCGATTACCATATAAGCAGACCACACACCTCTCTATCTTGCTTTTACTCAAAAACCTGAGAAGTGTTTTCGTCGATAACCCCGCTATCTCATCTACATCACTCAGTTATCAACAGATATTAGGCATATCATTGAACAAGACAATAGTGTTGCTAATGCACTCTGCCGCATCGATATAATATCTTTGCATCTCAGTTTTAAAACGACGGATGATACATTACAGGATGACAGTGAAATTTGAGGGCTATTACAAAATCCTTTCTCATCGAGCTAAGTTTTTAAAACATTTTTGGTAGAGCGTCCTTCTCCACCTGCACTATACTGTCACATCTCAAATCACAACATCAGACCATTCGTACCCCAAGTTATACGTCTCCAGATTTTTGATAAAGTTCATGTACTTTCCCATCCTGGTATCATGCTCTCAATACAGATTATAAAACATGCTAGTGTTGGCCATCGATGCAGTGTGATATTTCGGAGGACTCGTTTCTGCATTTTCTGTCAGCGCAGCAAGATTCATAATCACATTTGCAGTTGCCCTAGACAGTTTTCCATCCCAAGTTCTCGCGTTGACCATGTTAACCTGTATTAGGTTAGACCGCTTCCTCAATCGAAAAGCTGTCATTATCTTTTAACATTAGTGGGCAGAAGAATAACTCATTGGTCAGAGATTATTCCAATAGAGGATATAACAGCTGAGACAATTGCTGTCAAATTCTATTATGGGAATTTTCAGATTTGGCATATCGTTCGTATTACCACAGGCCTTGGCAGCCAGATCGATTATCAGCTGTCCAAAGTTTGTTCAGAATTATCGGCACACATCCGATATACACAACAACATACCATACAACCCAGTATGGATTGTCGAACAATCCCACACAACTCTTATGACTGACATTCGATTGCATGTCATACAACACTCAGTTGAAATGCTACCTACAATTTTCATTGGACTTCGCCCTTTCAATCAAATATATCCAAGTCAGTGTTGTTGCAGTCATGTATGGTGAAACATTTCGCTTTCCGAGTAATTTTTCCCCTCCCAGAGATTATGTACAGGATGATTATGAAAAAAACTATCCCAATATATGAGCCCCTAGCTATCATAAATCTCGAACTTTTGATGATAGTTGTTCACGTAATTTGGGATAAATATTTTAAACTCTCTTAAACTTTGTACAACATACATATTTTATTTTTTGTTTACAGACCTTTTTTTCAAACCATGGACTAGAGGATTATCTTGCAATTTCTTATTTGTCGGATGCCCAAATATTCTGTGCCACATATGAATACAGTTTGTATGTGATTCTTCAAAATCTTTGTTAACCATTTTAATGAAGATTAACTTGTATAGAGTATTATCTAACTTCCCTCAACTATAACTTTATCCATTATTATCCATTCATCCTTTATTCCATTATTGTACATTTCCTGTTTCCAAAAATTACAAAAAAATTATTTTCATCAGGTCGCTTTAGTGATAATAACTCGTTATCAAGACATGGAACATATAAAATGCAACTAATTTGATATGTTTTACTTCATTATCTGTTCCTCTGTATTTAATTCAACCATCAATAATACCTATAATGTCGAAATTCTGACCCCTAGCGCTAGCAACTTGTTCTTGGTTTTATTTGAGTACAGTAAATATTTTTATAATTTGTCATGTGAATTGTTGCAACAGACTCAATATTCGCAGAGTTAAACGTAAATTTCCCCTTTTATTTGGGAAATTAAATATTTTTATTGCTGTTTCAGCATTTAACTTAGATGTTTCTATGCGACGTTCATATGTTGTAACATGTTTATTTTATACATATTCGAATGAAAGTTCTATAAAAGAGCGAACTTCTATATTTGTAACTAAATAATCATAATTTGATGTAACACTGCATAGTAAAATTGCAACAAATCATCATCTAGAATTGTTTTACCTAGACATCTCAGTTAATCAATAACTTCTAATAACTTTTGAATATAATGTTTCATGTTTAATTCTTCATCATATGTTATAGTGTAATGTAACTTTTTTTGCAAGAAAAGTTTTGTATTTGTGTGCTTTTGTTCATAAAATTTGCGTAAAGATCTCCACATCTTTTTTGCTGTATAAGTAGCAACTGATTTTTCTCTACACTTAACGCAATTCTCGGTCTAGAAGATATATTTCCTTCATTCCAAGCATCTCGATCAGATACGCTTCAATAGGTGGATCCATTTTTAGGTAGATTTCATAAGAAGTACTACCTATTACATTCTCCCCTATGTGGAATTTCTGAAACATTTTTGCAGATCTATTCCGAACACGACTCCTAGGACCCAAAACCACCGACATTTCAAAACTTTATCTATCTATCTACATCAATTTTTTATGGACACGATAACTTCCATAAATCTGTACAAATCTCTTCCAAACTCATATAAAAAATTTATGGGCAGAAAAGCTTGGTCAAGTTCGTTAATGGGCAAAATCGGACCAAGAGGGTGGTAATGGGGAGGGGTTTTGTGAACACAGAAAAAGCTCATACATTCTTAATTAGGTTATTTATCGAATCAGTTTAAAGTTATTATTACTTCTATGAAAATGGCCAAAAATTTAGCAATGACCGATTTTTGATATGCTTTAAAATGACCTAAAAGGACGAAAAAAATAGGGTTTTAAGAAGACAAAATATTCATAACTTCGTCAATTCACAAGATACCAAATCCGCTTACAATTATTATAAATCTTCTTAATATTATCTACAACTTTTATATTCACAAGTTTTTGATAGCAAAAACAGCAAACAAAAATAAAAACAAATAAATCTCAGTCGGCTTGGCCTATAGGCACAGGTAGATTTCGAAGTGGGTGATCCCAACTGCCGCATCATGGCAAAAATGTCCTTCTTCTTCAATTCCCAATAATCAGTCGCACCACAATTAAGTCTGTGGCGACAATGCTGAATCCACTCCCATGAATTTTCAGGTCCTTAATTGTGCCTGCCTTAGGAATGGTGGAATTGATACTTAGAAGCTATCCCACCAACGAACTTAATCGTAGATTAAAGTTAAATTTAGCTTATGGTCCATTTAAAATTGCGTACCTTATCAATTAACAATACTGATTAATTGAATAAACACGTCTGAATTTTTATAATTATTTACAAAATAATTGGAGTATAATGGGAAGAAAACTCATCAAAAGCGGCCAAATAAAATTGTTAAACTGGGTTTATCTCTATTCTTGATTAACTTTTTGTTGGTTTAATTAGCCGTTAATTTCTAAATCTACCTGTACCTGTAGGTCCAGCCGGCAGGATTTTTTTTGCGTAAAATAGACATTTATTGGTTAAAAACATTTCGAGTTCGAAGTTCCATACATCATAATTAATGTTACTTAACATTGTAACGTCCATTTTCCCTTTAGTCATTTTTTATGCTTTATCGTACTTATACACAAAAATGGCAGTTTCAACTGGTAAAGAAATTTACCTCATTTAAATATAATAAACTTCTGAGCAACATAATATGTTAAAAAATTATTTGTAAAACATACTAGTTATATATGTAGGAAGCAGAGTAAGAAACACAGTTAAATAGGAAAAGGGTATTTAATAGAAATCCAATCAAGTAAACAACCTACATATTTAAAGTATGTGGATTTAACTTTGTGCTGTTTTATTAAAAATAAGTGATCAACCTAAAATAGCACAAATAAAAATATATAAAATGGCAAACTGCTGTTTTGGAGCCCCTAAAGCTCCATCATCAGCGCCAAATTTAAAAGATTCAAAACCGATTCAAAAGTTAAGCCATGTAAATATACGTGTGTCTCCGGCACGTGCCCAAGATTGAATAGCGGTGAGTTTTTCAAAAACGTATTTTCCTGACTCCGCTGTTGTTTTTGAAAAAACTAACCACCATTCAATCTTGGGCGCGTGCGAGAGACGCATGCATATTTACATGGCTTAACTTTTGAATCGGTTTTGAATCTTTTACATTTGGCACTGATGATGGAGCTTTATTGGCTCCGATACAGCTGTTTGCCATTTTATATATTTTTATTTGTGCTATTTTACGTTGATCATTTATTTTTAATCTACATATAGCTGGTAATCTGTTAATACAGAAACATAACTTAAAATACTGTTTCCCAACAATAAAATATAAATCTTCCACATAAACTTTTATAAGGAAAATTTATCATGAACACACAATTCACCATGCTTAATTTTTAATTGTATTTATTTTGATGGGTTTATTATAAGTTCCGTAATAATAATTCCCTATTAAACATTTTTCCTTACGTTACATTTCGACGGATTCTATCACGTAAATATTAAATGTGAATGTTCCGAACTTCCAGGAGTCCTATATTAATCATATTTTCTGATATGAGCAAATCTTGTGTGTGTGTGGTTATGCAAATTTTATCTTAAAAACGGCTCTAACGATTTTGACGAAATTTTGTATCCTACCGTTTTGGGGCACCAGAAAACCATTGCGTTCGAGAATATTCGATTAGTGAGTAATTTTTGGGTCATAGTGGGTCAAGCTAATTTTATCTAAAAAAAGGCTCAAACAATTTAGAATAAATTTTGCATCCTATGGTTTTCGCGCACGAGAAGACTGTTGGACTATGTCACATGTTCGAGAAATTTCGATTAGTGAGTCATTTTGGTCATGGGTCATTGTGGGTCAAGCTATTTTGATCTTAAAAACGGCTCAGACGATTTGAACTAAATTTTGTATCCTACAGTTTTAGGGAACGAGAAGACTATTGGGCTTGCCACATATTCGAGAAATTTCGATTAGTGAGTCATTTTGGTCATGGGTCATTATGGGTCAAGCTATTTTGATCTTAAAAATGGCTCAGACGATTTGAATTAAATTTTGTATCCTACGGTTTTTGGGCACGAGAAAATCATTGGGCTAGGTCACATGCTCGAGAAAATCTGATTAGTGGGTCATTTTTGGGTCACTGTGGGTCAAGCTAATTTTATCTAAAAAACGGTTTAGACTATTTTGATTAAATTTTATATCCTACGGTTTTCGGGCACGAGAAGACAATTGAGCTTGGTCACATATTCGAGAAAATGTGATTAGTAGGTCATTTTGGTCATGGGTCATGATATTTGAACTCAAAGATAATTTTGACCAAGCGTAGCTCGGTGTTCCCTGCTCGTTAGTTAAATATATCCCATTTTGAAAATAAATCTATTTCATGTAATTAAAGTGCTTTTATAACAAAAGTTATTTGTATTTACTGTTTCGTTAGTACAATAAATTTCAAATGATTTTGAAAAAAATAATAATAATAAAGTAATTGATATTTCTATTTCTGAAAATGAAAATAAAATCTTAATGCATTCATGATTATTTCTGTATGTAATTTCAATACATTTTAGATAAAAAAAATTCCCACATAATTTAAATAAGAGCGTGATCAGGTGCTTCCTACTTGCAAGGTCGCATGACTCTCGATCTAAGATGAGAGCAATTCGCTATTAAATCGGATTCTTTCTGTGGTCCTACAGCATTTAAAACTGCAGCACTCCCATTCCATAAGAAAAGATCTGTCAAATGTGGAATCTGTAAATATAAAAATATCCATTTTAAAAGAAAAATACTGTAAATTTTAGGATATTAATAATAATTTATGTTAGCAAGTAATTTCCGTCTTGTTATAAGCTTCTGTGTTATGTCTTAACATATTTGAAAAGGAAAATAACATTTCAATTTGAGTTTAGCTATCTAACATGAAAATAATTTTATATATCATGATATCTGCTATTGACTTCGCTTTGATAGCAAATATCATTGCTTCTGAATTATATATATATAATAGCTTTAAGTGTGTAACACTTCCGGAGTGAACTTATCCGAATCCCGATAATCCTTTGTTAAAATCAGCCATCTATATATTTAAGGCGCTAAGCGTTTTCTTTCGACAGTCCTTGAGAACAAACTACTGCATCAAATTACACCATTCTTTTTTTAATGCAAATTATTTGAATGCAGGCTTGTTATGGCACATTCTTTTGTTCAAAAGTTTTATTAATTAGCCGTAATTTTAAATTAAACTTTTACTTCTGCGTATGAGATCATAAAGTCAATCGCCAAAAAACGCTGCAACTCTGCCCAAAATTCAAGTCTGACTCTGACTGTAACTTCAAGCTATCTGGGCATTGTAGAATTGTAAAAGAAAGATCGATTACGCTCTAAAACTATCAATGTGACCAATTTATTTACTTTTAACATTTGCTGAAACAATAAAACTGACACAAAAAGTTTAAAATATATAAAATTACTCATACATCTGATTAAAAAAATAAATTTTAAATAAAAAATACCACTACATAATTTAATGGAAATCATGTCTCAGACGTACCAGGATTGGCGTGATTTTTTGGGCCATTTTGGCGTGAAAACCCAATTTTCACACATTATTTTTATTCAACACACGAATTTAATTGTATTAATTGGTTTTATATTATTTCATTGGTACTTTCGTGTAATAGCGGCCCCCACAATTACGATTATGCCAAGGCTGCAGCTATAATTTCGCCAAGATCCTCGCAAACCTTATATATGCATCATCTAAACGCATATATATATACATACATACACACCAAATACTCATATATGCGCCATATACATCATTATATAAACATTATTTACGTCTTATATATCATCTATACATCATATACGTCTTATACACCTGTCCTATAACTTGGCCATAAACATCACGAAATGTTACTTCGAAATGTTTTTAAGCGGAATTTTATGAAGGGTCTTGTTTTATTAATTTTATGAAGGGTCCTGTGTTAAAGAAATAAATTCCTGAAGAGGCCTGTTTTATTAAGAGGAATTTTGTGAAGGGGAGCTTTTTTAGTAAGAGGAATTTTGTGAAGAATATCTGTCTTATTACATGGAATTTTATCACAACCTGTTTTATTAAGATGAATTTTGTGAAGGGTCTTGTTTTATTAAGAGGAATTTCGTGAAGGGTTTTCGTTTAATTACATGGATTTTTGTGAATGGAAAATAAAGCGGTCCCAAACTTTGCCTGGATTGACCCCCTGGTTATAAATAACATGTCCTGAACTAAACAATTGAATGTTTATTTAAATTGCATAAATGAATGATGTAATCTGTCTCTTTTCAAGTTCAATTGGCTCCTAGTTCCGGAATATTGTCAAAATCCAGCTTACTGCAGTTCTGTCTTTAAAAATAATTTATCCCTAACACAGTTGAAAATTTCCTTTCAGCAATTTCCGTCAATAAACTGAAGTGTTAGTCTTTTGTGCAACCCTGTATAAATCCTGTAAATGATCCATAAAATTTCTACTCACGAAGTTTTTCGCAAAATGTCAGTTAAATTTAATAACGCATGCCACAACTTAAAACGCACATGTAATATCTTTCAAATAAACCGCAGACGATTTTTCAAAATAGGCAGTAGTATACAGAATTTTTGTGTGCCCCTGTTAATGAACGATGAATGCTGCGCACACCATATTCTTCAACAGATATCTTATAATGCACATTGGTGATGTATTTAAATTTAAATATATTTGAAATGGTGTAATGTCAACAAAATACATGACAAACAAATTGTCCGCATAGACCTTAATGTAACTGAATTATTTTGAGTATCCTATCAACGAAATGTCAATGCTATACACTACACTTTTAATACCAAATGTGCCCTACTAAACCTTATTAATATATATTAATTACATGACAATTATAGCGTAGTTACGTGAGATAAAAGATGGGCAGATAGACAACAAACTGTGATCATAAACACTTTTGAATTCATGTTGAAAAGTGTAGAAAAGTAAATAAATTAGATTTGTTTTCATACCAAAATAATTAATAAATAATAAGCACTTGTTGTAAATTTATACTTTGTGTTTCTATATAAAAAAGTGCATTATTTAATAGCGTTAACTTATTTCGAAAAAAAATTTCAAATACTCACAGCGTAAACATTTAAATACTTTGAAACTTCAAAATAATTTAACATTTCCTTCGATATAGTGTCGACATTTTAAATTTATTTGCATTCTCTGTATCATACATTATCAAAATTAATAAAACTTATTTAATTATTCTTACCCCGAAACTGAAATTTTGTGGTCTAAAATATGGACACCACCTTCTGTGCTCAAAACAAAACTCCTCCCATGTAGTATTCGGAAATTCACACCGCTTAGGATATGTTTCACAATATCGCTGACGTAAAAATCTGAAAGAAACAAATTGATCTTTAAAGTACATTTCTAAAAAAAAATATTTATCTTTAAAATACAGGATATAATGATATAAGTTTTTTGTTATATTTAGTTCATTCATGATAAATATGTCCTTAACACCGGCTATCAATAAAATGCTTGATATTTGTCAAGAAACTATATTTACCCCATTCGCTGCCAACCACTAGTGAACTCGTGACTTTCAATCTAAAATTACGATTTCGAACCGGAATTTCGAAAGAAGAATTTTTATTTTATGTCATCACGGAATGTCTGTAATTAAATAAATTAAATATTGCTATTAGTATTTTCTGGTGTGAATTCGAACTTTCTAAATAAAATAAAATTCCGGTAATTTTAACCTGGCAGTAAATGTGTTAAGAAAACAAATACAGGGTCATTCATAATTCCCTCCGGGGTTTCGAAACGTTATAGTAAAAACACGAAGACGAATATGAAAAAAAGAAACATATGAAATTATTCCGAAACTATTCAAGTTTTACTTACATACATTACAGGTGTTCTATGTGTGAATCCTTGGTCACACGGCATACATCCATGCGATAGTCCAGTTTCTGCCATACTCCGTTTCTTTAAATTTCCGGTACCACACATGAATTGTTTTGTCAGTTGGTCCCTGTTTTCGATATTTATTACGAAAGGCCCGTTGAACTGACACCACTGATTCAGATTTAAAGAAACGGAGTATGGCAGGAACTGGACTATCACATGGATGTATGCCGTGTGACCAAGGGTTCACACATAGAACACCTGTAATGTATGTAAGTAAAACTTGAATAGTTTCGGAATAATTTCATATGTTTCTTTTTTTCATATTCGTCTTCGTTTTTTTACTATAACGTTTCGAAACCCCGAAGGGAATTATGAATGACCCTGTATAATATTCACCCAGTAGCAAAATGACTCTTATAATGAAGCGCAGCGTTGCCAGTCTGTACATTTTTTATTCAGATTGCATGATTTGTCACCACTTTTGCAAATAGTATATTTCGCGTTATTTAATTTGTCATTAAATAAGGCAAAAATTTCTAATTACAAAAAGTTTCGGCTAAGAAACAATCTATGTGAAAAAAGGGTAGCGAACTGGCAACATACAATGATATGAACAGCATTTCTTGAAAACGGATGTACAGTGAAATTTACCAGAAACATAGATCTCAGTAAGACACATTTAATAACATGACCTGATTTGTTAGATTCGATCTGTGGTTTCAGTGATCGAAGGCCAAGGTTCTAGTGGAAACCTTCTCACTGAATCTATAAAAACTAGCCGTTAGGGGCCACCGTAATATTTACCCATCATGGATATGCATAATATAAAATATGAAAATAAAACATGTGTAAAATATTTATAAAATGCATTGCAATTTGAATAAAATCGTGGCTTGCCCGCGTCCTAAATTTTAAAAGCTCTGTTGCTGAATTGCGTAAAAGAAACATCCGTATAACTCCAAAATTGATAATCCTATTAACTAACAGTTTACTGCATCGGATTAAGCATCTTATTTCTAATTAAAATATATCTTGGAATTGAAATTTGAATGAAATACAGGGTCATGAAAAATCGAAGAGTGGAAAATAAGATTACAAATATCTCGGCAACTCATTATCCGAAGGACTTTATTTTTTATGCAAAATTTATGTTTTTTTATTGTCTTTAAAATTCACTCCTTAAAATAAACAATTTCGAAAATTTTTATATACCTTTTATCAGAACGAATATTTCGAGAGTCCGAAAAAAATAGTTCCGGATAATCGAGTTTACTGAAATTCAATAAGCTTCTTACCATTATTACGTACTAAGTACATACCAAATTTCAAGTCTCTATCTCAATTTGTTCGGAGATAGAGCGTTTACAGACACACAGGCACACACGCACAGACAGACGGACGGCATTTTTTTTCTAAAAATATCCCGTAAGGCATGGTGACGTCACGCGACGTCACTGTGAAGTCATACTGTGACTTTGTGACTGTCGTCGTGACGTCAAGTGACGTCGATGTGAAGTCACTGTGACCTAAATGTGAAGTCGTTATGGCCGTTTTCAAGGCTTTCTGTGACCTCACAATGTGACTACTTTTTGAAGTCACCGTGCGACTTCAATGTGAAAAATGTGACGAATCTGCATCAGATAGGGTGACCAGATTTTACCCAAATCCTATCCGGATTGTTCGGATAAAAAATTTTTATGGTTCAAGTTTGTGACGTTTGTGACGACACTGCACCGACTCGGGTGACCAGATTTTACCCGAATCCAATCCAGAAAATTCGGATCGATCTTTTTGATTTTTTGGCTACAGAATAGATTTGGATTAGTGGTCGTGTGACCTGATTTTCGTGAACCCGATCTGACCCGAGTCGGGTATAATGTTTTTACTGTAAGTCTTGTTCGGAATAGAATCGTGCATGCGACCGAGTAACCAGATTTTATCAGAAATTGTGTTACGATACAATTTCTGATGTCGGCTCGGATCTAGAGTCATGCACGAATCTGGTTGTATACTTCTTGAACATGATTGAATGTCTATTTGAACATGAATGATGGTTGACTGAAATTATATTTCGATTCAACCCGTATTCTTACCCTAACCCAACAACAACAACAACAAAAAATATGTAGGCCCACAACCCGACCGAACCTGATAAATGATTTCGCATAGATTCGGATAACAAGATTTCACCAAATCCGGATGAGATCGACGATAAGATTGGATCGGCAATAATTTTTATTGCTGCAACTCGTATTCAAATTAAAACTTTGCATCTGATTGGGAAACCGGCTAATGTAGCCGTTAATCATGAAAATTATAAATATAAAAAACGCATCCTCTTTAATAAAAAGCTATGCGTTGCTGACGACTGGGATTTTCGATGACCGTTGCCACAGAATAATCTTGGAAAATGAAACATTTGAAGTTGCTGAAAAAAATTAATAGCTCGAAAAGTATTTGTCAGAAAATTGTTAGACAAACTTCGTTAAAAAGGTAAAAAAATGTATTTTTCTTGATATAAATTCCAAATCTAATGAATGTCGTTTTTCAAATATTGAATTAAAAAAATTACCAAATTTCACAATGGCGAAATCTTCACACCTAAAAAGATAATGATAACGGCCATGTGTCCTGACGTATACTGGCTATAGCACGAATCACAAATTATTCTGTTAAAATATAAAAGTGAATTATGATGCCTCGAGTGCATGATTTTTATCTAATTCTAAAATAATCATCTTATAAACAAGGTTTTTGATTTTTTTTTTCGAATGGGACTTATAAATTGGCCAATACTGTGAGTTTAAAAGAGGAAATGCGGGGGAGCGCTTTATATTATTTAGGTTTCGTCAGGAACTTTTGGTTATAATTGAAAGTTTACTATATCAAAACATCAGGAATTAAATCGAAATTAAATCGGCAATAACTATAACGACTGTCCTTCAGTTCGTTTGGATAGATTTTCATTTAAAACTATAAAGTCATTCAACATTGATTTTAGGTATTTTTAAGGTTATTATCACGGGTCCGGGCAACGCCAGGCATGTCAGATAGTACTAATATAAAAATAATAGATGAATCCATTAAAAATTATAATAAAAGTAAATATTTCAATAATATGAAATTCTATTGTGCAAATAACAACTTTTTAAATTAACTTCTACTTCCATTTGTTTTATGTAACCACCAAAAATATTGACAATAATTAAAACTATGCTATTTTGTTGTTAAGTATTGAAGTCTTTAAATGTGTATACTTTGCCATATTTTCCCTCGCTCAGTCCAAATTTCAGTTGTTGTGGCCGATATTCAGTGAGATTTTTCAGAAGAAAAGACGAAATGAAATTATCGAAGAAATATTTATTATTTCTTCATAATAATATAATGATGAACTTTCTCCACTAAACTAGACATCATTGAAAATTTTTAGTAATTGACATTTAATGTTATAACGCATATTTCAAAAGAATTCATGTAATCTCTCTTACAGACAACAACGGATTATTTAGAAAAGACAATATCACAGAATTTCTTGCTCTAGAATTCAAGTTTTATGTTTTATACTAGAGTGTGCAAAGCGAATTACGACATTGCAGCATTACTAACCAACCAATGAGAGAGCTAGGTGATGTCTGAACTCTTTACTGAAAGAAACAGAATTTTTGAGGTAAAAAGGCATCAACAAGAAAGCGCACGAACGTATTTTTGAAAAACAAATATAAAAAAGAAAATGGGTACAGGTGATAATTTTAAATAGAAAGAATTCGGCATCTAAGAATTGAGAAATAAAAATGTTTTTAAAGAAAAATAATTACGAGGAATGATTTTTAGGATATTTTAATGGGGAATAAAATATTAAATTACGCATTTTAAATAGAAAGAGATTTAGATAAAAAATAAATGCAAAAATATTTAAAATAGGAATTAATATAATAAACTAGAGTAGTAGGATTAATTTAGAAGGTAAGATGTTTCTGGAATAAATATAATAAGTTCGGAATTTTGAATTTTGTAATGTATCTCCCCTCCCAAAAGATGGATGAATCTTGGAGATCCTATGATCTGCAAGTTCATAAAAGGGAAGAAAAACATGAGTGCAAATTACAAAAGTTGCTGTCAGGAAGAAAATTGTAAGTGATCTTAACAACAATGCCTATCCATGCCAAAAAAATTTAACTACTTCAGAAATGTGAAGTTGTGGAAAATGTTCTAAAAAAAAAGTACAACTACATACAAAATACTTACAATTTGTAAGTATATATTAAAAACATAAATAACAGTATAAATAATAAAAAATAAGAATATATAAACATCATTTCAAACATTTCCAAATATGGTAATTATAGGTAACTGAATATGTTCAAAATTCAGTTTTTATCTTATAATAAAACTTTCAAATTTTGCACTCTCTTAGTATTTTTTTTTTCAGATTTTTTTGGTAGATTCTTAAAAACACAGTCCGAATCTAAAAATTTGTCATTGAGGTAAAAAAAAAAGTTTCTAAAAACTATCAAAAGTCATTGTAATTTCTAATGATCAAACTCATTGTAACTAAATGGTACATTGGCATTTTTATTCCATTTTAGTTTATTCCACTTAACTTCCCCATGGTAAGGCTTCATAACTTTCTCAAAACTATGTAGTAATTGTAATTTTTTTCCTTGAAATGCACTTTTTGAGAATAATTTATTATACCTTCTATAATTTATTATATTTGAGCTTTGACTATACATTCAATTATCACATTTTGTTGTTAGATCTCTAATCAATATACTTTAGTTGTTTCAGGTTGAATTAATTTGTAGATGGTCAACAACAATATCTGAGGCATCATCATAAATACATTGTCATAATATTGTTTTACTTTTCAAATTATAATTTCATTTCTAATAATCTTAAATTTAAATAATTGAGCATGCTTATAATTTCAATAATAATATAATATTCAATAAATAAAAATAATTGTAAATAAATAATCAATAAATAATAACAATAATACTAAATAGCAACAGTTGATTGTCTTTGATGATATTGGTTGGATTAAAATTACATGGCATGAAACTAATCACTTAATAATATGCTAGATAAGAAATAATATATACAAAGTCTAAAGAATAATAAAAAAATTTTTGGATTTACCACCAAAATCCTCGAAATAAAAATTTTAATAAGTGTCATCTCCAAGATGTACAACAAAATAAAAAAATTATATGTGGCTTGTTACTCAATATGAAATTTAGGACACTTTTATAATCAGTAATTATCCTTATGAACTTCTGAATTTTAATGTTTTAATATTTTATAATATTTATCAGTAATTGTTATCTTTAAAAAGTTTAATTCAGAATAATTCAAATCAATTTAATATTCAACACTAGTAGAAATTCTTAAATTTAAAATAACTAAATTATGCCTGCATAAGAAAGCTAATTTAAACAAAAACCTCAAACAATCCAAATATCCTTGTCGCGATTCAAAGATATGCCTGCAATGTTGAAAAGAAAGTTGTTAACCAGTTTATGTAATCATTAATTAAAATTAAAATTCAAGGTATTTTTTTTTCATTTAAGCGATGGATTTAACTTACGTTTGTTGTTGCTCATGAGACACTTAAAATTTATCAGGAAGATAATAGGGACAAAATCTAAAAACACGTACTATATAAGAACATTTACCAGTATTACAGTTATATTTATCTATCTCATAACTTACATCAAATAACTTACCAATTATTTTGCATAGTCCAAAATATAGGCCGATCCCTCAATTTAGTTTGCGAAAATGAAAGGAAATAATTGCTAATTTTTACTAATGAACAAAAATTAAGGTAACTACTTAAAATATAGATTTGAATTTGAGGATGGGAAGGGTGCCATCTGGCGGCTGTTTTAGCATACTGTCTTCGTTATATTCTAATTATCAGAAAAATATATTAATTTTTTTAATGATCGTTTTAATGTAGGAGAAGGTGGTTTTCCTGAAAAAATTATTCGTTGTATTTGTGGGTATGGGGAGGGAAGTGGTAACGCCTTGCTCTGATTTACACAAAACATATTCCATTTAAGAAATTTAACATATTTAGCTTCGCCCGTAGCGGTTTATAAATGTTATATATAGGGAATACTGGAAATTTCAAATAACGATTTTCATAAAAATTAAATTTGTGTTCCTAATAAAAGTGCACAACCCATATTTACTTGATGTATACAACAATCAAAGTAAATGATTTGTTGTTGAGCACTTGCATTCTTATCTCGGATTCTATGTGCCCGATCACAACGGGGTTTGGATTATCCTACTTGGTATTCGATCGCATTCGAAATTTAAGTTCCACCGTCGGGAGACGTATAATTTTCTCGAGTTCTATGGACACGATTTCGACAGAAATTTGTTCATTCAACTCCCTTGATACAACCTTGATACAACGGGTACCCACGTCGGATGTTCGCATAGAACAAATTGTGCTCGCCGGGCGGGTCAGGTAGTTAATATTGATTAATAGTAATTTTATTTAGGATGATTTCTAGATCTTTTACAATATCATGCTGCATAAGCATTATGTATTTTACAAAAACAAAAATATTTGTAAATGGATATTTTCTAATCAGATTATAACTGTTTAGATTTGCTGACATTGAAAGACATGGAGCGGAAAGTTTCAATTCTGAAAAGAAAAATTGATACCCATTTAAGGATTTATATCTTTGTAAATTTTTAATTCTCAAAATAGTAAATATAATATATATAAAAAAACGATTTGGCTAGATTTTTAAACATTTTTGAAAACCCTTATAAATACTTATCAATTTTAATAAATAAGACACTTGAAACTTTGTGTAATGATTGCACAAATTTCAAAACATAATTTCAAAAAATCCCGAAATATGTTTTGGAAAGTGAAATTTTCTTAATTTTTTTGGACATAAAGATTTAATAACTAATAAAGTGATCCATTACATAGCGAGGGAGATCATTGCAACATCAAATAACTGATTAAAAATTGCATAAATAAATATTTTTGCTATAATGAAAAACTGGTCATTTTTAGTTTTCTTCAAAACCATATCGCGCTACTTCATAATATGAGTACATAAGTTTTATCTGCTGACTGTTAAAAATTTCTGTAAATACACAGAAAAAAAAAAACAAGACACTCTATAAATTTACACTAGTTCTCGGTTAAATGCATTCGACCGCGTTTCTCGGTCATCATTATACAGACATTTCCCTTTTCTTATAGCCCCACCAGTGGCTGAGAGGTTCTGCTCTCGAAGCTGTTAGACGGGAGGTGATGGGTTCAAACCCCTGTCGCGCTCGTCGACCTAACCGTTCGGAATTTTCCGTGGTTTTCTTCGAACCTTGCGTAAATACGGGTTAGGATCCCTTAGAAAGACTCCCACGGAGGGCACTCTCCCCAGGGCCTATATCCCTCGTGTTGATAATTGGCCGTCATAAATCAACCCACCCCAACTCGAAGCTGGTAGACGGTAGGTGCTGGGTTCGATCCCAATCGCGCCCGTCGGCCTAATCGTTCGGAGTTTTCGTGGTTTTCTTCGAGCCGTGGATTTATCCATGCGTAAATACGGGTTAGGTTCCCTTAGAAAGACCCCCACGAAGGGCACTCCCCCCGGGCCTATATCCCTAGTGTAGATAATTGGCCGTCAATAATCAACCCAACCCAACCCTTTCCTTATATCAAATCTCCTATAGGGTTGGGTTGGGTTGATTATTGGCGGTCAATTATCTGCACTTGGGATATAGGCCGGGGGGAAGTGCCCTTCGTGGGGGTCTTTCTAACCCGTATTTAGGCATGGATAAATCCTTGGGATCGAACCCAGCACCTGCTGTCTACCAGCTTCGAGAGCAGAACCTCCCAGCCACTGGTTGGGGCCTCCTGTAGGGATTTCCGTGTTTTTATTTAAAGATATTTTAATATTACCTGTAATTCAAAATACTCAATTTTAAAATTATTAGAAATATTACAGAAGTAAATTTTGTTTAAAAATTGTTTTAATAAAAATTAGAATATTTTTAAAAGGAAAAAATGATCTCTGCGGAGTTAGCGGAGATTTATGGACTATCATTTTGTTCAAAAGATTAAAAGTGAGTGTGATTATTTAAAGGATAAATTTTTATTTCAATCCGGATTTACAATTTAGGTAAGATAATTTTCAAATATTATTTTAGTCTATTTTATAATTTGTGTTAATATTTATAAAAAATTATTACATATTATTATTATTAGGAATAGTAGAATTATAATGATATATGCGTTATAAAAAATATATCAACCTTCTAAATACATAAATATTATATTTTATTTATTTATTTATTTATTAATGAAGTTTAATCTTCTAAATTTAAATATATGAAAACGTGAAAAGTCAATTTTTAAAAATAACTTATATTGTTTTTAATTTATTTTTCTTTTATTTATTACTAAAAAAATTCCTTTCCCAAAAATATTCTTTAAAAAATATATTCGCGCATTATGAAATATATATATCTTTGTGTATATTGTGTTAAAATTTTCAAAAAATTCTCGAAAACATTATTAATTTTGCTGCAAATTAAAGTAATATGAATTACATTATAATTCTTTCATTGAAAAAAGAACCTCACAAAATTATTTTTTACGTGTTATAAATTTAATGTATATATATATATTATATTGTTACACACTTTTGCAATGCATGATTTCTAGGTTTTAAAAAGAATCTAAATGAAATATTGCACGAGTTGAAAACGAAAATATACCTAAAGTTAAATATATATTAATCCGAAAGATAGCAGCATCAAATATTAGTTAAATTTATTTAAAGGAAAAATAAAAACTCTTTTATGACTAATCATCGCTTTAAACAAAATCTTTGAAAATCGATGGTAAACTATTCTTCCGACTAAATTATAAAAGACGCACTTGGCACAAAACAGCAATTGCCCACATGGAATACTGGTTATGATGTATATCTTCCATCCAGGCAACCCGGGTTCGAATCACGGCTGTGGTCGAAGCGTTTCTTGCACGAATTAAGTGCTCCGTTACAGCGATTAAAATTTCGTTCAAATAAATCAATCATCCGCGTGCTAGTATATAATCGGCATGATCCGTCTATTTTTTTTAAATATAAATAAAGATTTTTTTTTTTACAGAAAAATTTAGAGTAGAATCTGTAAATTTACCAAATAATTTCTCTGTTATTTAACAGAATCTCTGTTTTTCTAATCTCTGTAATTTTACTTAAGACTTAAGATAACATATTACCAGTAGATTCTTTGCAATTTCACAGAATTTTTTTAACAGTGTAGTCTATTTACTTACCTGTTTCTGTTACATATAGTGATAGCTGGGGCATCAAATGATTCAGGATATTCCTCACTGATATCTTGCATTGTTGGATAAGTTAGATATAGTTGTAGAAAGGTCCATGTGTGGTACAAGAATCCAACTGTACAAATGGCAAATACAAACAACTTAATTGCCCTTCGGAGACATCTTCTCGATTTAGCTATTTCATCAAAACCTAAAATTAAAACACGAAAAATAATTATTTTTAAAGTGTCAATTTCAATAGACTTTTTTACCTTTTCATGCGGCGTTAACAATAATGATATATATCAATGCTATGATACCAATGTATGTGGTCAATAATGGTATATGAAATTATATGTAACTTTATGTATGAAATCTGAAGTAAAAGTGCTAAAACTGGATACGTTTATAATTCGCCCATGTGTTCATATACACTCCGAATTGTCAAAATAATAATAATAATAATATATTCATTGATTTTTTTAATCTAATCTCATACTGTTTCCTGACTATTTTAGTTTTTATCCTATCAGACGTATTTATCAGAAAAGAAATTATCCTATTAGTAAAGTAACTTTGGGTTAATAATGTTTTTTATTCGTATCCAATATCGATTCGATATTGTATCCCAACATTCGGCAATACTGCCTAATTGGTGGTACAAAATATTTCGCACTTTAATTGTACATGCAATATAAATACCATATTCTAGCTATAATATCAGTCGATCTTTCTGTATTAAGTACATTTAATTTATAAATTAAATGATGCATTTTTGTGTATCCGAGCATGGGCGCGTGTGTGTGTACAGGAATATCAATCGCAAAAACAAATTTGCAAATTTGAGCGAATGCAGTTCACAATTTTGTGCAGTTCAATTTTTAATTAGAATTTTAAATATTGCTGGCGAAGTTTCGATTTTTTTACACTTTTCTTCCCGTGATTTTACGGTATATCTAAAAGCAAGCTGATTTCAAAATTTTGTCCAAATATAATAAGACGTCCTTTTTACTACAAAGTTTATTCGGAACTCCTATAGATAATTTTAGATTATTTGCATCTTTTTAAAGTTATCTTCGGAAAAATTAGAATTGGTTTTTATTACCGTCAAAAATGACCGAAGAGTGTTATCTTAACTTTAGAACGTTAAGTCGGATTATTGACATATTCTTTCATTTAAACTGATGATATACATTGAAAAAAAATGTGTGTATTTTAATTGTAGATCAAATAACGGGATTTCTGTAATGCTGTCTTACTATCATCTTATGTTATGTACTATCATTCAAATATTGACAAGTCATCAAAAAACTGTATTTTCAAAAATCAACCTTCACAGGAAGAAAATATGGCACTTCCTATGCTTTCAACTGTAATTTGAACATGAATTTTCTTAAAGAGTAGACTGCGTAAAATTTTAGAATGGTTAATTTTCGGAATATTAAAAAACTTTTTTTTCTCAATTAATACTATATTTAAATTCTAATATGTGAAAAACTTTTAACTCTGAATAAAGGCTTTTTTCAGCTTAATCAAATGATTTTTTTAGAAAACTAATGAATTTTCTTTTGTGTTAGTTGGCAGTTAAGTGTTGGTAAGGTAGCCATAAATAAAATCATAGATGATATAAAAAAGTTAAAAATAAACAAAAAAGCTTTTGCATTTCTTAAACAACACACAATAATTCACAGAAATATATTAAATTCAGCTTAAAATTTGCTTAGATTAAATAAGAAAATTAAAAACAAAACAAAAAAGCCTTTGCAAATCTCATTATAACTATTTTATTTTGATAATTGAAACTATTACTAATAAAAGCAGGAAAATACAATTTAATTACCTATAATGATAAACACAGCTCATATCTGAGTTCGATCCAGGCAAAAATAAGGGGCCCTTCAAAAAATTTTATTTAATAAAAAGGCACCATTCTAAAATATCTACTTCACAAAAAGGATCCTTCATTCAATTCCATAAAATAAACTCATTATAAACTTATCTTGTCAAAATTTCACAGGCATATTTTATATACAATAATTTGCTCAAAGAAAGAAAAATGTTGGAGCTTTTGAAAAAACTAATAATAAATTCATAATTTGCAGCATTCGCTTTTTTAGTGTAAAATTTTATCTGTCACAAAATTAAAAAAAACTTGCCTCAATACGTGCATATAAAGTTTGTCATTTTCTTTTCTTTGTTTTTTTAAACTCAGATTAGTTTAAAAAGGTTAATTATATAAAAAAAATATCATCTTAAAAAAATTCATTTTACGCTTGCTAAATGACGCTACCAAATTTCTTTTAACTTGATGCAATTCACGCTAGGACGACTTTGGAACTTTTCCTTAAAAAATTAACAATTAGCACTTAAATCGGCATAAAGAAGGCGCTATCACAACTGCCGGTATAGGTGAATTGTCTCTTTAATTAATGCTAAAGTTCCATTAAAATCTTGATATATTGTAAATGAAAATATTAGATATTCAAATTTGGATAATTTTTACCTTGTAAACACAGAGCACTGATGTCACACGAAATCTAAAATTGTGCAAAAAAATAATCATTATGAACAAATTAAAAATACATGTAATGCAATGGGCTTGCGCGGGATTTTCCTGAAGCGAGAAATTATATCTTTTCTCCAGCAGGATGGCGTATTCGAGCTCTTGAATCGGCAGTTAACTCCATGTTTCAAAAAATCATGAGACGGTATAAATCCCGTATGAAAAAGTGAAAAACACATTCAACATATTTAAAAGCTTTAATATTCTTTTACAAATATTCTAAGAGCAGAATCGTATGCTAAATAGTATTGTTTTTATTAGAACATTCAAACAGTCTTTCATTTGTTTCTAGATTTGGAATTTGTAGTTATGAATGACAACAGTGTTCGTTTGTTTATATCTTTTAATCCGTCGTTTACAAAAGCTGGTTATGCGTTATTTTTAATTTACAACTTAAAATATTATAAAAGGATAGATTTTGAAGGTTTTACAGAAAGTAAAGAAGAATAGATGTGATACAAAGCAGATTATGTGTATATTCTCATAAACTGAACAATCGGCATACTTACTGCTTCGGAATACTTACGCCTAACATGGCCGCGATTCGTTTGCCTTTTCTCACGAAGTTAGGAATGTGTAAGACCCAGTATCGTCATTTCACTTTTATAAATAGATTTCGGTATCAACTATTTGCCATCCAATCTTAAATTTTATATTATTGATTGTAGAGTGCATACAAAAAGCTCTACAAATCTTTAAAAATCGATTTCTCTTTGCGAATTTTGAAATATTTCAATAGCAATATTTTGAATTTTACTTTCCATTAATTTTCGGAATAAATGAATCTATTCACGCAGTTTTTGTCTCTCAATGGATTTCTACGGTTACGATAAAGTATTTATTTTATTATTCCTCAGTGATTTATGACATCATGTTTATTTAATTTGAGAACATACCATGAATTATTTAATTATATCATTATAGTGAATCCCCGTTACACCGATTACCGTTTTAACGGCTTATTGGAGGGAAGAGAATGGGATCCGTTCGAATGATGGATCAGTTTTATCGATAGCTGTTTTCTTTTGTTTATAGGCGCGATGTGCACAGGACACCTTCCATTGAAGGCCCCAAATTAAAGCAAATGTGTATTTAATCATTTATGGGGGTAAAAACGTCACACTCAGAAAAAGGAATTTAATAAAACTACAAAACATGCTTTGTTGAGTACATTTTGGTTGTTTCAGCAAAATTCAAGTAAAATTGAACCATTTTACTTGAATTAACAAAACATTTTTTGCTGACTATACAATTTTTTTTTTTTTGGAATTGCAAAAAAATTTTTTTTTGTTGATTCAAACAAAATTTCCATTGACCTATATTTAAACAAAAATTTTGTTTAAATATAGGTCAATGGAAATTGTGTTTGAATCAACTTTTTTTTTTTTTTTTTTTTTTTTTTTTTTTTTTTTTTTTTTTTTGCAATTCCAAAAAAAAATTGTATCGTCAGCAAAAAATGTTTTGTTAATTCAAGTAAAATGGTTCAATTTTACTTGAATATTGCTAAAACAACAAAAATGTACTCAACAAAACATGTTTTGTAGTTTTTATTAATTCCTTTTTCTGGGTGCACAGAACATAATTACAGAGATTAATCTCTTTTTTATGCTATTTAAGTTTTGCTTATCTTACACAAGAGGGCATCGAGGATATTACGGACCATGTCGGACAGATCTAGTGTATGCAAATACTTTTAATTTAAAATTAATATTCACCTGATGTGGAACTTTTTAACGGAAATATTGCCAATTAATGCAATATTGGCGAATTATTGGGCTCAGTATAACCAAAATAAGCAATCTGTTTTTTTTAATTAGAGTTGTTATAAATTTATTTTCTACTTTTTAATATTTATTTGTAGTGAACATTCGGTTACGGCCTTCTAATTTAGTTTTCAGTCACTTCCGTGGGCATTTAATCGTGATTTCATTGGTTAAAATCACATATGTCATTTTTAGAGCATATATTTTTAATTATAAAAATATAGCACATAATAATAGTATTGCTTGTTTCTTTCATGTAACGAGAATCGTTGTTAGCTGATTTGATATTAAAGATAGACACATTAGAGAATCTAAAAAAATACAGGTTCGAATGTGTACGCAGCGTCATATTACAGCAAACATCAATATGAGCATAGTGATATAAGCTTCATACATAAAATACGACATGAGTGGAAATTGCTTGTTCCGATCCGGTGTGTAGAGAGCCACAAATGCTGCCGAAAGGTTTCAGGCAAGCCGACACGTCACACGATCGAAATCGTTTGATCCTACGCATCATTACATAGCCGTTACATTGCTTCCATTCACTCCTTTGTACTATTAAGACGCTCTTGTTCGTTATCAGAATCCGCTTGAATATGACTCTGCGCATCCATCCGGGATTCTCTATACAAATTGATTGTAATACCTGTTTTTGAGCTTTCCTTCTGTAACTGACAGCCGCAATTTCCACATTCTTTGACTTCACGTGATTCCTCTTTCTTAATCTTCTTCAAACACCTAAAAAATAAATAAGTTTTGCTGACAGAATAAGGTTTACTATCAATAACCCTTAAAAAAGTGTTTGATTCCATTTTAGAAAACAACATTTAATTTTATTTTTAACTTTGTCGATAAAATTGTAAATATTTCCTTCTGTTTAAAACATTGACAGAAGAATAAATTATGAGATACTTTAATCAGTAAAATTATATCTGTTATGAACATCCCTTTTCTGGAAATATACGAAATACACAACGATGAATAAGGTATTATTTGAAATGTTTTTTAACAGACTTTTGACGTACAGGGTTTGCATAAAAAGCAATGAGACCAAAGGCGGAAAAAATATGTATCGAATATATCGCAACAAACAATTAAAATTCTTCAAAATGAAACACTTGAGTGTCGACACAGCTCTACCAACGAGTTGTCCACGCTTAGAAAACGTCCTAGAAGTTCTTTTTTGGAACGTCCTTCAAACAGCGCGTCGAAGCAGGGCTAGAAAATATATGGAAGAGAAGCAATTTTCTCTAGCCCTTGCGTCGAAGCCGCTTTGATCTCTGCTATCGTCCAATGGCAGTGGATGTTCCTCAAGGACTGTCTTCACACGGAGGAACAGGAAAAAGACCACCGGAGCCAGCAATAGGGGGGCTCGGGAAGCGTTGCGATGGTTTCTGGCCAGTTTGTGGTTGACTAGAAAGCAGATGTGGTGCATTCTCATGATACAGACTTCAACTAACGGCAATCACAGGCCTCAATCGATTGACCCTTCCTTTCAATCTTTTCAGTACTTCCACGTAGACGCAACCGTGACTCCCCCCACCCCCTTCAACCGAGCCTAGCGGCAGGGGTCCAATAAAAACACGATACGAACCGCACGGAAGTTCGTACCTGTAATCGAATAATCGAATAATGTTTTTTTTTTTTTTTTCAGAAAATTCTAACAAAGTTGGCGTTTTGAACCGAATTTCCGGTTTTTAATTAAGACCATCTGCCAATTCTATGTGTTTAAGGACTCAACTGAATTCAGAAATGTGTCAGAAAATAGTAAATTTGGATTCTAATATCAGTTGAAAATATTATGTGATTCCTGCATGGGCAAGTGGGGCATTTGCCCACAGTCCCCATAATTTAGTGTCCTAAAATGCATTATCTATATTATTATTATTATTATTTTGCTTTGTGCAATCATGTGTTGGCCAAATGAAATATTAAATCTTGGGTCGGGATTACTCTAATTTTCTTACTGCGTGTCGGGTTCACCGTAGAATAATTCTTCCGGGTCATATTTAGGTTTTTTGCAAGTAGAATTTTTGAGATTTTTACAAAAATTTGGAACAGAACTATGTGTTAGATGAAAATAAATACGTATTTGAATATGAATGAGTATATATTCAATTTTATTGCATGATAAAAAAATGAAATGTATGTAAGAAATGTAATCATAGATTATTATTATTTTTTTTTACAGTGCAGTTAAGAACCATTTTGTCTTTTCTCAGAATATGAAAAACATTACCAACATTTCGTTTATCATACACATGTATCGTATTTGTGATCGTTTATGCACACATATTGTGCTGTCCTCTAAAAAGTAACCCATTTTTTAAAATTTTTCTCTATATAAAGTCCAAAAGAGAATTTTAAAAAAATTAAACATAGCTAAATATTCACAGCTTGTTCTGAGTAAGATTTTTATATTGAGATTTTTTTATTTTATCACTTTATTACAAAATGACAGCCAATTCAACGAGAATTAAAAAAAAAAACCTGTCTTTTCTTTTAACAATACAGTTTTTCCGTTAGAGTGGATAGAACAATACTTTATCAAGGCTGGTCTGAAAACCAAAGTAATTAATTTCTGGTATATTTCCGAATTCATTTTTGATTAGAAACGCACGAAATTGGCAGGTGTTCTTATTCAGAAACTATGTAATCGAATGGTGTTTCCCCTTTTTTTCTGTTGAAGGCAGAAGATATTTTAGAAAATTCTTTGAAAGTTGGCGTTTTGAACTGAGTTTCTGGACGCGGCCGCGTGGAAAAGGAGAAAAACATGTCGTCACGTGACAACAATCACTTATAACTCGATAAGTAATTCATTTATCAAAAAAGAAAAAGCAACATTCGATTTCAATGGATATAATTAGAATTGAAATAATTATAAATAATTTGGGATCCAGCATTTTTCTTTTCTGTCTTTCTTTCTTTTCTTTTTCTTTTTTTTCTTCCATTTTTGACAAATGAAATCTTGAGTTCTAAGCACACGTTGAATTACAAACCAAAATGCATTATCTATATTATTATAAATAATACTAGCTGGCTCCGCCCGCTAGCGGGTCCCTAATTTACATCGGTGCCTCGAATTGTAGAAAATCTCGAATCTTGTAAAACCTCGAACCGGCCGAACCTCCGACCCGGGTTCCCGCTGCCTTCGGCATCGTATACCGGTCGTGCTACGCACGCACCGGATAATCCCTTAATTTGCACATCGAATGGTATAAACCTCTAACTGAACGAATCTCCGACCCTGGTCCCCGCTGCCTTCGGCACCGTATACCGGTCGTGCTACGCACGCACCGGATAATCCCTTAAATTGCACATAGAATAGTATAAACCTCTAACTGAACAAATCTCCGACCCTGGCCCCCGCTGCCTTCGGCACCGTATACCGGTCGTGCTACGCACGCACCGGATAATCCCTTAAATTGCACATAGAATAGTATAAACCTCTAACTGAACGAACCTCGGGCTCGGGTCCCCGCTGCCTGCGGCACCGTATAGCAGTCGTGCTGCGCACGCGCTGCAGTATACGTTAGATTACTTTAATTATGATGTTTGGAATCAGTTTGGTGGAAATCCGTAACATAGTTTCTTAGTTATAGAAACGGACCACAGTTAAAAGAAAAAAGGGGGGGGGCGATGACACTGCTTTTCCTTAAACAACTTATTTAGACTACCTGAGTTCTAGTTCAAAGACAGTGAGCTGTAGAAAAACTTAAAACTAAAAAAAAAAAAAAAAAAAAAAAATCGGTATTGAGCGAAGACCGCTTTTCCCTAAAAATACTCGTAATGCAGTTTTTAGGGGCGGCCTACTTCTTAAAATCATAATATCTAGCTGGCACTGTCATAGAAATCTTTCTTTTGCTTTAATTATACGAATAATGATGATTAATTATACAATTAAATAATATATCGTCTCGTAATGCAGATATGAGAATAATTTTTAGATATTCTGAAAGCAGAAACAATTTTGAGTTGCCCTGTAAAAGCTAGGAATTACTGCGCCCCTTACATTCGGAGATGGGGCGCCCCTCTGAAAAAACCCAGTTGAAACCCACGTGACCTCCTTCAGAGAAAATGCGCCTCGGCTCTGGAAAATCGATCCTACGATCGTCTGGCCACGTGTCTGCGATCTGGCGTTCGCAGTACCGAAAGAAATGAAAAATTATTTCTTATCGATCGATTTTTAAAGGATTCTTTTCGGTTCTAATCGTCGTACTGAGATGATTTTCGAATTTATGAAAGCAAATGCTCTCGTGAATCTGTCTGTCCGATTTCCGAATTTCTGGACCCCCGACTTCATTGTTTTTCGAAAGCGAACTGGAGCGATGAATACAGGCCGGTCACGTGAAAATCCTCCCGAACACCTGCGGCGGCGGAGAATAAAATCATTTCGCAGCCGTGTCTCCAGCTGTCTGACATTCCCAGGGCTGAAAGAATTCAAAAATTATTTTTTATCGATCGATTTTTAAAAGATTTTTTCGGTTCTAATCGTCGTACTGAAATGAATTTTTGAATTTATGAAAGCAAATGCTCTCCTGAATCTGTCTGTCCGATTTCTGAGTTTCTGGCCTCCCGACTTCCGAAGATACGGGTCGGTTTCAAAACCCCCGCTGCGGTTTGGGGCGCTTAATTTGCTCCACGGCGAACCCGCTGCCTTTTCCTTCCCCGACCCGAGAGAGACCGGCAACCGTGTTCGGAGGCGAAAATGTTTGCTGTTTTGTATTCCTTTCCAAGTTCGGTTTCGGTCGGTAATTAAAACAGTTTCGTCGATTAATAACGCCCCGGGTCCGGGTCGGACGCCCGACCCAATCGAAACTTGAGCACCGCGCTATTTTTCAGAATTTTTCGGTCCGCGTCCGCCGCTGGTGCGTCGATTTGTCCCGGAGCCTTTGCGTGTACAGCGGGGAGTGCCCAGACAGACAGAAAGAAAGAAACACACACAGACGTTTACCGTTCTTAATATTAGGGATTATTATTATTTTCGTTTGTGCTATTATGTTGGCTAAATGATAGATTAAATCTTGAAATTCCAATTTTTTACCATCCTATGTCACATAATCTTAAATATCTTCAGAATTTGTATTACTACTGTATGGTAAATATGATTAAAGCAATTATTTTATTAGAGGTTACTTTTTAAAATGACTACTAAAAAAAAAAAAGAAAGAAAGAAAGAAAGAAACTGTAAAATAACCCATAATAAATACAACTCATTATTTCATTTGTCAAAAAATTAAAAGAAAAAAAAACTATTTATTTCAAAGCAACTGTGGAAAAAAATTTTTATTTTTGCTGTGAAATTGTGTTTTCTTGGACTATTCAATCTATACTAATATTATAAAGGAGTAAAGATTGTTTGTTTGTTTGTTTGTTTGTTTGTTTGTAGGGGGTAATCTCTGGAACTACCGAACCGATTTCAAAAGTGATGGTGGCAAATTGATGGTGACAACCCCTGCTCCAACATAGGCTATATTTTATGTCGGTGCCACTACCCCAAGGGGGGTGCAGGAGCGAAAAACGTTCTAAAATTGCGATCTTTTCTATACTGAAGCAGCTAGAAATTTGAAATTTGGCGTTGTAGTTACTTATAAGATGTAAATGCTCTCTAAGAACAAAAAAAAAAAAAAAAAAAAAAAAAAAAAATCGAAATTTAAAAGGGTGGAATGAGCGAAAAGCGTTCTAAAAACATTCTAAATTACAATTTCTATGGAATCTCTAGAACTATCGAACCGATTTCAAAAGTGATGGTGGCAAATTGATGGTGACAACCCCTGCTCCAACATAGGCTATATTTTATGTCGGTGCCACTACCCCAAGGGGGGTGCAGGAGCGAAAAACGTTCTAAAATTGCGATCTTTTCTATACTGAAGCAGCTAGAAATTTGAAATTTGGCGTTGTAGTTACTTATAAGATGTAAATGCTCTCTAAGAACAAAAAAAAAAAAAAAAAAAAAAAAAAAAATCGAAATTTAAAAGGGTGGAATGAGCGAAAAGCGTTCTAAAAACATTCTAAATTACAATTTCTATGGAATCTCTAGAACTATCGAACCGATTTCAAAAGTGATGGTGGCAAATTGATGGTGACAACCCCTGCTCCAACATAGGCTATATTTTATGTCGGTGTCACTAACTCCAGGGGGGTGCAGGAGCGAAAAACGTTCGAAAATTGTGATTTTTTTTATACTGAATGAGCTAGAAATTTGAAATTTGGCATTGTAGTTACTTATAAGATGTAAATGTTCTCTAAAAACAAAATAATAAAAAATCGAAATTTAAAGGGTGAAATGAGCGAAAAGCGTTCTAAAAACATTCTAAAACCATTCTATGGAATCTCTAGAACTACCGAACCGATTTAAAATTTGGCGTTGTAGTTACTTATAAGATGTAAATGCTCTCTAAGAACAAAATAAAAAAAATTCGAAATTTAAAAAGGTGAAATGAGCGAAAAACGTTCTAAAAACATTCTAAATTACAATTTCTATGGAATCTCTACAACTACCGAACCGATTTGAAATTTGGCGTTGTAGTTACTTATAAGATGTAAATGCTCTCTAAGAACAAAGAAAAAAAAATTCGAAATTTAAAATGGTGAAATGAGCGGAAAGCGTTCTAAAAAAATTCTAAATTACAATTTCTATGGAATCTCTAGAACTACCTAACCGATTTGAAATTTGGCGTTGTAGTTACTTATAAGATGTAAATTCTCTCTAAGAACAAAATAAAAAAAAATCGAAATTTAAAAGGGTGAAATGAGCGAAAAGCGTTCTAAAAACATTCTAAATTACAATTTCTGTGGAATCTCTGGAACTACCGAACCGATTTCAAAAGTGATGGTAGCAAATTGATGGTGACAGCACCTGCTCCAACATAGGCTATATTTTATGTCGGTGTCACTAACTCCAGGGGGGTGCAGAGCAAAAAACGTTCTAAAATTGTAATTTTTTTATACTGAATGAGCTAGAAATTTGAAATTTGGCATTGTAGTTACTTATAAGATGTAAATGCTCTCTAAAAACAAAATACAAAAAAAATTCGAAATTTAAAAGGGTGAAATGAGTGAAAAGCGTTCTAAAACCATTCTAAATTACAATTTCTATGGACTCTCTAGAACAGCCATACTCAACCTTTTTTTCTGGCGGGCCGCAACCCTCTTAATAAAGGGTAAAAAAGGGGTATTTAAAATAATAGCTAACAAAAGTTGTTTAACAAAACAATGTAACATCAGTATGGTTAAAAATTTGTTGCGGAAGAAATGTTACCAAAAATTTTTAACAACACTTTTCCAAACAATAAACTTCGTGGTTTTTGAGAGAAACGTTCAACTCTAAAAAGCAGTATTAGCTGTATAATAAGTAAAAAACGTTAACAATGCAAAATTGTCAAGTTCTAAACAAAAATTCTCGAGATTTTCTCTAACAAACCAAACTTTTCTTCAATTTAATATCCTTATTTTCTTTTAATTGTAGAAATTTATAGTGCAAATTTAATTAATTTGGAACAATCTTTGATTAGTGTTGAAGATTATGAAATGTATACAACACTATAGCACAAATAAGACTATATGCAAAAAATCTTTCGACTAAAAAAACAGCATTTAAGATGTTTTAACATAGTTTTAAATCAATTATAAATAACAGGACAGATTTTGTCTTCCCATGAAAAGATATAAACCACAATTCTTAAATACCTTTTATGCATATATCAATTCATTTTATACATGGATTAATGATTATGTGTCTCGGGCCGCACATAAAAGGTCGCCGGGCAACATGCGGACCGCGGGCCGCAGGTTGAGTATGGCTGCTCTAGAACTACCGAACCGATTTCAAAAGTGATGGTGGCAAATTGGTGGTGACAATCCCTGCTCCAACAGCCTCTTTAATAAACAAGAACGAAAAATCATGCGCCAAGCATAGATTATGTAGCACTTTCCAACGCTTCCAAAATAATTTTACAAAACATACCGTTTAATAAGCTAAAAGATAACATCTAAGTAAACAATTTGGAAAACGCATAACATATTTAAAAACATAATTTCAGGAATTTCGAACAGATACAATATTCGGAAAAGTATCCGAGTACTTTTATTCAACCCTGTATATGATCTATAGATTTGTATATATACTATATAGGATGATAAATTTTAGTTTAGTTAGGAAACGCGTAGCACAGTTTAAAATTCTCCTTCTGGAGTTTCTGTCAATAAACGGGAATGTGTTCTCGAACTTTTGTGCTACCCTGTATATGAAATACAGAATTTATACACACCCAGTAATAGACAAAAATTGAGTTCAATTGAAAATCGCGTTCAGCAACTTAAAACGCCAGGAATTATTGTTAACAGACAGTAGAGAATTCTTTTGTATGTCCCTGTAAATGAACGATGACTGCTATACACACACTATTCTGTAGTAAGCCTCTTGTAATGCACCTTAATAATATATATAAATTTCAATGCGTTTAAAATAGTGAAATATTATTTAAATAAACCGTAGACGATTTTTCTCCATAGACGTAATGTAACGGAATTCTTTTGACTGTCCCTGTATAGTAACTATAAGTGGTATGCACACCCTATTCCATATTAAGCTTCTTCTAATGCACCTTAGTGATATATATAAATTTCAATGCGTTTAAAATAGTGAAACATTATTTACATAAACCGCAAATAATTTTTCCCCATAGACCGCAATGTAACGGAATTCTTTCGAGTGTCCCTGTAAAAAAACTATAAGTGCTACACACTTCCGTTAAAATAGGGAACATGCTATAGATAACGACAATAACATATAAAAATTGCAGAGCAATCCGAGCATATTTACGGGAGTTAGAGCACGGACAGACGGCCAGGCGGCCAGACGTCCAGACAAACCGAAGTCATAAGCACTTTTCAACTAGGTTGGAAAGTGCTAAAAACTATGCGTTTCTGACGACTGGGTTTTTCGCTAATTGTTGCACTGATTAATCTCAGAAAATGAAACATTTGAAGTTACTGAAAAAAAAAATAGTAGCTTGAAAAGTATTTGTCAGAAAATTGTTAGGCAAACTGCGTTTGAAAGGTAAAAAATTGTATTTTTCTTGATATAAATTTCAAATCTAATGATTATGCCATTTTTCAAATATTGAATTTGAAAAATTACCAAATTTCACAATGGAGTACCATAGCGAAACCTTCATGCGTAAAAAGATAATGATAAGGGCGACGTGTCCTGGCGTGTATATTGGCTATAGCACGAGTCACAAATTATAGTAGCCTTATTATTCTGTTAAAATATAAAAGTGAATTATGAAATGTCAATATTTTGTTTGATTAAAATTTCGTTATAAGAAATTGACCAGCGTAGCGGGCGTAGCTTGCTAGTTATAGTATAAAATTCTAAAGCATAATTATCTATTTAGTACAGCGAAATTTAAAAGAATATGTCTTTTGGAACACTTTTTGAAAATATAAACTCACATTTTAACGTGAAAGCTCCGTCAAATTTGAAAGTAACCTTTTTTTTATTGCCTTGAGAAGAACTTCACAATACTAGGATGGGGAACTTTACAATAGGAATCACGAGCTTCCTATGTAATTATCTCCACAGGTTCCAATAATAAAAGTGTCAAAACCCAACGGACAACGGAGAGCGAGTGCGTCGGATTCCGTCAATGTCCGATGAATTCCATAAAACATCAAAGTTTCCGAAAAACCGCAAAAAGAGAACCGCTAGCTACTGATACTGCCGGAATCGTTATGTTTGCAGCTCGGCGCGTGTTGAAGCTGACTTCGCCTCCATCGAATCCGGATAGAGCAAGCGCTCTGCGACGTACAGTCGCGGCAGAAAAGAAGAGGTAGCATTATTTTTTATTCAAACCCTGTAATACACATACATTTCCTTAAAGTACCTTGTTTGATTAAAAACTACAGTTAATAAAAAATGTATTCGAATACAATATCTCATATATTTATTTAGGACTATTGGAACGCAAAAACACAAAAAATATCGATTCCGTTGGTTACATCTGGTCATACCTTTTGACGATGCTACTCAAACTCAGTTTTCTCAAAATGTTGTTTTTAAAACGTGGATTACCCGTTTTATAAAAATTATTATACATCTTTTTTTTTTTTTTTTTTTTTTTTGTAATTTTATCTAAACATACTACAGATATCTAGTTGTAATCTAAAGTGAACTGTTGTAAGTAATATATGTATTATTATTCTTATCCTTTTAATTTTTATCGGAAAAAATATTTTGCTATTTAAAAGTGGTTTTTTTATTTCCGATTAAAAAGAAACTAAATAAGTGTAAACGTAAAAATAATTTAAAAAATAGAAACACTTTTTTATAAGCATTCAATGTTTATCCTTAAACTCATGCTTAATTTCATAACTGCAATTCATGTTTCTTTTTGCCATAAAATTTCCGTTAGAATACATTGATTTAACGTGGGTACAAAAATGCGACTATGGAAAAATCACTGCTTTTTTTTATAGTTGGCAAAAATTGCGAGCTATTAAATTTATTTAAAGAAATTATAATTTTGACTATATTTCTTTTTAAAATATGGAATATGAAAAAAAAAATGTTAAACATTATTTAAACTGTCTTTTTAAGATTTCTAAATCGATTTTTCTACGCATAAATATAATTTAATCAATATGAAAGAGTTACTTTTATAAAGAGATTTTTTTTATATAAATTTCACTCTTTATTTTTTATTTATTTTTTCTAATTTTTAGTGTCTAAAAATATTTCACCAATTTACTGAATTTGTTTTCATGTTTGCAGTTGCACAACAATTTGGTCTTCTTTCGAGCGTGGTTTGGTGCATAATGAAATTCATTGTTGTTGTAACTCGTGTAAAATTGTAACCGTAAAACGATTTATTATGTATAGCCAGCTGACGAAAAAATACCTTAGAATTATTTTATTTACTCATAATTAAATTCCAAAAATAGTCAAAAGTATTGTCATCCCAAACACACCTACTAACGTTTTCCAAACACACCTACATAATTCTAATTTTAGAATATCAAAAATTGACTGAAAAACGATTACAAAATCCTATCAGTACATACAAAACTAAGTTCGATTAAATAAAAGAGCATAAAATATCTGTGTAAATTGCATGTGTTTGGTAGTTTTAGAAAAGTACACAAATTTAACATTGCCGGTATAGGGCATTTCAACTACTCTGAATTATATGAAACAATATTTTCTAAATACAACATAATGTACAAGCAATGAATAATTTTTTAAGTAAAATGTTTTTTTAATAATCATTTAGCAATGGTATATGGATTTTTTGTATTTTTTATTATAAAATATCTATTTTGTAATATTGCAGATGACTTTGTACTATGTAAACGAATCCTGATAGTAATACAAGGTGTAACAACGTAGTCGCCATGACGTCAAATAAAATCTGCCAATAACATATTTTATTTTTCATATTTCCTTGTTAATTGTCATAAATACTACAATTCAATTTCCTGAATTTTAACTTTTATCCGTGTGTTTAATGCTATAAAGCTTACTTTTTATCTAAATTTTAAAACATGATTTCTTTCTTAATCCAAACATGTTATAATAATCTTGAAATCTAAAACATCAATAAATTGAATAAAATAGAACATGCAAAACAAAAAGATAATGCTTCTATATTTAATACTATAGGAGTTTCTTCTGTTTCGCTGGTCGGATATTCCAAAACCACCTCGAAGAAAACGAACCACTTTCCAATTAATACTTTTTTATCGCTCGTCGGTTTCCCCCAAGCGAACCTGAAATTAAACGAAGCTGGTGTTGGGGGTCTTCCTACCTTCGGTAACGTACACTAGTGTAGTTAACACCTGCTCTGATCTCGAATCAAGCCAACCTTGAAATATTGAGAGGTGTTTTCGACGAAAATCTTTCCGAACGAACCGAAGCTGCCCTTCAGAAGTGTACACAAATTATTATTAATGAACTTTAAAAATAGCGTAAATATCTACACAAAGCACCCGTCGATCTACAAAAATTCAATTCAAATTTCAACACAGTCGTTCACGTTGCTATGAGAACCGATTTGGCCTTCTTCTAACTTGAATGTAAGCACGGCAGTAGCAAAATTTATCAAAAAAAATTTTCCGTTAAAGCTAAGTTAACTAAGAAAATTACACCGTGATAATTTTACTTTTATTTCAACAGCATTGTTCTGCAATAAATATTTAATAAACATTTTGATGAACGTTTCAGATTTTATGAAGATAGAATTAAATGAGATGATGGTAATGAACTTATTAACCTTAACGACAATGAAAATATTCGGGCATATTTGAACGAATGTTTGTCTTCAAAACGAAAAGAACCAAATGATCGATGGAAAAAAATAAAAGAAGCAGACGATAAACAATTTAAGAAATGTTGCAATGATGACATTGGGCGCGTTCACAGACCGAACCCCGAGTTACACAGGGTAACACATGGGTAATCCGAAGCGTTCAGAGACCGATATCACTGGACTTTTTACGGGTTTCTCGCAGCGTTCACAGCCGGTAATTACCCAGACTTCGCGTAACCCACATTACCTGGAGAATTTTGTTGGGTAAAGTGATCACGTGGTTGGGAAATCTGATTTTTGTTTGCTTTATAGCTAACTGCAACTGTTAATTGTTGTTCTTTATGACTCCTACTATGCACTTGAGTTCTGACCATTTGATTGGTCTACCTTTAACAGGACTATGATATAATTGGACAACGTCGGCTAGGAGGGTTTCTGCAATGTTCGTACAATCAAAATGTAATGGCAGATTGGTTGATGGAAGGGTTTGATTGTAAACATGCCCATAATTTACTCAAAAGCGTTCACAGCCGTTTTAACCCAACTTCACCCTTAGAAAATCAGATAACGCCATTCCTCAATTATGCGAGTAACCCGCGTTTCGGCCTCTGAACTCACTCATTATAACATCTTTTGAAAATTTTACAAATAAATACGCTAGTAAATTGAATTGAGACCGGATACACTTATTTAGATATTTACGCTTTGCTTATAACATTAAAAGTAACTGATTGTCCAGAATTAGTAGTTTCATTTAAAATTTTCGTTAACTTAAGTGTACTACAAATATATTATATGAAGATGAATCGGTCGATATAATTTCTTTTGAGTGACTATTAGATCCTGAACGCAAGTGTAATAAATGGACAATTTTTGAAATAATTGTAAATAATTTATCAAAACAGAAAAACATTAGAAGAAAAAATACTATGCACATATGAAAGTTTCATAAAATGTCTTAATGATATTGACTATAAAGATGATAAATATTTAAAATAAAAGTTATTAAGCATCAACTTTTACTTTTGTCAATGAAACGACTAAGATATGCAAGTAAATTTATTGTGTGGTATTCAAAAAATTATTTTACCTGCGTTTCATGTTGCATACATTTTAATTGGTAACAATAAAGTTTTTGTATTTCCTTGTCCATATTTTACAAAAAAAATAACTAATTTAGATAATAGTGCAATAAGCTCTTGCGAAATAATACAATCCCACCTATCAAATAAAGTTTTAAGTTTGAATGATTACGAAAGACGATATAGAAAATGGACTTGGCGAGAAAAATAAATTTGCCAACATATTTTATGAAAACCTATTAATTATTTCATATACACTAGCAATTTATTTATTATTTATACAATTTGAAAATTTTATAAAGAAGAAATTTATCCATTTTTATATACAAATCAAAATAAATTGTATATAAAAAATAATATATATATATATATATATATATATATATATATATATATATATATATATATGTCTGTGTGTGTGTGTGTGTATGTTTTCATAGCTGTTTGTATCATTTGGCAACAAGTCTCACTTTCTGAAACCTGAATTGTGCCAAGCTTTACAAAAAAATGCGAATTTCTCTACAGTTGAAAAATATCAATATCTGTATTTAACTTGATATTTATTCTGTTCTGTTTAAATTATGGTATGTAGTGGTAAAAAGGGAACGGTGGGAATAATTTTGTAAAGTTTTTGTCAGAATTATTTTATTTTTAGTACGTATATTTATTGTAAAATAATGTTTTTAGTAAAATGTAACTCAGTGTGTAAAACATGATCTATTACTCTAAGCATTTTTTTATTTAAAACTTTTGAGTTCTTTCATAAAACAAGTTTATTAATTACCTTTATTTCACGAATATGAAATTTACTACTATTATTTATGTAATCAAAATTATAAGAGGGAACTGCTCTCTTTATTAAATTTTTCTGCTGGGATACATTGACCGGAATGGACCTCGTTTGTGACGTTACTAAAACTACTGTCAGACCCGGTAAAAAGAGCACACAGTGCTATCTCGTAGGCCCCGGTAGAGTCCCCTGGTTTTATAATAAATCACGATTGTTACAGATTACAATCAAGATCAACATCGTTCGACTCAAGAGGAAAGTTTGTAGGACGCTATTATCACGACTAATTATCAATGAAGATAGCATTATTTTTCTATATTCACCTGGAAGAATGGGTACACATGATGTATAACGACGGGTTCATTAAGCCTAAAACGCTGAAAAAGAGCAGTCTGTTTCAGCACAAACCTTGCACTAAAATTCTCAGTAGATCAGCTGATCTTTCTTTTTATTTCTACCCTGTCCAGTTAACAGCTTGCAATCGCTTGTTTCTACTCCTCAAAGTTCCAAAAACATTAATCATACTTTCAAATTAACAATTACTTACACATTTCAATTTTAAACGATTTATAAAGACACCTATCGATAGATTTTACCAGTTTACTGTTACAATAATGATTTATTTATAATCACAAACTACACGTTAAATTCGAATAACATTTTAGATTTGCTGAATTGTTTATTTATTTAGTTTGTGATGTCATAATTAATGAAGACTTTTAATTTTGTTAATATTTTAAAATATCCCGTGCTTATAAAAAATCATGTATACTTGTAATATGTAAAGTGTAAAATTAAAATAAAAATACCTACTGACGACACCTAATACACTACCATCCGTATAGCCGGATTAGTGAGGACATGTTACTCGATTAGTGCTCATCGGTCTCATCTCACATTAACAGTATAGAGCGAGTTACCAGCTTAGAGTAACTGATTTGACCTTTTGTCCTATGCTTAACGCTCTCACCTACTGTTCATGAGATCCCTGTTTGAACTTATTTGTGCCACTCTCTTCATTGGTGACCCGCACAAAGCAACGCAACCTTCTCCTATCATAACCAACAGATTGCAGCATCAAATGAATAATCTCCAGCACCAATACTTGTCAAATTCTCGCAGAAAATTGTGTGTCAAGCTGCGCATCAATCATGCGCACGACAGCATCATTCACGATTGCACATCACTCGTCCGACGTCAACAAGACATATTCCTCATTGGAGATGGAATGAGTAGCGATCTCATCTTAATTTAACAGTATAAAGCTAGTTAATAGCTTACAGTATTCGCTTGGGCTTTTGCGCGATGCTTAATGCTCTCGCATACTGTTTATAAGATCCCTGGTTCGATCCTCGCCAGCTCCAATCTCTTCATTGGTGACCCGGACAAAGCAATGCAACCTTGAACAACAACAATCATCTCTTATCATAACCAACATATGGTAGCAGGAGATAAATAATCTCAAGCACCAATGCCTGTCAAATGCTCACAGCACGAAGTGTGTCAAGCTGCGAATAACACATGCGCACGACAGCATCATTCACGAGTGCATATCGCTCGTTGGACCTCAACAAGACATCTTCCTCATTGGGGATAGAATGAGTAGTGATCTCATCTTAATTTAACAGTATAAAGCGAGTTAATAGCTTACAGTAATTCGCTAGGCCTATTGCTCCACGCATAACGCTTTCGCATACTGTTCAAGAGATCCCTGGTTCGATCCTCGCCAGCGCCAATCTCTTCAAGTGAAAGTAACTCATCTATAAAGGATTACAGACTACCTGCCTAAGCTTCCATAAGTAAGTATCTTCGCCAAGCTTGATATCAAACAATAACGATATTGGCAAAAATGCGGCGGTGGTTTCAAATATAGCAAGAGTATGAGAGCGACACTGAGCTCTATGTAATAGGAGTTCAGAATCAGCGGTCAGAAGCATGAAAGGCAAATGCAGCTTGCAAGACAAAAGTAAACAAGAACGAAAAATCATGCGTCAAGCATAGATTATGAAACACTTTCCAATGCTACCAAAATAATTTTACAAATCATACCGTTTAATAGGCTAAAAGATAACATCTAAGTAAACAATTCGGAAAACGCATAACATATTTAAAAACATAATTTCAGGAATTTCCAACATATACAATATTCCGAAAAAAATCCGAATACTTTTATTTAGCCCTGTATAGTATCTACAGATTTGTATATATACTACATAGGATGCTAAATTTTAGTTCAGTTAGGAAACGTGTAGCACAGTTTAAAATTTTCCGTCTGGAGTTTCTGTCAATAAACGGAAATGTGTCCGCGAACTTTTGTGCTTCCTTGTATAGGATCTACAGAATTTATACACACCACGTAATAGACAAAAAGCGAGTTAAAATTAAAATCGCGTTCAGTAACTTAAAACGCACTACCAGGAATTATTGGCCAAATTTGTAAGACATTTTCTTAAAAATTTCAGTATTTAACTATACTCGGGGCACAGGCAGATATGAATGAATTTCGATAAATATATATATATATATACATACGTAAACTACAGAATCATGTAATACACCCAATACACAACTTTCTCACACGACGCCAAATAGAATTTTTTTTTTAATTAAAAAACAAAAAAATTATAAATTTTCATAAAACCTTCAATTTTGAATTATTTTTGGGACGCTTGGGGCACCTTAGGAAAATGAATGGATTTCGATTTAAAAAAACATGCAAACTAATATAAATAAAAGACAACTTTCACACCCCGCGCCAAAAGTAATTTAAAATAAATAAAAAAACTAAAAAATTATAAATTTTCATAAAAATTTCAATTTTTAACTATTTTTGGGAGCTTGGGACACCGGAAGATATGAATGGATTTCAATAATAATAAAAAAAAAAAGTGTAAACTAATATACATAAAAGGCAACTTTTGCACCCCGCGCCAAAAGTAATTTCGAAAAAAAAATTTCCGTATACTTTTCGATCCACCCTAATACTCACTCTTCAATAAAAAAAAAACATGATGTAAAGGACTTTAACTACAAACTAAAATTATATTACAGTCAGTGTTTTACGATCCTCGCATTAAATATACTGTATTCGTTTTATAAAATAGTTACATAAAATAGTTTCATTAAATTGCTACATTAGGAATTTATGTATATTAGATTCCAACAGAGGTTTCCCGGATTACAAAATACAAATCTAAACCTATTTTTTATTTTATTGTAATAAATATTTACATTCAATGCATTTTTTAGATTGGCTACTAACAATAGCAAAAATCATTTTAATAACAAAAATAGCAATCATGCATTGATATACAGTGTTGAAATTTATAAAAAGCGATACTTTCGCATTTGCCTGGTGCCAGGAGTTAAAAGCTGAAGAAATCGACAAAGATCAATAGTTTCAATCCGCCATTTTGATTCTATTCATTTTAGAAAATTAAGCGCGTAGTTCAACTGCATGTCTTAAATTTGTGTTTTAGTTATATTTTATTGTTTTATTTATTGAATGATGAATGTTTTAATTTCGTTATGAAATACGAAGTCATAGCGTATGACTACCGTATGACTACTGTAGGACTAGTATGAAATATTAGTCAGATGTGTCAATCCTAAAACTTTATTATATCTCACACAGGTTTTGCATACACTAAAAACGAATCAGTACCAATTTACATGAAGGTCTAACTGAATCTAAAGTTTTATTAAATTGCGTGCATTAGTTCTTGAGATATGACTATTGCTAAAATGGCGTAAATCATGCAAAATGCAGCATAGCAGCACCACCTGTTGGGAGATTTAGACCAAAATCAAATCAACCACAACATATGTCAATGTCTAACGGAATCTGAAGTTTGATGAAATTCCGTGCATTAATTCCTGAGATATAGTTATCGTGATAGTAATGAAAAAAGTAGCATAGCAATGCCACCTGTTGGGGTATTTACACCAAAATGTAAGCTGCATCTATGTATGTCAAGGTCTAATAGAATCTGAAGTTTGATGAAATTCCGTGCATTTGTTCTTGAGATATAGCTATTATAAAAATAATGAATATAGTGATATAGCAGCGCCACCTTTTGGGATATCTACACCAAAATGTAATCAACGTTTATTTATGTCAAGGTCTAACTGAATCTGAAGTTTGATGAGCATAAGTGCATTAGTTCTTGAGATAGAGCTATTGTAGAAATCGCGAAAAATGCAGCATAGCAGAGCCACCTGTTGGGCGATTTTCCTCAAAAACTAATCAGCAACAATTTATATCAGGGACTAACTGAATATAACGTTTTAAAAAATTTCGTGCATTAGTTCTTGAGATAGAGTGCGCATAAAAATTTGTCACACACAGCCAGACAGACAGAGTCACGGACTCACAGACAGACATTTTCTAAAAACAGTTAAATCGTGTTCTGGACCATTTAAAACGTCTAAATCCATTGAAAACCGGAAGTCAAAAATTTTCATGAATCCAGCACTTTCTTCTTGTAAAGATAGAAGAAAGTAATAAGTTGGAAACAAATGCTGAGCAATTTATATTAATTTAAGTGAAAGCGGATTTATATTTCGCAATAGCCTGCACACGATAGAGATAGATTTAAAATAAAATAATCAGGTTTCAAAATAATTAATTTTAAAAAAGTAAAAACTGAGTAAATTTCGATGCAATTTTTAAACAAATTGCATTTTAAACTACATTTGTTTTCCAAGTGCAAACGGATTTATATTTCGTAATAATCTCTACGCGAAGAGATAGATTTAAAAAAATCAAGTTTGAAAATTAATTTTAAAACAATAAGAATTGAGTAAACTACGATACAGTTTACAAACAAATTCCATTTGAAAGTAATTTTTTTCCCTATTCAACGGCGTAAATAATAAAAAGTCCTTCCGCCCTGTACCGGGAGGAAAAGGTAGCTTTCCTATATCTTCGTTTTAAAATTTTAGCTAATGTTACACGAAAACAGAAAGGTTAAAAAGCAAAGAAACGTTTACAAAAGATTCGTTAATACTGAATTTGAATAAGAAATTTGCCAAATTATTGAGCAATAGCCAAATTGGCTTCATTTATGAAGACTTATTTTGGTCGCCAATTTTGCCAATTTTGTCGCCAATGTCGTATGACATAGGTCAGATATATATATATATATATATATATATATATATATATATGGATATATCTATATATATAAATCAACATTTGAACGGAGGGTGGTTTTGGGGTCTGGGGGTCATGATCGGTGAAAATATATCGAAATTTTCCGGAACTGCTTTCCTCCGAACGGCTGCAATAGGTAGCTTTATACTTTTTAGTATTGAAAGCTACCTAAAATGTGCGATATTTAGATGTTTAAAAAACAGTAGTAAAATTGAAATTAAATCGTCTGGTGTCGCTACCGTCAACATCACGTCAGTATTACGGACGGTCACGTTTGTCCTTTATAATACAGATATAATAGATAATGAATAGCAACACACTATTACGCATTGTGAAATTTTACTTTTTTTTTTTTGTTACCAAGAGTTAATTATACATAAGAGCATCATAAGAAGACTATAAAATTTAGAAATTTGTACTTTTCCTTACCCGTGGAAGGGCATCTGTCTTTGCCGTACAATTCTCAGCATGCCACCGCTGATAGTTCTCTCGTCGTTACTGCTGGTTAACTACCACTCTTTTTGCTGCAGAGCTAATTTGTATCGTAAAGGGATCCCTTCCGTATGCCGTATCAGCCATAGCCTTGTATTGTGCATTGATCGCACAGCTTACTCCCCTTGGTTAATTAGCATCACATTGTTTTGATATGAAATGTCTAATGTTCGATAAACAGTGGAGACGATAAACATTGATTGGAACTGAATCACGTTGACAGAAATATAAAAAGAAATGTGTATAATTAGCAAAAAGAAAATAATTATTCTTTGCATGTTAATAATTTCATACAGTTTAAAAAAACACAGAAAAATTAAAACATGAAATGTAAATTTCGGTCTTTTTTCTTTTGCTAAGCAATTGAAATCTTGAACTAGAAATATGCACCTTTATTATTTTGTCATCATAGAGATTCCAGTTTCAATTTTAAAAAAAACTAGAGGGCTCTGTCTCCTTTGATCTACGCTTGCCATCAGCCGCATAGATCCCACAGGCTCTTAAAAAACGCTACTTTGCTTTGTTTTGAAAATATTACCTGATTACGGAAGTTCAAATGATATTATCACGACTTTTAATCCCGTTGCCATCCAACTCTCTCTGGATTTTTTGGTGCCCAATGCCGCATCCACCGTTGTTGCAATGCCTGGCGGCAGTTATCATGGTACATTAAGAAAGATCAATTACATATTTGAAAATCACATTTAAATTGCAAGAATCAATGAGAAAAACTAATTTTTTTTAGTAGATCGACCCATTTTTTTTCTTACAGTGTAGGAATACTAAAGACAATGTTTTTCTATCTAAACAAATCGATATAATTTTTCAAAAGAATCCAACACAATACCTTTATTTGTTACATTTCTGTACATTAAGTACTGTAGTAAAATTTATTAAGTCATTTTTCTGATTTTTCTCAACATGGCTTTATACGACAGACATCATCATGTAACCCAAATTTTAAAAAAATGTAACAACGAGTAAAAAATTAAAAGTAATTGGTCGTATATACAACCTCTACCACAGCCTAAAATGGGTTAAACATATTGTATCCTAAGCTTTATTTAGACGCTTTAACCCTTTTTTATCTTGACGGTACTTATAAGTATCACTTTAATAAAACACCTATATATTCGTAATATGACCGTTTTTCCTAACCGTATTTATTCACAATGGCACAAAGAGTGTATTTCTGACAACAGGCAGGAGATGGCAAATTCAAGCACATATCCTCTTTCTTTGCATTGTAGGTATTTTACATTTGCCACGCTACATTCGAAATCCATTTTGCAATAAAATTGACATGCATGTTGTTCTTCATTTGAGTAATTTTAGTGGGTTATTACCGGTTACTTAGTACTATTATTTTCTATTGTTTTCTATACTCTCATTTCCTATATTTTATTTGAAGTTTACTATTTGAAATTTACTATTTTATTTTATATCATAGGGTAAAAAATTTATGGTGGTTACAGTTGCATAATTAACCACTATAACATTATAAAACTAATTTTCCTCTTTCCTATGTTTATTCTGCACCAAAACTTATCCAATGATGAAAAAATACAATTAAAAAGTAGCTGGAAAATTAATTCAGGATATAAAGGGTTAATGTAGTTATAAATATACAGGTATGCTAAACTTACTTTGGTTTATATTATCCACTGTAAAAATATTTCTGATTCAGATGCATTCTACGATTTAAGAAGCTGCTTACTTGTCTTAAAAAAAATGCTAGTCCGAATGTATAAATTGATGTAACAGTGTACTATTGTTTCTAGTGATAACAAATTGAATCGATGTAATTTATGTAACTATGGGAAAAATAACAATTTCTGAGTTTATTAAAAACATGATGGCCGGTTATCACGCAACTACATGAAGTGCTCAACAGGAATCATATCTATATTTGAATTGTTTTCTTTACAAGATATAGCGTGCTGTTTTAAATTAATAAATATTATTTTGAAAACGATATTAATTCAATCGACTTTTCTAAGTAAGTGGTGTAGTATTGATCTGAACAATTATATTTTTGCTTTTTTTAAGTCCCTTTAATGATGACTGCATTTACAAATGCTGAACATTTTCAAATTCTAGATAAATGAGAAATATTTTTTATGTATAAAGAATTTGTGCACTGTTGAATTAAATTACAAAATTAAAGATATGATAAACAGATACCGATTTTCAAAAATATTGATCAGAATATTTTTTCAGCTGAAGAAACTATGTACATAAATGGATCAATTATAACCAAAAAAAATTTAATAGACTATTTTTTACATACATTATTTGTTCCCATGTTCGACTAGACCCCCCAGTTTTCGGTACAAGATATAGCGTGCTGTTTAAAATTAATAAATAAATTTTTTTGAAAACGATATTAATTCAATCGACTTTTCTAAGTAAGTGGTTTAGTATTGATCTGAACAATTATATTTTTGCTTTTTCTACGTACCTTTAATGATGACTGCATTTACAAATGCTGCACATTTTTAAATTCTACATAAATGAGAAATAATTTTTATGTATAAAGAATTTGTGCACTATTCAATTAAATTACAAAATTAAAGATATGATAAACAGATACCGATTTTCAAAAATATTGATCAGAATATTTTTTCAGCTGAAGAAACTATGTACATAAATGGATCAATTATAACCAAAAAAAAATTTAATAGACTATTTTTTACATACATTATTTGTTCCCATGTTCGACTAGACCCCCCAGTTTTCGGTACAAGATATAGCGTGCTGTTTAAAATTAATAAATAAATTTTTTTGAAAACGATATTAATGCAATCGACTTTTCTAAGTAAGTGGTCTAGTATTGATCTAAACAATTATATTTTTGCTTTTTCTACGTACCTTTAATGATGACTGCATTTACAAATGCTGCACATTTTTAAATTCTACATAAATGAGAAATAATTTTTATGTATAAAGAATTTGTGCACTATTCAATTAAATTACAAAATTAAAGATATGATATACAGTTACCGATTTTCCAAAATATTGATCAGAATATTTTTTCAGCTGAAAAAACTATGTACATAAATGGATCAATTATAACCAAAAAAAATTTAATAGACTATTTTTTACATACATTATTTGTTCCCATGTTCGACTAGACCCCCGATGTTCGACTAGTTTTCTGTACAAGATATAGCGTGCTGTTTTAAATTAATAAATATTTTTTTTGAAAACGATATTAATTCAGTTGACTTTTTTAAGTAAATGGTTTAGTATTGATCTGAACAATTATATTTTTGCTTTTTTTAAAGCCCCTTTAATGATGACTGCATTTACAAATGCTGAATATTTTCAAATTCTAGATAAATGAGAAATAATTTTTATGTATAAAGAATTTGTGCACTGTTCAATTAAATTACAAAATTAAAGATATGATATACAGATACCGATTTTCCAAAATATTGATCAGAATATTTTTTCAGATGAAGGAACTTTACACGTGGATGGATAACCAAAAAAATTTTAATAAACTCTTGATGACTGATTTTCTAGTATTTCTTACAGATTTTCTTGAAACTGAGTAAGAATACAAAATATTTTTTAGTAATTGCAAGGATCAATGAGAAAAACTAAAATTTATTTTAGTAGATCGACCCATTTTTTTACAGTGTAAGAATACTAAAGACGATTTTTTGCTGTCTAAACAAATCGATATAATTTTTCAAAATCATCCAACACAATACCTTTATTTGTTACATTTCTGTACATTAAGTACTGTAGTAAATTTTATTAAGTCATTTTTCTTATTTTTCTGAGCATGGCTTTATACGACAAACATCATCATGTAACTCAAATTTTAAAAAATGCAATAACGAATAAAAAAAATAAAAGTAATGGGTCGTATATACAGCCCCTACCACAGCCAAAAATGGGTTAAACATATTGTATCCTAAGCTTAATTTAGACGCTTTAACCCTTTTTATCCTGACGGTACTTTTAAGTACCCCTTTAATAAAACACATATATATTCGTAATATGACCGTTTTTCCTAACGGTATTCACAATGGCACAAAGAGGGTATTTCTGACAGCAGGCAGGAGATGACAAATTCAGGCACATATCCTCTTTCTTTGCATTGTAGTGATTTTACATTTGCCACGCTACATTCGAAATCCATTTTGCAATAGAATTGACATGCATGTTGTTCTTCTTTTGCGTAATTTTACTGGTTTATTACCAGTTATTTAGTACTATTAGTTTCCATTGTTTTCTATACTCTACAGGTGAACATTTCCTATATTTTATTTGAAGTTTACTATTTGAAATTTACTATTTTATTTTATATCGTAGGGTAAAAACTTTATGGTGGTTACAGTTGCATAATTAACCACTATAACATTATAAAACTAATTTTCCTCTTTCCTATGTTTATTCTGCACCAAAACTTATCCAATGATGAAAAAATACAATTAAAAAGTAGCTGGAAAATTAATTCAGGATATAAAGGGTTAATGTAGTTATAAATATACAGGTATGTTAAACTTACTTTGGTTTATATTATCCACTGTAAAAGTATTTCTGATTCAGATGCATTCCACGATTTAAGAAGCTGCAAGATGTGTCTTAAAACAAATGCTAGTCAGAATGTATAAAATGATGTAACAGTGTACTAGTGTTTCTAGTGATAATAAATTGAATCTATGTAATTTATGTAACTAAGGGGAAAATAACAATTTCTGAGTTTATTAAAAACATGATGAACGGTTATCACGCAACTATATGAAGTGCTCAACAGGAATCATATCTATATTCGACTTGTTTTCTTTACAAGATATAACGTGCTGTTTAAAATTAATAAATATTATTTTGAAAACGATATTAATTCAATCGACTTTTCTAAGTAAATGGTTTAGTATTGATCTGGACAATTATATTTTTGCTTTTTCTAAATCCCTTTAATGATGACTGTATTTACAAATGCTGAACATTTTTAAATTCTAGATAAATGATAAATGATTTTTATGTATAAAGAATTTGTGCACTGTTAAATTAAATTACAAAATTAAAGATATGATATACAGATACCGATTTTCAAAAATATTCATCAGAGTATTTTTTCAGCTGAAGAAACTATGTACATAAATGGATCAATTATAACCAAAAAAATTTTAATAGACTATTTTTTACATACATTATTTGTTCCCATGTTCGACTAGACCCCCCAGTTTTCGGTACAAGATATAGCGTGCTGTTTAAAATTAATAAATAAATTTTTTTGAAAACGATATTAATTCAATCGACTTTTCTAAGTAAATGGTTTAGTATTGATCTGAACAATTATATTTTTGCTTTTTCTACGTCCCTTCAATGATGACTGCATTTACAAATGCTGCACATTTTTAAATTCTACATAAATGAGAAATAATTTTTATGTATAAAGAACTTGTGCACTGTTCAATTAAAGTACAAAATTAAAGATATGATATACAGATACCGATTTTCCAAAATATTGATCAGAATATTTTTTCAGCTGAAGAAACTATGTACATAAATGGATCAATTATAACCAAAAAAATTTTAATAGACTATTTTTTACATACATTATTTGTTCCCATGTTCGACTAGACCCCCGATGTTCGACTAGTTTTCTGTACAAGATATAGCGTGCTGTTTAAAATTAATAAATATTTTTTTGAAAACAATATTAATGCAATCGACTTTTCTAAGTAAGTGGTCTAGTATTGATTTAAACAATTATATTTTTGCTTTTTTTAAAGCCCCTTTAATGATGACTGCATTTACAAAGGCTGAACATTTTCAAAATCTAGATAAGTGAGAAATAATTTTTATGTATAAAGAATTTGTGCACTGTTAAATTAAATTACAAAACTAAAAATATGATATACGGATATCGATTTTCCAAAATATTGATCAGAATATTTTTTCAGAAGAAGGAACTATATACGTAGTAGATGGAGAACCAAAAAAATTTTAATAGACTATTGATGATTGATTTTCCAGTAATTCTTACAGATTTTCTTGAAACTGAGTAAGAATGCAAAATATTTTTTAGTAATTGCAAGGATCAATGAGAAAAACCAAAATTTATTTTAGTAGATCGACCCATTTCTTTTACAGTGTAGGAATACTAAAGACGATGCTTTGCTATCTAAACAAATCGATATAATTTTTAAAAATAATCCAAAACAATACCTTTATTTCTTACATTTCTGTACACTAAGTACTGTAGTAAAATTTATTAAGCCATTTTTCTGATCTTTCTGAACATGGCTTTATACGTACAGACATCACCATATAACCCCCTCCCCTCCCAAAAAAAAAATACAACAACGAATAAAAAAAATAAAAGTCATGGGTCGTATACAACCTCCACCACAGCCTAAAATGGGTTAAACATATTGTATCCTGAGCTTTATTTAAACGCTTTAATGTAGATATAAATATACAAGTATGCTAAACTTACTTTGAGTTATATTATCCACTGTAAAAGTATTTCTGGTTCAGATGCATTCCAGGATTTAAGGAGCTGCTGACCTGTCTTAAAGCAAATGCTAGTCAGAATGTATAAAATGATGTAACAGTGTACTAGTGTTTCTAGTGATAACAAATTGAATCTATGTAGTTTATGTAACTAAGGGGAAAATAACAATTTCTGAGTTTATTAAAAACATGATGGACAGTTATGACGCAACTACATGAAGTGCTCAGCAGGAAACATACTCATGTTCGACTTGTTTTCTTGACGATATATAGCGTGCTGTTTAAAATTAATAAGTATTTTTTTAAAACGATATTAATTCAATCGACTTTTCTTAGTAAATGGTTTAGTATTGATCTGGACAATTATATTTTTGCTTTTTTTAAAGTCCCTTTAATGATGACTACATTTACAAATGCTGAACATTTTCAAATTCTAGATAAATGAGAAATAATTTTTATGTATGAAGAATTTGTGAACTGTTCAATTAAATTACAAAATTAAAGATATGATTTCCAGATACCAATTTTCCAAAATATTGATCAGAATATTTTTTCAGATGAAGGAACTATATACGTAGATGGATTAATTATAACCAAAAAATTTTTAATAGACTATTTTTTACATACATTATTTGTTCCCATGTTCGACTAGACCCCCCAGTTTTCTGTACAAGATATAGCGTGCTGTTTAAAATTAATAAATATTTTTTCGAAAACGATATTAATTCAATCGACTTTTCTAAGTAAGTGGTCTAGTATTGATCTAAACAATTATATTTTTGCCTTTTTTAAAGCCCCTTTAATGATGACTGCATTTACAAAGACTGAACATTTTCAAAATCTAGATAAGTGAGAAATAATTTTTATGTATAAAGAATTTGTGCACTGTTAAATTAAATTACAAAATTAAAAATATGATATACATATATCGATTTTCCAAAATATTGATCAGAATATTATTTCAGATGAAGGAACTATGTTCTTAGATGGATCAATTATTACAAAAAAGAATTTTAATAGACTATTTTTTATATAGATTATTTACTAAAATTATACTGACAATTAAACCTGTCAAAATATGACGGCTTTGTAAATAAATGTACAACTGAGCACATTATCTAATACACCGGTTGAAATCCACTGCCTTAATTTAATTCATATTCTTTCAAGAGGTGATGCAAACTTCACACCAATACATAGAACTTGGAAAAAAATTGATCAACAGACTATTGTTAAATGTAAAATATCGTAATATTGAAAACAGAGTCACACATTAAGAAGATACTATCGATCAGGGGAAAAGAAAAATGACAGTTTATCAAACCAAAAAACTGATGAATAAAAGTTTAAGAAGTTTCACACCACGTATTAGGGATACACTGAATATTCGGTATATCATGGTGACTCGTATCTTCAACTGAATTCACCAGAATTCGTTCAAACGAATTAATGAGGATTTCATATGAGTTGGCGATTTTAAAAATGGGGGTGGTGATACTTATAACAATATGTCACCAAAGTTAAGTTATGATGAACAAATGTAATTTTCAATACATAAAAAATCTTTCGAAAATAAAATCATTATTTTCTTGATAATTTAACTGCCTACAATAATCACAAAATGTTTTCATATTTACATAAATTTGCTTTAATAACATTACTGTAGAGTTTGAAAAGTGACACTTAAGAAAATGTATTAGTATTTGTAGGAATTAAATGATGCTTAATAAAAAGCAGGATTTCTTAAAAAATACTATAGCAATAATTTAATCAATGTTATGTTATGATAAATAAATGAAAGTTCTGCAGTATTGCCTGATAAATGTCTCTTTCATTTAGACATATTTCCCGAATATGAAAGAAATTGCTCAAATAATCGCTTACAATAAGATACATATCTTAAAATTTTATTATTATATAAACTTTTAGAGTTTAAAAAAAATAATATATGAAAGCAAATATTTTTGTACTATGGCAAAGTTTAACAATGAAAATAACCTAATAATTAAAATGGAATGTTTATTTTAAATATGAAATCAAATTATCTTAAAATTCAGAATTTTTATTATTTCTTGAAAACCTTGACGGCTGATGTACAGGTAATTTATCTTACTAAAACAGTTATATGAATAAATGATAAGAATTGGCTGTTCTGCTTTGCATTCAACGTTTCATTAATTTCATAAATATTCAACAAATGCTTGAAAATAGAATAAATGATTTTGTAAATAGAAACATATATTACTGCAAAAAATCCAACATATTCTGATAGCCGGATATCTTACAGCAAAGTACAGGTAAACAAACTAGTATAAATGCTTGACATACAAATATATTTATTATTTCTGCCAAAACATTATTACCAAAAACCTATGTCGTGCATAAGGAATTAATTTCATTCATAGTACATTTTTTTCCCTGTGATATATTCCATTTTTCAATGCTTAGTAATTTCTCTTGAAGTTAATATTACTAATTGTACTGTTGTTTAGTAGACAATGTATTGGATAGAAAAATGTATTTGATACACGTATAAACATAATATGGGAGGTTCAATATATTTGTAACTGTAAAGAAATTGTTTGAATTTATTATGATCTATTTTGAAATTTTGATGAATGCTTTGTAGTCAGTTCCTTTTCTGAAACGCACATTGGGATAATGATAATTATGCATATTACTTTTTGTATAAACATAATACATAAATTTTGAAATATTCCGCTTTGAATTTTGAATGTTAATATCTTAATTTTAATTTTATATTTAATTTATCATTCTTTAGTATTTCTAGTGACAGAGTATCTATTCGTTCGTTTGTTTCAAAATCATTGTTACCAAAAAGTTGAAAACTCCGCAATTTACTTTCTTTATATTGGGTTTCAGCTGATTTAGGATAATGTTTTTTAATAATTTTTAAATCGAATATTTACAATGTTAATATTACTAATATATTAATATATTTGTAATATTATTTTTAAAATTCATAGAACATAGATGTATTCTACATATGTATGTACTATGCACTGTAAGATGAAGGCGTTGAAATGTTGTATGAAACTATGTACGGTCGTTCACAGTTTACGAAAATTGTTTACAAATTTGGTTGAATGTTTAGTTAATAAAGTATAAACTTATAAATAATAATAATTTTATAATAATACATGAAATATAAATTTAAAAATCGAAGCATTAAATCATAAAAATTATAAAAATTGAATTACGTAGCAAATTTTTTACTTCTTTTATTTTGAAGATTTCCATATTTCTAAAATTTGAAATCCCTTTTTTATAAATAACATGATAAAATCACTTGTTAACTTTCGATTAAAGTCTAATTAATGCTTATAGGGATATAAACATACCACATAAGGCTTAAAATACCTCTTAATATAGTTTACATATATTTCATTCGCTCTATCGGCGACATCTTCAGATCTAAATGCTACATAAAATATACTCGCATGGCTTTTCGAAAATGTTAAACATAAAACAAAATTTTGTAAAGGTGATACTTTTGATGAACGAAATTCAAAAGTATTAACTTTATAATATTTTCCTGGATTCTTTGAAAGATTAAAATATAAACTTAGAAAATTTAATATCTGCCTTATTGCAAAACCTTCCACAAAATTAAAAAACACAGTATGTAGAAAACAGATCCAATAGAACCTGATCAAATTTCCGGTGTTTATGAAATCCACTTCCCCAAGGCAGATGCAACAGTACAATACTATCCCATCAAAAACAACTTGCTGTAAATGATCCCGCCAAGCCACAAACCTAAAACGTCAGCCACAAAAAGAAGTGATATCACATAAAAAGAAGCGATATAGAAGTGCATACACCGAGTCCTGTGTAAAAATCTATCACCACTCATAATGTTTCCAAAAGACTCGGAGTGAGGTACAGTATGTGAAAACTGCTTGGCGACCTGCAAGCTTTTATAAATTTTCCGGATTTCAATTTTGAAAATCGAAAAAAATAAATTTTTTATTTTTGTTACATCATTTTTTAAATATTTTTGTATGCGAAAGAACTGACAGAACGGATTTTTCCCCAGATCTATGCGAATCCGCTTACGCTAGAATTACTGCATTATATCTCAATTTAGTTAACGTTTATTATTAGGTACAATGTTATTAATATGCGTATGATCATCATATATATATATATATATATATATATATATATATATATATATATATATATATATATTTTACAAACTCAAAATCTTTACATGTTTACTTAAAAAATCCTCGTCGTAAGAGTGGTGTTTCTAGTTTAAATAATGGTAAATAAAATCAACAAATTGATTTTTCAAGCTCATAAATAAGAAAGGACATGCAAACACAGAAGCTTCAACTTTTTACAATTTTATGTGAGCAAAATAAATAAATAAATTAAATTAAACTAAATTAAATTAAAATAATATAGTCATATGTAATTGCAGGAAACGCAAACATTATAAAAGCCTGCAGGTCGCCAAGCAGTTTTCACATACTGTACCTCACTCCGAGTCCTTTGGAAACATTATGAGTGGTGATAGATTTTTACACGGGACTCGGAGTATGCACTTCTATATCGCTTCTTTTTATGTGATATCACTACTTTTTGTGACTGTCGTTTTAGGTTTGTGGCTTGGCGGGATCATTTACAACGAGTTGTTTTTGATGAGATATCATTCTTTTTGTAAGGTATTTAATTTCAATTATACGGATTCCATTTTTATTCAGAAAAGAAAAGATGAAAGGGCAAAAAAAATAATAGTGATGCTATAAAAATAATTATACAATTTATTGATTGACTTATTCCAATGTACATGTCGCTACCATAACAACTGGGAAACTTTTATATTAATTTCCTTACATTGTATTCATCAGATTATTTATGACATATTTATTTTCCTTTTTCTTTTGTTTATATCACTCTTCCGTTTATATACATTCAAAAACAAAAAATTACACAATTTTACAGTAGTTTACAAACTAATTAAAATACTACAGTTTCAGAAAAATGTGGAAAAATAAGAAGCACTTTTTTTCGGTCAACTACAACGATAAGTTTATGGAGCATACTTTACCGAGAATAATCAACATTTTTTTTTTCCTGCGAACCTATTTCTATTAGTATAAAAATTTACAGGGATTTTTATACTAACATATTAAATATATTATTTTTGAAAATTACTGAGCACCTTAGAAGTTTTTTATTTGTTTAAATTTTTTAACTCAACGTTTCGAGAATTTAAAAAATATAAAATTCGCAACGTTTGCAAAAGTATAAAAACTATTAAAATGATTTCTGTTCATATAGTCTGTTCATTCCAATTCGGTGATCCTAAAATATAGGTCCCCAATCTCCGGCAGTCCATGAATTAATTAGGACGTATGTATGCAACTGTTAAAATGTTGTCAAAGTCGACAATAGAGGCAATAAATATAGCTTGGCAAATATGAAACACGGCATTGCTTCATTATGGCTTTGTTTCGAGAGGAGTTCGTTCTCCGAACATAAAAATCTCACGCGAAAGTGTTCGTTAACCGATTTGTTCGTAAACCGAACAGTTCGTTACCGATCACCTATTGTATACGAAATTTAGCATTTTAAGTTCGTCATAGCCGGAGATTCGATGAACGGCAAATATTTAAACGCAAAACTTGTAATCTTGGGGTAGCAACATTTTTACATTCTATTATTCAGCGCATGAACGTAAAGTTGGAATTTTGTAATCGAAATTTCAATCAATTCCTAATACGCTAGAATTATATATTTATAAATAAACACAGTTTTTTTTAATCGATGAAAATACTATATATTAATAGATTTAGAGCTTAACATCGACGAGATTTCAGACGAACAAAATGATCATATATTAAATTTTAAAGCAAGATAATGAAACCTTACAGAGATTGAAACAGTGTAAAATCATTAAAATACATCTCACTCAGTAAATATACATTGGTTGTAGTGTAATCAAGATCTTCTAAGAGACTCTGTAAACGAAACGTATATGCTTCAATGCCGCTTTACAATAGAGAGGATGTAGTAACATATTCGGATATCTTGTGTATGTAGCGAATTTGACAGAAGTTATGCAATTTACTATTGTTTTTTCTCTTTGTTAAGTACAGGAATCATGTACTTCAACGTAAAAATTTGCTAATTACACAACTTTTTAGTCTTATTAAAAAATATTTTGGGTTACCCTGTAAACGAACAGTAAATTCTACACTTCTGTTTTACAATAGGAAACTAACTTAGGTAGTTCGTAGTAACATATTTTAACATCATGCGCATACGTTCTTTTTGAAAAGAGTTAGACCATTTAATATTTTGTTTGCTTCATCTTAAGTATAGGAATAAATCACTTTAAAGTGGTATACATAAAAAACTAATTAATATTTTTACACGAAACATTAAACATTTGAACTGCTTATAAAAACAATTCAAATGCTGCAAACCGCGTAAAAATTGGATAATTACACAACTCTTTAGCCCTATATCAAAAGATCTTCTGTGAGAGCCTGTAAACGAACCTTAAATGTTAAGATTTTTTATAATAGGAAACTTACTTGGGTCGAGTGTAATAACATATCTTAATATCATGTGTATACGACCATTCCTAAAAGAGTTGAGTCATTTATTATTTTTTTGCTCTATGTTAAGTATAGGAATCAATAATTTTAAACTGATATAAATCAAAAACTAATTAATATTTTTACATGAAACTTACAAAGGTCCAAACTACTCACAAAAACGATTCAAATAACGTAAACCGCATAAAAATCCGATAATTACACATTGCTGTAGCCCTGTCAACAGTTTTTGGTCTGAACAAGATTTAAAAATTGCAAAAAACAGCACTTTTAAAATCGCATTTACTGAAAAACTATTCGTCGGATTTTGCTTTACTTTTGAATTCTTAGTCCCGTGGCACGCCCCATTCCCTAGAATCAAGAATTTTGTTTCTATCGTAAATAGAACGCGAGATATAGATGTGTCAAAAACCCGTTTTGTCCCGTCCGCAAAATATAAACTAGACAGAGTTCATAAAAAAAAATTGTAAAATCGTTTGGCATCTATTGCCGGAAATTCCTTTCATTTACGGTTCAATGCATTGCTGTTTCTTATGCTTGGCGAGAAACTCTGTCGAGTTTCTATGATATCGGAATGACAAATAGAAAATTTAAAACAAGAATAAAAGAAAATATGGCAGATATCAAATATGGCAGAATAATTACTGCCTTAGCTAGACATTATAGAATGGAGCCACTCCAGATTGATTTCAAGAAGAGTAAAATAATTTTTCCATCAAGAGTTTATTTCCCATCCATTATCCGTGAATCAATAGAAATATATTTGCGAAAAGTTAACATTTGCAACGAATCTGCTTCTTTTGAATTACCTAAAATTTGGCAGGCGATGATTAACAGACTAAAAAAGCAATAAAAATAAAAATAAATAATAATTTTCACGTTTTCCAGTTTGACCAATTTAAGCACTTGCTTTTCTTGGACATGAGTTCTCGTGGTTTATGTTGAACATTTTCAAAAACTATGCGAGAATATTTTATTTATTTTTTAGATCTGAAGATGTCGCCGGTAGAGCAAATGAAACATTGTAGATTAATTTCAAGAAGATTTCAGTCACCTAATCAAGGTTCTAAATTACGTGTCAAAGTAATTTCTCTTTCTTAATGTTTGCCCCCCCCCCCCTTTTTTTTAATCTGTCAATTCAACAAAGTTAAATAGAAACCTTGAACCGGCAAATAAAGATAACTGTAGCAAACCACAAGACAGCTAGCATTGTTGCGATGTCAACAAATCTATAGTCAGGTGAATCATAGCCATGCTGTGATCAAGCGATCTCCGACCCGCTCCCAGGTACTAACCCGTAAAGGTAGGCACTCATGCCGTTCAGGTAGAGGCCTGGTTAGCGGTTTAAAAAAAACAAAAAAAAACATATGTAATTTATATTAAAAGGTATTTTAAACATTTCGTGTTATGTTTTTATCACTTTAAGCATTAATTAGACTCTAATCCTTTTTTACATTAAAATGTAGGATTTGGTTTCTTGATTTTATTCTATTCAATATGAAACCTTGTCTCTTTTCTTGTCCAGATGTAATTTTTGATGCGTCATACACTAGGTGAATGCAGCTTTCAACAGCTTGGGTATGGCATGAATATTTTGACCATTTTTTTCCGTTTTTCCTACATTTGCCATGGTCTCCATTTCTTCGCAAGGCACATTTATCAAAAGAAGGGGTTCAAAACGTCCAACTCGTTGCCAATGAATAAGTTCATAATAATCCATTGCTTTGAAGTGTATTTTTAGTACTTCAAAAATTTTTATTTCTGGTTATCCTCTATTTTCATTTTTAGCACAAATTAGCTCTGTTATCCGAGAGCATTGACAATAACAAATTTTCAGGATGACAAAAGAAGCTGTTTCGTTGAACAAAGGTTTCTATTATCTTTCTTAAATTGGGTTCCAAATATCTAGAAAATATGATAAGTTTTCAAACATGCAGCGCCCTTTCTGTTATGGAGGGCTTTGTTATGATATGGAACCATACAATTGTGCATACCTTTATAATATATGTTATAAGAATAATGAGATTCTCAGATGGATTTTCTGTGGGCACATATAACTTTAAAATTCCACCTGCAGTTGTTAGCCAACAACTGGAATTGAACAACTGGACCAGGTTTTTTTAATGTCAGGTCAGAACCCCATTCACCACGTGATATTGCTGTGCAAATGTCATATAAACATTGCTGATCATTGTTGAGAACAACTCTATCTATTTTGTCTGACATATTATCCACACTTATTGAAGAAATAGAAGCTACAGGTAGCTCCTAACAGGTTTTGATTGCTATACCAATTGGCTCACAAATGACTGTAGAACGAATTGTTGCACCATCTAAAGAATTTATTAAATATCTTAAAGGCAACTCATTTGTATGCAGCAAACAAATGCACCAATGTAAGGGTCTATTGAGTTCCATCTATACAAATGGTTCTCTAACTCTTATTTTTACTCATAATTTTTTATTCAAAATTTGCATAAAAATCGATTTTTGTCAAATATTTAAGTGTTTTGGGGCAAAGGAAGAAAATCATCGAAATTGAAAATGTTTTGCATGTATGCTACAGCGCATTCAGCAGACCTAACCAAAGTGACCAATGTGACCAGTTACTTACCAGGGCGGTAAGTAACCGGTTTCTAACCGGTCGACAGACCTACTGGACGGACTGGTATTATTTACTAGCAGCGCTATCTGTATTACAACATCGTAATTATAGTTGCCAATTCACTTGAGATAAATTTTCATGTAACTGATCACTTGACCCACCTAACCAAGATTTTTCTTCAGTTAGTTCGGTCACTTGAACGACGTTTGTTGCGTATCGGTTAGCAGCACTGAACGTCTTGGTAACCGACCTTACCGGTTACGTACCGGTAACATTGCTGGACGCGCTCCTAGTATGCTTAAAGGACAACTTTTGCAACCCGCGTCAATTTTTTTTTTTTAAATTATAAATTTTTATAAAAATTTCAATTTTTAAGTGTTTTGGGGGGCGCTTAGGGCACACCGGAAGGTATGAATGGATTTCAATTAAAAAACATGTAAATTAATATACATAAAAGACAACTGTCGCACGCTGCAACAAAAGTAATTAAAAAGTAAATAAATAAATAATACTTTAAAAAAATTTTCATAAAAATTTCAAATTTTAAATATTTCTGGGGCGCTTGGGACACCGGATCATATGAATGGAATGCAATAACAGAAAACATGTAAACTAATACACATAAAAGACAACTTTTGCACCCTACGCCTATTTATTATCCACATTTCGATTTTTTGATCCACTTTTTGTATAACGCAAGCTCATTTTTTTAAACCATGAAATTCATGGTAATCTTTATACAAAGTGTATAGGTATTACATGATTTTACGTTTAAGGTTTTTTATTAATCTTGACAAATTTCTTTTTTTATGTGAAGTATGTATACATTTCGATTACTCAATCACACATGCTTAAAATTACTGGCCTTCTCTTTTATTTTTTGCTGTAAACTGTATTTTTAAAACAATTTTAATATATAAAAAAAATATTCGTCAATACAATAAAAGTATGATTTTGAAATTTTCCAGTAGTTTGATTGATCAATGCCACTATAAAATATAAAGTCAATGTAAATCTGTATTCTGAGGCCTTATGCAAAATTAATGTTTCACGTGAAATGTCGACGCCATAAATCAAAAGAAACTTTGTGCGTGTGTTGCAGACATGCGAAGGGTAGTTTCGAAGCTACCCGCTACCCATTTTAAAACATTTCATAATTTAAAGTTTCGTTTTGAGGGAAAAACAACCAATGTCTAAACTAAGAAATTTTTTTTTTTTTTTTTTTTTTTTTTTTTTTTTTTTTTTTTTTGCAAGTACCCGCTACCTACATAGGAACTGCAAGACAGATAAACTTGGAGTCATCGTGGTTCTTTTGAACAAGGAAGTGATCACGATGGCTCCTATAAATTACGAGAATGCACTCTAGCGGTTGTTTCTCTATGTCTGTGATCCGCAGACCAGCAGGATAAAAACATATTTTTTCACGTGATGAACGAAAACCGTTTATTGGTTTAACCGCGGGGGTAAGTTTCGTATATACGCTGTAACGTATATGCTCTTTCGTATAATACGTATAACCGACCGCCTTGGTCGTATCATACGTATCCAAAATCTGCACCCCGTATAATACGTATTATACGTGAACTTGTATAAACGTTTAATAAGGAGCACTAGTTGATAGTTTAATGAGTTTTTGTTTACGGATAATTTTTTTTTCGAAGTGACTTTCATTATATTATTTTACGAAAATTTACGAAAATATTAGACTGTCTTTGTCTGTAGCTAAGTTAAAATAAGGTTACCAAACATGTAATAATACTTTTATAAATGTATGATAAAATGTATGATAAAATGTAAACACAAAATAGCAAAAATTTTTGCCGAATTCTTTAATGCTTTATGCATTTTTTTTTTGTTTATCCCTTGAATGAAATGGGAATAAAATGTGTAAATTTTCTTTGCAGTAAAATGAAAATTATTATATTTATATATTTAAGAAACATAAATTTATTTAAAAAAATATTTTAAGTAATATTATATTTGTATGGGTTTTTTTTATCAAACAGTTTCTATTGTGTTGCAATCAGGGAATTTTTAAGATTGATAAAATAGTATAGGAGCAGATTAAGATATTACGGGTATAAGATTAAAGATTGTGTTTCTTGACGAAAAAACTTTTCTTGTATTTTTTTCTTCACTTTCAAAGTTTGCAAAAGTATATTATTATCTTTGTGTATGCTAATATAAATTAAAATGTAATCTTATATTGTATAGTTCTTTTTAAAAAGAAAAATAAATTTCAAACAACAATCTTTCTTTTATGTCTTTTTCAGCCAGTTTCTGACACAGACTGGTATAAACAGAGTGGAAACTCCATTTGGTCGCAATGGGCATTTCCTTTAACATGGAATTCATACAGATAGTTGCAACGGTTGGAGGGAGGCAGGTAAAAACATATCAACCAACTGGCACAGGCGACTGCGTCTGTCGCTTTTTTGGCTGCTGTTAGACAGGAATAAAAGGGATAATGTTTGCTATATTATTTATTTAATATTTGGATGTTCTTCTCTGTGCATTCAACAAAAAATATTCTTAATTGTAAGTAGCAGATTCAGCGCGAGTCAGAATCTGTTAATTTAAAATTCCTCAGTGGACCCGTGCGAAGTATTTTGCACTGCAGTCTAATATTTTCTAGCAATATCTAACATTTTTTTGAGACGGGTTTAAACTTCAAAAATAAAATTAAGGCCTAAAAACATCTGCAAACAACATTAGTCAAGTCAGAATATCATCTCATTTATTCCATCAAAGTTACATTAAAAACTGTTTCTAAAAAAAGAAAAAAAGCATGGGATAAAGAAAAATAAATTGAGCATCTGAATTTAAATTTTGATTTTTAATCATAAATCACCAACTATAATAAAGAAGGAAGTTTGTGTGTGTATCCCTATACCGAAATTAAAATTTCTAGGCCGACAGTTTCAGAGAAATCACAGTGAAAATAAAACTGTAGAAACTTTTACTTCATTCAACCGATTTGGAATTTGTTTTTTCTTCTCAAGGAAATCACACTCTAATGGGAACCTGCTTGTCAAATTAAAAAGCTCAAGCCCCGATAGTTTCCGAGTAATCATGATTATGCCGCGCTTTCTGATTCTTTCATTATTTTAATTGTTTTAATTTTAACAAACGTTCTTAAAGGAGATTTATGTTTTAAAATTTACCACCATATTAATTTTGTTTATTTTTAGCACCAACAGAATCAAAGAAATCCGAATTTTAGAATGTTTTTCACTTTTGCACCCCTTTCAGGTAAATTTGCAAAGACACAAAATATATCCTAATTTTACTCAAATACTGCCATCATTATTATCCTGAAAAAATTCTGAAATAGATTCAGTAGCTCTAATTGTTATTCTATAACTTTTTATGCTTGTCACCCTTGTCAAATTTCCAAATTTTAGAACTTATGCTCAGAAAACAAGTACGTCTTAAAAGTAATTAAAATGTTGAATTTTACATTTCTAACCCTAAAAATTCTAAAGAAATTTCTATATAGATCTGTTTTAGAGCATTTTCGCTTTATTACGCAATTTGAAATTTCGATTGTTTAAGAACAGCTCTTAGGCATTTAGATTTTAACGGTAACTATCATGATAAATGTTATGTTTCTAGTTTCTACATACACCAAGAAATCGTAATTTTAGAATTTTCTCGATTTTCTTTCGTTCTTACACTTCTTTGAGGATAGTTTCACACAGGTAAAAGTAGGCCACATTTAAGCAGAGCCGGTTGTCACCAATATTATTCATTAATTTTTAAAATCGGCTCAGTAGTTTAAAATTAATCGTTATTTTAGAACGTTTTCTGGTCATTTCACTCAGTTAAATTTTGAAATTTTAGAAACTGTTATTTTCGACGATTTACGTTTTTAAAGTAATAACCAAGTCGTTCTTAAAGTTTCAGCTATTAAATGTAAAACAAAAATTGTAGCCGTAACAATTCCAAATAAGTGCCAATTTAGAATGTTTTTAAAAGGTTTTCCGCTCATTTAACTTTTCTAAATTTCGAATTTTTTGTAAGCTGCTCTTAGCGAGTATTGACGCCTTATAAATAAACACCGTGCGAAATTTTCAGTTTTTAGCCCCACCAGTATCACAGAAATTGCAATTTTAGAACTTCCTTTCAGCCCCTTAAAAACAAAAAACCTTAAAAAACAAAAATCATTTTCTTTTAAACTATTTTGCGATTATTTAAATCTTAAAAGTTATATCCTTGGCAGTTTTCAAAGCTTTATCACTAAAAATTTCATATAAACCGAAATTTTTCTGATTATTGAAAATTTTTGTTCACTTGACCCATTTAAATTTCGATTTTTTTTAGAAACTGTTCTTAGCGAGAATTTACATCTTATCATGCCATACCAATCATGCCAAATTTTTCAGTTTTTTATTTCCTTCAGTATCACAGAAATCGTAATTTATGAACTTTTACTCCACCCGTTTCGATTTCGAATTTCTTAAAAACTCCTCTGTGCAAGCATTCTCATATTACTAACACCCCTGCAAAGTTTCTATGCCTAACAATTCCATATCCCGTAATTTAGAACGTTTTCCGCTCGTTTCACTTTTTTAAATTTCAGTATTTTTAGAAACTGTCCTTAGCGAATATTTAGATTTTACAAGAAAAAACCGTAAGAAATTAAAGATATTTCGCCCTTTCAGTATAACAAAAATCGCAATCGTAGAACTTCTTTTTTTTTCGCCACCCTTTGCGGGTAATGGTACCAACATAAACCGACTTTCAATATCATTTCACAACCACGACTTTTGATATATTTTCGATTGTTCCAGAGATTACCGTACAAAAAAATAAAGACACAAACAAACGTTTATTCATTATAATATTAGTAAAAATTTCGTTTTATTTTTAAGTTTCTGGTATAAAAAAATCTTTTATTTTCTTTGTTTTCCTTTACAGTTGCCTAGCGACTGGGTAAAATAAGTAAGACAATTAAATTCGGGATAATTTAACAAAATTATATGCATATTATTAACAAAAAACTATTTTCCGAGGATATTAAACTGTAGAATATGTTAATTTTATTTGAATATGTTTAGAGACAAATAAATAGAATGTTAACAAACATAGCAATAGATTATTTTGCCATATTTATAATTAAAATGAATAACTTTGCTGCTATCAATATTTAGATATTATAGGTTTTCATTTTACATTTTCAGAATTTCCCCTTGTGATCATAGTAACTGAAATCAGGAGAAGGAAAAGTTTATGAAAAATTCAAACGTGTCACGCAGACGAATGCAGACGGTTTTATGAAAAAAATATATATAGATCATGGTAGTGCAACCTAACAAATAAGAAAGTGTTTTATTGAAGAAAATACTTTTTCCGATATTTAAGTTTTTGATCTTTTTCAAAATTTACACATTAAGACATAGATTGAAATATGTTATTCAAATTTTTTCATACCAATTTATACCAATTGCTTATTTACTTAGCCTTGTTTATGATCTATAGCATTTATACATTCCACATATGCAACATTTATGCTAAACTTAAAAATGTATGTCATGATTGAAGCGCACTTCAGCTATTATCGCTTACAGACAATACTTCGGATACAATACTGTATCCGAAATATTTTGTGTGTCCCTTTAAATGAACTATAAATGATATACACATTCTATTATACAACAAGTATCTTACAGTAATACTCAGTAATATATATCAATTTCATTATATTTGAAATAGTGTAACATAATAATAAATACGCTGCAAGCAGTTTTTCCACGTAGAACATTATGTAAACCAACTCTTTTATGTGGCCCTGTAAAAGAAAGATAAATTTTTTCTTTTTTTTAACAATGTTATTAATGCTTTCGTGGGTTATTTCGAAAAAGTTTAAAGATATACATTTTGTTTTATAATGCGCAAATATTGTTTGAAAAAAATATTTTGTTGGAAAGGAATTGTTTTAGTAATAAAAATAAGAAAAGGAAATTTTAAAAATGCAAGTTATTTTTAAAATTTACTTTGACGTTATCATGTATAGATATATTTTAATTTAGAAGATTAAACCTCATTTTTTGTGTAATATATATCTATTTAGAAGGATAATATGTTTTTTAATAACGCATATAGCAATAAAATTCTATTACTGCTAATAATTATAACAAGTTATACACTTTTATAAATATTAACACACATTGTAAACTAAACTAAAATAATATTTGAAAATTATCTTACCTAAATATTAAATCCAGATTGAAATAAAAATTTATTCTTTAAATAATCACACTCTCTTTCCATCTTTTGATCGAAGTGATAGTCGATAGAAAATCTCGCTAACTGTGCAAAGACAAATTTTCCTTATCTAAAGTATTCTAATTTTTAATAAAATATTTTTTAAAACAAATTATCTTCCTTAAAATTTCTAGAATTTATAAAGTGTGTATTTTGTATTACGGATTAAAACAAACATGACAATATATTTAAATAAAGACATGGAAATCCCTACAGAGAATTTGATATAAGAAAAGGAAAATGTCTGTAAAATGATGATTGAGAACTAGTGTAAATTTACAGAGAGTCTCGGACTTTTTTGTATTTTTACAGAAAATTTTAACAGTGCACTCCATATTCTACAGAAAGTATGAGTTAGTGCACCTTAGAAATTCACATCATATTCATTATATTTGTAATAGTGTAAAATTATTGCAATCACAGCAAACGATTTTTCGCCATAAAACATATTATAACGGAATTTTTTTTATTTTCCCTGTAAACGAACTATAAATACTACACATACCATATTCGATAGTAAGCATCTTGTATTGTACTTCAGTGATGTACATGTCATTTTCGATATGTTTGAAATAGTATAACACCATTAAAATACACTGCGAAGGATTTTACCCCTCAGACCATAATGCAACGGCATTCTTTTGAGTGCCCCTGTAAACAAACTCTAAATGCTAATAATTAATTGCTATAAATTACCGACATACTTTTGAGAAAATCATTATAAACAATCCTTGGATGATTCCACGTCGATAGGTGCCACAAGCGTCTCTCATCATCCCCGCTGAGAGCCCGCAATGTAAAGTTTGTTTGTAACGAAAAATAGCATCCCTCCCCCCCCCCCCAAAAAAAAAAAAAATGTGACCTAGGATAATTGCTATAGGTTTCCCGAAATATTTAAATAAACTCCCACTAGCCCTAATTTTTTCATAAATTTAGTTTTAGTAGATTCAAAAATAGGACGTGGGAGGACATATTTGCGGTACATTTTTGACGATATCCCTGAAATGAGGACTACTTAAAATTAAAACAAATATATTTTTGAGTTCCACGTTACGCGATTTACAAAACTACACAAGATCATCTTGATCAATCCAAAATGTTCTTAAAACATCACCATAAAGTCGCCAGAATTGGCGACACTTGGCGACAAAAGTTATCGCCAAGTAAGCGATAAATAGCCAATTATAAAACCCTACCAAATGTAGAAATTCCCAATTATGGCAACTCATAAATCATGACAACCCTATAAAGCTTTGAATGTTTATTATGGCTACTCCAATGGGCGGGTCCATTGGACCTGTGTGGTAAGTAATGAAACAAATTAAAAATTAGAAAAAAAAAATTCAAACAAAATTTTAATCGCAACTGCTTATAAAAAGAGTAGATCATTCCAATATCCCTAATTTTTTCATACATTTAGTTTTAGTAGATTCAAAAATAGGACGCGGGAGGACATATTTGCAGTACATTTTTGACGATATCTCTGAAATTAAGAATACTTAAAATTAAAACAAATATATTTTTAGATTCCGCGTTACCCGATTTACAAAACTACACAAGATCATCTTGATCAATCTAAAATGTTCTCAAAACATCACCATAAAGTCGCCAGAATTGGCGACACTTGGCGACAAAAGTTACAGTTAAGTAAGCGATAAATAACCAATTATAAAACCGTACCAAATGTAGAAATAACCAATTATGACAACTCATAAATCATGACAACCCTATAATTTTTTAATGTTTATTATGGCTACTCCAATGGGCGGGTCCATTGGACCTGTGTGGTAAGTAATGAAACAAATTAAAAATTAGAAAAAAAAATCAAACAAAATTTTAATCGCAACTGCTTATAAAATGAGTAGAACATTCCAGAAAAAGTCACATATTTACAGAATTTTCAATATTTTTTTCATGAGAAAAATCATTTTGAATGAACCTGTTGGGTAGGGTGGGCCGAAAAAAACTTTTTTTTGTTTTTTGATTCGCTATACCGCGGAAAACTTGCCTCTAGGATAACTTAGTATAATGCAAAAATAAAATAAATAAATTGTTACGTTTGGCGGTAGCGCATCGGCCCTAAAATTTGAGAAAATATAAGTTTTTTATCATTTTCAATGGGGAGTGCGAGATTTTTTTGTTTTGTTTTTTGATTTGCTATACCACAGAAAACTAGCCTCTAGGGTAGCTTAGTAAAATGCAAAAACAAAATAAATAAATTTTCTTGTTCTGCGGTAGCGCATCGGCTCTAAAATTCGAAAAAATATACGATTTTTAAATTTTTTCTAATAAATGGAATTAAATATAATAACTTCTATAACAAGTAGATATAGGCATATTTTAGTAGAACAAAGTATAGAAATGATAAATAAATTTTAAGAAATAATACATTTTACAATTTATTAGTAGAATATTAAGTTAAAAAAACATTTTAAAAAAATGACAACTTTACACTGAAACGAAAATTTCTGATTGTGTAAATGTTCAATTTGTAATGAAATGTGGTACTTTACTTGTCTGTACTTTCTTTTGGTAGTTTTAAATAAGATTTTTTTGAAACACAAGGCATTGAAATAAGTACAATTCAAATAAAACTATCTCTGGAATTAAAGCCGACGATCTTTTGTGACGCCTCGGTTCTCCATTTTGAGTAGAAAAGTGTGCCAGGCTCACAAACAGTTAATTCTTCAGGACAGCTGCCTGAATTTATATCACAACTTATGATCAGCAGGTACAGATTATCTTTGCATAAACTTTGCTTGTCCATTTCTGGAATCTCATACTCAACACCACTGGGATTTTCTCACATTTACAGAGCTGTGAGCCAATCGGACAACGAAATGATTTTGGCTCAGTCGTACCAACATACACAGGTCAGCAGTACATGCTGGACATAAGTTCTGCTATAAAATCAGGTAGCTGTTTTGAAGATTTATCTGTTCGTGACTCTGGCACACTTTCCCACTCAAGATGGTTAACAACTGCGAACAGAGTTCTCCGATTGTATTTTAAGTATTGAAAACACAACAAAGATGAGCAAGATCTTAGTTTATTTACTCTTAAAGTCATATATACTTCTATGATTTAATATAAAAAAGTAAATTCTTCACAAACAGACCAGAACATATATTTGAACATATAAAATTTTCAAGATTCCAGCCCGAAAACTTGCTGAAAGTCAGTTTGACCCAGTAATTAAGAGAAACGCATTTTAGGCCCATCCAGAATTGCTTTTGGATATGATAGTAGATAAAAGGAATCATATAATAGAGTTAGGTTTCAGAAAAATTATAATGGCTAGAAACTTAGCTTCTAAAAGAAAGTCAATCAGGAGTTTTCAACCACCGAAAATCAATTTCTTAACTACAGACAACATTGAAATGATTCACTGGGACACTACTGAACTTTCACAACCTTTGCTGCGAAGAATCATATATCACGAGATTTGGTCTAATTTCCAATCAGGTAGAACAGCGGCTGAGTGGACCTTTAACCGATTCCCAAGTCAAATCCAAGCAGTAGAACGATGCGTGAAGATAGTAAACGAGGTGTCACAAAAAGTCGTTGGCTCCAATTCCAGGGATGGTTTTATAAGAACTACACTTATCTGAATATCGTCAATGCGTAGTTTTTTCAAGCAAATCTTATTTCAAACTATCAAAAAAAAGTAAAGATAAGTAAAGGACTATATTTCATTACAAACGGAAATTTTACACAATCAGAAAAATGATTTTTGGTTTCAATAAAAAATTGTCAGTTTAAAAAAATGTTTTTTAAAACGTAATATTCTACTAATAAATTGTAAAATCTACTATTTTTTTTCATTTATTTATTATTTCTATACTTTGTTCTACTAAAATATATCTATATCTACTTGTTATTAGAATTATTTCCATTTATTAGAAAAATTTTAAAAGTCGTATATTTTTTCGAATTTTAGAGCCGATGCGCTACCGCAAGACGCGAAAATTTATTTATTTTGTTTTTGCATTTTACTAAGCTACCCTAGAGGCTCGTCTTTCGCGGTATAGCGAATCAAAAAACAAAACAAAAGAATTCTCGCACTCCTCCTTGAAATTGATAAAAATCTTATATTTTCTGAAATTTTAGGGCTGATGCGCTACTGTCATACGTAACAATTTATTTATTTTATTTTTGCATTATACTAAGCTACCCTAGAGGCAAGTTTTCCGCGGTTTAGCGAATCAAAAAACAAAAAAAAAAGAATTCTCGCACTCCTTCTTGAAAATGATAAAAATCTTATATTTTCTCAAATTTAAGGACCGATGCGCTACTGCCAGACGTAACAATTTATTTATTTTATTTTTGCATTATACTAAGCTACCCTAGAGGCAAGTTTTCCGCGGTATAGCGAATCAAAAAACAAAAAAAAGTTTTTTTCGGCCCACCCTACTGTTGGGTCCATTGGACTAGTCTGATCGGCGCAGATTTAACAAAATGCAATCAAAGCCTCCTTCCTAATGCAGTACATGTGATGTTTGTCAGTGCGCAAACGAAAAAAAAAAAAGATTTTTTTTTCAATAACATCAAGAATAATTTTGTTAAAAATTTTCTTTACATATAAATACTACTATTAATAAGTTTTAAATGCTTTAATTATTTTTCAAAGTCTGAATAATTTTGTAAATGTTTAATATTGGCGTAACTGAAAAACACCGATTAATTTAATTAAGCGAATTTAATGTAATTTCTGAAAAGTGAATTTTTTTCGCATTGATCGTTTAGTTAACAGTATTTTAACATGAAATAAAATTTACATGCAATTCCTTAATTTTTTTCCTAATGTAGTATCTAAAGGGTTAATCATGCTACTCGAACGTCCTATAAGTAAATTCTATTTAAACGACCGCCTATTTGGTTCGATATTGTTGGTTATCAACCAGAACAAAGTGAGGTTTTTGTTCTCCGGTAGGAATCTCAGGATGAATTGTTCTCAAGGTTGGAACATTTATAAAAACATTTTGTGTCTTGAAAAAAATTCCTAGGACTCCTTGATAAAAAACTAATATATTCGTGGAACCACAATTGCAATATTTTTCAAACATAAATTATTCATTGGGAGAAATTAATCTTTGTAACATGCTGACGTGAATAAATGTTCTTGATCTACTTCAAAGCAGCTTTATACCCCTTGCAGTAAACCAGTGACTGATGTTTGAGTTTCTAGTCAAAAAAGGTTTTTGATCGGAAGAGTTTGTTTTGGATTGAATTTCAACGTTGATTATTCAAATTGTAAAGTAACTAATGATTGTGGTCCTTCAGGGAAAAGAAAAAAATCATTTCTACAGGGGGTAATATAAAATTATTTTCTTTTAAAAGTAAATGAATGTATCAAACAACATTGCAAAAGAGAAAAAAACATTTTTCTTTATCAATATTTTTAATTTTTTTGTTGTTTATTATTTTATTATATGGAATATGGTTTTAAAAAGCTAAGATAGTTTAAAGCAATGACATATTATTGATGCGTTTTTGTGTAAAACAATGTTTTTGAAAAAATAAATGCCACATTGTTTATTTAAGATTTTATTTCTTCGTTTGATTATATGTTTTATACCAGAAATAAGCTTTTTATTATTGGATTTACTTTCATGAAATTTAACACAGTCATAGTGTTTTTTGTTGTTGTACTGTATTGTTTTTATAAACAAAAGACTAATTAAAATTATTGTAATGTTAAAGTTCTTATTTAGGATGTTTTACAATATTATTCATTATTGCGTTTTTATTTTTAAAACCGGTGGGCGCTTTACCTCCGTCAATTTTTTCAATCAAATACATTTTTTTTAATTAGTTGTCATAGGTTTTTCTAGTGAAATATGAAGCATTTTTCCCTTTTGAAATATTGAGATTTCGCTGTTCTGTGTAACTTTAAATAACGAAATTTTTGATTGAAAACTTACATTTTACCTTGAACGAATGTCATTTCACTAACAATGCATTTTTTTTCATAAACGAATACGTATTTAGTGCGAATGGATTTTTTTGAAGTGAAAACTTCTTTAAGCGCGTTGGGCATTTTTTGAGATGGGAAAAAACCATTGAATTCGCGACACTGTTACCGACACCTCTGTATATGTTGCCAATTCATACAATGAAGCGAAAGTATCAAAAGGAAATAGTTCACGTGCAGAAAGCGAAATGATTGGTATTATGAATAAAAATAATTCAGAAAATAATTTCAAGATAAATTTAGGACGCGCGGTGGAAACAGATAAAAGTGACTCAACTCGCGAGACCAAATTAAAAGATGAAAATGAAACAACAAAACACGGAAAATATTATAATTTAACGAGCATGAGAAAAATAGACGAAAGTAATATAAAAAAATGAAAATAATGAAATATTTCACGAAAGTTTTAAGAAACGTGGTTACCGATACGGAAATGAAGTGAAATCATTTTATAGAAAAGAAAAGTTTGTTGATAGAAATTATAGATACCGCAAACAATACGCGCAGTATGAAGATAGAAAAAAGCATAATGTTCACGAATACCGTAAACAAGATAGGCAGCAAAGAAGTCATTTTTGGAGTGATAGGAAGCGGGAACCCTATTTTGCAGATAAATGTTATTACAAAAGATATGAAACTAAATCTCATGGAAGAAATGATGAATATATTGAGGGTTGTTTAAATTGTGGATGAAAATTCATAAGTTCCATTGGTATTCATTTCAAAGAATACCAATTAATTAAATTTTATATTTCATTTATTTGTTAATTTACGTTTTAAGCAATAGATTGCAATTTTTGTATGTAAAATAATATGCATTATTTTTCGTGTACAATAGCGCATTAAATGAAAATTGTAATATAATTTTTGTAGTAGTAGTTTATAATAATGAATAAAAAAAACACTTCATTTAAAAGCATTTCCTTCGCAATAAAATGTTTCCTGACGATTCAAAAAATACACACGTAATTGTTAAAGTTTTCACTTCTGTCGGCACTCCCGGAGTGCCATTGTTTTTTTTTTTTTGTTTTTTTTTTAAGACTTTGCGAAACTTCAAAAATATTTCTTGAAAAGCCTTAAAATTTTCAAGAGATCAAAGTTATCTTATTGCCCTTTGATATCCAATTTCTAGACAATTTAAGAGTTTCCTCGTTCCAGAATAAATTTCCTCATAATGCAATTACTAAGGTGGCTCCTGATCAGTTTTGTACCCTATACCAGTGGTATTTAGAGTTTTATTGATTTTTCCGTTAACCTTTAAAATTAAAACCACATCTTTCAATTCTAAATAAAGCTAAATTCACAAACGCAATAATATATTGACAAACGTAATAAGCTCAACCAATAAGGACAGAAAAAAATACTTCCAATATCTCTATAGAACAATTACATAGTATTCTCTTCATTTTAATCTTGTTCTTAAACAAATATTGTATTTTTTGACAAAAAGTATAAATCCAATCTGGAACTATTTTTTGAACTATGAATTTATACATTAAACTGTCAAAGGAAAGCATTTCCTGTGACAGATTTTTCCTTTAACTTTAAAATTAAAACCACTTCTTTCTATTCTAAATAAAGTTAAATTCACAAACACAAAATATATTAACAAACGTATTAAGCTCAACCAACATTAAAATGACAGAAAAAATCCTTACATTATCTCTAAAAAACAATTACATATTATTCTCTTAATTTTAATCTTCTTCCTAAACAAATACTGGATTTTCTGAGAAAAATATAAATTTAATCTGGAACTATTTTTCTGTAACTATTTATTTATACATTAAACTATCACAGGAAAGCATTTCCTGTGACAGATTTTGCCTTAACCTTTAAAATTAAAACCACTTCTTTCAATTCTAAATAAAGTTAAATTCACTAACACAAAATATATTGATAAGCGTATTAAGCTCAACCAAAATCAAAATGACAGAAAAAATCCTTCCGGCATCTCTATAGAAAAATTACATAATATTCTCTTCATTTTAATCTTGTTCTTGAACAAATACTGTATTTTCTGACAAACGTATAAATCCAATCTGGAACTATTTATTTATACATTAAACTGTCATAAGAAAGCATTTCCTGTGACTGATCTAATGCAAGTTATTTGTTTCGGTTTTAATAAGATCAAAGTTCAGATTTTCTCTAAACTTTGCATTACTATCAATTTACTATAACAAGTAAAAGTTTCTGTTTCAAGAAGAAATTTATTTGAGATCAAATTACTAATGTGAGAAAAGATCAGTTTTGTCATGCATTATATTTTTGGTATTTTCAATGCTTCGTGTTTTAATATTTTTGATAAATCTTTTTTCATTCCATAAATAAAATAGAAAAACATTATTATCATTTTGGATGCAGTGACGGATCCAAAGAAAGTTGGAGTGATGAAGCGATCGCTTCTTATTAGGTGATGATAAAAGCCATCCAAGTCATTTTCAAGGCTCCATAACCATTTAAGAGCTTAAATTGGATATGTTATTATTTTATACTTTTCACTGCATACAAATTTTACTATACTACTAGTACTGGAAAAGTTGTCATATATATATATATATATATACAGCGTGTCCACGTATAACCTGACCGACCTTTATTTTCGCAACCGTTGGTCCTAGAGGCATACTTCCAATTACAAAAATGGTTTAAATAAGGTAAAGAATTACTTTCAAAGCAACTTGGATCAAGAAAAACAGTTATTAAAAAATTACGAAATTTAAATTTTTATACGATCCCCTGGTCCTATTAGTGATATTTAGTAAAAATTTACTGTGACACTAACAAGTAAGACAAAAAAAGTCCCATTCATCTAGCATTAAAATTGACCGAATAATAGCTGTTTAAAGTTGGAGTATATTTTTTGCTGCGAAATAGGGGTCATTCACATATGTAGTAGAAATATAAATAATCGTCAGATATATCCAAAAAATAGTTGAGAGCAAAATTAACATGGCAATCTAATATAAATGTGGAATCAATAATCATTCTGACATATTAATGCAAAATATACCATTTGTACTGAACATATAAAAGGATAAAAATAACAGAATTTTTGTTAAATAAAAGGATGAGAACTACTGCCTCAATTCTTTACAAAATGATACGGATTTTAAAATGCCGTTAGATTACACTGTCTTTCAAATTTTGGATTGTGCCATGTTTTTTTAAATTGTTGAAAATTGATTCTTATGTATTTTTTAGTGCAGAATCCGAAAATGACCTTCATTTTAAACCATCACGTCAGGATTTTTCTCAAATCGCAAATTTCAAAGATATAAAGCTCAAAGTGATCCCCCCCTCTCCCAACCTCATCAGACCCCTGAACTGTTTAGCTGTAAGAAACCCAGTATAAGCCAAAAATTTGAATAAATTATTGAATTAAATAAAATTAAACTGAATAAAAAGTCTTACATCTAATTGATAGTATCAGATTTTTCGCTATTTTTTAACCTTGAAATTTACGATTTTCGAAAAATCCTAACATGATGGTTAAAAGTGAAGGTAATTTTTTTATTCAGCGTTAAAAATACTTAAAATGTAATTATAAAAGTTAAAAAACACAACCATCGCAGGTTTATGTTATTTAATCTAAAATTCTTTCTTAAACTTGTTGAGCTTGATCTATCCGATTTCTTTTGTGTTATCCTCTAATATAAGTATGTATAAGATGGTAAGCGTCGAAAATTATAATAATATTACATTGTCATCGGATTTAAATCAGTATGTAAAATCGGACACTTGAATCGGACACTTTGATCGGACACTTGAAAGTAACTTAAAGATCGAGTACAAATTTTAAACTGGAAAGACGATCGTTGCAAGTTAAATAAAACCTTATGAAAATAACATAATTTTTGTTAAAAGAAATCATAGCCTCAAATCCTTTCAAAATAAAACATACCATGTTAAAATACAAGTATTTTAACTAATCTGAAACTTAATTAATAAAAGTTAACTCAATCGTAATAGCTGTATGATTTCTTTCAAAACGCATATACCTTGAAATAACTTTAAGTACCCTATATACGACCCCTGAAAGCAAGGCCGAAATCATCTTTTTTCAGATGCAAAAAAGTGGTATAAGTCATGCATTTCAAAGTTTCATAACTCAGTCAATTTTAATGTTAGATGAATGGGACTTTTTTTGTCTTACTTGTTAGTGCCACAGTAAATATTTACTAAATACCACTAATAGGACCGGGGGACCGTATAAAAATTTAAATTTCGTAATTTTTTAATAATTGCTTTTCTTGACCCAAATCGCTTTGAAAGTAATTCTTTACATTATTTAAACCATTTTTGTAATTAGAAGTACGCCTCTAGGACCAACGGTTGCTAAAATAAAGGTCGATCAGGTTATACGTGGACACGCTGTATATATATATATATATATATATATAACAAAAATTAAAAAATAATGGTATTTGCCACCTGCTCAACTTTTACGCATCAAGATATTTAGATTGATCACCTTCGATCGCAGGTAAATGATGGCATAAAAACTATCGTAGGTACTACTAAAATTTCTGCATTGTTGCATTGTTTCAGATTTACAATACTTTAATTTTATGTCATTAATTTAATTTAATTTTCACTTTTAATACTTTTGGCCGAAAACCATCTTTTTAAAGTTTTTTTTTCTGCACCTGTTGCACCCACACTGTAAAAAATATTCGTGTGATTTTACACCAAAAATGGCGTAAAGAAACACCACTTATAAATTGGTGTAATGAAACACCAAAAATTAGTTAGTGGAAAGAAACACAATCATTGATTTGGAGTACTTTAACACCAAATTGGGTGTTCTACTAAATAATTTAGGATATGTCACTTAGATGCAGCATCACACCAAATTTGGTGTTCCAAATCTGCTTAATAAATTCATTGTCCTTGCTATCCTGATGGAGAAAAATGTTTGCACTGTTTTACATTTACATAAAACTTTGATATCATTTTCTCTTTGATTCAGAAAAGGATAGTTAAAAGTCAATTAGCAAATCTGTAATTGAAATCCTCACTATTTTTTTAAAAATTTAAATCATAAAAGTTTACTGGTGTTTCAAAATATGTTGTCTTTTAATTAAAAGGGGAAAAATACAGTAAAAATGCCTGTAGTTTTAGGTAAATATCCATTATCTTTGAATGAGTTTTTCTCTTGGGATAATTTGGAACGACAGATTTCCGGTCAAAGACTTCAAGAGAGCTTTAAAAAATAATGTGGTGCTGTAAGATTTATCTGGTGTTTATTTGCAACAATTATGATAGCAACTTTGTTGCCACCATTAATACAGCCTTATTCAAATACAGTTATAATTAAAAAGAATTCCATAGAAATTTAACAATATGAATGTTATGATTACATAATTGTTAAAATAAACTTAGTCAAGAAATTCTGTTAGACTTTGTATTTTTTCATATCAAAATACTTACATATTTAACAATGGAGCCACAGGGAACTATTTGCGCTTATTTTTAGTAGTTAAAGGGTTTAAACGACTTTCAATATAGCATTGTGGAAGTTTTACCCTTCCTCCACTATTATTAACACAAAAGATTTTATTACTCCAGTAATGAATGTTTTGTGTTTTGGCTTAATTTCTCAATTTTTTTTTCAAAAAATACCCCAAGGAAAATGTTACTCACTTTAAATAAAAATCAATTTTCAAATATCTCTCTTAATAGGCCTAAATGCACTGAATTTAATTACAGTATTGCTTGTTAATGATATTTAACTATGGCACTCAAACACATCTTACATTTCCGGTTATAACTTACTTGGCCAATAGAACTCAATCAGGTAACTAGTATGCAGGTATGCAGAATTTATTCGAAATTTTAATAGCAAGAAATAAGAACAAAATCACTTTTATGATATTTATTTAACTAATACTGAATCGGAAAGTATAATACATATTTGTCAATACTAAAAGTATTATATGAAAATAATGATATAATAATCAGAGAATGTAATAACTAAGTAAGAAAGAATGAAATACTGTGAAGGAAAAAAAGTTAAATTCAAAATACCTCAAAGAAATTTTAATGCATTAATAAACAAAGTACAATAACTTGGATAGGCAAGCAATACTTATAATAATTCTTATCAGCTTGCAGACCAATGGGTAGACACAAACTTTTCTCAGATAAAGTTATCATAAAAATTATTGCATTTTCTCTGAAGACATTTACAAACTGATACCTTAGGTAGGCGGTCCTGACAGTAAGTCTTTGGTTTAATCAGTATATTTGCAATTTCACAGTAAAAAAGTGATATTTAAAAGCAAAGAGCATAATACAAGGTTAAAAGTAAAGAACTGTTTTTATTAATCATAATTGTAAAAAAAAAAATGTTTGCAAATTGCAGTGCACCAAACCAAACAGCATACAATTATTATTTAATATTATCAAAACACATTTCATGGTTAAATACATTGATATTAACCAAAATAGCCTATACCCAGTTAAACATAAAACAGGCTTACACAAATTTTTCATTTTCTTCTAAAATTGTAATTTTGGACTTGTACTGTTAAAATTGCCCAGCAAAGATATATTACACACAATATTAAAATTTTTATCTGTAACAAAAAATTCAACAAAGTATTGCATTCCATGTAATTTATTGTTATTATTCATTTATTGTTACCAAAATATGCTTTAAAACAATGTACCAATTTCCATCTGTGCAACAGCTGAAAAATGGATACCTGAATTGCAAGAGGCTTGCATTCACCAAAAAAATCTTGAATAGTCCTTATTAGACAATTTTGTAATTTTATGCACCTAATGATAATTTAAATATGCACCAAAATGATCAAATATACGCACCAAAATGATCATTTAACCCCTCCCCCCCCTCCAATAATCTTCTAAAAAAAAACTTTATCACTATCTGTTATAATTAGTAAAATTTTTGAAAAAATTGGTTCTTCTTCAGCTAATTTCCTAACAATAAATAATCTACTCCTTTTAATTTTTGATTTACTTTTTTAAATAATTCACAAACCTTTTGTTTAGAAAATCATAGTAAATGTTGATAACAAATGTTCTTTACCTTTGAAATTTTCTTTACACATGTTGCATTTTTGTACAACTTTATATCTTAAGTGTGATGAAAACTAACATTGCTCCTATAGGGTACTGATCAAGTAAACTCCCCCCCCCCCTTCTCATTTGAAGATGGCGTTATATTATTTTCAGCTTGCGACCAAATTCATAAGAAATTTCTTGCGAGTTGATGTGTTTTTGGTCTGCAAACAAAAAGGGGTAAAATAACATTTTATTTAATGTATAAAAATCGTAATTTTATTAAATTATACTATCATGAGCTCTTTCTTATAAAGAAAATAGTATTTATCACAATTATACAATGAATATGATTGCAAATAAAATGCGTAAGAAGCTGAACATAAGAAAAAATAAATGCAGTTATCTAAGTGCTTTATAATTGTGAGTCAGAGCATTAATACAAGTAACCATTAACTTATACTAACAAGTAAAATATGCAGGAAGAATAATTTTAAACGAAATCAAACTATACGTCTGTTGAATTACTTATGGTCTATCTTACTGTTTTTCAAACAAAACAATTTTGAGAACGTCAACAGAATGAAATTTCATTTCAGGGGTAAATAATTAACAGAACAATGGAAATTGGGTAAGCTGGGATAGCAACTTAATGAGTAGTGTCGGGCCCCACCGGCCCATATAAGTTAGCGCTACTGCTATTTAGTATTAACTCTTAAATATATTAGGAATAATAACTTTGCTTACCTTGCGTTTTTAACAGCAAATCAAAAGTTTTAAAACGAACGCGAAATGGCGACTGTTCGGTTCTCGTTGTCTGTTGTCACCTGCTGACGCAACACTCTGACGTCATCGTGTATCCAAACACCTACCGCTGGACAGCGAGATAAAAATGTACACCTATATTGGAGTTTTGGTTTCCCTAAATAATTTCAAAGCGTCATTCTGAGTGTATGATATCACCGATTTTGTTTGAAAGAGTAAAGATAAACTATTTTATGTGTAATATAATGCTTAATTCAGTGTTGACACCAAAATTAGTGCATATTTAAACCTTATTTGGCATTTCATAAACCCAAATTAAGCGTAATAATACTCCCCATTTTTTACAGTGCATGTAACTTTTTACAACAGATTGGGGATTTTGTCTCAATTTTGTGGAATTTTAAACCTCCAGGGGAATTTTTGGGAAAAAGTATTAGGGGAGAAATTTTTGAGGAATATCAACATTTTGTAGGAAAAATTTGGGGAATTAGGGATCATTTTCATAATCTCACGTTTTTAAGTTAAATTTTACTTTTAGTCATCTGGCAACACTGGATCTCGGTTCGACGATTTGGAAATAAAAATTTATTAATTATCAATCATGCTCATCGTTTTCGGTTTACGCATATTTTAAGTTCTAATTTCTTCCTTTCTTCTATCGTTACAAGAAGAAAATACTGGATTCATGAAAAATTTCGACTTCCGGTTTTCGAAGGATTATACGTTTTAATCGATGCTGAACACGATTTGACTGTTTCTAGAAATTATCTGTCTTTGAGTCTGTCTGTCTGTCTGTGTGTGTGTCTATGCGACAATGACACTCTATCTTAAGAACTAATACACGGAATTTAATAAAGCTTTACATTCAGTTAGACCTTAATATAAATTGGAGCTGATTAGTTGTTGGTGTAAATCGCGCAAGAGGTAGCGCTGCTATGCTGCGTTTCTTACGATTTCCGCAATAGTTCCTTCTCAAGAACTAATACATGGATTTTCATCAAACTTCAGATTCAGTTAGACGTTTACATAGGTTGCTGTTGATTACGTTTTGTTGTAAATCGACAAAATCAGATCCTTATTATATTTGGGTTATACTATTAAATTCTATTTGGTGGACAACAATACAGAAATTGTAAACTATTAAATTGCATTTTGGTTGGGTTAAGGAGATCTCCAGAAAATATATAATACATACAATTCTGCTATAAAGATCTTTCTGTTATATGGGGCAGAGGGGTGGATATTTATGGAGACAGAAAGAAAGAAATTAGCAGCTGTGGAAATGGATGTTCTAAGAAGATCATGCTGGATAGCAAGAATAGAATGAATAAGAAAAGAAATAATCAAAGAAAAGGTTAAAATACAGGGAACCATATTAGACGATCGCCAAAAGAAGCAATTAATCTGGTATGGTCATGTTAAAAGAATGAGTGACGAGAGACTACCCCAAAATTGCATCTAATCATAAAACAAACCAAAAAAATCCCTGACGGCTCGGCCTACAGGCACAGGTAGATTTCGAAGACGCAGAACGTGGGGCGCCTGTTTGTTGGGAATTGCGGAAGAAATGACCTTTTTGCGATGATGCTGCAGTTGGAACCGCCTACTCCGAAACCAAACTTGTTTGCAGGCGGAGCCAGCAAGGATTTTTTTTTTTTTTTTTTTTTTTTTTTGCTATAAGAGTTGGTCCTATAAAAAAAACATGTCAATATAAAAATTTTAGATAATATTAAGGGGATTTATAATAAATTTAAGCGTATTTGAAATCTTGGGACGGAGAATTGACGGAGTTATGAATTTGTTTCTTCTAAAACCCCCCTTCCCCCCCTTAAGGCAATTTTTAATTATATCAAAAATCTGTCATACATAAATTTTCGGCCCTTCTCCTAGAAGTAATAATAACTTCAAACGGATTCGATACGTATCATAATTAAGAAATTATGGTTTTTTTCTGTTTTCACAAAAAGTCCCCCCCCATCCCCCCCCCTTGGTTCGATTTTGCTCATTAACGAACTTGACCTAGATTTTATGCCCCTTGATTTTATGTATCAGTTTCGAAAAGATGCGGGAGTTGGAACCACCTACTTCGAAAAATAACTTGTTTGCAGGCGGAGCCGGCAGGGATTTTTTTGTTTTTAATTTTTTTTTTTTTTGCTATAACGGTTAGTCCTATAAAAAACTTGTCAATATAAAAGTTTTAGATAATATTAAGAAGATTTCTAATAAATTTAAGCGGATTTGAAATCTTGAGAATTGACGAAGTTATGATTTTTTTTCTTCTAAACCCCCTTTTCCTCCCCCCTTAAGACAATTTTTAATTATATCAAAAATCTGTCATACATAAATTTTTGGCCCTGTTCCTAGAAGTAATAACAACTTTAAACGGATTCGATACGTATCATATTTAAGAAATTATGGGTTTTTTTTCCACAAATAGCCCCCCCCCCCCCTTGGTTCGATTTTGCCCATTAACGAACTTGAACGAGATTTTATGCCCCTTGATTTTATGTATCAGTTTCGAAAAGATGCGGGAGTTGGAACCGCCTACTTCGAAAAATAACTTGTTTGCAGGCGGAGCCGGCAGGGATTTTTTATTTTATTTTTTTTTTATTTTTTTTTTATTTTTTTTGCTATAACGGTTGGTCCTATAAAAAACTTGTCAATATAAAAGTTTTAGATAATACTAAGAGGATTAATAATAAATTTACGCGGATTTGATATCTTGTGAATTGATGAAGCTATAATTTTTTTTCTTCTAACCCCCCCCCCCTTTTTCCCTCCCTTGGGGCCATTTTTAATTATATCAAAAAATCTGTCCTACATAAATTTTCGGCCCTTTTCCTAGAAGTAGTAATAACTTTAAACGCATTCGATACGTATAATAATAAAGAAATTATGAGGATTTTTCTGTTTTCACAAAAAGCCCCCCCATTTACCCCCCCCCCTTGGTTCGATTTTGCCCATTAACGAACTTGACCGAGATTTTATGACCCTTGATTTTATGTATCAGTTTGGAAGAGATTTATGCAGAATTTTTCCAGTTATCGTGATCAGAAAAAAGTGACATAGATAGATAGATAGATAGATAGATAGATAGATAAAGTTTTGAACTGGGGGTGGATTTGGGTTCTGGGAGTCATGATCGGCGTAGATCTGCAAAAATTTTTCAAAATTTCCAACTTAGGTGAGAATGTAATAGGTAGTATTTCTTACGAAATCTACCTAAAAGGAAACTAGGAAGACCACGAAAAACCTGGATGGATGGTATTAAAAAAGGCATAAGGGATAGGGGTCTGGATGAGGAATGGACCCTTGACCGGAAGAAATGGAGTGGCCTCTTGTAGATTTTTCGGATGGCGGCACCTGACGCCATAAACCGAGTTTATATATATGTATACCGTCAAACAGGCGTCTCTACTGTGCTCTGCTTTTCACGGTTTCCGCTATAGCTATATCTTAAAACATACAGATTGTCGTTTAACTTTTGTTGCAGAAGATTTGAATTATGTAGAAGAAAGTTCTGTGATGGCCACAACATACTAATCATACATTTAATTCTAATATCTATTTATATTTTTGTAATTCGTGTTGTTTTTTTTCAAGAATAATCTCTACCAATAAAAAGGTGTCAGTTCGCAAGTTCGTTTATTATTATTATTATTATTATTATTATTATTGTTTGTAAATTGAGAATTATTTCGATAAATGCCTGGTTTCGGGAAACTTTCCAGATGAAAGTAGTTATTTAACTACTTTAATTATATAGTTTACTTTATAATTTTATAGTATTAAATTTAAAATTCTAAAATTTACTTGTTTGAGTGGAAACTGAGTTTGGGGACTTTTTCTAAAAAAATACTGGTTTGATTGAAATTTCAAAATTTTGGGGGAACTGACTTTCGACTATATTGCAACACTGTGAAATCCCCAATGTAATTGCTTTCAGGACTTCGACTACGGTCATAAATCTAATACTCACATTCCTACTACTAGAGATACGGAACCAGAGATGCTGTATAATGATCTTGTTTAAAGTTCCAAGTTCCATATTAAGTACTCTTTTCCGAATGTTAGCGAATTACGCAAATTTAAGTTCTTTGTTGTATTATTACTAAATGCTGAAACATAAATGACATTGTAATAAAAATATATAGACATATATTATCATTATTGCATGCAGATAATAACAAAAATAGCCGTTAAGATAAAATAATATTTAATGTAAAGGCATGTCCAATTAACCCGAACGGGTTAAAAGAGACATTTTTTGACATTACATATTTAAAGAGACATTACATATTTAATTTCATGCTTTTCCTGTAGAACCTATTTGATTTAATTTCTTTCAAAAAAATTTGGTTTAAAACTTGGTTAACCTGAGTCAAATTAAACCACATTTTACGGAAGAATAGTGCGAGGTGGGCAGGTATGTAGCGATATTGACATCTTCCACACTGTAAAAAATTTCTGTTCAAGCGATGAAACATTTGATGGTGCAAAAATGCAGAAGCACCGAAACGTGGTTCTCTTGATTGTTCTAATTTCCTTATTATGGTGTAATTTCAACAATGATTCAAATCTGCACCATCCTGTGACAATATGTAGCAATCCATCAGGATAAAAAGTCCATGTAAACCCAGTATGCGGCTTTGAAACATCACGATTTCCACCAGCATGGTTAAAATGCTGACTGCAAGTCAAGGGGTGTCAGATTCGAACACTGGATCAAACTTGGAAGCCCATAGTGTATTGGATTCCATTTTAAATGAAGGCTACTGATAAATGAACTTTAAATGAAGGAGTTGGATTATCCATTGTTTTCAAAAAATAACTGTAGCAACATTATTGTTCAAAATTTTATCAGTTCATTTTTTTCATATTTTACCAATTCTCGATGTAATTAATACTTTACCAGTTCATGCTTCAATATTATACCATGTCATGTGTCAATTATTACAAGTTCCTGTTCCCACACAAGTTTATGATTCAACCAAGGCACCAAATTTTTGCACTAGGTTTCATCATTGTATATGTATAGCTATAACATTCTTGACGCCATGTTTCGATGAAATGTTGAATACATTTATATTAAGTGTTGCAAGCAAAAATTCGAGATACATTAATATTTTTATAGTAAATATAAAATAATGAACTGCTTACTAATCTAATAAATTTGAGTTCCTATTTTCAAATTCGGAAAAGGAAAAAAGATAAGAACGTGCTTTTTAAATTACTAATTAAAATAATGTATCGAAAAAAGATTATTTCTGCAGCTATATTAAACTATTTCTGTTCAAACGATGAAACATTTGATAGTGCAAAAATCGAAAAAATATATTAAGCTATATAATTTTTCAAAAGTATATATATCCACCCTATAATGGCAATATTATAAAATTATAAAATAACCAAACATAACACGAAGATACTGATTCTGATAGGACAGCTGTTGTCACAAGCAAATTTTTAAATATTTCTGAATCTTGTTTTTTTTTTCAACATAGTTCAGTTCGCATGTGAAGTTGACAAACAGAATAATAAAAAAAACGTAAACGGTGTTTATTTATTATTTTTAGGGGAAGGGGGAGAAAGGTGAGGGCATGTCTATTATTTTTAAAACTTGATGTATTTTGCTAATGAATCAAACAGTAATCTTGCAAGCCTTTCTTTTCTGCATTTAAAAAAAAAAATACTAGATAGTAAACGTCAAGATTTGACGGTAAATAACTTAAAAGTTCCTTTAGAAATATGCTTTTATTTTTAATTAGATGCTTTTAAAATAATTAAGCATTGAAAATTTTATGAAATGTTATATTGTACACTCATGTCTAAAATTAAGGTCATAAACATAAAATCTGTGAAAACGGGTGGACTATTCACTGTGTTGCTATGAAATTTGGCACAGAGGTATATTGCAATGGGGGGAAGAATATATCAACATAACAATATGGAAAAGATTTTAATTGTGAATTAAGATACAGGGTATATTAAAAAGTGTTAAATCATGAATCAGAGATAAAGCATTTATCTCGGGAAAAGTATGTCTAATATGGAATGTGACCACTGTGCACTGCTATAAACGCCTCACAACGAGCTCTCATACTGATTATGAGGATGTCAATAAATTTTTGTCGCAACAAAGCCCATTCTACCAAAAGCGTGGCTTTTAACTCCTGGCGGGTCATGGCAGGAGGGTTACACTGTGCAATGGCTCTTCTTAGATCATCCCAATGTCACCAGGAATGCCAGCAAAGACCGCCACAGAGCAACAACACCTGCACAGAATAGCCACTTGATATTAAGCTCACGATGACATAAGCTGGCAACGACTCCTCAGTTTGCTCGTGACCTTACAGCTGCGTCTGGAATAAGAATTTCCAGGCAAACAGTACATAGACGTCTAGCAGAGAGGGCACTTTACGCCCGGCGTCCAGTAGTGTGTGTCCTTTTCACTGCATCGAACCGGATTGCTGCACCCGGTTGTTGTGCAGCCGAAGAGAAAAGTTAAGGACACAGCAAGAATAGGGGCGTGTTCTTTTCAGTGATGAGTCGTGATTCACCACGCAAAATGGTTCTCGTCGAATGGTCATCTGGAGAGAACGTGGAGCTCGCTATCATCCCTCCTACGTAAAATAAATCTACAGATTTGGTGGCAAAGGAATCCTTGTCTAGGGCGGAATAATGTTGGGCAACCGTATCCCACTGCACGTCTTCGATGCGGGTACTGTCATAGCACATCGCTATGGAGATGATGTCCTTGAAGCCTTTGTGAGATTATTCCGGGGTGCTGTAGGCCCAGAATTCATTTTTATGGATGATAATGCGAGTCCACCCAGAGCTCACATTGTTGATGATTTTCTTGAAGAAGAGGATATTCACCGTATGAATTGGCCCTCGAGGCCTCTAGACCTCAATCCTATTGAACATGTTTGGGATAGTCTAGGAAGGGCCATTGCACAGCGTAACCTCATTCCCAGGACCTACCAGGAGTTAAAAAGCCGCGCTTTTGGAAGAATGGCTTTGTTGCCACAAACATTTATTGACATTTATTGACCCTCACAAACAGCATGAAAGCTCGTTGTGAGGCTTGTGTAGCAGGTGGTCACACTCCATATTAGACAGACTTTTCCCGAGATAAATGCTTTATCTCTGATTCATGATTAAACCCTTTTTGATATGCCCTGTATCTTAATTCACAATTAGAATCTTTTCCATATTGTTATGTTGCTATATTCTTTCTCACATTGTATTATACCTCTGTGCAAAATTTCGTAGCAACACAGTGAATAGTTCATCAGTTTTCACAGATTTTATGTTTATGACTTTAATTTTGGACATGAGTGTATAAGTGATTCCTATAGATATAAGACGATAGATGGTGGTTGTCAGACCAGCCTACTCAACTAATGAAGTGAAATAATTTTAAGCTTGTAATTTACATCCTATTATACTTAAATTAATTTAGCAAAAATTTAACTAAAAATATTAATTGAATGATTTATTTTTACTTAATACAGTCTCCAAATTAAAAAAATATATATCAATATTTAGTATTTTCTATTTTTTTTTTAACTACGCGACCTATAAAATTTTTCATTAATTTTATTTTTATCAGACTGACTCGAAAACCCAGATAAACCATGGATATCAAATTGATTTCAGTTATAATTCTTATATGGATAATTTATTCTTCTTTCTTTTTTCTCTTTTTTACTTTTCATTTTATTTTAAGGAGAATAATCATATATATTTATTAGTTATACAAACATAGCTTATTAATAATGGTCATACAAAATATAGATAAAAGTTTAGATTACTTACTTTAAACGACAATTATATACAAAATCTTTTAATTTAAATATTTATAATATAAAATAATTAATAAAAATATATTGTCTGTTGTTCAATGGTATTATACCATGTATATTGGGTATACTGGGATGGGGTACCATAGTGTTGCACAACCTTTTTGTAAGAAAATCTTTTGCCATCAATATCTTCGAAAGGTAAGCTTTGATATATTTAATAGTAAGGTTTCCGTCATTAACCTAAGGTAAATTTTTCTGTGTAAAAATAGTGGTACAGTTGAGGCCCGCGGGCCACATGTTGTGCATCCCTAGGAACCATATATACTGGGACTGTTACCACAGTCCCAATATTTTGAAAAAATAACAGTATTTAGTGTTCTGAATTTTTTTTAATTACACGACGTTTAAAATTTTTCATTAAATTAATTATTATCAGTCTGATTCTAAAACTCTGAATTTAAACTTTGCTGTTTGCAGCTAACGATTTATAATACATATTTTTTAATTTTCCATTTTAATTTTCCATTTAATTTTCCATTATTTTCCATTTTCACACACTCTTTAATTCTTAAATCATGGATATCAAGATAATTTAGAGTTCCTGTATGAATATATTTTCTTCTTTTTGTTTTCTCTCCTTTTATTTTCCTTTTTCACAAAAAATAATCACATACTTATCTTATTATATATATGGCATCTTGATAGTGGTCATACCGAATATAATAAAAATTGTAAACCAGTTCAATTTATTTAATCAATAATTACATATACGATCTTTGAATTTAAATACTTTTAATATAAACATATAAATATATTATATATTTAGTAATTAAAACAAAATATTTTTTGGTGTTAAATTTTACATAATTATAAAGCATTCGAATAAAAAAATTACAAATTATATAGTTTTTCATCATGGATTAAGTATAGCATTATTAAAATGAATTAATGCCAATAAAATAAGAAAAATCATTCTGTCCGGATTGGGTTTCGAACCGACACGATTATCGGAACAGAGAAGCACCTCGCTTTATACGACTCGGCCACCATTTTCTCGTTTGAGTGTACTCTTAAAACTGGTTTGATTGTAGATTTAATTTCACGCATGCGGAAATGGGTCATTTTCATGTGAAAAGTGGATTTGACAAAAATATATTTTCGTTTTAAATATATAGGATTTTTAAAAAAAAAATCTTGATTTCACTTTGTAATTTCACAAAACTGACGGAAAACATTATTCAGTGCATAAAGTGCAGCCAACGAAAGAAGACAGGTTACGGTACTCCACCGATCTCAGTTACTTTCCAGCCTATGTTGATCATCTGCCAGTTTGACAGATAGTGAAAAACAGCCAAACCTTGATCACATGACAGCCTAGAAAAGTGGAAGTTTCGCGGTCTGTTTTTCTTTTTGGGCGAAGATAAGGTTTGTTTGTAATAATGAAAATAAAATATTTAAAATAATAGTTATATGATTGTCATGGTTTATACAGTAAATAAATTTCTTTAAGCTACTTATTATTGTTCATATAATTTTCCATTAATTCTTTTAGGGTTTACTGTAAACCATGTAGCATTTTCTAAAAAAAATTGTGTCTGTTATTCATTAAGAATTGTTTTCCTGAGATTTTTACATTGTGTTTTTTCGAAATACGTTTCGAAATTGATTCATAGAATGATGAATTTTTAATACCGTAATTTCCGACCTCTAATCCGGGAATCAAACAATTCTGTTTCGACCCAGAAATTGTATTTAATAATTGAAGTCAAATATTTACAGCGATTAAGTAAGTTACATTACATAAAATAAAATTTCTGGGTCGAAACCGAATTGTTTGATCCGCGGATTATAGGAAGTAAATTCCGGTACATCAAATTTCTAAACATACAATTAAAAAATAATCTGATAGATTCTAAAAACAGTAACCGAAATTCTGTCATATATTTTCCGAAATAAAACTAATAAATGGAGATGGTATTTTATTGAAAATATATTTTATTTTTCAAATACCAGACAATTGATTTTTCTTTTTTTTTAAAGAAAAGGAATTATCTTTGTTTTTTTACTTTTGTTTTATTGTAATTTTTCAATTAAAAGTTTTTTTTTAAAGTTTCAATTATGTTTTTGAAGATATAATTATTCAAGGAAATATTGATTGATTTATTCATGTCTTTATCTATGTAAGATAACTAGGCAATCGTTTAAAGTGCTTTAATTTTTTTAAACAAAAAACATTTCAGATTTCTTAAATGGAAAAATTAAAAATGACAATTAACAAAAGATAACTTCCTTTCATAAATTATAAATATTTGTTAATACTTATTTCATTTATAATAATTGCGATATCTCTGTTGTTTCACTCTTGTATCCAATGATGAATGAAAAATATGTTTGAATGAAATATGCTGTTTATCTCTGTTTTTATTAAAAGAAATGCTGATTTAATTAAAATCTTCAGGATGTCAAAAGTTTTCGTTGCTTCCTTTTATTTAAATTTATTTATCTAAAAAAGTACTTAAAAGAGGAATAAATATAAGAATTACTTTTTGGAATTTAAAAACATGTACTAGTACTTTTAATAGTTAAAACTTTTTTCTTTTCATTAATGCGGTAAAAATTACAAAAATAAAAGATTTACAAAAATAAAATTATTAATTTGAGAATTTGTCAGATGACAAAGTTTGCATCGTATATTTTAAACTAAAATGTTATAAGCAGATGGATTTTTACTCTATTTTCCTATAAGATCATTTATCTATAAGAGCTAATCTATAAGAGCATTTTGTAATAAGAAAATTTATTATTTTTTTACTTAAAGTTTTAAAATGAAATTTACATCATTGGTAATACAAGATGTCCCAAAAGTTCTTGACATATATTAAAATTCAATTAAAGGCGAAGCAATTGGCGTACGGGAGTGCGATTTGGACGAAACTACTTCTTGTGATCTGAATTTTTGTTTAAGCAAATAAAAAAATTAGTTCCAAAATTTTCTCATAGATGGCGTTGCTTCAGGAAAGTTATCGGATAGGTAGAATGCCTTTATGCATAACAATGGCAAAAGGCACACAATGCGTATTCACAGTTTTTGTCCAAACTATGGAAACCGACATTCCAGAAGTTAACAATACTTGTCTATCCCTCATCACACGTCTAATCGAACTCAGGAGGGCGAGTATTGTTAAGATCTGAAATGTGGGTTGCCATAGTTTGGACAAAAACTGTGCATACGCATTGTACGTTTTTCGCCATTGTTATTTATAAAGGCTTTTTATCTTTTCGATAACTTTCCAGAAAAAACGCTATCTATGAGAAATTTTTGGAACTATTTTTTTATTTGCTTAAACAAAATTTTCAATCATAAGAAGCATTTTCATACAAACCGCACTCCCGTACGCCAATTACTTGATATTTTATTGAATTTCAAAGTGTGTCAAGGACATTTGGGACACCCTGTATAAGATTGCAAAAATTTCAGTAGTATCCAATATTTGTGAATTAGTAGGTTTTCATTTTAACGTGCTCTAGTTTGAATTCATACATTACCACAATAAATACCCCCATCCCACCCCCAGCATTACCAAACAGAAAGCTCTTGCACATTCTGACTATTCAACCACATTTTTTTTTTCATTTTACAGCAAGATGCACAGATATATTTCAATAAGGATGTGGATTGTTATTTTTGGAGCTTAGGCTTAGACAAATAGCCGAATTTTCGTAGGTTACGTGAGATATGTTTTTCCCATAAATGTTTATAGACGTGATTCCAAAAATTTTAGATTGAATTAATATATGGGGTATTTGGAGATTAATTAAGAAAAATAATCTAGATCAGGTATTTTAAACATCTCAACTGCGTGTTGCAGAGATACCACTATTTCAGTATAGTAATCTTTACATTATTTATTCGCAGAATTTATGCCTTATAATAAGGCTAATACTAATGTTAAGAAATAGTGGCAGCTCCATGGTCCATGGTTGATTTGTTGAAAACTTCTGATTCACATTTTACTTTCAAATATATCTTTGATGATTTAGTTAATATTAACATTATATTTTTTTAAAGATTGCATTGTTATTAAAGAAGACTGCTTAATAAGCAGTGGTTTTATTGATTAGCCATGAATTAGGTGGTGCTATTTACATAACGTTTTAGGATATCTTTATCTGTACGGTAAAGACTATTGGGATACAATTGTTGGATTTTAAATTGTAATCTATATATTTAAAAGCAAAGGCTTTTTTTTTGTCAAATTCACATGAAATTGTACCTAATACGCATGCGTAAACTTAAATCTAGAACCTAACCAGTTTTAGAGCACACTCAAATGTGAAAACGGTGGTCCAGTGGTATAAGGAGCGTTTCTTTACTGCTCCGATTTTTGTGTGGGTACGATTCCCGCTATGGACAGAATGATTTTTCTTACTTTATAGGCTATAATTCATTTTAATAATGCCACATTTATTTCAGGAATAAAAATTATATAATTTGTATTTTTTTTTATTAGAATGCTTTATAATTAAGTAAAATTTAACACCTATGAATATTTTGTTTTAATTACTAAATAAAAAATATGTATCATTAATCGTTAGCTGCAAACAGCAAATTTTAAATTCGGGGCTTTAGAATCACACTGATAAAAAATAATTTAATGAAAGTTTTCAAAGGTCGTGTAGTTAAAAAAAAAAATCAGAAACACTAAATATTGTAATTTTTCCATAATATTAGGACTGCGGTAAATAAAATAAAAAAGTATATGATTATTCTCTTAAAAAATGAAAAGAAAAGAAAAGAAAAAAGAAAGAAGCAAAAATATCCATATATTAATTATAAAAAAAATCGAGCTGGATATACTTATAAAGAGTTTAATATGTTTCAAATTGTTCTTTTAAGTAATGGCATTTTCATTTTCTTAGTATATTCTCTTTTTTAGTTCTACAATTGTACTTGATTAATATTCAATTAAAAATACCATTGTTTTAAAATAGCTCTCTAAAATATGTGGAACGAAGTATTTACAAATTCCTTTAATTTTTCCAAAGGATATATGAGAACAAGATTTTTGCTGTGAAAATTCGCAAAGTAAGCTGGATATTATAAATTTGCTTACAGTTTGGCATTTGTTCTATATCTAATTATTGCAGAATAGGGCTATGAGTTCATATGCTTGATTTTCTTATCTTGAATCAGATGGCGCCATTAACGCTATCGGGAGTAATAACATCCTAAACATCTATACATATAAAAGAAAAGGCTTTTTTTGTCAAATCCACAGAAAATCGGGCCCAATACGCATGCGTAAATTTAAATTTTTATATTTTATTCGAATTATTCTTCAAAAATTTCAAATTTTTAAAACAGCTATGAATTTTATTTTTATGGTACTATCAAGCTGTTTGCCTTCAAGTTTTGACGGGTTCCATCTAGTTAATTTTTAACATTAAATTGTGCTAACTTCTGTTTTGCTTGTGCAGTTTGTTAGTCAATTACTTTATATGTTACTAGCATGCTACGCCCGCTGCGCTGGGCCCTTTTTCTAAATGTACCTCAAATCAAACGAAATGGCTTTGTATTTTAAAGGAATGTGGATCTTCACCTACAGATGCTACCTTAGTAAATATTTTCAAACGAACCTTGAATCAAACAAATTATATCAATGGATTTGATCACGTATTTTAAAACAATAGGAACGTTCACCTGGATTTTCCTTTAATATTGCTGTAAACGATGTGAATGGCATTGCGTTACATTATATTATACATTGGACAAAATTTGGGCTAAAAGAAAAAAAGTTGTTCATTTATAGTCGAGTTTGGTAGGGAAATGAGGCCATTATGAGATTATGACAACAGGAACTAGCATGTACTCTAGTCAACATACTACTAAAAGAGAAAGTATTACAATGATTGCATAGATTGACCATTGAACTTAAATAATGTTCAGGTGATTCATTTTCGTCTGTAAGTTCTTGAACTCCGTCCCCCTTTCTTGTCGACATGTGAGATTCTGGTAACGTAAGTACAATCTCACTCTATGTTACGTTATATTTCGCAATATACGTCCTCTTCTTTCAAGTCTACTACGGATTTTCTTCTTTTGATTCCAGCAGAGTAAATACAGTGAAAATTGTAATAAATTGTTTGCACATAAAGAACAGTGTTTAACTTTCATATTTAAAAAAAATGGTGAAACATTAAAAAGTGAATTTTGAAAGCTGAATATGAATAAAATTAAAATGACGCCATTTTCACTGTCTTTCCATTTTTTTTAGACCAGTTGCATTCGTGTAACCGTTAATCTGAAAAAAAAACCAATAATTAACTCTGGTGGAAGAATAAACCTCTAGTTTGTATCCAATAAAATCTTCCTAATCTTCCATAATCTTGCCGATATCCAAGTTTGACGTCAAACATTAGAAGTGCTTGAAACGATATGGTTACTAATGTACCAGAGTTATTTAGAAAACGAAGTTAGTTACGCGCCAAGCTATGTTCCATTAAATAATGTCAAATTACTGTTAATTCAATTGTAGATCTTTTATTAACAAAATTCCATACCTTAAATAAAACTGACAATGATAAAGTTAGTTATGCAAAATGTTTAGTAATATTATTTTTGGTGAATACTTAAACCGAAGATTTTTTTTTGCATTTCTCTAAAGAGCATAATAACACGCAGAAATAAATTCATTTCTCACTATGTTTAGCTGCTAGGGCTGTGTGTAGGTCGAAAAGACTTCATAATGATCGAAAAATTATCTAATCAGAATTTCAGGTACTCGTTTTTTCTTATCCAGCCTGAAATGATAAATCGACAAATATTATAAACACAATGTAAAACACATTGATAAATTTCGTTTCTACCGAGGTGCAATAAACCAAATCACAGTTTTAAAACATTAAAACTATTAGATGTTAAGATACATGAGCTTTCGGCTAAACATTAGCCATCCTCAGATGAAACACCAGCAGTCGAGAAGACGCGGCTCTGAATGGCGCACTTTTGGACAGGCTGGGAATAGGCGAAACCAAACAGCTATGAAACGAAGGGAGCGACGGAAGTCGGGATGATACCATTACAAGCTGGGGGGGGGGGGGGGGTCAGCAGAAACCGAAAACCCCAGTTATACCTAGTACATTATACCAAATACGAGGGATCTGATAAGATCCCTCGTTAGACATCATTACATGTATTATCACCTCTTTTCAAAATTTCTAGGGACTCTTTGATTATGCAACTATTATACTGTGAACTTCGTGAAATTATTTTAGCTTTACTGAAAAATACATCAATGTCTTTAGCTTGATTTAATCTGGATAAAGCAGTGGATAATTTTCCTTTATTCATGTCAACTGTATGTTCCTTAATCCTTTCCTTTAATTTGCGAGTTTTCATGCCTATATATGAATATATTTTAGAACTGTCATTAACTTTAAAAGGAATAATATATATGCCAGATTTATCTCGGTTATCAATAGGGTCAATCTTTCTATGTACCAGATATTTTAGCTTTGTTGGGGGCTTAGCGATAGGAGTTACATTATATTTCTTTAAAGCGTATTTAATCCGCTCAAACAGATGCGGGATCTAATCAATACTGTAGAATTTTGAAGATTGCATATCTTTTTTAACTATTGTAGCTTGTTTATTTCTGTACTCATAAATTAACTTATTAATAAATTTGTTTGAAAAACCATTTTCATACGCAATCACTTTAATTTTGTTCAACTCATCATTTAAATAACTTTCTGAACTAACCTCAAAAGCCCTTTTATATAAAACCGATAAGCTGCTGCTTTGTAATTAAACGGAACATTACTATTGTATGCTATTATGTTATTGGATCTGCAAGGTTTTCTATAAATTTTCCTATCAATGCTACGTGTTGAAATATTTTTAATAAGCTCTATATCTAAAAATGGTAATGAACTATTTTCTTCAATTTCACAAGTAAATTGTATATTTTTATCTATACTGTTGGCATGCGCCAGAAAATCATTTAATGTAGAGATACCGTGATTCCATATGATCAGTATGTCATCGACCATAGTAACGAAATTTATCAATGTGTTTACATCGTGTTTATAAAATTTGTTAAGGTGAATTTTGACGTTCGTGTTATATAGAATTTTCTATATATTTTTATTCGACAAATATTATTTAATCCATAAGCCACCATTGACATTACAAAGTTTTTCGGTACATTGAAAGCGCCAAAACAGTGGCTGAGATGTTCTGTTCTCAAAGCTGGCATACGGGAAGTGCTGGATTTAAACTCCTGTCGCGCTCGTTTACCTAACCGTTCGGAGTTTTCCGTGGTTTTCTTCGAACCTTGCCGTAAATACGGGTTAGGATCCCTTAGAAAGACCCCCACGGAGGGCACTCCCCCAAGGGTCTATATCCCTCGTGTAGATAGTCGGCCGTCATAAAATCAACCAACCATACATTGGAAGCATTGCTTTTTTGGCAAAACTTTGCTTCATAATGAAAAAACCCCATAAAATTAGTAATCGCTAATTTCAAAATTCGTCTAATCTTCTGTAATGTGAATCGTCGTCCAGAGTAACCTTCAAACATAAACGAAACTTCCAACAATATAGTAAAAATGCCAACTGGCAGGTCACCGTCATGCGGACAATTAGCCCAATGTCTTTTAAAAACCTTCCTGAAAGAAGGGAAGAAACATATGCAGAAAAAACTAAAAAGAAATGACGAATCAAAAAGATCATCGAAAATTTATTTTAGCAAACAATTTTTATTGCAAAATGTAGACTTTTGTGATAGTAATAACGCATAAATGCACACATGTCTTTAAGAATATTCTTTGGTTCCTAACTTTTGAACCAGTGAATATTTCTATAAGTGAAATTGGCGATATATTAAAAAAATAATAAAATAAAAATAAAAGAATAGACAATATTCGCTGGTCTGAGTTCGAGACTATAAAAATAATATGTTTGGTGAAAACAAACCGGCATGTTTCCGTAGTAAATTTTTAATTGTCTAAATTATAATTATTTTACAATATGTGTTTGAGTGGCAGACATTCACTAAAATTTAAATATTTGATCCCATATTCATAGCAATAACTGCTATTTGTATAATTTGCATTTGAATATAAAAATTTACTCCAAAAATGATCTTGTATACTCGAAAAAACACTATTATTGCTAATACCGCTCAAGCTGACGTCACGCTTATGCATTTTTGGCTTAAAATCACATTGCTTGGCGATAAAAGTAAAATCAAAACCGTAAATAAACAAATGCAGCCAATTTTACAATTACATTTGCTAGACGCATGATAGGGGAGTTACATAAAAAAAAAAATTAACAGAAAGAAAAAAAAGAAACAAAAATTCTCATATTTTATTAAATCAAATTATCAGATGCATCTTTGTTAACCTGACGCATTTGATAAATCGCCAAATATTGACTTAATCTGAATCGCAATCTCATGCATCGCAAATATTTTTAAGCATTACAAACTATTACAAATTACATTACAAATTATATTTTTAAGCATGAAATTAAATATTATTAATAATATTAATTATTAATAATATTATTTAAATAAAATTAATAACATAATTTTTCTTTTATTTTTCTATTTGTTTGCATTATTTTCTAACATAGCCATTTCAATTCTTCCGCCAAGGATAATGGTCGCCAAAAAATGACCTATGGTAACCTTATCGTCCAAAATAACAGAACTTTCCATCATAATTCTATAACTAATATACGTAGAACTATGTGTTGTATACTAAAACCTTCCCCGAAAAATTATCTATCCAACAGTGCAAATTCCATCAAACTCCATTCAGCAGAACTTGAGTTATAAAGGAACGGAACGAAATTTCCGTTTGTGTTTTATATATATAGTAGATAAAACAATGTTATGGTTGACAACAATAGCAAGTATTGTGTTTTGTTTACCGTAGTGTTAGGGAAACATAATTATGTGAAGAGAATTATGTGGCTATTCGCAGCTTTCCATACTTGTACAAATGATCTTTTTAACACTTTCAAACATAGTTTAAAAGTGTTTATGAATTCGGTTTGTCTGGCCGTCTTTCTGACCGTGCTCTAACTCACGTAAATATACTCGGATTGCCATATAATTGATATGTGTTAATGAGGTTTACCATTGAATGTCTGTATTGAAAATGAATAGTGTAGGATTTATAGTGCGTTTACAAGGACACTCAAAAGAATTCTGTTACATTATGGTCCACGGGAAAAAATAGTTTGCAGTACATTTTAATGATCTTAAACTATTTAAAACATATTGAAACATTTTGAAACATATTGATATTAATCTCTGAAGTGCACTAGAATGTGCTTACTATAGAATATAGTGGGGACAGAATTTATATATCAATTACAGGAACACACAAAAACATACCGTTACATTATGGTCCAAGGGAGAAAATAGTTTGCAGTATATTTTAATGATCTTAAACTATTTACAACATATTGAAATTGATATTAATCTCTTAAGTGCACTAGAAGATGCTTACTATAGAATACAGTATGGATAGCATTTATATTTCATTTACAGAAACACACAAAAAATTATGTTACAATACAATCTATGAGCTATAATTAATAGAAGTACAATTTAAATTGTGGCATGCGTTTTTTAAATATTACTAATACTTTTGAATATTATTTGGTGCGTATAACTTCTATATATAATATCCGAGGCTGCCCAAAATGATTTGAGTAAATTTCCGCTTATGAAGGAAACTGCTGAAAGGGAATTTTCAATTGTATTATGTTTTTTTCTAATTGAACTAAATTTTTGTATACTGTGTAGTACATATACAAATCTATAGATCATAAACAAGACTGCACAAAATTATTCGTATATTTCTATAACTTTAGATAACAATTGTAAAAATTGGGTTTTCAAATGTGTTATGCGTTTTTCAAATTGTTTACTTAGCTGGTTTTTTTATTTGGAATGTTCTGGGTGGGGATAGCTGAGCATAAGCCGAAAGGTAGGCCTCCTTGTCCGGTTTGACCTTGACCTTGTTTATTTAGCTATTATATTTCACCTTATTAAATGGTTTGTTGCAGTTTTCTGAATGCGTTTTAAAGGATTTCATAATCTATGCTTGAGCCATGATTTTTCTTTCTTTTTTCATCAAGTAAGTAATATTTCAACAGCAAACTGAAGATATTAGATGGGTCCGATATCAATACTGTACAAATAATAAACACTTTGTATCATTCTATGTAAAAATTATTTTTAATAATAATTTCTAGGCATCTCTGATTATTCGAAGTTATTTAACGGCCAAATAGATTTTCTAGTTAGGTACTTCTTTTGAGAGTTCTTCATTAATATAAAGATACAAAAAAAATATTTAGAATTAGGTTAGTGGTTATTTCTGCAGTTGATTTTTTGGTGATATTACATGATCACATCCTATGTCCCTTGAAACACATCCTGTCGCAGTATGCAGTCATTTTATATAAACTATAGCATGTATTATTCTCTAGCACAAAATTTTTTCCAAAGCTCCAAAAAGGCAAAAAATAGTTAATATTATATATCTTTCCCAAAAGTGAATTTGTAAAATTCGTACTTTACTTTAATTATTATCAGTATATAAAGGTTATACGAGACCAAACGTAATATTGGCATATTTTAACATTTTGAAGTTCTTTATTTAACATGTTTAATTTTGAAATTGATTTTTTTTAATCAAATTTAGTCCACATGACAAATATTATTATGACAGAACATAATAGCGGGCCGGTTCAGATATTCTTAAAAACGAGAAAAATAGACCTTTAAATTTTTACTTTATAAAAAACATCACTTTTTTTTGTTGCTAAATGAAATTTATTTAAATTTGTTAAAGAAAGGATTTGTTTCGAAAGGAATATTAAACGACACCCTTTGTGCAATCTTCGATCACGACTCACTTATTTTATAGTTTTTTATATTCAGCTTTCTAAAATACATAAATTTTAGAAAATTTATCTATTCATTCACTGGTCTAACTTACCTCTTTTTGATCGGGAAAATCATACATTATTAAATTATTTTTTATCGTTCGCATTGAAATATAATTTGCGATATATCTCATAACCATCTGCAATTACATGTAGAAATTAGAAAAATATCTACTTTAAAAAGTAATATTTAAGAAAAAGTAGAATTGACTTCAAGGTATTATTTCATTAATTATTCTGTGGCAATTGGTGTAATTTCGTGAGAATGATTTGTCTTACCAGACGATTTTTCGTAAAAATATATTTTGTTATTTAAATCCAATGTAAATCAAATAGTTGTAAATATCGCTTATTTTACCGAGCAATATACAATCAAATATTAAATTTTATGACGCGTCGCTTTAAAAAAAGTAGTATATTTTTTATTTGCCAAATTAATAAATTAATAAATTTACATAGCAACCATGAACCAGTAAACACATAAAACTAAAGTAAGGCACAAAAACTCATTGCAGCAATGTCGACAATGTACGTATCAGGTGGATCATCACCATGCGGCGATCAGGTGAATTTCGTCCAGCAGCCAGGTACAAAATCCGTTAAGCTAGACATTCCCCGGCAGGTAGACCCAGGTCAACTGTATATAAAAAGAACGCTGGCTGCAAGTCAAGAGAGGTCAGGTTCGAACCCCGATTTAGACTTGGATGTCCATTTTTATCCCTAAATGTCACATTGGCACCAGAATTTTGGAGTGAAAATTTTCCTTTTATTAAGTACGTCAAGAAAATCTTTTACTTATTTTCAATTAAATTTATTTGGAAATTCTGGTGTGAGTCAATCATTTCCTCATTTTACGGACAGAAGTACTTTGCACCTGAAAGGGTTAACATGTTAGTTAAGATTCTCTATTTCTGAAAAATAAAATAAAATAAATTATTATAAAAAAATTTTACGAAATTATCATTACTTTTATCATCATCGCCTTCAAAAACATTTTCTCTGCGATGAATTGACGCTGTGATGAATTGACCCGTCACGAATAGAAGCTGCGATGAATTGTGCGCGATATATTTTTCTGATATGAATTGTGCGGGACGAATTGTCGCAGAACCGTGAAACATTATTAAAATAAACTCTAAACTACTTTCTGCATAGACCGTAATGTAACGGAATTCTTTTGAGTGTCCCTGTAAATGAGCTATAAGCGCTATTCACACCATATTCGATGGTTAGCCTCTTGTAGTGCACCTCAGTGATATATATCAATTTAAATATTTTGAAATAGTGTAACAGCATTAAAATATACCGAAAATATTTTTTTCACATAGGCTGTAATGGAATGGAATTCTTTTGAGTGTCCCTGGAAAAAACTATAAGTGCTACACACGGTATTTTCAAAACCGAACATGTCATACACTACCACTCATGCCATATCACTAACATTTATCAATTGCATGACAATCCGAAAATATTTATGCGAGTTTTAGCATGGACAGACAGACAGACAGGCAAACCGAATTCATAAACACTTTTCAACTATGTTGGAAAGTGTTAAAAATCATAATGAATTCCACTCGTTATCATAGCGTTTAATACTATCAGTTGGAACTTACTGGATAGCTGTATCACCTAACTATTCGAGAATAATTTAACGTTTTTGAATTTCCTCGAGCAGACAAACGAAAAAAAAATTATTTAGTGTGTGATACGGCGCAATGAACAGAGAGATAGGACGTGGTACTCCACAGATATCTACTTTGCAGCCAACGTTGATCACATGACAGTTCCACAAGTGTTGGAAACCAGCCTACCTTAATGACACGACGTCTAAGACGGGTAAAAGTTTCGAGGTCTGTCTCATTGGTTGGCGGCGATTATAGGACTATTTTTTGTAATAAATACACTCACTTAAGGATCCTCTTCACGCACTTGAAAACACCCGCTCGCTAATGCTAATCCTATGGGGCATGATTTTTCTAATATCTCGTTTGCATTTCAATATTTTTAAACGATTTTTTTAATTGGATAGCAGAGATCAATCTCTATATCCGCCGTTGATTACTTTTTCGATTTTCTTTCCGGATTTTTTTCCCAAAGATACTTTCACTTTCGGAACCGGTTTCGAGAGCTCCCATAGGATTAATATTAGCGAGCGGGTGTTTTCAAGTGCATGAAGGGATCCCTTAAACGTTAGTGCAATTGACTAACCAAAAACGACGCATAAATGAGCGAGACGCATAAATGACATCCAAACAAAAATTAAATTGGAAATAAAGTTTAAGACAAAATTAATCTTTAAATGGTTAAATAATAAAAAATATGATTTATTTAGATTATTAATGATGTGTTAATTCAAATCGAAAATACATACATCTCAAAATTTTAATTAGATACCCTATTTTTGTTTAAATAGTCTAAACTTGAAGTTTGTTTATAAGCTTGATGTCTGTCCCTAAAATTAGCTTTTTCAAGTTCATTGACACATGAATACTTTGAACCAGATGCATCATTTCTTTGGATATAGTCACACAGGGGTTTCCAGATCATTTATTTCCTTTCAAAATTCAGTGGGGGATGTTTATATGTTTTCTTCTTTATTTGATTCATCTTTATTGGAATCATCTTTAATTTCTGCGACTATTACTTGTATGTCCCTCATTATTACTTTTATTACATTTTCATTAATATCTACAAAATCGTTAAAATTAATCACTCCCCAAGAAACGGAATGCCATTCTTCACTTAATACAAAATGATCTTTGGCACTACACTGATAAAAATTTCACCGTTGGATTACGGGAAAAGCTTGGCAGCACAGACTCCAAGATTTTCCTGTAATATTACAGTTTGTACCGTAATCTATTTAGACTGTATTAGACCGTAAATGGCAGTAAATTTCAAGAACATATCTGACCGTAAACCACAGTAACTTTCAAAAACGTATCTGACCGTAAATAACCGTTACTTTCAAGAACGTATCTGACCGTAAATAACCGTTACTTTCAAGAACGTATCTGACCGTAAATAACCGTTACTTTCAAGAATGTATCTGACCGTAAATAACCGTTACTTTCAAGAACGTATCTGACCGTAAATAACCGTTACTTTCAAGAACGTATCTGACCGTAAATAACCGTTACTTTCAAGAATGTATCTGACCGTAAATAACCGTTACTTTCAAGAATGTATCTGACCGTAAATAACCATTACTTTCAAGAATGTGTCTGACTGTAAATCACAGTAATATACAGGGTGTCCCAAAAGCCTCCGTACAACTTCAAAAATTGATTGAAAAAATAATAGGCCTACCGCAAAAATATTTACAACAGTACACAGAGTAACTTAAAAAGTTTTTTTCTACTACCTTAGTATACTTGTACATGAGATCCTTTCGTTGCATGAAGAATATCAAGTCGATATTCCAATTCCCTTCACGTGCGTTTCAGCATGCTAACATCAACAGTAGTTACAACTGTTTGATGAAATAAAATGTTGAAACAAAAGATCCAAACAGCAGTAGCTACTGTTGATGTTAGCATGAAAAACGTTTGTGGATTGAATTGAAATACCGTCTTGATATTCTTCGTGCTACGCAAGTATCTCATTTTGAAGTTTACTAAGGCTGTAAAAAAAAAAAAACTTTTTAAGTTACTCTATGCACTGTTGTAATTATTTTTGCTGTAGGCCTATTACTTTTTTTTAAAAAAATTTCTGAAGTTGTACGGAGACTTTTGGGACACCCTGTAGATTATAAATTATCGTATATGACTGTAATATCAAGATTGTAAATAAGCATAAATGCCCATCATTTTCTACTCATTCACATATATCGCTGTAAATTGCAGTAGTTATCAGAACTGTAAATGACCATGAAATAGTTATTTCAAGAATTCGCATGATTACTTCCAACAGTAACTGTATATTTATACATAGGATGTCAAGAAATGCAACATTTTATTTCTGTATAAGAGATAAATAGTATAAATTGAAAAAATGTCCATAAGGTACAAAATTTCAATTCTATACTTTTCATCTCCATGGAGATATTTCCAAAATTAGTTTTTATACATTCTTTGTAACCAAACAGGTGGCTTCAGTACCTCCAAAAATCAGGAATTATCTCACTTTGCCATGCAATTCGAAACATGGAATCTAATCATTATTGGAGAATAATGTCTACAAATCTGATATTTAAATTTATTGATTAATAATAATGTGTTGATGTAATTGATGGCACATTAAATCTTAGTTTGTAAACATTCGCCAAGCTTGAACAGATTTCACTTTTCAAATTGCATGCAAAGTGAAGCAAGTCACAATTTCTGACTCTCTGCAACTTCATAATGTTTGGAGATGATTAAAACCAATCCACATTTTTGCAGATTACATTATTTATCCATCTCATATAGATACAAAAATAAACTGTATAGCTTTTTTTAGACAGCCTGTATATTTAAAACTTGATAATATTTCTAAGATTATTCTACCACTACATATATATGGTGGTTTGCATATAATTTTTTTAAACAATTAGTGACTTTCTCAATATTACATACTTTTTCTATTTACAACACTATACAGCTTACAAAATAAAATTATATTTAGCATTGAAAAATGACATGTGTATAAGTTTTATTAAACGTGATTGTTTCATATTTCCGAAAAAAAAAATTACGTAAAACTTCATATACAAGTGTAGTAATTTTTGCCAACATCTAAGTAAAATAAAAATTAACAGACACTTAAGCAATATTAACCAGGCAGAGTAACAAACACTTATCAAATTTGTTACAAATCACAGGCTAAATTTGTCCAAACCCTAACACAATATCAAGTATAACTCTTAGCTCAACAATGCACACATTTGAAAAATATAGAAAAAAACAGAAATTTTTTTAGTACTTATCTATTATTTAATATCATACTCTGAATATTTACGATTATGTATTCGTAACAACAAATGAACTTATTCATGATTTTTTTTTAATGTACTGAGGAAGGTGATTATAATAAACTTTTGCATAATAATGTATCAAAGACATAATTTAATGAATATCAAAATGTTAAAATTATTTCTATTTCTTTCAATATAACTTTCGTTTTAAGTTTTTTGAGAATCACTTTGGTATTTATCTACTTGCACATTCTTTTGCATTTTGATGCCTGGTTCTTTTGGTTTCTACTCAAACCCAAGTGAGATTAATGTCGTTTTAGCTAATAATGCAGGAATAGAGTATAATATTTGCCTTTTTTAAAAAATCACAAAAACACTTCAGTTTTGTGTTAAACATTTTACTTGGAGATAGTATAAAACATGGATTTATCTGTAAAAATGGGAAATTGTTCAGGATCATCGGAGAAAAAAAAATTCTTGGTTGAAAATACTACAGCCAAAATAAACTATTTGTAAAAATGCAAATAACTTAACCATTTCAACGGCCCTTTAGATAGGGAAACAGTGTTATTACCCCCGATTTAACTCGGGTCAGCTACTGTGGTTAAATAATGAATGTTTACATACTGGGAAGTACTATACAGATTTTCGTGTTTTGGGAAGGACAGGATAGAATGCTGAGTCATCAATTTCAGTAACATCCTGCCTTTTGTTCTATGACTAATTTATAAATGTCCAGAACACCCTGAAATAATTAACAATTTCATCAATTTTCAAAAACTAAAAAAACTAAATCCTAATTTCAGGAAAAATTTTAATATAACAAGGAATGATCTTCTAAGAACTGTTCAAGAAAAATCTTTAAAATATGTCATCACACATATTAAAAACAAGCATTTTTTTAAATAATTTAAAAAAAATTCACAGACAAAAATAAAAATTTTAATTCAGGAACTCTGAAATTATTTATTCTGTACATATTTTACATAAGATACGACATCTAAATGCTGCTAATTTTGTCATCAACTTCCTGACTTTATTTATATTACATGATTTTGGATTTTTCTTTGCTTTTGAACTTTTTTCAGGATTGATGTCCAAAAAAGCTCTGAAAATAAAGAAAAAAATATTAATAGTATCACATCTTTTAAAAAATAACATTAATGTAAATACATCAAGCCATAATCGAATGAACAACTAATCTCTTAATTATCAAATTATAACAGATATTAAACTCCTCAATAACACGTGCATAGAATGTCTACAAAATAACATTCATGAAGAAAAACTTTTTGTGCTTTATAAACCCTTTATTGTTTTCCTTATCTTTAAAGCCAGAACAAAATGGATAATTAGCATATATGACAGAACTCAATAGCCCACTAGTGTCAATGAGTGGTAAGAAATTTCATTTGAGCTCATTCATTACTGAATACATGTTATCTAACAGGTTATAAGTAACATTTGTTGTAGGCAACTACACTGCACCATGAATTTAAAATTTTTGATTTGATTACCAAGATCTGCAAAGTATGTGAAGAAAATAGTGTTGACACTAGACCAAAAGTTCTTTTAACTGATCGACAAATTTTGCATTTTTTTCTTTAACTGATCGACAAATTTTGCATTTTTTTCTGCAACTGATCAACAAATTTTGCATTTTTTTTTTGCAACTGGCTAAAGGATTTCATGATTTTTCCCCACAATCAACTGACAAATTTCGTGATTTTCTCTCACGATAAATCGACATTTTTTGTATTTTTTCCATGCGACTGATTTAAGAATTTCGTGATTTTTCCTTGCATTCAATTGACGAATTTCGCAACCTTTTTTTAGATTTTCTCCTCAATTATCTAGCAATTTTTCCGATAATTTGTCGTACCAATCGAGGAATTTCGAAATTTTTTTCGCCATAATCATGCCTTTTTACCCTCAACTGATTGGCAAATTTTGAGATATTTTCCATCAACTGATCTGGACATAAAAAAAGAAAGAAAAATTAAAGTTTTTGATTTGTTGGAATTTACCAAAGTTTTTAGTTTGTCTTAGTGTCTTAAACACTATTATGCCAAATATAAAGTATATAGAGCTGTAAAGTAATATAGGACAAAATTAGCACTCGCCATCCGGCGAGTAATACTGAAAATTTGGCGACTGACTTTATTGTTACCACTGGCCAAACTTAATAGCCACACTCACCAACTGTGATGATTGAATGGAAACAGATTTTTTTTCCTACTGTCGCTCGTCGAATATCGAAACCATTTGGCGAATTTCACGATTTTTCCCCTGAAACCATCTGACGAATTGAGATTCTTTTTTCTCGAAGCCATTCGACGATATTCGCATCCCCCCCCCCCCCCGAGACAATTTGATGAATTTTGCGAGTTTTCTGCTATTAATTGTTGAATTTCGTGATTTATCGACTATCGATTAACGAATTTCACGACAGATCGACGAACTTTGTGGTTTTTTGGGGACAGATCGACGAACTTTGCGTTTATTCCGCAAACGATCGGCGAAATTTGCTTTTTTCCCACGACTGATCGACGAACTTTGCATTTTTTGGTGACAGATCAACGAACTTTGCGTTTTTTCCCCGACAGATCGACGAACTTTGTGGGGGTTTTTCCGCGACAGATCGACAAACTTTACATTTTTTATGCGACAGATCCACGAACTTTCGTTTTTTCAGCCACAGATCGACGAACTTTGCATTTTTTTTCACGACTGATCGACGAACTTAAGGTTTTTTAAGCGACTGATCGACGAACTTTTCGTTATTTAAACGACTGATCAACGAACTTTGCATTTTTTAAATGACTGATCAACGAGCTTTGCGTTTTTGCTGCGACAGATTGACGAACATTGCATTTTTTAAGCGACTGATCGACGAACCTTGCACTTTTTGGGGACAGATCGATGAACTTTTCGTTTTTTAAACAACTGATCAACGAACTTTGCGTTTTTTCTGCGACAGATCGACGAACATTGTGTTTTTTAAGCGACTGATCGACGAACCTTGCGTTTTTTGGAGACAGATCGACGAACTTTGCGTTTATTCCACAATCGATCTACGAAATTTGCTTTTTTCCGCGACTGATCGACGAACTTTGCTATTTTTGGTGACAGATCGACGAACTTTTCGCTTTTTAAGCGACTGGTCGACGAACTTTGCATTTTTTAAACGACTGATCAACGAACTTTGCGTTTTTTCTGCGACAGATCGACGAACATTGTGTTTTTTAAGTGACTGATCGACGAACCTTGCGTTTTTTGGGGACAGATCGACGCACTTTGCGTTTATTCCGCAATCGATCGACGAAATTTGCTTTTTTCCACGACTGATCGACGAACTTTGCTTTTTTTGGTGACAGATCGACGAACTTTTCGCTTTTTACGCGACTGGTCGACGAAGTTTTCGCTTTTTAAGCGACTGGTCGACGAACTTTTCGCTTTTTAAGCGACTGGTCGACGAACTTTTCGCTTTTTAAGCGACTGGTCGAGGAACTTTGCATTTTTTAAACGACTGATCAACGAACTTTACGTTTTTTTCTCCGACAGATCGACGAACATTGTGTTTTCTAAGCGACTGATCGACGAACCTTGCGTTTTTTGGGGACAGATCGACGAACTTTGCGTTTATTCCGCAAACGATCGACGAAATTTGCTTTTTTCCCACGACTGATCGACGAACTTTGTGGAGTTTTTTCCGCGACAGATCGACAAACTTTACATTTTTTCTGCGACAGATCCACGAACTTTCGTTTTTTCAACCACAGATCGACGAACTTTGCATTTTTTTCACGAATGATCGACGAACTTAAGGTTTTTTAAGCGACTGATCGACGAACTTTTCATTATTTAAACGACTGATCAACGAACTTTGCATTTTTTAAATGACTGATCAACGAACTTTGCGTTTTTGCTGCGACAGATTGACGAACATTGCATTTTTTAAGCGACTGATCGACGAACCTTGCACTTTTTGGGGACAGATCGATGAACTTTTCGTTTTTTAAACGACTGATCAACGAACTTTGCGTTTTTTCTGCGACAGATTGACGAACATTGTGTTTTTTAAGCGACTGATCGACGAACCTTGCGTTTTTTGGAGACAGATCGACGAACTTTGCGTTTATTCCACAATCGATCGACGAAATTCGCTTTTTTTCCCCGCAACTGATCGACAAACTTTGCATTTTTTGGTGACAGATCAACGAACTTTGCATTTTTTGGTGACAGATCGACGAACTTTGCATTTTTTGGTGACAGATCAACGAACTTTGCATTTTTCCCGCGACAGATCGACGAACTTTGTGGGGTTTTTCCGCGACAGATCGACAAACTTTGCATTTTTTCTGCGACAGATCCACAAACTTTCGTTTTTTCAACCACAGATCGACGAACTGCATTTTTTTCACGACTGATCAACGAACTTAAGGTTTTTTAAATGACTTATCGACGAACTTTTCGTTTTTTAAACGACTGATCAACGAACTTTTCGTTTTTTAAATGACTGATCAACGAAATTTGCGTTTTTTCTGCGACAGATCGACGAACCTTGCGTTTTTTCGGGACAGATCGAAGAACTTTTCGGTTTTTAAACGACTGATCAACGAACTTTGCGTTTTTTAAATGACTGATCAACGAACTTTGCATTTTTTAAATGACTGATCAACGAACTTTGCGTTTTTTAAATGACTGATCAACAAACTTTGCATTTTTTAAATGACTGATCAACGAACCTTGCGTTTTTTCTGCGACAGATCGACGAACATTGCGTTTTTTGGGGACAGATCGACGAACATTGCATTTATTCCACAATCGATCAACAAAATTTGCTTTTTTTCCCACGACTGATCGAGGAACTTTGCCGTTTTTGGTGACAGATCGACAAACTTTGCTTCTTTTCCGCGATCGATAGGTGAATCTCAATCAAATAAAATCTAAATTCAGAAATTTATTTAACAACCTAATTGTTAAGGGTCTTTAACTTAACACATTTAATGGAACTTGAAAAATACACTGCATATATAAAACTTAACTTTCTTCCCTTTTTTATAATAAAAATAAACAGTTTACATAATCATTCTCAGTTGACTTAATTTTTTCAATGGTATTTTGTCATGTCTGCATTAATGTAATTCTTTAAATAGAACGTAAAATAATAGTGGGGTTTAAAGATTTTTTTTCTCCCTCCCAAACATTACAACTCCCCTCCATTTAAAAATGTTGGTAGGGAGGCTCCCCTCCTTGTTAAAATTGAATTTCAAGCCCTGTAAAATGTTTGTTTATATGCTGGGAGGAAAGCAATAATTATACAATGAGTTTAATTAAAAGCAAATTAAAATTAAATTGAATTTAAAGGTATTATAACTCTGTAAATTATATCAAGGATATTAATACTCTATATGAATGCTTACAAACCAGTATAAAAGATAATTAAATTATGTGCCCATAACTTTACATAAAATTGACATTTAATACAGGATAAACAATAAACAAAAGAAATTAAGATCTATTTAAACTGTAACTTTACTTGTGACTCATAAATAACATTCTCTTTTTTACCATGTCTACCATATACATCCCAATTTTTCATTGTCCAAGCGCTAATTGTACTAAAACTCATATTATAAATCATTACTATCAATGGCCAAATAAAAATCAGCTTTAAAACCCAAATAATGAAAAGATGGAATACCATTGGTCAGGAAAAATTCTTAAAAGTTTTCCTCTATCTGTCAAAAGTGCTTGGATACATATCGGGTTCTTTTAAACAGAATATTTATTAATATTTGCTGCAAAAAACAACTAAACTATCTGACTGGAGATATATGTTATCAGGGATCGATCCAGGCAAAATTTGAGGCCTTTTTAAGGCCCCGTCACAAAAATCAATTTAATAAAATGGGACCCTTCACAAAAATCAATCTGATAAAATGGACCTCTTCACAAAATTCCTTTTACTAAAATAGGTCCTTTCACAAAATTCAGTTCCATAAAAACGTACCATTTAATATTTATTTATTATTTTGTGATGTTTTAAAATGTGTAATTTGTAAATAAACAAGTTCCCCAGAGAAGAAAACTTCAGTAAAAGGATTTTAAAAAGTTTTTGTTTATAAATGTTTGGTTCAAATTTGAGTATAACTGGATTTCAAATTTCGTTACAAAATGTTATTTTTCAGAAAAATATAATAAATTTCACAAAAATAACCTTTACTTTTCACAAAATGGGCCCCAAGAAAAAAAACCTGCCTCGACTCCTGGTCATTGCAGAAATGAAAAACAAATTTTAATTAACAATTAAAAATAGAAAATATTATTTTTTTTTAAATCCCAAGGAAAATAAAAGTTTAATTCAAGCATGATTTAAATTCCTAAAATAACCCAAAAATTAAAAATTTGTATTTTTAATTAATTTATTAAAAAACATCGAAATCAATGTTAAGTGAATGTAAACAACTTTACAAAGCGATACTCAAAAAATAATTTATTTAAAATATTAAAATGGTTCCATTAATTAAAATTTTAGACAAGTAAGATGAGTAAAAGGTTACGCTAACTAAATTAAAAAATAAATATACTAAAAAAGATTATATTAAAGATTATAAAAACAATGAAAATTTAACGTAAACAATATCATGTTAAGTCTATGGGGCGCCATTTGCAATTTAGAATAAAAACAAAAATATAACTTATACATATTAAAACCCATCAAAACTAAAAATAATGAATACTAAAACCATGTACGTATTGTAAGCTAAGATGCCATTAATGTTTAAAGTTGTTAAAAATATGAAAACATATTAAAAAGTGGGTGCACAAAAGGAGGATGTTAAATGAAAACACCACTGGAAAAACATGAGGAAAAAATGAAGTTTTGAAAATTGCATCAATACATGTACAAAACTTAAAAACAATGATACTAAATTAATCCTCATTAATTTTTTTATGTTTTACATAGTTTTCAATAAGTTAAAAGTATTAAAAATATATGCAAAGAACGTGGAATTTTTCAAAATTTAGAAAATGGTATAAAACAGAAACTAAAACAGAATATGCTAAAATGTGAATAACTCATTAAGTAATTGACATAATTACATAAAAAAGGTCTTAAATTGTTCATTAAAGTACAAGCTATTTATATTAAGGCAAGAATGCACAAAAAATTTTTTAGATTTCTACATGGGAGGGGCTGGTTCAGTTGACAAAAGTCTAATTCGTTAGAGATATGAGAATCTAAAGTAGAGGATGGTTTTTGAGTCATAACTCCTGAACCGAATGAGATGTATGCAGGGGTCGATGCAGGGTTTTTTCCCTTGGGGCCCATTTTGTGAAAAATAAAGGTTATTTTTGTGAAATTTATTATATTTTTGTGAAAAATAACATTTTCTAATGAAAGTTGAAATCCAGTTACTCAAATTCGAGTCAAGCATTTAATAACAAAAACTTTTTAAAATCCTTTTGCTGAAGTTTTTCTCTCTGGTGAAGTTGTTTACAAATTACACATTTTAGAACATCACAAAATAATAATTAAATAATAAATAGTAAGTTTTTATGGAATAAAATTTTGTGAAAAAGCCTATTTTAGTAAAAAGAATTTTGTGAAGGGGCCCATTTTATCAAATTGGTTTTTGTAAAGGGACCCATTTTATTAAATTGATTTTTGTGAAGGGGCCCTAAATAGGCCCAAATTTTGTCTGTATCAACCCCTGGTATGAGTAGTCAAATTAAACAAAATTTAATAAGGAAGAGATAGACATGTAGAACAGGTTTCCAGCTTACCCCAATCTGGATATTAGTCTTCAATTGATGATCAAAATGTACAGCGATGCTACGATGTTCATGGAAAGAGTGGTTCTACCTAAAATGATGCAATATATCTATATATATACCAGGAAATATTTATTTGAATAATGTCAATTAAAGGTTAAATTTCAATATTTGCATTAGTATGCAGTGGCTGGTCGGTAGAGACTGTATGTTTAGTATCCACTTCTGTTAAGTTAACGGTCACATATTACCGTGTTTTGTAGATTTAAATAGTTTTATATTTATATATAAGTTTGAAAAAATTCATTTTAAATTATTATATTTCTAATATTTTCTAATATTTGGTATGATTAAATATATTTGCTTAACAAGAAATTATTTACAACTTTTTTTTTACTCACAATTAAAGTATCAAACATTAAATATTTACCTCAAAAGGGCCTAACATTGCTGTACATAACAATTATTTATAGTACTAAAGCTATTAATACTGAACAAAAATCATTTTTAGAGTTTCTGAAGGATAAATGAAGCACAGATGTTACATTATGTAAATTTTCATTTTTCTGCGATTATGTATTTTGTCATTTGGTATTTTTTTGAGTATTTTAAAAAAGAGTGCTTAAAAAATGCACAGACATAACAATATTGTAAAATAAAGTTTCACATATGACTTAAATGAAAATTAATCCTTTTTTTACTTACTTAGTGTAATTTTTTTTACTCAAAATTACAGTATCAAACATTGAATATATATTTACCTCAAAAGTATCTAAGTTTGTTGACATTGCAAATATTATTTATAGTAAAGGTATAATACTGAACAAAAATCATTCTTAAGAGTTTCTGCATGATGAATGAAGTGCAGTGTTACATTATATGACATTCTAATTTTTCTGCGATAGTGAATTTTGTGGGAAGAGATCTGTATCCTGTCCTGCTTGGCAGAAAAAATTGCGCCAAAATGCCGTTTTGGCGACATGAAAAATTTTTCAAAGATTGCAGAAAAACATCATTTTTAAATCTGTATGTTATTTATAAATCAATGATTTTGCAAAATTTTTAAAAGTAGAAAATGATGCAAAAACATGGATTTATAAATAACAAAGATTTAAAAACTAAGTTTTTCCGCCATCTTGAAAAAATTATCACGATCCAATTACGCATATTTTAACAACATTCTAAATAAACTAACGATTAAAAAGCTAAAGAAATGTGATTTTTCAGATGAATATTTGTTATTGTCAGGGGGGCTACCCCCGTTTTAAAAACATTTTGTACAATAAAAAAGAGAAAAAAAACTGACCAGAAATCTTTTGTCAATCTTGATTACACTAAATTCAAAACAATGTTAACTTATAATCTCGCTCACAACTGCCCAAAAAAAATTTTTTTTTAAAGTAAAAGTAAAAGGATAAATATAATAAATGCCAATAAATGAGACGGCGATTCAGAAAAAAAGGGAATTTGCATACAAAAAATATATAAATAATTACACATAAAAAAAAGTTAATATTTACAAAAAAAAATTAATTAATTAATTAAAAATAATTTAATGTTTACCAAAAGGGATCCCAGTCAGGGTCTGAAACATCGTCAATGTAAGGCACTTCACCTTCTAACTGAAAAGAATTTAAATTTTGAGAGACTTTTGGTAGTGCACCTTCGATGTTTTCAGTCTGCCGTTGGTCTTTGAAAATCCAAAAGCTTTAGCCCCTCATTTCCGTACCCTGGGTAGACTTGAATAATATCATTTATGAGGACTTGCTTTTTCTGGCCCGTCGTTTCTAAATGATCTAGCTTGAGGTGGCGATAAAAATGAAGAGCCATATATTGTGACAACATTTTATCGTTCCTGCAACATTTTAGAGAATTTTCAAACCAACGATTTTCATTTTGTAGATCGTTCGCTTTATTGGTTTTTGACAGGAATTCGCCTTTACTATGATTCGTAACTTCGTGTATTGTCTGACTGGAGAATAATTTTTCTACATCATGGTATTGTTTGGCCGAATCTCAAACAATACCCACTAATTTTAATAAGTTAGATACTAAAATCAGGACGTCTAACCGTCCTTCAGCTGCATCATTTCACAGGGATTTATAGCTTTACTGGATAAAAATCTATTAAATTGGGTACGTACAATTTTGCCATTAATAAATCATTAACAGTATCAGTGGATAAATGGTTACGTGTATCATCTATATATTTAAAACAGAAAGCGCATTTTGTCAAAATTTCACACGAATATCGTCTCTTTACGCATGCGTCAACTTTTTTTGAAGGATTCTCCCCTCAAAAACGATAAGACTGATTGATTAACCTGTTTAGCCTAGGGGGATGGAAAAGGGTTGATTAAAAATGGATGGAAATATATTTTTGCTCTGAGGTTAAAAGCTAAAGCTTTTTTTTTTTTTTTTTAAGAACTCATGTTTTCACTACTAAATATGCATATTTTTCACAAAATTTTAAAGAGAGCTTGGAGATGGTTGTATTTATAACTGATTGAAATGTCAAAGAGTTCGGAAGATGAGGACTATTTTTTATTGCTATGTTAAAGGAGCCGACGAGAAAACAAACAAACAAAAAAGCGAGAAGAAAGCATCTCTTTTACAACTGGATAACAATATTTTTTCCCGAAATTTGTACACGGGCTGTAAAACCGCTTTATTTATCACCCATAAAGATTTTAAAGAGTTAGGACAAAAATAACTTTTTATTTTAAAACTATGAAACGATACTGCGTAAAAAAAAAAAAAAAAAAAAAAGCAAGAAAATGAGTGTTAATCACTAAATATCAATATTTTTTCGCGAATTTTTCTTCTTAAAATATAATTTCATACAAAATCGGGTTAAAGATGTAAAATAATAAAAACTTGATTATTATTATTATTATTTATTTATTTATTATCACGGGCCCGGGCAACGCCGGCGGGGGTCAGCTAGTTTTTTATTAAATTAAACAGACTAAATCCCTTTTCACATTCAGCAGTGCTAAATGGCAGGTTCACTATAAAGTTTAGAAGTTTGCATAAATTAATAAATTCATTTGGATTTTTACACTCTGCTAAAATTCACCGTCTAACTGTCTCACATTAGAATTTATGTTTGGTGTGAGACCAAATTTTCAAAAGCGGGTGATTGGCAAAAACTTAGTGTTAAAAAAGCTAGGCCTAGGCGTCAAATTTCACATCCAGGAATAATTTTGTAGTTGTCAAATGCTATAATGTAATTAGTTGCATTTGACGACTAACGACTGCAAATTTCGAACACTGTCTACTCTACATAAACTTTGATATTAAAATTCATTTTTAAATTAATAAGGTTAGATAACCAGATAAATAAATACCTGAATAAATCCGGTATTGGCACAGCCAGGCCAGACGTGCTTCCTCATGGCGTTTGAAGTTTGAAGTTTGAAGGGGGGGTGGGGGGGTTGAGACTTATAGCTGCACGGCACCTCCTCATGGCGTTTTCCTCTTCCCTCGTGCGAAAATAAACAAACATGGCGCGGAGCGTTCGTTGCCATTTTCCAAAATCAAACTACTCAGATGAGATGGCTGTAATCCACTGTTCCTTTACGGTTTGCGGTAGCGAATAACGGTGATTTACTAACATTGCCCGTGATCTGCCGTAAAAGAATGTAACAACCTGTATTTCTTTCTCTCTTGGCCGTAAATGACTGTTGGACCAGGGACAATCCTGTAAAAATTATCAGTTACGGTCAATGACAGAATTTTACAGCCAATAACTGATTTTTAACGGTTAAGGGCAATATTTACAGTAATACGGTAATGTACAGTAAATTATGCAGTAAAGCACCGTAAAGCAACGGCTATTTTTAACAGTGTAGTTGGATCATTTTCAAATTCCTTCATAATGAAGCTGTTTTTTTTTTTTTTAAACAGTCCTTCTAGAAGTAGCATGTGTGAAAGGGTGTGACCCAGAAATGCAGCTTATAAAAGTGTCTAGAAAAGAAATAAAAAAAAATACCCTATACAAGCTAATGTGAAATTTCTTGGAAACGACATGTATAAAAGAAATGGGAAGGAAAACTTGAAATCGACTCATAAGTGAGAGATACATTTCACGTTGCGACGCATAAACGAAAAAAAATAACATGGCATCGCTATATCCGGGATTACCGAAAATCAACGTATAACTGAGAAAGACGCATAAAAGGAGCGACGTATAAGTGAGAGAATACTGTAAATTGATAAATATTAAAAAATACAGTTATATCGTTTTCTTGTTTCTTAGTAAAAAAAATATATATATTTAATCTTTTTAAACACTTTTATTTAATTCAACCTTGTTTTTATCTGTAAAGACGGAATTTTGTATTACATTTTTAACGCACTTCCTGATATGCTAGAATTATAAAAATTACGTTCACACGTGTGTTTCCGATGACAATGCAAAATTGTAATATTTTAAAAACTTAATTATAAATTAATAGATTAATTTTAAAGCAGTTTTTTTACCGTTAGCCCGTCACAGGTGATAAATCGCCAAATATCCTCTGTAACTCGTAACAACGTATACGAGTTGAAATAACAATGGGTTTAATTATGCGCCAATGAACGCTAAATAAAAATTTCTCAAATGCCTGTGAAACTGCTAAAATGAAGCATTTTAAAGATTAAAAAGTAGAAAATAAACTGCAAATAAAATTTAAGAGTGTAATATTTAACAAAATAACGCTTTTATCATTTAGTAGTTTAATAATATAATACAATCACTTGTTAACTTTAAATTAATCTCCAATAATGCTTAAAGGGATAAAAAAAACATAACACAGAATATTTAAAATACCTTTTTTTAATGTAGATAACATATGTTTCATTCACAACTATCGGTGACATCTTCAGATCTTAATGATAAATAAAAAATTCTTGCATATTTGAAAATAGTAGAACACATACCACGAGATCGCATGTCCAAAGTTAGTAGGTACTTAATTTGGCCAAAAACTGGTAAACGTGAAAAAATTATTATTCATTTTTATTTAAAAATAAGCAATAAAAATAAAAATAAATAATACTTTTTTTCACGTTTACCAGTTTTTGGCCAAATTAAGCACCTACTAACTTTGGACATGCGATCTCGTGGTATATTTTTTACTATTTTCAAATATGCGAGAATTTTGTATTTATCATTAAGATCTGAAGATGTCACCGATAGTTGTGAATGAAACATATGTTATCTACATTAAAAGAGGCATTTTAAATATTCTGTGTTATGTTTTTTTATCACTTTAAGCATTATTGGACATTAATTTAGTAGTTTAATATTAATTAATTTACTATTATACGTTGAGAAATCAATTTACAAATACTAAAAAATATTAAATAATGTTTCATTTTTCCTTTCATCTTCCGATATCTTAAACAAGAACGAAAAATCATGCGTCAAGTATAGATTATGTAACACTTTCCAACGCTTCCAAAATAAATTTACAAATCATTACCGTTTAATAAGCAGAAAGATAACAACTGAGTAAACAATTTGGAAAACTCATAACATATATTTAAAAACGTAATTTCAGGAATTTCCAACATATACAATATTCGAAAAAAAATATCCGAATACTTTTATTCAGCCCTGTATGTGATCTATAGATTTGTATACATAATACATTAGGATGCTAAATTTTAGTTTAGTTAGGAAACGCGTAGCACAGTTTATAACTCTCATTCTGGAGTTTCTGTCAATAAACGGAAATGTGTTCATGAAATTTTGTGCTGTCCTGTATATGATCTACAGAATTTAAACACATCAAGTAATAGACAAAAATTGAGTTAAATTTAAAATCGCTTTCAGCAACTTAAAACGCACTTCCGGGAATTATTGTTAACAGACAGTAGAGAATTCTTTTGTGTGTCCCTGTAAATGAATGATGATTGCTATACACACAATATTCTGTAGTAAGCCTCTTGTAATGCACCTTATTGATATATATCCATTACAATGTGTTTGAAATTGTGTAACATCATTAAAATAAACATCATTAAAATATAATAATTAAATAAATGGTTTTCCCCCATAGACCGTAATGTAACGGAATTCTTTTGTGTGTCCCTGTAAAAAAACTATAAGTGCTACACACTTCAGTTGAAATAGGGAACATGCTATAGATAACGACAATCGCATATAAAAATTGCAAGACAATCCGAGCATATTTACGGGAGTTAGAGTACGGAAAGACGGACAGACGGCCAGACAAACCGAAGTCATAAACACTTTTCAACTATGTTGGAAAGTGTTAAAAATTAAGCGTAATTCTCAAGTTGAACATTGAATGCTTAAAAAAGAATGTTTTTTAAAAAACCAATTTTACTTTTCTATTTATTTATTATAATTAACCATGTATTCGGTTACGATTTACTGTATATTTTCTATATCATGTAACATTTTCTAAACTTTTTGTTTGGGTCTGTTATTAAATAGCAAATATTTTCAAGAAAAAATTTCCTTTTTATTATTTAGATGTTTGTTTAGATATTTTCTGATACAATAAGGTATTTTGAATACATACAATTTCTATAGATAAAATTAGAAAATAGTCTTATCAGTTTTAAATACAATAAACAAATTCTACCGTATTGTTTTCCGAATGAAATTAACAAAACGAATTGTTATCTTATTCAAAAGATTATATTTTATTTTCCAAATATTAAACTTAATTTATTTTCCATTTAAAAACTGAAATATTATTGTTATTTCACTTTGTTTTATTGTCATTTTTAACAATTAAACAATTGTTTAAATTGCTATTATTTTCTTAAACAATTAACATATTATTTTTATCAAATATAAATATTGAAAGTTAAAAATAGGAAAAGAAAACAAAGAATAGAAAATGCAATTTCTTTTGATAATTTAAAAATATATGTTAATATTTATTCAAATTGTAATAATTGCGGTGCCTCTGTTGTTTGCTATTGTAACCAATGATAATTTAAAATTGTTTTTTACATAAATATGATAGTGTTCTCGTTTTTGTAAAAGATGGCGATATAATTAAAAGCATTATCATTACAAAAGTTTGTAATGCTATCTTTTATTAACATGTCTTTATCTGAAAAAAATATTTCATTTCGGGATCAATATATACATTACTTTTAGGAATTTAATAATCCTTCTTTTAAAATAAAATCACATAGTGATACTTTTAAACTCCACTTGCATTTTCGACTTGTCCTGAAAATTGGACGATGGTAAAATCCACTACTACCTAACCATACACTATACCACTACTACCTACATCAGTTAGAAATGAAGACAGTCCTTTCTTTCTATGTTTCCAAACATTGCTACTTTACCATTAATGCAAGCGCTTAACAGCCTGTCTGACAGAGGCACATCAAATTCCTTAGCCCTTTTACCGTTTTTTAACACCTTCCAACATAGTTAAAAAATGTTTATGATTTCGGTTTGTCTATCTGCCGTATCTACCAAGATACGGCAAGATACATAGACTTAGAGAAACGCATATTTAAGATTGAAAAAAACAATATAAAATTTTTCAATGCTTGCTACGATATGGGTTTATAATTCTAGGTTTATAAAATCCGTAATTCATTAAAAACGTGTTATAAGTTATTTGTACAAGTTAAACGTGTTATAAACTACAGGGTGTCCCAAAAGTCTCCGTACAACTTCAAAAATTTATTACAAAAAAAAAAAATAACAGGCCTACAGCAAAAATAATTACAACAGTACGTAGAGTAACTTAAAAGTTTTTTTTTCTACTACCTTAGTATACTTGTACATGAGATCCTTTCGTTGCACGAAGAATATCAACGTGCGTTTCAGCATGCTAACATCAACAGTAGTTACAACTGTTTGATGAAATCTGAAGAAAAGTTAATAGTCTCGTTGAATTGAAACAAAAGATCCAAACAGCAGTAGCTACTGTTGATGTTAGCATGTAAAACGTTCGTGGATTGAATTGGAATATCGACTTGATACTCTTTGTGCTACGAAAGAATCTCATGGTGAAGTTTACTAAGGCAGTAGAAAAAAACTTTTTAAGTTACTCTATGCACTGTTGTAATTAGTTTTACTGTAGGCCTATTATTTTTTTGTAATACATTTTTGAAGTTGTACGGAGACTTTTGGGACACCCTGTATTTGTACCTATACATCTGCGTCTGTACGTGCTCTAACTCGAGTAAATATACTCGGACTGCCAGGAAATTGATATATGTTAATCAGGTTAAAAATTACATGTTCAGTATTGAAAATGAAATATGTAGCTTTTATAGTTCATTTACATGGACATTCAAAATAATTCAGTTACATTACTGTCTATGAGGAAAATCATTTCCGAGAAATTTTCACGATATTACACTATTTCAAACATATTTAAATTAATATATATCGCTCATGTATACTACAAGAATATTACTATAGAATATGGGGTGCATAGCATTCAACGTTCATAGGGACACACAAAAGAAATCGTTTAGAGTACTGTACAAGAACAATAATTGCTGGAAGTACATTTTAAGTTGCGGTACGTTTCTTATTTAAACTAATTTTTCGTCTATAGCTTGGTATGTATAAAATGCACACATGATATACATGACAGCACAAAATATCTCAGGTACATTTCCATTTATTGGTGGAAATTGCTTTTGCTTTGATGTGCGTTTATTTTTTATATTATTTGTTAATGCATTTGAAACAGCATTGGTTGCTTCATGGAAGCTCAATCAGCTATTTACTGATGATAGTCTGAGCTTGCTTGATTTTTGAAGACATTGCCTATTTGAGACTTTCTATTCCAAGGAAATCATCTGGTAGAAAATTGGGTGTTTAACAGGTTATGAATATTTTCTAAAGCTTAAAAATGATTGAACATTTTATTTAAAAAAAAAAAAAAAATCCAGAAATTCGACCCAGAAGATGCAGCTAAAAACCTATACAGAAAAAACAACAACTATAGTAAACTAGTCGTTGTGGGCCACCGCAATTCTTACCCACCATGGATATGCATAATATAAAATATGAAAATAAAACATGTGTAAACTACTTATAAAATGCATTACAATTCGAATAAAATCGTTTGATGACGTCATAAACTTTAAATGCTCTATTACTGAATTGCGTAAAAGAAGCATCCTTATAACTTCAAAAATGTTAATCATATTGACTAACGGTTTATTGCTTCGCATTAAGCGTCTCATTTTCAATTAAAATAAAACTTTCAATTGAAATTTGGATGAAATACAGGGTCATGAAGAATCGAACAGTGTTGAAAATATGATTACGAATATCTCGGCAACTCATGATCCGATCGACTTCATTCTTTAAGCAAGATGTATGTTTTTTTTTATTGTCTTTTATATCGAATCATTAAATAAACCATTTCGAAAATTTTTATATACCTTTTCTGAGAACGAATATTTCGAAAGTCCGAAAAAAAATAGTTCCGGATAATCGAGGTTACTGAAATTCATTAAGTTTCTTCCCATTACTAAATACTAAGTACATGCCAAATTTCAAGTCTCTATCTCAATTTGTTCGGGAGATAGAGCGTTTACACACACACAGACACACAGACAGACAGACGGACGGCAATTTTTTTTTTCTAAAAATATGTTTTTAGGAATCTCCAGTGTCTGAAACGTGTAAATCCGTCAATTTTTTTTTTTTTTTGATTTTCAAAACGATTACAAGACTTACTCTATACTACGTATGATGGGTAAGTAAAACGACGGACTTTGCCTAAGATGCTTTCTCCTCATCAATCTAAGTAACAACGAATAGCAAGGGATTGTACCACTGTCTTATTTTTACAACAGCCTGTACCGATTAAACTAATGGAAGTTTGAACCGTTTTTTTTTTTAATGTTTTTTACATAGGCTTAGAGAAACACATATTTAAGATTGTATAAAAAAATATAATTTTTTTCAATGCTTTCTACGATAAGGGTTTATAAATCTAGGTTTAGAAAATCCGTAATTCATTAAAAACGTGTTATAAGTTATTTGTACAAGTTGTAAAATAAATAACATAGCATGATACTTAAGTGTTTTTAAATTACTGCCAGTTCATTCACTGGGAAATTTTGTGTTTATTCACTAGTAAGAACTGTTCATTTACTTGGTTTTTGTATAGTATTTTATTAGTACACCCCAAACATCCTTCAAAAATTAAATATAAATTTATTTGAATGAAATATATTTTTTTAATCATTTGTATACACTGTTAAAAATTTGCAGCAAACTGTCCAGTCATTTGACCGTTTTTACAGAAAACGGTTACACAACCGTAATTTAACTCTATTCTGAACATATTATTGTCCATATTATAGTCAGAATAGAGTTAAATTGTGGTTATGTTACCATTTTCTATAAAAACGGTCAAATGACTGGACAGTTTGCTGCAAATTTTTAACAGTGTACCAACACATGTATTTGCACTGTCAAACATCAAAAAGTACGCTTTATTAATTTAATACTAGCTGACCCGCCCGGCGTTGCCCGAGCCCGTGTAATAAACTCAAATATTTAAAAAAACGAAACTCTGGCCAATGTTTCCGATGGCTTAGACACCGTATACCGGGCACGCTCGCATGCTCCGGAAAATCTTTTATTTCCCCCATCCACCGCCAGGGGAGCAACCTCTTTCGGAAAGAACCTCTGAGACAGGTTAACGTTGCCTACGGTACTGTATAGTAGGCGTGCGACAAAATCGAGCTGGTTTTGAGAAGATGGGAACATTATAAGCCGTGTTATTGAAATAAGGCACAGTTAGAGAAAATAATCATGAGTCAGGCGCCGGGTGAAGGGGATGTTCAAGTGTCCTTCAGAAAATGACTAATTAGGAGGATTACGATGCATCTTTAAAAATTCGTTCGTTTGCTTAAGCTAGGAACTTAATTACAAATTTGCCTTAAATTATTCTTCGGAAATACTGGTAACCGCTACTCATAAATTTACTTTAATGTTATAGAAGGTGACTATTGAGTTAATTATGTTTGGAATCATTTGCGTTGAAATCGGAAAGTAGTTGCGGAGATACGAAAACGGGGCATAGTTAGAGAAAAAACTTTGAAGGAGGGGCCAGGGGAAGGGGGGGGAGAGGATGTTCAAGTTCCCTTCAGCAAATGACTAATTAGGAGGACCACTATGCATCTTTAAAATTTCGTTCGTTTGGTTAAGCTAGAAACTTAATTACAAATTTGGCTTAAACTATTATTCGGAAATAGTGGTAGCCTCTACTCATAAATTAAGTTTAATGTTATAAAGGGTGTCTATTAAGTTAATTATAATGTTTGGAATCACTTGCGTTCAAATCGGAAATACAGTTGCTGAGATATGGAAACAGTGCATAGTTGGGTAAAAAACCTTGAAGGAGGGGTTGGGGGGAGGGGATGTTCAAGTGCCGTTCAGCAAATGACTAATTAGGACAACCACTATGCATCTTTTTAAATTCGTTCGTTTGGTTAAGCTAGGAACTTAATTAGCAATTTGGCTTAAACTATTATTCAGAAATAGTGGTAACCGCTACTCATGAATTTACTTTCATGTTATAGAAGGTTACTATTGAGTTAATTATAATGTTTGGAATCAGTTGCGTAGAAATCGGAAATATAGTTGCGTAGATACGGAAACAGGGCATAGTTAGAGGAAAAACTTTGAACAAGGGGAGGGAGGGAGGGGATGTTCAAGTTCCCTTCAGCAAATGAGTAATTAGGAGGTTCACTGTGCATCTTTAAAAATTCCTTCGTTTGGTTAAGCTAGAAACTTAATTACAAATTTGGTTTAAACTATTATTCAGAAATAGTGGTAACCACTACTCATAAATTTAGTTTAATGTTATAAAGGGTAACTATTAAGTTAATTATAATGTTTGGAATTACTTGCGTTGAAATCAGAAAGATAGTTGCTGAGATATGGAAATGGGAAATAGTTAGAGAAAACTTTGAAGGAGGGCCCCGGAGGGGGGGGGGATGTTCAAGTGACCTTCTGCAAATAACTAATTAGGAGGATCACTATACATCTTTAAAGATTGATTCATGTGGTTAAGCTAGGAACTTAATTTAAAATTTGGCTTAGGCTATTATTCGGAAATACTGGTTAATTGTTTTTTAGAAATACACCTTGAAGCAATGAATGCTGATTTTTACGATAATTTAGTAAAAATGGAACTAAATGGAGAAGTTCGGGACATTATTACTGAGATATTACTGAGAAACTGAGATTTAAAATAGCGGTATTCTATATATAAAACAACAATTAAACGCTACGGGTTAAAATTGTTAAATTTAATTAGACCCCTACCCATCGCCATTCCCGCAAATATATAACAAATAATCTCTTAAATAAAGTTTTCTGTAATAATAGTCTCTATCATAATAATATATGTCGTGTTTTAAAAGAACCTTAAACCCAGATCATTATAATGAAGAAAAACGTGCCGCCGTGAGTAGATGGAGCTGCATTAGTTTGGCTATATGCAGGTAACTGCAATCAATGTTGGCACTATTTCGTTATAAGTTCTTATCTATGCATCTGTACTCTGATTTATTTGATGTGTTCTGACGAGATATTCTACACAACCAACCAACCGATGAAAAAAAGCGTATTTTTAATGAGAGTTCTTTGTGCATTTTAATTAATATTTCAGAAAGTAATTAAAATATTAAAATTGTGATGTAATGTTGCACCAGGAGCGGGTTTGGACTGCCTAAATCTAAATTTCCAGCATTCTAGGTGGGCTAGATTTTCCTAGCCATCGCCAACAGACACACACACACACACACACACAGAGCGAATGAAACTTTCTTTTATTAGTATAGATAGATTATCAATCTTTTTTTTTGTGCTGAAGTGTTTATTTACTGGTCGGAATATCCTATATTATAGACCCTGCCGTCCATGAACTGCATAGAATTCTGTTTAAATAGGCCTAAGGATTAAGTATTTAATCCATTTTAAAAACACTTTCCAAACAATTCTATACGACAAATCACCAAGATAATATGACAGTCTATAGGGGATAAATATCCCGGCGTTGTAATCAATCATTAATGGCCCAGAGATAACATATCCAGCTTCAAAACAAGAGTTCCATCGTTCGAATCCAGCCAATTACATGTCACAAGTATATACAGTGTTCGGAAAATTAAGTAGAGTCAGTCCAATTTTTATTTTTTTAACTTGAGTAGATACAAACATTAGTACATCAAGTTAATTTCTGTAATTTATCAAAAAGTTGATTTAAATAAGGAGTCGTAACACTCATAATTTACTTTAATTCCTAACAATATTTTAAAGTAAGGCGAGAAATGAAAGCATAAATATGGAACACAAATCATTTAAAAAACTTTTGTTTTCATATTGAAAAATGATAAATATTTTTCTTAAAAAATACACTATAATTTTAAAGAATGTTTTATATATATATTTTTTTTTTGTGTGTATGTTTCATTCGTTTTGTAATAATCGCACTACATTTATTTACCTCGTCAAAGAAAAAAAAGTCGTAAATATGTTTGGTAAATTAATCTCTGATTAAATTAAAAATCGATCTGTAGTAATTTAATTTAATCTCCTAGAAAAATCCAGTGTTTCTGAAACCTGAATCAAATAAAAAAACTGTTCTTTTAATAGAAGGAGAAAAATTTTAGTGAAATGGGATCTTTCTACGATTAAAATCGATACTGTCTTTTAAATTTTCAAATATGGTATAGATATAAAATTTTAGATTTTTTTTCATTTCATAGATTAATAAGGATTTTCTGATAAATTTAAAATGATAACAAATTTCTTTCTTTGAAATGAATAATATTCATTTAATTTAGAATTTGTAAAATTGAAAACGGAATAAATTTGAAATTACCTATTTAAATTTTACAATTGTGTCGTTTAGCTAATTATATATCGGTAAGCCGTATAATTTTAATAGTCTTTAATTAATATTTCTCGTACAATTTACATTCGTTAAACGTATGAATTTTCTTCATACGGTAAAATAAAAATGTTAAAAAAAACACAAACAATTTAATGTGTGTATATATAGTATATCTATATAGCATATATACGTATATATCTATAGATGTGATTCATATATACAGGGTGTTTCCCAAAGGACCCCTAACATTAAAAATGAATAACCAGGAAACGGTGATAGATAGAAACACGAAACCAGAGGTATGTTTATTAAAAATATCGTAAGAATCATATACATAAATCTCTAAATTTAGTTAAAAATAGCACCGATAGATGGTGCTGAGAGCGTTAAGAATCTCTCTAAAAAGAGTTCAGAAGCATAGAAAGACTAGTCGTCGAAGATTTCGCCATTGAAATCTGACCGCTATTAGCGTAGAGTGAAAATAATTCTGAAAATGATGTACACTGTGGAGGAACATGTGTTTATTGTGTTGGAGTACCACCGATTAAATCAGAGTCCTGCTGCCACAAGGAGAAGTTTTCAAATGCGATTTCAAGTCGCAAAAGGCACAGATGAGAAAACAATTCGTGAGCTTTTCAAAAACTTTCAACAAACAGGCAACGTGGCCGATGGGAATTATTTTCATTGTATGCTTATAGCGGTCAGATTTCAATGGCGAATCCTTTGACGTCTAGTCTTTCTATGCTTCTGAACTCTCTATAGAAGGATTCTTAACGCTCTCAGCGCCATCTATCGGTGTTATTTTTAACTAAATTTTGAGATTTATATATAAGATTCTTACCATTTTTTTAATAAACATACCTCTAGTTTCATGCTTTTATCTATCACCGTTTTCGGGTTATTGATTTTTAAAGTTAGGGGTCCTTTGTGAAACACCCTGTATATATATATATATGTCGTATATCCATAAGTTCCCCGGAATAAATTTAATGTTATTCGTGGATCATATAAATTTGATTTAACCCATATTTTACCCTCATCCTATATATACAGCGTTTATTAAGAAATTCTGAATTCTCACCAGAAAGTTCGATTAGTTTCTATTGCTTTATATATTACTGGTTATTTCGTGAATAATATAAATTAAAATTGCTATTCAAATCTTTCTGGTCGGAATTTTTGAATAAAAAATCCGCCTGATTTATCTTCGATTAGGTGTGATGTGAATATCGTCGCTACCACGTCAAACTATCGAATATGAAAAAAATGCATTTTGTAATAGTTTTAAAAATGGGCCGATTGTCACCACTAAATTTTATTAGAATTCTTCGTCTGGTAAAAATACTGATAAGATTTCTGTGTTTACTTTTATATTCAGAGATGCCGATTTCTTACCGGAAGTTTTGAGCAATAAATGTTTATTTTAAATAATCACGAAATGCCTGTCATTAACTCATTACTGCTGGTTGGTACGAAAACTTGTCATTTAAGTGATAAGAAAGTTTTAAATAGAACATCAGTATCTTACTAAAAAAAAATTCATATTATCTAATATGAAACTATCAGAGATTCAATCAGTTAAAATAACAGTGCGGGAAAACTGGTGTCAACTGGTATCGAAGTAATAAAACAAGTGTAAAATATGTCGTCGTTAATGCGTTAAATAAAACAAAAATTACTATTTGAAATTTCTAATGTGTATTCGAAATTTCTGAGTGGAAAAGGAGGTAATACTGGCAACCCTGGTGAAGAATAACTATAAAAATTTAGTGGTGAAAATCGGCCCACTTTTAAAAGTAATGGAAAATGCATTTTTTCACATTGGATAGTTTGATATGGTAGCGACGATATATCATCATAGACGATGACTTCACGGCGGCGACGTAGGTAATCCAGCATATTACACCGTTAAAAATTTGCAGCAAACTTCGACAATTTTTAAAATAAACGGTTAGATAACCGTAATTTAGCAATATTTTGACCATAATATGTGCAATAATATGGTCAGAATAGAGTTAAATTAAGGTTATGTAACCGTTTTCTATAAAAACGTTCGAATGACTGGACAGTTTGCTGCAAGATTTTAATAGTGTACCACTAATTTTAAAAATATTATTTTATCCTAGTTAATGACTGTGATTATTTAAGACAAAAACACCATTTTACAGTTAGTTTTAGAAGTTTGCCTGATAACCCCCGTTTCTGTTAATGCCTATGTAAGTCATTCTACTAACATCTTCGAGTGTAATATCCTTACACCACAACCTAAAAAGTCTACAATATTTATTTGAAACATGACAGTGAAAAGTCCGACAGGATTTTTATTTCGCATACACACACACACACACATATTATATATATATATATATATATATATATATATATCAGATGGTGATAAAAAAAACTGTGTCGATATCTGCGTTCCTGTGACCGTCCAACGAACGGCTGATATTTGAGATATGCGGTTCAGAATGAGATGAAACTATTACAACGACAAGATTTTGACAATTAGAAAAGGCAATATATATCTTTTTTGTCATTGCAAAATGATTTACACTAGTGGTTCCCAATCTTATTTTCGTTACGCCTCACCTAAGCACCTCTAAAAATCAAGATGCTGAATGAAACATAATTAAAACGTTCAACACTTATTCACAAGAAAAAAAGCCTTTAAAGGACATTAATCCTTTCGTAACGAACTTCCCGTATGCTTCTTTATGTTCTTAAGTTCGAATTTTCCAAATAATAATTTTCGCTTTGTTTAATTCCTGAAAATTGATGATTAGTTAAGATGGAAATAATCATGCGAAAATAGCAGTGTTAAACTCAAAGATTTTGAGCTCCTTACAAGGCACGTATACGTGCCGCTAATTGCAAAACGGTTAACAATGACAAATAAATTCAAAATTTTTCCTATTAAACAGTTAAAATTTTGTCACAAATATGTTTTTATACAGCTCTGTAAATTCAACGAAATACATCTTTACATTTAGATGTGTTCTCTTGTTTTATGTCAACTCATCTCAATGGGAAAAAAGTATTATATGATCTGTTATTTTTACAAAATTTCTCAAGTAGTGTCCCACATTTGGTATTAAATTTGACAACAATAATGTATTTTATAATTATTAAGAAAAATCTTATTAATAACAGATGGGACTTTTTTGGATACCAATATTTCTCTATGAATAATACAATACATAAAAAGCATCTCTGTATTATTATAAATTTTAACTATCGCGATTTCTGGTATGTTACCCATGGCTCAAATAAATCGGTTTCGAACCAGATATTTTATTTAATTAAATGTAACTCATTTCTACTTTGTACTTATTTAATTTATTTATAAATAAAATTTCTGGTTCGAAACCGATATTTCAGCCGTGGGTTATAGTCCAGAAATTACCGTACCCATTTTATTTCTTCATCATAACGTATTAATGTGTTATTTTCATAAAAGTGTTATGAAAATAAACTCCCCTGCAGGTTAACTTTTCCCCATTATCGCAAATTGGTCGTCATATATATACTTTTCTATGAGGCCTGCAATTTATATCCTCCTCTGATATTCATTTGGGTATTTTTATTTATATAAGGTTGGTAGTAGCTAATTTAGATAGATATTCTTTTAAGTTAAGTGCTCTCAAATCAGTGACATTTATATAACTCTTTAAGTAATTCCTTGTGTAAATCCTTCTCCGTGTGACATATTGCACAGCGAATACAACTACAGGGCTAATTCAATAAATGGGTGAAAAAAATTCTGTAAAACACTAAAATAACAGAAAAAAATCATATTTAAAAATATCAAACTGTTAAACAGTTTATTCTTTCAAGATAATTCTCAGTTGCATAGCAACTTTACTCCCTGTATATGAGTATTTGTGTATCACATTTTAGAGCTGCCATAAATGTTTATTATTTTTTTTTTTAATTTTCGCATTTTTTGAACATTGTAATTTAAAAATTTAATAAAAAACTTATTTTTCACTTTATTTTTGAAACTTGCATGCAAACTTTCTATTAAAATTTACAACATTACTCTTCCAAAAAAGACAAAGGACGGGGAAGAAATGATTTATAGCTAATCTGAAAATGTCCCCCCTCTTAAAATCAAATTATCACCTTGAGGGCGAAATCTCCATGGGTGACCCCACTGACCTACACAGCGAAAAAAACAAATGGCAAAAAAAAAGTACATGTAGCACTAAAATGAATGACTTAAAATGAAGAGAAGTAAGGTTTAAAACAAGAACGAAAAATCATGCGTCAAGCATAGATTATGTAACACTTTCCAACACTTCCAAAATAATTTTACAAATCATACTGTTTAATAAGCTGAAAGATAACATCTAAGTAAACAATTTGGAAAACTTATAACATATTTAAAAACATAATTTCAGGAATTTCCAACATATACAATATTCGGAAAAATATCCGAATACTTTCATTCAGCCCTGTATAGGATCTATAGATTTGTATATATACTACATAGGATGCTAAATTTTAGTTCAGTTAAGAAACTCGTAGCACAGTTTAAAATTCTCCTTCTGGAGTTTCTGTCAATAAACGGAAATGTGTTCGCGAACTTTTGTGCTTCCCTGTATAGGATCTACAGAATTTATACACACCACGTAATAAACAAAAAGTGAGTTAAATTTAAAATCGCATTCAGTAACTTAAAACGCACTTCCAGGAATTATTGTTAACAGACAGTAGAGAATTATTTTGTGTGTCCCTGTAAACGAACGATGAATGCTATACACACACTATTCTGTAGTAAGCCTCTTGTAATGCACCTTAGTGATATATATAAATTTCAATGCGTTTAAAATAGTGAAACATTATTTAAATAAACCGCAGACGATTTTTCTCCATAGACGTAATGTAACGGAAGTCTTTTGACTGTCCCTGTAAAGTGTAAATATAAGTGCTATGCACACCCTATTCCATACTAAGCTTCTTGTAATGCACCTTAGTGATATATATCAATTACGACGTGTTTGAAAGTGTGTAACATCATTAAAATAAACCGCAAATGATTTTTCCCCATAGACCGTAATGTAACGGAATTCTTTTGAGTGTCCCTGTAAAAAAACTATAAGTGCTACACACTTCCGTTGAAATAGAGAACATGCTATAGATAACGACAATATCATATAAAAATTTCAGAGCAATCCGAGCATTTTTACGGCAGTTAGAGCACGGACAGACGGCAGACGGCAGACAAACCGAAGTCATAAACACTTTTCAACTAGGTTGGAAAGTGTTAAAAAAAGCCTAAACAGACAAAAAAATAATACGAGTTATTACGGTGGACTCGGAAACGCGATAGATAGTCGATGTAAAATAGTAGAGTGACTAAAGTATTCTTGCAGTACACGTGGACCACTCATTGTTTTCTTTGTTACGGTCTTTGCCATGTTCTTGGTGCTAAACGTACCATTTCAACATCATTTACAGTTTTTACTGCGTAGATAATTTTGCGATGACAAACTATGAGTGTTCTTGTTCGAAATTTAAAAAAATATGTCACTGTAACCCTAATTGTGAGAACTCAAGTGTTACTCTACACCTTTTTCCGTGCATAAACCCTAGAATAAAGTCATCGTGAATTTCATCCCGTTTCCTTGAAAAGTACAGTAAGTTTCTTTAACGACCATGCTGTATATAACGGGCGTGCATGTACAGGGTCTCCCACAAGGTATGCAGCGTCTAATATGTACAGATTCGGATAGAGCACGTCAATATGAGTATTTTGAATGGTAACAAGTGGGGTCCCCGAATATAGCGTGATAGTCTAATTACAGGATGAACGTTATCATAGCTGCCAATTTTACGCTTTTTTCCCACCACTAAAATTGTATAGTAAATTTTACCTTATTAAATCTCCGAAATCACGGGTTTCAATAAGGCAAAAATTTCTATAAATTTTTAGTGGTATCAAAAAAGCGTAAAAGTTGGCAGCTATGACGTTATTGACGAACCCGATAGTGGGTATTCCAAATAACGATGTATACAACATGAAAGATTCCCCAGATGATTATGCAAATTTGTGGTAACCGAAGACAGTAAAAGCGCGTCTGGTATGGAATATTTGCTTATTTCAGAAGCGAAACGGTAACGCAACAAAAACGAAACGATAACGATACAACCCTACTTTCCTAGCGAGTAACGCCCAACTCATTCTCTTCAAACCGCTTCTCTAGCTTTATAGTATGCCGCGGAGGGATATTGCGTATTTACTATCAGACGCGCTTTTACTGTCATTGGTTACCACAAATTTGCATAATCATAAGTGTTATATTCTGCATCTTATTGTATACAGTGTACATATTGTATATCTCTAACTAGTTGGCATCTGAACTTGAAATTTACGTTATCTTACGGGAAAAGTGGTGAAGAAGTAGTATATTTTTAAAAAATTGGTTACTACATATTATAATATACAACAATTAAACTCGCCTAAAGTTGCATGACTCGTTTATGAACCACGGTCCGTACAGAGTTACCACAATTTTTTAATAAAATTTTCGCCTAACTTAATTGCTAAAAAATATTACAAAATATGCTGTCAAACTAGACGATTGCTATATCGCCTTGTAAATTCCAAGGATTGTACGAGTTCCTAGGAGTCAACTAATTGCGGCTGAATAGACGAAAGCCATTGACACCAGAACAAAGAACATCTAACAACTTCAGAAAGATCTAATATCAATCGATAAAACACATACTGCATGTAATATTTGAATCTTTTGAAATACAAAATGAGTGTTTATATGCAATTACATCTGAAAAATATTTTTCTACATTTGTTTTAATTCATAATGCGTAATTCTTACTATTCTAACTTACTTAAACATAAAACAAATTTCGTCAGTTTTTCTCTTTTAAAATTGAAAAAATCCCACTCGTAACTTATTAAATCAAACAAAACATATAATGATTAATACAATAAAACCTCCATAATACACATTTCTAAATAGCGCGCACCTCTATTAAGCGAACACATTTTCAATCTTCAACATCTATATACATTTGTATGTTTTTTACCCTGAATAGCGTTCACAATTTTCGCGTTCACAAAATGTCCGTTATTTAGAGGTTTTACTGTATTTATATGTTTAACTTATTAAACTTTAATTACATTATTTTTTATGTCATGATAAATTTAAAAAAAAGTCTAAAACATACAGAAATGTTTTAAATAAGGTAATTATTAGGGTTTTCAGTATAATTTAATATCTCCTAATAAAACATTGATTTTCACGGTACATTGTATATCGATTTAATAAAATGAAAAATCTTATAATTAAAGAACCGTTCCAATGAATTTTACGAACGAAAAATTTATCTCATTTAAATGAAGATATTTGAAAATTAATTAAGGTATTTATCAAATAAACTTCCCTACTCTTTCTTCACTTGAATATTTAATTAAGGTTTTCTAACAATTTTAGAGCGATGTAATAGAAAAACTCCTTTTTACTGAATGTAGAAGAATATAATAGATAATTTGAATAAAGACAAGGTTTAATTTTTCGGACATCAATTATTACTTTTAAGGACGTTCGGATATCCATTCATCCAAAATAATTAAAAATAAGAACATATTTAAACTGACCTGTAACTTTATTTAAATAAAAATAACTTAATCATAAAAATTTATGTGTTTTACTGGCTAAACGTGAAATTGCAATTAACGAAAATGTTTTATGGTCTGTAAAATCTAAAAAAAATATTTTTCACAATGCATTGAAGGACCTGATTTCATGGTACATTATACAACAATGTAATTAAAAAATGTTCTAATGCGGTTTGTGAAAGAGAAAAGTTATCTTATTTTTATCAACAAGAAATTGGACGAAAATTAATTAAATTATTTATAAAGCGCACTCTTTATTTTTCAAAAATACTTACATGTACTGTTTTAAATATCTTAATTAACACATTTTCAAGGATTTGGCACAGATGTAATTGGAAAACTTTTACTAACTTAATGCAGTAGAATATTATACATAGGGTAATGAAAAGCTCTGATGCATATAGAAAATGACATTTTTTTCTATTTAGATACTTAAATTTTGACAAAACATGATGTAGTTATTTAGTTATACAAAGGGTATTTTTAAAGTAAGAACCTTTTAGAAATAAAAAGGAAACAAGTATAGTTTCCTTACCAATTTCATTTTTATACGAAAGCCTGTACCTAAATCTATTTATATAGGTAATTTCCGCCAATATTAAGGCACTTTTTGAATTCCCTTTTCATAGAAGCCTGCGCCTAATTTCATAGCCGCTGCATCAGGGCAGTTTTCACCTCATCATTGATAAGGACGAAATCCTAAAGCGTCTGTCCTGTATCACTCGTTCGTCAACTTTTTGAACCAAATCTTCAGTAATGACTGTAGCTCGCCTACTTCTGTCCTCATCATGAACATTCGTGCAACCATTTTTAAAGGCTCTAACCCATCTCTGTACCATTCTACCGGTCAAAATGTGTTGTCCGTAAACCTCACAAATCTGATGATGAATTTCATCCACTTTCACGTCTTTAGCATTAAGAAAACGAATCACCGACCGTATTTCATGAGCGGCGTGATTCACAATCGGCAGAACCATTTTACATACTTAAAAACAAACATTAACACGAGCGAATGATTCAGTAATGGTGCCTGTGGCTTGCCAAAAAATGTAGGTAAACAGCGCGCACGCGCGGAAATGCTGACCGCGGCCCCGCCACTTCGGAACTTCAGAATGGTACTTACTTTAAGAATACACTTTGTATTTGTTCATGTGCTGATTGATTATTTCTAAACACATAGTGTACACAAAGTATTATAACATCGATTTACGTGTATAAGGTAAAGCCAGGAGAGATGGCGCGGTCGGAGAGATTGCGCACATAGAGGTTCGGGGGGAAGGAGTAGAGTGGGCGCGCAGCGACTCCAGGTACTTGTACAACAACAGTAGTGGAGTGTCTACTTGAAAGTGCACGTTGATTGCTTTGAGCATCTAAGATAAAGTATTGCTATTTTGTTTTGTTTTCCCAAAGTAAGTGCTTGAATTTTCATAGCTATTCATCAGAATTTCTTTACAATGTCAATAGTACAAAATATTTTAAACTTAAACGATTTCTCATGAGCTACTAATCTAGACTAACAATGTGAACATCAACGGTTCGTTTCAGAAGAGGTCATGTTTAAATAAAAGGCCGCGCAATCTCTCCTACCGAAATTGGAGAGTTTGCGCATCTGTTAATTAGGAGAGATGGCGCAGTGTTCCCATTAATTTCTATGCTAGGAGAGATTACGCAGCTTATTGGTAAATTTGCATAAAAAAATGAAAAATGAAAATGGACTAATTTTAAGTTAAACATGTTATTAAGTAACATAATTTTATTTTGTAATCTTATCTGGACTTGCTTTTTCTGATTTTTTAATTTTTTCCCCTTAATTAAAATATTTTAATCGTTTTTAAAATTATTTCATTTTTCTGATTCTTTAATCATTAGGTTGAAATATTCACTCCTAATACAATAATATTTGTTCACAACAACCTTACAGCAATGTCATTTAAGTGAAATTATCATTGTTAACAATTTAATTGCAGTTCTTATTAGTAACAATCTCTCCTACCCATGTGCGCAATCACACCAACCCTGTAAGGACAGATTGCGCAAAATAACTTTCTTGGTTTTATTACAACTGTACTATTAAATTGCAGTATAACAACAAAATAGCAAAGGAAATGCATAAAAAACAAATGAAGTAAAAATTATTCATGAATAGTTTAGCAAAAAAATAATATTTAGATTTGTTATTGCTATTCTTTTGAATTGTGCGCAGACTATCCTAGCTTTACCTTATGTGTAAGTAAACACGATAACTCCAAAACAGTACTTCCGATGGAGCTCCTGTTTGGCGAATTTGTTATTAACTACCGTCGTAACAATTGTATATATTTTCGTACAAATTAATTAATTAATGCATATGTAAACCATTTTCAAACCATTTTGCAACCAATTCTATAGGTAAAATCACCAAGGAAATGTGGCAGAATATACGTGACAATTATTGTGGTGATGTAATCAGTAGAGCAAAGGTAACGTCTTCAGTTCCAAAACGAGAGGTCCAGTGTTCAAATCCAACCGATTACATTGTGAAATTTTCTTATATTTATATATGTTATAAAGTTCTATTAAATATTTGTAGTAAAACTGTACATACCCTGGAATACTTAATTCAGCGTTGTACTTCCAGTGTAATTAAATATATGCACTCAGTGAACATAATATTCAATAAATAAATATTACTAGTTTATATTAATTATTCATATTATAAAAATGTAAATTGCAGCATGAAATACTTTCATATATAATAAAGGTATAAATTATAAAATTTTTAAGAGATAGGTTACATAATAAAGTGATAAAATACATACGATAATTTTTTGAACGATAATTAATTGGTGGCATGTACAAGAAACTGAATAGATTATAAAAGAATACTAAATAACGATGGTAAAGAAAATGAACAATTCTAAAGCATAAAGATAAAGGAGTGGGTAAAGTATAAGGGGAAAAAATCCTATGAATGAAAGATGCTACCACAAAAGCTGGAGCTAATTAAAGTGAGAGAATCTTATTTTTAAGGATGTCAAAGAGATAAATATATAGAGGGAAACTGTTACATTACATGAACAACTTTTTCTACAGTAGGAAAAATATATTTGCGATGCTAATTAACCACAAAATTTATTATCTTCATTAAAAGGAGTTTTAAGAAGCTGATATTTAATAAAAAAAATTCTAATAAATTATCAGATTTTGATAAAATAAATCCTATTCATGACACTACAAAGGATGTGAATTTCTTTTCACTTTGTTAAACAGCGTACAACCAACAGAGTTAAAAATGTGTCCAAACCGGGGATTGAACCCAGATACCTTGGTATAGCGCACCTAGTGCTTTACCATTTAAGCCATCCGGACGACATCCAGTCTGGCATTTTTCGCCACTTATATACGTTGGCAAGGCTGCAACTTTGCAGAGCAAGATGGAATGTCATACATGAGCACACTACTCAGTGGCGTACATGAGACGAATACGTTCCCAGCATCGGATAATATATATTTAAATTTCCAATTAAATTTTCAGCAGACTGAAACTACACCATAAATCTTTAAATGACACTACAAAGGATGTAAATTTCTTTTCACTTTGCTAAACAGCGTACAACCAACAGAGTGAATAATGTGCCCAGACCGAGGATCGAACCCAGATACATTGGTATAGCGCACTAAGTGCTTTACCATTTAAATCATCCGGACGACATCCAGTCTGGCATTTTTCACCCTTATATACGTTGGCAAGGCTGCAAGTTTGCAGCTCAAGATGGAATGTCTTACATGAGCACACTACTCATTGACGTACATGAATCCCATTCCTTAACAAATTTTAGTGTATAAGATGAAATGTCATATTTATTACAGCATGAGAAAATAAAATTCTTGATTAAACACACCCGTGGAAACTTATGTTTGACATTACATTCTAAATAAATTATTACGTTATTCTAGAAATACAGTATATTCCACAGTATAACGTGAACTTTTCAAACAAGAAAATTAGTCAAATTTTATGAGTGTGCACTATACGCCGCACAGTGTACTATAACCTTCCAAGGTTTTGTACCTCCTTCAAACAAGCAAAGACAAGTTGGTCTTTTGGGGGAGAGGGGGCGGGGTAAAAATGTAAAAAAAGCAGCAAATCTCATATTTGTTTTTGCTTGATTCGTAAACTTAACTAAATGCTGAGTTCTTATTTCTAGGATTTGAAATGACTGATTAATTTTTGTTGCTGAAATCCTAACTTGAATATGTGTGTCTCTTACTTGACAGCATTTATTTGTTGATTAAATTTGTTTATTATTACTCTTTTTTTTTAGCGAAAGCAATATAATACAACCTATGAATTTGAAAAAAACCCATATATATTATAAATTTAATCATGGACGTAAAAGGATTAAAAAATATATGTAAATTTAATTTATAAATTATTCAAAAATAAGTTAAATTTAAACAGAATGAATTTTATAAGTATTATAAAAATCTTATTAAAATCTTACTTAAAAACCGCCAAATCTGTAGCTGCGGTGGCGTTAATACGTAAGTACCAGAAAATTATATCGTGATAAGTTTACTCCTGTTCAGCAGTATAGTCTGCATTAAACATTATGATGAACATTTTATAATTCGTGAAGATAGAATTAATTTGATGGTACTGTACTTATGCCGAGAAAAAAAAATAATTCTTATGACGGATTCGTATCTTACTGTAATGAAAATATTCTGGCATATTTTAATGAATGTTTGCTTCCAAAACGAAAAGAACCAATTGATCGTTGGAAAAAAAAAAGAATCAGACGATAAACAGTTTTAAAAATGTTGCAAAGATGACATAATATCTTTCGAAGATTTTTCAATAAATACGCTACTAAATTTAATTAAATCTGGATAGCCTTAGTTAGAGGTGAGTATGTTTTGTTTATAAAATTAAAAGTAAATAATTACACCAAATTAGTAGTTTCATTTAAATTTTTAGTTAACTTAAGTATACAAATATATTATGAAAATAAATCTGTTGATCTAAGTTCATTTGAGTGGTTATTAGGTACTGAACACAAGTATAATAAATGAACAATTTTTGAAGATATTGTATATAAGTTATCACGCTATAAAGAAAACAGAAAAGCAAATACAGGCGAAATAGAGAAAATGGCTTATGGCGAGAGAAGGAAATTTAGCAACATATTTTCTGGCAAACTATTTGCTGTCTAATAAGCAATTTCTTTCAATATTTATACAAATTATTTAATATAAAGAAGCCATTTATCTATTTTTATATACAGATCGAATAAAATTGTATGTATAAATAATTATCTACATAAAGAAACATAAAAGTTCATTAGGTTTGTTTTCATAGCTGTGTATGTAATTTGGAAACATATTCACTTTCTGAAGCCCAAATTGCAAATAAAAAAATTAAAAAAAACTAGTCGTTGGGGGCCACCGTAATACTTACCCATCATGGATATGCATAATGTAAAATATTAAAATAAAAATGTGTAAACTACTTATAAAATGCATTTCAATTCAAATAAAATCGTGGCTTGATGACGTCATAAACTTTAAAGGCTCGATTACTGAATTGCTTGAAAGAGGTTTTTCCTTATAACTCTAAAAATAATAATCCTATTAACTAGCGGTTTATTGCATCTGATTAAGCGTCAAATTTCAAATTAAAATATATCTTTAAAGTGAAATTTGGATGAAATACAGGGTCATGAAAAATCGAAGAGTGTGGAAAATAGGATTCCAAATATCTCGGCAACTAATTATCCGATCGACTTCATGCTTTATGCAAAATTTGTTTTTTTATTGTCTTTTATATTCATTTCTTCAAATAAACAATTTCGAAAAATTTTATATACCTTTTATCAGAACGAATATTTCGAGAGTCAGTTCGAAAAATAGTTCCGGTTAATCGAAGTTATTGAAATGAAATAGGCTTCTTCCCATTATTACGTACTAAGTACATACCAAATTGCAAGTCTCTATCTCAATTTTCTCGGGAGATAGAGCGTTTAGAGACACACAGACACACAGACGGACGGCAAAATTTTTTTTTCTAAAAATATGTTTTTCGGAATCTCCAGTGTCTGAAACGTGTAAATCCGTCAAAAAAAATTTTCGATTTTAAAAACGATTACAAGACTTACCCTATACTACGTATGATGGGTAAGTAAAAAAGAGTAACAAGGTCTCTACAGTTGAAAAATATCGATTTCTCCATTTAAATTTATATTTATTGTATTTCGGTTAAATAATGGTATAGAGGGGAAAAAGGGAAAAAAGAATTGATTTTGTAACGTTTTTGTCAGATTTATTATAATTTTTGTATGTGTATTTATTGTAAAATATTGTTTTTAGGAAAAATTAAGTCAATGTTCTCAATCAAATTAATTAACAAACATCATTTTTTTTAATTTAAAACTTTAAATTTTTTTAAAACTAGTTTATTTCACGATTATGAAATTTAGTATTATTATTTATGTAATTAAAAATTATAAGAGAAGAAATTCAAAACACATGTCTTTGTTAAATCTTTCTACTGGGATACATTAACAGGACGGTTTCTTGTTCGTGATGTCACTAATACTTGTGTCAGGGCCAGTAAAAAGAATACACAGTGCCATCTCGGAGGCTCTGACTGATGGCAGAGATCAGTTATAAATTTCAGTTTCAATACTGAGATACTTAATGCTGATAAAGATATTTAATGTTGATTTATTTAGATATTTATTACTAATATATTTAGATATTTAATATTGATGTATTTAGATATTTAATATTGATGTATTTAGATATTTATTATTGGTGTATTTAGATATTTAACAAAGTTGAGAACTTAAATATTTGGTTTAAATATAACATTATTTTAATATTTGGTTAATTTTTCAAACTTTACAAATTAGAATGTACATCGTTTGTGAATTTGGAAATTTTAAATGTTATATGCTCTGACGATTAAAACGTCCCAATTTAAAAATTTGCTAACATTTATATTAATTTTTTAAAAGCATATGTTTCATTTGTTTATGTTTTTAAAAAGAAATTGCTGTAGTACTTGTAAGTCATATATATTTCACCTGCGTTGAAATGATAACATATTTTACTATCATAAATTTAGATAGTGTATCGTTTTTATTTATGTGCCATCTCTTCAACAAATATATTTTATAGATAATTAAAAGCTTCAAACTTTCTTTGATTTTTACTAGATACAATTACACTTATCCATGATTTGTAATATAAATATGTTTTGGGAGCAGATTCATCTTTAGTTAATAAAACTTATAATAATGAAATCTTAGTAATAAAATCTTATAATAAATTAATAAAATCGTAATATAATTAAAAATAAATAAAATTTTGTTAGAACTGTCGTGCATCAAATATAACTTAATACATCAGTATAAACTAAATTTCCAAATGGATGACCTAAAAATCTTTACTTTTGCTCATTTTCAATACAATATTCAGTTAAATAAACTGCGGTACTTATCAGACATCTTTATTATACTTGCATCTTAGTTTTGTAGTTATTTTCATATTTTTTAAATCTAATTATTATTGTTAAATCGGTACATTATCTGACTGATATATTTTAGCAAATAGAAAGAGAAATTAAAAAGGAAAATACGTTTTAAATTTTATTATTTATTAAGGTATTTTGTACATTGAGTATTTATCATATGTTCATAAATATCGCCATTCAGGTGTAATTTGATGAAACTGTTTTGCCAGTAAATAAGCTATGAAACTTATAGTTTAGAACAACTGTCTAAGAAACGATAGTTATAACTATTTGTCTGTCACTTCTTCGTTCTTTATACAGCAATAAATGAAAAGGGACACGTAGAACAATAAATCTTTTCCGAAGTTAATGATTGAAATACTGCTTTATCTGTTGTTCGAGCGGTGTTGAAGTGGCGAAATGACAATACAATACTATGTACAAGTGTTTGATAACTCAGTTGTATAATAAATCTATTCATCATTCTGTAAAAAAAAATGTTTTTACTTCAAACTGTTTTCCATGTAATAAAAGGAGCAAAACATTAGAAGATGATAAATTGTAACTGTCCAAAAAAGTTTAACAGAAATATATATTTCCATGAACTCAAAAATGAAATATAGAGTAAAACTTTGAATGGTAGAACATTTTAATAAAGACAAAAAAAACAAAAAGGTAAGAAAAGAATAAATGTTTAATCGAAAATGCATTTTGTGAACGGTTCGAGTTCAATACAAATATTTATTAACTTTAATAATTTACTATATCGACTATAAAATTAATAATTTAAAATGTTATAAATATGTTTTGGAATTCATATATAGAATTTTAAATAATACAATATACTGTTAATTATGAAATGAATTTAAAACAATGTTTGCAATTTATAGAAAAGTGGAGGCGAACATGCATGCCAACCGGCTGTTTCGTTACATTGTTTTGTTATAATAATCTTTACCTTATATACTCGCAGAAAATTATTACAAATTCTGTGATTAAATAAGACAAACATTAATAAATATTTGGAAATAACAGTAGCAAGTGACTCGTTGGCAAACAGGTTCGCTACCCTTTGTAGAGATCATAGATTGCTATGAAAAAGAATAAAGACGTTGTACACATTTTGTTGTTATATCTCATTCACTTTCATTGAATATTAGGTAAGCAGATTAAGTTAAAACATAAATATACTTTATAGAAGATGAATTTTGTGATATCGTTTAGTGTTTCTTACATTTCTTTTTCAAGTTTATTTTAATGTGTTCTTCTTTCAATCTTACCAGGAAACCACGCCGCTAGTGTAATAATGAAAAAAAAATCTAAATAAGCAGTTCGAATAGTTATTAATCGAAAGAGCATAGTGAAACGTGTTTCTTGTCGCATAACTCATTTGCTCTCGTCTCCCCGTTATCGAGATAAAAAGTCTTAAAATTTGCTAATTTATTGATTTAATAGAATGGTAGGTGGAGTGGATAGGATGAAAGGAGGAGTCGATAGGATGAAAGGAGGGGTCAATACGTTTTCAACATAAAGACATCATCAAATTCCTGTCACTGGTACATTTCCAGTTTAGTGCTAACAATGCCGCAATAATCCGACATAATTCAGCATGCCTGGTACAAGTCTGGATTAGTGCAAACTGGGCGACTTCCATCTGAAACAAACCTTGCAATTTTGTGCTTCGCAGGAGGTGGATACCATTTTAATCATTGAATTAGAATTAAGTTCATGAAATGTTCTTGGTGCCACTATTTTCTATGCTTCAGTCATTTCTTGGTTCAGTACCATATTTGTCAATAACCTTTTTTCCGGGCTTCTTTCATTTTTATATATCTAAATCTAAAAACGATTTGTATTTTATATTAATCACGCTTTTTCCCCTAAATTAAACAAATAAATTGGCAAACTTTAAGGCTTTATATCTCGATATCGAGAGACGAGGGCAAATGATTTATGTATTCGAAGACACCTTTCACTATTCTCTTTCGATTGCTACTTACTTAGATTGCTTTCATTATTACAGTATGGCGTGGTTTCCTGGTTAGATACAAAGAAAAAACGAGAATTTGTTCGCTAAACTAAATAAACTGAAAATCAATTAATATTACATCTTTAAAAATGCTACCTTTCTTGTTATATGAAGACTCGTTAATTATTTGCATTGTAGATGCTTTCATCCAACGTTCTTATTGTAATAATCAAATTACTCAAGGGTGTTTTTTTTACCCTTAATGAAAATGATGTTTTTACTGTTTATTTAATGAGAAATGCAAACTACAGAAAATTAGATTTTTAATTGTAAATAGAGCATTTTTAAAGTAATAATTTCAAAATGGATATTTACTTAATTTCTTTAGTGATTGTGAAGTTTATTTTCTATTTTGATATATGGAGTTGTACATTAGAAAAATGTTTATTTGAAACGATTTCAAAAATGTTCATTAAGTTTAGACAAAAGTAACATTTAAAATTTTAGGTTTAAATTAGCTCTGGTGTCGAAAAATAATATTTATTTTTTTATTTTTTTTACGTACAAAATAATACTATAATCATTTCAGTACTTGTATAAACTAAAAAATTAAAATTAAATTAAATTAAAATATTATATTCTTTTTAATAGACAACTTTACTTTAACTGCTGTACGTAGATAGAAAGTACTTAAATTTGGATATGAAATTGTTACCAATTTTACCTAAAATTGTTTACTTGAGTCCAAATTAATTATATCAAATTATAAAATTTGAATGACATGAATAGATATTAACTTATTTTGAATGGATTTTTAATTTGTCTCAGATAAAATACTTTTTATACATTTTATGAATTAAATGAAAAGGGTTTTCTATGTTATTAGTTATATACTTCTCAAAAAGTATTATAACTATACTGCTCCTTTTAGAATATTTAGGATCACCAAATTTTATTACCGTTTCATAATGAGACTTTTTAAAGCTATCAAAACTTTAAATTTAAAATTCATTGATTTTATCCCCTGTTTAAATCAAAAATTGCGTAAGTTACAGTACCGAAATTTGTTGAAGTTGTCGAATTTCGAGGTCGTACGGTCATCTTAAGTATATGTGATGAGATATTATTGATACAAATTATACGTAATTTAGCAGCATGTGAATATCACATGCTGTTGTAAATACATTAGTTGTATATTAGTTGTAAATAAATATTTTGTTTTGCTTTTGCTTCATGTACCAGAAAATTAAGTTTCTTTTTTGTATAGAATAAATAATTTTAACACACACATATATCTTTGTTTATTACAATAAAATGTTTCTGTATGTTTCAATGTGTTTGAATAATTTTGTTTTCCAGGGTTGCATTTTGAAAAAATTCAAAAATAATATAAATATTAATGGCGTCGAAAATATCTACATGAAGCACTTAAATGGTTAAGAACAAATGTATGAATAAAAGAACATATAATTATAAAGTAAAAGTTTAAGAAGTCTTTTTTTTAAATTATATATATATAAAAGTTAGATTTCTGTGTGCTACCATACATTTTTCAGTAAATGATTTACATGAAACTCAAATAATTCTATTAAAATTATTATTTTACATTATAGTGTAAAACAAAAGAAATTCTTACTCCTTTAGCAATTTTTTCTGACTTATTTTAGTATCATTAGAATAAGTTTTGATCTGTATTTCGTCACTGGTCTTGTATGATTACAAAAACAGCTTCATATATTTTGTTTTCTAAAAGATATATGAACATGCTTCATTTATTGAAAAGAACTAAAATTTCCTTTCTTTTGTCTATTGTTACGTCGATAAATGAAGTGTTGTTTCCTTCTGATTTATAGTCACAAAATCAATACCAAATGTCAAATGTGTTTTACTATTTATAATGCAGGGAGTTCCAAATAAAACCTTCGTATTTATTCACTGTAGAAACAAATGTTTCTTAACCTAGCTCTTATCTTTTATAAGGTTTACGGAAACATAATATAAACTCTTCCAAGTTACCAACGATGTTCTTTTACTTTAGAAGTCTTTGAAAAAAGGATTTTCGAGGATTAAATAAATATCTCAGAAACACAAGGTATATTTTGCTGGAAGTAATTTCCGGAAACATTTCCGTATAGGTTTTACAGTACTTTAATTAGTTTTCTCAACCCGAAATATAAAATTTCCAGATGCTATCAAGTCTAAAATAAACATTTTCATGCTCAAGAAACATGATTAAGTAACAAAATTAAGTAACAAAATTAATTAATTATAAAGTTAAATTAATAGCATTTACATTAACATTAAAATTAACATTATTTTGTGACTCTTGCTTGTATAAGTTCCGTTATGAAGCTGCAAATGTTTATATGAGAACTGACAGCATAAAAAAAGATATTCCTGGTAGAATAAAAAACGATTAATACACTGTAAAAGCTACTCAGAAACGTTTCCAAGAATTATGAAGCAGAAGCTTTTATTTCAGAAATACGTTTTTGAATCTCGGAATACTATTGGTTTCTATTGGTAACTCGGAGAATGTTATGTTATATTTTCGTAAACCTTAAGAAAGATAAGATATAGATTAAGAAACATTTGTCATTTTTAAAGTAAATCCGAAAATAACCAGATATACCTAAAGCAGGATATTTCAAACTTTTTCATGTCACGAAACACTTGAACCTGTAACAAAACTTTTACTGCCCATCCAAATCTATCGCTAATCTTCTACGACATACTGAATATTAAAAAAATAGAAAGTATACATATAAATATGCTGAGATCTGTTATGATTTTAATGTTATTTATTGACATATTCTTCTCACAAATGCAGTGTTAAGAACAGGAATTTTTTTAAGAATACATGAGAACTTACAAATGAAAAACAAAACAAAAAGATGTAATGTTAGTTACTTATATTTTTCATTTCAATCCTCTGTCTTTTATTATATATGTTAATTCCTTCTTTAACTATGTTTAAATTGCCTAACGTACATGCATACGCGCTAAAAACAAGGTGTTTTTAAGTTTATCCAGAAAGATCTTCCTAGATATAGCTAAGCGAATATATTCTTCTAAATTTTACAAAAGATCAGAAGTGTGAAAAAATGTTCAATAATTTTTTTTCGCAATTGAATCCATTTTTGAATCCATTGATTTTCTCGTGTCGAAAATTAAAAGATCAGTAGTCGTTTGTGTTGTTCCTCTTCCCCGATGATGGCTTTAAGTTTAAAGCCGAAACATGTAGGATTTTAGCTCTTTTATGAGTTTAAAACAATTTTTACACTGATTTTAGCAACTAATAAGCACAATTTGTACAATTTGTGTTTAAAAATTTTTTTTTCGGTTTACCTATTTTCAGTAGTTCAAAATGTTTACTCATTCTCTATTTTAATCATTTTCCTTTCAAAATAATATTTTCAACCCCAAAAAATTATCTGAAAATATGAGAATATACCCATGCTTCCCTACATATTATTATTAAAAGTGTTCAAAAAATGAATTCAAACTGCAATAAATGCAGTATAATTATACTTAACATCAATCCGAAGTAAGCCGTACTATTAAAAGGTTGCATTGAAAATAAACATATTTTTGCTAACTCATAAAATATTAATATACTTTGATTGAAATTTATAGCGGCACACTTCGGATATTCTCGAGGCGTTCCACTGTGCTGCATCACGCCGCACATTGGGCAAAATGTTACAAAACATGCGAAAAAATTGAATATTGAAAAAAATTACTGTTAATATCGAAACTAGAAAAAACATTCTGTACAGTGGACATTCAGTCATTCAGTGTCATTACTTCATTCTATACATTCTATACAGTTTCATTCTATACTGTGAATGGATACTTGAGGAAAACACAAGATAAGATATACGGAACACTAACAAGGAAGGTCTTCTTAAAGCACATACTCAGAATATTTTGAAAAAAATGCTAATGAAGCTACTCATGCACGTAATAAAGGATCAGTCAAATTTAGCTGCGGAATCCTAGTAAAAAAAGGGTAAAAAAATAAAATACTTTGGAGTATTTGGCGCAAAAAGACGCGATTTGGCGAGCAAAACTTTTTCTTCGCCAAATGCAAGTGACTTTAATAGATTTGAAAATGCCTGGTTAGATGAGTGTTTAAATGCATAGTACTTTATGAATTTAAATTTCAACGATTAAATAGTTTATAATTTTTTCTATAAGCTTATATAATATAAATATAAATTAAGTATTGATGAAGTTATTTAATTTTAAACGGTGTCGCTGGATGGATAAGTTTTAATTGTATTTTAACAGTAAATCTCGGATTAAGAACCCTCTCATTATACATTTCGATATTGAATAAGTCATTGTTTCCATGGCAACAAGACTTTTTTCTTATTGTCTTCGGCACTAACAATATCGAAGTCAAATTGGCAGTGCTCAGAATCGGACAATTAATTTTTAGTTTGGAGCATTTTTAATCAATTTAAATTTTGTTCTAAACCATAGAATACGATCGTTAATTTTCTTTAAATGTACATATAAATGTACAAGGTAAAACTGTAGTTATAAAAGTTTATTTATTTGAGTTAAACTTACTCAAACTAGTTCAGTATAAAGAGTATAAAAACGTTTTTCCTTAAAGTGTATTTATCGTAAATGCGCATTCTAAAAATTTCATTGTGTCGCCAACCCAGTGATAAATCGCCAAAACACGAAATTTTCATAATTTTTTTACGGACGTTATATCGAGGTTCGGCAGCAATTTTTTCTATAAACGTATATATCCTCATGAGAAGAATATTCTGTAATTTTTTCAAAATTTTCTGAGGATGCGTGTATGGAGACCTTCCTTGTAAGATGTGGAGCTTTACTGCCTCTTCCGGGCAGTACCCTGGGCCGTAGGAACTCGTATAAGTGAACTCCCGGCCCACGGAAGATGCTGAACATGCTGATTCAAATCATAAAACAATCTGTGAGGGACGGTACAGCTCACTAAAACAATCGTTTTTTTTTTCATAGTGCGGAAAGAAGTAACGCGCTGAAGCACAAACACAAAAAATGAGACGTAGTTGTTTTCCTTTCATGTTAACTTGAAAGTCATGTAGTATTTACTTACCTTTCATGTTGTATTTACTTACAACATCGTCGAAAAGTGCTTTTTTAAGGAAATCTTTATAATAAGTGATCAAAATTACGATCACCAACAGTAATACAAGCTGCGATATCGTGATTGGATAGCAATGTTGACTAGCAATGTAGGCAGTGGGTGGCATGCCGCCCGTGGTCTTATGCATCTGTAGGAAAACGTAATTTTTGCCTGTGTTTTCGTCTGCAATGGGATACTTTGCAAATGCCGTAGAGGCAGATATACTTCTAATATACGGTGTTGTTAATGGTAAAGGCAGGGCAACACTACTGCTGTATCAGGGAAGCTTTCCGAATGCGTATGCCGAAGCACAAAATGTTTGAGCGTTTGCACAGGAAACTTTGTGAAAATGGTTCATTCATCGTCAGCAATGACGGAAGGGGTTACTTGAGAACTATATGACAGCTACACATAAAAAAAAAAACTTGTGTCTTCTGTATGAACACACTACACAAGTACAAGAGCTGTTGCACGTCACGTTTGTGCCTGTGAGTCAACCCACCGTTTGGACACTGTTGAAAGAAGAACATTTACCCGCATTCCATATTCAGAAAATCCACGCCTTGTAAATGGGTGATAACCCTCTGCACGAGGCATTATGCCAATGGTTCTTGTAGCAGAGTGCGTTGGAGCTGGACTTTCCAACTCATGTATATTGAAACACACAGATGAAGCGACAGCAAATCAATACGCTACATATCCATATATTTCCAACAGTATTTCTCTATAAATTCCTGAGCAGTTATTGTAAACAATTTTCTCATTGACCAATATCTTCTACCAACGCGACTTGATTTCTGATTGCTGTAAGATGTTTCCATTGCTGTTCATAATCAACTGTGGTTTCAGCATGATGGCGCGCCAGACAATTTGAGCATGGGTGTTTGCAATTATCTCGATGCCACTTTTGGTGCACCCTGGTTCCTTGATTTATCAAGTCTAGATAATTTTCTATGGGTGCATCTGAAGACTCTCAATCATGAAACTCCAGTTGACTCTGTTGAGGTTCACGTCCCTCAATTATATATTGCGACTACCTTGCTCGTCGGAAATATGTGGCATCTTTACAGCTATTCGTCAATCACTTCATGGATGTTATCAAGCTTGTATTATAGCTGATGGTCCCAAGCTCGAGCATTTATTGAAAGCATTACTGTAAATATGCATTTTTCATTGTAGTAAAGAATGTTTGTTCCTTCATGTCTCATTTTTTTTGGATTTGTGTTTCAACGCGTCAATTGCGCCCATCCATTCCTATACAAAATATGTTTGTGTTAGTGAGCTGTACCCCGCATTACACTTTCTCCCATGATTTTAGTATCGGCCTGCATAAATGCGTAAAAAATAAGTTCTGTGCGACTGCACACCTCATACACACATTTAAGTTCAAACTAATAAATTTAAGTTTATTCTAGCGCATTTAGTTCGTTAATTATTTAATATTTGTGTTTCGTACATCTCTTGCATTTAACTAATTAAATTATAAACTTTGAGTTATTGAATTTTCACATGCAGATTGCTACTATATTTCTGATGGCATTTTATTATTCTAAATGCGGAATATTTTCTGAAAAACGACTGTGTAGTTGAACATAGCAAGATGTTAATTATTATTTTTTAATTTTTTTCAAGTTTTGATAAGTTGGAGAAGTAATAACTATGTAACATCTTTTTATTAATTTCTTACCCGAAATTAGACATTAGTTATGTAGCTTATACAGGGTATCCCCTCTTATCGTTGTTGAATAGTTAATATTTAAAACGCTAGTTTGTCCTATTTGCTATGTTTCGTTGCAAAAGAGCTACAAATAGTGTTATACATCGCATTAAAAAACATTTACATCAAAAAACTTATTTTTTTTTTATATTTAAGGATTTTAAATGATTATACGGTCCATGGATCATAAAAGATGTATTTAAAAAATTCTTATGCATGCTCTAAAAACATTTTATTAAAAACGGAAAATAAATAAAAAATCATTCTTTTACAACAAAAACTTACTGAGTTATAATGTTTTAATTTTATGAAATCATAGCTTTTTTTGCTACTAAAAACGGTTTTAAAGATGTCTCAATAACTCTCGTAATTTTAAAATTTAAAATGAATCGCCAAATGTTACTTTTTATGTAAATTGTAATGAAATTTCTGTAATGGGGGCAATATTGCTTTTCTGATGTTGTAAGAACATAAAATGGGGAAATTAAGGTGATTATCAGAGCTTTATTATCAACAATTTCATTAAAATGTAACAGTAAAAAGTTTTCATAATATTTTTAATACGTAGATAATTTAAGTGTTTTTTCAAATGTCTCAAAAAGTAAATAATTTAACAGGTGAAAAATGACCTTTTATTTTTAATCCATTTATCCAGGGCTTGATTAACCTCTAAAATAAGTAGAAGCACAGTATTATTTTTAGGGTCAGTTTCATTCGGGAAAAGTTTTTCTAATTTTATAAGCATGGAAATTCATCAGTGATACAAATTTTACTCCGAAGAATGGCTCTATAGTCCATTAAACAGTTTTTTTAAATGCTCCGTACATATACTCCAGATAGAGTATATGAAGATGTCACGTGATTGGTTAACAGCTCATTGATCACATTCAGATTTTACGGTTAGATGGTTTTCCTGAAGTAGTGTGAATTTTCTCTTGTTTTAAGCAAACTGCCCTCTCCAAAAAAATTAAAATGCAATCAAAAAATGAAAATGGGAATTACAGGTCGTACTTTGGATCCCTCTTAAATTTTAAAGGGGAAGCTCGTGCTTCAAGAGCCTTTTGGTTAATCAGTCCCTGTATTAACCTCTAAAGGAGCCTCCAAAGTTTAAAATCTGATATTTCTTCTTAAAATGAAACCAAATTAAGACTCCTAAAATGTTATAAGGGCCAGCAACCGAACTTTTGCCCTAATATTCCAATTATGGGTAGTCGGTTTCTAGGCATGTTAAAATATAACTAACCACGTGTACAGTATGAGAAAAGAAAATCCAAACGATGGCTGAAAGTTCAGTGCAAGAGGAAAAAAAAAACATTATCAATTTATTTCGTATAAAGATCCTTATAACTCTTGATAAGTTTTAATGTTTATACATTTTATGTTATTTATAAGTTGTGTGTGGTTTATTTTATCACAAGGGATCATGAACGGATTACAGTTGAACCTATCACTTCAAAATTCAATAGCAATGCAATAATTGTATTCCACATTTAAGTTTCGTACGCCAAAAAGAAGTGAAATATAAATTTTAATGAATTTTCAAGAAGTTACAGAGACATAAATTATTGAAAAATTATTCAATCAATGTTAACCTTTTCATTACGAAGCACGACTGACGTCTAATTTTATATTCAATCGTACCACAATTTACAAAGAATTTTCTTTGTGGAAATCTTGATATCTCTTGAAAATATCCTATTATAAGTGCATGGATTAAAGAAATGAGTGTATGGACTGCAGAGATTATTTTTCAAAAAGTGGTACTTATAGAATGAAATAGTAGTGTTGGTATGTACGGTGTTTTAGCACCGTAATCAAAAAGTTAAAGTTTATAATTTGAAGACGTCTTTCCGTTTGCAGCGCACGAAAACGCTAAAAATTAAGAAAAATTCATAAGTGTCATAACTCGGTAAATTTTTGTCTTAAAATAATCGATTTTTTTAATATAAGTTATGGAAAAAAGGGTCATATAGAAATCTAAATTTATTTTAATAAGTTTACAGTTCCTTGCAAAGAAAATGCCACATATAAAAGCTATATTTTATTTTATACTTATTTCGATTGGAAGTAAGTTTCTGTCAGCTGTTTTAGACAAAATTGCGCAATCTAAATTTTGATTCACCCTATATTTTTACTTAGGTTTTGAATATCTTAAAATATACCTTAGGTACTGTGACATATTAATTTCAATTTTTTTTTTTAATTTTCATTACTCTAAATTTATTTAAACATTCTATTATCATAGTTTGTATTTCAAGATGGAACAATAACTCGAGCATAAAAATTAAATTCACAGATAAAAAGCCCCTGCTTAATAAACATTTTAGGCGTAAGCAAAGCTGTCACTACCTTTTACTTATAACAAACGCATATATATATTTTTTTACAATTTTCTTAGGAAAATAAAATAAATATAATACACTCCAAGAAATACGTTACATTAAAAATTTCTCTTGAATACAGTATATATGGCTTTAGGAGCATTTTTTATTATTAAGAAACATGGTAAATAAAAAATAATAATAATCTCACAAAAATTAATTAAAATGCATTCATTAAGAAGTTTTATATTAATTTATGTGAGTTATATTTTTGGATGATAGCACAATTTGTTTATTTACGCTGTTTTAAAGGATTGCATTTTAGATAAAAGCACAAATGATTAAAATGCTTTTTATATTTGCGTAACCGTTTTTAATGAAATTTTCTATTTTCATTACAGTACAAAAACTTATTATTAAAGAAAACAATTCTTGAGAAATTAAGTATTTTATGTAAATCAGAATAAATAATACACTTAATCTCAAAAGTTACGCACACCAAGAAAATATTGTTTATTAGATAACAATACAAATTAAACAAAAACATAATATTTGCTTATTAAATTATGTATAAATATTTAAATAAATCATACAAAAATGAATAAATGCGTATATTATCATATCTTTATTAATAATCATAATGTCTGAAACTATACAATGCTTCAAAGTTTAAGCACAATAGAAAAAGAAGACATTATTTAATACTTTTACATTATGCTATTTATTAATAGTATTTCTCTGACGCATAAAATAAACTAGTACAGAATTCTGAAATTCATCTTTGTAAAACAATATAAAATACACAAACAATGTGAACAATTACCTAAAAGATGGCTAAAGTGCTTTAATAGATGTTAAAAAAAATTACAGTAAAATCATCAAGTACTTTGGGATACGCACCCAACCTTCCTCAGGATTCAAGATCTAAACTGTTGCTATTAACTTCACTTGTCTGGATCTCACTCGTAAATGGCACGCTTCAAAACTGAGAACATGAGGAAGAGTCCAAAACATTCATATGGGTTCAACTAGTTGATACCATTAAACAGAAATGGGGTGAGGGTAGGAAGGGAAAAAATTATTACATTTTATTGCTTTTTGATTAAACCTAGCCATATATTTGGAATATTATATGATAACACGTCATTGCACAATTTATTATTCTTGTTTACTATTCTAAAGTTTCGCGGATTCTTAGTTCATAATAATTCCTCAGAGAGCATATAATTCTGGCATTATTGAGATCTATTTTAATGTTATACTTCTGGCAAAGTCTCGACAAAGCGGTAGATGGTCTGTTGAATTGTAGGTCACTTTTAAGTTCCTTTATACGATCATTCACGATCGATTGCGCGATAAAATTTCCGTAGTGTTCATCACTTCATTTGGTATTAAAAAAGATGAGAAGCTTGAATATATCGGGATGATGACTAGAAAGTTGAAAGATCGTTCGATTTTGAAGCAGTGCTAAAATTTTGCTTCTAAATGCATGGATGTATATATGTGTGTGTAGTCGCATTTATAATAGTTTTCTTAATTCTGCGTTTTACTTCCAGTATCGCTTTCATGTATGCCCAAGTACTTTTTTCTTTTAGGTTTGATTGTAATGCAGTGCTAAAAATTTTGAATCTAACTGCATGTATGTATATGTGTGTGTATGTAGTTACATTTGTAACAGTTTACTTATATCCTGTGTTTTACTTCCAATCTCGCTTTCATATATGCCCAAATACTTTTTCTTTTCAAGTTACTGCTCTGTATTTGTCCGGGAACATGGCACTCGGGCAAAACAGTACTCAGTACACCACTACTTAAAAATAATTTAAAAACATAACAAGATAAAGAAAATGTAAAAGAAAGGTTTTTTTTTAAATATTTCAGCCAGTAGTTGTTTATATAACTACATTTGGTTATTGTTCTGTAGGAAATGGATGCAGGAGATTTTTCATGTGTAAATCTGTTGTATTTAAATCCAAAGAACTAAAAGCGCTTTTCCATTAACCGACACTACCCTGGTGTATCGTACACGAATTTAGTTATCCGACATCAATTGCAGACAAAATCCATTCATATTCACAGCATGCTTTTTCATCTGTCGATTTCAATGATTTTGTGATGATAGTGTATATGAGTGCTTTTTGAATGAAATCGATGCAGTATAACAACAATGAGGGACATCTTATTGTTGTTATGTCGGTTAAGTCAAAAGCTCTCTAAAGATTGGAAATAAGGTCTAATCTTAACAAAACTTTCAATGATGCAAATGGATTTAGATAAAATAGATAATTTTAGTATTTATATTTATATGCAGTGCTTTTTGCTTGTTGCATATGCCAGGGTTTGGTGATATGTACACAGGATATAGATATCCGATATTTATTTTCAAAATATCATGATGTTCCATATTTTTATGTATTTGATATTTATTGCGTATGATATTTTCAGTAAAAGCAGACATAAATGATTTTTTTTAATTGTTATTGACTGCATCATTCTGTAGATCAAATACATTTGCCTCAGGCAGTGACTTTTTTATTCCCTCCCCCAATAAAAAAAATCTTTTCTAGTCTTTATGTTTAAACCAGGATTTTTAAATGCAGAACCAATAATCATATGAGACAATATTAATTTAGGAAGGCTGTTGAAAGATAAACTGTCTAATTTAGGTGTACAATTATTTACAGCTTTATAAGAAATAATCTTTTCTGATCTGGTAGGTATTCCGTTTAAACTATGCAACAGTTTAGAGAATGAAAAAGTAGAGAAGCTTACATTTATTTTCATAATTTTCAAAAAAAAAAAAAAGTAGTTTGAATTTAAAATTTTGCTGTATAAAAGACAAAATTTTCTCGATACTTGATACTGAATCGTTTTTGTTTTCATGAATGTAAAAAGCAAATTGTTTCCGTTTTCAATTAGTTGATCTTCAATTTTGTGTTTTGTTCTTCAATTTTGTTATGTAAGCGAAAAAAGAAAGAACATCTGAAAGAACATTTGGAGTAATGTTTTATTAAGTTTTCATGTTAGATACAATGTTTTAGTTTATTATATATGCTAAGTTGAAAATACCTATAATCAGCAGTAATTTCACTATTATGAAATATAGATTATATATATATATATATATATATATGATATTTTTGTAAATATCATGATATTTACGAAACATATGCATATGTGTATGTACGTCAATACAAAACTTTAAGAGACGTTTTCATTTACTGTAAGAACATCGATAAATCATATCCGATATTCATTATCTGACATTGATTACTCACAAAATGCATTTAGATACACTATAATGATAAAATGGTCAAATAATCAGTAGGTAAAAAAGTGTGTAGTATATATGAATGCATTTTGCTTTCACTGACATTGTATAATGACAAATGTGTATGATTTATCCCTGAATGCATTTTGCTTTCACTGACATTGTATAATGACAAATGTGTATGATTTATCCCAGTAAATGAAAAAGCGTCAAATGAAAGAAATTCTGTGAGTGCATGTGCAAGTGTAACTCTGTCAATTGCCGGTCTCCAATCTAGCTTTAATTGTAGGTGGGTATTTTATTTATTTGAATTATTCTGCAAAAATTTCAAATATTTTAAAGCAGCTATGAACTTTACTATGGTACAATCAAGTTGTTTGCCGTTAAGTTTTCACGGGTTGTCCATTAGGGTGGGTCGAAAAAACCGAAATTTATATAATCGAAACGTAATAGTGCGGGAAAGTTGCCATTGGTAATAAGGAAAAAAATCACAAAATATTACATCAAATGGTTAATATCTTTCACCGCCGCAAAAGGCGCAAAGTTTAAAAAAATCGCAAAACAATTTTTTTTTCAAAAAAAAAAAAAAATTAAATTATCCAACCATACCAATACAATTTCTAATAGAATGCAACAGCTACATCAGGATGTTAATAAAGTTCCAGTAAAATTCCATTATGGTGAAATCATTTCTATTACCGCCGCAGGGCCGGTCAAAATTTTGAAAAAAAACGGCAAAAATTTCAAATTTTCGTTTTTTCTAATTTTTTTAATTTTTATTATATTTCTACAATTAAATAAATTTACTTTATAGCTAGTAATAACTTATAAATGTCTAGTAATTTTGATCATGGGCATTGCCAACAAGGGGCGAGAGGGGCCCGCCCCCCCTAAATTTGAGAGAAAGGGGCTTTTTGAAGGGATTTGGGGGATTATCCGGAACTTTTTAGGGGTTTTTTGTTGAGAGGGGGGGGGCAAAAGTGAAAAATTAGGGGGAATTTATTTTAGCCCCCCCCCCTACCAAAAAATCACCAAAAAGTTCTGGAAAATCCCCAAAATCCCTTCAAAAAGCCTCTTTCTCTCTAATTTAGGGGGGGGGGGGGGGCTCTCGCCCCTGGTTGGCAATACCCATTATCAAAATTACTAGACATTTATAAGTTATTACTAGCTATAAAGTAAATTTATTTAATTGTAGACATGTAATAAAAATTTAAAAATTAAAAAAAAAAACGAAAATTTAAAATTTTTGCGGTTTTTTTCAAAATTTTCACCGCCCCTGTGGCGGTAATAGAAATGATTTCACCATAATGGAATTTACTGGAACTTTACTAACATCTTGATGTAGCTGTTGCATTCTATTAGAAATTGTATTGGTATGGTTGGATAATTTTTTTTTTTTGCGATTTTTTTAAATTTTGCCCCCCTTGCGGCGGTAAAAGATATTAACCATTTGGTGTAATATTTTGTGAATTTATTCCTTATTACCAATGGCAACTTTTCCGCACTATTACGTTTCGATTATATAAATTTCGGTTTTTTCGACCCACCCTATTGTCCATCTAGTCTTGTATATTGGTCTGCTAAAATAGCTCAACAGATATTGCTTTTCTCTGACACCTTTCACATGTGACTAATGGCTCTACTAAACAGAAAGTTCTAAAACATAATCTAATCTTATATAAATACGAAATTCTCACTAAAGACTTCCCTCATACATAATACATAGTAGTTTAACTTCTTCAAGACGGGCTTTATTTGACGACATTTGAATTTTATATTGCCAGTAATTCTGTATAGTATTGTTCGCCTTATTTATACCATGAATTCTGCGATTACACTCAGAAAAAGGAATTTATTAAAACTACAAAACATTTTTGTTGAGTACATTTTGGTTGTTTTAGCAAAATTGGAGTAAAATTGAACCATTTTACTTCAATTAACAAAATTTTTTGCTGACGATACCAAAATTATTTTTGGAATTGCAAAAAAAAATTGGTTTATAACAAAAAAATTTTTTTTATTGATTCAAACAAAATTTCCATTGACCTATGTTTAAACAAAATTTTTGTTTAAATATGGGTCAATAAAAATTTTGTTGAATCAACAATTTTTTTTTTTTTTTTTTTTTTTTTGCAAAAAATTTTTGTATCGTCAGCAAAACTGTTTTGTTAATTGAAGTAAAATGCTCCAATTTTGCTAAAACAACAAAATGTACTCCAAAAATATGTTTTTTAGTTTTAATCAGTTTCTTTTTCTGAGTGTACACAAGACAGAGATTACTATTAAAATATTCGCGTACTAAAAAAAGTAAAAAAAAAAAATATGGATTCTGTATTAAAAATATGTATGACACCCCAGCTGAAGGCGTTAAATTTTCGATTTTTTTATTTTTTTAGATCATTATTCTTGTTACATATTTTACCTAATGCTTAGTTGAAATATTTTTCCCAATAATGTTATCTCGTGACAGTGCTTCAACTTGATGTCATAAAAGTTCCTAAAATCGATACAAATTGGTATTCTAAATTTTTAATATTTTGTTGCTCATAAAATAACATTTTGTGTTCTGACCCATCTAGTGGGTATTTTATTGGGCTAAACGTAACACAATTTGGTGCACGTGCGCAATAGCGCATTCAATTTTCTTTCCTAAAGGATAAAGAAAAAACCCTCAAAGTTAACCCGAAACGAATTTTTAAAGCTGTTTTTAAAGAAAAATGAACTTGTGACAAAGAGCTTTCGCTGCGAACTCTTTACTTATTCAACATGAAGGCTTCAGAATCTGCAAGAAATTGCATCTATGTAAGATAACAATTCTGTTTAATTAAAACTTACAGTTTGCAACAGATCCTATGGTAGTTAACCAGATGTCTGTTCAGGAATTTTTGCAAATATTTGTGAAAAAAACTTGTCTGTTTGCAGCTTTATTTGACTATTATACATTCACTTATCAGGAATATTACTCTGACAACGCCAACAATTCACTTAGTCTTTAAGGTACTATGATTTCTTTCGAAATCGAAAAACCATGTTTCATCGTACATGTGAACCAATTTGGGTTACATTTCGCTTGATAGCTTACCCGCTAGATGGCTATGAATACCTTACGTAAAGTTAATTTCATACTGCCCAACATTTGTTAATAATTCAAATAATCATATAAAAGTGAAATATTTAAGCTTTTGTGTGTGTTTATTATTCATATTAGATAAACATAGATTCTGAAGACAATTCCATAAAAATACGGAGATTTGAATTGGAAATCAGGTTGCAAGTACCTTTTCCCCGTTTATTCAATTTTATATTATGAAAAGTATTTAGCTAGATCTGTATCACTCTTATGTTTTGAAAATATTATTAAATCTACTGGGTGTGCTAAAATGAACTGACTGATTTTAAAATTCAATAACTTCCAAACGGTGACAGATATTTAAAAAATTCTTGCAGGAGAGTAATGTAAGGTGTCAGGAGTTTTTTTTCCTTATTTTAGTTCGAATTACCAGAAATAGATGACGCTACGAGCGATAGGAGTGCAATCCAGGCCAAAAATAAAATCACCTAGCATTGATGCGAAGGAAGGAGGTTCAATACAAGGAGAGGGTGTTATTCGCTAATACAATCTAGTTCTTAGGGTCCGATTCTGAATAACATTTTATTGGTGAATAAGAGCCATAGGACTATATATTGAACCTCCTTCCTTCACATCAATGCTGGGTGATTTCTGCTTTTGTCTCGATTGGATGTCTAATGCTCGCAGCGCCCTTTATTGCTGATAATTTGAACTAAAATCGGAATTGCAGTAAAAAAACTCCTGACATCATACATTGCTCTCTTACAAGAATTTTTTTTAATATCTGTCACCGTTTGGACGTTATTGAATTTGAAAATCAGTCAGTCTATTTTAGGACACACGGCATATACAATACTTTCTTAGGCATTCACGAAATACGTCTTCTAGGAAAAAGTCTAGAAAATAAACTGTCAACCCGATTTCCAAAACAGTTTTCGCATTTTTACGTTGCTTTTTCAATTTTTACACAGTCTGATGCCGAAATAGCTCAACAGGCGTTGTTGTCTGTTGGCTTCTCTTCTCTCTCAGAAATAGGTACGCAATAACGTCATATATTATTTCGACAATATCTAACAGTGATCCTAGTGATATTCTCAACCACATCCCTAAGTAGCCACCAATGTACCCGAATGCCTCTATACTCTAAAATAAGAAAAGGGTATAAATAAAACATTTGTTCATCATTTATACAAATTTAACATTGCGTGTTTTTTAAACATTTTCTATTTTTTAAAAGGTGAAGAATATGACAGTAAATACTATCGGTCTTTGGTGATTCGGATCCCACCGCTGCCACCATTGTCGGATTCCCCTTCTCCGTCCACACAATTTTGAAGTATAATCCGGTACTTTAACTAGGCTGCCACCACCGATATGAATAAGTGATATCGGTCACGTTACGTGAGGTATGTTTTAAAGAAAACCTAACTCTTTCAATTAAACTTAAACTAACACTTTATTTACAATATTTACACTTAAAACTCGGATGTAGCTTATCCGGTTCAACATTAAATAAAAAAATACAGAAACCGAGATTTCTCTTAATCTCGTGAACACTTTCTCTCTTCGCTCCAAAAGATCTCTCTCGATCCACGTGTCCCAGAGTGTGTTCAACACACCTCTCTCACAACGACCTACACGCTCCAGCCCTACGTTCAAAACTAACTCACTCTCTGGTCAACGCTAGAGCAACTTTTGTCAACGGGGCTGGCCCCGTGTTCGCACGTGTTCCGCTTCCTTGACCGAAAAATAATCTCCTTTTGATGGATCTGTCTTCTTATAGAATGGGGGAGATCTCTTTTATCTATGAATTTACCATCACAAAGGACATACTTCTTCCATTATATTAAACATTCTTTCACCTCCGATAACGTCCCCCACCTAATCGGATTAAGATTTTTTTAAGAAAGCCTCACAGTACACAGCAGATACACACACAATAAGATAATCCCATAACAATAGTTTTTAAGTCTTGCAGCTGCCAAGGACCTGACAAATACCAAAATATTTAAAACAATACAAAATTTTTACCTCAAATCTTGGTATCTGCTGGATCTTTTGAACCATCATCTGACTAAAACTTACTATAATCTGCAGGAATCAACTTCTAAAACAAAAAAGCTCTTCTAAGAATAAATGCATTTAAACTTATTATATGTTAGTACAGAATTTTTAAGAGAATATTAATAGTTGTCAATGATAATAAATAGAGTCAAATGCTGTGTCATGTTATACAGGGTGAATCTAAACTCTTGGGCAAAATTTTAATGGGTGATAGTACACATCAAGACAAACAATATTAAATAGGAAACTAAGTGCCTCAAACGTCTTCCAAAGGAGATAGGCGCCATTAAAGTTTAGGGTCCAGAATTTCAAATGAATATAAAAAACGGAAAAAATGGTCGATTCGTTTGCGGTTTTCGCTAAAACTGTTCTTTTTGTCAGTAATTTCTTAAAAATAAATTTTAAAGATAAAGTTTTAAAAATGTCGATAGAGGGCGCTTTAGACTTTGGAGTAACGAAAAACTATTTTTTACCGTTATTTTTTTTTTTTGCTTCTCATTAAGTGCTTTCAAAAGCTTAGACTTAAACTTAAATTTTGAGCTCAAAATCTGAATCGTTGGAAGTGATTAAGTAGCGCAAACTGAACTGCGTTCAGGAGTTGAAATTTGAAACACCTCCTTCCCCCCCCCCACTCCTGAACACAGTTCAGTTTTTTCCGATCTTGGTGTCGTAGACCAGGCAGAAACAATATGAGTTGTAATTTTCCAACTGGACGAAAAATGTCCGGGCCAGGATTCGAACCTGGGATCTCTTGAAGCTGCCATGCTCTACCAACTCAACTATCCCGGTTTAATCTGGAGGGCATAATTCATCCAGTTCATGCCGGAATAGCTCAGTTGGTAGAGCATGGCAGCTTCAGCCAAGAGATCGCCGGTTCGAATCCTGGCCCGGACAGTTTTCGTGCAGTTGGAAAATTACAACTCATATGATTTCTTTACCAATTTGAATAATTGTGTTAAAATTATTCCAGGCAGGAACTACTACCCCCTACACGTAAAATGAACGATAGAGTAATGACAAAATTAAATTGAAAATTTATTCATAACAGATATGTGCAATTTCTCCTTGCAAAATAAAAAGAAACAATTTGATGTATGCAAGTAGTGCGCAATATGAATGAAAGTTGACACATAGAAAATGGTAGACGCATGATGTTCGTGAGGAATTACAAAAATTGCTCGAAGTAGTGCTGACCCCCAGCAACGATGCAGGCCTCACGCCGCCGGCGGAGGGAGTTGCGAACATTAGTGAATACCCCGGGCATCTCCCGGATATCGCCTGTTACGACGGCAATACTCGCAACCAGGTCCTCGTCGGAGTCGACGGTAAAAAATAGTTGTTCATTAATCCAAAGTCTAAAGCGGCCTCTATATATATTTTTGTACTTTATCTTTAAAATTTATTGTTAAAATAAATTTTTTATTTAATTTTGTCATCCTTCTATCGTTTATTTTACGTGTAGGGTGTTGTAGTTTCTGGCTGGTCTACGACACCAAGGACGGGAATAACTGAACTGTGTTCAAGGGGGGTTCAAATTTCAAATCCTGAATAAAGTTTAGTTTGCGCTACTTAACCACTCCCATCGATTCAGATTTTGAGCTCAAAATTTAAGTTTAAGTCTAAGGTTTTGAAAGCATTTAATCAAATCCAAAAAATACCGGTAAAAAATAGTTGTTCGTTACTCCAAAGTCTAAAGCACCCTCTATCAACATTTTTTTAAACTTTTCTTTAAAATTTATTTTTAAGAAAATACTGACATAAAGAATAGCTTTAGCGAAAACCGCAAACGAATCGACCAATTTTTCAGTTTTTTATAATTATTTGAAATTTTTGCCCCTAAACTTTAATGGCGCCTATCTCCTTCCGAAGACGTTTAGGACCCTTAGTTTCCTATTTAATATTGTTCATCTTGATGTGTACTATCACCCCTTAAAGTTTTGCCCAAGAGTTTAGATTCACCCTGTATATTACAATTTCCAATAAGATAAAATGCATATGACAATTCCATGTTCTTTTAAGAAGAGTGTTTTAACCTACTGTACCTGTAACACTGATTAAACTTATTATATTTTCCAATTACTTATTTTAAAAGCTAAAAAGAGATTACAATAATGAGAAATGGAAATCATGCCCCAAGCGTACATTATGGAACAATTTCCTACATTTCCGTAGTACTGTAATGAAACTTCACTTTTAATCAGGTGAAAGACGATATCTTAACTAAACAATTTTGAAAATGCTTAACACTTTTAAAATCTAATTTCAGCAATCACCATCCATAGTCAGAGAGGTATTCAAATTCTTTTGAGCAGCCCTATGTATGATCTGTAGATTTGTATAGTATGCTAAAATGTAGCTCAGATAGAAAGTGTATAACAGTGTAGAAAATTTACTTTTAATAATATCCACCAATGGACTGAAATATACTCGAATATTTTTTCTACAATCCTTTATGTTGTCTACAGTTTTTATATACACCACGTATTAAGTTAAAATTTAATTCAAGTGAAAAGGCACAATACAAAACAAATGCACGTCAGAAAATTACCATCCATAGATGGTAATTTATTTAGTTATTTGCGAAGCTGTGTATATGATTTCTTTCTAGTCTTTTACTGTACGAGTATTATTACTAATACTGTTCAGTTGAAAAATGAAGTTTGAATTTACAGTTGAATTCAGTTGAAATTACATAATTAAAAACCACCCTTAACTTTATCACGTTTATAGACAGTAATTCTTTCAGATACTTTTGTGTAGTTCTGTATATGATCTACAGAATTCACACAAACCACATAATATGCAAAAATTCAGTTAAACTTAATTACTCAAACCAAAGTTGAAAACTCATTTGGGTCTTTTTAAAGAAAAGGTACTTTTTACGATCTCAACGGGATAAATATTAGGAAATGTAGCAAATTTCCAAATATTTTAAAATTTAACTTTAATATTTTTATAATTATAAGTTGAAAGTTCCTTCTTTAGACGTCCCTGCATATGACACACAACGTTCCTTTAATTGACGTTTAAAAAAATATATATATTTTTTTTTTTACGTATTCTTTTTAACTAATAACTAGTTAAAAATCTCTAGTTAAGTTCTAACTTAATATATATATATATATATTTAATTATTTTTACTAAGGAATTAACTTATAAACTTTGTCCCTATTTAAAATAGCCTGCCTCCATTAAACAAAAAAAAATGTGCCATAGTACGTGCCAAATCATCATTAAACTAACTTAAATAGAGTTTAAAGTTCTCTCATTGAGAATTTGTGAAGAAATTTGAATATTTGGCAACTATATATTTTAAATATTTGGAATTATTCTGAAATTTTAGATTTCATAATTCACAATTTCCATATAATGCATTCTTCCTTTAACACAGCTTTCACTTAATACTCTTATTGATGCTATATGCAAGTGTTTTTTTTTTTTTTTACCTCTTCTAATGGGATTAAAAGCGTTTACTACATTTGTGATATATTCTAATATTTGAAAGAAACGTTTCAGGGATTTTTCTATATTTAAAAAAATCTAAATGAAATTTCTAGAATACAATTCATTGCATTTTCTATGATACGTAAGAAAGACCAAAGAATATTATTTTGAAAATTTTTTGTGAAGATTATCATTTAAGCCGATAGATACAGACCTTTTTACTTTGCAAAATCTACTTTAGAATTAGTTTCTTTGGCGAAGCGACTTACACTTACGGAGCCACTAACGTACTTATGTCTTAGTATTAATTGCTTTTAGAATTAATATTCTAGGGTGTTAGGTAAAGGGTGTCTTGTAAGAAAATTTAAACTAAAGAGATAGCTAAACAATTGCACAATGAACAGTACGGGAAGAAACATCCGATCGATATTCATAACACTATTTTTTCCCCAAAATTAAGCAGCTTATCCCAATGTAACTAGTTTAATATTTTCTACTTCGTTAAAATTGTCTTTGGAGGCCATATAAAATAAGTTTCATAAATACAAAAATAAGTAAAAACAACCAAATAAATAAGTGTTTTTGCAAAATATTTAGAATATGGTCCCTTTTATAAAGTTTTCAAATATGTGCAGATATTTTTATTACTCATTTATTTAAGAATAAGTTAGGAATATATTTTTCAAACAAAGAATTCTTTCAAATTAATCTTATTTCCAATTATTGAAAATGTGTAATCAATAAATATTGCTGCTGACGAAACTCCCTCTAAAAAAGAACTGTTGCTAAAATTTTAGGGCCATACACTAAGTAATTGATATCAAAGTATATGTAATGACACTGTTTAATTTTACTGAACACTGTAGATTATAAACACAGAGAAACTCTTGTTCGATTAAAAGAAATATATTGAGAAAGGTATAATCATTATTCCGAATATGCTTATATTTTATTGAAATATTTTATTTTACAAAGATATCAATGTTTTAGAAAAAATAATTTTTCGTATTAAAGCAGGAAAATATTGCATTGGATAAAGATTTTTGCTTTTCTAACATGAAAATATTATTATTCCTTATGAATGCATATCGAAAATATTATATTAATCAAAACAAATTCTTCCTGAGTTAAAAAGTATTAAGTCAAAATAATGCTAAATATTTAGTATAACTATAGGGCAGTCTTTATAGACCACTTACATAATCTTAAATATTTCTTGCCTTACAGTATTGTTTTATTATTAAAGAAATCACATTCCGGATGCTTTTGGATGATTGACCATAAGATTTTGAAACATTATTTGAACGTAAGACGTAAATGCATTATCCACACTTGCATTACCTAATTTTCTGCCTAATGTTAGCATTTAATGTGGGTATTAAATGTTATGAATGAAGTTGGATGTTTTTATAAAATTAAAAAAACATACAACTTCATTTTTGTATTATTTTGTACGCAAATAACAATAGTTTATTTCGCATGCTTAAATGAATACAAATAAAGTTAGTTATTGTACATATTTACAAAGTATGATAGTAAAATTCGGTGAATGCGTTCATCAGCGAATGATTCTGGCCACTTTATATTACTTTATAATAATATCTCTCAAATGAAATGCAATTTTAACGACGATTATACATAAACAGTTCTTAACCTTCGGCATTGCATGGAGAATTATTTACATGGATTTGAATGTCTGGATCCAAAAATCGCTGTACTTAGAAGGATCGTATCCAATGCGAGAGCAGAATTATGTCTTTCGGAGCAAAAACAGGTGCGTAAGGTGGATGCTATAACTCCTGTTTAAAGACGATGCGATGGTCGAAAGTGTTTGCCAAATTCAAAGCCATCTAATGAGTATCATCTATGCGATGTCTAAAATTGTCATGCATTGCAAACAAAAAGTGCTTTGAAAACAATCAAATTACTTCGATGGAATGTAAAGTATTTTTCCTGATTTATATAAAAAAAATATTTTGTTTAAGAACGTATTCAGTTAATGTTATTGTCATATTTTGTAGTATTAAAAAGGGTTTTGAGAGGACTGTGTAAGCATTAAAGGTTTGTCTTCTATGAGAAGGATAAATCAGATCATTTTTCCTTCAAAAGTATTCCCCGATCCTTCTTAAAGCTTTATGGTCAAAACTAACTGATTCTTAAATAAATCCTTTCCTTATTACCTTTGTAAAAAATGTATATCTTAAACTAGTCGTTGGGGCCACCGTAATACTTACCCATCATGGATATGCATAATGTAAAATATTAAAACAAAAATGTGTAAACTACTTATAAAATGCATAGCAATTCAAATAAATTCGTGGCTTGATGACGTCATAACTTTATAGGCTCGATTACTGAATTGCTTGAAAGAGGTTTTTCCTTATAACTCCAAAAATAATAATCCTATTAACTAGCGGTTTATTGCATCTGATTAAGCGTCAAATTTCCAATTAAAATATATCTTTGAAGTGAAATTTGAATGAAATACAGGGTCATGAAAAATCGAAGAGTGTGGAAAATAGGATTACAAATATCTCGGCAACTCATTATCCGATCGACTTCATGCTTTATGCAAAATTTATGTTTTTTTATTGTCTTTCATATTCATTTCTTAAAATAAACAATTTCGAAAATTTTTATCTACCTTTTATCAGAACGAATATTTCGAGAGTCCGAAAAAAATAGTTCCGGTTAATCGAGGTTATTGAAATGAAATAGGCTTCTTCCCATTATTACATACTAAGTACATACCAAATTGCAAGTGTCTATCTCAATTTTTTCGGGAGATAGAGCGTTTACAGACACACAGACACACAGACGGACGGCAAAATTTTTTTCTAAAAATATGTTTTTTGGAATTTCCAGTGTCTGAAACGTGTAAATCCGTCAAAATTTTTTTTTCGATTTTCAAAACGATTACAAGACTTACCCTATACTACGTATGATGGGTAAGTAATAATATATAAATCACAATGAAACCATCTTGAGGAAATAAGAATTAACCAAAAATAAAACCAAATACTTATTTTAACTATTAGATTGTTGTTACAGAATACTTAGGAAACCTTGAATATTTCTTGTCTTATTGCGAAATTCTGTTATTAAGGAAACCAAACTCAGTGTAATTCCTTTGCTTGCATAATTCATCAATACTCCAGCTACGGTATTATTTGAACGTAGAAGTAAATGCAAGAAAACCAATGAGAAAGCATGTTTTACTTAATTTTCTGTGGAAAACTATTCCCTATAAATACTTAATTTCTTTCTTATATAAATATTTCTTGAATAATTTTTGTAAACAAATTATTATTTTACTTATACCATAGATGTGAAATCTTATTATTTTAGAGTATCTTATTATTTTCGATTTATTTAATGACAGAAATTTCCGACTAAATTTAGACGGAGGTAAGTTAGTCGGAAGTTGTGTTCAAAAATGGGATAATTCGAAAGCTATTTTTACTGGAATAAAATGTATAAATTCAATAGATCTGGTGATGAAATAAAACTATTAACAAAGCAGTTTGAATATCATTGCTAAAGAAATTAGTTATATAAACGAACTAGCGGCCCTCCCTCGCTTTGCTTCGGGTTAACCTTGAAAACCTTCTTCTCTTTGTGTTTTCTGTAGACCTTTTTAATGTGTACAATAATTAGTACATGATTTTGATAAATCTTGTAGGGTTCAGCCTGCGTTTGCAATGTATAAGCGGAAAAAATGAAATTATTTACGACATCACATTAAAAACCTCAAAAATAACAGTATTTCTACACTATTTAATGGATGTTATTATACATATGAACCTTCCTCTTGAATCACTCTATCTATTAAAAAAAACCGCATCAAAATCCGTTGCGTAGTTTTAAAGATTTAAGCGTACATAGGGATATAGGGACAGAAAAAGCGACTTTGTTTTATACTATGTAGTGATATATAATACTATAAAATATAACATAAATGAGCTGAAAAGGGTCTTTCTGAAACTAAATGTTGTCTTTGCCTTTCAGAGTTAAGCTTTATAACGCATAAAGTCAACACTGTACAATAATTTGATTATTTGCATATGTTGTCTCACTGACATTGATGTATTTATTGCATTGAACACTCACACAGATGAAATATTTCCTAGTAAGTTTTTGAATCCTTAGTCTTAATTTCCTCAACACAGATATCATAAATGTGGCATTAAAATGCAGATTACTCAGCAAAATTAAGTCGTACTACATCTCTAGGTATCTAAAGCAGAGTTTTCTAGATGTTTTAACAATGTATAATTGAAATTTCGGCAGAGTTGAAATGACTTTACATTATGAATAACTTTCCCTCTTGTGCTGCAAATATGCAGCCTTGCAAAAATATAGGAGTGATAAACGTCAGACTGAATGGTGTCCTGATAGCTTTAATGGTAGAGCATTGGAGAGTTTTATCAATACTCCGGTTCTGATTTTCTGTCTGTACATTTTTCTCTTTTTTGAATGTAAACGGTGTAATAAATGAAAATTTACATCCTTTGTTGTATGTTTTAAATATGTTTCATTGAAAAAATTCGATGTTACGAACAGTAATCAAATTCAGTATAAAAGCTACTTATAAGGTGAAATATATCTGTTGTTTTTTTTTTCAAAGATTCTGTTAACTACAACTGTTTACATGTTTTGTTGTTACTAGTTGAATCATCAAATTGTCTCTGTAAATTAATATCTGTATCATACCTGTCAACCTTCTGGATTTTATTAAATAAAAAAAAAAACATGCTTTAAACAGAAAATTTATTTTATTAAGTGTACATTCCTTCTATCACTAAACCGCTGACCAGACCCCTACCTGTCGGGCATTTATTTTCTTTCGATGAGATAGATATTTGAAATCTACTTGTTTTCATTCATAAAACGAAACTCCTGTTTCGCAAATATCTTTACATGACTTGAAAAATACCTGAATGTTTGGCATCTATGAAGAATGATTATCCCTGTATTTAATTGCAGTACTGCAAATTACAACTTTAAGGCTATCTGAACACAGTATAGAACTAGTCGTTGGGGGCCACCGTAATACTTACCCATCATGTATATGTATAATGTAAAATATTAAAATAAAAATGTGTAAACTACTTATAAAATGCATTGATATTCAAATAAAATCGTGGCTTGATGACGTCATAAAAAGGCTCGATTACTGAATTGCTTGAAAGAGGTTTTTCCTTATAACTCCAAAAATAATACTCCTATTAACTAGCGGTTTATCGCATCTGATTAAGCGTCAAATTTCCAATTAAAATATATCTTTGAAGTGAAATTTGGATGAAATACAGGGTCATGAAAAATCGAAGAGTGTGGTAAATAGGATTACAAATATCTCGGTAACTCATTATCCAATCGACTTCATGTTTTATGCAAAATTTATGTTTTTTTATTGTCTTTCATATTCATTTCTTAAAATAAACAATTTCGAAAATTTTTATCTACCTTTTATCAGAACGAATATTTCGAGAGTCCGAAAAAAATAGTTCCGGTTAATCGAGGTTATTGAAATGAAATAGGCTTCTTCCCATTATTACATACTAAGTACATACCAAATTGCAAGTGTCTATCTCAATTTTTTCGGGAGATAGAGCGTTTACAGACACACAGACACACAGACGGACGGCAAAATTTTTTTCTAAAAATATGTTTTTTGGAATTTCCAGTGTCTGAAACGTGTAAATCCGTCAAAATTTTTTTTTCGATTTTCAAAACGATTACAAGACTTACCCTATACTACGTATGATGGGTAAGTAATAATATATAAATCACAATGAAACCATCTTGAGGAAATAAGAATTAACCAAAAATAAAACCAAATACTTATTTTAACTATTAGATTGTTGTTACAGAATACTTAGGAAACCTTGAATATTTCTTGTCTTATTGCGAAATTCTGTTATTAAGGAAACCAAACTCAGTGTAATTCCTTTGCTTGCATAATTCATCAATACTCCAGCTACGGTATTATTTGAACGTAGAAGTAAATGCAAGAAAACCAATGAGAAAGCATGTTTTACTTAATTTTCTGTGGAAAACTATTCCCTATAAATACTTAATTTCTTTCTTATATAAATATTTCTTGAATAATTTTTGTAAACAAATTATTATTTTACTTATACCATAGATGTGAAATCTTATTATTTTAGAGTATCTTATTATTTTCGATTTATTTAATGACAGAAATTTCCGACTAAATTTAGACGGAGGTAATTAGTCGGAAGTTGTGTTCAAAAATGGGATAATTCGAAAGCTATTTTTACTGGAATAAAATGTATAAATTCAATAGATCTGGTGATGAAATAAAACTATTAACAAAGCAGTTTGAATATCATTGCTAAAGAAATTAGTTATATAAACGAACTAGCGGCCCTCCCTCGCTTTGCTTCGGGTTAACCTTGAAAACCTTCTTCTCTTTGTGTTTTCTGTAGACCTTTTTAATGTGTACAATAATTAGTACATGATTTTGATAAATCTTGTAGGGTTCAGCCTGCGTTTGCAATGTATAAGCGGAAAAAATGAAATTATTTACGACATCACATTAAAAACCTCAAAAATAACAGTATTTCTACACTATTTAATGGATGTTATTATACATATGAACCTTCCTCTTGAATCACTCTATCTATTAAAAAAAACCGCATCAAAATCCGTTGCGTAGTTTTAAAGATTTAAGCGTACATAGGGATATAGGGACAGAAAAAGCGACTTTGTTTTATACTATGTAGTGATATATAATACTATAAAATATAACATAAATGAGCTGAAAAGGGTCTTTCTGAAACTAAATGTTGTCTTTGCCTTTCAGAGTTAAGCTTTATAACGCATAAAGTCAACACTGTACAATAATTTGATTATTTGCATATGTTGTCTCACTGACATTGATGTATTTATTGCATTGAACACTCACACAGATGAAATATTTCCTAGTAAGTTTTTGAATCCTTAGTCTTAATTTCCTCAACACAGATATCATAAATGTGGCATTAAAATGCAGATTACTCAGCAAAATTAAGTCGTACTACATCTCTAGGTATCTAAAGCAGAGTTTTCTAGATGTTTTAACAATGTATAATTGAAATTTCGGCAGAGTTGAAATGACTTTACATTATGAATAACTTTCCCTCTTGTGCTGCAAATATGCAGCCTTGCAAAAATATAGGAGTGATAAACGTCAGACTGAATGGTGTCCTGATAGCTTTAATGGTAGAGCATTGGAGAGTTTTATCAATACTCCGGTTCTGATTTTCTGTCTGTACATTTTTCTCTTTTTTGAATGTAAACGGTGTAATAAATGAAAATTTACATCCTTTGTTGTATGTTTTAAATATGTTTCATTGAAAAAATTCGATGTTACGAACAGTAATCAAATTCAGTATAAAAGCTACTTATAAGGTGAAATATATCTGTTGTTTTTTTTTTCAAAGATTCTGTTAACTACAACTGTTTACATGTTTTGTTGTTACTAGTTGAATCATCAAATTGTCTCTGTAAATTAATATCTGTATCATACCTGTCAACCTTCTGGATTTTATTAAATAAAAAAAAAAACATGCTTTAAACAGAAAATTTATTTTATTAAGTGTACATTCCTTCTATCACTAAACCGCTGACCAGACCCCTACCTGTCGGGCATTTATTTTCTTTCGATGAGATAGATATTTGAAATCTACTTGTTTTCATTCATAAAACGAAACTCCTGTTTCGCAAATATCTTTACATGACTTGAAAAATACCTGAATGTTTGGCATCTATGAAGAATGATTATCCCTGTATTTAATTGCAGTACTGCAAATTACAACTTTAAGGCTATCTGAACACAGTATAGAACTAGTCGTTGGGGGCCACCGTAATACTTACCCATCATGTATATGTATAATGTAAAATATTAAAATAAAAATGTGTAAACTACTTATAAAATGCATTGATATTCAAATAAAATCGTGGCTTGATGACGTCATAAAAAGGCTCGATTACTGAATTGCTTGAAAGAGGTTTTTCCTTATAACTCCAAAAATAATACTCCTATTAACTAGCGGTTTATCGCATCTGATTAAGCGTCAAATTTCCAATTAAAATATATCTTTGAAGTGAAATTTGGATGAAATACAGGGTCATGAAAAATCGAAGAGTGTGGTAAATAGGATTACAAATATCTCGGTAACTCATTATCCAATCGACTTCATGTTTTATGCAAAATTTATGTTTTTTTATTGTTTTTTATATTTATTACTTAAAATAAACAATTTCGAAAATTTTTATATACCTTTCATCAGAACGAATATTTCGAGAGTCCGAAAAAAAATGTTCCGGTTAATCGAGGTTATTGAAATAAAATAGGCTTCTTCCCATTATTACATACTAAGCACATACCAAATAGCAAGTCTCTATCTCAATTTGTTCGGGAGATAGAGCGTTTACAGACACCCACACAGACACACAGACACATAGACGGACGGCAAAATTTTTTTTCTAAAAATATGTTTTTCGGAATCTCTAGTGTCTGAAACGTATAAATCCGTCAAAAATTTTTTTCGATTTTCAAAACGATTACAAGACTTACCCTATACTACGTATGATGGGTAAGTAATATATCAAACTGCAAAATCATTCTTACATTATTCTACCAAGTGATTCATACAATAGATGCCTCGGAATTATCTCTTAAATCGTTCCATTCTTCGAATTACAAAAAGTATAGAAATTTCATGCGCCTTTTACCTGTCGCTTTTGTACATCTTTATACTTATAACTTAACTTGCAGAGTTTTTAACTAGTTTTCAGAAGATTTTGAGAAGAGTTAATAACATTATGCTGAAATTTGTGATGAATACATTGAATATTTGATAAGATTATAGGTATTTATAAGAAAGAAAATAACTACGCAACCGCAAGCTATGTTTGTTTCATCATTCTTTCTCGCCTACAATACTGGGCAACATTTATAAATATCCAGTTGAATATCATGAAATTTGGGAAGGACATTTGCGATTATAGTGAGCTGAAATTCAATTACTTTCTAAAATAGTTTGTTATTAAATTTGTTAGTACTTTAAATGAACACGAGACTGATATTGTACTGGAAAGTGTACGATTAAGCAAGTCCTTTGTATGAACGAAGATAAAGCCAATTAGACTTCTATTTGAAAAAAATGTCTGAAAACCAAAGTTCATCTATCTTGTCTCAACGTCCCGATTAACGTATAAACGATTCTATCAAAATATGTGTTATATTGCTCTTTATTTATTGCCATTAAATTCCCCTTAATACGTAACGAAATATTATTTCTTATTCGGTATTTAAGGAAAAAGTAGATATGTTTTCGAAGCTATACAGTCTTGTATAAATTTCGTGATTTCACCTTCATACTCTAAAACATAAAACAGATTACTTTAATTAATTTTCAATGACCATTAAATATATCCTACTGTTACATGGTAAATAATAGTAATAAATAATAAATTCTAATTTAGCATAAAAATGAATAAATTTACCTTTTATCGCATGAATTTATATGTTAATAAATACTTAAATATTTTCTTTTTACAAAAATTTGTAAATTCTATCAAATTTAATTAAGTTTAATGATCGAAACGGTAAAGCAATATTAAGTATAATATTAAAATATTTTTTTTTCATAGCCTGCTCATTGCAGATAATTAAAATTAAATTTTTCTAATTACCAGGTTACTCAACATTTTAATCTGACATAAATTGACTATTTATAAATAAAAAAGAGATAATGAAAATAATTGAAATAATTAATGTCGTTAAACTGATAGCCGCTGCTGTTCGACTTGTTTTAAAAGGCGGCAGCTTGAAACTATGGGCAATCTTCAAATAGTTATAATGAATACTGTTCGTGAGTACAGCGATATGTACTTCACTTTTAGTCAGTGCGGTAGAAATGTATTACAAACTGCTAAAAAAAGATGTAACGTCTTACCTTTTTCCTTTCAATTTTCCTTGAAAACTATGCATCGTCGAATTATGGCTCTTTCATAAAATTTTATGAACTCATAGCTAGAATTCTTTTTCTGTACAGTTTGTGCAGTGGTAATACATAAGAAATTAATCTCATTGAAACAGGTTTTTTTTAATACTGAATGCCTTTTGAAATGGAAAATTCCCCCAAACATGATATTTCTACTTAAATTTTCCATCAGATGGATTCCCATTTTCATGTCTTGCATTACAAACTGCTAAAAATGATGTAACGTCTTACCTTTTTTCTTTGCATTTTCCTTAAAAACTATACATCGTTGAATGTTGGTTCTTTCATAAAATTTTATGAACTCATAGCTAGAATTATTTTTCTGTACAGTTTGTGCAGTGGTAATACATAAGAAATTAAGCTCATTGAAACAGGTTTTTTTATACTGAATGCCTTTTGAAATGGAAAATTCCCCCAAACATGATATTTCTACTTAAATTTTCCATCAGATGGATTCCCATTTTCATATCTTGCATTACAAACTGCTAAAAATGATGTAACGTCTTACCTTTTTCCTTTGAATTTTCCTTGAAAACTATGCATCGTCGAATTATGGTTCTTTCATAAAATTTTATGAACTCATAGCTAGAATTCTTTTTCTGTACAGTTTGTGCAGTGGTAATACATAAGAAATTAAGCTCATTGAAACAGGTTTTTTTATACTGAATGCCTTTTGAAATGGAAAATTCCCCAATACATGATATTTCTACTTAAATTTTCCATCAGATGGATTCCCATTTTCATGTCTTGCATTACAAACTGCTAAAAATGATGTAACGTCTTACCTTTTTTCTTTGCATTTTCCTTAAAAACTATACATCGTCGAATGATGGTTCTTTCATAAAATTTTATGAACTCATAGCTAGAATTTTTTCTGTACAGTTTGTGCGGTGGTAATACGTAAGAATTTAAACTCATAGAAATAGGTTTTTTATATTGAATGCCTTTTGAAATAGAAAATTCACCCATACATGTTATTTCTACTTAAATTTTCTCTCAGATGGATTCCCATTTTCATGTATTAATTCTTAGGTTTTTAAAAACGCATTTGTTGAATTTATTTTTTGGAGAATGGTTCAATCTTTTAAAAATACGTTAAAATATTGACTATAAAAGAGAAGTTCACAGTTCATTCCAAAATATTGACACGCTATGTGAGTACAAGAAAGTTAAATATTTATAAAGAGGCACTTTTGCAGTATGTAATGTCTAAATAAAGGCATTTCGAGATGCGTTTCACAGAAAATATCAATGTACGTACATTACGTTATGATTGTGAATTATGTTTTCCTACACATTTACGTTTCGTATTTTGTTAAAATTCGGTAGCATTAAATTGCACAGAGATGGAATTTTGCTGTTCTTTTTTATCATACAAATGCATGTCACTGCATATTTAATCCTTTTCCCGATAAATTATTTCTGTAGTTGTAATGTTGAAAACTCGCCAGAAGTTTCAAACAATTTTATTTGAAAATAAATAAATATTTAAATATTTTTTTCATGTAAATTTAAAGCATTTTTTTTAAATTAATGGTATGAATATTATACTATTGTCCTTTCAAAGATTTAAAATAGACCATCAATTATTTTTTTTTCACAAACGGTTTCCCAAATTATCCTTAATTGCAATAAAAGAACCAGTCACTAACTTGTGATGATGATGATGATTCAATAATTTGTTACAGGAAATCCGAATACATATTAATGCCTTAAATATTTAAAATATGGGATTTTTTGCTGTTTTTCCGACATAAATGTTTATAAACTACATTTAATATCTTAATTAATGTCTTCTAGTATTCCAAGTTGTTACAGAATCTTTGGAATTTTTTTTAAACATTAGAACTTTGATACGAATTTTATCTCAAATTGATACTATAAACACGAAAGTGATTGAATTTTATTACTTTTACGATACCGTATATTACGGCGCATATTGCAATTTTTAAAACTAAAACAAGAACGAAAAATCATGCATAGATTATGTAACACTTTCGAACGCTTCCAAAATAATTTTACAAATCATTACCGTTTAATAAGCTGAAATATAACATCTAAGTAAACAATTTGGAAAACGCATAACATATTTAAAAACGTAATTTCAGGAATTTCCAACATATACAATATTCGGAAAAATTTCCGAATACTTTTATTCAGCCCTGTACATGATCTATAGATTTGTATATATACTACATAGGATGCTAAATTTTAGTTTAGTTAAGAAACGCTTAGCACAGTTTAAAATTCTCCTTCTGGAGTTTCTGTCAATAAACGGAAATGTGTTCACGAATTTTTCTGCTGCCCTGTATATGATCTACAGAATTTATACACACCAAGTAATAGACAAAAAGTAAGTTAAATTTAAAATCCCGATCAGCAACTTAAAACGCACTTCCCAGAATTATTGTTAACAGACAGTAGAGAATTCTTTTGTGTGTCTCTGTAAATAAACGATGACTGCTATACACACATTATTCTGTAGTAAGCTTCTTGTAATGCACCTTAGATATCTATATAAATTTCAATGCGTTTAAAATAGTGAAACATTATTTAAATAAACCGCAGACGATTTTTCTCCATAGACGTAATGTAATGGAACTCTTTTGAGTGTCCCTGTAAAAAAACTATGAGTGCTACACATTTCAGTTGAAATAGGGAACATGCTATAGATGACGACAATAACATATAAAAATTGCAGAGCAATCTGAGCATATTTACGGGAGTCAGGTTTCTCGGATTACTCGTAGCGTTCAGAGCCGGAAATTACCCAGATTTCTGGTAACCCACATTTCCTACAGAATTTTGTTGGTAAATAGTTCAAGTGCTACACGACAAAAATAAGGTGAAAACTGCACTTCGTGATACAGTTATACCGTTTGGTCAGTATCTACTCTATATTAATACAAAGCATTTAAGAAGGGGAGGCATCGCGGAAAGTGCGTCGAATTCAAGATGGCGGCCGTTATTCAAAATGGCGTCATTTTCGGGAATTAGTGCAATTTCGTTTCTATTCATCGTATAAAAGCATGTTTGATGGAAATTTAGATGTTTTTAGATAAAAAATATTATTTGTAACACTTTACAGCACAGTCGAAAAGTATTTATGAATTCAGTTTGCCTGTTTGTCTGTCTGTCTGGTCGTCTGTCCAGTCGCGCACTAACTCAAAAAAAAAATAGCCCGATATCCAGATAATTAAAATATGGTATTTTAGTATACCGTAACAAGTTTGGTATTCATTTTAAAGTGTGCATCATTCATAGTTCATTTACAGGGGCAATCAAAAGTAGTCCGTTACATTATGGTCTGTAGACGAAAATCGCTTGCAATGTGTTTTAATGATGTTAAACTCTTTGTAACATACCCAAATTAATATACATCTGTGCAGTGCAGTACAAGATACTTACTATAGAATATTCAGTGCATAGCAGTTTTCGTTCATTTACAGGGGCTCACAAAATAATACGATTACGTTACATTAATGTCTCCGAGCACAGTGCCTTTATAAGTTGTGTATAAATGTTATAGATCATCAGCTAAATCGATTGTTATTAAGGGAGGTGCTAGGTAGGAAATAACTGCAATTTTTAATAATAATATCCCTATTGATCAGTATCTTCTTTATATTAAAGAAATGCATATAAGAGAGGTATAATGAAATGTCTTAGGAATTTAAGATTTAGACTGTTATTAATTTTTTTCCGTTTTCATCATATAAAAGTGTCTTTGATGTCATTTTAGATTTTTTTAATCAAAGATTTTCTTTTTAATATCAGAAATATGCTTAAAATGAAAATAGTTCAATTATTAAAGTATTTTTTATTGTATAGTGAGTAAAATGAATGGAATAAATAAATAATAAAAATGCATTTTAAAAATGCCTTACTTTTACAACATATTAAAAAATGAATGCTACATAACAAATGAATGACATAAAATTGCAGAATGTAGAAACTTTATTTTGTAGCATATTATTTCTCATTCACATTCGTTTTTACAGTTGCATAATAATGTGCAAGAAAGACCAACCTTCCTACAACCACACTTATTTTTGCAGATTTTGCACATACATTTTATTAGTTCTTTGCAAGAATCTGCAATCTCGGGCAGCTCCGACCATTTTAATTTCCATGAAAAATTATCCAACCACCATCCCCATTTGTTTGGAGAGGGGGGAGTTATTTCCCGCTCATGTGCTTGTCCCCAAATGTGTCCAGCTTGGAAAGCACTGCGTAAAATATGTTGCTCTAGTGCACCCTTGGTTGGTGGAAGATGCTCAATAGGACGATTTTTTGTCATAAACAATTCTTGTCTAGCACCATTTACACTTATGCTGTTACATGTTGAACAGTACAACAATACTACGAATTTTTCTAAAATATTTAGAATATCATCAGGTATGGAAGTTTGCAGTTTTGATAAAAATGAAAATGCGATAGTAGCATCTTCATAGAGAATCCATGTCTTCCAAGCTGACTTTTTTGTTTTTCCTGTGAAACCAGGATTGCTGTCGCAGCCTGTGAAAGCATGGAATCCTAGTAATGACATTTCTCTTCCAATTGCTGCAGCTACAGTATGGACGGGAATAAGTCTGTAATTCTTCCCTGTTCCAAATGCAATCCAAACGGTTTGCAGGTGTCTATCTGACAGAGTAAAGAAATGTGCAATTGCCAAAACTAATACATCAGTATCTAAAGAGCGTATAACAATATTTTTAATCCGTTTTCTGCCACGTCTGTGAGGTGCACGATTATCCTTGTATCAGCTTCTTCATGACCAGGGCAAGTCATTCTAATTAAGGAACTTAGTGCAATATTATTTCCTTTAACTTCTTCACCTGAAGTAGTTATAACTTGTGCATTTTGTATGGTATTTATAGCTAGTTGTCCAAGCAGATTAAATAACTCTTCTTTATTACTTGAATTTCTTAAGAAATCTTGCCAAATTTTAGGTAGTTTGACATGCGATAGCACTTGCCGCCTGGTTCCTGCACCCCTTTTTTGTCTGGTTTCACCTTTAATGCTTGCTGTAATGTATCTATCCCATATCAAATCTATTCTTTGGCAACTAAAACTCTGAATGTCGTTACATAAATGGGGTTGAAATATGTTAATGTAGTAATCATTAAAGGTTTTTGAAGACTGGTGAAGCTTTAAAATGTTAATAAGAACTGGCCCATCATAAATTAAAGCATCGCATGTTCCTGGAAAGGTGTTTCTATTCTTCTCAATAGTTTCCTCTAAAATACGTGCTAAATCACTTTTATGGCTGGGTCGAAATTCACCATTACTGGAAAAAGCAAGGGGGAAATGGTTGATTTTCATATTTGAAAAAAATTTGCAGGTCTAACTGACGATTCTGTGCAACTATTAAAAGCCTGGAAAATAGCTGGACGTCTGTTTTTAAAAACTTTAGGGTTGCATTTTTCTGGCTGATGTTTTTTGCCGGAGTACTAAATAGAGAAATTTTGTTTTTTTTCAGAGGTTGAAATATTGATGAGGAATGTTCATATGACAATTTGCAATTCTTTCATATCTAGCAAAGTTCAAAAACACATTATATAATTAAAAACGCGCATAGACAGCATTGTGCTTATTGAAAGTCCTGTGACCGTATTATTTTGTGAGCCCCTGTAAATGAACGAAAACTGCTATGCACTGAATATTCTATAGTAAGTATCTTGTACTGCACCTCACTGATGTATATTAATTTGAATATGTTACAAAGAGTATAACATCATTAAAACACATTGCAAGCGATTTTCGTCTACAGACTATAATGTTACGGACTACTTTTGATTGCCCCTGTAAATGAACTATGAATGATACACACTTGAAAATGAATACCGAACTTGTTACGGTATACTACAATACCATATTTTAATTATCTGGATATCAGGCTATTTTTTTGAGTTAGTGCGCGACTGGACAGACGACCAGACAGACAGACAAACAGGCAAACTGAATTCATAAATATTTTTCGACTGTACTGTAAAGTATTACAAATAATATTTTTTATCTAAAAACATCGAAACTTCAACCAAACATGCTTTTATACGATGAATAGAAACGAAATTGCACTAATTCCCGAAAATGACGCCATTTTGAATAACGGCCGCCATCTTGAATTCGACGCACTTTCCGCGATGCCTCCCCTTCTTAAATGCTTTGTATTAATATAGAGTAGATACTGACCAAACGGTATAACTGTATCACGAAGTGCAGTTTTTTCACTCCTAGCACCTGGACTAAAAGTGATCATGTCGTTCAGAACTCTGTTGGTTTTTTTTTCACTATATAGCTAACTGGGACTCTTAACTATAGTTATTTATTATCCTTCTGTATATTTCAGTTTTGAACATTTGATTGGTTTACGTTTAACATGTCTATGATATAATTGGCCAATGTCACCAAGATGATTCCTAAAATGATCGCAATGATAAAAATGTAGTGGTAGATTGGTTGACGAAAGTGTTTGTTACATGTGAACATGCCCACAACTTTACTTAAAAGCGTTCGTGACCGTTTTAACCTAACATTACCATAAGAAATCCAAGGCTAACGAAAAAGACAGGTTACAGCGGTGCATTCCACTTATCTTTTTTTACAGACCGCTAGAGTGACGTGATGCTCTTTTCGTACACTTGCATTGGTGCATTCGATCATCACGTGACTCTCGTGGTCTGTAAAAAAAGAAAGGCTACCGCGGTGCTTTACGCGTATCTTTTTTTACAGACCGCGGGTGTCACGTGATGCTCGAATCTACCAATGCAGGTGTACGAAAAGAGCATCACGTCGCTCTAGCGGTCTGTAAAAAAAGATAAGTGGAATGCACTGCGGTAGCCTGTGTTTTTCGTTAGCCTCGTGAGAAACTCGAGGCTAACGAAAAAGTAAGGCTACCGCGGTGCTTTACGCATATCTTTTTTTAGAGACCGCCGGAGTCACGTGATGCTCGAATGCACCAATGCCGGTGTACGAAAAGAGCATCACGTCACTCTAGCGGTCTGTAAAAAATGATAAGTGGAATGCACTGCGGTAGCCTGTCTTTTTCGTTAGCCTCGTGAGAAACTCATATGACGTCATTCCCAAATTATGGAGGCTAACGAAAAAGACAGGCTACCGCGGTACATTCCACTTATCTTTTTTCACAGACCGCTAGAGTGACGTGATGCTCTTTTCGTACACCTGCATTGGAGCATAACGTGACTCCGGCGGTCTGTAAAAAAAGATACGCGTAAAGCACCGCGGTAGCCTTTCTTTTTCGTTAGCCTCGCAAATGATACGAGTCCCCCACGTTTCGTTGTCTGCACGCGCTCTTTCAAACTCCATTCCATTCTATTTTTCAATGAATTAGGAATTATTTTATATACTGTTGGAAAAGTGCATAGATTTCTTTCGAATCAGTACTTGATGTTACATATAAATCGGGTTACAACAGTATCTCTCTGAAACTGGATTCTTGTATCTGAAGAGTTCTTGGGCAACTTCATCCAAAATTCGTAAGTTTCTCTCTGAAAACTTTAGCTATTATTAAAGTGCTTGCAAAATCTTGGCTGTTGCAATTGCAATAGTATCTGTATGTAATATTTCAGTAGGTTGTTTTTCGCGGTATTTTGAAAATACTGAAGCGGAGTATGTAAAAGCATCAATTTAAACTAACCAGAAAAACCCGTGCGAAGCTTTCGCACTGCAATCTTTGAGGTTATTTCCTGATAAGTTTTAGCCTTAATTTTTGATTAACTGATTTTTTTAAATCCAACATTGCGTTTTATCGAAATGTAAGTGTACTATGTCAGAAGCCTATTCAAAAACTTTTCGAATGGTACCTTATTCATCGTTGTATGTTTTGTATGTGCATAGAAAAAGGGATGTTGACAACAGAAATAATATATATGATTGTCGACCCTTTTAAATATTTGGTTTTAGTGCTACTTCATCGAATGCTTATATCAATGAAGCTTAGCTTGGATTTTGTAAGTTGAATAATTAATCAATTTAAACTAATTGTCGACCCTTTTAAATATTTGGTTTTAGTGCTACTTCATCGATAGCATATCCATGAAGCTTAGCTTGGATTTTGTAAGTTGAATAATTAAATTATTTTTAATTTGTTTAATTTAAAGATTAAATGGAAAAAAAAATAAAAGCTTAAATGAAAAGTATGTTTATACATTATCATATTCTTTGGGTGGAATTCTTGAAATTAGAATTCCACCGTAATATATTCTGTATTTAAAAATGGCGATTTCGAAATTGTCTTTTTTGTGGACACAACATGACAATAACGTGATAAGTTTATTTCATATAAGATTGTAGCTAGTTACTTTTTGTTCAGAGAATTGACAATTTATAATCTTTAACAGACCAGTACCGTCCGCCTTCATTTCGTGTAACTCGAAAGACCGATATTTATATGATTATTCAAAAGCCATTTGAATTCAGCTGTATTTGTACTAAAATGAACGTTTTCCTACATAGACATTTAAAAACATACTCTCGTACTTCCACATTACTATTTTCTTCTAACTTTACAAGAAAAAAGTATGGGATTCTTGAAATAGAATTCCGGTTTTTGCCATTCAAAGTTGGCGATTTCGAAATTGTCTTTTTTGCGGACATAACATAACAATAACGTGATAAGGTTATTTCGCATAAGATTGTAAGTAGTTACTTTTTGTTCAGAGAATTGACAGTTTATAATCTTTAACAGAGCAGAGTCACCGCCTTCACTTCGGGTAACTCAACGAGCGATATTTATATGATTATTCAAAAGCCATTTGAATTCAGCTGTATTTTTTTTTATACGTGAAGACTAAAATGAACGTTTTCCTACATAGACATTTAAAAACATACTCTGGTACTTCCACATTACTATTTTCTTCTAACTTTACAAGAAAAAAGTATGGGATTCTTGAAATAGAATTCTTATTTTTGCCATTCAAAGTTCGCGATTTCGAAATTGTCTTTTTTACGGACATAACATAACAATAACGTGATAAGGTTATTTTTCATAAGAATGTAAGTAGTTACTTTTTGTTCAGAGAATTGACAGTTTATAATCTTTAACAGAGCAGAGTCACCGCCTTCACTTCGGGTAACTCAACGAGCGATATTTATATGATTATTCAAAAGCCATTTGAATTCAGCTGTATTTTTTTTTATACGTGAAGACTAAAATGAACGTTTTCCTACATAGACATTTAAAAACATACTATCGTACTTCCACATTACTATTTTCTTCTAACTTTACAAGAAAAAAGTATGGGATTCTTGAAATAGAATTCTTATTTTTGCCATTCAAAGTTCGCGATTTCGAAATTGTCTTTTTTGCGGACATAACATAACAATAACGTGATAAGGTTATTTTTCATAAGATTGTAAGTAGTTACTTTTTGTTCAGAGAATTGACAATTTATAATCTTTAACAGAGCAGTGTCACCGCCTTCACTTTGGGTATCTCAAACGAGAGATATTTATATGATTATTCAAAAGCCATTTGAATTCAGCTGTATTTGTACTAAAATGAACGTTTTCCTGCATAGACATTTAAAAATATGCTCTCGTACTTCCACATTACTATTTTCTTCTAACTTTGCAAGAAGAAAGTATGGGATTCTTGAAATAGAATTCCGATTTTTGCCATTCAAAGTTGGCGATTTCGAAATTGTCTTTTTTGCGGACATAACATAACAATAATGTGATAAGGTTATTTCGCATAAGATTGTAGCTAGTTACTTTTTGTTCAGAGAATTGACAATTTATAATCTTTAACAGAGCAGTGTCACCGCCTTCACTTTGGGTATCTCAAACGAGAGATATTTATATGATTATTCAAATGCCATTTGAATTCAGCTGTATTTGTTTTACTTACCCATCATACGTAGCAGAGGGTAAGTCTTGTAATTGTTTTGAAAATCGAAAAAATTTCTTGACGGATTTACACGTTTCAGACACTGGAGATTACGAAAAACATATTTTTAGAAGAAAAAAAATTGCCGTCCGTTTGTGTGTCTGTGTGTCTGTAAACGCTCTATCTCCCGAAAAAATTGAGATAGAGACTTGCAATTTGGTATGTACTTAGCATGTAATAATGGGAAGAAGTCTATTGAATTTCAATAACCTCGATTACCCGAACTGTTTTTTTGCGGACTCTCGAAATATTCATTCTGATAAAATGTATATAAAAATTTTCGAAATTGTTTATTTTAAGAAATGAATATAAAAGACACAAAAAAAAAAACATAAATTTTGCATAAAGCATGAAGTCAATCGGATAAATAGTTGCCGAGATATTTGGAATCCTATTTTCACACTCTTCGATTTTTCATGACCCTGTATTTCATCCAAATTTCACTTCAAAGATATATTTTAATTGGAAATTTGACGCTTAATCAGATACAATAAATTGCTAGTTAATAGGATTATTATTTTTGGAGTTATAAGGAAAAACCTCTTTCAAGCAATTCAGTAATCGAGCCTTTAAAGTTTATGACGTCATCAAGCCACGATTTTATTTGAATTGCAATGCATTTTATAAGTAGTTTACACATTTTTCATTTTAATATTTTATATTATGCATATCCATGATGGGTAAGTATTACGGTGGCCCCCAACGACTAGTTTTATACGTGAAGACTAAAATGAACGTTTTCCTGCATAGACATTTAAAAATATAACTCTCCGTACTTCCATAGTATTATTCTCTTCTAACTTTACAAGAAGAATGTATGGGATTCCTGAAAAAATTCTAATTCCGATTTTCGACGGATTTATATGTTTTATAAAGTCCTGAACACGAATGGATTTCTTTTGAAAGAAATGTCTGTCTGTATGAAACAAAAATTTTGTGGCGCTCTATACTAAGAACTAATCCACAGAATTTAATGAAACTTTAGATTATGTAAATCGCTCAACAGGCAGCGCTGTTAGGTTGCATTTTTCACAATTTCCGGAATAGCTCTGTCTCTAGAACTAATGCACGGATTTTCATCAAACATCATATTCGGTTAAACGTGGACATAATTTTGTGCTGATTAGGTTTTGGTGTAAATTGCGTAACACGTGACGCTTCTAGGCTGCATTTTTCATGATTTCCACGATGGTTGTATATCAAGAACTAATATGCATGGAATTTTGCTAAATTTCAAATTCTGTTTGACATAACTAGATGTTGATTAATTTTTGGTATATGACGACCAATACGTGTCGCATGTATGCTCTTTATTTTCATGATTTCCGCAATAGTTGTACCTGAAAACGTATAGGTTGTCATTTAGTTCTAGTTGCAACATACTAGTTCTTATTATAATTGGAAGGTGAGGGGGGAGAAACTTGCTACACTATTAATAGTTTAATTCTAAGTGTGTGAATAATTCAGGACCCAAATTTCAAAACTTTTTGACATGTAAATAGTTTTTTTTAACACCATGGGCAGAAAGTTGTTTTATCGCTTATAAATTATGAAAATTTTCACAATTCATTTTATACGTTTTCCTTATAGTAGAATTCTAAATTATTTAGAATTCTTTTGGATATTATCAATGAAGTCCAAGTTGACATTTGTGCGATTCTTTACAAGAACGTGTTAGAAGTTTAAAAACATTTTATACTGGTATTAAATTTGTGCGACGCTCGTCCCTTACAGGAGACGTCAGAACTTTCAACAAATTTAAATCATCATAAGGCGTATCCTTTTAAGTTTAAAATTCTTTTGATTTAAGATTAAATACTGCTAAAGCTTCTTATCTTATTAGTTGGTTTCATGTTTTTATTTTTGCATATTGTGTTATTGTTTAAATATTTATCCATCGAAAACGCTGTATTTCGAACATATCCCTTCTCCTGATGTTTATTCAAGATATTGCAGTTCAATTATATGTTTCGTCTTCTTGACATTTGAGGACATATCCTCAACTTGGGTACTGAAATTTCTGATCTCTCACCAGTTTCTGATTTTAAATACTTATTATATTTTAACGAAGTGATACATTCGTGTAATAATATATATATATATATACGTACAATGCGTATTTACACTTTTTGTACAAACTACGACATCCCACATTCCTGAACTTAACAATACTCGCCCTCCAGAGTTCGATTAGACGAGTGAGGTTGGGTAGACGAGTATTGTGTATATATACAGAGTACTCGTTTACCCATCCTCACTCGTCTTATACTACGTTCAGATCGCATAGTTAAGACATCTGAGACTGCCGAACTCACTGAAGGAGATCCAGAAATTCACTTAGTGAGTTCTAACTTCTATTGCTAGATACAGCCAGTACCACTCACTCTGATTGACTGTTGGGGTTGCATTTAACATATGCTCATGCGCAGATTCTATGTTTGTTCAGATCTCGGACACGGTGATCTTCAGTGAGTTACCTTAGATGAGTTTTGCGGTGTGGACAGGTATTCAATTCCGGGAGGGTACCACCTCAAAAATGGCGGTCTAAGATATCTTAAACGTCCGATGTGAACAGGGAATAATCGAACTCTGGAGACGAGTACTGTTAAGTTCTGCATAGTGGGGCGCCGTAGTTTGGACAAAAACTGAAAATACGTATTTTGCGTCTTTCGCCATTTTTACGTGTAAAGGCATTCTATCTATACTATATCTTTCCAGAATAAGCACCATCTATTCGAAATTTTTGGAACTAATTTTGTTATTGCTTAAACAAAATTTAAAATCATAAGAAGCATTTTCGTCCAAACCGCATTCTCGTACGCCAATTGCTTATCTTATAATTAATTTTAAAATGTATCATTTAAAATTTTATAGAAATCGAATCAAAACTTAAAAAGATATAATAAAATTTTTCTTCATTCTATTAAATCCTATCAAACGTAATCTATATAATAAAAACGCTAGTCATGTGACTGAGGAAGACCGACCATTTCTTTTTCCATATGCCAGGTGGCCACTTTCATTAAAAACTATTTTTTAGAATAAAATTGACATAAAAGTTACATTTTTAAAAAGATCGTTCAAAAAAATTGTTTGTTTGAGAGACGAGTTACAGTCAAATATGTATAGATTCTGAGATAACTTAAGTTGAACTTAGATTGACAGCCCAATAAATCAAACCATTAAAGTAAATAAACACAAGAGATTCGTTGATCGTGAGTCATTGTTTGTTTCTTTATTGAGAACATACATCTGAATTGTGTGCTTGAAATCAAGTGCCTGCTTATAAGTCATCGTCAATATACAGGGACGAGATAGTCACAAGGAAATTTAAAGCACCAGAGAGTTACATCCGGGAGATCCACAAATTGTGTGCAAAGGAGCTGGTGGGAGACGAACCCGCCGACCTGACAGTAGATCGTTTCACTGTATTTTATATTTTAAATATTTTACAAAGTCGAACAACATCAAAACCGAATTTTTTTTTACTTCCTACATAAGAAAATGTGATGATTTATAAGTAAACGAATTTCCAACCGTGCACCAGTTTTCTATTCGAAGACATTGATAATTTTTTAATATCACATCCACTTTACCTCGTATTTATAACAAAGGTTTCATTGTTGAAAAATGTATATCGTTTTGCTGTATTTTATATTTTAAATATTTTACAAATACGAACAGTTTCAAAACCAATTTTTTTCTACTTCGTACATAAGAAAATGTGCTGATTTATAAGAAGACCAATTTCCAACCGTGCACCGGAGTTCTATTCGAAGATATTGCTAATTTTATAATATCAGATCTTTTTTACATCGTATTTATAACAAAGGTGTCATTGTTGGAACAGAGTAGATCGTTTCACTGTATTTTATATTTTAAATATTTTACAATGTCGAACAACTTGAAATCCAAATTTTTTTTTTACTTCCTACGTAAGAAAATGTGCCGATTTATAAGTAAACGAATTTCCAGCCGTGCACCAGAATTCTATTCGAAGATATTGCAAATTTTATAATAGCATATCCACTATACCTCGTATTTATAACAAAGATTTCATTGTTGAAACAGAGTAGATCGTTTCACTGTCATTTATGTTTTAAACATTTTACAAAGGCGGGCCAGGATTCGAACCTGGGATCGCTTGGCTGAAGCCGCCATGCTCTACCACTGAGCTATCCCGGTCGAATCTGGAGGGCATAATTCATCCAGTTAACCTTATTGATCAGAGAATCTGGTCTGATATTTTAATCAGCTCAACAGAAAAGATCGCAGGTAAAGGAACTCCAGTAAACGCTGGATACGTGATTACACTAGATTAATTTTAACACAATTATTTCAAATTGGTAAATAAATCATACGAGTAGTAATTTTCCAACTGGACGAAAAATGTCCGGGCCAGGATTCGAACCTGGGATCGCTTGGCTGAAGCCGCCACGCTCTACCACTGAGCTATCCCGGTCGAATCTCGAGGGCATAATTCATCCAGTTAACCTTATTGATCAGAGAATCTGGTCTGATATTTTAATCAGCTCAACAGAAAAGATCGCAGGTAAAGGAACTCCAGTAAACGCTGGAAACGTGATTACACTAGATTAATTTTAACACAATTATTTCAAATTGGTAAAATTGGTTCAAATTGGTTGAGCGTGGCGGCTTCAGCCAAGCGATCCCAGGTTCGAATCCTGGCTCGGACATTTTTCGTCCAGTTGGAAAATTACTACTCGTATGATTTATTTACCAATTTGAAATAATTGTGTTAAAATTAATCTAGTGTAATCACGTATCCAACGTTTACTGGAGTTCCTTTACCTGCGATCTTTTCTGTTGAGCTCATTAAAATATCAGACCAGATTCTCTAAACAATAAGGTTAACTGGATGAATTATGCCCTCCAGATTCGACCGGGATAGCTCAGTGGTAGAGCGTGGCGGCTTCAGCAAAGCGATCCCAGGTTCGAATCCTGGCCCGGACATTTTTCGTCCAGTTGGAAAATTACTACTCGTATGATTTATTTTCCAATTTGAAATAATTGTGTTAAATTTAATCTAGTGTAATCACGTATCCAGCGTTTACTGGAGTTCCTTTACCTGCGATCTTTTCTGTTGAGCTGATTAAAATATCAGACCAGATTCTCTGATCAATAAGGTTAACTGGATGAATTATGCCCTCCAGATTCGACCGGGATAGCTCAGTGGTAGAGCGTGGCAGCTTCAGCCAAGCGATCCCAGGTTCGAATCCTGGCCCGGACACATCTCCTTTAACGGTTATTTATAACAAAGATTTCATTGTTGAAACAGAGTAGATTGTTTCACTGTGTTTTATGTTTTAAATATTTTTCAAAAGCGAAGAACTTCAAAACCGATTTTTTTTTTACTCCATACATAAGAAAATGTGTTAATTTATAAGTAAACGAATTTCAAGCCGTGCACCAGAATTCTATTCGAAGATATTGCAAATTTTATAATATCACAAATCCTTTACCTCGTATTTATAACAAAGGTTTCATTGTTGAAAAATGTGCATCGTTTCACTGTATTTTATATTTTTAATTTTTTATAAAGTCCAACAACATTAAAACCGATTTTTTTTACTTCCTACATAAGAAAATGTGCTGATTTATATGTAAACGAATTTCCAGCCGTGCACCAGAATTCTATTCGAAGACATTGCAAATTTTATAACATCACAACTCCTTTATCTCTTATTTTTGATATCTCTTATTGAATTTATATATTTTACAATGGCGAACAACTTCAAAACCGAATTTGTTTTTCTCTTCGTACATAAGAAAATGTGCTGATTTATAAGTAAACGATTTTCCAGCCGTGCACTAGAATTCTATTCCAAGATATTGATAGTTTTATAATATCACATCCACTTTACCTCGTATTTATATCAAAGATTTCATTGTTAAAACAGAGTAGATCGTTTCACTATAATTTATGTTATAAATATTTTACAAAGGCGAACAACTTCAAAACCGAATTTTTTTACTTCGTACATAAGAAAATGTGCTGATTTATAAGTAAATGAATTTTCAGCGATGCACCAGATATATTTTCGCACATATTGCTAGTTTTATAATATCAGATATTCTTTAACTCGTATTAATAACAAAGATTTCATTGTTGAAAAATGTATATCTTTTCACTTAGTTTTATAATTTAAATTTTTTATAAAGTCGAATCCTGGCCCGGACACATCTCCTTTAACTGTTATTTATAACAAAGATTTCATTGTTGAAACAGAGTAGATTGTTTCACTGTGTTTTATGTTTTAAATATTTTACAAAGGCGAACAAATTCAAAAATTTTTTTTTTACTTCGTGCATAAGTAAATGTGCTGATTTCTAAGAAAACCAATTTCCAGCCGTGCACCAGAATTCTATTCGAAGACATTGCAAATTTTATAACATCACAACTCCTTTATCTCTTATTTTTGATATCTCTTATTGAATTTATATATTTTACAATGGCGAACAACTTCAAAACCGAATTTGTTTTTCTCTTCGTACATAAGAAAATGTGCTGATTTATAAGTAAACGATTTTCCAGCCGTGCACTAGAATTCTATTCCAAAATATTGATAGTTTTATAATATCACATCCACTTTACCTCGTATTTATATCAAAGATTTCATTGTTAAAACAGAGTAGATCGTTTCAATATAATTTATGTTATAAATATTTTACAAATGCGAACAACTTCAAAACCGAATTTTTTTACTTCGTACATAAGAAAATGTGCTGATTTATAAGTAAATGAATTTTCAGCGATGCACCAGATATATTTTCGCACATATTGCTAGTTTTATAATATCAGATATTCTTTAACTCGTATTAATAACAAAGATTTCATTGTTGAAAAATGTATATCTTTTCACTTAGTTTTATAATTTAAATTTTTTATAAAGTCGAATCCTGGCCCGGACACATCTCCTTTAACTGTTATTTATAACAAAGATTTCATTGTTGAAACAGAGTAGATTGTTTCACTGTGTTTTATGTTTTAAATATTTTACAAAGGCGAACAAATTCAAAATTTTTTTTTTTTAATTCGTGCATAAATAAATGTGCTGATTTCTAAGAAAACCAATTTACAGCCTTGCACAAGAATTCTATTCGAAGATAATGCTAATTTTAAAATATCAGATATTCTTTACATCGTATTTATAACAAAAGTTTCATAGTTGAAACAGAGCAGATTGTTTCACTGTATTGCTTGTTTTAAATATTTTACAAAGGCGAACAACTTCAAAACCGATTTTTTTTTACTTCCTACATAAGAAAATGTGCTGATTTATAAGTAAACGAATTCCCAGCCGTGCACCAGAAATCTGTTCGAAGATATTGCAAATTTTATAATATCACAACTCCTTTACCTCTCATTTTTAACAAAGGTTTCATTGTTGGAACAGAGTACATCGTTTCGCTGTGTTTTATATTTTATATATTTTACAATGGCGAACAATTTCAAAATCGAATTTTTTTTACTTCCTACATAAGAAAATGTGCTGATTTATAAGTAAACGAATTTCCAGCCGTGCACCAGAATTCCATTCGAAGATATTGCTAATTTTATAATATCAGATCTTCTTTACACAGTATTTATGACAAAGGTTTCATTGTTGAAACAGACTAGATAGTTTCTCTGTATTTTATGTTTTAAATATTTTACAAAGGCGAACAACTTCAAAACCGATTTTTTTTTTACTTCGTACATAAGAAAATGTCCTGATTTATAAGTAAACGAATTTCCAGCCGTGCAAAAGAATTCTATTCGAAGATATTGCAAATTTTATAATATCACATCTCTTTGACCTCTTATTTTTAACCAAGGTTTGATTGTTGAAACAGAATAGATCGTTTCACTGTATTTTATGTTTTAAATATTTTTCAAAAGCGAAGAACTTCAAAACCGATTTTTTATATTTACTTCCTACATAAGAAAATGTGTTGATTTATAAGTAAACGAATTTCAAGCCGTGCACCAGAATTCTATTCGAAAATATTGCAAATTTTATAACATCACAATTCCTTTACCTCGTATTTATAACAAAGATTTCATTGTTGAAAAATGTATATCTTTTCACTTAGTTTTATAATTTAAATTTTTTATAAAGTCGAATCCTGGCCCGGACACATCTCCTTTAACTGTTATTTATAACAAAGATTTCATTGTTGAAACAGAGTAGATTGTTTCACTGTGTTTTATGTTTTAAATATTTTACAAAGGCGAACAAATTCAAAAATTTTTTTTTTACTTCGTGCATAAGTAAATGTGCTGATTTCTAAGAAAACCAATTTCCAGCCGTGCACCAGAATTCTATTCGAAGACATTGCAAATTTTATAACATCACAACTCCTTTATCTCTTATTTTTGATATCTCTTATTGAATTTATATATTTTACAATGGCGAACAACTTCAAAACCGAATTTGTTTTTCTCTTCGTACATAAGAAAATGTGCTGATTTATAAGTAAACGATTTTCCAGCCGTGCACTAGAATTCTATTCCAAAATATTGATAGTTTTATAATATCACATCCACTTTACCTCGTATTTATATCAAAGATTTCATTGTTAAAACAGAGTAGATCGTTTCAATATAATTTATGTTATAAATATTTTACAAATGCGAACAACTTCAAAACCGAATTTTTTTACTTCGTACATAAGAAAATGTGCTGATTTATAAGTAAATGAATTTTCAGCGATGCACCAGATATATTTTCGCACATATTGCTAGTTTTATAATATCAGATATTCTTTAACTCGTATTAATAACAAAGATTTCATTGTTGAAAAATGTATATCTTTTCACTTAGTTTTATAATTTAAATTTTTTATAAAGTCGAATCCTGGCCCGGACACATCTCCTTTAACTGTTATTTATAACAAAGATTTCATTGTTGAAACAGAGTAGATTGTTTCACTGTGTTTTATGTTTTAAATATTTTACAAAGGCGAACAAATTCAAAATTTTTTTTTTTTAATTCGTGCATAAATAAATGTGCTGATTTCTAAGAAAACCAATTTACAGCCTTGCACAAGAATTCTATTCGAAGATAATGCTAATTTTAAAATATCAGATATTCTTTACATCGTATTTATAACAAAAGTTTCATAGTTGAAACAGAGCAGATTGTTTCACTGTATTGCTTGTTTTAAATATTTTACAAAGGCGAACAACTTCAAAACCGATTTTTTTTTACTTCCTACATAAGAAAATGTGCTGATTTATAAGTAAACGAATTCCCAGCCGTGCACCAGAAATCTGTTCGAAGATATTGCAAATTTTATAATATCACAACTCCTTTACCTCTCATTTTTAACAAAGGTTTCATTGTTGGAACAGAGTACATCGTTTCGCTGTGTTTTATATTTTATATATTTTACAATGGCGAACAATTTCAAAATCGAATTTTTTTTACTTCCTACATAAGAAAATGTGCTGATTTATAAGTAAACGAATTTCCAGCCGTGCACCAGAATTCCATTCGAAGATATTGCTAATTTTATAATATCAGATCTTCTTTACACAGTATTTATGACAAAGGTTTCATTGTTGAAACAGACTAGATAGTTTCTCTGTATTTTATGTTTTAAATATTTTACAAAGGCGAACAACTTCAAAACCGATTTTTTTTTTACTTCGTACATAAGAAAATGTCCTGATTTATAAGTAAACGAATTTCCAGCCGTGCAAAAGAATTCTATTCGAAGATATTGCAAATTTTATAATATCACATCTCTTTGACCTCTTATTTTTAACCAAGGTTTGATTGTTGAAACAGAATAGATCGTTTCACTGTATTTTATGTTTTAAATATTTTTCAAAAGCGAAGAACTTCAAAACCGATTTTTTATATTTACTTCCTACATAAGAAAATGTGTTGATTTATAAGTAAACGAATTTCAAGCCGTGCACCAGAATTCTATTCGAAAATATTGCAAATTTTATAACATCACAATTCCTTTACCTCGTATTTATAACAAAGGTTTCATTGTTGAAAAATGTGCATCGTTTCACTGTATTTTATATTTTTAATTTTTTATAAAGTGGAACAACATTAAAACCGATTTTTTTTTACTTCCTACATAAGAAAATGTGCTGATTTATATGTAAACGAATTTCCAGCCGTGCACCAGAATTCTATTCGAAGACATTGCAAATTTTATAACATCACAACTCCTTTATCTCTTATTTTTAACAAAGGTTTCATTGTTGGAACAGAGTACATCGTTTCTCTGTATTTTATATTTTAAATATTTTAGAAAGTCGAACAACTACAAAACCGAATTATTTTTATTTCCTACATAAGGAAATATGCTTATTTACAAGTAAACGAATTTCCAGCCGTGCACCAGAATTTTATTCGAAGATATTGCTAATTTTATAATATCAGATCTTCGTTACACCGTATTTATAACAAAGGTTTCATTGTTGAAACTAACTAGATAGTTTCTCTGTATTTTTTTTAAATATTTTACAAAGGCGAACAAATTCAAAACCGATTTTTATTTACTTCGTACAAAACAAAATGTGCTGATTTATAAGTAAACGAATTTCCAGCCGGCACCGGAATTCTATTCGAAGATATTGCAAATCTTGTAATAGCACATCCACTTTACCTCGTATTTATAAAAAACGTTTCATTGGTGAACAAGAACGAAAAATCATGCGTCAAGCATAGATTATGTAGCACTTTCCAACGCTTCTAAAATAATTTTACAAACTCATTACCGTTTAATAAGCTGAAAGATGACATCTAAGTAAACAATTTGGAAAACGCATAACATATTTAAAAACGTAATTTCAGGAATTTTCAATATATACAATATTCGGAAAAATATCCGACTACTTTTATGTAGCCCTGTATATGATCTATAGATTTGTATATATACATAGGATGCTAAATTTTAGTTTAGTTAGGAAACACGTAGCACAGTTTAAATTCTCCTTCTGGAGTTTCTGTGAATAAACGGAAATGTGTTCGCGAACTTTTGTGCTGCACTGTATAGGATCTACAGAATTTATACACACCACGTAATAGACAAAAAGCTAGTTAAGATTAAAATCGCGTTCAGTAACTTAAAACGCACTTCCAGGAATTATTGTTAACAGACAGTAGAGAATTCTTTTGTGTGTCCCTGAAAATGAACGATGACTGCTATACACACACTATTCTGTAGTAAGCCTCTTGTAATGCACCTTAGTAATATATATAAACTTCAATGCGTTTAAAATAGTGGAACATTATTTAAATAAGCCGCAGACGATTTTTCTCCAAGACGTAATGTAACGGAATTATTTTGACTGTCCCTGTAAAGTAACTCTAAGTGCTATACACCTACTATTCCATATTAAGCTTCTTCTAATGCATCTTAGTGATCTATATAAATTTCAATGCGTTTACAGTAGTGAAACATTTTTAAAATAAACCGCAAATGATTTTCCCCCATAGACCGCAATGTAACGGAATTCTTTTGAGTGTCCCTGTAAGAAAACTATAAGTGCTACACACTTCAGTTGAAATAGGGAACGTGCCATAGATACCAACAATAACATATAAAAATTGCAGAGCAATCCAAGCATATTTACGGGAGTTAGAGCACGGACAGACGGCAAGACGGCCAGACGGTCATACGGCCAGACGGCCATCCGGCCATACGGCCAGACAAACCGAAGTCATAAGCACTTTTCAACTAGGTTGGAAAGTGCTAAAAATGTGTATCGTTTCACTGTGTTTTATATTTTATATACTGTACAATGGCGAACAACATCAAAACCATTTTTTTTTACTTCCTACATAAGAAAATGTGCTGATTTATAAGTAAACGAATTTCCAGCCGTGCACCAGATAAATTTTCGCAGATATTTTTTATAAAGTCGAGCAACTTTAAAAACGATTTGTTTTTACTTCGTACATACGAAAATGTGCTGATTTCTAAGAAAAACAATTTACAGCCTTGCACCAGAATTCTATTCGAAGATATTGCTAATTTTAAAATATCAGATATTTTCACATCGTATTTATAACAAAGGTTTCATTGTTGAAACAGACTAGATCGTTTCGCTGTGTTTTATATTTTATATATTTTACAATGGCGAACAACTTCAAAACCGAATTTTTTTTACTTCCTACATAAGAAAATGTGCTGATTTATAAGTAAACGAATTTCCAGCCATGCACCAGAATTCCATTCGAAGATATTGCTAATTTTATAATATCAGATCTTCTTTACACAGTATTTATGACAAAGGTTTCATTGTTGAAACAGACTAGATAGTTTCTCTGTATTTTATGTTTTAAATATTTTACAAAGGCGAAGAACTTCAAAACCGAATTTTTTTTACTTCGTACATAAGAAAATGTCCTGATTTATAAGTAAACGAATTTCCAGCCGTGCAAAAGAATTCTATTCGAAGATATATCAAATTTTATAATATCACATCTCCTTGACCTCTTATTTTTAACCAAGGTTTAATTGTTGAAACGGAATAGATCGTTTCACTGTATTTTATGTTTTAAATATTTTTCAAAAGCGAAGAACTTCAAAACCGAATTTTTTTACTTCGTACATAAGAAAATGTGTTGATTTATAAGTAAACGAATTTCAAGCCGTGCACCAGAATTCTATTCGAAGATATTGCAAATTTTATAATATCACAACTCCTTTACCTCGTATTTGTAACAAAGGTTTCATTGTTGAAAAATGTGCATCGTTTCACTGTATTTTATATTTTTAATTTTTTATAAAGTCGAACAACATTAAAACCGATTTTTTTTTTACTTCCTACATAAGAAAATGTGCTGATTTATATGTAAACGAATTTCCAGCCGTGCACCAGAATTCTATTCGAAGACATTGCAAATTTTATAACATCACAACTCCTTTATCTCTTATTTTTAACAAAGGTTTCATTGTTGGAACAGAGTACATCGTTTCACTGTAGTTTATATTTTAAATATTTTACAAAGTCGAACAACTACAAAACCGAATTATTTTTATTTCCTACATAAGAAAATATGATTATTTACAAGTAAACGAATTTCCAAACGTGCACCAGAATTCTATTCAAAGATATTGCTAATTTTATAATATCACATCTCCTTTATCTCTTATGAATAACAAAAGTTTCATTGTTGGAACAGAGTACATCGTTTCACTGTATTTTATATTTTAAATATTTTACAATGTCGAACAATTTCAAATCCAATTTTTTTTTACTTCCTACGTAAGAAAATGTACTGATTTATAGGTAAACGAATTTCCAGCCGTACACCAGAATTCTATTGGAAGATATTGCAAATTTTATAATATCACATCTCCTTTAAATTTTAACAGAGTAGATTGTTTCACTGTGTTTTATGTTTTAAATAGTTTACAAAGGCGAACAACTTCAAATCCAATTTTTTTTTTACTTCCTACGTAAGAAAATGTACTGATTTATAGGTAAACGAATTTCCAGCCGTACACCAGAATTCTATTGGAAGATATTGCAAATTTTATAATATCACATCTCCTTTAAATTTTAACAGAGTAGATTGTTTCACGGTTTTATGTTTTAAATAGTTTACAAAGGCGAAAAACTTCAAAACCGAAGTTATTTTTACTTCGTACATAAGAAAATATGCTGATTTACAAATAAACCAATTCCCAGCCGTGCTCCACAGTTCCATTCGAAGATATTGCTAATTTTATAATATCAGATATTCTTTACATCGTATTTATAACAAAGGTTTCATTGTTGGTACAGAGTAAATCGTTTCACTGAATTTTATATTTTTAATGTTTTACAAAGTCGAACAACTTCAAAACCAATTTTTTTTTACTTCCTACATAAGAAAATGTGCTTTTTTATAAGTACACGAATTTCCAGCCGTGTACCAGAATTATTTTCAAAGATATTTCTACTTTTATAATATCAGATCTTCTTTAATTCGTATTAATAACAAAGGTTTCATTGTTCAAAAATGCTCATCGTTTTACTGTATTTTATACTTTAAATATTTTACGAAGTAGAACAACTTCATAATCGATTTTTTTTTTACTTCATGTATAAGAAAAAGTGCTGATTTATAAAAAAACCGAATTCCAGCTGTGTACCAGAATCCTATTCGAAGTTATTGCTAATTTTATAATATCAGATTTTTTTTACATCTTATTTATAACAAAGATATCATTGTTGGAACAGAGTAGATCGTGTCACGATATTTTATATTTTAAATATTTTACTAATTCTAACAACTTCAAAACCGATTTTTTTTATTTCGTACATAAGAAAATGTGTTGATTTATAAGTAAATGAATTTTCAGCGATGCGCCAGATATATTTTCGCAGATATTGCTATTTTTATAATATCATATATTCTTTAACTCGTATTAATAACAAAGATTTCATTGTTGAAAAATGTATATCCTTTCACTTAGTTTTATAATTTAAATTTTTTATAAAGTCGAACAACTTTAAAACAGAATTTTTTTTATTTCGTGCATAAGTAAATGTGCTAATTTCTAAGAAAACCAATTCACAGCCTTGCACCACAATTCTATTCGAAGATATTGCTAATTTTAAAATATCAGATATTCTTTACATCGTATTTATAACAAAAGTTTCATTGTTGAAACAGAGTAGTTTGTTTCACTGGATTGTTTGTTTTAAATATTTTACAAAGGCGAACAACTTCAAAACCGAATTTTTTTTACTTCCTACATAAGAAAATGTGCTGATTTATAAGTAAACGAATTTCCAGCCGTGCACCAGAATTCTGTTCGAAGATATTGCAAATTTTATAATATCACATCCATTTTTCCTCGTGTTTATAACAAAGGATTCATTGTTGAAAAATGTGTATCGTTTCACAGTGTTTTATATTTTATATATTTTACAATGGCGAACAACTTCAAAACCGAAATTTTTTTACTTCCTACATAAGAAAATGTGCTTATTTATAAGTAAACGAATTTTCAGCCGTGCACCAGAATTCTATTCGAAGACATTGCAAATTTTATAATATCACAACTCCTTTATCTCTCATCTTTAACAAAGGTTTCATTGTTGGAACAGAGTACAATTTTTTGCTGTGTTTTATATTTTAAATATTTTACAAAGGCGAATATCTTCAAAACCGATTTTTTTTATTTCCTACATAAGAAAATGCGCTGATTTATAGGTAAACGAATTTCCAGCCTTGCACCAGAATTCTATTCCAAGATAGTGATTGTTTTATAATATCACTTCCACTTTACCTCGTATTTATATCAAAGATTTCATTGTTAAAACAGAGTAGATCGTTTCACTATAATTTATGTTATAAATATTTTACTAATTCTAACAACTGCAAAACCGATTTTTTTTATTTCGTACATAAGAAAATGTGTTGATTTATAAGTAAATGAATTTCCAGAGATGCGCCAGATATATTTTCGCAGATATTGCTATTTTTATAATATCATGTATTCTTTAACTCGTATTAATAACAAAGATTTCATTGTTGAAAAATGTATATCCTTTAACTTAGTTTTATAATTTAAATTTTTTATAAAGTCGAACAACTTTAAAACAGAATTTTTTTTATTTCGTGCATAAGTAAATGTGCTGATTTCTAAGAAAACCAATTCACAGCCTTGCACCAGAATTCTGTTCGAAGATATTGCCAATTTTCAAATATCAGATATTCTTTACATCGTATTTATAACAAAAGTTTCATTGTTGAAACAGAGCAGATTGTTTCACTGGATTGTTTGTTTTAAATATTTTACAAAGGCGAACAACTTCAAAACCGAATTTTTTTTACTTCCTACATAAGAAAATGTGCTGATTTATAAGTAAACGAATTTCCAGCCGTGCGCAGAATTCTGTTCGAAGATATTGCAAATTTTATAATATCACATCTCCTTGACCTCTTATTTTTAACAGAGGTTTCAATGTTGAAACAGAATAGATGGTTTCACTGTATTTTATATTTTAAATATTTTTCAAAAGCGAAGAACTTCAAAACCGATTTTTTTTTACTTCCTACATAAGAAAATGTGCTGATTTATAAGTAAACGAATTTCAAGCCGTGCACCAGAATTCTATTCGAAGATATTGCAAATTTTATAATATCACAACTCCTTTACCTTGTATTTATAACAAAGGTTTCATTGCTGAAAACTGTGCATCGTTTCACTGTATTTTATATTTTTAATTTTTTATAAAGTCGAACAACATTAAAACCGATTTTTTTTTACTTCCTACATAAGAAAATGTGCTTATTTATATGTAAACGAATTTCCAGCCGTGCACCAGAATTCTATTCGAAGACATTGCAAATTTTATAACATCACAACTCCTTTATCTCTTATTTTTAACAAAGGTTTTTTTGTTGGAACAGAGTACATCGTTTCACTGTATTTTATATTTTAAATATTTTACAAAGTCGAACAACTACAAAACCGAATTATTTTTATTTCCTACATAAGAAAATAGGTTTATTTATAAGTAAACGAATTTCCAGCCGTGCACCAGAATTTTATTCGAAGATATTGCTAATTTTATAATATCAGATCTTCGTTACACCGTATTTATAACAAAGGTTTCATTGTTGAAACTAACTAGATAGTTTCTCTGTATTTTTTTTAAATATTTTACAAAGGCGAACAAATTCAAAACCGATTTTTATTTACTTCGTACAAAACAAAATGTGCTGATTTATAAGTAAACGAATTTCCAGCCGGCACCGGAATTCTATTCGAAGATATTGCAAATCTTGTAATAGCACATCCACTTTACCTCGTATTTATAAAAAACGTTTCATTGGTGAACAAGAACGAAAAATCATGCGTCAAGCATAGATTATGTAGCACTTTCCAACGCTTCTAAAATAATTTTACAAACTCATTACCGTTTAATAAGCTGAAAGATGACATCTAAGTAAACAATTTGGAAAACGCATAACATATTTAAAAACGTAATTTCAGGAATTTTCAATATATACAATATTCGGAAAAATATCCGACTACTTTTATGTAGCCCTGTATATGATCTATAGATTTGTATATATACATAGGATGCTAAATTTTAGTTTAGTTAGGAAACACGTAGCACAGTTTAAATTCTCCTTCTGGAGTTTCTGTGAATAAACGGAAATGTGTTCGCGAACTTTTGTGCTGCACTGTATAGGATCTACAGAATTTATACACACCACGTAATAGACAAAAAGCTAGTTAAGATTAAAATCGCGTTCAGTAACTTAAAACGCACTTCCAGGAATTATTGTTAACAGACAGTAGAGAATTCTTTTGTGTGTCCCTGAAAATGAACGATGACTGCTATACACACACTATTCTGTAGTAAGCCTCTTGTAATGCACCTTAGTAATATATATAAACTTCAATGCGTTTAAAATAGTGGAACATTATTTAAATAAGCCGCAGACGATTTTTCTCCAAGACGTAATGTAACGGAATTATTTTGACTGTCCCTGTAAAGTAACTCTAAGTGCTATACACCTACTATTCCATATTAAGCTTCTTCTAATGCATCTTAGTGATCTATATAAATTTCAATGCGTTTACAGTAGTGAAACATTTTTAAAATAAACCGCAAATGATTTTCCCCCATAGACCGCAATGTAACGGAATTCTTTTGAGTGTCCCTGTAAGAAAACTATAAGTGCTACACACTTCAGTTGAAATAGGGAACGTGCCATAGATACCAACAATAACATATAAAAATTGCAGAGCAATCCAAGCATATTTACGGGAGTTAGAGCACGGACAGACGGCAAGACGGCCAGACGGTCATACGGCCAGACGGCCATCCGGCCATACGGCCAGACAAACCGAAGTCATAAGCACTTTTCAACTAGGTTGGAAAGTGCTAAAAATGTGTATCGTTTCACTGTGTTTTATATTTTATATACTGTACAATGGCGAACAACATCAAAACCATTTTTTTTTACTTCCTACATAAGAAAATGTGCTGATTTATAAGTAAACGAATTTCCAGCCGTGCACCAGATAAATTTTCGCAGATATTTTTTATAAAGTCGAGCAACTTTAAAAACGATTTGTTTTTACTTCGTACATACGAAAATGTGCTGATTTCTAAGAAAAACAATTTACAGCCTTGCACCAGAATTCTATTCGAAGATATTGCTAATTTTAAAATATCAGATATTTTCACATCGTATTTATAACAAAGGTTTCATTGTTGAAACAGACTAGATCGTTTCGCTGTGTTTTATATTTTATATATTTTACAATGGCGAACAACTTCAAAACCGAATTTTTTTTACTTCCTACATAAGAAAATGTGCTGATTTATAAGTAAACGAATTTCCAGCCATGCACCAGAATTCCATTCGAAGATATTGCTAATTTTATAATATCAGATCTTCTTTACACAGTATTTATGACAAAGGTTTCATTGTTGAAACAGACTAGATAGTTTCTCTGTATTTTATGTTTTAAATATTTTACAAAGGCGAAGAACTTCAAAACCGAATTTTTTTTACTTCGTACATAAGAAAATGTCCTGATTTATAAGTAAACGAATTTCCAGCCGTGCAAAAGAATTCTATTCGAAGATATATCAAATTTTATAATATCACATCTCCTTGACCTCTTATTTTTAACCAAGGTTTAATTGTTGAAACGGAATAGATCGTTTCACTGTATTTTATGTTTTAAATATTTTTCAAAAGCGAAGAACTTCAAAACCGAATTTTTTTACTTCGTACATAAGAAAATGTGTTGATTTATAAGTAAACGAATTTCAAGCCGTGCACCAGAATTCTATTCGAAGATATTGCAAATTTTATAATATCACAACTCCTTTACCTCGTATTTGTAACAAAGGTTTCATTGTTGAAAAATGTGCATCGTTTCACTGTATTTTATATTTTTAATTTTTTATAAAGTCGAACAACATTAAAACCGATTTTTTTTTTACTTCCTACATAAGAAAATGTGCTGATTTATATGTAAACGAATTTCCAGCCGTGCACCAGAATTCTATTCGAAGACATTGCAAATTTTATAACATCACAACTCCTTTATCTCTTATTTTTAACAAAGGTTTCATTGTTGGAACAGAGTACATCGTTTCACTGTAGTTTATATTTTAAATATTTTACAAAGTCGAACAACTACAAAACCGAATTATTTTTATTTCCTACATAAGAAAATATGATTATTTACAAGTAAACGAATTTCCAAACGTGCACCAGAATTCTATTCAAAGATATTGCTAATTTTATAATATCACATCTCCTTTATCTCTTATGAATAACAAAAGTTTCATTGTTGGAACAGAGTACATCGTTTCACTGTATTTTATATTTTAAATATTTTACAATGTCGAACAATTTCAAATCCAATTTTTTTTTACTTCCTACGTAAGAAAATGTACTGATTTATAGGTAAACGAATTTCCAGCCGTACACCAGAATTCTATTGGAAGATATTGCAAATTTTATAATATCACATCTCCTTTAAATTTTAACAGAGTAGATTGTTTCACTGTGTTTTATGTTTTAAATAGTTTACAAAGGCGAACAACTTCAAATCCAATTTTTTTTTTACTTCCTACGTAAGAAAATGTACTGATTTATAGGTAAACGAATTTCCAGCCGTACACCAGAATTCTATTGGAAGATATTGCAAATTTTATAATATCACATCTCCTTTAAATTTTAACAGAGTAGATTGTTTCACGGTTTTATGTTTTAAATAGTTTACAAAGGCGAAAAACTTCAAAACCGAAGTTATTTTTACTTCGTACATAAGAAAATATGCTGATTTACAAATAAACCAATTCCCAGCCGTGCTCCACAGTTCCATTCGAAGATATTGCTAATTTTATAATATCAGATATTCTTTACATCGTATTTATAACAAAGGTTTCATTGTTGGTACAGAGTAAATCGTTTCACTGAATTTTATATTTTTAATGTTTTACAAAGTCGAACAACTTCAAAACCAATTTTTTTTTACTTCCTACATAAGAAAATGTGCTTTTTTATAAGTACACGAATTTCCAGCCGTGTACCAGAATTATTTTCAAAGATATTTCTACTTTTATAATATCAGATCTTCTTTAATTCGTATTAATAACAAAGGTTTCATTGTTCAAAAATGCTCATCGTTTTACTGTATTTTATACTTTAAATATTTTACGAAGTAGAACAACTTCATAATCGATTTTTTTTTTACTTCATGTATAAGAAAAAGTGCTGATTTATAAAAAAACCGAATTCCAGCTGTGTACCAGAATCCTATTCGAAGTTATTGCTAATTTTATAATATCAGATTTTTTTTACATCTTATTTATAACAAAGATATCATTGTTGGAACAGAGTAGATCGTGTCACGATATTTTATATTTTAAATATTTTACTAATTCTAACAACTTCAAAACCGATTTTTTTTATTTCGTACATAAGAAAATGTGTTGATTTATAAGTAAATGAATTTTCAGCGATGCGCCAGATATATTTTCGCAGATATTGCTATTTTTATAATATCATATATTCTTTAACTCGTATTAATAACAAAGATTTCATTGTTGAAAAATGTATATCCTTTCACTTAGTTTTATAATTTAAATTTTTTATAAAGTCGAACAACTTTAAAACAGAATTTTTTTTATTTCGTGCATAAGTAAATGTGCTAATTTCTAAGAAAACCAATTCACAGCCTTGCACCACAATTCTATTCGAAGATATTGCTAATTTTAAAATATCAGATATTCTTTACATCGTATTTATAACAAAAGTTTCATTGTTGAAACAGAGTAGTTTGTTTCACTGGATTGTTTGTTTTAAATATTTTACAAAGGCGAACAACTTCAAAACCGAATTTTTTTTACTTCCTACATAAGAAAATGTGCTGATTTATAAGTAAACGAATTTCCAGCCGTGCACCAGAATTCTGTTCGAAGATATTGCAAATTTTATAATATCACATCCATTTTTCCTCGTGTTTATAACAAAGGATTCATTGTTGAAAAATGTGTATCGTTTCACAGTGTTTTATATTTTATATATTTTACAATGGCGAACAACTTCAAAACCGAAATTTTTTTACTTCCTACATAAGAAAATGTGCTTATTTATAAGTAAACGAATTTTCAGCCGTGCACCAGAATTCTATTCGAAGACATTGCAAATTTTATAATATCACAACTCCTTTATCTCTCATCTTTAACAAAGGTTTCATTGTTGGAACAGAGTACAATTTTTTGCTGTGTTTTATATTTTAAATATTTTACAAAGGCGAATATCTTCAAAACCGATTTTTTTTATTTCCTACATAAGAAAATGCGCTGATTTATAGGTAAACGAATTTCCAGCCTTGCACCAGAATTCTATTCCAAGATAGTGATTGTTTTATAATATCACTTCCACTTTACCTCGTATTTATATCAAAGATTTCATTGTTAAAACAGAGTAGATCGTTTCACTATAATTTATGTTATAAATATTTTACTAATTCTAACAACTGCAAAACCGATTTTTTTTATTTCGTACATAAGAAAATGTGTTGATTTATAAGTAAATGAATTTCCAGAGATGCGCCAGATATATTTTCGCAGATATTGCTATTTTTATAATATCATGTATTCTTTAACTCGTATTAATAACAAAGATTTCATTGTTGAAAAATGTATATCCTTTAACTTAGTTTTATAATTTAAATTTTTTATAAAGTCGAACAACTTTAAAACAGAATTTTTTTTATTTCGTGCATAAGTAAATGTGCTGATTTCTAAGAAAACCAATTCACAGCCTTGCACCAGAATTCTGTTCGAAGATATTGCCAATTTTCAAATATCAGATATTCTTTACATCGTATTTATAACAAAAGTTTCATTGTTGAAACAGAGCAGATTGTTTCACTGGATTGTTTGTTTTAAATATTTTACAAAGGCGAACAACTTCAAAACCGAATTTTTTTTACTTCCTACATAAGAAAATGTGCTGATTTATAAGTAAACGAATTTCCAGCCGTGCGCAGAATTCTGTTCGAAGATATTGCAAATTTTATAATATCACATCTCCTTGACCTCTTATTTTTAACAGAGGTTTCAATGTTGAAACAGAATAGATGGTTTCACTGTATTTTATATTTTAAATATTTTTCAAAAGCGAAGAACTTCAAAACCGATTTTTTTTTACTTCCTACATAAGAAAATGTGCTGATTTATAAGTAAACGAATTTCAAGCCGTGCACCAGAATTCTATTCGAAGATATTGCAAATTTTATAATATCACAACTCCTTTACCTTGTATTTATAACAAAGGTTTCATTGCTGAAAACTGTGCATCGTTTCACTGTATTTTATATTTTTAATTTTTTATAAAGTCGAACAACATTAAAACCGATTTTTTTTTACTTCCTACATAAGAAAATGTGCTTATTTATATGTAAACGAATTTCCAGCCGTGCACCAGAATTCTATTCGAAGACATTGCAAATTTTATAACATCACAACTCCTTTATCTCTTATTTTTAACAAAGGTTTTTTTGTTGGAACAGAGTACATCGTTTCACTGTATTTTATATTTTAAATATTTTACAAAGTCGAACAACTACAAAACCGAATTATTTTTATTTCCTACATAAGAAAATAGGTTTATTTATAAGTAAACGAATTTCCAGCCGTGCACCAGAATTCCATTCGAAGATATTGCTAATTTTATAATATCAGATTTTCTTTACACAGTATTTATGACAAAGGTTTCATTGTTGAAACAGACTAGATAGTTTCTCTGTATTTTATGTTTTAAATATTTTACAAAGGCGAACAACTTCAAAATCGAATTTTTTTTACTTCGTACATAAGAAAATGTCCTGATTTCTAAGAAAAACAATTTACAGCCTTGCACCAGAATTCTATTCGAAGATATTGCTAATTTTAAAATATCAGATATTTTCACGTCGTATTTATAACAAAGGTTTCATTGTTGAAACAGACTAGATTGTTTCACTGTATTGTTTGTTTTAAATATTTTACAAAGTCGAACAACTTCAAAACCAATTTTTTTTACTTCCTACATAAGAAAATGTGCTGATTTATAAGTAAACGAATTTCCAGCCGTGTACCAGAATTATTTTGTAAGATATTTCTACTTTTATAATATCAGATCTTCTTTAACTCGTACTAATAACAAAGGTTTCATTGTTGAAAAATGCTTATCGTTTCACTGTATTTTATATTTTAAATATTTTTCAAAAGCGAAGAACTTCAAAACCGATTTTCTTTTACTTCCTACATAAGAAAATGTGCTGATTTATAAGTAAACGAATTTCAAGCCGTGCACCAGAATTCTATTCGAAGATATTGCAAATTTTATAATATCACAACTCCTTTACCTCGTATATATAACAAAGGTTTCATTGCTGAAAACTGTGCATCGTTTCACTGTATTTTATATTTTTGATTTTTTATAAAGTCGAACAACATTAAAACCGATTTATTTTTACTTCCTACATAAGAAAATGTGCTTATTTATATGTAAACGAATTTCCAGCCGTGCACCAGAATTCTATTCGAAGACATTGCAAATTTTATAACATCACAACTCCTTTATCTCTTATTTTTAACAAAGTTTTTTTGTTGGAACAGAGTACATCGTTTCACTGTATTTTATATTTTAAATATTTTACAAAGTCGAACAACTACAAAACCGAATTATTTTTATTTCCTACATAAGAAAATAGGCTTATTTACAAGTAAACGAATTTCCAACCGTGCACCAGAATTCTATTCGAAGATATTGCTAATTTTATAATATCAGATCTTCGTTACACCGTATTTATGACAAAGGTTTCATTGTTGAAACTAACTACATAGTTTCTCTGTATTTTTTTTAAATATTTTACAAAGGCGAACAAATTCAAAACCGATTTTTTTTACTTCGTACAAAACAAAATGTGCTGATTTATAAGTAAACGAATTTCCAGCCGGCACCGGAGTTCTATTCGAAGATATTTCAAATGTTATAATAGCACATCCACTTTACCTCGTATTTATAAAAAAGGTTTCATTGGTGAAAAATGTGTATCGTTTCACTGTGTTTTATATTTTATATATTTTACAATGGCGAACAACATCAAAACCAATTTTTTTTTTTACTTCCTACATAAGAAAATGTGCTGATTTATAAGTAAACGAATTTCCAGCCGTGCACCAGATATATTTTCGCAGATATTTTTTATAAAGTCGAGCAACTTTAAAAACGATTTGTTTTTACTTCGTACATACGAAAATGTGCTGATTTCTAAGAAAAACAATTTACAGCCTTGCACCAGAATTCTATTCGAAGATATTGCTAATTTTAAAATATCAGATATTTTCAAATCGTATTTAAAACAAAGGTTTCATTGTTGAAACAGACTAGATTGTTTCACTGTATTGTTTGTTTTAAATATTTTACAAAGTCGAACAACTTCGAAACCAATTTTTTTTACTTCCTACATAAGAAAATGTGTTGATTTATAAGTAAACCAATTTCAAGCCGTGCACCAGAATTCTATTCGAAGATATTGCATATTTTATAATATCACAACTCCTTTACCTCTCATTTTTAATAAAGGTTTCATTGTTGGAACAGAGTACATCGTTTCGCTGTGTTTTATATTTTATATATTTTACAATGGCGAACAACTTCAAAACCGAATTTTTTTTACTTCGTACATAATAAAATGTGTTGATTTATAAGTAAACGAATTTCCAGCCGTGCACCAGAATTCCATTCGAAGATATTGCTAATTTTATAATATCAGATCTTCTTTACACAGTATTTATGACAAAGGTTTCATTGTTGAAACAGAATAGATCGTTTCACTGTATTTTATGTTTTAAATATTTTTCAAAGTCGAACAACATTAAAACCGATTTTTTTTTACTTCCTACATAAGAAAATGTGCTGATTTATATGTAAACGAATTTCCAGCCGTGCACCAGAATTCTATTCGAAGACATTGCAAATTTTATAACATCACAACTCCTTTATCTCTTATTTTTAACAAACATTCATTGTTGGAACCAGTCGAACAACATTAAAACCGATTTTTTTTACTTCCTACATAAGAAAATGTGCTGATTTATAAGTAAACGAATTTCCAGCCGTGCACCAGATATATTTTCGCAGATATTTTTTATAAAGTCGAGAAACTTTAAAACCGATTTGTTTTTACTTCGTACACACGAAAATGTGCTGATTTCTAAGAAAAACAATTTACAGCCTTGCACCAGAATTCTATTCGCAGATATTGCTAATTTTAAAATATCAGACATTTTCACGTCGTATTTATAACAAAGGTTTCATTGTTGCAACAGACTAGATTGTTTCACTGTATTGTTTGTTTTAAATATTTTACAAAGTCGAACAACTTCAAAACCAATTTTTTTTTACTTCCTACATAAGAAAATGTGCTGATTTATAAGTAAACGAATTTCCAGCCGTGTACCAGAATTATTTTATAAGATAATGCTACTTTTATAATATCAGATCTTCTTTAACTCGTACTAATAACAAAGGTTTCATTGTTGAAAAATGCTTATCGTTTCACTGTATTTTATATTTTAAATATTTTACAATGTCGAACAATTTCAAATCCAATTTTTTTTTACTTCCTACGTAAGGAAATGTGTCGATTTATAAGTAAACGAATTTCCAGCCGTGCACCATAATTCTATTCGAAGATATTGCAAATTTTATAATAGCACATCTCCTTTAACTGTTATTTATAACAAGGATTTCATTGTTGAAACAGAGTAGATTTTTTCACTGTGTTTTCTGTTTTAAATATTTTACAAAGGCGAACAACTTCAAAACCGAATTTTTTTTTACTTCGTACATAAGAAAATATGCTGATTTATAAATAAACAAAATTCCAGCCGTGCACCAGAATTCTATTAGAAGATATTGCTAATTTTATAATATCAGATCTTCTTTACATCGTATTTATAACAAAGGTTTCATTGTTGGTACAGAGTAGATCGTTTCACTGTATTTTATGTTTTAAATATTTTACAAAGTCGAACAACTTCAAATCCAATTTTTTTTTTACTTCCTACGTAAGAAAATGTACTGATTTATAGGTAAACGAATTTCCAGCCGTACACCAGAATTCTATTGGAAGATATTGCAAATTTTATAATATCACATCTCCTTTAAATTTTAACAGAGTAGATTGTTTCCCTGTGTTTTATGTTTTAAATAGTTTCAAAGGCGAAAAACTTCAAAACCGAAGTTATTTTTACTTCGTACATAAGAAAATATGCCGATTTAAAAATAAACCGATTCCCAGCCGTGCACCACAGTTCCATTCGAAGATATTGCTAATTTTATAATATCAGATATTATTTACATCGTATTTATAACAAAGGTTTCATTGTTGGTACAGAGTAAATCGTTTCATTGAATTTTATATTTTTAATGTTTTACAAAGTCGAACAACTTCAAAACCAATTTTTTTTTTTACTTCCTACATAAGAAAATGTGCTTTTTTATAAGTACACGAATTTCCAGCCGTGTACCAGAATTATTTTCAATGATATTGCTACTTTTATAATTTCAGATCTTCTTTAATTCCTATTAATAACAAAGGTTTCATTGTTGAAAAATGCTCATCGTTTTATTGTATTTTATACTTTAAATATTTTACGAAGTAGAACAACTTCAAAATCGATTTTTTTTTTGCTTTATGTATAAGAAAAAGTGCTGATTTATAAAAAAACCGAATTCCAGCTGTGTACCAGAATCCTATTCGAAGTTATTGCTAATTTTATAATATCAGATCTTTTTTACATCTTATTTATAACAAAGGTATCATTGTTGGAACAGAGTAGATCGTGTCAAGGTATTTTATATTTTAAATATTTTACTAATTCTAACAACTTCAAAACCGATTTTTTTTATTTCGTACATAAGAAAATGTGTTGATTTATAAGTAAATGAATTACCAGCGATGCGCCAGATATATTTTCGCAGATATTGCTAGTTTTATAATATCATATATTCTTTAACTCGTATTAATAACAAAGATTTCATTGTTGAAAAATGTATATCCTTTCACTTAGTTTTATAATTTAAATTTTTTATAAAGTCGAACAACTTTAAAACAGAATTTTTTTTATTTCGTGCATAAGTAAATGTGCTGATTTCTAGGAAAACCAATTCACAGCCTTGCACCAGAATTCTATTCGAAGATATTGCTAATTTAAAAATATCAGATATTCTTTACATCGTATTTATAACAAAAGTTTCATTGTTGAAACAGAGTAGATTGTTTCACTGGATTTTTTGTTTTAAATATTTTACAAAGGCGAACAACTTCAAAACCGAATTTTTTTTACTTCCTACATAAGAAAATGTGCTGATTTATAAGTAAACGAATTTCCAGCCGTGCACCAGAATTCTGTTCGAAGATATTGCAAATTTTATAATATCACATCCATTTTTCCTCGTGTTTATAACAAAGGATTCATTGTTGAAAAATGTGTATCGTTTCACATCGTATTTATATATTTTACAATGGCGAACAACTTCAAAACCGAAATTTTTTTACTTCCTACATAAGAAAATGTGCTTATTTATAAGTAAACGAATTTTCAGCCGTGCACCAGAATTCTATTCGAAGACATTGCAAATTGTATAATATCACAACTCCTTTATCTCTCATCTTTAACAAAGGTTTCATTGTTGGAACAGAGTACATCGTTTCGCTGTGTTTTACATTTTATATATTATACAATGGCGAACAACTTCAAAACCAATTTTTTTTTACTTTCTACATAAGAAAATGTGCTGATTTATAAGTAAACGAATTTCCAGCCGTACACCAGAATTCCATTCGAAGATATTGAAAATTTTATAATATCACATCCATTTTACCTCGTATTTATAACAAAGGTTTCATTGTTGAAACAGACTAGATTGTTTCACTGTATTTTATGTTTAAATATTTTATAAAGGCGAACAACTTCAAAACCGAATTTTATTTACTTCGTACTTAAGAAAATGAACTGATTTATAAGTAAACGAATTTCCAGCCGTGCACCATATATATTTTCGAAGACATTGCTACTTTTATAATATCAGATCTTCTTTACCTCGTATTTATAACAAAGGTTTCATTGTTGAAAAATGTGCATCGTTTCACTGTGTTTTATATTTTATATATTTTACAATGGCGAACAACTTCAAAACCGAAATTTTTTTACATCCTACATAAGAAAAAGTGCTTATTTATAAGTAAACGAATTTTCAGCCATGCACCAGAATTCTATTCGAAGACATTGCAAATTTTATAATATCACAACTCCTTTATCTCTTATTAATAACAAAAGTTTCATTGTTGAAAAATGCATATCGTTTCACTGTGTTTTATATTTTATATATTTTACAATGGCGAACAACTTCAAAACCGAATTTTTTTTACTTTCTACATAAGAAAATGTCCTGATTTATAAGTAAACGAATTTCCCGCCGTGCACTAGAATTCTATTCGAAGATATTGCAAATTTCATAATATCACATCTCCTTTATCTCTTATTAATAACCAAGATTTCATTGTTGAAACATAATAGATCGTTTCACTGTATTTTATGCATTAAATATTTTTCAAAAGCGAAGAACTTCAAAACCGATTTTTTTTTACTTCCTACATAAGAAAATGTGTTGATTTATAAGTAAACGAATTTCAAGCCGTGCACCAGAATTCTATTCGAAGATATTGCAAATTTTATAATATCACAACTCCTTTACCTCGTATTTATAACAAAGGTTTCATTGTTCAAAAATGTGCATCGTTTCACTGTATTTTATATTTTTAATTTTTTATAAAGTCGAACAACATTAAAACCGATTTTTTTTTACTTCCCACATAAGAAAATGTGCTGTTTTATATGTAAACGAATTTCCAGCCGCGCACCAGAATTCTATTCGCAGATATTGCAAATTTTATAATAGCACATCCACTTTACCTCGCATTTATAAAAAAGGTTTCATTGGTGAAAAATGTGTATCGTTTCACTGTATTTTATATTTTAAATATTTTCTAACGGCGAACAATTTCAAAACCAAATTTTTTTACTTCGTACATAAGAAAATGTGCTGATTTATAAGTAAACGATTTTCCAGCCGTGCACCAGAATTCTGTTCGAAGATATTGCAAATTTTATAATATCACATCCATTTTACCTCGTATTTATAACAAAGGTTTCATTGTTGAAACAGACTAGATTGTTTCACTGTATTTTATGTTTAAATATTTTATAAAGGCGAACAACTTCAAAACCGAATTTTATTTACTTCGTACTTAAGAAAATGAACTGATTTATAAGTAAACGAATTTCCAGCCGTGCACCAGATATATTTTCGAAGACATTGCTACTTTCATAATTTCAGATCTTCTTTACCTCGTATTTATAACAAAGGTTTCATTGTTCAAAAATGTGCATCGTTTCACTGTGTTTTATATTTTATATATTTTATATTGGCGAACAACTTCAAAACCGAATTTTTTTACATCCTACATAAGAAAATGTGCTTATTTATATGTAAACGAATTTTCAGCCGTGCACCAGAATTCTATTCGAAGACATTGCAAATTGTATAATATCACAACTCCTTTATCTCTCATCTTTAACAAAGGTTTCATTGTTGGAACAGAGTACATCGTTTCGCTGTGTTTTATATTTTATATATTTTACAATGGCGAACAACTTCAAAACCAATTTTTTTTTACTTTCTACATAAGAAAATGTGCTGATTTATAAGTAAACGAATTTCCAGCCGTACACCAGAATTCCATTCGAAGATATTGCAAATTTTATAATATCACATCCATTTTACCTCGTATTTATAACAAAGGTTTCATTGTTGAAACAGACTAGATTGTTTCACTGTATTTTATGTTTAAATATTTTATAAAGGCGAACAACTTCAAAACCGAATTTTATTTACTTCGTACTTACGAAAATGAACTGATTTATAAGTAAACGAATTTCCAGCCGTGCACCATATATATTTTCGAAGACATTGCTACTTTTATAATATCAGATCTTCTTTACCTCGTATTTATAACAAAGGTTTCATTGTTGAAAAATGTGCATCGTTTCACTGTGTTTTATATTTTATATATTTTACAATGGCGAACAACTTCAAAACCGAAATTTTTTTACATCCTACATAAGAAAATGTGCTTATTTATAAGTAAACGAATTTTCAGCCATGCACCAGAATTCTATTCGAAGACATTGCAAATTTTATAATATCACAACTCCTTTATCTCTTATTAATAACAAAAGTTTCATTGTTGAAAAATGCATATCGTTTCACTGTGTTTTATATTTTATATATTTTACAATGGCGAACAACTTCAAAACCGATTTTTTTTTACTTTCTACATAAGAAAATGTCCTGATTTATAAGTAAACGAATTTCCCGCCGTGCACTAGAATTCTATTCGAAGATATTGCAAATTTTATAATATCACATCTCCTTTATCTCTTATTAATAACAAAAGTTTCATTGTTGAAAAATGCATACCGTTTCAATGTGTTTTATATTTTATATATTTTACAATGGCGAACAACTTCAAAACCGATTTTTTTTTACTTTCTACATAAGAAAATGTCCTGATTTATAAGTAAACGAATTTCCAGCCGTGCATCAGAATTCTATTCGAAGATATTGCAAATTTTATAATATCACATCTCCTTGACCTCTTATTTTTAACCAAGATTTCATTGTTGAAACATAATAGATCGTTTCACTGTATTTTATGTATTAAATATTTTTCAAAAGCGAACAACTTCAAAACCGAATTTTTTTTACTTTCTACATTAGAAAATGTGTTGATTTATAAGTAAACGAATTTCAAGCCGTGCACCAGAATTCTATTCGAAGATATTGCAAATTTTATAATATCACAACTCCTTTACCTCATATTTATAACAAAGGTTTCTTTGTTGAAAAATGTGCATCGTTTCACTGTATTTTATATTTTTAATTTTTTATAAAGTCGAACAACATTAAAACAGATTTTTTTTTACTTCCCACATAAGAAAATGTGCTGTTTTATATGTAAACGAATTTCCAGCCGTGCACCAGAATTCTATTCGCAGATATTGCAAATTTTATAATAGCACATCCACTTTACCTCGCATTTATAAAAAAGGTTTCATTGGTGAAAAATGTGTATCGTTTCACTTTATTTTATATTTTAAATATTTTCTAACGGCGAACAACTTCAAAACCGAATTTTTTTACTTCGTACATAAGAAAATGTGCTGATTTATAAGTAAACGATTTTCCAGCCGTGCCATAGAATTCTGTTCGAAGATATTGCAAATTTTATAATATCACATCCATTTTACCTCGTATTTATAACAAAGGTTTCATTAATGAAACAGACTAGATTGTTTCACTGTATTTTATGTTTAAATATTTTATAAAGGCGAACAACTTCAAAACCGAATTTTATTTACTTCGTACTTAAGAAAATGAACTGATTTATAAGTAAACGAATTTCAAGCCGTGCACCAGATATATTTTCGAAGACATTGTTACTTTCATAATTTCAGATCTTCTTTACCTCGTATTTATAACAAAGGTTTCATTGTTCAAAAATGTGCATCGTTTCACTGTGTTTTATATTTTATATATTTTATATTGGCGAACAACTTCAAAACCGATTTTTTTTTTACATCCTACATAAGAAAATGTGCTTATTTACAAGTAAACGAATATTCAGACGTGCACCAGAATTCTATTCGAAGACATTGCAAATTTTATAATATCACAACTCCTTTATCTCTCATTTTTAACAAAGGTTTCATTGTTGGAACAGAGTACATCGTTTCGCTCTGTTTTATATTTTATATATTTTACAATGGCGAACAACTTCAAAACCGAATTTTTTTTACTTCCTACATAACAAAATGTGCTGATTTATAAGTAAACGAATTTCCAGCCGTACACCAGAATTCCATTCGAAGATATTGCTAATTTTATAATATCAGATCTTCTTTACCCAGTATTTATGACAAAGCTTTCATTGTTGAAACAGACTAGATAGTTTCTCTGTATTTTATATTTTATATATTTTTCAAAAGCGAAGAACTTCAAAACCGATTTTTTTTTACTTCCTACATAAGAAAATGTGTTGATTTATAAGTAAACGAATTTCAATCCGTGCACCAGAATTCTATTCCAAGATATTGCAAATTTTATAATATCACAACTCCTTTACCTCGTATTTATAACAAAGGTTTCATTGTTGAAAAATGTGCATCGTTTCACTGTATTTTATATTTTTAATTTTTTATAAAGTCGAACAACATTAAAATCAATTTTTTTTTTTTTTCCTACATAAGAAAATATGCTGATTTATATGTAAACGAATTTCCAGCTGTGCAGCAGAATTCTATTCGAAGACATTGCAAATTTTATAATATCACATCTCCTTGACCTCGTATTTATAACAAAGGTTTCATTGTTGAAAAATGTGCATCGTTTCACTGTATTTTATATTTTTAATTTTTTATAAAGTCGAACAACATTAAAACCGATTTTTTTTTACTTCCTACATAAGAAAATGTGCTTATTTATATGTAAACGAATTTCCAGCCGTGCACCAGAATTCTATTCGAAGACATTGCAAATTTTATAACATCACATCTCCTTGACCTCTTATTTTTAACCAAGATTTCATTGTTGAAACAGAATAGATCTTTTCACTGTATTTCATGTATTAAATATTTTTCAAAAGCGAAGAACTTCAAAACCGATTTTTTTTACTTCCTACATAAGAAAATGTGTTGATTTATAAGTAAACGAATTTCAAGCCGTGCACCAGAATTCTATTCGAAGATATTGCTAATTTTATAATATCAGATCTTCGTTACACCGTATTTATAACTGATAGCTCGGCTGGTTAACTTTAAACTTAATAAGAAATAATAATATCAGATCTTCTTTACCTCGTATTTATAACAAAGGTTTCATTGTTCAAAAATGTGCATCGTTTCACTGTGTTTTATATTTTATATATTTTATATTGGCGAACAACTTCAAAACCGAATTTTTTTTACATCCTACATAAGAAAATGTGCTTATTTATAAGTAAACGAATTTTCAGACGTGCACCAGAATTCTATTCGAAGACATTGCAAATTTTATAATATCACAACTCCTTTATCTCTTATTTTTAACAAAGGTTTTTTTGTTGGAACAGAGTACATCGTTTCACTGTATTTTATATTTTAAATATTTTACAAAGTCGAACAACTACAAAACCGAATTATTTTTATTTCCTACATAAGAAAATATGCTTATTTACAAGTAAACGAATTTCCAGCCGTGCACCAGAATTCCATTCGAAGATATTGCTAATTTTATAATATCAGATATTCGTTACACCGTATTTATAACTGATAGCTCGGCTGGTTAACTTTAAACTTAATAAGAAAGAAAACACTGATTAAAACTACACAAGGTAAGAATGTGAACTGTAAACTTTAATTAAAACGTTAAAACCGTCTTGGTTACACATTTGACAGCGACCGCCATCTAACACACATGAGCTCTCTGCTCTGAACTGAAAACTTACATAAACAATCACTTTAACAGTTAACAAAAAGAAAGAATAAACCAACTATTCAAACTGCGAAATGTCCTTGCATGCAAGTAAACCCAAGATCACTTGCGAAGTCTGGTTCGATGCACAAGTATGCGGAAGCACATAATCTCTTCTCTAGGTATCGTTCTCTCTATCGAAAATGCTCTGTCGAACGTGTGTCGGAAAACACTGTCCAAAAACATTGTCGGAAAATATTGTCCGAACATACACCCCGGCCTTGAAACCTTCAAGGGCTATAATTAACTATTCTCATTCAAAAGGTAAAGGACAAAGTTTGTGAATAGGACGTTTGAGCTCTCCTGTAGCAGTTCTTACTATGGCCACTCTAACATGACCATCACTACCTGAAAAGGTTTCAATGATTCTTCCCAGCTTCCATTGAAGCGCCGGCACAAGTTCATTTTTTATGAGCACTAAGTCCCCAATCTTTAAATTTGCTGTTGGACGTAACCACTTGGGGCGTTGTTGCAACTGAGACAAATACTCTGCACTCCATCGCTTCCAAAAGTACTGGAATACTCTCTGTGTCAGTTGCCGACGACGAAGTCGTGAAGGCGGAACCTCAGAAACATCAAGCTCTGGAATAGATGTCAACGAAGCACCCGTCAAAAAATGACCCGGTGTCAAAACTTCTAGATCATTTGGATCACTTGACAACGGACACAAAGGTCTCTAGTTCAAACAAGCTTCAATTTGCGACAATAATGTTGAGAACTCTTCAATTGTAAATAGCGAATTTTCCATTGTTCTACGCAAATGATATTTCACAGACTTGATGTTAGCCTCCCACAGCCCACCAAAATGTGGAGCCGATGGAGGGTTAAATTTCCAAACGATGCCCTCATTAGCAACATAATTCTGTAAAGATTCATCTTTAATGGTGGAGGATATAAATTCATATAATTCCCTCAATTCCTTACTTGCACCCTTAAAATTTGTAGCACAGTCACTTACTAATTCGGCTGGCTTGCCTCTACGAGAAACAAATCTTTTCAGAGCAGCCAAAAACGTTGGAGTGGACAAATCTGACACCAATTCAAGATGAATAGCACGAGTCGAAAAACAAATAAAAATTGCTATGTAACTCTTAAATGTCTTGATACCTCTACGATTTCTCTCTTTACACATAAACGGACCGGCATAATCACATCCCGTCTTCGAAAATGGGCGACTGGGTAAGACACGCATAGCGGGCAGGTCCCCCATTAATTGTGTACCAATAGCTGGGGAAGCACGGAAACACTTTATGCATGTCTTCACAATTTTTCTTACTGCATCCGACCACTTAAAATCCAAAATTTTGTTCTAAGGACAGCTAAAAGAAGCTGAGGACCAGCATGCAAGTAAGTTATATGATAATGTCTAATAAGCAATGCAGTAATATGATGAGACTTAGGCAAAACTATTGGGTGTTTCTGATCTTCAGAAACATTAGCATGTCTCAACCTTCCACCAACTCGCAAAATACAGCTTGAATCCAGAAATGGATTTAATGTTAAAAGTTTGCTCGAACGTCTTAACAATTTATGATTTCCTAAAGCAAGGATCTCATCAGAAAAACACTGGTGTTGTACTAATTTCACTATCCTCGTTGTGGCTCTCAAAAACTCTGATGTCAAGAGTAAACCGTTTATTCGCTGAGATACCTTTTTTGCATTGTTCACAAATCTCAAGCACCACGCGACGATTCGTACCAGTCTATTCCAAGTGGAATATCTGAAAATCACATGATCATCACTAAGATCAAACACGTTTACAACACAGTTTCGCTTTTCTTTCTTTAAAACAATCTCCTGTATTTCTTTACCGTTAACTGGATCATTATGTTGATTGTTGTTCAATGGCTCTCTTAACCATTGAGGATCACGAAACCATAATTCACAATTTACTAATTCCGACGGCAACATACCCCTTGTTCCGCAGTCAGCAGGATTTTCAATTCCAGAAACATGATTCCACGGAACATTAGGAAGTGCCTCTTGGATTTTTGAAACACGGTTAGCCACGAAGGTTTGCCAACGATGAGGCTCTGAAGAAAGACATGCCAACACCACATTAGAATCAGTCCAGGGAAATACTTCAGTGTCAGTAAAATTTAAATGCTGTAAAAATTTTTTTAGCAAATTTGCCAACAGAAGGGCCGAACACAATTCAAGTCGTGGAATGGACTGAGTCTTAATGGGTGCCACCCTAGTCTTAGATGTCAAAAGATTTACCGTTATTTTTTCATCTTGAGAAATTGAACGCATATATATTACCGCACAATACGCCTTTTCGGACGCATCACAAAAGACATGAATTTGAAGTCCCATTTTATCTGCAGCCAACACAAATCGAGGAATCTTCAATTGCGAAATTACACTTAAGTCATTTCTAAACGATGTCCTCCGTTTACTAAAGTATTCACTAACTGGCTCGTCCCAGGTAAGTGAAATTGTCCATAAATCTTGCAACAAGATCTTCATGAAAACGACACAAGGAGATAGCAACCCCAACGGATCAAACACCTTTGCGACCTCTGACAAGATATCTCTTTTCGAATATCTATTCTTTTTGTCATGGTTTAAAACAGTGAAACAAAAGAAATCACCGTTCAAATTCCACTGGATTCCCAAAATTTTTATACCACTATCATTTTTTAAGAACAAGGAATCTGCACTTTCTCTACATTCTTCCGAAATGTTTTTCAACACGCCAGGCACATTAGAAATCCATTTTCGCAATTTAAAACCACCTCGCTTCATTAACAATGTCAATTGATTAATTAATTCCACAACTTCCTCTTTATTTTGACCCCCTGACAATAAATCATCTACATAAAAATCCCTTAACACTGCTGCAGATGCCAATGGAAATTCACTCTTCTCATCTAAGGCAAGCTGATGAAGAGATCTAGTAGACTGAAACGGGGCAGATGCGGTACCGTAAGTAACTGTTTTTAAACGGTAATCCTCTATATTATCTTGGGAATTTTCTCTCCAAAGAATTCTCATAAAGTCTCTATCTTCAGGGTTAATCAAAACCTGTCTAAACATTTTTTCTATATCTGCACATACAACTATAGGTAAAATTCTAAATCTCAACAGTATTGGAAAAAGATCCTGCTGTATACGTGGACCGACCATAAGAATGTCGTTCAAAGATACACCCGAAGTAGACTTAGCTGAAGCGTCAAAAACAACTCTCAGTTTTGTCGTTGTGCTTGATTCCCGAATTACTGCATGATGTGGTAAATAACAAACACTTGAAGGAACACTCTCCGGCTTGGATACACGTTCCATGTGACCCAATTCAAAATATTCTCTCATAAACTTTCGATAGTCTTCATAAATAAATGGCTGTTTTGAAAGTCTGCGTTCTAACGAACGAAATCTCTGGATAGCCATTTCTCTAGTGTCACCTAATCTAGATGGGGAATCTTTAAATGGAAGTTTCACGACAAATCTTCCAGACATATCTCGAGAATAAGTACGCTTAAAATGATCCTCACATTCCCTCTCCTCCTTAGAAATCTGAACTAATTCCGGAACAGAATCCAAGGACCAAAATTGTTGCACCAAGCCATCTAATTTTAAGTGAATATTATTGACGGCAAATGTACGTAGACCTCTATCGAATGAGGTAGTCCCCGTAATTATCCATCCTAGCTTAGAACTTACAGCAAAGGGCAGAGTTTCCCCTCTTTTCACAATTTTCCCATTTAGCAATGTTAAAAATACGTTAACTCCAAGTAGAATATCTACTGGCCGTGACTCAAAAAATAGTGGGTCTGCTAGAACTAAATCATTAAACTTATTCACAACATCTGAAGGAATAGAACTACATGGCACATTAGATGTAATTCTTTTTATCACAAATGCTTTAGTAGCAAATTTTATTTCAGAATTAAAATGAGGAGTATAATTCAAATTTATCTCTTCATTTGTTTCAGCACTATAAGAACCTAAACATGTAACCTGTACTCTAGTTTTTCGCTTTGGCAAACACAATTTTCGCATACAATTTTCACTTATAAAACATGCCTCACTTCCACTGTCCAGCAACGCGCGGCAATTTACAAGAATACCCACTGAATCTAGAACCTTAATCATTGCTGTACAAAGTAGAGTCTGTCCCATATTCATTAACTGTATTCCCGACCCAGAATTGTTTCGAAACTCAAAGGTGCCAGTGCAGGAAGTTTGACTTAATTCATTTTGTCTCGGTCGAAATTCCGTTGCGTTCGGGGAAAGAGGAACCACCGGAGTTTCAGTCGCATTCTTTACATGAGGGCCAGTATCCCGTGAAATATGCAAGACACTATGATGAGGCTTGTGGCACACTCTACATCTACCCACACTCATACACTTTTTTGCATAATGTTTCTCTAAAAGACAGTTATAACACAAACTATTTGTTCTAGCTATTTCTATTCTTTTCTGCACATTTAATTTCAAATATCGTGGGCATCTGTAAAGTGGATGCGATTCTTTGCATAAAACACAAATATTATTAGTAGACAATAATGTAGTAAATTTAGGTTTTCCACTTTCTTTAACTGCTGTTTTACTACTTTGAAGGGTTCTCGCATGATCCTTTAAAAAAGATAATAAATTTTCAAGTGTACCCAATTCCTCTTTTTTGAGTGTTCTTTCCCACCAATATCTTGTATTTCCATCCAATTTCTCTGTAATTAAATAAACAATTAATACTTCTGAAAATCTTTCAACCTCTTGTTTAAGTACACTCAATGAACGGACACATTCATTAATAACGTCTACACTTTCCAGAAGAGACTGTGCTGTACCCGAAATAAAACGCATTCCAATAAATTTCTTAATCAATGAATTAATTAATTCTCTTTTATTTGAATATCGCTCTTTCAACAGCTCTAACGCTGTCTTATAATTCGAATCAGAGATTGGAAGGCATTGAATTATTTTAAGTGCATTGCCTCTGCATGCCGATTTTAAATATTGTAATTTCTGACAGTCTGATAAAACTTCATTACAATCCACACTAGCCCTAAATAAATCATAAAATGGAAGCCACTCCTCCAGATTACCACTGAAAGTGGGAAGTGTGAGTTTCGGCAGTTTAACCTCTGAGGTTTGAGACCTCAACAACCCCGCACCGTTGTTACTTTCGTTTAAAGCAATTCCCGATTTTTTTCGGTTAACACTAAGCCACATACTGTCAACTCGATCCTGTTCAGTCTGCTGCTCCTCAATGTACGTATCAACCTCATTTTTATCACATTTAGCCAAAATCCTATTAAATGTTTCACTCAATTCATCAGTTAACTTTCCTATTTTAATCTCAAACAAAGTTAATTCACTTGAATCGGCTTCATTAATACACCCATTTATCTTTTTTTCTAATTTTGTAATAGCAGACTTTAATCCCCTCTTCTTAACTAAAACATACCTTAACTCTTCCATAACAATTAAAAATTTAAATACAGGAACGAACTCACCGAATCTTTAAAACGTCTTTATCAACAAAGCAGGGGCATTGGCATCCAACCAACCATGCGCTTAAACTCTAACACTGAACACCAAACTTCCACATTTTACAGTCCAAATTCACTTTCCACATTAGCCTAATCAGCTATTTTCCCCTTTAAAAGAAATCTCGGGCGACGGACCATTTAATGATAGCTCGACTGGTTAACTTTAAACTTAATAAGAAAGAAAACACTGATTAAAACTACACAAGGTAAAAATGTGAACTGTAAACTTTAATTAAAACGTTAAAACCCTCTTGGTTACACATTTGACAGCGACCGCCATCTAACACACATGAGCTCTCTGCTCTGAACTGAAAACTTACATAAACAATCACTTTAACAGTTAACAAAAAGAAAGAATAAACCAACTATAAATCTGCGAAATGTCCTTGCATGCAAGTAAACCCAAGATCACTTGCGAAGTCTGGTTCGATGCACAAGTATGCGGAAGCACATAATCTCTTCTCTAGGTATCGTTCTCTCTATCGAAAATGCTCTGTCGAACGTGTGTCGGAAAACACTGTCCAAAAACATTGTCGGAAAATATTGTCCGAACAATAACAAAGGTTTCATTGTTGAAACTAACTAGATAGGTTCTCCGTATTTTATGTTTTAAATATTTTACAAAGGCGAACAAATTCAAAACCGAATTTTTATTACTTCGTACATAACAAAATGTGCTTATTTATAAGTAAACGAATTTCCAGCCGTGCACCAGAATTCTATTCGCAGATATTGCAAATCTTATAATAGCACATCCACTTTACCTCGCATTTATAAAAAAGGTTTCATTGGTGAAAAATGTGTATCGTTTCACTGTATTTTATATTTTAAATATTTTCTAACGGCGAACAACTTCAAAACCGAATTTTTTTACTTCGTACATAAGAAAATGTGCTGATTTATAAGTAAACGATTTTCCAGCCGTGCACCAGAATTCTGTTCGAAGATATTGCAAATTTTATAATATCACATCCATTTTACCTCGTATTTATAACAAAGGTTTCATTGTTGAAACAGACTAGATTGTTTCACTGTATTTTATGTTTAAATATTTTATAAAGGCGAACAACTTCAAAACCGAATTTTATTTACTTCGTACTTAAGAAAATGAACTGATTTATAAGTAAACGAATTTCCAGCCGTGCACCATATATATTTTCGAAGACATTGCTACTTTTATAATATCAGATCTTCTTTACCTCGTATTTATAACAAAGGTTTCATTGTTGAAAAATGTGCATCGTTTCACTGTGTTTTATATTTTATATATTTTACAATGGCGAACAACTTCAAAACCGAAATTTTTTACATCCTACATAAGAAAATGTGCTTATTTATAAGTAAACGAATTTTCAGCCATGCACCAGAATTCTATTCGAAGACATTGCAAATTTTATAATATCACAACTCCTTTATCTCTTATTAATAACAAAAGTTTCATTGTTGAAAAATGCATATCGTTTCACTGTGTTTTATATTTTATATATTTTACAATGGCGAACAACTTCAAAACCGAATTTTTTTTACTTTCTACATAAGAAAATGTCCTGATTTATAAGTAAACGAATTTCCCGCCGTGCACTAGAATTCTATTCGAAGATATTGCAAATTTTATAATATCATATCTCCTTTATCTCTTATTAATAACAAAAGTTTCATTGTTGAAAAATGCATACCGTTTCAATGTGTTTTATATTTTATATATTTTACAATGGCGAACAACTTCAAAACCGAATTTTTTTTACTTTCTACATAAGAAAATGTCCTGATTTATAAGTAAACGAATTTCCAGCCGTGCATCAGAATTCTATTCGAAGATATTGCAAATTTTATAATATCACATCTCCTTGACCTCTTATTTTTGACCAAGATTTCATTGTTGAAACATAATAGATCGTTTCACTGTATTTTATGTCTTAAATATTTTTCAAAAGCGAAGAACTTCAAAACCGATTTTTTTTTACTTCCTACATAAGAAAATGTGTTGATTTATAAGTAAACGAATTTCAAGCCGTGCACCAGAATTCTATTCGAAGATATTGCAAATTTTATAATATCACAACTCCTTTACCTCGTATTTATAACAAAGGTTTCATTGTTAAAAAATGTGCATCGTTGCACTGTATTTTATATTTTTAATTTTTTATAAAGTCGAACAACATTAAAACCGATTTTTTTTTACTTCCCACATAAGAAAATGTGCTGTTTTATATGTAAACGAATTTCCAGCCGTGCACCAGAATTCTATTCGCAGATATTGCAAATTTTATAATAGCACATCCACTTTACCTCGCATTTATAAAAAAGGTTTCATTGGTGAAAAATGTGTATCGTTTCACTGTATTTTATATTTTAAAAATTTTCTAACGGCGAACAACTTCAAAACCGAATTTTTTTACTTCGTACATAAGAAAATGTGCTGATTTATAAGTAAACGATTTTCCAGACGTGCACCAGAATTCTGTTCGAAGATATTGCAAATTTTATAATATCACATCCATTTTACCTCGTATTTATAACAAAGGTTTCATTGTTGAAACAGACTAGATTGTTTCACTGTATTTTATGTTTAAATATTTTATAAAGGCGAACAACTTCAAAACCGAATTTTATTTACTTCGTACTTAAGAAAATGAACTGATTTATAAGTAAACGAATTTCCAGCCGTGCACCAGATATATTTTCGAAGACATTGCTACTTTCATAATATCAGATCTTCTTTACCTCGTATTTATAACAAAGGTTTCATTGTTCAAAAATGTGCATCGTTTCACTGTGTTTTATATTTTATATATTTTATATTGGCGAACAACTTCAAAACCGAATATTTTTACATCCTACATAAGAAAATGTGCTTATTTACAAGTAAACGAATATTCAGACGTGCACCAGAATTCTATTCGAAGATATTGCAAATTTTATAATATCACAACTCCTTTATCTCTCATCTTTAACAAAGGTTTCATTGTTGGAACAGAGTACATCCTTTCGCTCTGTTTTATATTTTATATATTTTACAATGGCGAACAACTTCAAAACCGAATTTTTTTTACTTCCTACATAACAAAATGTGCTGATTTATAAGTAAACGAATTTCCAGCCGTACACCAGAATTCCATTCGAAGATATTGCTAATTTTATAATATCAGATCTTCTTTACACAGTATTTATGACAAAGCTTTCATTGTTGAAACAGACTAGATAGTTTCTCTGTATTTTATATTTTATATATTTTTCAAAAGCGAAGAACTTCAAAACCGATTTTTTTTACTTCCTACATAAGAAAATGTGTTGATTTATAAGTAAACGAATTTCAAGCCGTGCACCAGAATTCTATTCCAAGATATTGCAAATTTTATAATATCACAACTCTTTTACCTCGTATTTATAAAAAAAGTTTCATTGTTGAAAAATGTGCATCGTTTCACTGTGTTTTATATTTTATATATTTTACAATGTCGAACAACATTAAAACTGATTTTTTTTTTACTTCGTACATAAGAAAATGTCCTGATTTATAAGTAAACGAATTTCAAGCCGTGCACCAGAATTCTATTCGAAGACATTGCAAATTTTATAATATCACATCTCCTTGACCTCGTATTTATAACAAAGGTTTCATTGTTGAAAAATGTGCATCGTTTCACTGTGTTTTATATTTTATATATTTTACAATGTCGAACAACATTAAAACTGATTTTTTTTTTTACTTCGTACACAAGAAAATGTCCTGATTTATAAGTAAACGAATTTCAAGCCGTGCACCAGAATTCTATTCCAAGATATTGCAAATTTTATAATATCACAACTTCTTTACCTCGTATTTATAACAAAAGTTTCATTGTTGAAAAATGTGCATCGTTTCACTGTATTTTATATTTTTAATTTTTTATAAAGTCGAACAACATTAAAACCAATTTTTTTTTACTTCCTACATAAGAAAATGTGTTCATTTATAAGTAAACGAATTTCAAGCCGTGCACCAGAATTCTATTCCAAGATATTGCAAATTTTATAATATCACAACTCCTTTACCTCGTATTTATAACAAAAGTTTCATTGTTGAAAAATGTGCATCGTTTCACTGTATTTTATATTTTTAATTTTTTATAATGTCGAACAACATTAAAACCGATTTTTTTTTTACTTCGTACATAAGAAAATGTCCTGATTTATAAGTAAACGAATTTCCAGCCGTGCACCAGAATTCTATTCGAAGATATTGCTAATTTTATAATATCAGATCTTCGTTACACCCTATTTATAACAAAGGTTTCATTGTTGAAACTAACTAGACAGTTTCTCTGTATTTTATGTTTTAAATATTTTACAAAGGCGAACAAATTGAAAACCGATTTTTTTTTACTTCGTACATAACTAAATGTGCTGATTTATAAGTAAACGAATTTTGAGCCGTGCACCAGAATTCTATTCGAAGATATTGCAAATTTTATAATAGCACATCCACTTTACCTCGTATTTATAAAAAAGGTTTCATTGGTGAAAAATGTGTATCGTTTCACTGTATTTTATATTTTAAATGTTTTCTAACGGCAAACAACTTCAAAACAGAATTTTTTTCACTTCCTACATAAGTAAATGGGCTGATTTATAAGTATCCAATTTCCAGCCGTGCACCGGAATTCTATTCGAAGATATTGCAAATTTTATAATAGCACATCCACTTTACCTCGTATTTATAAAAAAGGTTTCATTGGTGAAAAATGTGTATCGTTTCACTGTATTTTATATTTTAAATGTTTTCTAACGGCGACCAACATCAAAACCGAATTTTTTTTACTTCCTACATAAGAAAATGTGCTGATTTATAAGTAAACGAATTTCCAGCCGTGCACGAGAATTCCATTCGAAAATATTGCAAATTTTATAATATCACATGCACTTTACCTAGTATTTATAAGAAAGGTTTCATTGTTGAAAAATGTATATCGTTTCGCTGTGTTTTATATTTTATGTATTTTACAATGGCGAACAAGCTCAAAACCGAATTTTTTTTACTTCGTACATAAAAAAATGTACGAATGATTTATAAGTAAACGAATTTCAAGCCGTGCACCAGAATTCTATTCGAAGATATTGCAAATTTTATAACATCACAACTCCTTTATCTCTTATTTTTAACAAATATTCATTGTTGGAACCAGTCGAACAACATTAAAACCGATTTTTTTTACTTCCTACATAAGAAAATGTGCTGATTTATAAGTAAACGAATTTCCAGCCGTGCACCAGATATATTTTCGCAGATATTTTTTATAAAGTCGAGAAACTTTAAAACCGATTTGTTTTTACTTCGTACACACGAAAATGTGCTGATTTCTAAGAAAAACAATTTACAGCCTTGCACCAGAATTCTATTCGCAGATATTGCTAATTTTAAAATATCAGACATTTTCACGTCGTATTTATAACAAAGGTTTCATTGTTGCAACAGACTAGATTGTTTCACTGTATTGTTTGTTTTAAATATTTTACAAAGTCGAACAACTTCAAAACCAATTTTTTTTTTACTTCCTACATAAGAAAATGTGCTGATTTATAAGTAAACGAATTTCCAGCCGTGTACCAGAATTATTTTATAAGATATTGCTACTTTTATAATATCAGATCTTCTTTAACTCGTACTAATAACAAAGGTTTCATTGTTGAAAAATGCTTATCGTTTCACTGTATTTTATATTTTAAATATTTTACAATGTCGAACAATTTCAAATCCAATTTTTTTTTACTTCCTACGTAAGGAAATGTGTCGATTTATAAGTAAACGAATTTCCAGCCGTGCACCATAATTCTATTCGAAGATATTGCAAATTTTATAATAGCACATCTCCTTTAACTGTTATTTATAACAAGGATTTCATTGTTGAAACAGAGTAGATTTTTTCACTGTGTTTTCTGTTTTAAATATTTTACAAAGGCGAACAACTTCAAAACCGAATTTTTTTTTACTTCGTACATAAGAAAATATGCTGATTTATAAATAAACAAAATTCCAGCCGTGCACCAGAATTCTATTAGAAGATATTGCTAATTTTATAATATCAGATCTTCTTTACATCGTATTTATAACAAAGGTTTCATTGTTGGTACAGAGTAGATCGTTTCACTGTATTTTATGTTTTAAATATTTTACAAAGTCGAACAACTTCAAATCCAATTTTTTTTTTACTTCCTACGTAAGAAAATGTACTGATTTATAGGTAAACGAATTTCCAGCCGTACACCAGAATTCTATTGGAAGATATTGCAAATTTTATAATATCACATCTCCTTTAAATTTTAACAGAGTAGATTGTTTCCCTGTGTTTTATGTTTTAAATAGTTTCAAAGGCGAAAAACTTCAAAACCGAAGTTATTTTTACTTCGTACATAAGAAAATATGCCGATTTAAAAATAAACCGATTCCCAGCCGTGCACCACAGTTCCATTCGAAGATATTGCTAATTTTATAATATCAGATATTATTTACATCGTATTTATAACAAAGGTTTCATTGTTGGTACAGAGTAAATCGTTTCATTGAATTTTATATTTTTAATGTTTTACAAAGTCGAACAACTTCAAAACCAATTTTTTTTTTTACTTCCTACATAAGAAAATGTGCTTTTTTATAAGTACACGAATTTCCAGCCGTGTACCAGAATTATTTTCAATGATATTGCTACTTTTATAATTTCAGATCTTCTTTAATTCCTATTAATAACAAAGGTTTCATTGTTGAAAAATGCTCATCGTTTTATTGTATTTTATACTTTAAATATTTTACGAAGTAGAACAACTTCAAAATCGATTTTTTTTTTGCTTTATGTATAAGAAAAAGTGCTGATTTATAAAAAAACCGAATTCCAGCTGTGTACCAGAATCCTATTCGAAGTTATTGCTAATTTTATAATATCAGATCTTTTTTACATCTTATTTATAACAAAGGTATCATTGTTGGAACAGAGTAGATCGTGTCAAGGTATTTTATATTTTAAATATTTTACTAATTCTAACAACTTCAAAACCGATTTTTTTTATTTCGTACATAAGAAAATGTGTTGATTTATAAGTAAATGAATTACCAGCGATGCGCCAGATATATTTTCGCAGATATTGCTAGTTTTATAATATCATATATTCTTTAACTCGTATTAATAACAAAGATTTCATTGTTGAAAAATGTATATCCTTTCACTTAGTTTTATAATTTAAATTTTTTATAAAGTCGAACAACTTTAAAACAGAATTTTTTTTATTTCGTGCATAAGTAAATGTGCTGATTTCTAGGAAAACCAATTCACAGCCTTGCACCAGAATTCTATTCGAAGATATTGCTAATTTAAAAATATCAGATATTCTTTACATCGTATTTATAACAAAAGTTTCATTGTTGAAACAGAGTAGATTGTTTCACTGGATTGTTTGTTTTAAATATTTTACAAAGGCGAACAACTTCAAAACCGAATTTTTTTTACTTCCTACATAAGAAAATGTGCTGATTTATAAGTAAACGAATTTCCAGCCGTGCACCAGAATTCTGTTCGAAGATATTGCAAATTTTATAATATCACATCCATTTTTCCTCGTGTTTATAACAAAGGATTCATTGTTGAAAAATGTGTATCGTTTCACATCGTATTTATATATTTTACAATGGCGAACAACTTCAAAACCGAAATTTTTTTACTTCCTACATAAGAAAATGTGCTTATTTATAAGTAAACGAATTTTCAGCCGTGCACCAGAATTCTATTCGAAGACATTGCAAATTGTATAATATCACAACTCCTTTATCTCTCATCTTTAACAAAGGTTTCATTGTTGGAACAGAGTACATCGTTTCGCTGTGTTTTACATTTTATATATTATACAATGGCGAACAACTTCAAAACCAATTTTTTTTTACTTTCTACATAAGAAAATGTGCTGATTTATAAGTAAACGAATTTCCAGCCGTACACCAGAATTCCATTCGAAGATATTGAAAATTTTATAATATCACATCCATTTTACCTCGTATTTATAACAAAGGTTTCATTGTTGAAACAGACTAGATTGTTTCACTGTATTTTATGTTTAAATATTTTATAAAGGCGAACAACTTCAAAACCGAATTTTATTTACTTCGTACTTAAGAAAATGAACTGATTTATAAGTAAACGAATTTCCAGCCGTGCACCATATATATTTTCGAAGACATTGCTACTTTTATAATATCAGATCTTCTTTACCTCGTATTTATAACAAAGGTTTCATTGTTGAAAAATGTGCATCGTTTCACTGTGTTTTATATTTTATATATTTTACAATGGCGAACAACTTCAAAACCGAAATTTTTTTACATCCTACATAAGAAAAAGTGCTTATTTATAAGTAAACGAATTTTCAGCCATGCACCAGAATTCTATTCGAAGACATTGCAAATTTTATAATATCACAACTCCTTTATCTCTTATTAATAACAAAAGTTTCATTGTTGAAAAATGCATATCGTTTCACTGTGTTTTATATTTTATATATTTTACAATGGCGAACAACTTCAAAACCGAATTTTTTTTTACTTTCTACATAAGAAAATGTCCTGATTTATAAGTAAACGAATTTCCCGCCGTGCACTAGAATTCTATTCGAAGATATTGCAAATTTCATAATATCACATCTCCTTTATCTCTTATTAATAACCAAGATTTCATTGTTGAAACATAATAGATCGTTTCACTGTATTTTATGCATTAAATATTTTTCAAAAGCGAAGAACTTCAAAACCGATTTTTTTTTACTTCCTACATAAGAAAATGTGTTGATTTATAAGTAAACGAATTTCAAGCCGTGCACCAGAATTCTATTCGAAGATATTGCAAATTTTATAATATCACAACTCCTTTACCTCGTATTTATAACAAAGGTTTCATTGTTCAAAAATGTGCATCGTTTCACTGTATTTTATATTTTTAATTTTTTATAAAGTCGAACAACATTAAAACCGATTTTTTTTTACTTCCCACATAAGAAAATGTGCTGTTTTATATGTAAACGAATTTCCAGCCGCGCACCAGAATTCTATTCGCAGATATTGCAAATTTTATAATAGCACATCCACTTTACCTCGCATTTATAAAAAAGGTTTCATTGGTGAAAAATGTGTATCGTTTCACTGTATTTTATATTTTAAATATTTTCTAACGGCGAACAATTTCAAAACCAAATTTTTTTACTTCGTACATAAGAAAATGTGCTGATTTATAAGTAAACGATTTTCCAGCCGTGCACCAGAATTCTGTTCGAAGATATTGCAAATTTTATAATATCACATCCATTTTACCTCGTATTTATAACAAAGGTTTCATTGTTGAAACAGACTAGATTGTTTCACTGTATTTTATGTTTAAATATTTTATAAAGGCGAACAACTTCAAAACCGAATTTTATTTACTTCGTACTTAAGAAAATGAACTGATTTATAAGTAAACGAATTTCCAGCCGTGCACCAGATATATTTTCGAAGACATTGCTACTTTCATAATTTCAGATCTTCTTTACCTCGTATTTATAACAAAGGTTTCATTGTTCAAAAATGTGCATCGTTTCACTGTGTTTTATATTTTATATATTTTATATTGGCGAACAACTTCAAAACCGAATTTTTTTACATCCTACATAAGAAAATGTGCTTATTTATATGTAAACGAATTTTCAGCCGTGCACCAGAATTCTATTCGAAGACATTGCAAATTGTATAATATCACAACTCCTTTATCTCTCATCTTTAACAAAGGTTTCATTGTTGGAACAGAGTACATCGTTTCGCTGTGTTTTATATTTTATATATTTTACAATGGCGAACAACTTCAAAACCAATTTTTTTTTACTTTCTACATAAGAAAATGTGCTGATTTATAAGTAAACGAATTTCCAGCCGTACACCAGAATTCCATTCGAAGATATTGCAAATTTTATAATATCACATCCATTTTACCTCGTATTTATAACAAAGGTTTCATTGTTGAAACAGACTAGATTGTTTCACTGTATTTTATGTTTAAATATTTTATAAAGGCGAACAACTTCAAAACCGAATTTTATTTACTTCGTACTTACGAAAATGAACTGATTTATAAGTAAACGAATTTCCAGCCGTGCACCATATATATTTTCGAAGACATTGCTACTTTTATAATATCAGATCTTCTTTACCTCGTATTTATAACAAAGGTTTCATTGTTGAAAAATGTGCATCGTTTCACTGTGTTTTATATTTTATATATTTTACAATGGCGAACAACTTCAAAACCGAAATTTTTTTACATCCTACATAAGAAAATGTGCTTATTTATAAGTAAACGAATTTTCAGCCATGCACCAGAATTCTATTCGAAGACATTGCAAATTTTATAATATCACAACTCCTTTATCTCTTATTAATAACAAAAGTTTCATTGTTGAAAAATGCATATCGTTTCACTGTGTTTTATATTTTATATATTTTACAATGGCGAACAACTTCAAAACCGATTTTTTTTTACTTTCTACATAAGAAAATGTCCTGATTTATAAGTAAACGAATTTCCCGCCGTGCACTAGAATTCTATTCGAAGATATTGCAAATTTTATAATATCACATCTCCTTTATCTCTTATTAATAACAAAAGTTTCATTGTTGAAAAATGCATACCGTTTCAATGTGTTTTATATTTTATATATTTTACAATGGCGAACAACTTCAAAACCGATTTTTTTTTACTTTCTACATAAGAAAATGTCCTGATTTATAAGTAAACGAATTTCCAGCCGTGCATCAGAATTCTATTCGAAGATATTGCAAATTTTATAATATCACATCTCCTTGACCTCTTATTTTTAACCAAGATTTCATTGTTGAAACATAATAGATCGTTTCACTGTATTTTATGTATTAAATATTTTTCAAAAGCGAACAACTTCAAAACCGAATTTTTTTTACTTTCTACATTAGAAAATGTGTTGATTTATAAGTAAACGAATTTCAAGCCGTGCACCAGAATTCTATTCGAAGATATTGCAAATTTTATAATATCACAACTCCTTTACCTCATATTTATAACAAAGGTTTCATTGTTGAAAAATGTGCATCGTTTCACTGTATTTTATATTTTTAATTTTTTATAAAGTCGAACAACATTAAAACAGATTTTTTTTTACTTCCCACATAAGAAAATGTGCTGTTTTATATGTAAACGAATTTCCAGCCGTGCACCAGAATTCTATTCGCAGATATTGCAAATTTTATAATAGCACATCCACTTTACCTCGCATTTATAAAAAAGGTTTCATTGGTGAAAAATGTGTATCGTTTCACTTTATTTTATATTTTAAATATTTTCTAACGGCGAACAACTTCAAAACCGAATTTTTTTACTTCGTACATAAGAAAATGTGCTGATTTATAAGTAAACGATTTTCCAGCCGTGCCATAGAATTCTGTTCGAAGATATTGCAAATTTTATAATATCACATCCATTTTACCTCGTATTTATAACAAAGGTTTCATTAATGAAACAGACTAGATTGTTTCACTGTATTTTATGTTTAAATATTTTATAAAGGCGAACAACTTCAAAACCGAATTTTATTTACTTCGTACTTAAGAAAATGAACTGATTTATAAGTAAACGAATTTCAAGCCGTGCACCAGATATATTTTCGAAGACATTGTTACTTTCATAATTTCAGATCTTCTTTACCTCGTATTTATAACAAAGGTTTCATTGTTCAAAAATGTGCATCGTTTCACTGTGTTTTATATTTTATATATTTTATATTGGCGAACAACTTCAAAACCGATTTTTTTTTTACATCCTACATAAGAAAATGTGCTTATTTATAAGTAAACGAATTTTCAGACGTGCACCAGAATTCTATTCGAAGACATTGCAAATTTTATAATATCACAACTCCTTTATCTCTCATTTTTAACAAAGGTTTCATTGTTGGAACAGAGTACATCGTTTCGCTCTGTTTTATATTTTATATATTTTACAATGGCGAACAACTTCAAAACCGAATTTTTTTTACTTCCTACATAACAAAATGTGCTGATTTATAAGTAAACGAATTTCCAGCCGTACACCAGAATTCCATTCGAAGATATTGCTAATTTTATAATATCAGATCTTCTTTACCCAGTATTTATGACAAAGCTTTCATTGTTGAAACAGACTAGATAGTTTCTCTGTATTTTATATTTTATATATTTTTCAAAAGCGAAGAACTTCAAAACCGATTTTTTTTTACTTCCTACATAAGAAAATGTGTTGATTTATAAGTAAACGAATTTCAATCCGTGCACCAGAATTCTATTCCAAGATATTGCAAATTTTATAATATCACAACTCCTTTACCTCGTATTTATAACAAAGGTTTCATTGTTGAAAAATGTGCATCGTTTCACTGTATTTTATATTTTTAATTTTTTATAAAGTCGAACAACATTAAAATCAATTTTTTTTTTACTTCCTACATAAGAAAATATGCTGATTTATATGTAAACGAATTTCCAGCTGTGCAGCAGAATTCTATTCGAAGACATTGCAAATTTTATAATATCACATCTCCTTGACCTCGTATTTATAACAAAGGTTTCATTGTTGAAAAATGTGCATCGTTTCACTGTATTTTATATTTTTAATTTTTTATAAAGTCGAACAACATTAAAACCGATTTTTTTTTACTTCCTACATAAGAAAATGTGCTTATTTATATGTAAACGAATTTCCAGCCGTGCACCAGAATTCTATTCGAAGACATTGCAAATTTTATAACATCACATCTCCTTGACCTCTTATTTTTAACCAAGATTTCATTGTTGAAACAGAATAGATCTTTTCACTGTATTTCATGTATTAAATATTTTTCAAAAGCGAAGAACTTCAAAACCGATTTTTTTTACTTCCTACATAAGAAAATGTGTTGATTTATAAGTAAACGAATTTCAAGCCGTGCACCAGAATTCTATTCGAAGATATTGCTAATTTTATAATATCAGATCTTCGTTACACCGTATTTATAACTGATAGCTCGGCTGGTTAACTTTAAACTTAATAAGAAATAATAATATCAGATCTTCTTTACCTCGTATTTATAACAAAGGTTTCATTGTTCAAAAATGTGCATCGCTTCACTGTGTTTTATATTTTATATATTTTATATTGGCGAACAACTTCAAAACCGAATTTTTTTTACATCCTACATAAGAAAATGTGCTTATTTATAAGTAAACGAATTTTCAGACGTGCACCAGAATTCTATTCGAAGACATTGCAAATTTTATAATATCACAACTCCTTTATCTCTTATTTTTAACAAAGGTTTTTTTGTTGGAACAGAGTACATCGTTTCACTGTATTTTATATTTTAAATATTTTACAAAGTCGAACAACTACAAAACCGAATTATTTTTATTTCCTACATAAGAAAATATGCTTATTTACAAGTAAACGAATTTCCAGCCGTGCACCAGAATTCCATTCGAAGATATTGCTAATTTTATAATATCAGATATTCGTTACACCGTATTTATAACTGATAGCTCGGCTGGTTAACTTTAAACTTAATAAGAAAGAAAACACTGATTAAAACTACACAAGGTAAGAATGTGAACTGTAAACTTTAATTAAAACGTTAAAACCGTCTTGGTTACACATTTGACAGCGACCGCCATCTAACACACATGAGCTCTCTGCTCTGAACTGAAAACTTACATAAACAATCACTTTAACAGTTAACAAAAAGAAAGAATAAACCAACTATTCAAACTGCGAAATGTCCTTGCATGCAAGTAAACCCAAGATCACTTGCGAAGTCTGGTTCGATGCACAAGTATGCGGAAGCACATAATCTCTTCTCTAGGTATCGTTCTCTCTATCGAAAATGCTCTGTCGAACGTGTGTCGGAAAACACTGTCCAAAAACATTGTCGGAAAATATTGTCCGAACATACACCCCGGCCTTGAAACCTTCAAGGGCTATAATTAACTATTCTCATTCAAAAGGTAAAGGACAAAGTTTGTGAATAGGACGTTTGAGCTCTCCTGTAGCAGTTCTTACTATGGCCACTCTAACATGACCATCACTACCTGAAAAGGTTTCAATGATTCTTCCCAGCTTCCATTGAAGCGCCGGCACAAGTTCATTTTTTATGAGCACTAAGTCCCCAATCTTTAAATTTGCTGTTGGACGTAACCACTTGGGGCGTTGTTGCAACTGAGACAAATACTCTGCACTCCATCGCTTCCAAAAGTACTGGAATACTCTCTGTGTCAGTTGCCGACGACGAAGTCGTGAAGGCGGAACCTCAGAAACATCAAGCTCTGGAATAGATGTCAACGAAGCACCCGTCAAAAAATGACCCGGTGTCAAAACTTCTAGATCATTTGGATCACTTGACAACGGACACAAAGGTCTCTAGTTCAAACAAGCTTCAATTTGCGACAATAATGTTGAGAACTCTTCAATTGTAAATAGCGAATTTCCCATTGTTCTACGCAAATGATATTTCACAGACTTGATGTTAGCCTCCCACAGCCCACCAAAATGTGGAGCCGATGGAGGGTTAAATTTCCAAACGATGCCCTCATTAGCAACATAATTCTGTAAAGATTCATCTTTAATGGTGGAGGATATAAATTCATATAATTCCCTCAATTCCTTACTTGCACCCTTAAAATTTGTAGCACAGTCACTTACTAATTCGGCTGGCTTGCCTCTACGAGAAACAAATCTTTTCAGAGCAGCCAAAAACGTTGGAGTGGACAAATCTGACACCAATTCAAGATGAATAGCACGAGTCGAAAAACAAATAAAAATTGCTATGTAACTCTTAAATGTCTTGATACCTCTACGATTTCTCTCTTTACACATAAACGGACCGGCATAATCACATCCCGTCTTCGAAAATGGGCGACTGGGTAAGACACGCATAGCGGGCAGGTCCCCCATTAATTGTGTACCAATAGCTGGGGAAGCACGGAAACACTTTATGCATGTCTTCACAATTTTTCTTACTGCATCCGACCACTTAAAATCCAAAATTTTGTTCTAAGGACAGCTAAAAGAAGCTGAGGACCAGCATGCAAGTAAGTTATATGATAATGTCTAATAAGCAATGCAGTAATATGATGAGACTTAGGCAAAACTATTGGGTGTTTCTGATCTTCAGAAACATTAGCATGTCTCAACCTTCCACCAACTCGCAAAATACAGCTTGAATCCAGAAATGGATTTAATGTTAAAAGTTTGCTCGAACGTCTTAACAATTTATGATTTCCTAAAGCAAGGATCTCATCAGAAAAACACTGGTGTTGTACTAATTTCACTATCCTCGTTGTGGCTCTCAAAAACTCTGATGTCAAGAGTAAACCGTTTATTCGCTGAGATACCTTTTTTGCATTGTTCACAAATCTCAAGCACCACGCGACGATTCGTACCAGTCTATTCCAAGTGGAATATCTGAAAATCACATGATCATCACTAAGATCAAACACGTTTACAACACAGTTTCGCTTTTCTTTCTTTAAAACAATCTCCTGTATTTCTTTACCGTTAACTGGATCATTATGTTGATTGTTGTTCAATGGCTCTCTTAACCATTGAGGATCACGAAACCATAATTCACAATTTACTAATTCCGACGGCAACATACCCCTTGTTCCGCAGTCAGCAGGATTTTCAATTCCAGAAACATGATTCCACGGAACATTAGGAAGTGCCTCTTGGATTTTTGAAACACGGTTAGCCACGAAGGTTTGCCAACGATGAGGCTCTGAAGAAAGACATGCCAACACCACATTAGAATCAGTCCAGGGAAATACTTCAGTGTCAGTAAAATTTAAATGCTGTAAAAATTTTTTTAGCAAATTTGCCAACAGAAGGGCCGAACACAATTCAAGTCGTGGAATGGACTGAGTCTTAATGGGTGCCACCCTAGTCTTAGATGTCAAAAGATTTACCGTTATTTTTTCATCTTGAGAAATTGAACGCATATATATTACCGCACAATACGCCTTTTCGGACGCATCACAAAAGACATGAATTTGAAGTCCCATTTTATCTGCAGCCAACACAAATCGAGGAATCTTCAATTGCGAAATTACACTTAAGTCATTTCTAAACGATGTCCTCCGTTTACTAAAGTATTCACTAACTGGCTCGTCCCAGGTAAGTGAAATTGTCCATAAATCTTGCAACAAGATCTTCATGAAAACGACACAAGGAGATAGCAACCCCAACGGATCAAACACCTTTGCGACCTCTGACAAGATATCTCTTTTCGAATATCTATTCTTTTTGTCATGGTTTAAAACAGTGAAACAAAAGAAATCACCGTTCAAATTCCACTGGATTCCCAAAATTTTTATACCACTATCATTTTTTAAGAACAAGGAATCTGCACTTTCTCTACATTCTTCCGAAATGTTTTTCAACACGCCAGGCACATTAGAAATCCATTTTCGCAATTTAAAACCACCTCGCTTCATTAACAATGTCAATTGATTAATTAATTCCACAACTTCCTCTTTATTTTGACCCCCTGACAATAAATCATCTACATAAAAATCCCTTAACACTGCTGCAGATGCCAATGGAAATTCACTCTTCTCATCTAAGGCAAGCTGATGAAGAGATCTAGTAGACTGAAACGGGGCAGATGCGGTACCGTAAGTAACTGTTTTTAAACGGTAATCCTCTATATTATCTTGGGAATTTTCTCTCCAAAGAATTCTCATAAAGTCTCTATCTTCAGGGTTAATCAAAACCTGTCTAAACATTTTTTCTATATCTGCACATACAACTATAGGTAAAATTCTAAATCTCAACAGTATTGGAAAAAGATCCTGCTGTATACGTGGACCGACCATAAGAATGTCGTTCAAAGATACACCCGAAGTAGACTTAGCTGAAGCGTCAAAAACAACTCTCAGTTTTGTCGTTGTGCTTGATTCCCGAATTACTGCATGATGTGGTAAATAACAAACACTTGAAGGAACACTCTCCGGCTTGGATACACGTTCCATGTGACCCAATTCAAAATATTCTCTCATAAACTTTCGATAGTCTTCATAAATAAATGGCTGTTTTGAAAGTCTGCGTTCTAACGAACGAAATCTCTGGATAGCCATTTCTCTAGTGTCACCTAATCTAGATGGGGAATCTTTAAATGGAAGTTTCACGACAAATCTTCCAGACATATCTCGAGAATAAGTACGCTTAAAATGATCCTCACATTCCCTCTCCTCCTTAGAAATCTGAACTAATTCCGGAACAGAATCCAAGGACCAAAATTGTTGCACCAAGCCATCTAATTTTAAGTGAATATTATTGACGGCAAATGTACGTAGACCTCTATCGAATGAGGTAGTCCCCGTAATTATCCATCCTAGCTTAGAACTTACAGCAAAGGGCAGAGTTTCCCCTCTTTTCACAATTTTCCCATTTAGCAATGTTAAAAATACGTTAACTCCAAGTAGAATATCTACTGGCCGTGACTCAAAAAATAGTGGGTCTGCTAGAACTAAATCATTAAACTTATTCACAACATCTGAAGGAATAGAACTACATGGCACATTAGATGTAATTCTTTTTATCACAAATGCTTTAGTAGCAAATTTTATTTCAGAATTAAAATGAGGAGTATAATTCAAATTTATCTCTCCATTTGTTTCAGCACTATAAGAACCTAAACATGTAACCTGTACTCTAGTTTTTCGCTTTGGCAAACACAATTTTCGCATACAATTTTCACTTATAAAACATGCCTCACTTCCACTGTCCAGCAACGCGCGGCAATTTACAAGAATACCCACTGAATCTAGAACCTTAATCATTGCTGTACAAAGTAGAGTCTGTCCCATATTCATTAACTGTATTCCCGACCCAGAATTGTTTCGAAACTCAAAGGTGCCAGTGCAGGAAGTTTGACTTAATTCATTTTGTCTCGGTCGAAATTCCGTTGCGTTCGGGGAAAGAGGAACCACCGGAGTTTCAGTCGCATTCTTTACATGAGGGCCAGTATCCCGTGAAATATGCAAGACACTATGATGAGGCTTGTGGCACACTCTACATCTACCCACACTCATACACTTTTTTGCATAATGTTTCTCTAAAAGACAGTTATAACACAAACTATTTGTTCTAGCTATTTCTATTCTTTTCTGCACATTTAATTTCAAATATCGTGGGCATCTGTAAAGTGGATGCGATTCTTTGCATAAAACACAAATATTATTAGTAGACAATAATGTAGTAAATTTAGGTTTTCCACTTTCTTTAACTGCTGTTTTACTACTTTGAAGGGTTCTCGCATGATCCTTTAAAAAAGATAATAAATTTTCAAGTGTACCCAATTCCTCTTTTTTGAGTGTTCTTTCCCACCAATATCTTGTATTTCCATCCAATTTCTCTGTAATTAAATAAACAATTAATACTTCTGAAAATCTTTCAACCTCTTGTTTAAGTACACTCAATGAACGGACACATTCATTAATAACGTCTACACTTTCCAGAAGAGACTGTGCTGTACCCGAAATAAAACGCATTCCAATAAATTTCTTAATCAATGAATTAATTAATTCTCTTTTATTTGAATATCGCTCTTTCAACAGCTCTAACGCTGTCTTATAATTCGAATCAGAGATTGGAAGGCATTGCATTATTTTAAGTGCATTGCCTCTGCATGCCGATTTTAAATATTGTAATTTCTGACAGTCTGATAAAACTTCATTACAATCCACACTAGCCCTAAATAAATCATAAAATGGAAGCCACTCCTCCAGATTACCACTGAAAGTGGGAAGTGTGAGTTTCGGCAGTTTAACCTCTGAGGTTTGAGACCTCAACAACCCCGCACCGTTGTTACTTTCGTTTAAAGCAATTCCCGATTTTTTTCGGTTAACACTAAGCCACATACTGTCAACTCGATCCTGTTCAGTCTGCTGCTCCTCAATGTACGTATCAACCTCATTTTTATCACATTTAGCCAAAATCCTATTAAATGTTTCACTCAATTCATCAGTTAACTTTCCTATTTTAATCTCAAACAAAGTTAATTCACTTGAATCGGCTTCATTAATACACCCATTTATCTTTTTTTCTAATTTTGTAATAGCAGACTTTAATCCCCTCTTCTTAACTAAAACATACCTTAACTCTTCCATAACAATTAAAAATTTAAATACAGGAACGAACTCACCGAATCTTTAAAACGTCTTTATCAACAAAGCAGGGGCATTGGCATCCAACCAACCATGCGCTTAAACTCTAACACTGAACACCAAACTTCCACATTTTACAGTCCAAATTCACTTTCCACATTAGCCTAATCAGCTATTTTCCCCTTTAAAAGAAATCTCGGGCGACGGACCATTTAATGATAGCTCGACTGGTTAACTTTAAACTTAATAAGAAAGAAAACACTGATTAAAACTACACAAGGTAAAAATGTGAACTGTAAACTTTAATTAAAACGTTAAAACCCTCTTGGTTACACATTTGACAGCGACCGCCATCTAACACACATGAGCTCTCTGCTCTGAACTGAAAACTTACATAAACAATCACTTTAACAGTTAACAAAAAGAAAGAATAAACCAACTATAAATCTGCGAAATGTCCTTGCATGCAAGTAAACCCAAGATCACTTGCGAAGTCTGGTTCGATGCACAAGTATGCGGAAGCACATAATCTCTTCTCTAGGTATCGTTCTCTCTATCGAAAATGCTCTGTCGAACGTGTGTCGGAAAACACTGTCCAAAAACATTGTCGGAAAATATTGTCCGAACAATAACAAAGGTTTCATTGTTGAAACTAACTAGATAGGTTCTCCGTATTTTATGTTTTAAATATTTTACAAAGGCGAACAAATTCAAAACCGAATTTTTATTACTTCGTACATAACAAAATGTGCTTATTTATAAGTAAACGAATTTCCAGCCGTGCACCAGAATTCTATTCGCAGATATTGCAAATCTTATAATAGCACATCCACTTTACCTCGCATTTATAAAAAAGGTTTCATTGGTGAAAAATGTGTATCGTTTCACTGTATTTTATATTTTAAATATTTTCTAACGGCGAACAACTTCAAAACCGAATTTTTTTACTTCGTACATAAGAAAATGTGCTGATTTATAAGTAAACGATTTTCCAGCCGTGCACCAGAATTCTGTTCGAAGATATTGCAAATTTTATAATATCACATCCATTTTACCTCGTATTTATAACAAAGGTTTCATTGTTGAAACAGACTAGATTGTTTCACTGTATTTTATGTTTAAATATTTTATAAAGGCGAACAACTTCAAAACCGAATTTTATTTACTTCGTACTTAAGAAAATGAACTGATTTATAAGTAAACGAATTTCCAGCCGTGCACCATATATATTTTCGAAGACATTGCTACTTTTATAATATCAGATCTTCTTTACCTCGTATTTATAACAAAGGTTTCATTGTTGAAAAATGTGCATCGTTTCACTGTGTTTTATATTTTATATATTTTACAATGGCGAACAACTTCAAAACCGAAATTTTTTACATCCTACATAAGAAAATGTGCTTATTTATAAGTAAACGAATTTTCAGCCATGCACCAGAATTCTATTCGAAGACATTGCAAATTTTATAATATCACAACTCCTTTATCTCTTATTAATAACAAAAGTTTCATTGTTGAAAAATGCATATCGTTTCACTGTGTTTTATATTTTATATATTTTACAATGGCGAACAACTTCAAAACCGAATTTTTTTTACTTTCTACATAAGAAAATGTCCTGATTTATAAGTAAACGAATTTCCCGCCGTGCACTAGAATTCTATTCGAAGATATTGCAAATTTTATAATATCATATCTCCTTTATCTCTTATTAATAACAAAAGTTTCATTGTTGAAAAATGCATACCGTTTCAATGTGTTTTATATTTTATATATTTTACAATGGCGAACAACTTCAAAACCGAATTTTTTTTACTTTCTACATAAGAAAATGTCCTGATTTATAAGTAAACGAATTTCCAGCCGTGCATCAGAATTCTATTCGAAGATATTGCAAATTTTATAATATCACATCTCCTTGACCTCTTATTTTTGACCAAGATTTCATTGTTGAAACATAATAGATCGTTTCACTGTATTTTATGTCTTAAATATTTTTCAAAAGCGAAGAACTTCAAAACCGATTTTTTTTTACTTCCTACATAAGAAAATGTGTTGATTTATAAGTAAACGAATTTCAAGCCGTGCACCAGAATTCTATTCGAAGATATTGCAAATTTTATAATATCACAACTCCTTTACCTCGTATTTATAACAAAGGTTTCATTGTTAAAAAATGTGCATCGTTGCACTGTATTTTATATTTTTAATTTTTTATAAAGTCGAACAACATTAAAACCGATTTTTTTTTACTTCCCACATAAGAAAATGTGCTGTTTTATATGTAAACGAATTTCCAGCCGTGCACCAGAATTCTATTCGCAGATATTGCAAATTTTATAATAGCACATCCACTTTACCTCGCATTTATAAAAAAGGTTTCATTGGTGAAAAATGTGTATCGTTTCACTGTATTTTATATTTTAAAAATTTTCTAACGGCGAACAACTTCAAAACCGAATTTTTTTACTTCGTACATAAGAAAATGTGCTGATTTATAAGTAAACGATTTTCCAGACGTGCACCAGAATTCTGTTCGAAGATATTGCAAATTTTATAATATCACATCCATTTTACCTCGTATTTATAACAAAGGTTTCATTGTTGAAACAGACTAGATTGTTTCACTGTATTTTATGTTTAAATATTTTATAAAGGCGAACAACTTCAAAACCGAATTTTATTTACTTCGTACTTAAGAAAATGAACTGATTTATAAGTAAACGAATTTCCAGCCGTGCACCAGATATATTTTCGAAGACATTGCTACTTTCATAATATCAGATCTTCTTTACCTCGTATTTATAACAAAGGTTTCATTGTTCAAAAATGTGCATCGTTTCACTGTGTTTTATATTTTATATATTTTATATTGGCGAACAACTTCAAAACCGAATATTTTTACATCCTACATAAGAAAATGTGCTTATTTACAAGTAAACGAATATTCAGACGTGCACCAGAATTCTATTCGAAGATATTGCAAATTTTATAATATCACAACTCCTTTATCTCTCATCTTTAACAAAGGTTTCATTGTTGGAACAGAGTACATCCTTTCGCTCTGTTTTATATTTTATATATTTTACAATGGCGAACAACTTCAAAACCGAATTTTTTTTACTTCCTACATAACAAAATGTGCTGATTTATAAGTAAACGAATTTCCAGCCGTACACCAGAATTCCATTCGAAGATATTGCTAATTTTATAATATCAGATCTTCTTTACACAGTATTTATGACAAAGCTTTCATTGTTGAAACAGACTAGATAGTTTCTCTGTATTTTATATTTTATATATTTTTCAAAAGCGAAGAACTTCAAAACCGATTTTTTTTACTTCCTACATAAGAAAATGTGTTGATTTATAAGTAAACGAATTTCAAGCCGTGCACCAGAATTCTATTCCAAGATATTGCAAATTTTATAATATCACAACTCTTTTACCTCGTATTTATAAAAAAAGTTTCATTGTTGAAAAATGTGCATCGTTTCACTGTGTTTTATATTTTATATATTTTACAATGTCGAACAACATTAAAACTGATTTTTTTTTTACTTCGTACATAAGAAAATGTCCTGATTTATAAGTAAACGAATTTCAAGCCGTGCACCAGAATTCTATTCGAAGACATTGCAAATTTTATAATATCACATCTCCTTGACCTCGTATTTATAACAAAGGTTTCATTGTTGAAAAATGTGCATCGTTTCACTGTGTTTTATATTTTATATATTTTACAATGTCGAACAACATTAAAACTGATTTTTTTTTTACTTCGTACACAAGAAAATGTCCTGATTTATAAGTAAACGAATTTCAAGCCGTGCACCAGAATTCTATTCCAAGATATTGCAAATTTTATAATATCACAACTTCTTTACCTCGTATTTATAACAAAAGTTTCATTGTTGAAAAATGTGCATCGTTTCACTGTATTTTATATTTTTAATTTTTTATAAAGTCGAACAACATTAAAACCAATTTTTTTTTACTTCCTACATAAGAAAATGTGTTGATTTATAAGTAAACGAATTTCAAGCCGTGCACCAGAATTCTATTCCAAGATATTGCAAATTTTATAATATCACAACTCCTTTACCTCGTATTTATAACAAAAGTTTCATTGTTGAAAAATGTGCATCGTTTCACTGTATTTTATATTTTTAATTTTTTATAATGTCGAACAACATTAAAACCGATTTTTTTTTTACTTCGTACATAAGAAAATGTCCTGATTTATAAGTAAACGAATTTCCAGCCGTGCACCAGAATTCTATTCGAAGATATTGCTAATTTTATAATATCAGATCTTCGTTACACCCTATTTATAACAAAGGTTTCATTGTTGAAACTAACTAGACAGTTTCTCTGTATTTTATGTTTTAAATATTTTACAAAGGCGAACAAATTGAAAACCGATTTTTTTTTACTTCGTACATAACTAAATGTGCTGATTTATAAGTAAACGAATTTTGAGCCGTGCACCAGAATTCTATTCGAAGATATTGCAAATTTTATAATAGCACATCCACTTTACCTCGTATTTATAAAAAAGGTTTCATTGGTGAAAAATGTGTATCGTTTCACTGTATTTTATATTTTAAATGTTTTCTAACGGCAAACAACTTCAAAACAGAATTTTTTTCACTTCCTACATAAGTAAATGGGCTGATTTATAAGTATCCAATTTCCAGCCGTGCACCGGAATTCTATTCGAAGATATTGCAAATTTTATAATAGCACATCCACTTTACCTCGTATTTATAAAAAAGGTTTCATTGGTGAAAAATGTGTATCGTTTCACTGTATTTTATATTTTAAATGTTTTCTAACGGCGACCAACATCAAAACCGAATTTTTTTTACTTCCTACATAAGAAAATGTGCTGATTTATAAGTAAACGAATTTCCAGCCGTGCACGAGAATTCCATTCGAAAATATTGCAAATTTTATAATATCACATGCACTTTACCTAGTATTTATAAGAAAGGTTTCATTGTTGAAAAATGTATATCGTTTCGCTGTGTTTTATATTTTATGTATTTTACAATGGCGAACAAGTTCAAAACCGAATTTTTTTTACTTCGTACATAAAAAAATGTACGAATGATTTATAAGTAAACGAATTTCAAGCCGTGCACCAGAATTCTATTCGAAGATATTGCAAATTTTATAATATCACAACTCCTTTACCTCTCATTTTTAACAAAGGTTTCATTGTTGAAACAGACTAGATTGTTTCACTGTATTTTATGTTTAAATACTTTATAAAGGCGAACAACTTCAAAACCGAATTTTATTTACTTCGTACTTAAGAAAATGAACTGATTTATAAGTAAACGAATTTCCAGCCGTGCACCAGATATATTTTCGAACACATTGCTACTTTAAAATATCAGATCTTCTTTACCTCGTATTTATAACAAAGGTTTCATTGTTGAAAAATGTGCATCGTTTCACTGTGTTTTATATTTTATATATTTTATAATTGCGGACAACTTTAAAACCGAAATTTTTTACATCCTACATAAGAAAATGTGCTTATTTATAAGTAAACGAATTTTCAGCCGTGCACCAGAATTCTGTTCGAAGATATTGCAAATTTTATAATATCACATCCATTTTACCTCGTATTTATAACAAAGGTTTCATTGTTGAAACAGACTAGATTGTTTCACTGTATTTTATGTTTAAATATTTTATAAAGGCGAACAACTTCAAAACCGAATTTTATTTACTTCGTACTTAAGAAAATGAACTGATTTATAAGTAAACGAATTTCCAGCCGTGCACCAGATATATTTTCGAAGACATTGCTACTTTCATAATATCAGATCTTCTTTACCTCGTATTTATAACAAAGGTTTCATTGTTGAAACAGACTAGATTGTTTCACTGTATTTTATGTTTAAATATTTTATAAAGGAGAACAACTTCAAAACCGAATTTTATTTACTTCGTACTTAAGAAAATGAACTGATTTATAAGTAAACGAATTTCCAGCCGTGCACCAGATATATTTTCGAAGACATTGCTACTTTCATAATATCAGATCTTCTTTACCTCGTATTTATAACAAAGGTTTCATTGTTCAAAAATGTGCATCGTTTCACTGTGTTTTATATTTTATATATTTTATATTGGCGAACAACTTCAAAACCGAATTTTTTTTACATCCTACATAAGAAAATGTGCTTATTTACAAGTAAACGAATATTCAGACGTGCACCAGAATTCTATTCGAAGACATTGCAAATTTTATAATATCACAACTCCTTTATCTCTCATCTTTAACAAAGGTTTCATTGTTGGAACAGAGTACATCCTTTCGCTCTGTTTTATATTTTATATATTTTACAATGGCGAACAACTTCAAAACCGAATTTTTTTTACTTCCTACATAACAAAATGTGCTGATTTATAAGTAAACGAATTTCCAGCCGTACACCAGAATTCCATTCGAAGATATTGCTAATTTTATAATATCAGATCTTCTTTACACAGTATTTATGACAAAGCTTTCATTGTTGAAACAGACTAGATAGTTTCTCTGTATTTTATATTTTATATATTTTTCAAAAGCGAAGAACTTCAAAACCGATTTTTTTTACTTCCTACATAAGAAAATGTGTTGATTTATAAGTAAACGAATTTCAAGCCGTGCACCAGAATTCTATTCCAAGATATTGCAAATTTTATAATATCACAACTCCTTTACCTCGTATTTATAAAAAAAGTTTCATTGTTGAAAAATGTGCATCGTTTCACTGTGTTTTATATTTTATATATTTTACAATGTCGAACAACATTAAAACTGATTTTTTTTTTACTTCGTACATAAGAAAATAACCTGATTTATAAGTAAACGAATTTCAAGCCGTGCACCAGAATTCTATTCGAAGACATTGCAAATTTTATAATATCACATCTCCTTGACCTCGTATTTATAACAAAGGTTTCATTGTTGAAAAATGTGCATCGTTTCACTGTGTTTTATATTTTATATATTTTACAATGTCGAACAACATTAAAACTGATTTTTTTTTTACTTCGTACACAAGAAAATGTCCTGATTTATAAGTAAACGAATTTCAAGCCGTGCACCAGAATTCTATTCCAAGATATTGCAAATTTTATAATATCACAACTCCTTTACCTCGTATTTATAACAAAAGTTTCATTGTTGAAAAATGTGCATCGTTTCACTGTATTTTATATTTTTAATTTTTTATAAAGTCGAACAACATTAAAACCAATTTTTTTTTACTTCCTACATAAGAAAATGTGTTGATTTATAAGTAAACGAATTTCAAGCCGTGCACCAGAATTCTATTCCAAGATATTGCAAATTTTATAATATCACAACTCCTTTACCTCGTATTTATAACAAAAGTTTCATTGTTGAAAAATGTGCATCGTTTCACTGTATTTTATATTTTTAATTTTTTATAATGTCGAACAACATTAAAACCGATTTTTTTTTTACTTCGTACATAAGAAAATGTCCTGATTTATAAGTAAACGAATTTCCAGCCGTGCACCAGAATTCTATTCGAAGATATTGCTAATTTTATAATATCAGATCTTCGTTACACCCTATTTATAACAAAGGTTTCATTGTTGAAACTAACTAGATAGTTTCTCTGTATTTTATGTTTTAAATATTTTACAGAGGCAAACAAATTGAAAACTGATTTTTTTTTACTTCGTACATAACTAAATGTGCTGATTTATAAGTAAACGAATTTTCAGCCGTGCACCAGAATTCTATTCGAAGATATTGCAAATTTTATAATAGCACATCCACTTTACCTCGTATTTATAAAAAAGGTTTCATTGGTGAAAAATGTGTATCGTTTCACTGTATTTTATATTTTAAATGTTTTCTAACGGCGAACAACTTCAAAACAGAATTTTTTTCACTTCCTACATAAGTAAATGGGCTGATTTATAAGTATCCAATTTCCAGCCGTGAACCGGAATTCTATTCGAAGATATTGCAAATTTTATAATAGCACATCCACTTTACCTCGTATTTATAAAAAAGGTTTCATTGGTGAAAAATGTGTATCGTTTCACTGTATTTTATATTTTAAATGTTTTCTAACGGCGACCAACATCAAAACCGAATTTTTTTTACTTCCTACATAAGAAAATGTGCTGATTTATAAGTAAACGAATTTCCAGCCGTGCACGAGAATTCCATTCGAAAATATTGCAAATTTTATAATATCACATGCACTTTACCTCGTATTTATAAGAAAGGTTTCATTGTTGAAAAATGTATATCGTTTCGCTGTGTTTTATATTTTATGTATTTTACAATGGCGAACAAGTTCAAAACCGAATTTTTTTTACTTCGTACATAAAAAAATGTACGAATGATTTATAAGTAAACGAATTTCAAGCCGTGCACCAGAATTCTATTCGAAGATATTGCAAATTTTATAATATCACAACTCCTTTACCTCTCATTTTTAACAAAGGTTTCATTGTTGAAACAGACTAGATTGTTTCACTGTATTTTATGTTTAAATATTTTATAAAGGCGAACAACTTCAAAACCGAATTTTATTTACTTCGTACTTAAGAAAATGAACTGATTTATAAGTAAACGAATTTCCAGCCGTGCACCAGATATATTTTCGAACACATTGCTACTTTTATAATATCAGATCTTCTTTACCTCGTATTTATAACAAAGGTTTCATTGTTGAAAAATGTGCATCGTTTCACTGTGTTTTATATTTTATATATTTTATAATTGCGGACAACTTTAAAACCGAAATTTTTTACATCCTACATAAGAAAATGTGCTTATTTATAAGTAAACGAATTTTCAGCCGTGCACCAGAATTCTGTTCGAAGATATTGCAAATTTTATAATATCACATCCATTTTACCTCGTATTTATAACAAAGGTTTCATTGTTGAAACAGACTAGATTGTTTCACTGTATTTTATGTTTAAATATTTTATAAAGGCGAACAACTTCAAAACCGAATTTTATTTACTTCGTACTTAAGAAAATGAACTGATTTATAAGTAAACGAATTTCCAGCCGTGCACCAGATATATTTTCGAAGACATTGCTACTTTCATAATATCAGATCTTCTTTACCTCGTATTTATAACAAAGGTTTCATTGTTGAAACAGACTAGATTGTTTCACTGTATTTTATGTTTAAATATTTTATAAAGGAGAACAACTTCAAAACCGAATTTTATTTACTTCGTACTTAAGAAAATGAACTGATTTATAAGTAAACGAATTTCCAGCCGTGCACCAGATATATTTTCGAAGACATTGCTACTTTCATAATATCAGATCTTCTTTACCTCGTATTTATAACAAAGGTTTCATTGTTCAAAAATGTGCATCGTTTCACTGTGTTTTATATTTTATATATTTTATATTGGCGAACAACTTCAAAACCGAATTTTTTTTACATCCTACATAAGAAAATGTGCTTATTTACAAGTAAACGAATATTCAGACGTGCACCAGAATTCTATTCGAAGACATTGCAAATTTTATAATATCACAACTCCTTTATCTCTCATCTTTAACAAAGGTTTCATTGTTGGAACAGAGTACATCCTTTCGCTCTGTTTTATATTTTATATATTTTACAATGGCGAACAACTTCAAAACCGAATTTTTTTTACTTCCTACATAACAAAATGTGCTGATTTATAAGTAAACGAATTTCCAGCCGTACACCAGAATTCCATTCGAAGATATTGCTAATTTTATAATATCAGATCTTCTTTACACAGTATTTATGACAAAGCTTTCATTGTTGAAACAGACTAGATAGTTTCTCTGTATTTTATATTTTATATATTTTTCAAAAGCGAAGAACTTCAAAACCGATTTTTTTTACTTCCTACATAAGAAAATGTGTTGATTTATAAGTAAACGAATTTCAAGCCGTGCACCAGAATTCTATTCCAAGATATTGCAAATTTTATAATATCACAACTCCTTTACTTCGTATTTATAAAAAAAGTTTCATTGTTGAAAAATGTGCATCGTTTCACTGTGTTTTATATTTTATATATTTTACAATGTCGAACAACATTAAAACTGATTTTTTTTTTACTTCGTACATAAGAAAATAACCTGATTTATAAGTAAACGAATTTCAAGCCGTGCACCAGAATTCTATTCGAAGACATTGCAAATTTTATAATATCACATCTCCTTGACCTCGTATTTATAACAAAGGTTTCATTGTTGAAAAATGTGCATCGTTTCACTGTGTTTTATATTTTATATATTTTACAATGTCGAACAACATTAAAACTGATTTTTTTTTTACTTCGTACACAAGAAAATGTCCTGATTTATAAGTAAACGAATTTCAAGCCGTGCACCAGAATTCTATTCCAAGATATTGCAAATTTTATAATATCACAACTCCTTTACCTCGTATTTATAACAAAAGTTTCATTGTTGAAAAATGTGCATCGTTTCACTGTATTTTATATTTTTAATTTTTTATAAAGTCGAACAACATTAAAACCAATTTTTTTTTACTTCCTACATAAGAAAATGTGTTGATTTATAAGTAAACGAATTTCAAGCCGTGCACCAGAATTCTATTCCAAGATATTGCAAATTTTATAATATCACAACTCCTTTACCTCGTATTTATAACAAAAGTTTCATTGTTGAAAAATGTGCATCGTTTCACTGTATTTTATATTTTTAATTTTTTATAATGTCGAACAACATTAAAACCGATTTTTTTTTTACTTCGTACATAAGAAAATGTCCTGATTTATAAGTAAACGAATTTCCAGCCGTGCACCAGAATTCTATTCGAAGATATTGCTAATTTTATAATATCAGATCTTCGTTACACCCTATTTATAACAAAGGTTTCATTGTTGAAACTAACTAGATAGTTTCTCTGTATTTTATGTTTTAAATATTTTACAGAGGCAAACAAATTGAAAACTGATTTTTTTTTACTTCGTACATAACTAAATGTGCTGATTTATAAGTAAACGAATTTTCAGCCGTGCACCAGAATTCTATTCGAAGATATTGCAAATTTTATAATAGCACATCCACTTTACCTCGTATTTATAAAAAAGGTTTCATTGGTGAAAAATGTGTATCGTTTCACTGTATTTTATATTTTAAATGTTTTCTAACGGCGAACAACTTCAAAACAGAATTTTTTTCACTTCCTACATAAGTAAATGGGCTGATTTATAAGTATCCAATTTCCAGCCGTGAACCGGAATTCTATTCGAAGATATTGCAAATTTTATAATAGCACATCCACTTTACCTCGTATTTATAAAAAAGGTTTCATTGGTGAAAAATGTGTATCGTTTCACTGTATTTTATATTTTAAATGTTTTCTAACGGCGACCAACATCAAAACCGAATTTTTTTTACTTCCTACATAAGAAAATGTGCTGATTTATAAGAGAACGAATTTCCAGCCGTGCACGAGAATTCCATTCGAAAATATTGCAAATTTTATAATATCACATGCACTTTACCTCGTATTTATAAGAAAGGTTTCATTGTTGAAAAATGTATATCGTTTCGCTGTGTTTTATATTTTATGTATTTTACAATGGCGAACAAGTTCAAAACCGATTTTTTTTTACTTCGTACATAAGAAAATGTACGAATGATTTATAAGTAAACGAATTTCAAGCCGTGCACCAGAATTCTATTCGAAGATATTGCAAATTTTATAATATCACAACTCCTTTACCTCTCATTTTTAACAAAGGTTTCATTGTTGAAACAGACTAGATTGTTTCACTGTATTTTATGTTTAAACATTTTATAAAGGCGAACAACTTCAAAACCGAATTTTATTTACTTCGTACTTAAGAAAATGAACTGATTTATAAGTAAACGAATTTCCAGCCGTGCACCAGATATATTTTCGAACACATTGCTACTTTTATAATATCAGATCTTCTTTACCTCGTATTTATAACAAAGGTTTCATTGTTGAAAAATGTGCATCGTTTCACTGTGTTTTATATTTTATATATTTTATAATTGCGGACAACTTTAAAACCGAAATTTTTTACATCCTACATAAGAAAATGTGCTTATTTATAAGTAAACGAATTTTCAGCCGTGCACCAGAATTCTGTTCGAAGATATTGCAAATTTTATAATATCACATACATTTTACCTCGTATTTATAACAAAGGTTTCATTGTTGAAACAGACTAGATTGTTTCACTGTATTTTATGTTTAAATATTTTATAAAGGCGAACAACTTCAAAACCGAATTTTATTTACTTCGTACTTAAGAAAATGAACTGATTTATAAGTAAACGAATTTCCAGCCGTGCACCAGATATATTTTCGAAGACATTGCTACTTTCATAATATCAGATCTTCTTTACCTCGTATTTATAACAAAGGTTTCATTGTTGAAACAGACTAGATTGTTTCACTGTATTTTATGTTTAAATATTTTATAAAGGCGAACAACTTCAAAACCGAATTTTATTTACTTCGTACTTAAGAAAATGAACTGATTTATAAGTAAACGAATTTCCAGCCGTGCACCAGATATATTTTCGAAGACATTGCTACTTTCATAATATCAGATCTTCTTTACCTCGTATTTATAACAAAGGTTTCATTGTTCAAAAATGTGCATCGTTTCACTGTGTTTTATATTTTATATATTTTATATTGGCGAACAACTTCAAAACCGAATTTTTTTTACATCCTACATAAGAAAATGTGCTTATTTACAAGTAAACGAATATTCAGACGTGCACCAGAATTCTATTCGAAGACATTGCAAATTTTATAATATCACAACTCCTTTATCTCTCATCTTTAACAAAGGTTTCATTGTTGGAACAGAGTACATCCTTTCGCTCTGTTTTATATTTTATATATTTTACAATGGCGAACAACTTCAAAACCGAATTTTTTTTACTTCCTACATAACAAAATGTGCTGATTTATAAGTAAACGAATTTCCAGCCGTACACCAGAATTCCATTCGAAGATATTGCTAATTTTATAATATCAGATCTTCTTTACACAGTATTTATGACAAAGCTTTCATTGTTGAAACAGACTAGATAGTTTCTCTGTATTTTATATTTTATATATTTTTCAAAAGCGAAGAACTTCAAAACCGATTTTTTTTACTTCCTACATAAGAAAATGTGTTGATTTATAAGTAAACGAATTTCAAGCCGTGCACCAGAATTCTATTCCAAGATATTGCAAATTTTATAATATCACAACTCCTTTACCTCGTATTTATAAAAAAAGTTTCATTGTTGAAAAATGTGCATCGTTTCACTGTGTTTTATATTTTATATATTTTACAATGTCGAACAACATTAAAACTGATTTTTTTTTTACTTCGTACATAAGAAAATGTCCTGATTTATAAGTAAACGAATTTCAAGCCGTGCACCAGAATTCTATTCGAAGACATTGCAAATTTTATAATATCACATCTCCTTGACCTCGTATTTATAACAAAGGTTTCATTGTTGAAAAATGTGCATCGTTTCACTGTGTTTTATATTTTATATATTTTACAATGTCGAACAACATTAAAACTGATTTTTTTTTTACTTCGTACACAAGAAAATGTCCTGATTTATAAGTAAACGAATTTCAAGCCGTGCACCAGAATTCTATTCCAAGATATTGCAAATTTTATAATATCACAACTCCTTTACCTCGTATTTATAACAAAAGTTTCATTGTTGAAAAATGTGTATCGTTTCACTGTATTTTATATTTTTAATTTTTTATAAAGTCGAACAACATTAAAACCAATTTTTTTTTACTTCCTACATAAGAAAATGTGTTGATTTATAAGTAAACGAATTTCAAGCCGTGCACCAGAATTCTATTCCGAGATATTGCAAATTTTATAATATCACAACTCCTTTACCTCGTATTTATAACAAAAGTTTCATTGTTGAAAAATGTGCATCGTTTCACTGTATTTTATATTTTTAATTTTTTATAATGTCGAACAACATTAAAACCGATTTTTTTTTACTTCGTACATAAGAAAATGTCCTGATTTATAAGTAAACGAATTTCCAGCCGTGCACCAGAATTCTATTCGAAGATATTGCTAATTTTATAATATCAGATCTTCGTTACACCCTATTTATAACAAAGGTTTCATTGTTGAAACTAACTAGATACTTTCTCTGTATTTTATGTTTTAAATATTTTACAAAGGCGAACAAATTGAAAACCGATTTTTTTTTACTTCGTACATAACTAAATGTGCTGATTTATAAGTAAACGAATTTCCAGCCGTGCACCAGAATTCTATTCGAAGATATTGCAAATTTTATAATAGCACATCCACTTTACCTCGTATTTATAAAAAAGGTTTCATTGGTGAAAAATGTGTATCGTTTCACTGTATTTTATATTTTAAATGTTTTCTAACGGCGAACAACTTCAAAACAGAATTTTTTTCACTTCCTACATAAGTAAATGGGCTGATTTATAAGTATCCAATTTCCAGCCGTGCACCGGAATTCTATTCGAAGATATTGCAAATTTTATAATAGCACATCCACTTTACCTCGTATTTATAAAAAAGGTTTCATTGGTGAAAAATGTGTATCGTTTCACTGTATTTTATATTTTAAATGTTTTCTAACGGCGACCAACATCAAAACCGAATTTTTTTTACTTCCTACATAAGAAAATGTGCTGATTTATAAGTAAACGAATTTCCAGCCGTGCACGAGAATTCCATTCGAAAATATTGCAAATTTTATAATATCACATGCACTTTACCTCGTATTTATAAGAAAGGTTTCATTGTTGAAAAATGTATATCGTTTCGCTGTGTTTTATATTTTATGTATTTTACAATGGCGAACAAGTTCAAAACCGAATTTTTTTTACTTCGTACATAAGAAAATGTACGAATGATTTATAAGTAAACGAATTTCAAGCCGTGCACCAGAATTCTATTCGAAGATCTTGCAAATTTTATAATATCACAACTCCTTTACCTCTCATTTTTAACAAAGGTTTCATTGTTGAAACAGACTAGATTGTTTCACTGTATTTTATGTTTAAATATTTTATAAAGGCGAACAACTTCAAAACCGAATTTTATTTACTTCGTACTTAAGAAAATGAACTGATTTATAAGTAAACGAATTTCCAGCCGTGCACCAGATATATTTTCGAACACATTGCTACTTTTATAATATCAGATCTTCTTTACCTCGTATTTATAACAAAGGTTTCATTGTTGAAAAATGTGCATCGTTTCACTGTGTTTTATATTTTATATATTTTATAATTGCGGACAACTTTAAAACCGAAATTTTTTACATCCTACATAAGAAAATGTGCTTATTTATAAGTAAACGAATTTTCAGCCGTGCACCAGAATTATATTCGAAGACATTGCAAATTTTATAATATCACAACTCCTTTATCTCTCATTTTTAACAAAGGTTTCATTGTTGGAACAGAGTACATCATTTCGCTGTGTTTTATATATTATGTATTTTACAATGGCGAACAACTTCAAAACCGATTTTTTTTTACTTCGTACATAAGAAAATGTACGAATGATTTATAAGTAAACGAATTTCCCGCCGTGCACTAGAATTCTATTCGAAGATATTGCAAATTTTATAATATCACATCTCCTTTATCTCTTATTAATAACAAAAGTTTCATTGTTGAAAAATGCATATCGTTTCACTGTGTTTTATATTTTATATATTTTACAATGTCGAACAAGTTCAAAACCGAATTTTTTTTACTTTCTACATAAGAAAATGTCCTGATTTATAAGTAAACGAATTTCCAGCCGTGCATCAGAATTCTATTCGAAGATATTGCAAATTTTATAATATCACATCTCCTTGACCTCTTATTTTTAACCAAGATTTCATTGTTGAAACAGAATAGATCGTTTAATTGTATTTTATGTATTAAATATTTTTCAAAAGCGAAGAACTTCAAAACCGATTTTTTTTTTTTTTTTACTTCCTACATAAGAAAATGTGTTGATTTATAAGTAAACGAATTTCAAGCCGTGCACCAGAATTCTATTCGAAGATATTGCAAATTTTATACTATCACAACTCCTTTACCTCGTATTTATAACAAAGGTTTCATTGTTGAAAAATGTGCATCGTTTCTCTGTATTTTATATTTTTAATTTTTTTATAAAGTCGAACAACATTAAAACCGATTTTTTTTTACTTCCTACATAAGAAAATGTGCTGATTTATATGTAAACGAATTTCCAGCCGGCACCGGAGTTCTGTTCGAAGATATTGCAAATTTTATAATATCACATCCATTTTACCTCGTATTTATAACAAAGGTTTCATTGTTGAAACAGACTAGATTGTTTCACTGTATTTTATGTTTAAATATTTTATAAAGGCGAACAACTTCAAAACCGAATTTTATTTACTTCGTACTTAAGAAAATGAACTGATTTATAAGTAAACGAATTTCCAGCCGTGCACCAGATATATTTTCGAAGACATTGCTACTTTCATAATATCAGATCTTCTTTACCTCGTATTTATAACAAAGGTTTCATTGTTGAAACAGACTAGATTGTTTCACTGTATTTTATGTTTAAATATTTTATAAAGGAGAACAACTTCAAAACCGAATTTTATTTACTTCGTACTTAAGAAAATGAACTGATTTATAAGTAAACGAATTTCCAGCCGTGCACCAGATATATTTTCGAAGACATTGCTACTTTCATAATATCAGATCTTCTTTACCTCGTATTTATAACAAAGGTTTCATTGTTCAAAAATGTGCATCGTTTCACTGTGTTTTATATTTTATATATTTTATATTGGCGAACAACTTCAAAACCGAATTTTTTTTACATCCTACATAAGAAAATGTGCTTATTTACAAGTAAACGAATATTCAGACGTGCACCAGAATTCTATTCGAAGACATTGCAAATTTTATAATATCACAACTCCTTTATCTCTCATCTTTAACAAAGGTTTCATTGTTGGAACAGAGTACATCCTTTCGCTCTGTTTTATATTTTATATATTTTACAATGGCGAACAACTTCAAAACCGAATTTTTTTTACTTCCTACATAACAAAATGTGCTGATTTATAAGTAAACGAATTTCCAGCCGTACACCAGAATTCCATTCGAAGATATTGCTAATTTTATAATATCAGATCTTCTTTACACAGTATTTATGACAAAGCTTTCATTGTTGAAACAGACTAGATAGTTTCTCTGTATTTTATATTTTATATATTTTTCAAAAGCGAAGAACTTCAAAACCGATTTTTTTTACTTCCTACATAAGAAAATGTGTTGATTTATAAGTAAACGAATTTCAAGCCGTGCACCAGAATTCTATTCCAAGATATTGCAAATTTTATAATATCACAACTCCTTTACCTCGTATTTATAAAAAAAGTTTCATTGTTGAAAAATGTGCATCGTTTCACTGTGTTTTATATTTTATATATTTTACAATGTCGAACAACATTAAAACTGATTTTTTTTTTACTTCGTACATAAGAAAATAACCTGATTTATAAGTAAACGAATTTCAAGCCGTGCACCAGAATTCTATTCGAAGACATTGCAAATTTTATAATATCACATCTCCTTGACCTCGTATTTATAACAAAGGTTTCATTGTTGAAAAATGTGCATCGTTTCACTGTGTTTTATATTTTATATATTTTACAATGTCGAACAACATTAAAACTGATTTTTTTTTTACTTCGTACACAAGAAAATGTCCTGATTTATAAGTAAACGAATTTCAAGCCGTGCACCAGAATTCTATTCCAAGATATTGCAAATTTTATAATATCACAACTCCTTTACCTCGTATTTATAACAAAAGTTTCATTGTTGAAAAATGTGCATCGTTTCACTGTATTTTATATTTTTAATTTTTTATAAAGTCGAACAACATTAAAACCAATTTTTTTTTACTTCCTACATAAGAAAATGTGTTGATTTATAAGTAAACGAATTTCAAGCCGTGCACCAGAATTCTATTCCAAGATATTGCAAATTTTATAATATCACAACTCCTTTACCTCGTATTTATAACAAAAGTTTCATTGTTGAAAAATGTGCATCGTTTCACTGTATTTTATATTTTTAATTTTTTATAATGTCGAACAACATTAAAACCGATTTTTTTTTTACTTCGTACATAAGAAAATGTCCTGATTTATAAGTAAACGAATTTCCAGCCGTGCACCAGAATTCTATTCGAAGATATTGCTAATTTTATAATATCAGATCTTCGTTACACCCTATTTATAACAAAGGTTTCATTGTTGAAACTAACTAGATAGTTTCTCTGTATTTTATGTTTTAAATATTTTACAGAGGCAAACAAATTGAAAACTGATTTTTTTTTACTTCGTACATAACTAAATGTGCTGATTTATAAGTAAACGAATTTTCAGCCGTGCACCAGAATTCTATTCGAAGATATTGCAAATTTTATAATAGCACATCTACTTTACCTCGTATTTATAAAAAAGGTTTCATTGGTGAAAAATGTGTATCGTTTCACTGTATTTTATATTTTAAATGTTTTCTAACGGCGAACAACTTCAAAACAGAATTTTTTTCACTTCCTACATAAGTAAATGGGCTGATTTATAAGTATCCAATTTCCAGCCGTGAACCGGAATTCTATTCGAAGATATTGCAAATTTTATAATAGCACATCCACTTTACCTCGTATTTATAAAAAAGGTTTCATTGGTGAAAAATGTGTATCGTTTCACTGTATTTTATATTTTAAATGTTTTCTAACGGCGACCAACATCAAAACCGAATTTTTTTTACTTCCTACATAAGAAAATGTGCTGATTTATAAGAGAACGAATTTCCAGCCGTGCACGAGAATTCCATTCGAAAATATTGCAAATTTTATAATATCACATGCACTTTACCTCGTATTTATAAGAAAGGTTTCATTGTTGAAAAATGTATATCGTTTCGCTGTGTTTTATATTTTATGTATTTTACAATGGCGAACAAGTTCAAAACCGATTTTTTTTTACTTCGTACATAAGAAAATGTACGAATGATTTATAAGTAAACGAATTTCAAGCCGTGCACCAGAATTCTATTCGAAGATATTGCAAATTTTATAATATCACAACTCCTTTACCTCTCATTTTTAACAAAGGTTTCATTGTTGAAACAGACTAGATTGTTTCACTGTATTTTATGTTTAAACATTTTATAAAGGCGAACAACTTCAAAACCGAATTTTATTTACTTCGTACTTAAGAAAATGAACTGATTTATAAGTAAACGAATTTCCAGCCGTGCACCAGATATATTTTCGAACACATTGCTACTTTTATAATATCAGATCTTCTTTACCTCGTATTTATAACAAAGGTTTCATTGTTGAAAAATGTGCATCGTTTCACTGTGTTTTATATTTTATATATTTTATAATTGCGGACAACTTTAAAACCGAAATTTTTTACATCCTACATAAGAAAATGTGCTTATTTATAAGTAAACGAATTTTCAGCCGTGCACCAGAATTCTGTTCGAAGATATTGCAAATTTTATAATATCACATACATTTTACCTCGTATTTATAACAAAGGTTTCATTGTTGAAACAGACTAGATTGTTTCACTGTATTTTATGTTTAAATATTTTATAAAGGCGAACAACTTCAAAACCGAATTTTATTTACTTCGTACTTAAGAAAATGAACTGATTTATAAGTAAACGAATTTCCAGCCGTGCACCAGATATATTTTCGAAGACATTGCTACTTTCATAATATCAGATCTTCTTTACCTCGTATTTATAACAAAGGTTTCATTGTTGAAACAGACTAGATTGTTTCACTGTATTTTATGTTTAAATATTTTATAAAGGCGAACAACTTCAAAACCGAATTTTATTTACTTCGTACTTAAGAAAATGAACTGATTTATAAGTAAACGAATTTCCAGCCGTGCACCAGATATATTTTCGAAGACATTGCTACTTTCATAATATCAGATCTTCTTTACCTCGTATTTATAACAAAGGTTTCATTGTTCAAAAATGTGCATCGTTTCACTGTGTTTTATATTTTATATATTTTATATTGGCGAACAACTTCAAAACCGAATTTTTTTTACATCCTACATAAGAAAATGTGCTTATTTACAAGTAAACGAATATTCAGACGTGCACCAGAATTCTATTCGAAGACATTGTAAATTTTATAATATCACAACTCCTTTATCTCTCATCTTTAACAAAGGTTTCATTGTTGGAACAGAGTACATCCTTTCGCTCTGTTTTATATTTTATATATTTTACAATGGCGAACAACTTCAAAACCGAATTTTTTTTACTTCCTACATAACAAAATGTGCTGATTTATAAGTAAACGAATTTCCAGCCGTACACCAGAATTCCATTCGAAGATATTGCTAATTTTATAATATCAGATCTTCTTTACACAGTATTTATGACAAAGCTTTCATTGTTGAAACAGACTAGATAGTTTCTCTGTATTTTATATTTTATATATTTTTCAAAAGCGAAGAACTTCAAAACCGATTTTTTTTACTTCCTACATAAGAAAATGTGTTGATTTATAAGTAAACGAATTTCAAGCCGTGCACCAGAATTCTATTCCAAGATATTGCAAATTTTATAATATCACAACTCCTTTACCTCGTATTTATAAAAAAAGTTTCATTGTTGAAAAATGTGCATCGTTTCACTGTGTTTTATATTTTATATATTTTACAATGTCGAACAACATTAAAACTGATTTTTTTTTTACTTCGTACATAAGAAAATGTCCTGATTTATAAGTAAACGAATTTCAAGCCGTGCACCAGAATTCTATTCGAAGACATTGCAAATTTTATAATATCACATCTCCTTGACCTCGTATTTATAACAAAGGTTTCATTGTTGAAAAATGTGCATCGTTTCACTGTGTTTTATATTTTATATATTTTACAATGTCGAACAACATTAAAACTGATTTTTTTTTTACTTCGTACACAAGAAAATGTCCTGATTTATAAGTAAACGAATTTCAAGCCGTGCACCAGAATTCTATTCCAAGATATTGCAAATTTTATAATATCACAACTCCTTTACCTCGTATTTATAACAAAAGTTTCATTGTTGAAAAATGTGTATCGTTTCACTGTATTTTATATTTTTAATTTTTTATAAAGTCGAACAACATTAAAACCAATTTTTTTTTACTTCCTACATAAGAAAATGTGTTGATTTATAAGTAAACGAATTTCAAGCCGTGCACCAGAATTCTATTCCGAGATATTGCAAATTTTATAATATCACAACTCCTTTACCTCGTATTTATAACAAAAGTTTCATTGTTGAAAAATGTGCATCGTTTCACTGTATTTTATATTTTTAATTTTTTATAATGTCGAACAACATTAAAACCGATTTTTTTTTACTTCGTACATAAGAAAATGTCCTGATTTATAAGTAAACGAATTTCCAGCCGTGCACCAGAATTCTATTCGAAGATATTGCTAATTTTATAATATCAGATCTTCGTTACACCCTATTTATAACAAAGGTTTCATTGTTGAAACTAACTAGATACTTTCTCTGTATTTTATGTTTTAAATATTTTACAAAGGCGAACAAATTGAAAACCGATTTTTTTTTACTTCGTACATAACTAAATGTGCTGATTTATAAGTAAACGAATTTCCAGCCGTGCACCAGAATTCTATTCGAAGATATTGCAAATTTTATAATAGCACATCCACTTTACCTCGTATTTATAAAAAAGGTTTCATTGGTGAAAAATGTGTATCGTTTCACTGTATTTTATATTTTAAATGTTTTCTAACGGCGAACAACTTCAAAACAGAATTTTTTTCACTTCCTACATAAGTAAATGGGCTGATTTATAAGTATCCAATTTCCAGCCGTGCACCGGAATTCTATTCGAAGATATTGCAAATTTTATAATAGCACATCCACTTTACCTCGTATTTATAAAAAAGGTTTCATTGGTGAAAAATGTGTATCGTTTCACTGTATTTTATATTTTAAATGTTTTCTAACGGCGACCAACATCAAAACCGAATTTTTTTTACTTCCTACATAAGAAAATGTGCTGATTTATAAGTAAACGAATTTCCAGCCGTGCACGAGAATTCCATTCGAAAATATTGCAAATTTTATAATATCACATGCACTTTACCTCGTATTTATAAGAAAGGTTTCATTGTTGAAAAATGTATATCGTTTCGCTGTGTTTTATATTTTATGTATTTTACAATGGCGAACAAGTTCAAAACCGAATTTTTTTTACTTCGTACATAAGAAAATGTACGAATGATTTATAAGTAAACGAATTTCAAGCCGTGCACCAGAATTCTATTCGAAGATCTTGCAAATTTTATAATATCACAACTCCTTTACCTCTCATTTTTAACAAAGGTTTCATTGTTGAAACAGACTAGATTGTTTCACTGTATTTTATGTTTAAATATTTTATAAAGGCGAACAACTTCAAAACCGAATTTTATTTACTTCGTACTTAAGAAAATGAACTGATTTATAAGTAAACGAATTTCCAGCCGTGCACCAGATATATTTTCGAACACATTGCTACTTTTATAATATCAGATCTTCTTTACCTCGTATTTATAACAAAGGTTTCATTGTTGAAAAATGTGCATCGTTTCACTGTGTTTTATATTTTATATATTTTATAATTGCGGACAACTTTAAAACCGAAATTTTTTACATCCTACATAAGAAAATGTGCTTATTTATAAGTAAACGAATTTTCAGCCGTGCACCAGAATTATATTCGAAGACATTGCAAATTTTATAATATCACAACTCCTTTATCTCTCATTTTTAACAAAGGTTTCATTGTTGGAACAGAGTACATCATTTCGCTGTGTTTTATATATTATGTATTTTACAATGGCGAACAACTTCAAAACCGATTTTTTTTTACTTCGTACATAAGAAAATGTACGAATGATTTATAAGTAAACGAATTTCCCGCCGTGCACTAGAATTCTATTCGAAGATATTGCAAATTTTATAATATCACATCTCCTTTATCTCTTATTAATAACAAAAGTTTCATTGTTGAAAAATGCATATCGTTTCACTGTGTTTTATATTTTATATATTTTACAATGTCGAACAAGTTCAAAACCGAATTTTTTTTACTTTCTACATAAGAAAATGTCCTGATTTATAAGTAAACGAATTTCCAGCCGTGCATCAGAATTCTATTCGAAGATATTGCAAATTTTATAATATCACATCTCCTTGACCTCTTATTTTTAACCAAGATTTCATTGTTGAAACAGAATAGATCGTTTAATTGTATTTTATGTATTAAATATTTTTCAAAAGCGAAGAACTTCAAAACCGATTTTTTTTTTTTTTTTACTTCCTACATAAGAAAATGTGTTGATTTATAAGTAAACGAATTTCAAGCCGTGCACCAGAATTCTATTCGAAGATATTGCAAATTTTATACTATCACAACTCCTTTACCTCGTATTTATAACAAAGGTTTCATTGTTGAAAAATGTGCATCGTTTCTCTGTATTTTATATTTTTAATTTTTTTATAAAGTCGAACAACATTAAAACCGATTTTTTTTTACTTCCTACATAAGAAAATGTGCTGATTTATATGTAAACGAATTTCCAGCCGTGCACCAGAATTCTATTCGAAGACATTGCAAATTTTATAACATCACAACTCCTTTATCTCTTATTTTTAACAAAGGTTTCATTGTTGGAACAGAGTACATCGTTTCACTGTATTTTATATTTTAAATATTTTACGAAGTCGAACAAATTCAAAACCGATTTTTTATTACTTCGTACAAAACAAAATGTGCTGATTTATAAGTAAACGAATTTCCAGCCGGCACCGGAGTTCTATTCGAAGATATTGCAAATTTTATAATAGCACATCCACTTTACCTCGTATTTATAAAAAAGGTTTCATTCGTGAAAAATTTGTATCGTTTCACTGTGTTTTATATTTTATATATTTTACAATGGCGAACAACATCAAAACTAATTTTTTTTTTACTTCCTACATAAGAAAATGTGCTGATTTTTAAGTAAACGAATTTCCAGCCGTGCACCATATATATTTTCGCAGATATTTTTTATAAAGTCGAGCAACTTTAAAACCGATTTGTTTTTACTTCGTACACACGAAAATGTGCTGATTTCTAAGAAAAACAATTTACAGCCTTGCACCAGAATTCTATTCGAAGATATTGCTAATTTTAAAATATCAGATATTTTCACGTCGTATTTATAACAAAGGTTTCATTGTTGAAACAGACTAGATTGTTTCACTGTATTGTTTGTTTTAAATATTTTACAAAGTCGAACAACTTCAAAACCAATTTTTTTTTACTTCCTACATAAGAAAATGTGCTGATTTATAAGTAAACGAATTTCCAGCCGTGTACCATAATTCCATTCGAAGATATTGCAAATTTTATAATAGCACATCTCCTTTAACTTTTATTTATAGCAAAGATTTCATTGTTGAAACAGAGTAGATTTTTTCACTGTGTTTTCTGTTTTAAATATTTTACAAAGGCGAACAACTTCAAAACCGAATTTTTTTTTACTTCGTACATAAGAAAATATGCTGCTTTATAAATAAACAAAATTCCAGCCGTGCACCAGAATTCTATTAGAAGATATTGCTAATTTTATAATATCAGATCTTCTTTACATCGTATTTATAACAAAGGTTTCATTGTTGGTACAGAGTAGATCGTTTCACTGTATTTTATGTTTTACATATTTTACAAAGTCGAACAACTTCAAATCCAATTTTTTTTTTACTTCCTACGTAAGAAAATGTACTGATTTATAGGTAAACGAATTTCCAGCCGTACACCAGAATTCTGTTGGAAGATATTGCAAATTTTATAATATCACATCTCCTTTAAATTTTAACAGAGTAGATTGTTTCACTGTGTTTTATGTTTTAAATAGTTTCAAAGGCGAAAAACTTCAAAACCGAAGTTATTTTTACTTCGTACATAAGGAAATATGCTGATTTACAAATAAACCAATTCCCAGCCGTGCACCACAGTTCCATTCGAAGATATTGCTAATTTTATAATATCAGATATTCTTTACATCGTATTTATAATAAAGGTTTCAATGTTGGTACAGAGTAAATCGTTTCACTGAATTTTATATTTTTAATGTTTTACAAAGTCGAACAACTTCAAAACCAATTTTTTTTTTACTTCCTACATAAGAAAATGTGCTTTTTTATAAGTACACGAATTTCCAGCCGTGTACCAGAATTATTTTCAAAGATATAGCTACTTTTATAATTTCAGATCTTCTTTAATTCGTATTAATAACAAAGGTTTCATTGTTGAAAAATGCTCATCGTTTTACTGTATTTTATACTTTAAATATTTTACGAAGTAGAACAACTTCAAAATCGATTTTTTTTTACTTCATGTATAAGAAAAAGTGCTGATTTATAAAAAAACCGAATTCCAGCTGTGTACCAGAATCCTATTCGAAGTTATTGCTAATTTTATAATATCAGATCTTTTTTACATCTTATTTATAACAAAGGTATCACTGTTGGAACAGAGTAGATCGTGTCAATGTATTTTATATTTTAAATATTTTACTAATTCTAACAACTTCAAAACCGATTTTTTTTATTTCGTACATAAGAAAATGTGTTGATTTATAAGTAAATGAATTTCCAGCGATGCGCCAGATATATTTTCGCAGATATTGCTAGTTTTATAATATCATATATTCTTTAACTCGTATTAATAACAAAGATTTCATTGTTGAAAAATGTATATCCTTTCACTTACTTTTATAATTTAAATTTTTTATAAAGTCGAACAACTTTAAAACAGAATTTTTTTTATTTCGTGCATAAGTAAATGTGCTGATTTCTAGGAAAACCAATTCACAGCCTTGCACCAGAATTCTATTCGAAGATATTGCTAATTTTAAAATATCAGATATTCTTTACACCGTATTTATAACAAAAGTTTCATTGTTGAAACAGAGTAGATTGTTTCACTGGATTGTTTGTTTTAAATATTTTACAAAGGCGAACAACTTCAAAACCGAATTTTTTTCACTTCCTACATAAGTAAATGGGCTGATTTATAAGTATCCAATTTCCAGCCGTGCAACAGAATTCTGTTCGAAGATATTGCAAATTTTATAATATCACAACTCCTTTACCTCGTATTTATAACAAAGGTTTCATTGTTGAAAAATGTGCATCACTGTATTTTATATTTTTAATTTTTTATAAAGGCGAAAAACTTCAAAACTGAATTTATTCTTACTTCGTACATAAGAAAATATGCTGATTTACAAATAAACCAATTCCCAGCCGTGCACCACAGTTCCATTCGAAGATATTGCTAATTTTATAATATCAGATATTCTTTACATCGTATTTATAACAATGGTCTCATTGTTGGTACAGAGTAAATCGTTTCACTGTATTTTATATTTTTAATGTTTTACAAAGTCGAACAACTTCAAAACCATTTTTTTTACTTCCTACATAAGAAAATGTGCTTTTTTTTTATAAGTACACGAATTTTCAGCCGTGTACCAGAATTATTTTCAAAGATATTGCTACTTTTATAATATCAGATCTTTTTTAACTCGTATTAATAACAAAGGTTTCATTGTTGAAACATGCTTATCGTTTCACTGTAATTTATATTTTAAATATTTTACGAAGTAGAACAACGTCAAAATCGAATTTTTTTTACTTCATATATAAGAAAAAGTGCTGATTTATAAAAAAAAACAATTTCCAGCCGTGTACCAGAATCCTATTCGAAGTTATTGCTAATTGTACAATATCAGATCTTTTTTACATCTTATTTATAACAAAGATATCATTGTTGGAACAGAGTAGATCGTGTCACGGTATTTTATATTTTAAATATTTTACTAATTCTAACAACTTCAAAACCGATTTTTTTTATTTCTTACATAAGAAAATGTGCTGATTTATAGGTAAACGAATTTCCAGCCGTGCACCAGAATTCTATTCCAAGATATTGATAGTTTTATAATATCACATCCACTTTACCTGGTATTTATATCAAAGATTCCATTGTTAAAACAGAGTAGATCGTTTCACTATAATTTATGTTATAAATATTTTACAAAGGCGAACAACTTCAAAACCGAATTTTTTTACTTCGTACATAAGAAAATGTGCTGATTTATAAGTAAATGATTTTCCAGCGATGCACCAGATATATTTTCGCAGATATTGCTAGTTTTATAATATCAGATATTCTTTAACTCGTATTAATAACAAAGATTTCATTGTTGAAAAATGTATATCGTATCACTTAGTTTTATAATTTAAATTTTTTATAAAGTCGAACAACTTTAAAACAGAATTTTTTTTACTTCGTGCATAAGTAAATGTGCTGATTTCTAAGAAAACCAATTTACAGCCTTGCACCAGAATTCTATTCGAATATATTGCTAATTTTATAATATCACATCCATTTTTCCTCGTATTTATAACAAAGGTTTCATTGTTGAAAAATGTGTATCGTTTCACTGTGTTTTATATTTTATATATTTTACAATGGCGAACAACTACAAAACCGAATTATTTTTATTTCGTACATAAGAAAATATGCTTATTTACAAGTAAACGATTTTCCAGCCGTGCACCAGAATTCTGTTCGAAGATATTGCAAATTTTATAATATCACATCCATTTTACCTCGTATTTATAACAAAGGTTTCATTGTTGAAACAGACTAGATTGTTTCACTGTATTTTATGTTTAAATATTTTATAAAGGCGAACAACTTCAAAACCGAATTTTATTTACTTCGTACTTAAGAAAATGAACTGGTTTATAAGTAAACGAATTTCCAGCCGTGCACCAGATATATTTTCGAAGACATTGCTACTTTTATAATATCAGATCTTCTTTACCTCGTATTTATAACAAAGGTTTCATTGTTCAAAAATGTGCATCGTTTGACTGTGTTTTATATTTTATATATTTTATATTGGCGGACAACTTCAAAACCGAAATTTTTTTACATCCTACATAAGAAAATGTGCTTATTTATAAGTAAACGAATTTTCAGACGTGCACCAGAATTCTATTCGAAGACATTGCAAATTTTATAATATCACAACTCCTTTATCTCTCATTTTTAACAAAGGATTCATTGTTGGAACAGAGTAAATCTTTTCGCTCTGTTTTATATTTTATATATTTTACAATGGCGAACAACTTCAAAACCGAATTTTTTTTACTTCCTACATAACAAAATGTGCTGATTTATAAGTAAACGAATTTCCAGCCGTACACCAGAATTCCATTCGAAGATATTGCTAATTTTATAATATCAGATCTTCTTTACACAGTATTTATGACAAAGCTTTCATTGTTGAAACAGACTAGATAGTTTCTCTGTATTTTATGTTTTAAATATTTTACAAAAGCGAACAACTTCAAAACCGATTTTTTTTTACTTCGTACATAAGAAAATGTCCTGATTTATAAGTAAACGAATTTCCAGCCGTGCACCAGAATTCTATTCGAAGATATTGCAAATTTTATAATATCACAACTCCTTTACTTCGTATTTATAACAAAGGTTTCATTGTTGAAAAATGTGCATCGTTTCACTGTATTTTATATTTTTAATTTTTTATAAAGTCGAACAACATTAAAACCGATTTTTTTTTACTTCCTACATAAGAAAATGTGCTGATTTATATGTAAACGAATTTCCAGCTGTGCAGCAGAATTCTATTCGAAGACATTGCAAATTTTATAATATCACATCTCCTTGACCTCGTATTTATAACAAAGGTTTCATTGTTGAAAAATGTGCATCGTTTCACTGTATTTTATATTTTTAATTTTTTATAAAGTCGAACAACATTAAAACCGATTTTTTTTTACTTCCTACATAAGAAAATGTGCTGATTTATATGTAAACGAATTTCCAGCTGTGCAGCAGAATTCTATTCGAAGACATTGCAAATTTTATAATATCACATCTCCTTGACCTCGTATTTATAACAAAGGTTTCATTGTTGAAAAATGTGTATCGTTTCACTGTATTTTATATTTTAAATGTTTTCTAACGGCGAACAACTTAAAACAGAATTTTTTTCACTTCCTACATAAGTAAATGGGCTGATTTATAAGTATCCAATTTCCAGCCGTGCACCAGAATTCTATTCGAAGATATTGCAAATTTTATAATAGCACATCCACTTTACCTCGTATTTATAAAAAAGGTTTCATTGGTGAAAAATGTGTATCGTTTCACTGTATTTTATATTTTAAATGTTTTCTAACGGCGAACAACTTCAAAACAGAATTTTTTTCACTTCCTACATAAGTAAATGGGCTGATTTATAAGTATCCAATTTCCAGCCGTGCAACAGAATTCTGTTCGAAGATATTGCAAATTTTATAATATCACATCCATTTTACCTCGTATATATAACAAAGGTTTCATTATTGAAAAATGTGGATCGTTTCACTGTGTTTTATATTTTATATATTTTACAATGGCGACCAACATCAAAACCGAATTTTTTTTACTTCCTACATAAGAAAATGTGCTGATTTATAAGTAAACGAATTTCCAGCCATGCACCAGAATTCTATTCCAAGATATTGATAGTTTTATAATATCACATCCACTTTACCTGGTATTTATATCAAAGATTCCATTGTTAAAACAGAGTAGATCGTTTCACTATAATTTATGTTATAAATATTTTACAAAGGCGAACAACTTCAAAACCGAATTTTTTTACTTCGTACATAAGAAAATGTGCTGATTTATAAGTAAATGATTTTCCAGCGATGCACCAGATATATTTTCGCAGATATTGCTAGTTTTATAATATCAGATATTCTTTAACTCGTATTAATAACAAAGATTTCATTGTTGAAAAATGTATATCGTATCACTTAGTTTTATAATTTAAATTTTTTATAAAGTCGAACAACTTTAAAACAGAATTTTTTTTACTTCGTGCATAAGTAAATGTGCTGATTTCTAAGAAAACCAATTTACAGCCTTGCACCAGAATTCTATTCGAATATATTGCTAATTTTATAATATCACATCCATTTTTCCTCGTATTTATAACAAAGGTTTCATTGTTGAAAAATGTGTATCTTTTCACTGTGTTTTATATTTTATATATTTTACAATGGCGAACAACTACAAAACCGAATTATTTTTATTTCGTACATAAGAAAATATGCTTATTTACAAGTAAACGATTTTCCAGCCGTGCACCAGAATTCTGTTCGAAGATATTGCAAATTTTATAATATCACATCCATTTTACCTCGTATTTATAACAAAGGTTTCATTGTTGAAACAGACTAGATTGTTTCACTGTATTTTATGTTTAAATATTTTATAAAGGCGAACAACTTCAAAACCGAATTTTATTTACTTCGTACTTAAGAAAATGAACTGGTTTATAAGTAAATGAATTTCCAGCCGTGCACCAGATATATTTTAGAAGACATTGCTACTTTTATAATATCAGATCTTCTTTACCTCGTATTTATAACAAAGGTTTCATTGTTCAAAAATGTGCATCGTTTGACTGTGTTTTATATTTTATATATTTTATATTGGCGAACAACTTCAAAACCGAAATTTTTTTACATCCTACATAAGAAAATGTGCTTATTTATAAGTAAACGAATTTTCAGACGTGCACCAGAATTCTATTCGAAGACATTGCAAATTTTATAATATCACAACTCCTTTATCTCTCATTTTTAACAAAGGATTCATTGTTGGAACAGAGTACATCTTTTCGCTCTGTTTTATATTTTATATATTTTACAATGGCGAACAACTTCAAAACCGAATTTTTTTTACTTCCTACATAACAAAATGTGCTGATTTATAAGTAAACGAATTTCCAGCCGTACACCAGAATTCCATTCGAAGATATTGCTAATTTTATAATATCAGATCTTCTTTACACAGTATTTATGACAAAGCTTTCATTGTTGAAACAGACTAGATAGTTTCTCTGTATTTTATGTTTTAAATATTTTACAAAAGCGAACAACTTCAAAACCGATTTTTTTTTACTTCGTACATAAGAAAATGTCCTGATTTATAAGTAAACGAATTTCCAGCCGTGCACCAGAATTCTATTCGAAGATATTGCAAATTTTATAATATCACAACTCCTTTACTTCGTATTTATAACAAAGGTTTCATTGTTGAAAAATGTGCATCGTTTCACTGTATTTTATATTTTTAATTTTTTATAAAGTCGAACAACATTAAAACCGATTTTTTTTTACTTCCTACATAAGAAAATGTGCTGATTTATATGTAAACGAATTTCCAGCTGTGCAGCAGAATTCTATTCGAAGACATTGCAAATTTTATAATATCACATCTCCTTGACCTCGTATTTATAACAAAGGTTTCATTGTTGAAACATGTGTATCGTTTCACTGTATTTTATATTTTAAATGTTTTCTAACGGCGAACAACTTAAAACAGAATTTTTTTCACTTCCTACATAAGTAAATGGGCTGATTTATAAGTATCCAATTTCCAGCCGTGCACCAGAATTCTATTCGAAGATATTGCAAATTTTATAATAGCACATCCACTTTACCTCGTATTTATAAAAAAGGTTTCATTGGTGAAAAATGTGTATCGTTTCACTGTATTTTATATTTTAAATGTTTTCTAACGGCGAACAACTTCAAAACAGAATTTTTTTCACTTCCTACATAAGTAAATGGGCTGATTTATAAGTATCCAATTTCCAGCCGTGCAACAGAATTCTGTTCGTAGATATTGCAAATTTTATAATATCACATCCATTTTACCTCGTATTAACAAAGGTTTCATTATTGAAAAATGTGGATCGTTTCACTGTGTTTTATATTTTATATATTTTACAATGGCGACCAACATCAAAACCGAATTTTTTTTACTTCCTACATAAGAAAATGTGCTGATTTATAAGTAAACGAATTTCCAGCCATGCACCAGAATTCTATTCCAAGATATTGATAGTTTTATAATATCACATCCACTTTACCTGGTATTTATATCAAAGATTCCATTGTTAAAACAGAGTAGATCGTTTCACTATAATTTATGATATAAATATTTTACAAAGGCGAACAACTTCAAAACCGAATTTTTTTACTTCGTACATAAGAAAATGTGCTGATTTATAAGTAAATGATTTTCCAGCGATGCACCAGATATATTTTCGCAGATATTGCTAGTTTTATAATATCAGATATTCTTTAACTCGTATTAATAACAAAGATTTCATTGTTGAAAAATGTATATCGTATCACTTAGTTTTATAATTTAAATTTTTTATAAAGTCGAACAACTTTAAAACAGAATTTTTTTTACTTCGTGCATAAGTAAATGTGCTGATTTCTAAGAAAACCAATTTACAGCCTTGCACCAGAATTCTATTCGAATATATTGCTAATTTTATAATATCACATCCATTTTTCCTCGTATTTATAACAAAGGTTTCATTGTTGAAAAATGTGTATCTTTTCACTGTGTTTTATATTTTATATATTTTACAATGGCGAACAACTACAAAACCGAATTATTTTTATTTCGTACATAAGAAAATATGCTTATTTACAAGTAAACGATTTTCCAGCCGTGCACCAGAATTCTGTTCGAAGATATTGCAAATTTTATAATATCACATCCATTTTACCTCGTATTTATAACAAAGGTTTCATTGTTGAAACAGACTAGATTGTTTCACTGTATTTTATGTTTAAATATTTTATAAAGGCGAACAACTTCAAAACCGAATTTTATTTACTTCGTACTTAAGAAAATGAACTGGTTTATAAGTAAACGAATTTCCAGCCGTGCACCAGATATATTTTAGAAGACATTGCTACTTTTATAATATCAGATCTTCTTTACCTCGTATTTATAACAAAGGTTTCATTGTTCAAAAATGTGCATCGTTTGACTGTGTTTTATATTTTATATATTTTATATTGGCGAACAACTTCAAAACCGAAATTTTTTTACATCCTACATAAGAAAATGTGCTTATTTATAAGTAAACGAATTTTCAGACGTGCACCAGAATTCTATTCGAAGACATTGCAAATTTTATAATATCACAACTCCTTTATCTCTCATTTTTAACAAAGGATTCATTGTTGGAACAGAGTACATCTTTTCGCTCTGTTTTATATTTTATATATTTTACAATGGCGAACAACTTCAAAACCGAATTTTTTTTACTTCCTACATAACAAAATGTGCTGATTTATAAGTAAACGAATTTCCAGCCGTACACCAGAATTCCATTCGAAGATATTGCTAATTTTATAATATCAGATCTTCTTTACACAGTATTTATGACAAAGCTTTCATTGTTGAAACAGACTAGATAGTTTCTCTGTATTTTATGTTTTAAATATTTTACAAAAGCGAACAACTTCAAAACCGATTTTTTTTTACTTCGTACATAAGAAAATGTCCTGATTTATAAGTAAACGAATTTCCAGCCGTGCACCAGAATTCTATTCGAAGATATTGCAAATTTTATAATATCACAACTCCTTTACTTCGTATTTATAACAAAGGTTTCATTGTTGAAAAATGTGCATCGTTTCACTGTATTTTATATTTTTAATTTTTTATAAAGTCGAACAACATTAAAACCGATTTTTTTTTACTTCCTACATAAGAAAATGTGCTGATTTATATGTAAACGAATTTCCAGCTGTGCAGCAGAATTCTATTCGAAGACATTGCAAATTTTATAATATCACATCTCCTTGACCTCGTATTTATAACAAAGGTTTCATTGTTGAAACATGTGTATCGTTTCACTGTATTTTATATTTTAAATGTTTTCTAACGGCGAACAACTTAAAACAGAATTTTTTTCACTTCCTACATAAGTAAATGGGCTGATTTATAAGTATCCAATTTCCAGCCGTGCACCAGAATTCTATTCGAAGATATTGCAAATTTTATAATAGCACATCCACTTTACCTCGTATTTATAAAAAAGGTTTCATTGGTGAAAAATGTGTATCGTTTCACTGTATTTTATATTTTAAATGTTTTCTAACGGCGAACAACTTCAAAACAGAATTTTTTTCACTTCCTACATAAGTAAATGGGCTGATTTATAAGTATCCAATTTCCAGCCGTGCAACAGAATTCTGTTCGAAGATATTGCAAATTTTATAATATCACATCCATTTTACCTCGTATATATAACAAAGGTTTCATTATTGAAAAATGTGGATCGTTTCACTGTGTTTTATATTTTATATATTTTACAATGGCGACCAACATCAAAACCGAATTTTTTTTACTTCCTACATAAAAAAATGTGCTGATTTATAAGTAAACGAATTTCCAGCCGTGCACCAGAATTCTATTCCAAGATATTGATAGTTTTATAATATCACATCCACTTTACCTGGTATTTATATCAAAGATTCCATTGTTAAACCAGAGTAGATCGTTTCACTATAATTTATGTTATAAATATTTTACAAAGGCGAACAACTTCAAAACCGAATTTTTTTACTTCGTACATAAGAAAATGTGCTGATTTATAAGTAAATGATTTTCCAGCGATGCACCAGATATATTTTCGCAGATATTGCTAGTTTTATAATATCAGATATTCTTTAACTCGTATTAATAACAAAGATTTCATTGTTGAAAAATGTATATCGTATCACTTAGTTTTATAATTTAAATTTTTTATAAAGTCGAACAACTTTAAAACAGAATTTTTTTTACTTCGTGCATAAGTAAATGTGCTGATTTCTAAGAAAACCAATTTACAGCCTTGCAGCAGAATTCTATTCGAATATATTGCTAATTTTATAATATCACATCCATTTTTCCTCGTATTTATAACAAAGGTTTCATTGTTGAAAAATGTGTATCGTTTCACTGTGTTTTATATTTTATATATTTTACAATGGCGAACAACTACAAAACCGAATTATTTTTATTTCGTACATAAGAAAATATGCTTATTTACAAGTAAACGATTTTCCAGCCGTGCACCAGAATTCTGTTCGAAGATATTGCAAATTTTATAATATCACATCCATTTTACCTCGTATTTATAACAAAGGTTTCATTGTTGAAACAGACTAGATTGTTTCACTGTATTTTATGTTTAAATATTTTATAAAGGCGAACAACTTCAAAACCGAATTTTATTTACTTCGTACTCAAATTTTATAATATCACAACTCCTTTATCTCTCATTTTTAACAAAGGATTCATTGTTGGAACAGAGTACATCTTTTCGCTCTGTTTTATATTTTATATATTTTACAATGGCGAACAACTTCAAAACCGAATTTTTTTTACTTCCTACATAACAAAATGTGCTGATTTATCAGTAAACGAATTTCCAGCCGTACACCAGAATTCCATTCGAAGATATTGCTAATTTTATAATATCAGATCTTCTTTACACAGTATTTATGACAAAGCTTTCATTGTTGAAACAGACAAGATAGTTTCTCTGTATTTTATGTTTTAAATATTTTACAAAGGCGAACAACTTCAAAACCGAATTTTTTTTACTTCGTACATAAGAAAATGTGCTGATTTATATGTAAACGAATTTCCAGCTGTGCAGCAGAATTCTATTCGAAGACATTGCAAATTTTATAATATCACATCTCCTTGACCTCGTATTTATAACAAAGGTTTCATTGTTGAAAAATGTGCATCGTTTCACTGTATTTTATATTTTTAATTTTTTATAAAGTCGAACAACCTTAAAACCGATTTTTTTTTACTTCCTACATAAGAAAATGTGCTGATTTATATGTAAACGAATTTCCAGCTGTGCAGCAGAATTCTATTCGAAGACATTGCAAATTTTATAATATCACATCTCCTTGACCTCGTATTTATAACAAAGATTTCATGGTTGAAAAATGTGCATCGTTTCACTGTATTTTATATTTTTATTTTTTTGTAAAGTCGAACAACATTAAAACCTAATTTTTTTTACTTCCTACATAAGAAAATGTCCTGATTGATAAGTAAACGAATTTCCCGCCGTGCACTAGAATTCTATTCGAAGATATTGCAAATTTTATAATATCACATCTCCTTTATCTCTTATTAATAACAAAAGTTTCATTGTTGAAAAATGCATACCGTTTTAATGTGTTTTTTATTTTATATATTTTACAATGGCGAACAACTTCAAAACCGATTTTTTTTACTTTCTACATAAGAAAATGTCCTGATTTATAAGTAAACGAATTTCCAGCCGTGCATCAGAATTCTATTCGAAGATATTGCAAATTTTATAATATCACAACTCCTTTACCTCGTAATTATAACAAAGGTTTCATTGTTGAAAATGTGCATCGTTTCACTGTATTTTATATTTTTAATTTTTTATAAAGCCGAACAACGTTAAAACCGATTTTTTTTACTTCCTACATAAGAAAATGTGCTGATTTATATGTAAACGAATTTCCAGCCGTGCACCACAATTCTATTCGAAGACATTGCAAATTTTATAACATCACAACTCCTTTATCTCTTATTTTTAACAAAGGTTTCATTGTTGGAACAGAGTACATCGTTTCACTGTATTTTATATTTTAAATATTTTACAAAGTCGAACAACTACAAAACCGAATTATTTTTATTTCCTACATAAGAAAATATCCTTATGTACAAGTAAACGAATTTCCAGCCGTGCTCCAGAATTCCATTCGAAGATATTGCTAATTTTATAATATCAGATCTTCGTTACACCGTATTTATAACAAAGGTTTCATTGTTGAAACTAACTAGATAGTTTCTCTGTATTTTATGTTTTAAATATTTTACAAAGGCGAACAAATTCAAAACCGATTTTTTTTTACTTCTTACATAACAAAATGTGCTGATTTATAAGTAAACGAATTTCCAGCCGTGCACCAGAATTCTATTCGAAGACATTGCAAATTTTATAAAATCACAACTCCTTTATCTCTTATTAATAACAAAAGTTTCATTGTTGAAAAATGCATATCGTTTCGCTGTATTTTATATTTTAAATATTTTACAAAAGCGAACAACTTAAAAATCGATTTTTTTTTTACTTCCTCCATAAGAAAATATGATGATTTATAAGTAAACGAATTTCCAGCCGTGCACCAGAATTTTATTCGAAGATATTGCTAATTTTATAATATCAGATCTTCTTTAGCTCCTATTAATAACAAAGGTTTCTTCGTTGAAAAATGCATATCGTTTCACTGTATTTTATATTTTAAATATTTTACAAAAGCGAACAACTTCAAAACCGAATTTTTTTACTTCGTACATAAGAAAATGTGCTGATTTATAAGTAAATGAATTTCCAGCGATGCACCAGATATATTTTCGCAGATATTGCTAGTTTTATAATATCAGATATTCTTTACAACGTATTTATAACAAAAGATTCATTGTTGAAACAGAGTAGATTTTTTCACTGTATTGTTTGTTTTAAATATTTTACAAAGGCGAACAACTTCAAAACCGAAGTATTTTTATTTCCTACATAAGAAAATATGCTTATTTACAAGTAAACGAATTTCCAGCCGTGTTTCAGAATTCCATTAGAAGATATTGCTAAATTTATAATATCAGATCTTCGTTACACCGTATTTATAACAAAGGTTTCATTGTTGTAACTAACTAGATAGTTTCTCTGTATTTTATGTTTTAAATATTTTACAAAGGCGAACAAATTCAAAACCGAATTTTTTTTACTTCGTACATAACAGTATGTGCTGTTTTATAAGTAAACGATTTTCCAGCCGTGCACCAGAATTCTATTCGAAGATATTGCAAATTTTATAATAACACATCCACTTTACCTCGCATTTATAAAAAAGGTTTCATTGGTGAAAAATGTGTATCGTTTCACTGTATTTTATATTTTAAATATTTTCTAACGGCGAACAACTTCAAAACAGAATTTTTTTCACTTCCTACATAAGTAAATGGGCTGATTTATAAGTATCCAATTTCCAGCCGTGCAACAGAATTCTGTTCGAAGATATTGCAAATTTTATAATATCACAACTCCTTTACCTCGTATTTATAACAAAGGTTTCATTGTTGAAAAATGTGCATCACTGTATTTTATATTTTTAATTTTTTATAAAGGCGAAAAACTTCAAAACTGAATTTATTTTTACTTCGTACATAAGAAAATATGCTGATTTACAAATAAACCAATTCCCAGCCGTGCACCACAGTTCCATTCGAAGATATTGCTAATTTTATAATATCAGATATTCTTTACATCGTATTTATAACAATGGTCTCATTGTTGGTACAGAGTAAATCGTTTCACTGTATTTTATATTTTTAATGTTTTACAAAGTCGAACAACTTCAAAACCAATTTTTTTACTTCCTACATAAGAAAATGTGCTTTTTTTTATAAGTACACGAATTTTCAGCCGTGTACCAGAATTATTTTCAAAGATATTGCTACTTTTATAATATCAGATCTTTTTTAACTCGTATTAATAACAAAGGTTTCATTGTTGAAAAATGCTTATCGTTTCACTGTATTTTATATTTTAAATATTTTACGAAGTAGAACAACGTCAAAATCGAATTTTTTTTTACTTCATATATAAGAAAAAGTGCTGATTTATAAAAAAAACCAATTTCCAGCCGTGTACCAGAATCCTATTCGAAGTTATTGCTAATTTTACAATATCAGATCTTTTTTACATCTTATTTATAACAAAGATATCATTGTTGGAACAGAGTAGATCGTGTCACGGTATTTTATATTTTAAATATTTTACTAATTCTAACAACTTCAAAACCGATTTTTTTTATTTCTTACATAAGAAAATGTGCTGATTTATAGGTAAACGAATTTCCAGCCGTGCACTAGAATTCTATTCCAAGATGTTGATAGTTTTATAATATCACATCCACTTTACCTGGTATTTATATCAAAGATTCCATTGTTAAAACAGAGTAGATCGTTTCACTATAATTTATGTTATAAATATTTTACAAAGGCGAACAACTTCAAAACCGAATTTTTTTACTTCGTACATAAGAAAATGTGCTGATTTATAAGTAAATGATTTTCCAGCGATGCACCAGATATATTTTCGCAGATATTGCTAGTTTTATAATATCAGATATTCTTTAACTCGTATTAATAACAAAGATTTCATTGTTGAAAAATGTATATCGTATCACTTAGTTTTATAATTTAAATTTTTTATAAAGTCGAACAACTTTAAAACAGAATTTTTTTTACTTCGTGCATAAGTAAATGTGCTGATTTCTAAGAAAACCAATTTACAGCCTTGCACCAGAATTCTATTTGAATATATTGCTAATTTTATAATATCACATCCATTTTTCCTCGTATTTATAACAAAGGTTTCATTGTTGAAAAATGTGTATCGTTTCACTGTGTTTTATATTTTATATATTTTTCAATGGCGAACAACTACAAAACCGAATTATTTTTATTTCGTACATAAGAAAATATGCTTATTTACAAGTAAACGATTTTCCAGCCGTGCACCAGAATTCTGTTCGAAGATATTGCAAATTTTATAATATCACATCCATTTTACCTCGTATTTATAACAAAGGTTTCATTGTTGAAACAGACTAGATTGTTTCACTGTATTTTATGTTTAAATATTTTATAAAGGCGAACAACTTCAAAACCGAATTTTATTTACTTCGTACTTAAGAAAATGAACTGGTTTATAAGTAAACGAATTTCTAGCCGTGCACCAGATATATTTTCGAAGACATTGCTACATTTATAATATCAGATCTTCTTTACCTCGTATTTATAACAAAGGTTTCATTGTTCAAAAATGTGCATCGTTTGACTGTGTTTTATATTTTATATATTTTATATTGGCGAACAACTTCAAAACCGAAATTTTTTTACATCCTACATAAGAAAATGTGCTTATTTATAAGTAAACGAATTTTCAGACGTGCACCAGAATTCTATTCGAAGACATTGCAAATTTTATAATATCACAACTCCTTTATCTCTCATTTTTAACAAAGGATTCATTGTTGGAACAGAGTACATCTTTTCGCTCTGTTTTATATTTTATATATTTTACAATGGCGAACAACTTCAAAACCGATTTTTTTTTACTTCCTACATAACAAAATGTGCTGATTTATAAGTAAACGAATTTCCAGCCGTACACCAGAATTCCATTCGAAGATATTGCTAATTTTATAATATCAGATCTTCTTTACACAGTATTTATGACAAAGCTTTCATTGTTGAAACAGACTAGATAGTTTCTCTGTATTTTATGTTTTAAATATTTTACAAAGGCGAACAACTTCAAAACCGATTTTTTTTTACTTCGTACATAAGAAAATGTCCTGATTTATAAGTAAACGAATTTCCAGCCGTGCACCAGAATTCTATTCGAAGATATTGCAAATTTTATAATATCACAACTCCTTTACTTCGTATTTATAACAAAGGTTTCATTGTTGAAAAATGTGCATCGTTTCACTGTATTTTATATTTATAATTTTTTATAAAGTCGAACAACATTAAAACCGATTTTTTTTTACTTCCTACATAAGAAAATGTGCTGATTTATATGTAAACGAATTTCCAGCTGTGCAGCAGAATTCTATTCGAAGACATTGCAAATTTTATAATATCACATCTCCTTGACCTCGTATTTATAACAAAGGTTTCATTGTTGAGAAATGTGCATCGTTTCACTGTATTTTATATTTTTAATTTTTTATAAAGTCGAACAACATTAAAACCGATTTTTTTTTACTTCCTACATAAGAAAATGTGCTGATTTATATGTAAACGAATTTCCAGCTGTGCAGCAGAATTCTATTCGAAGACATTGCAAATTTTATAATATCACATCTCCTTGACCTCGTATTTATAACAAAGGTTTCATTGTTGAAAAATGTGTATCGTTTCACTGTATTTTATATTTTAAATGTTTTCTAACGGCGAACAACTTAAAACAGAATTTTTTTCACTTCCTACATAAGTAAATGGGCTGATTTATAAGTATCCAATTTCCAGCCGTGCACCAGAATTCTATTCGAAGATATTGCAAATTTTATAATAGCACATCCACTTTACCTCGTATTTATAAAAAAGGTTTCATTGGTGAAAAATGTGTATCGTTTCACTGTATTTTATATTTTAAATGTTTTCTAACGGCGAACAACTTCAAAACAGAATTTTTTTCACTTCCTACATAAGTAAATGGGCTGATTTATAAGTATCCAATTTCCAGCCGTGCAACAGAATTCTGTTCGAAGATATTGCAAATTTTATAATATCACATCCATTTTACCTCGTATATATAACAAAGGTTTCATTATTGAAAAATGTGGATCGTTTCACTGTGTTTTATATTTTATATATTTTACAATGGCGACCAACATCAAAACCGAATTTTTTTTACTTCCTACATAAGAAAATGTGCTTATTTACAAGTAAACGATTTTCCAGCCGTGCACCAGAATTCTGTTCGAAGATGTTGCAAATTTTATAATATCACATCCATTTTACCTCGTATTTATAACAAATGTTTCATTGTTGAAACAGACTAGATTGTTTCACTGTATTTTATGTTTAAATATTTTATAAAGGCGAACAACTTCAAAACCGAATTTTATTTACTTCGTACTCAAATTTTATAATATCACAACTCCTTTATCTCTCATTTTTAACAAAGGATTCATTGTTGGAACAGAGTACATCTTTTCGCTCTGTTTTATATTTTATATATTTTACAATGGCGAACAACTTCAAAACCGAATTTTTTTTACTTCCTACATAACAAAATGTGCTGATTTATAAGTAAACGAATTTCCAGCCGTACACCAGAATTCCATTCGAAGATATTGCTAATTTTATAATATCAGATCTTCTTTACACAGTATTTATGACAAAGCTTTCATTGTTGAAACAGACAAGATAGTTTCTCTGTATTTTATGTTTTAAATATTTTACAAAGGCGAACAACTTCAAAACCGAATTTTTTTTACTTCGTACATAAGAAAATGTCCTGATTTATAAGTAAACGAATTTCCAGCCGTGCACCAGAATTCTATTCGAAGATATTGCAAATTTTATAATATCACAACTCCTTTACTTCGTATTTATAACAAAGGTTTCATTGTTGAAAAATGTGCATCGTTTCACTGTATTTTATATTTTTTATTTTTTATAAAGTCGAACAACATTAAAACCGATTTTTTTTTTAACTTCCTACATAAGAAAATGTGCTGATTTATATGTAAACGAATTTCCAGCTGTGCAGCAGAATTCTATTCGAAGACATTGCAAATTTTATAATATCACATCTCCTTGACCTCGTATTTATAACAAAGGTTTCATTGTTGAAAAATGTGCATCGTTTCACTGTATTTTATATTTTTAATTTTTTATAAAGTCGAACAACCTTAAAACCGATTTTTTTTTACTTCCTACATAAGAAAATGTGCTGATTTATATGTAAACGAATTTCCCGCTGTGCAGCAGAATTCTATTCGAAGACATTGCAAATTTTATAATATCACATCTCCTTGACCTCGTATTTATAACAAAGGTTTCATTGGTGAAAAATGTGTATCGTTTCACTGTATTTTATATTTTAAATATTTTCTAACGGCGAACAACTTCAAAACAGAATTTTTTTCACTTCCTACATAAGTAAATGGGCTGATTTATAAGTATCCAATTTCCAGCCGTGCAACAGAATTCTGTTCGAAGATATTGCAAATTTTATAATATCACAACTCCTTTACCTCGTATTTATAACAAAGGTTTCATTGTTGAAAAATGTGCATCACTGTATTTTATATTTTTAATTTTTTATAAAGGCGAAAAACTTCAAAACTGAATTTATTTTTACTTCGTACATAAGAAAATATGCTGATTTACAAATAAACCAATTCCCAGCCGTGCACCACAGTTCCATTCGAAGATATTGCTAATTTTATAATATCAGATATTCTTTACATCGTATTTATAACAATGGTCTCATTGTTGGTACAGAGTAAATCGTTTCACTGTATTTTATATTTTTAATGTTTTACAAAGTCGAACAACTTCAAAACCAATTTTTTTACTTCCTACATAAGAAAATGTGCTTTTTTTTATAAGTACACGAATTTTCAGCCGTGTACCAGAATTATTTTCAAAGATATTGCTACTTTTATAATATCAGATCTTTTTTAACTCGTATTAATAACAAAGGTTTCATTGTTGAAAAATGCTTATCGTTTCACTGTATTTTATATTTTAAATATTTTACGAAGTAGAACAACGTCAAAATCGAATTTTTTTTTACTTCATATATAAGAAAAAGTGCTGATTTATAAAAAAAACCAATTTCCAGCCGTGTACCAGAATCCTATTCGAAGTTATTGCTAATTTTACAATATCAGATCTTTTTTACATCTTATTTATAACAAAGATATCATTGTTGGAACAGAGTAGATCGTGTCACGGTATTTTATATTTTAAATATTTTACTAATTCTAACAACTTCAAAACCGATTTTTTTTATTTCTTACATAAGAAAATGTGCTGATTTATAGGTAAACGAATTTCCAGCCGTGCACTAGAATTCTATTCCAAGATGTTGATAGTTTTATAATATCACATCCACTTTACCTGGTATTTATATCAAAGATTCCATTGTTAAAACAGAGTAGATCGTTTCACTATAATTTATGTTATAAATATTTTACAAAGGCGAACAACTTCAAAACCGAATTTTTTTACTTCGTACATAAGAAAATGTGCTGATTTATAAGTAAATGATTTTCCAGCGATGCACCAGATATATTTTCGCAGATATTGCTAGTTTTATAATATCAGATATTCTTTAACTCGTATTAATAACAAAGATTTCATTGTTGAAAAATGTATATCGTATCACTTAGTTTTATAATTTAAATTTTTTATAAAGTCGAACAACTTTAAAACAGAATTTTTTTTACTTCGTGCATAAGTAAATGTGCTGATTTCTAAGAAAACCAATTTACAGCCTTGCACCAGAATTCTATTTGAATATATTGCTAATTTTATAATATCACATCCATTTTTCCTCGTATTTATAACAAAGGTTTCATTGTTGAAAAATGTGTATCGTTTCACTGTGTTTTATATTTTATATATTTTTCAATGGCGAACAACTACAAAACCGAATTATTTTTATTTCGTACATAAGAAAATATGCTTATTTACAAGTAAACGATTTTCCAGCCGTGCACCAGAATTCTGTTCGAAGATATTGCAAATTTTATAATATCACATCCATTTTACCTCGTATTTATAACAAAGGTTTCATTGTTGAAACAGACTAGATTGTTTCACTGTATTTTATGTTTAAATATTTTATAAAGGCGAACAACTTCAAAACCGAATTTTATTTACTTCGTACTTAAGAAAATGAACTGGTTTATAAGTAAACGAATTTCTAGCCGTGCACCAGATATATTTTCGAAGACATTGCTACATTTATAATATCAGATCTTCTTTACCTCGTATTTATAACAAAGGTTTCATTGTTCAAAAATGTGCATCGTTTGACTGTGTTTTATATTTTATATATTTTATATTGGCGAACAACTTCAAAACCGAAATTTTTTTACATCCTACATAAGAAAATGTGCTTATTTATAAGTAAACGAATTTTCAGACGTGCACCAGAATTCTATTCGAAGACATTGCAAATTTTATAATATCACAACTCCTTTATCTCTCATTTTTAACAAAGGATTCATTGTTGGAACAGAGTACATCTTTTCGCTCTGTTTTATATTTTATATATTTTACAATGGCGAACAACTTCAAAACCGATTTTTTTTTACTTCCTACATAACAAAATGTGCTGATTTATAAGTAAACGAATTTCCAGCCGTACACCAGAATTCCATTCGAAGATATTGCTAATTTTATAATATCAGATCTTCTTTACACAGTATTTATGACAAAGCTTTCATTGTTGAAACAGACTAGATAGTTTCTCTGTATTTTATGTTTTAAATATTTTACAAAGGCGAACAACTTCAAAACCGATTTTTTTTTACTTCGTACATAAGAAAATGTCCTGATTTATAAGTAAACGAATTTCCAGCCGTGCACCAGAATTCTATTCGAAGATATTGCAAATTTTATAATATCACAACTCCTTTACTTCGTATTTATAACAAAGGTTTCATTGTTGAAAAATGTGCATCGTTTCACTGTATTTTATATTTATAATTTTTTATAAAGTCGAACAACATTAAAACCGATTTTTTTTTACTTCCTACATAAGAAAATGTGCTGATTTATATGTAAACGAATTTCCAGCTGTGCAGCAGAATTCTATTCGAAGACATTGCAAATTTTATAATATCACATCTCCTTGACCTCGTATTTATAACAAAGGTTTCATTGTTGAAAAATGTGCATCGTTTCACTGTATTTTATATTTTTAATTTTTTATAAAGTCGAACAACATTAAAACCGATTTTTTTTTACTTCCTACATAAGAAAATGTGCTGATTTATATGTAAACGAATTTCCAGCTGTGCAGCAGAATTCTATTCGAAGACATTGCAAATTTTATAATATCACATCTCCTTGACCTCGTATTTATAACAAAGGTTTCATTGTTGAAAAATGTGTATCGTTTCACTGTATTTTATATTTTAAATGTTTTCTAACGGCGAACAACTTAAAACAGAATTTTTTTCACTTCCTACATAAGTAAATGGGCTGATTTATAAGTATCCAATTTCCAGCCGTGCACCAGAATTCTATTCGAAGATATTGCAAATTTTATAATAGCACATCCACTTTACCTCGTATTTATAAAAAAGGTTTCATTGGTGAAAAATGTGTATCGTTTCACTGTATTTTATATTTTAAATGTTTTCTAACGGCGAACAACTTCAAAACAGAATTTTTTTCACTTCCTACATAAGTAAATGGGCTGATTTATAAGTATCCAATTTCCAGCCGTGCAACAGAATTCTGTTCGAAGATATTGCAAATTTTATAATATCACATCCATTTTACCTCGTATATATAACAAAGGTTTCATTATTGAAAAATGTGGATCGTTTCACTGTGTTTTATATTTTATATATTTTACAATGGCGACCAACATCAAAACCGAATTTTTTTTACTTCCTACATAAGAAAATGTGCTTATTTACAAGTAAACGATTTTCCAGCCGTGCACCAGAATTCTGTTCGAAGATGTTGCAAATTTTATAATATCACATCCATTTTACCTCGTATTTATAACAAATGTTTCATTGTTGAAACAGACTAGATTGTTTCACTGTATTTTATGTTTAAATATTTTATAAAGGCGAACAACTTCAAAACCGAATTTTATTTACTTCGTACTCAAATTTTATAATATCACAACTCCTTTATCTCTCATTTTTAACAAAGGATTCATTGTTGGAACAGAGTACATCTTTTCGCTCTGTTTTATATTTTATATATTTTACAATGGCGAACAACTTCAAAACCGAATTTTTTTTACTTCCTACATAACAAAATGTGCTGATTTATAAGTAAACGAATTTCCAGCCGTACACCAGAATTCCATTCGAAGATATTGCTAATTTTATAATATCAGATCTTCTTTACACAGTATTTATGACAAAGCTTTCATTGTTGAAACAGACAAGATAGTTTCTCTGTATTTTATGTTTTAAATATTTTACAAAGGCGAACAACTTCAAAACCGAATTTTTTTTACTTCGTACATAAGAAAATGTCCTGATTTATAAGTAAACGAATTTCCAGCCGTGCACCAGAATTCTATTCGAAGATATTGCAAATTTTATAATATCACAACTCCTTTACTTCGTATTTATAACAAAGGTTTCATTGTTGAAAAATGTGCATCGTTTCACTGTATTTTATATTTTTTATTTTTTATAAAGTCGAACAACATTAAAACCGATTTTTTTTTTAACTTCCTACATAAGAAAATGTGCTGATTTATATGTAAACGAATTTCCAGCTGTGCAGCAGAATTCTATTCGAAGACATTGCAAATTTTATAATATCACATCTCCTTGACCTCGTATTTATAACAAAGGTTTCATTGTTGAAAAATGTGCATCGTTTCACTGTATTTTATATTTTTAATTTTTTATAAAGTCGAACAACCTTAAAACCGATTTTTTTTTACTTCCTACATAAGAAAATGTGCTGATTTATATGTAAACGAATTTCCCGCTGTGCAGCAGAATTCTATTCGAAGACATTGCAAATTTTATAATATCACATCTCCTTGACCTCGTATTTATAACAAAGGTTTCATTGGTGAAAAATGTGTATCGTTTCACTGTATTTTATATTTTAAATATTTTCTAACGGCGAACAACTTCAAAACAGAATTTTTTTCACTTCCTACATAAGTAAATGGGCTGATTTATAAGTATCCAATTTCCAGCCGTGCAACAGAATTCTGTTCGAAGATATTGCAAATTTTATAATATCACAACTCCTTTACCTCGTATTTATAACAAAGGTTTCATTGTTGAAAAATGTGCATCACTGTATTTTATATTTTTAATTTTTTATAAAGGCGAAAAACTTCAAAACTGAATTTATTTTTACTTCGTACATAAGAAAATATGCTGATTTACAAATAAACCAATTCCCAGCCGTGCACCACAGTTCCATTCGAAGATATTGCTAATTTTATAATATCAGATATTCTTTACATCGTATTTATAACAATGGTCTCATTGTTGGTACAGAGTAAATCGTTTCACTGTATTTTATATTTTTAATGTTTTACAAAGTCGAACAACTTCAAAACCAATTTTTTTACTTCCTACATAAGAAAATGTGCTTTTTTTTATAAGTACACGAATTTTCAGCCGTGTACCAGAATTATTTTCAAAGATATTGCTACTTTTATAATATCAGATCTTTTTTAACTCGTATTATTAACAAAGGTTTCATTGTTGAAAAATGCTTATCGTTTCACTGTATTTTATATTTTAAATATTTTACGAAGTAGAACAACGTCAAAATCGAATTTTTTTTTACTTCATATATAAGAAAAAGTGCTGATTTATAAAAAAAACCAATTTCCAGCCGTGTACCAGAATCCTATTCGAAGTTATTGCTAATTTTACAATATCAGATCTTTTTTACATCTTATTTATAACAAAGATATCATTGTTGGAACAGAGTAGATCGTGTCACGGTATTTTATATTTTAAATATTTTACTAATTCTAACAACTTCAAAACCGATTTTTTTTATTTCTTACATAAGAAAATGTGCTGATTTATAGGTAAACGAATTTCCAGCCGTGCACTAGAATTCTATTCCAAGATGTTGATAGTTTTATAATATCACATCCACTTTACCTGGTATTTATATCAAAGATTCCATTGTTAAAACAGGGTAGATCGTTTCACTATAATTTATGTTATAAATATATTACAAAGGCGAACAACTTCAAAACCGAATTTTTTTACTTCGTACATAAGAAAATGTGCTGATTTATAAGTAAATGATTTTCCAGCGATGCACCAGATATATTTTCGCAGATATTGCTAGTTTTATAATATCAGATATTCTTTAACTCGTATTAATAACAAAGATTTCATTGTTGAAAAATGTATATCGTATCACTTAGTTTTATAATTTAAATTTTTTATAAAGTCGAACAACTTTAAAACAGAATTTTTTTTACTTCGTGCATAAGTAAATGTGCTGATTTCTAAGAAAACCAATTTACAGCCTTGCACCAGAATTCTATTTGAATATATTGCTAATTTTATAATATCACATCCATTTTTCCTCGTATTTATAACAAAGGTTTCATTGTTGAAAAATGTGTATCGTTTCACTGTGTTTTATATTTTATATATTTTTCAATGGCGAACAACTACAAAACCGAATTATTTTTATTTCGTACATAAGAAAATATGCTTATTTACAAGTAAACGATTTTCCAGCCGTGCACCAGAATTCTGTTCGAAGATATTGCAAATTTTATAATATCACATCCATTTTACCTCGTATTTATAACAAAGGTTTCATTGTTGAAACAGACTAGATTGTTTCACTGTATTTTATGTTTAAATATTTTATAAAGGCGAACAACTTCAAAACCGAATTTTATTTACTTCGTACTTAAGAAAATGAACTGGTTTATAAGTAAACGAATTTCCAGCCGTGCACCAGATATATTTTCGAAGACATTGCTACTTTTATAATATCAGATCTTCTTTACCTCGTATTTATAACAAAGGTTTCATTGTTCAAAAATGTGCATCGTTTGACTGTGTTTTATATTTTATATATTTTATATTGGCGAACAACTTCAAAACCGAAATTTTTTTACATCCTACATAAGAAAATGTGCTTATTTATAAGTAAACGAATTTTCAGACGTGCACCAGAATTCTATTCGAAGACATTGCAAATTTTATAATATCACAACTCCTTTATCTCTCATTTTTAACAAAGGATTCATTGTTGGAACAGAGTACATCTTTTCGCTCTGTTTTATATTTTATATATTTTACAATGGCGAACAACTTCAAAACCGAATTTTTTTTACTTCCTACATAACAAAATGTGCTGATTTATAAGTAAACGAATTTCCAGCCGTACACCAGAATTCCATTCGAAGATATTGCTAATTTTATAATATCAGATCTTCTTTACACAGTATTTATGACAAAGCTTTCATTGTTGAAACAGACTAGATAGTTTCTCTGTATTTTATGTTTTAAATATTTTACACAGGCGAACAACTTCAAAACCGATTTTTTTTTACTTCGTACATAAGAAAATGTCCTGATTTATAAGTAAACGAATTTCCAGCCGTGCACCAGAATTCTATTCGAAGATATTGCAAATTTTATAATATCACAACTCCTTTACTTCGTATTTATAACAAAGGCTTCATTGTTGAAAAATGTGCATCGTTTCACTGTATTTTATATTTATAATTTTTTATAAAGTCGAACAACATTAAAACCGATTTTTTTTTTACTTCCTACATAAGAAAATGTGCTGATTTATATGTAAACGAATTTCCAGCTGTGCAGCAGAATTCTATTCGAAGACATTGCAAATTTTATAATATCACATCTCCTTGACCTCGTATTTATAACAAAGGTTTCATTGTTGAAAAATGTGCATCGTTTCACTGTATTTTATATTTTTAATTTTTTATAAAGTCGAACAACATTAAAACCGATTTTTTTTTACTTCCTACATAAGTAAATGTGCTGATTTATATGTAAACGAATTTCCAGCTGTGCAGCAGAATTCTATTCGAAGATATTGCAAATTTTATAATAGCACATCCACTTTACCTCGTATTTATAAAAAAGGTTTCATTGGTGAAAAATGTGTATCGTTTCACTGTATTTTATATTTTAAATGTTTTCTAACGGCGAACAACTTCAAAACAGTATTTTTTTCACTTCCTACATAAGTAAATGGGCTGATTTATAAGTATCCAATTTCCAGCCGTGCACCAGAATTCTATTCGAAGATATTGCAAATTTTATAATAGCACATCCACTTTACCTCGTATTTATAAAAAAGGTTTCATTGGTGAAAAATGTGTATCGTTTCACTGTATTTTATATTTTAAATGTTTTCTAACGGCGAACAACTTCAAAACAGTATTTTTTTCACTTCCTACATAAGTAAATGGGCTGATTTATAAGTATCCAATTTCCAGCCGTGCAACAGAATTCTGTTCGAAGATATTGCAAATTTTATAATATCACATCCATTTTACCTCGTATATATAACAAAGGTTTCATTATTGAAAAATGTGGATCGTTTCACTGTGTTTTATATTTTATATATTTTACAATGGCGACCAACATCAAAACCGAATTTTTTTTACTTCCTACATAAGAAAATGTGCTTATTTACAAGTAAACGATTTTCCAGCCGTGCACCAGAATTCTGTTCGAAGATGTTGCAAATTTTATAATATCACATCCATTTTACCTCGTATTTATAACAAATGTTTCATTGTTGAAACAGACTAGATTTTTTCACTGTATTTTATGTTTAAATATTTTATAAAGGCGAACAACTTCAAAACCGAATTTTATTTACTTCGTACTCAAATTTTATAATATCACAACTCCTTTATCTCTCATTTTTAACAAAGGATTCATTGTTGGAACAGAGTACATCTTTTCGCTCTGTTTTATATTTTATATATTTTACAATGGCGAACAACTTCAAAACCGAATTTTTTTTACTTCCTACATAACAAAATGTGCTGATTTATAAGTAAACGAATTTCCAGCCGTACACCAGAATTCCATTCGAAGATATTGCTAATTTTATAATATCAGATCTTCTTTACACAGTATTTATGACAAAGCTTTCATTGTTGAAACAGACAAGATAGTTTCTCTGTATTTTATGTTTTAAATATTTTACAAAGGCGAACAACTTCAAAACCGAATTTTTTTTACTTCGTACATAAGAAAATGTCCTGATTTATAAGTAAACGAATTTCCAGCCGTGCACCAGAATTCTATTCGAAGATATTGCAAATTTTATAATATCACAACTCCTTTACTTCGTATTTATAACAAAGGTATCATTGTTGAAAAATGTGCATCGTTTCACTGTATTTTATATTTTTTATTTTTTATAAAGTCGAACAACATTAAAACCGATTTTTTTTTAACTTCCTACATAAGAAAATGTGCTGATTTATATGTAAACGAATTTCCAGCTGTGCAGCAGAATTCTATTCGAAGACATTGCAAATTTTATAATATCACATCTCCTTGACCTCGTATTTATAACAAAGGTTTCATTGTTGAAAAATGTGCATCACTGTATTTTATATTTTTAATTTTTTATAAAGGCGAAAAACTTCAAAACTGAATTTATTTTTACTTCGTACATAAGAAAATATGCTGATTTACAAATAAACCAATTCCCAGCCGTGCACCACAGTTCCATTCGAAGATATTGCTAATTTTATAATATCAGATATTCTTTACATCGTATTTATAACAATGGTCTCATTGTTGGTACAGAGTAAATCGTTTCACTGTATTTTATATTTTTAATGTTTTACAAAGTCGAACAACTTCAAAACCAATTTTTTTACTTCCTACATAAGAAAATGTGCTTTTTTTTATAAGTACACGAATTTTCAGCCGTGTACCAGAATTATTTTCAAAGATATTGCTACTTTTATAATATCAGATCTTTTTTAACTCGTATTATTAACAAAGGTTTCATTGTTGAAAAATTCTTATCGTTTCACTGTATTTTATATTTTAAATATTTTACGAAGTAGAACAACGTCAAAATCGAATTTTTTTTTACTTCATATATAAGAAAAAGTGCTGATTTATAAAAAAAACCAATTTCCAGCCGTGTACCAGAATCCTATTCGAAGTTATTGCTAATTTTACAATATCAGATCTTTTTTACATCTTATTTATAACAAAGATATCATTGTTGGAACAGAGTAGATCGTGTCACGGTATTTTATATTTTAAATATTTTACTAATTCTAACAACTTCAAAACCGATTTTTTTTATTTCTTACATAAGAAAATGTGCTGATTTATAGGTAAACGAATTTCCAGCCGTGCACTAGAATTCTATTCCAAGATGTTGATAGTTTTATAATATCACATCCACTTTACCTGGTATTTATATCAAAGATTCCATTGTTAAAACAGGGTAGATCGTTTCACTATAATTTATGTTATAAATATATTACAAAGGCGAACAACTTCAAAACCGAATTTTTTTACTTCGTACATAAGAAAATGTGCTGATTTATAAGTAAATGATTTTCCAGCGATGCACCAGATATATTTTCGCAGATATTGCTAGTTTTATAATATCAGATATTCTTTAACTCGTATTAATAACAAAGATTTCATTGTTGAAAAATGTATATCGTATCACTTAGTTTTATAATTTAAATTTTTTATAAAGTCGAACAACTTTAAAACAGAATTTTTTTTACTTCGTGCATAAGTAAATGTGCTGATTTCTAAGAAAACCAATTTACAGCCTTGCACCAGAATTCTATTTGAATATATTGCTAATTTTATAATATCACATCCATTTTTCCTCGTATTTATAACAAAGGTTTCATTGTTGAAAAATGTGTATCGTTTCACTGTGTTTTATATTTTATATATTTTTCAATGGCGAACAACTACAAAACCGAATTATTTTTATTTCGTACATAAGAAAATATGCTTATTTACAAGTAAACGATTTTCCAGCCGTGCACCAGAATTCTGTTCGAAGATATTGCAAATTTTATAATATCACATCCATTTTACCTCGTATTTATAACAAAGGTTTCATTGTTGAAACAGACTAGATTGTTTCACTGTATTTTATGTTTAAATATTTTATAAAGGCGAACAACTTCAAAACCGAATTTTATTTACTTCGTACTTAAGAAAATGAACTGGTTTATAAGTAAACGAATTTCCAGCCGTGCACCAGATATATTTTCGAAGACATTGCTACTTTTATAATATCAGATCTTCTTTACCTCGTATTTATAACAAAGGTTTCATTGTTCAAAAATGTGCATCGTTTGACTGTGTTTTATATTTTATATATTTTATATTGGCGAACAACTTCAAAACCGAAATTTTTTTACATCCTACATAAGAAAATGTGCTTATTTATAAGTAAACGAATTTTCAGACGTGCACCAGAATTCTATTCGAAGACATTGCAAATTTTATAATATCACAACTCCTTTATCTCTCATTTTTAACAAAGGATTCATTGTTGGAACAGAGTACATCTTTTCGCTCTGTTTTATATTTTATATATTTTACAATGGCGAACAACTTCAAAACCGAATTTTTTTTACTTCCTACATAACAAAATGTGCTGATTTATAAGTAAACGAATTTCCAGCCGTACACCAGAATTCCATTCGAAGATATTGCTAATTTTATAATATCAGATCTTCTTTACACAGTATTTATGACAAAGCTTTCATTGTTGAAACAGACTAGATAGTTTCTCTGTATTTTATGTTTTAAATATTTTACACAGGCGAACAACTTCAAAACCGATTTTTTTTTACTTCGTACATAAGAAAATGTCCTGATTTATAAGTAAACGAATTTCCAGCCGTGCACCAGAATTCTATTCGAAGATATTGCAAATTTTATAATATCACAACTCCTTTACTTCGTATTTATAACAAAGGCTTCATTGTTGAAAAATGTGCATCGTTTCACTGTATTTTATATTTATAATTTTTTATAAAGTCGAACAACATTAAAACCGATTTTTTTTTTACTTCCTACATAAGAAAATGTGCTGATTTATATGTAAACGAATTTCCAGCTGTGCAGCAGAATTCTATTCGAAGACATTGCAAATTTTATAATATCACATCTCCTTGACCTCGTATTTATAACAAAGGTTTCATTGTTGAAAAATGTGCATCGTTTCACTGTATTTTATATTTTTAATTTTTTATAAAGTCGAACAACATTAAAACCGATTTTTTTTTACTTCCTACATAAGTAAATGTGCTGATTTATATGTAAACGAATTTCCAGCTGTGCAGCAGAATTCTATTCGAAGATATTGCAAATTTTATAATAGCACATCCACTTTACCTCGTATTTATAAAAAAGGTTTCATTGGTGAAAAATGTGTATCGTTTCACTGTATTTTATATTTTAAATGTTTTCTAACGGCGAACAACTTCAAAACAGTATTTTTTTCACTTCCTACATAAGTAAATGGGCTGATTTATAAGTATCCAATTTCCAGCCGTGCACCAGAATTCTATTCGAAGATATTGCAAATTTTATAATAGCACATCCACTTTACCTCGTATTTATAAAAAAGGTTTCATTGGTGAAAAATGTGTATCGTTTCACTGTATTTTATATTTTAAATGTTTTCTAACGGCGAACAACTTCAAAACAGTATTTTTTTCACTTCCTACATAAGTAAATGGGCTGATTTATAAGTATCCAATTTCCAGCCGTGCAACAGAATTCTGTTCGAAGATATTGCAAATTTTATAATATCACATCCATTTTACCTCGTATATATAACAAAGGTTTCATTATTGAAAAATGTGGATCGTTTCACTGTGTTTTATATTTTATATATTTTACAATGGCGACCAACATCAAAACCGAATTTTTTTTACTTCCTACATAAGAAAATGTGCTTATTTACAAGTAAACGATTTTCCAGCCGTGCACCAGAATTCTGTTCGAAGATGTTGCAAATTTTATAATATCACATCCATTTTACCTCGTATTTATAACAAATGTTTCATTGTTGAAACAGACTAGATTTTTTCACTGTATTTTATGTTTAAATATTTTATAAAGGCGAACAACTTCAAAACCGAATTTTATTTACTTCGTACTCAAATTTTATAATATCACAACTCCTTTATCTCTCATTTTTAACAAAGGATTCATTGTTGGAACAGAGTACATCTTTTCGCTCTGTTTTATATTTTATATATTTTACAATGGCGAACAACTTCAAAACCGAATTTTTTTTACTTCCTACATAACAAAATGTGCTGATTTATAAGTAAACGAATTTCCAGCCGTACACCAGAATTCCATTCGAAGATATTGCTAATTTTATAATATCAGATCTTCTTTACACAGTATTTATGACAAAGCTTTCATTGTTGAAACAGACAAGATAGTTTCTCTGTATTTTATGTTTTAAATATTTTACAAAGGCGAACAACTTCAAAACCGAATTTTTTTTACTTCGTACATAAGAAAATGTCCTGATTTATAAGTAAACGAATTTCCAGCCGTGCACCAGAATTCTATTCGAAGATATTGCAAATTTTATAATATCACAACTCCTTTACTTCGTATTTATAACAAAGGTATCATTGTTGAAAAATGTGCATCGTTTCACTGTATTTTATATTTTTTATTTTTTATAAAGTCGAACAACATTAAAACCGATTTTTTTTTAACTTCCTACATAAGAAAATGTGCTGATTTATATGTAAACGAATTTCCAGCTGTGCAGCAGAATTCTATTCGAAGACATTGCAAATTTTATAATATCACATCTCCTTGACCTCGTATTTATAACAAAGGTTTCATTGTTGAAAAATGTGCATCGTTTCACTGTATTTTATATTTTTAATTTTTTATAAAGTCGAACAACCTTAAAACCGATTTTTTTTTACTTCCTACATAAGAAAATGTGCTGATTTATATGTAAACGAATTTCCCGCTGTGCAGCAGAATTCTATTCGAAGACATTGCAAATTTTATAATATCACATCTCCTTGACCTCGTATTTATAACAAAGGTTTCATTGTTGAAAAATGTGCATGGTTTCACTGTATTTTATATTTTTAATTTTTTATAAAGTCGAACAACATTAAAACCTAATTTTTTTTACTTCCTACATAAGAAAATGTCCTGATTTATAAGTAAACGAATTTCCCGCCGTGCACTAGAATTCTATTCGAAGATATTGCATATTTTATAATATCACATCTCCTTTATCTCTTATTAATAACAAAAGTTTCATTGTTGAAAAATGCATACCGTTTTAATGTGTTTTTATTTTATATATTTTACAATGGCGAACAACTTCAAAACCGATTTTTTTTTACTTTCTACATAAGAAAATGTCCTGATTTATAAGTAAACGAATTTCCAGCCGTGCATCAGAATTCTATTCGAAGATATTGCAAATTTTATAATATCACAACTCCTTTACCTCGTATTTATAACAAAGGTTTCATTGTTGAAAAATGTGCATCGTTTCACTGTATTTTATATTTTAAATATTTTACAAAAGCGAACAACTTCAAAACCGATTTTTTTTACTTCCTACATAAGAAAATGTGCTGATTTATATGTAAACGAATTTCCAGCCGTGCACCACAATTCTATTCGAAGACATTGCAAATTTTATAACATCACAACTCCTTTATCTCTTATTTTTAACAAAGGTTTCATTGTTGGAACAGAGTACATCGTTTCACTGTATTTTATATTTTAAATATTTTACAAAGTCGAACAACTACAAAACCGAATTATTTTTATTTCCTACATAAGAAAATATGCTTATTTACAAGTAAACGAATTTCCAGCCGTGCTCCAGAATTCCATTCGAAGATATTGCTAATTTTATAATATCAGATCTTCGTTACACCGTATTTATAACAAAGGTTTCATTGTTGAAACTAACTAGATAGTTTCTCTGTATTTTATGTTTTAAATATTTTACAAAGGCGAACAAATTCAAAACCGAATTTTTTTTACTTCGTACATAACAAAATGTGCTGATTTATAAGTAAACGAATTTCCAGCCGTGCACCAGAATTCTATTCGAAGACATTGCAAATTTTATAACATCACAACTCCTTTATCTCTTATTAATAACAAAAGTTTCATTGTTGAAAAATGCATATCGTTTCGCTGTATTTTATATTTTAAATATTTTACAAAAGCGAACAACTTAAAAATCGATTTTTTTTTACTTCCTCCATACGAAAATATGATGATTTATAAGTAAACGAATTTCCAGCCGTGCACCAGAATTTTATTCGAAGATATTGCTAATTTTATAATATCAAATCTTCTTTAGCTCCTATTAATAACAAAGGTTTCTTCGTTGAAAAATGCATATCGTTTCACTGTATTTTATATTTTAAATATTTTACAAAAGCGAACAACTTCAAAACCGATTTTTTTTACTTCGTACATAAGAAAATGTGCTGATTTATAAGTAAATGAATTTCCAGCGATGCACCAGATATATTTTCGCAGATATTGCTAGTTTTATAATATCAGATATTCTTTACATCGTATTTATAACAAAAGATTCATTGTTGAAACAGAGTAGATTTTTTCACTGTATTGTTTGTTTTAAATATTTTACAAAGGCGAACAACTTCAAAACCGAAGTATTTTTATTTCCTACATAAGAAAATATGCTTATTTACAAGTAAACGAATTTCCAGCCGTGTTTCAGAATTCCATTAGAAGATATTGCTAAATTTATAATATCAGATCTTCGTTACACCGTATTTATAACAAAGGTTTCATTGTTGTAACTAACTAGATTGTTTCTCTGTATTTTATGTTTTAAATATTTTACAAAGGCGAACAAATTCAAAACCGAATTTTTTTTACTTCGTACATAACAAAATGTGCTGTTTTATAAGTAAACGAATTTCCAGCCGTGCACCAGAATTCTATTCGAAGATATTGCAAATTTTATAATAGCACATCCACTTTACCTCGCATTTATAAAAAAGGTTTCATTGGTGAAAAATGTGTATCGTTTCACTGTATTTTATATTTTAAATATTTTCTAACGGCGAACAACTTCAAAACAGAATTTTTTTCACTTCTTACATAAGTAAATGGGCTGATTTATAAGTATCCAATTTCCAGCCGTGCAACAGAATTCTGTTCGACGATATTGCAAATTTTATAATATCACAACTCCTTTACCTCGTATTTATAACAAAGGTTTCATTGTTGAAAAATGTGCATCACTGTATTTTATATTTTTAATTTTTTATAAAGGCGAAAAACTTCAATACTGAATTTATTTTTACTTCGTACATAAGAAAATATGCTGATTTACAAATAAACCAATTCCCAGCCGTGCACCACAGTTCCATTCGAAGATATTGCTAATTTTATAATATCAGATATTCTTTACATCGTATTTATAACAATGGTCTCATTGTTGGTACAGAGTAAATCGTTTCACTGTATTTTATATTTTTAATGTTTTACAAAGTCGAACAACTTCAAAACCAATTTATTTACTTCCTACATAAGAAAATGTGCTTTTTTTATAAGTACACGAATTTTCAGCCGTGTACCAGAATTATTTTCAAAGATATTGCTACTTTTATAATATCAGATCTTTCTTAACTCGTATTAATAACAAAGGTTTCATTGTTGAAAAATGCTTATCGTTTCACTGTATTTTATATTTTAAATATTTTACGAAGTAGAACAACGTCAAAATCGAATTTTTTTTTTACTTCATATATAAGAAAAAGTGCTGATTTATAAAAAAAACCAATTTCCAGCCGTGTACCAGAATCCTATTCGAAGTTATTGCTAATTTTATAATATCAGATCTTTTTTACATCTTATTTATAACAAAGATATCATTGTTGGAACAGAGTAGATCGTGTCACGGTATTTTATATTTTAAATATTTTACTAATTCTAACAACTTCAAAACCGATTTTTTTTATTTCTTACATAAGAAAATGTGCTGATTTATAGGTAAACGAATTTCCAGCCGTGCACCAGAATTCTATTCCAAGATGTTGATAGTTTTATAATATCACATCCACTTTACCTGGTATTTATATCAAAGATTCCATTGTTAAAACAGAGTAGATCGTTTCACTATAATTTATGTTATAAATATTTTACAAAGGCGAACAACTTCAAAACCGAATTTTTTTACTTCGTACTTAAGAAAATGTGCTGATTTATAAGTAAATGATTTTCCAGCGATGCACCAGATATATTTTCGCAGATATTGCTAGTTTTATAATATCAGATATTCTTTAACTCGTATTAATAACAAAGATTTCATTGTTGAAAAATGTATATCGTGTCACTTAGTTTTATAATTTAATTTTTTTATAAAGTCGAACAACTTTAAAACAGAATTTTTTTTACTTCGTGCATAAGTAAATGTGCTGATTTCTAAGAAAACCAATTTACAGCCTTGCACCAGAATTCTATTCGAATATATTGCTAATTTTATAATACCACATCCATTTTTCCTCGTATTTATAACAAGGGTTTCATTGTTGAAAAATGTGTATCGTTTCACTGTGTTTTATATTTTATATATTTTACAATGGCGAACAACTACAAAACCGAATTATTTTTATTTCGTACATAAGAAAATATACTTATTTACAAGTAAACGATTTTCCAGCCGTGCACCAGAATTCTGTTCGAAGATATTGCAAATTTTATAATATCACATCCATTTTACCTCGTATTTATAACAAAGGTTTCATTGTTGAAACAGACTAGATTGTTTCACTGTATTTTATGTTTAAATATTTTATAAAGGCGAACAACTTCAAAACCGAATTTTATTTACTTCGTACTTAAGAAAATGAACTGGTTTATAAGTAAACGAATTTCAAGCCGTGCACCAGAATTCTGTTCGAAGATATTGCAAATTTTATAATATCACAACTCCTTTACCTCGTATTTATAACAAAGGTTTCATTGTTGAAAAATGTGCATCGTATCACTGTATTTTATATTTTTAATTTTTTATAAAGTCGAACAACGTTAAAATCGATTTTTTTTACTTCCTACATAAGAAAATGTGCTGATTTATATGTAAACGAATTTCCAGCCGTGCACCAGAATTCTATTCGAAGACATTGCAAATTTTATAACATCACAACTCCTTTATCTCTTATTTTTAACAAAGGTTTCATTGTTGGAACAGACTACATCGTTTCACTGTATTTTATATTTTAAATATTTTACAAAGTCGAACAACTACAAAACCGAATTATTTTTATTTCCTACATAAGAAAATATGCTTATTTACAAGTAAACGAATTTCCAGCCGTGCTCCAGAATTCCATTCGAACATATTGCTAATTTTATAATATCAGATCTTCGTTACACCGTATTTATAACAAAGGTTTCATTGTTGAAACTAACTAGATAGTTTCTCTGTATTTTATGTTTTAAATATTTTACAAAGGCGAACAAATTCAAAACCGATTTTTTTTTTACTTCTTACATAAGAAAATGTGCTGATTTATAAGTAAACGAATTTCCAGCCGTGCACCAGAATTCTATTCGAAGACATTTCAAATTTTATAACATCACAACTCCTTTATCTCTTATTAATAACAAAAGTTTCATTGTTGAAAAATGCATATCGTTTCGCTGTATTTTATATTTTAAATATTTTACAAAAGCGAACAACTTAAAAATCGATTTTTTTTTACTTCCTCCATAAGAAAATATGATGATTTATAAGTAAACGAATTTCCAGCCGTGCACCAGAATTTTATTCGAAGATATTGCTAATTTTATAATATCAAATCTTCTTTAGCTCCTATTAATAACAAAGGTTTCTTCGTTGAAAAATGCATATCGTTTCACTGTATTTTATATTTTAAATATTTTACAAAAGCGAACAACTTCAAACCCGAATTTTTTTACTTCGTACATAAGAAAATGTGCTGATTTATAAGTAAATGAATTTCCAGCGATGCACCAGATATATTTTCGCAGATATTGCTAGTTTTATAATATCAGATATTCTTTACATCGTATTTATAACAAAAGATTCATTGTTGAAACAGAGTAGATTTTTTCACTGTATTGTTTGTTTTAAATATTTTACAAAGGCGAACAACTTCAAAACCGAAGTATTTTTATTTCCTACATAAGAAAATATGCTTATTTACAAGTAAACGAATTTCCAGCCGTGTTTCAGAATTCCATTAGAAGATATTGCTAAATTTATAATATCAGATCTTCGTTACACCGTATTTATAACAAAGGTTTCATTGTTGTAACTAACTAGATAGTTTCTCTGTATTTTATGTTTTAAATATTTTACAAAGGCGAACAAATTCAAAACCGAATTTTTTTTACTTCGTACATAACAAAATGTGCTGTTTTATAAGTAAACGAATTTCCAGCCGTGCACCAGAATTCTATTCGAAGATATTGCAAATTTTATAATAGCACATCCACTTTACCTCGCATTTATAAAAAAGGTTTCATTGGTGAAAAATGTGTATCGTTTCACTGTATTTTATATTTTAAATATTTTCTAACGGCGAACAACTTCAAAACAGAATTTTTTTCACTTCTTACATAAGTAAATGGGCTGATTTATAAGTATCCAATTTCCAGCCGTGCAACAGAATTCTGTTCGAAGATATTGCAAATTTTATAATATCACAACTCCTTTACCTCGTATTTATAACAAAGGTTTCATTGTTGAAAAATGTGCATCACTGTATTTTATATTTTTAATTTTTTATAAAGGCGAAAAACTTCAATACTGAATTTATTTTTACTTCGTACATAAGAAAATATGCTGATTTACAAATAAACCAATTCCCAGCCGTGCACCACAGGTCCATTCGAAGATATTGCTAGTTTTATAATATCAGATATTCTTTACATCGTATTTATAACAATGGTCTCATTGTTGGTACAGAGTAAATCGTTTCACTGTATTTTATATTTTTAATGTTTTACAAAGTCGAACAACTTCAAAACCAATTTATTTACTTCCTACATAAGAAAATGTGCTTTTTTTTATAAGTACACGAATTTTCAGCCGTGTACCAGAATTATTTTCAAAGATATTGCTACTTTTATAATATCAGATCTTTTTTACATCTTATTTATAACAAAGATATCATTGTTGGAACAGAGTAGATCGTGTCACGGTATTTTATATTTTAAATATTTTACTAATTCTAACAACTTCAAAACCGATTTTTTTTATTTCTTACATAAGAAAATGTGCTGATTTATAGGTAAACGAATTTCCAGCCGTGCACCAGAATTCTATTCCAAGATGTTGATAGTTTTATAATATCACATCCACTTTACCTGGTATTTATATCAAAGATTCCATTGTTAAAACAGAGTAGATCGTTTCACTATAATTTATGTTATAAATATTTTACAAAGGCGAACAACTTCAAAACCGAATTTTTTTACTTCGTACATAAGAAAATGTGCTGATTTATAAGTAAATGATTTTCCAGCGATGCACCAGATATATTTTCGCAGATATTGCTAGTTTTATAATATCAGATATTCTTTAACTCGTATTAATAACAAAGATTTCATTGTTGAAAAATGTATATCGTATCACTTAGTTTTATAATTTAATTTTTTTTATAAAGTCGAACAACTTTAAAACAGAATTTTTTTTACTTCGTGCATAAGTAAATGTGCTGATTTCTAAGAAAACCAATTTACAGCCTTGCACCAGAATTCTATTCGAATATATTGCTAATTTTATAATATCACATCCATTTTACCTCGTATTTATAACAAAGGTTTCATTGTTGAAACAGACTAGATTGTTTCACTGTATTTTATGTTTAAATATTTTATAAAGGCGAACAACTTCAAAACCGAATTTTATTTACTTCGTACTTAAGAAAATGAACTGGTTTATAAGTAAAAGAATTTCCAGCCGTGCACCAGATATATTTTCGAAGACATTGCTACTTTTATAATATCTGATCTTCTTTACCTCGTATTTATAACAAAGGTTTCATTGTTCAAAAATGTGCATCGTTTCACTGTATTTTATATTTTTAATTTTTTATAAAGTCGAACAACATTAAAACCGATTTTTTTTACTTCCTTTATAAGAAAATGTGCTGATTTATATGTAAACGAATTTCCAGCCGTGCACCAGAATTCTATTCGAAGACATTGCAAATTTTATAATATCACAACTCCTTTATCTCTCATTTTTAACAAAGGTTTCATTGTTGGAACAGAGTACATCGTTTCGCTGTGTTTTATATTTTATATATTTTACAATGGCGAACAACTTCAAAACCGAATTTTTTTTACTTCCTACATAAGAAAATGTGCTGATTTATAAGTAAACGAATTTCCAGCCGTGCACCAGAATTCCATTCGAAAATATTGCAAATTTTATAATATCACAACTCCTTTATCTCTCATTTTTAACAAAGGTTTCATTGTTGGAACAGAGTACATCGTTTCGCTGTGTTTTATATTTTATATATTTTACAATGGCGAACAACTTCAAAACCGATTTTTTTTACTTCCTACATAAGAAAATGTGTTGATTTATAAGTAAACGAATTTCAAGCCGTGCACCAGAATTCTGTTCGAAGATATTGCAAATTTTATAATATCACAACTCCTTTACCTCGTATTTATAACAAAGGTTTCATTGTTGAAAAATGTGCATCGTATCACTGTATTTTATATTTTTAATTTTTTATAAAGTCGAACAACGTTAAAACCGATTTTTTTACTTTCTACATAAGAAAATGTGCTGATTTATATGTAAACGAATTTCCAGAAGTGCACCAGAATTCTATTCGAAGACATTGCAAATTTTATAATATCACAACTCCTTTATCTCTCATTTTTAACAAAGGTTTCATTGTTGGAACAGAGTACATCGTTTCACTGTATTTTATATTTTAAATATTTTACAAAGTCGAACAACTACAAAACCGAATTATTTTTATTTCCTACATAAGAAAATATGCTTATTTACAAGTAAACGAATTTCCAGCCGTGCTCCAGAATTCCATTCGAAGATATTGCTAATTTTATAATATCAGATCTTCGTTACACCGTATTTATAACAAAGGTTTCATTGTTGAAACTAACTAGATAGTTTCTCTGTATTTTATGTTTTAAATATTTTACAAAGGCGAACAAATTCAAAACCAAATTTTTTTTACTTCGTACATAACAAAATGTGCTGATTTATAAGTAAACGAATTTCCAGCCGTGCACCAGAATTCTATTCGAAGACATTGCAAATTTTATAACATCACAACTCCTTTATCTCTTATTAATAACAAAAGTTTCATTGTTGAAAAATGCATATCGTTTCGCTGTATTTTATATTTTAAATATTTTACAAAAGCGAACAACTTAAAAATCGATTTTTTTTAATTCCTCCATAAGAAAATATGATGATTTATAAGTAAACGAATTTCCAGCCGTGCACCAGAATTTTATTCGAAGATATTGCTAATTTTATAATATCAGATCTTCTTTAGCTCCTATTAATAACAAAGGTTTCTTCGTTGAAAAATGCATATCGTTTCACTGTATTTTATATTTTAAATATTTTACAAAAGCGAACAACTTCAAAACCGAATTTTTTTACTTCGTACATAAGAAAATGTGCTGATTTATAAGTAAATGAATTTCCAGCGATGCACCAGATATATTTTCGCAGATATTGCTAGTTTTATAATATCAGATATTCTTTACATCGTATTTATAACAAAAGATTCATTGTTGAAACAGAGTAGATTTTTTCACTGTATTGTTTGTTTTAAATATTTTACAAAGGCGAACAACTTCAAAACCGAAGTATTTTTATTTCCTACATAAGAAAATATGCTTATTTACAAGTAAACGAATTTCCAGCAGTGTTTCAGAATTCCATTAGAAGATATTGCTAAATTTATAATATCAGATCTTCGTTACACCGTATTTATAACAAAGGTTTCATTGTTGTAACTAACTAGATAGTTTCTCTGTATTTTAAGTTTTAAATATTTTACAAAGGCGAACAAATTCAAAACCGAATTTTTTTTACTTCGTACATAACAAAATGTGCTGTTTTATAAGTAAACGAATTTCCAGCCGTGCACCAGAATTCTATTCGAAGATATTGCAAATTTTATAATAGCACATCCACTTTACCTCGCATTTATAAAAAAGGTTTCATTGGTGAAAAATGTGTATCGTTTCACTGTATTTTATATTTTAAATATTTTCTAACGGCGAACAACTTCAAAACAGAATTTTTTTCACTTCCTACATAAGTAAATGGGCTGATTTATAAGTATCCAATTTCCAGCCGTGCAACAGAATTCTGTTCGAAGATATTGCAAATTTTATAATATCACATCCATTTTACCTCGTATTTATAACAAAGGTTTCATTGTTGAAAAATGTGTATCGTTTCAGTGTGTTTTATATTTTATATATTTTACAATGGCGAACAATTTCAAAACTGAATTTTTTTTACTTCGTACATAAGAAAATGTACGAATGATTTATAAGTAAACGAATTTCCCGCCGTGCACTAGAATTCTATTCGAAGATATTGCAAACTTTATAATATCACATCTCCTTTATCTCTTATTAATAACAAAAGTTTCATTGTTGAAAAATGCATATCGTTTCACTGTATTTTATATTTTAAATATTTTACAAAAGCGAACAACTTAAAAACCGAATTTTTTTTACTTCCTACATAAGGAAATATGATGATTTATAAGTAAACGAATTTCCAGCCGTGCACCAGAATTCTATTCGAAGATATTGCAAATTTTATAATATAAAATCCACTTTACCTCGTATTTATATGAAAGGTTTCAATGTTGAAAAATTTATATCCTTTCGCTGTGTTTTATATTTTATATATTTTACAATGGCGAGCAACTTCAAAACCGAATTTTTTTACTTCGTACATAAGAAAATGTGCTGATTTATAAGTAAATGAATTTCCAGCGATGCACCAGATATATTTTCGCAGATATTGCTAGTTTTATAATATCAGATATTCTTTACATCGTATTTATAACAAAAGATTCATTGTTGAAACAGAGTAGATTGTTTCACTGTATTGTTTGTTTTAAATATTTTACAAAGGCGAACAACTTCAAAACCGAGTTTTTTTTACTTCCTACATAAGAAAATGTGCTGATTTATAAGTAAACGAATTTCCAGCCTTGCACCAGAATTCTATTCGAAGACATTGCAAATTTTATAACATCACAACTCCTTTATCTCTTATTTTTAACAAAGGTTTCATTGTTGGAACAGAGTACATCGTTTCACTGTATTTTATATTTTAAATATTTTACAAAGTCGAACAACTACAAAACCGAAGTATTTTTATTTCCTACATAAGAAAATATGCTTATTTACAAGTAAACGAATTTTCAGCAGTGTTTCAGAATTCCATTCGAAGATATTGCTAATTTTATAATATCAGATCTTCGTTACACCGTATTTATAACAAAAGATTCATTGTTGAAACAGAGTAGATTGTTTCACTGTATTGTTTGTTTTAAATATTTTACAAAGGCGAACAACTTCAAAACCGAGTTTTTTTTACTTCGTACATAACAAAATGTGCTGTTTTATAAGTAAACGAATTTCCAGCCGTGCACCAGAATTCTATTCGAAGATATTGCAAATTTTATAATAGCACATCCACTTTAACTCGCATTTATAAAAAAGGTTTCATTGGTGAAAAATGTGTATCGTTTCACTGTATTTTATATTTTAAATATTTTATAAAGATGAACAACTTCAAAACCGAATTTTATTTACTTCGTACTTAAGAGAATGAACTGATTTATAAGTAAACGAATTTCCAGCCGTGCACCAGAATTCTATTCGAAGATATTGCAAATTTTATAATAGCACATCCACTTTACCTCGCATTTATAAAAAAGGTTTCATTGGTGAAAAATGTGTATCGTTTCACTGTATTTTATATTTTAAATATTTTCTAACGGCGAACAACTTTAAAACAGAATTTTTTCACTTCCTACATAAGTAAATGGGCTGATTTATAAGTATCCAATTTCCAGCCGTGCAACAGAATTCTGTTCGAAGATATTGCAAATTTTATAATATCACATAAATTTTACCTCGTATTTATAAAAAAGGTTTCATTGTTGAAAAATGTGTATCGTTTCACTGTGTTTGATATTTTATATATTTTACAATGGCGAACAACTTCAAAACCAAATTTTTTTTACTTCTTACATAAGAAAATGCACGAATGATTTATAAGTAAACGAATTTCCCGCCGTGCACTAGATTTCTATTCGAAGATATTGCAAATTTTATAATATCACATCTCCTTTATCTCTTATTAATAACAAAAGTTTCATTATTGAAAAATGCATATCGTTTCACTGTGTTTTATATTTTATATATTTTACATTGGCGAACAACTTCAAAACCGATTTTTTTTTACTTGCTACATAAGAAAATGTCCTGATTTTTAAGTAAACGAATTTCCAGCCGTGCATCAGAATTCTATTCGAAGATATTGCAAATTTTATAACATCACAACTCCTTTATCTCTTATTTTTAACAAAGGTTTCATTGTTGAAACAGAATAGATCGTTTCACTGTATTTCATGTATTAAATATTTTTCAAAAGCGAAGAACTTCAAAACCGATTTTTTTTTACTTCCTACATAAGAAAATGTGTTGATTTATAAGTAAACGAATTTCAAGCCGTGCACCAGAATTCTATTCGAAGATATTGCAAATTTTATAATATCACAACTCCTTTACCTCGTATTTATAACAAAGGTTTCATTGTTGAAAAATGTGCATCGTTTCACTGTGTTTTATATTTTTAATTTTTTACAATGGCGAACAACTTCAAAACCGATTTTTTTTTACTTCCTACATAAGAAAATGTGTTGATTTATAAGTAAACGAATTTCAAGCCGTGCACCAGAATTCTATTCGAAGATATTGCAAATTTTATAATATCACAACTCCTTTACCTCGTATTTATAACAAAGGTTTCATTGTTGAAAAATGTGCATCGTTTCACTGTATTTTATATTTTTAATTTTTTACAATGGCGAACAACTTCAAAACCGATTTTTTTTTACTTCCTACATAAGAAAATGTACGAATGATTTATAAGTAAACGAATTTCCCGCCGTGCACTAGAATTCTATTCGAAGATATTGCAAATTTTATAATATCACATCTCCTTTATCTCTTATTAATAACAAAAGTTTCATTGTTGAAAAATGCATATCGTTTAACTGTATTTTATATTTTAAATATTTTACAAAAGCGAACAACTTAAAAACCGAATTTTTTTTACTTCCTACATAAGAAAATATGATGATTTATAAATAAACGAATTTCCAGCCGTGCACCAGAATTTTATTCGAAGATATTGCTAATTTTATAATATCAGATCTTCTTTAGCTCCTATTAATAACAAAGGTTTATTTGTTGAAAAATGCATATCGTTTCACTGTATTTTATATTTTAAATATTTTACAAAAGCGAACAACTTAAAAACCGAATTTATTTTGCTTCCTACATAAGGAAATATGATGATTTATAAGTAAACGAATTTCCAGCCGTGCACCAGAATTCTATTCGAAGATATTGCAAATTTTATAATATAAAATCCACTTTACCTCGTATTTATATGAAAGGTTTCATTGTTGAAAAATTTATATCCTGTCGCTGTGTATTATATTTTATATATTTTACAATGGTGAGCAACTTCAAAACCGAATTTTTTTACTTCGTACATAAGAAAATGTGCTGATTTATAAGTAAATTAATTTCCAGCGATGCACCAGATATATTTTCGCAGATATTGCTAGTTTTATAATATCAGATATTCTTAACATCGTATTTATAACAAAAGATTCATTGTTGAAACAGAGTAGATTGTTTCACTGTATTGTTTGTTTTAAATATTTTACGAAGGCGAACAACTTCAAAACCGAGTTTTTTTTTACTTCCTACATAAGAAAATGTGCTGATTTATAAGTAAACGAATTTCCAGCCGTGCACCAGAATTCCATTCGAAGATATTGCTAATTTTATAATATCACATCCATTTTACCTCGTATTTATAACAAAGGTTTCATTGTTGAAAAATGTGCATCGTTTCACTGTATTTTATATTTTTAATTTTTTATAAAGTCGAACAACATTAAAACCGATTTTTTTTACTTCCTACATAAGAAAATGTGCTGATTTATAAGTAAACGAATTTCCAGCCGTGCACCAGAATTCCATTCGAAGATATTGCTAATTTTATAATATCACATCCATTTTACCTCGTATTTATAACAAAGGTTTCATTGTTGAAAAATGTGTATCGTTTCACTGTGTTTTATATTTTATATATTTTACAATGGCGAACAACTACAAAACCGAATTATTTTTATTTCGTACATAAGAAAATATACTTATTTACAAGTAAACGATTTTCCAGCCGTGCACCAGAATTCTGTTCGAAGATATTGCTAATTTTATAATATCACATCCATTTTACCTCGTATTTATAACAAAGGTTTCATTGTTGAAAAATGTGTATCGTTTCACTGTATTTTATATTTTAAATATTTTACAAAAGCGAACAACTTCAAAACCGAATTTTTTTACTTCGTACATAAGAAAATGTGCTGATTTATAAGTAAATGAATTTCCAGCGATGCACCAGATATATTTTCGCAGATATTGCTAGTTTTATAATATCAGATATTCTTTACATCGTATTTATAACAAAAGATTCATTGTTGAAACAGAGTAGATTTTTTCACTGTATTGTTTGTTTTAAATATTTTACAAAGGCGAACAACTTCAAAACCGAAGTATTTTTATTTCCTACATAAGAAAATATACTTATTTACAAGTAAACGAATTTCCAGACGTGTTTCAGAATTCCATTAGAAGATATTGCTAAATTTATAATATCAGATCTTCGTTACACCGTATTTATAACAAAGGTTTCATTGTTGTAACTAACTAGATAGTTTCTCTGTATTTTATGTTTTAAATATTTTACAAAGGCGAACAAATTCAAAACCGAATTTTTTTTACTTCGTACATAACAAAATGTGCTGTTTTATAAGTAAACGAATTTCCAGCCGTGCACCAGAATTCTATTCGAAGATATTGCAAATTTTATAATAGCACATCCACTTTACCTCGCATTTATAAAAAAGGTTTCATTGGTGAAAAATGTGTATCGTTTCACTGTATTTTATATTTTAAATATTTTCTAACGGCGAACAACTTCAAAACAGAATTTTTTTCACTTCTTACATAAGTAAATGGGCTGATTTATAAGTATCCAATTTCCAGCCGTGCAACAGAATTCTGTTCGACGATATTGCAAATTTTATAATATCACAACTCCTTTACCTCGTATTTATAACAAAGGTTTCATTGTTGAAAAATGTGCATCACTGTATTTTATATTTTTAATTTTTTATAAAGGCGAAAAACTTCAATACTGAATTTATTTTTACTTCGTACATAAGAAAATATGCTGATTTACAAATAAACCAATTCCCAGCCGTGCACCACAGTTCCATTCGAAGATATTGCTAATTTTATAATATCAGATATTCTTTACATCGTATTTATAACAATGGTCTCATTGTTGGTACAGAGTAAATCGTTTCACTGTATTTTATATTTTTAATGTTTTACAAAGTCGAACAACTTCAAAACCAATTTATTTACTTCCTACATAAGAAAATGTGCTTTTTTTATAAGTACACGAATTTTCAGCCGTGTACCAGAATTATTTTCAAAGATATTGCTACTTTTATAATATCAGATCTTTTTTAACTCGTATTAATAACAAAGGTTTCATTGTTGAAAAATGCTTATCGTTTCACTGTATTTTATATTTTAAATATTTTACGAAGTAGAACAACGTCAAAATCGAATTTTTTTTTTACTTCATATATAAGAAAAAGTGCTGATTTATAAAAAAAACCAATTTCCAGCCGTGTACCAGAATCCTATTCGAAGTTATTGCTAATTTTATAATATCAGATCTTTTTTACATCTTTTTAACAAAGATATCATTGTTGGAACAGAGTAGATCGTGTCACGGTATTTTATATTTTAAATATTTTACTAATTCTAACAACTTCAAAACCGATTTTTTTTATTTCTTACATAAGAAAATGTGCTGATTTATAGGTAAACGAATTTCCAGCCGTGCACCAGAATTCTATTCCAAGATGTTGATAGTTTTATAATATCACATCCACTTTACCTGGTATTTATATCAAAGATTCCATTGTTAAAACAGAGTAGATCGTTTCACTATAATTTATGTTATAAATATTTTACAAAGGCGAACAACTTCAAAACCGAATTTTTTTACTTCGTACTTAAGAAAATGTGCTGATTTATAAGTAAATGATTTTCCAGCGATGCACCAGATATATTTTCGCAGATATTGCTAGTTTTATAATATCAGATATTCTTTAACTCGTATTAATAACAAAGATTTCATTGTTGAAAAATGTATATCGTATCACTTAGTTTTATAATTTAATTTTTTTATAAAGTCGAACAACTTTAAAACAGAATTTTTTTTACTTCGTGCATAAGTAAATGTGCTGATTTCTAAGAAAACCAATTTACAGCCTTGCACCAGAATTCTATTCGAATATATTGCTAATTTTATAATATCACATCCATTTTACCTCGTATTTATAACAAAGGTTTCATTGTTGAAACAGACTAGATTGTTTCACTGTATTTTATGTTTAAATATTTTATAAAGGCGAACAACTTCAAAACCGAATTTTATTTACTTCGTACTTGAGAAAATGAACTGGTTTATAAGTAAAAGAATTTCCAGCCGTGCACCAGATATATTTTCGAAGACATTGCTACTTTTATAATATCTGATCTTCTTTACCTCGTATTTATAACAAAGGTTTAATTGTTCAAAAATGTGCATCGTTTCACTGTATTTTATATTTTTAATTTTTTATAAAGTCGAACAACATTAAAACCGATTTTTTTTACTTCCTTTATAAGAAAATGTGCTGATTTATATGTAAACGAATTTCCAGCCGTGCACCAGAATTCTATTCGAAGACATTGCAAATTTTATAATATCACAACTCCTTTATCTCTCATTTTTAACAAAGGTTTCATTGTTGGAACAGAGTACATCGTTTCGCTGTGTTTTATATTTTATATATTTTACAATGGCGAACAACTTCAAAACCGAATTTTTTTTACTTCCTACATAAGAAAATGTGCTGATTTATAAGTAAACGAATTTCCAGCCATGCACCAGAATTCCATTCGAAAATATTGCAAATTTTATAATATCACAACTCCTTTATCTCTCATTTTTAACAAAGGTTTCATTGTTGGAACAGAGTACATCGTTTCGCTGTGTTTTATATTTTATATATTTTACAATGGCGAACAACTTCAAAACCGATTTTTTTTACTTCCTACATAAGAAAATGTGTTGATTTATAGGTAAACGAATTTCAAGCCGTGCACCAGAATTCTGTTCGAAGATATTGCAAATTTTATAATATCACAACTCCTTTACCTCGTATTTATAACAAAGGTTTCATTGTTGAAAAATGTGCATCGTATCACTGTATTTTATATTTTTAATTTTTTATAAAGTCGAACAACGTTAAAACCGATTTTTTTACTTCCTACATAAGAAAATGTGCTGATTTATATGTAAACGAATTTCCAGCCGTGCACCAGAATTCTATTCGAAGACATTGCAAATTTTATAATATCACAACTCCTTTATCTCTCATTTTTAACAAAGGTTTCATTGTTGGAACAGAGTACATCGTTTCACTGTATTTTATATTTTAAATATTTTACAAAGTCGAACAACTACAAAACCGAATTATTTTTATTTCCTACATAAGAAAATATGCTTATTTACAAGTAAACGAATTTCCAGCCGTGCTCCAGAATTCCATTCGAAGATATTGCTAATTTTATAATATCAGATCTTCGTTACACCGTATTTATAACAAAGGTTTCATTGTTGAAACTAACTAGATAGTTTCTCTGTATTTTATGCTTTAAATATTTTACAAAGGCGAACAAATTCAAAACCAATTTTTTTTTACTTCGTACATAACAAAATGTGCTGATTTATAAGTAAACGAATTTCCAGCCGTGCACCAGAATTCCATTCGAAGATATTGCTAATTTTATAATATCAGATCTTCGTTACACCGTATTTATAACAAAGGTTTCATTGTTGAAACTAACTAGATAGTTTCTCTGTATTTTATGCTTTAAATATTTTACAAAGGCGAACAATTTTTTCAAAACCAATTTTTTTTTACTTCGTACATAACAAAATGTGCTGATTTATAAGTAAACGAATTTCCAGCCGTGCACCAGAATTCTATTCGAAGACATTGCAAATTTTATAACATCACAACTCCTTTATCTCTTATTAATAACAAAAGTTTCATTGTTGAAAAATGCATATCGTTTCACTGTATTTTATATTTTAAATATTTTACAAAAGCGAACAACTTAAAAACCGAATTTTTTTTACTTCCTACATAAGGAAATATGATGATTTATAAGTAAACGAATTTCCAGCCGTGCACCAGAATTCTATTCGAAGATATTGCAAATTTTATAATATAAAATCCACTTTACCTCGTATTTATATGAAAGGTTTCAATGTTGAAAAATTTATATCCTTTCGCTGTGTTTTATATTTTATATATTTTACAATGGCGAGCAACTTCAAAACCGAATTTTTTTACTTCGTACATAAGAAAATGTGCTGATTTATAAGTAAATGAATTTCCAGCGATGCACCAGATGTATTTTCGCAGATATTGCTAGTTTTATAATATCAGATATTCTTTACATCGTATTTATAACAAAAGATTCATTGTTGAAACAGAGTAGATTGTTTCACTGTATTGTTTGTTTTAAATATTTTACAAAGGCGAACAACTTCAAAACCGAGTTTTTTTTACTTCCTACATAAGAAAATGTGCTGATTTATAAGTAAACGAATTTCCAGCCTTGCACCAGAATTCTATTCGAAGACATTGCAAATTTTATAACATCACAACTCCTTTATCTCTTATTTTTAACAAAGGTTTCATTGTTGGAACAGAGTACATCGTTTCACTGTATTTTATATTTTAAATATTTTACAAAGTCGAACAACTACAAAACCGAAGTATTTTTATTTCCTACATAAGAAAATATGCTTATTTACAAGTAAACGAATTTCCAGCAGTGTTTCAGAATTCCATTCGAAGATATTGCTAATTTTATAATATCAGATCCACTTTAACTCGCATTTATAAAAAAGGTTTCATTGGTGAAAAATGTGTATCGTTTCACTGTATTTTATATTTTAAATATTTTATAAAGATGAACAACTTCAAAACCGAATTTTATTTACTTCGTACTTAAGAGAATGAACTGATTTATAAGTAAACGAATTTCCATCCGTGCACCAGAATTCTATTCGAAGATATTGCAAATTTTATAATAGCACATCCACTTTACCTCGCATTTATAAAAAAGGTTTCATTGGTGAAAAATGTGTATCGTTTCACTGTATTTTATATTTTAAATATTTTCTAACGGCGAACAACTTCAAAACAGAATTTTTTCACTTCCTACATAAGTAAATGGGCTGATTTATAAGTATCCAATTTCCAGCCGTGCAACAGAATTCTGTTCGAAGATATTGCAAATTTTATAATATCACATCCATTTTACCTCGTATTTATAACAAAGGTTTCATTGTTGAAAAATGTGTATCGTTTCACTGTGTTTGATATTTTATATATTTTACAATGGCGAACAACTTCAAAACCGAAATTTTTTTACTTCCTACATAAGGAAATATGATGATTTATAAGTAAACGAATTTCCAGCCGTGCACCAGAATTCTATTCGAAGATATTGCAAATTTAATAATATAAAATCCACTTTAGTTCGTATTTATATGAAAGGTTTCATTTTTGAAAAATATGTATCGTTTCACAGTGTTTTATATTTTATATATTTTACAATGGCGAACAACTTCAAAACTGAATTTTTTTTACTTCCTACATAAGAAAATGTGTTGATTTATAAGTAAACGAATTTCAAGCCGTGCACCAGAATTCTATTCGAAGATATTGCAAATTTTATAATAGCACATCCACTTTACCTCGTATTTATAAAAAAGGTTTCATTGGTGAAAAATGTGTATCGTTTCACTGTATTTTATATTTTAAATGTTTTCTAACGACGAACAACTTCAAAACAGAATTTGTTTCACTTCCTACATAATTAAATGGGCTGATTTATAATTTCCAATTTCCAGCCGTGCAACAGAATTCTCTTCGAAGATATTGCAAATTTTATAATATCACATCCATTTTACCTCGTATTTATAACAAAGGTTTCATTGTTGAAAAATGTGTATCGTTTCACTGTGTTTTATATTTTATATATTTTACCATGGCGAACAACTTCAAAACCGATTTTTTTTTTACTTCCTACATAAGAAAATGTCCTGATTTATAAGTAAACGAATTTCAAGCCGTGCTCCAGAATTCTATTCGAAGATATTGCAAATTTTATAATATCACAACTCCTTTACCTCTTATTTTTAACAAAGGATTCATTGTTGGAACAGAGTACATCGTTTCACTGTATTTTATACTTTAAATATTTTACAAAGTCGAACAACTACAAAACCGAATTATTTTTATTTCCTACATAAGAAAATATGCTTATTTACAAGTAAACGAATTTCCAGCCGTGCACCAGAATTCCATTCGAAGATATTGCTAATTTTATAATATCAGATCTTCGTTACACCGTATTTATAACAAAGGTTTCATTGTTGAAACTAACTAGATAGTTTCTCTGTATTTTATGTTTTAAATATTTTACAAAGGCGAAAAAATTCAAAACCGAATTTTTTTTACTTCGTACATAACAAAATGTGCTGATTTATAAGTAAACGAATTTCCAGCCGTGCACCAGAATTCTGTTCGAAAATATTGCAAAATTTATAATATCACATCCATTTTACCTCGTATTTATAACAAAGGTTTCATTGTTGAAAAATGTGTATCGTTTCACTGTGTTTTATATTTTATATATTTTATAATGGCGAACAACTTCAAAACCGAAATTTTTTTACATCCTACATAAGAAAATGTGCTTATTTATAAGTAAACGAATTTTCAGCCGTGCACAAGAATTCTATTCGAAGACATCGCAAATTTTATAATATCACAAATCCTTTATCTCTCATTTTTAACAAAGGTTTCATTTTTGTAACAGAGTACATCGTTTCGCTGTGTTTTATATTTTATATATTTTACAATGGCGAACAACTTCAAAACCGAATTTTTTTTACTTCCTACATAAGAAAATGTGTTGATTTATAAGTAAACAAATTTCAAGCCGTGCACCAGAATTCCATTCGAAAATATTGCAAATTTATAATATCACAACTCCTTTATCTCTCATTTTTAACAAAGGTTTCATTGTTGAAAAATGTGTATCGTTTCACTGTGTTTTATATTTTATATATTTTACAATGGCGAACAACATCAAAACCGAATTTTTTTACTTCCTACATAAGAAAATGTGCTGATTTATAAGTAAACGAATTTCCAGCCGTGCAACAGAATTCCATTCGAAAATATTGCAAATTTTATAATATCACAACTCCTTTATCTCTCATTTTTAACAAAGGTTTCATTGTTGAAAAATGCATATCGTTTCACTGTGTTTTATATTTTATATATTTTACAATGGCGAACAACTTCAAAACTGAATTTTTTTTACTTCCTACATAAGAAAATGTGTTGATTTATAAGTAAACGAATTTCAAGCCGTGCACCAGAATTCTATTCGAAGATATTGCAAATTTTATAATAGCACATCCACTTTACCTCGTATTTATAAAAAAGGTTTCATTGGTGAAAAATGTGTATCGTTTCACTGTATTTTATATTTTAAATGTTTTCTAACGACGAACAACTTCAAAACAGAATTTGTTTCACTTCCTACATAATTAAATGGGCTGATTTATAATTTCCAATTTCCAGCCGTGCAACAGAATTCTCTTCGAAGATATTGCAAATTTTATAATATCACATCCATTTTACCTCGTATTTATAACAAAGGTTTCATTGTTGAAAAATGTGTATCGTTTCACTGTGTTTTATATTTTATATATTTTACCATGGCGAACAACTTCAAAACCGATTTTTTTTTTACTTCCTACATAAGAAAATGTCCTGATTTATAAGTAAACGAATTTCAAGCCGTGCTCCAGAATTCTATTCGAAGATATTGCAAATTTTATAATATCACAACTCCTTTACCTCTTATTTTTAACAAAGGATTCATTGTTGGAACAGAGTACATCGTTTCACTGTATTTTATACTTTAAATATTTTACAAAGTCGAACAACTACAAAACCGAATTATTTTTATTTCCTACATAAGAAAATATGCTTATTTACAAGTAAACGAATTTCCAGCCGTGCACCAGAATTCCATTCGAAGATATTGCTAATTTTATAATATCAGATCTTCGTTACACCGTATTTATAACAAAGGTTTCATTGTTGAAACTAACTAGATAGTTTCTCTGTATTTTATGTTTTAAATATTTTACAAAGGCGAAAAAATTCAAAACCGAATTTTTTTTACTTCGTACATAACAAAATGTGCTGATTTATAAGTAAACGAATTTCCAGCCGTGCACCAGAATTCTGTTCGAAGATATTGCAAAATTTATAATATCACATCCATTTTACCTCGTATTTATAACAAAGGTTTCATTGTTGAAAAATGTGTATCGTTTCACTGTGTTTTATATTTTATATATTTTATAATGGCGAACAACTTCAAAACCGAAATTTTTTTACATCCTACATAAGAAAATGTGCTTATTTATAAGTAAACGAATTTTCAGCCGTGCACAAGAATTCTATTCGAAGACATCGCAAATTTTATAATATCACAAATCCTTTATCTCTCATTTTTAACAAAGGTTTCATTTTTGTAACAGAGTACATCGTTTCGCTGTGTTTTATATTTTATATATTTTACAATGGCGAACAACTTCAAAACCGAATTTTTTTTACTTCCTACATAAGAAAATGTGTTGATTTATAAGTAAACAAATTTCAAGCCGTGCACCAGAATTCCATTCGAAAATATTGCAAATTTATAATATCACAACTCCTTTATCTCTCATTTTTAACAAAGGTTTCATTGTTGAAAAATGTGTATCGTTTCACTGTGTTTTATATTTTATATATTTTACAATGGCGAACAACATCAAAACCGAATTTTTTTACTTCCTACATAAGAAAATGTGCTGATTTATAAGTAAACGAATTTCCAGCCGTGCAACAGAATTCCATTCGAAAATATTGCAAATTTTATAATATCACAACTCCTTTATCTCTCATTTTTAACAAAGGTTTCATTGTTGAAAAATGCATATCGTTTCACTGTGTTTTATATTTTATATATTTTACAATGGCGAACAACTTCAAAACCGAATTTTTTTTACTTCCTACATAAGAAAATGTGTTGATTTATAAGTAAACAAATTTCAAGCCGTGCACCAGAATTCCATTCGAAAATATTGCAAATTTTATAATATCACAACTCCTTTATCTCTCATTTTTAACAAAGGTTTCATTGTTGAAAAATGCATATCGTTTCACTGTGTTTTATATTTTATATATTTTACAATGGCGAACAACTTCAAAACCGAATTTTTTTTACTTCCTACATAAGAAAATGTGCCTATTTATAAGTAAACGAATTTCCAGCCGTGCACCAGAATTCTATTCGAAGACATTGCTAATTTTATAATATCAGATCTTCTTTAGCTCGTATTAATAACAAAGGTTTCTTTGTTGAAAAATGCATATCGTTTCACTGTATTTTATATTTTAAATATTTTACAAAAGCGAACAACTTAAAAACCGAATTTTTTTTGCTTCCTACATAAGGAAATATGATGATTTATAAGTAAACGAATTTCCAGCCGTGCACCAGAATTCTATTCGAAGATATTGCAAATTTTATAATATAAAATCCACTTTACCTAGAATTTATATGAAAGGTTTCATTGTTGAAGAATGTATATCCTTTCGCTGTGTTTTATATTTTATATATTTTACAATGGCGAGCAATTTCAAAACCAAATTTTTTTACTTCGTACATAAGAAAATGTGATGATTTATAAGTAAATGAATTTCCAGCGATGCACAAGATAAATTTTCGCAGATATTGCTAGTTTTATAATATCAGATATTCTTTAACTCTTATTAATAACAAAGATTTCATTGTTTCAAAATGTATATCGTTTCACTTAGTTTTATAATTTAAATTTTTTGTAAAGTCGAACAACTTTAAAACAGATTTCTTTTTAATTCGTGCATAAGTAAATGTGCTGATTTCTAAGAAAACCAATTTACAGCCTTGCACCAGAATTCTATTCGAAGATATTGCAAATTTTATAATATCACAACTCCTTTACCTCTCATTTTTAACAAAGGCTTCATTGCTGAAACAGACTAGATTGTTTCACTGTATTTTATGTTTAAATATTTTATAAAGGCGAACAAATTCAAAACCGAATTTTATTTACTTCGTACTTAAGAAAATGAACTGATTTATAAGTAAACGAATTTCTAGCCGTGCACCAGATATATTTTCGAAGACATTGCTACATTTTTAATATCAGATCTTCTTTACCTCGTATTTATAACAAAGGTTTCATTGTTGAAAAATGTGCATCGTTTCACTGTGTTTTATATTTTATATATTTTACAAAGTCGAACAACTACAAAACCGAATTATTTTTATTTCCTACATAAGAAAATATGCTTATTTACAAGTAAACGAATTTCCAGCCGTGCACCGGAATTCCATTCGAAGATATTGCTAATTTTATAATATCAGATCTTCTTTAGCTCGTATTAATAACAAAGGTTTCTTTGTTGAAAAATGCATATCGTTTCACTGTATTTTATATTTTAAATATTTTACAAAAGCGAACAACTTAAAAACCGAATTTTTTTTGCTTCCTACATAAGGAAATATGATGATTTATAAGTAAACGAATTTCCAGCCGTGCACCAGAATTCTATTCGAAGATATTGCAAATTTTATAATATAAAATCCACTTTACCTAGAATTTATATGAAAGGTTTCATTGTTGAAGAATGTATATCCTTTCGCTGTGTTTTATATTTTATATATTTTACAATGGCGAGCAATTTCAAAACCAAATTTTTTTACTTCGTACATAAGAAAATGTGATGATTTATAAGTAAATGAATTTCCAGCGATGCACAAGATAAATTTTCGCAGATATTGCTAGTTTTATAATATCAGATATTCTTTAACTCTTATTAATAACAAAGATTTCATTGTTTCAAAATGTATATCGTTTCACTTAGTTTTATAATTTAAATTTTTTGTAAAGTCGAACAACTTTAAAACAGATTTCTTTTTAATTCGTGCATAAGTAAATGTGCTGATTTCTAAGAAAACCAATTTACAGCCTTGCACCAGAATTCTATTCGAAGATATTGCAAATTTTATAATATCACAACTCCTTTACCTCTCATTTTTAACAAAGGCTTCATTGCTGAAACAGACTAGATTGTTTCACTGTATTTTATGTTTAAATATTTTATAAAGGCGAACAAATTCAAAACCGAATTTTATTTACTTCGTACTTAAGAAAATGAACTGATTTATAAGTAAACGAATTTCTAGCCGTGCACCAGATATATTTTCGAAGACATTGCTACATTTATAATATCAGATCTTCTTTACCTCGTATTTATAACAAAGGTTTCATTGTTGAAAAATGTGCATCGTTTCACTGTGTTTTATATTTTATATATTTTACAAAGTCGAACAACTACAAAACCGAATTATTTTTATTTCCTACATAAGAAAATATGCTTATTTACAAGTAAACGAATTTCCAGCCGTGCACCGGAATTCCATTCGAAGATATTGCTAATTTTATAATATCAGATCTTCGTTATACCGTATTTATAACAAAGGTTTCATTGTTGAAACTAACTAGATAGTTTCTCTGTATTTTATGTTTTAAATATTTTACAAAGGCGAACAAATTCAAAACCGAATTTTTTTTACTTCGTACATAACAAAATGTGCTGATTTATAAGTAAACGAATTTCCAGCCGTGCACCAGAATTCTATTCGAAGATATTGCAAATTTTATAATAGCACATCCACTTTACCTCGTATTTATAAAAATGGTTTCATTGGTGAAAAATGTGTATCGTTTCACTGTATTTTATATTTTAAATATTTTTTACGGCGAACAACTTCAAAACAGAATTTTTTTCACTTCCTACATAAGTAAATGGGCTGATTTATAAGTATCCAATTTCCAGCCGTGCAACAGAATTCTGTTCGAAGATATTGCAAATTTTATAATATCCCATTCATTTTACCTCGTATTTATAACAAAGGTTTCATTGTTGAAAAATGTGTATCGTTTCACTGTGTTTTATATTTTATATATTTTACAATGGCGAACAACATCAAAACCGAATTTTTTTTACTTCCTACATAAGAAAATGTGCTGATTTATAAGTAATCGAATTTCCAGCCGTGCACCAGAATTCCATTCGAAAATATTGCAAATTTTATAATATCACAACTCCTTTATCTCTCATTTTTAACAAAGGTTTCATTGTTGAAAAATGCATATCGTTTCACTGTGTTTTATATTTTATATATTTTACAATGGCGAACAACTTCAAAACCGATTTTTTTTTTACTTCCTACATAAGAAAATGTGTTGATTTATAAGTAAACGAATTTCAAGCCGTGCACCAGAATTCTATTCGAAGATATTGCAAATTTTATAATATCACAACTCCTCTAGGTCTCATTTTTAACAAAGGTTTCATTGTTGAAAAAGACTAGATTGTTTCACTGTATTTTATGTTTAAATATTTTATAAAGGCGAAAAACTTCAAAACCGAATTTTATTTACTTCGTACTTAAGAAAATGAACTGATTTATAAGTAAACGAATTTCCAGCCGTGCACCAGAATACCATTCGAAAATATTGCAAATTTTATAATATCACAACTCCTTTATCTCTCATTTTTAACAAAGGTTTCATTGTTGAAAAATGCATATCGTTTCACTGTGTTTTATATTTTAAATATTTTACAATGGCGAACAACTTCAAAACCGAATTTTTTTTGCTTCCTACATAAGGAAATATGATGATTTATAAGTAAACGAATTTTCAGCCGTGCACCAGAATTCTATTCGAAGACATTGCAAATTATATAATATCACAACTCCTTTATCTCTCATTTTTAACAAATGTTTCATTGTTGGAACAGAGTACATCGTTTCGCTGTGTTTTATATTTTATATATTTTACAATGGCGAACAACTTCAAAACCGAATTTTATTTTACTTCCTACATAAGAAAATGTATTGATTTATAAGTAAACGAATTTCCAGCCGTGCACCAGAATACCATTCGAAAATATTGCAAATTTTATAATATCACAACTCCTTTATCTCTCATTTTTAACAAATGTTTCATTGTTGGAACAGAGTACATCATTTCGCTGTGTCTTATATTTTATATATTTTACAATGGCGAACAACTTCAAAACCGAAATTTTTTTACTTCCTACATAAGAAAATGTGCTTATTTATAAGTAAACGAATTTCCAGCCGTGCACCAGAATTCTATTCGAAGACATTGCGAAATTTATAATATCACAACTCCTTTATCTCTCATTTTTAACAAAGTTTTCATTTTTGGAACAGAGTACATCATTTTTCTGTGTTTTATATTTTATATATTTTACAATGGCGAACAACTTCAAAACCGAATTTTTTTTACTTCGTACATAAGAAAATGTACGAATGATTTATAAGTAAACGAATTTCCAGCCGTGCACCAGAATATTATTCGAAGATATTGCTAATTTTATAATATCAGATCTTCTTTAGCTCGTATTAATAACAAAGGTTTCTTTGTTGAAAAATGCGTATCGTTTCACTGTATTTTATATTTTAAATATTTTACAATGGCGAACAACTTCAAAACCGAATTTTTTTTGCTTCCTACATAAGGAAATATGATGATTTATAAGTAAACGAATTTCCAGCCGTGCACCAGAATTCTATTCGAAGATATTGCAAATTTTATAATAGCACATCGACTTTACCTCGTATTTATAAGAAAGGTTTCATTGGTGAAAAATGTGTATCGTTTCACTGTGTTTTATATTTTATATATTTTACAATGGCGAACAACTTCAAAACCGATTTTTTTTTACTTCCTACATAAGAAAATGTGTTGATTTATAAGTAAACGAATTTCAAGCCGTGCACCAGAATTCTATTCGAAGATATTGCAAATTTTATAATATCACAACTCCTCTAGGTCTCATTTTTAACAAAGGTTTCATTGTTGAAAAAGACTAGATTGTTTCACTGTATTTTATGTTTAAATATTTTATAAAGGCGAAAAACTTCAAAACCGAATTTTATTTACTTCGTACTTAAGAAAATGAACTGATTTATAAGTAAACGAATTTCCAGCCGTGCACCAGAATACCATTCGAAAATATTGCAAATTTTATAATATCACAACTCCTTTATCTCTCATTTTTAACAAATGTTTCATTGTTGGAACAGAGTACATCATTTCGCTGTGTCTTATATTTTATATATTTTACAATGGCGAACAACTTCAAAACCGAAATTTTTTTACTTCCTACATAAGAAAATGTGCTTATTTATAAGTAAACGAATTTCCAGCCGTGCACCAGAATTCTATTCGAAGACATTGCGAAATTTATAATATCACAACTCCTTTATCTCTCATTTTTAACAAAGTTTTCATTTTTGGAACAGAGTACATCATTTTTCTGTGTTTTATATTTTATATATTTTACAATGGCGAACAACTTCAAAACCGAATTTTTTTTACTTCGTACATAAGAAAATGTACGAATGATTTATAAGTAAACGAATTTCCAGCCGTGCACCAGAATATTATTCGAAGACATTGCTAATTTTATAATATCAGATCTTCTTTAGCTCGTATTAATAACAAAGGTTTCTTTGTTGAAAAATGCGTATCGTTTCACTGTATTTTATATTTTAAATATTTTACAATGGCGAACAACTTCAAAACCGAATTTTTTTTGCTTCCTACATAAGGAAATATGATGATTTATAAGTAAACGAATTTCCAGCCGTGCACCAGAATTCTATTCGAAGATATTGCAAATTTTATAATAGCACATCGACTTTACCTCGTATTTATAAGAAAGGTTTCATTGGTGAAAAATGTGTATCGTTTCACTGTGTTTTATATTTTATATATTTTACAATGGCGAACAACTTCAAAACCGATTTTTTTTTACTTCCTACATAAGAAAATGTGTTGATTTATAAGTAAACGAATTTCAAGCCGTGCACCAGAATTCTATTCGAAGATATTGCAAATTTTATAATATCACAACTCCTCTAGGTCTCATTTTTAACAAAGGTTTCATTGTTGAAAAAGACTAGATTGTTTCACTGTATTTTATGTTTAAATATTTTATAAAGGCGAAAAACTTCAAAACCCAATTTTATTTACTTCGTACTTAAGAAAATGAACTGATTTATAAGTAAACGAATTTCCAGCCGTGCACCAGAATACCATTCGAAAATATTGCAAATTTTATAATATCACAACTCCTTTATCTCTCATTTTTAACAAAGGTTTCATTGTTGAAAAATGCATATCGTTTCACTGTGTTTTATATTTTAAATATTTTACAATGGCGAACAACTTCAAAACCGAATTTTTTTTGCTTCCTACATAAGGAAATATGATGATTTATAAGTAAACGAATTTCCAGCCGTGCACCAGATATATTTTCGAAGACATTGCTACTTTTATAATATCAGATCTTCTTTACCTCGTATTTATAACAAAGGTTTCATTGTTGAAAAATGTGCATCGTTTCACGGTGTTTTATATTTTATATATTTTATAATGGCAAACAACTTCAAAACCGAATTTTTTTTACATCCTACATAAGAAAATGTGCTTATTTGTAAGTAAACGAATTTTCAGCCGTGCACCAGAATTCTATTCGAAGACATTGCAAATTATATAATATCACAACTCCTTTATCTCTCATTTTTAACAAATGTTTCATTGTTGGAACAGAGTACATCGTTTCGCTGTGTTTTATATTTTATATATTTTACAATGGCGAACAACTTCAAAACCGAATTTTATTTTACTTCCTACATAAGAAAATTTATTGATTTATAAGTAAACGAATTTCCAGCCGTGCACCAGAATACCATTCGAAAATATTGCAAATTTTATAATATCACAACTCCTTTATCTCTCATTTTTAACAAATGTTTCATTGTTGGAACAGAGTACATCATTTCGCTGTGTCTTATATTTTATATATTTTACAATGGCGAACAACTTCAAAACCGAAATTTTTTTACTTCATACATAAGAAAATGTGCTTATTTATAAGTAAACGAATTTCCAGCCGTGCACCAGAATTCTATTCGAAGACATTGCGAAATTTATAATATCACAACTCCTTTATCTCTCATTTTTAACAAAGTTTTCATTTTTGGAACAGAGTACGTCATTTTTCTGTGTTTTATATTTTATATATTTTACAATGGCGAACAACTTCAAAACCGAATTTTTTTTACTTCGTACATAAGAAAATGTACGAATGATTTATAAGTAAACGAATTTCCAGCCGTGCACCAGAATATTATTCGAAGATATTGCTAATTTTATAATATCAGATCTTCTTTAGCTCGTATTAATAACAAAGGTTTCTTTGTTGAAAAATGCGTATCGTTTCACTGTATTTTATATTTTAAATATTTTACAATGGCGAACAACTTCAAAACCGAATTTTTTTTGCTTCCTACATAAGGAAATATGATGATTTATAAGTAAACGAATTTCCAGCCGTGCACCAGAATTCTATTCGAAGATATTGCAAATTTTATAATAGCACATCGACTTTACCTCGTATTTATAAGAAAGGTTTCATTGGTGAAAAATGTGTATCGTTTCACTGTGTTTTATATTTTATATATTTTACAATGGCGAACAACATCAAAACCGAATTTTTTTACTTCCTACATAAGAAAATGTGCTGATTTATAAGTAAACGAATTTCCAGCCGTGCACCAGAATTCCATTCGAAAATATTGCAAATTTTATAATATCACAACTCCTTTATCTCTCATTTTTAACAAAGGTTTCATTGTTGAAAAATGCATATCGTTTCACTGTGTTTTATATTTTATATATTTTACAATGGCGAACAACTTCAAAACCGAATTTTTTTTTACTTCCTACATAAGAAAATGTGTTGATTTATAAGTAAACAAATTTCAAGCCGTGCACCAGAATTCTATTCGAAGATATTGCAAATTTTATAATATCACAACTCCTTTACCTCTCATTTTTAACAAAGGTTTAATTGTTGAAAAAGACTAGATTGTTTCACTGTATTTTATGTTTAAATATTTTATAAAGGCGAAAAACTTCAAAACCGAATTTTATTTACTTCGTACTTAAGAAAATGAACTGATTTATAAGTAAACGAATTTCCAGCCGTGCACCAGAATACCATTCGAAAATATTGCAAATTTTATAATATCACAACTCCTTTATCTCTCATTTTTAACAAATGTTTCATTGTTGGAACAGAGTACATCATTTCGCTGTGTCTTATATTTTATATATTTTACAATGGCGATCAACTTCAAAACCGAAATTTTTTTACTTCCTACATAAGAAAATGTGCTTATTTATAAGTAAACGAATTTCCAGCCGTGCACCAGAATTGTATTCGAAGATATTGCTAATTTTATAATATCAGATCTTCTTTAGCTCGTATTAATAACAAAGGTTTCTTTGTTGAAAAATGCATATCGTTTCACTGTATTTTATATTTTAAATATTTTACAATGGCGAACAACTTCAAAACCGAATTTTTTTTGCTTCCTACATAAGGAAATATGATGATTTATAAGTAAACGAATTTCCAGCCGTGCACCAGAATTCTATTCGAAGATCTTGCAAATTTTATAATAGCACATCCACTTTACCTCTTATTTATAAAAAAGGTTTCATTGGTGAAAAATGTGTATCGTTTCACTGTGTTTTATATTTTATATATTTTACAATGGCGAACAACATCAAAACAGATTTTTTTTTACTTCCTACATACGAAAATGTGCTTATTTATAAGTAAACGAATTTCGAGCCGTGCACCAGAATTTTATTCGAAGATCTTGCAAATTTTATAATAGCACATCCACTTTACCTCTTATTTATAAAAAAGGTTTCTTTGTTGAAAAATGCATATCGTTTCACTGTATTTTATATTTTAAATATTTTACAAAGGCGAACAACTTAAAAACCGAATTTTGATGATTTATAAGTAAACAAATTTCCAGCCGTGCACCAGAATTCTATTCGAAGATATTGCAAATTTTATAATATAAAATCCACTTTACCTAGTATTTATATGAAAGGTTTCATTGTTGAAAAATGTATATCCTTTCGCTGTGTTTTATATTTTATATATTTTACAAAAGCGAACAACTTCAAAACCGAATTTTTTTACTTCCTACATAAGAAAATGTGCTTATTTATAAGTAAACGAATTTCCAGCCGTGCACCAGAATTTTATTCGAAGATCTTGCAAATTTTATAATAGCACATCCACTTTACCTCTTATTTATAAAAAAGGTTTCTTTGTTGAAAAATGCATATCGTTTCACTGTATTTTATATTTTAAATATTTTACAATGGCGAACAACTTTAAAACCGAAATTTTTTTACTTCCTACATAAGGAAATATGATGATTTATAAGTAAACGAATTTCCAGCCGTGCACCAGAATTCTATTCGAAGATCTTGCAAATTTTATAATAGCACATCCACTTTACCTCTTATTTATAAAAAGGTTTCATTGGTGAAAAATGTGTGTCGTTTCACTGTATTTTATATTTTAAATATTTTCAAACGGCGAACAACTTCAAAACAGAATTTTTTTCACTTCCTACATAAGTAAATGTGCTGATTTATAAGTATCCAATTTCCAGCCGTGCAACAGTATTCTGTTCGAAGATATTGCAAATTTTATAATATCACATCCATTTTACCTCTTTTTTATAACAAAGGTTTCATTGTTGAAAAATGTGTATCGTTTCACTGTGTTTTATATTTTATATATTTTACAATGGCGAACAACATCAAAACCGAATTTTTTTTACTTCCTACATAAGAAAATGTGCTGATTTATAAGTAAACGAATTTCCAACCGTGCACCAGAATTCCATTCGAAAATATTGCAAATTTTATAATATCACAACTCCTTTATCTCTCAATTTTAACAAATGATTCATTGTTGGAACAGAATACATCATTTCGCTGCGTTTTATATTTTATATATTTTAAAATGGCGAACAACTTCAAAACCGAAATTTTTTTACTTCCTACATAAGAAAATGTGCTTATTTATATGTAAACGAATTTCCAGCCGTGCACCAGAATTCTATTCGAAGACATTGCTAATTTTATAATATCAGATCTTCTTTAGCTCGTATTAATAACAAAGGTTTCTTTGTAGAAAAATGCATATCGTTTCACTGTATTTTATATTTTAAATATTTTACAAAAGCGAACAACTTCAAAACCGAATTTTTTTTACTTCGTACATAAGAAAATGTACGAATGATTTATAAGTAAACGAATTTCCATCCGTGCACCAGAATATTATTCGAAGATATTGCTAATTTTATCATATCATATCTTCTTTAGCTCGTATTAATAACAAAGGTTTCTTTGTTGAAAAATGCGTATCGTTTCACTGTATTTTATATTTTAAATATTTTACAATGGCGAACAACTTCAAAACCGAATTTTTTTTGCTTCCTACATAAGGAAATATGATGATTTATAAGTAAACGAATTTCCAGCCGTGCACCAGAATTCTATTCGAAGATATTGCAAATTTTATAATAGCACATCCACTTTACCTCGTATTTAAAAAAAGGTTTCATTGGTGAAAAATGTGTATCGTTTCACTGTATTTTATATTTTAAATATTTTCTAACGGCGAACAACTTCAAAACAGAATTTTTTTCACTTCCAACATAAGTAAATGGGCTGATTTATAAGTATCCAATTTCCAGCCGTGCAACAGTATTCTGTTCGAAGGTATTGCAAATTTTATAATATCACATCCATTTTACCTCGTTTTTATAACAAAGGTTTCATTGTTGAAAAATGTGTATCGTTTCACTGTGTTTTATATTTTATATATTTTACAATGGCGAACAACATCAAAACCGAATTTTTTTTACTTCCTTTATAAGAAAATGTGCTGATTTATAACTAAACGAATTTCCAGCCGTGCACCAGAATTCTATTCGAAGACATTGCAAATTTTATAATATCACAACTCCTTTATCTCTCGTTTTTAACAAAGGTTTCATTGTTGGAACAGAGTACATCATTTCGCTGTGTTTTATATTTTATATATTTTACAATGGCGAACAACTTCAAAACCAAATTTTTTTTACTTCGTACATAAGAAAATGTACGAATGATTTATAAGTAAACGAATTCCCCCCCGTGCACTAGAATTCTATTCGAAGATATTGCAAATTTTATAATATCACATCTCCTTTATCTCTTATTAATAACAAAAGTTTCATTGTTGAAAAATGCATATCGTTTCACTGTGTTTTATATTTTATATATTTTACAATGGCGAGCAATTTCAAAACCAAATTTTTTACCTCGTACATAAGAAAATGTGCTGATTTATAAGTAAATGAACTTTCAGCGATGCACAAGATATATTTTCGCAAATATTTCTAGTTTTATAATATCAGATATTCTTTAACTCTTATTAATAACAAAGATTTCATCGTTACAAAATGTATATCGTTTCACTTAGTTTTATAATTTAAATTTTTTACAAAGTCGAACAACTTTAAAACAGAATTTTTTTTACTTCGTGCATAAGTAAATGTGCTGATTTCTAAGAAATCCAATTTACAGCCTTGCACCAGAATTCTATTCAAAGATATTGCTATATTTAAAATATCAGATATTCTTTACATCGTATTTATAACAAACGTTTCATTGTTGAAACAGAGTAGATTGTTTCACTGTAGATTGTTTCACAACTTCAAAACCGATTTTTTTTTACTTCCTACATAAGAAGATAATTCGAAGATATTGCTAATTTTATAATATCAGATCTTCTTTAAACCGTGTTTATAACAAAGGTTTCTTTGTTGAAAAATGCGTATCGTTTCACTGTATTTTATATGTTATATATTTTACAATGGCGAACAACATCAAAACCGAAATTTTTTTACTTCCTACATAAGAAAATGTGCTGATTTATAAGTAAACGAATTTCCATCCGTGCACCAGAATTCCATTCGAAAATATTGCAAATTTTATAATATCACATGCACTTTACCTCGTATTTATAAGAAAGGTTTCATTGTTGAAAAATGTATATCGTTTTGCTGTGTTTTATATTTTATATATTTTACAATGGCGAACAACTTCAAAACCGAAATTTTTTTACTTCGTACATAAGAAAATGTCCTGATTTATAAGTAAACGAATTTCCCGCCGTGCACTAGAATTCTATTCGAAGATATTGCAAATTTTATAATATCACATCTCCTTGACCTCTTATTTTTAACAAAGGTTTCATTGTTGAAACAGAATAGATGGTTTCACTGTATTTTATGTTTAAATATTTTATAAAGGCGAACAACTTCAAAACCGAATTTTATTTACTTCGTACTTAAGAAAATGAACTGATTTATAAGTAAACGAATTTCCAGCCGTGCACCAGATATATTTTCGAAGACATTGCTACTTTTATAATATCAGATCTTCTTTACCTCGTATTTATAACAAAGGTTTCATTGTTGAAAAATGTGCATCGTTTCACTGTGTTTTATATTTTATATATTTTAGAATGGCGAACAACTTCAAAACCGAAATTTTTTTACATCCTACATAAGAAAATCTGCTTATTTATAAGTAAACGAATTTGTAGCCGTGCACCAGAATTCTATTCGAAGACATTGCAAATTTTATAATATCACAACTTCTTTATCTCTCATTTTTTACAAAGGTTTCATTGTTGGAACAGAGTACATCGTTTCGCTGTGTTTTATATTTTATATATTTTACAATGGCGAACAACTTCAAAACCGATTTTTTTTAACTTCCTACATAAGAAAATGTGCTGATTTATAAGTAAACGAATTTCCGGCCGTGCACCAGAATTCCATTCGAAGATATTGCTAATTTTATAATATCAGATCTTCTTTACACAGTATTTATGACAAAGGTTTCATTGTTGAAACAGACTAGATATTTTCTCTGTATTTTATGTTTTAAATATTTTACAAAGGCGAACAACTTCAAAACCGATTTTTTTTACTTCCTACATAAGAAAACGTGCTGATTTATAAGTAAACGAATTTCCAGTCGTGCACCAGAATTCTGTTCGAAGATATTGCAAATTTTATCATATCAAATCCATTTTACCTCGTATTTATAACAAAGGTTTCATTGTTGAAAAATGTGTATCGTTTCACTGTGTTTTATATTTTATATATTTTACAATGGCGAACAACTTCAAAACCGATTTTTTTTTACTTCCTACATAAGAAAATGTGTTGTTTTATAAGTAAACGAAATTCCAGCCGTGCACCAGAATTCTATTCGAAAATATTGCAAATTTTATAATAGCACATCCACTTTACCTCGTATTTAAAAAAAGGTTTCATTGGTGAAAAATGTGTATCGTTTCACTGTATTTTATATTTTAAATATTTTCTAACGGCGAACAACTTCAAAACAGAATTTTTTTCACTTCCTACATAAGAAAACGTGCTGATTTATAAGTAAACGAATTTCCAGTCGTGCACCAGAATTCTGTTCGAAGATATTGCAAATTTTATCATATCAAATCCATTTTACCTCGTATTTATAACAAAGGTTTCATTGTTGAAAAATGTGTATCGTTTCACTGTGTTTTATATTTTATATATTTTACAATGGCGAACAACTTCAAAACCGAATTTTTTTTACTTCCTACATAAGAAAATGTGCTGATTTATAAGTAAACGAATTTCCGGCCGTGCACCAGAATTCCATTCGAAGATATTGCTAATTTTATAATATCAGATCTTCTTTACACAGTATTTATGACAAAGGTTTCATTGTTGAAACAGACTAGATATTTTCTCTGTATTTTATGTTTTAAATATTTTACAAAGGCGAACAATTTCAAAACCGATTTTTTTTTACTTCCTACATAAAAAAACGTGCTGATTTATAAGTAAACGAATTTCCAGCCGTGCACCAGAATTCTGTTCGAAGATATTGCAAATTTTATCATATCAAATCCATTTTACCTCGTATTTATAACAAAGGTTTCATTGTTCAAAAATGTGCATCGTTTCACTGTGTTTTATATTTTATATATTTTATATTGGCGAACAACTTCAAAACCGAATTTTTTTTACATCCTACATAAGAAAATGTGCTTATTTATAAGTAAACGAATTTTCAGACGTGCACCAGAATTCTATTCGAAGACATTGCAAATTTTATAATATCACAACTCCTTTATCTCTCATTTTTAACAAAGGTTTCATTGTTGGAACAGAGTACATCATTTCGCTGTGTTTTATATTTTATATATTTTACAAGGCGAACAACTTCAAAACCGATTTTTTTTTACTTCCTAAATAAGAAAACGTGCTGATTTATAAGTAAACGAATTTCCAGCCGTGCACCAGAATTCTGTTCGAAGATATTGCAAATTTTATCATATCAAATCCATTTTACCTCGTATTTATAACAAAGGTTTCATTGTTGAAAAATGTGTATCGTTTCACTGTGTTTTATATTTTATATATTTTACAATGGCAAACAACTTCAAAACCGATTTTTTTTTACTTCCTACATAAGAAAATGTGTTGATTTATAAGTAAACGAATTTCCAGCCGTGCACCAGAATTCTATTCGAAGATATTGCAAATTTTATAATATCACATCTCCTTTATCTCTCATTTTTAACCAAGGTTTCATTGTTGAAACAGAATAGATCGTTTCACTGTATTTTATGTATTAAATATTTTTCAAAAGCGAAGAACTTCAAAACCGATTTTTTTTAACTTCCTACATAAGAAAATGTGTTGATTTATAAGTAAACGAATTTCAAGCCGTGCACCAGAATTCTATTCGAAGATATTGCAAATATTATAATATCACAACTCCTTTATCTCTCATTTTTAACAAAGGTTTCATTGTTTGAACAGAGTACATCATTTCGCTGTGTTTTATATTTTATATATTTTACAATGGCGAACAACTTCAAAACCGAATTTTTTTTACTTCCTACATAAGAAAATATGATGATTTATAAGTAAACGGATTTCCAGCCGTGTACCAGAATTCTATTCGAAGATATTGCAAATTTTATAATATAAAATCCACTTTACCTCGAATTTATATGAAAGATTTCATTGTTGAAAAATGTATATCGTTTCACTTAGTTTTATAATTTAAATTTTTTACAAAGTCGAACAACTTTAAAACAGAATTTTTTTTACTTCGTGCATAAGTAAATGTGCTGATTTCTAAGAAATCCAATTTACAGCCTTGCACCAGAATTCTATTCAAAGATATTGCTATATTTAAAATATCAGATATTCTTTACATCGTATTTATAACAAACGTTTCATTGTTGAAACAGAGTAGATTGTTTCACTGTAGATTGTTTCACAACTTCAAAACCGATTTTTTTTTACTTCCTACATAAGAAGATAATTCGAAGATATTGCTAATTTTATAATATCACATCTTCTTTAAACCGTGTTTATAACAAAGGTTTCTTTGTTGAAAAATGCGTATCGTTTCACTGTATTTTATATGTTATATATTTTACAATGGCGAACAACATCAAAACCGAAATTTTTTTACTTCCTACATAAGAAAATGTGCTGATTTATAAGTAAACGAATTTCCATCCGTGCACCAGAATTCCATTCGAAAATATTGCAAATTTTATAATATCACATGCACTTTACCTCGTATTTATAAGAAAGGTTTCATTGTTGAAAAATGTATATCGTTTTGCTGTGTTTTATATTTTATATATTTTACAATGGCGAACAACTTCAAAACCGAAATTTTTTTACTTCGTACATAAGAAAATGTCCTGATTTATAAGTAAACGAATTTCCCGCCGTGCACTAGAATTCTATTCGAAGATATTGCAAATTTTATAATATCACATCTCCTTGACCTCTTATTTTTAACAAAGGTTTCATTGTTGAAACAGAATAGATGGTTTCACTGTATTTTATGTTTTAAATATTTTACAATGGCGAACAACTTCAAAACCGATTTTTTTTTACTTCCTACATAAGAAAATGTGCTGATTTATATGTAAACGAATTTCCAGCCGTGCACCAGAATTCTATTCGAAGATATTGCAAATTTTATAATATCAGATCTTCTTTAGCTCGTATTAATAACAAAGGTTTCTTTGTTGAAAAATGCATATCGTTTCACTGTATTTTATATTTTAAATATTTTACAAAAGCGAACAACTTAAAAACCGAATTTTTTTTGCTTCCTACATAAGGAAATATGATGATTTATAAGTAAACGAATTTCCAGCCGTGCACCAGAATTCTATTCGAAGATATTGCAAATTTTATAATATAAAATCCACTTTACCTCGAATTTATATGAAAGGTTTCATTGTTGAAAAATGTATATCCTTTCGCTGTGTTTTATATTTTATATATTTTACAATGTCGAGCAACTTCAAAACCGAATTTTTTTTACTTCCTACATAAGAAAATGTGCTGTTTTATAAGTAAACGAATTTCCAGCCGTGTACCAGAATTCTATTCGAAGATATTGCAAATTTTATAATATCACATCTCCTTGACCTCTTATTTTTAACAAAGGTTTCATTGTTGAAACAGAATAGATGGTTTCACTGTATTTTATGTTTAAATATTTTATAAAGGCGAACAACTTCAAAACCGAATTTTATTTACTTCGTACTTAAGAAAATGAACTGATTTATAAGTAAACGAATTTCCAGCCGTGCACCAGATATATTTTCGAAGACATTGCTACTTTTATAATATCAGATCTTCTTTACCTCGTATTTATAACAAAGGTTTCATTGTTGAAAAATGTGCATCGTTTCACTGTGTTTTATATTTTATATATTTTAGAATGGCGAACAACTTCAAAACCGAAATTTTTTTACATCCTACATAAGAAAATCTGCTTATTTATAAGTAAACGAATTTGTAGCCGTGCACCAGAATTCTATTCGAAGACATTGCAAATTTTATAATATCACAACTTCTTTATCTCTCATTTTTTACAAAGGTTTCATTGTTGGAACAGAGTACATCGTTTCGCTGTGTTTTATATTTTATATATTTTACAATGGCGAACAACTTCAAAACCGATTTTTTTTAACTTCCTACATAAGAAAATGTGCTGATTTATAAGTAAACGAATTTCCGGCCGTGCACCAGAATTCCATTCGAAGATATTGCTAATTTTATAATATCAGATCTTCTTTACACAGTATTTATGACAAAGGTTTCATTGTTGAAACAGACTAGATATTTTCTCTGTATTTTATGTTTTAAATATTTTACAAAGGCGAACAACTTCAAAACCGATTTTTTTTACTTCCTACATAAGAAAACGTGCTGATTTATAAGTAAACGAATTTCCAGTCGTGCACCAGAATTCTGTTCGAAGATATTGCAAATTTTATCATATCAAATCCATTTTACCTCGTATTTATAACAAAGGTTTCATTGTTGAAAAATGTGTATCGTTTCACTGTGTTTTATATTTTATATATTTTACAATGGCGAACAACTTCAAAACCGATTTTTTTTTACTTCCTACATAAGAAAATGTGTTGTTTTATAAGTAAACGAAATTCCAGCCGTGCACCAGAATTCTATTCGAAAATATTGCAAATTTTATAATAGCACATCCACTTTACCTCGTATTTAAAAAAAGGTTTCATTGGTGAAAAATGTGTATCGTTTCACTGTATTTTATATTTTAAATATTTTCTAACGGCGAACAACTTCAAAACAGAATTTTTTTCACTTCCTACATAAGAAAACGTGCTGATTTATAAGTAAACGAATTTCCAGTCGTGCACCAGAATTCTGTTCGAAGATATTGCAAATTTTATCATATCAAATCCATTTTACCTCGTATTTATAACAAAGGTTTCATTGTTGAAAAATGTGTATCGTTTCACTGTGTTTTATATTTTATATATTTTACAATGGCGAACAACTTCAAAACCGAATTTTTTTTACTTCCTACATAAGAAAATGTGCTGATTTATAAGTAAACGAATTTCCGGCCGTGCACCAGAATTCCATTCGAAGATATTGCTAATTTTATAATATCAGATCTTCTTTACACAGTATTTATGACAAAGGTTTCATTGTTGAAACAGACTAGATATTTTCTCTGTATTTTATGTTTTAAATATTTTACAAAGGCGAACAATTTCAAAACCGATTTTTTTTTACTTCCTACATAAAAAAACGTGCTGATTTATAAGTAAACGAATTTCCAGCCGTGCACCAGAATTCTGTTCGAAGATATTGCAAATTTTATCATATCAAATCCATTTTACCTCGTATTTATAACAAAGGTTTCATTGTTCAAAAATGTGCATCGTTTCACTGTGTTTTATATTTTATATATTTTATATTGGCGAACAACTTCAAAACCGAATTTTTTTTACATCCTACATAAGAAAATGTGCTTATTTATAAGTAAACGAATTTTCAGACGTGCACCAGAATTCTATTCGAAGACATTGCAAATTTTATAATATCACAACTCCTTTATCTCTCATTTTTAACAAAGGTTTCATTGTTGGAACAGAGTACATCATTTCGCTGTGTTTTATATTTTATATATTTTACAAGGCGAACAACTTCAAAACCGATTTTTTTTTACTTCCTAAATAAGAAAACGTGCTGATTTATAAGTAAACGAATTTCCAGCCGTGCACCAGAATTCTGTTCGAAGATATTGCAAATTTTATCATATCAAATCCATTTTACCTCGTATTTATAACAAAGGTTTCATTGTTGAAAAATGTGTATCGTTTCACTGTGTTTTATATTTTATATATTTTACAATGGCAAACAACTTCAAAACCGATTTTTTTTTACTTCCTACATAAGAAAATGTGTTGATTTATAAGTAAACGAATTTCCAGCCGTGCACCAGAATTCTATTCGAAGATATTGCAAATTTTATAATATCACATCTCCTTTATCTCTCATTTTTAACCAAGGTTTCATTGTTGAAACAGAATAGATCGTTTCACTGTATTTTATGTATTAAATATTTTTCAAAAGCGAAGAACTTCAAAACCGATTTTTTTTAACTTCCTACATAAGAAAATGTGTTGATTTATAAGTAAACGAATTTCAAGCCGTGCACCAGAATTCTATTCGAAGATATTGCAAATATTATAATATCACAACTCCTTTATCTCTCATTTTTAACAAAGGTTTCATTGTTTGAACAGAGTACATCATTTCGCTGTGTTTTATATTTTATATATTTTACAATGGCGAACAACTTCAAAACCGAATTTTTTTTACTTCCTACATAAGAAAATATGATGATTTATAAGTAAACGGATTTCCAGCCGTGTACCAGAATTCTATTCGAAGATATTGCAAATTTTATAATATAAAATCCACTTTACCTCGAATTTATATGAAAGATTTCATTGTTGAAAAATGTATATCGTTTCACTTAGTTTTATAATTTAAATTTTTTACAAAGTCGAACAACTTTAAAACAGAATTTTTTTTACTTCGTGCATAAGTAAATGTGCTGATTTCTAAGAAATCCAATTTACAGCCTTGCACCAGAATTCTATTCAAAGATATTGCTATATTTAAAATATCAGATATTCTTTACATCGTATTTATAACAAACGTTTCATTGTTGAAACAGAGTAGATTGTTTCACTGTAGATTGTTTCACAACTTCAAAACCGATTTTTTTTTACTTCCTACATAAGAAGATAATTCGAAGATATTGCTAATTTTATAATATCACATCTTCTTTAAACCGTGTTTATAACAAAGGTTTCTTTGTTGAAAAATGCGTATCGTTTCACTGTATTTTATATGTTATATATTTTACAATGGCGAACAACATCAAAACCGAAATTTTTTTACTTCCTACATAAGAAAATGTGCTGATTTATAAGTAAACGAATTTCCATCCGTGCACCAGAATTCCATTCGAAAATATTGCAAATTTTATAATATCACATGCACTTTACCTCGTATTTATAAGAAAGGTTTCATTGTTGAAAAATGTATATCGTTTTGCTGTGTTTTATATTTTATATATTTTACAATGGCGAACAACTTCAAAACCGAAATTTTTTTACTTCGTACATAAGAAAATGTCCTGATTTATAAGTAAACGAATTTCCCGCCGTGCACTAGAATTCTATTCGAAGATATTGCAAATTTTATAATATCACATCTCCTTGACCTCTTATTTTTAACAAAGGTTTCATTGTTGAAACAGAATAGATGGTTTCACTGTATTTTATGTTTTAAATATTTTACAATGGCGAACAACTTCAAAACCGATTTTTTTTTACTTCCTACATAAGAAAATGTGCTGATTTATATGTAAACGAATTTCCAGCCGTGCACCAGAATTCTATTCGAAGATATTGCAAATTTTATAATATCAGATCTTCTTTAGCTCGTATTAATAACAAAGGTTTCTTTGTTGAAAAATGCATATCGTTTCACTGTATTTTATATTTTAAATATTTTACAAAAGCGAACAACTTAAAAACCGAATTTTTTTTGCTTCCTACATAAGGAAATATGATGATTTATAAGTAAACGAATTTCCAGCCGTGCACCAGAATTCTATTCGAAGATATTGCAAATTTTATAATATAAAATCCACTTTACCTCGAATTTATATGAAAGGTTTCATTGTTGAAAAATGTATATCCTTTCGCTGTGTTTTATATTTTATATATTTTACAATGTCGAGCAACTTCAAAACCGAATTTTTTTTACTTCCTACATAAGAAAATGTGCTGTTTTATAAGTAAACGAATTTCCAGCCGTGTACCAGAATTCTATTCGAAGATATTGCAAATTTTATAATATCACATCTCCTTGACCTCTTATTTTTAACAAAGGTTTCATTGTTGAAACAGAATAGATGGTTTCACTGTATTTTATGTTTTAAATATTTTACAAAGGCGAAGAACTTCAAAACCGATTTTTTTTTTTTACTTCCTACATAAGAAAATGTGCTGATTTATAAGTAAACGAATTTCCAGCTGTGCACCAGAATTCCATTCGAAAATATTGCAAATTTTATAATATCACAACTCCTTTATCTCTCATTTTTAACAAATGTTTCATTGTTGGAACAGAGTACATCATTTCGCTGTGTTTTATATTTTATATATTTTACAATGGCGAACAACTTCAAAACCGAAATTTATTTACTTCCTACATAAGAAAATGTGCTGATTTATAAGTAAACGAATTTCCATCCGTGCACCAGAATTCCATTCGAAAATATTGCAAATTTTATAATATCACATGCACTTTACCTCGTATTTATAAGAAAGATTTCATTGTTGAAAAATGTATATCGTTTTGCTGTGTTTTATATTTTATATATTTTACAATGGCGAACAACTTCAAAACCGAATATTTTTTACTTCGTACATAAGAAAATGTCCTGATTTATAAGTAAACGAATTTCCCGCCGTGCAGTAGAATTCTATTCGAAGATATTGCAAATTTTATAATATCACATCTCCTTGACCTCTTATTTTCAACAAAGGTTTCATTGTTGAAACAGAATAGATGGTTTCACTGTATTTTATGTTTTAAATATTTTACAAAGGCGAAGAACTTCAAAACCGATTTTTTTTTTTTACTTCGTACATATGAAAATGTGCTGATTTATAAGTAAACGAATTTCCAGCTGTGCACCAGAAATATTTTCGAAGACATTGCTACTTTTATAATATCAGATCTTCTTTACCTCGTATTTATAACAAAGGTTCCATTGTTGAAAAATGTGCATCGTTTCACTGTGTTTTATATTTTTTATATTTTATAATGGCGAACAACTTCAAAACCGAATATTTTTTACATCCTACATACGAAAATGTGCTTATTTATAAGTAAACGAATTTTCAGCCGTGCACCAGAATTCTATTCGAAGACATTGCAAATTTTATAATATCACAACTCCTTTATCTCTCATTTTTAACAAAGGTTTCATCGTTGGATCAGAGTACATCGTTTCGCTGTGTTTTATATTTTATATATTTTACAATGGCGAACAACTTCAAAAGCGAATTTTTTTTACTTCCTACGTAAGAAAATGTGCTGATTTATATGTAAACGAATTTCCAGCCGTGCACCAGAATTCTATTCGAAGACATTGCAAATTTTATAATATCACAACTCCTTTATCTCTCATTTTTAACAAAGGTTTCATTTTTGGAACAGAGTACATCCTTTCGCTGTGTTTTATATTTTATATATTTTACAATGGCGAGCAATTTCAAAACCAAATTTTTTTACTTCGTACATAAGAAAATGTGCTGATTTATAAGTAAATGAATTTCCAGCGATGCACAAGATAAATTTTCGCAGATATTTCTAGTTTTATAATATCAGATATTCTTTAACTCTTATTAATAACAAAGATTTCATTGTTACAAAATGTATATCGTTTCACTTAGTTTTATAATTTAAATTTTTTATAAAGTCGAACAACTTTAAAACAGATTTCTTTTTACTTCGTGCATAAGTAAATGTGCTGATTTCTAAGAAAACCAATTTATAGCCTTGCACCAGAATTCTATTCGAAGATATTGCTAATTTTAAAATATCACAACTCCTTTACCTCTCATTTTTAACAAAGGTTTCATTGTTGAAACAGACTAGATTTTTTCACTGTATTTTATGTTTAAATATTTTATAAAGGCGAACAACTTCAAAACCGAATTTTATTTACTTCGTACTTAAGAAAATGAACTGATTTATAAGTAAACGAATTTCCAGCCGTGCACCAGATATATTTTCGAAGACATTGCTACTGTTATAATATCAGATCTTCTTTACCTCGTATTTATAACAAAGGTTTCATTGTTGAAAAATGTGCATCGTTTCACTGTGTTTTATATTTTATATATTTTACAATGGCGAACAACTTCAAAACCGAATTTTTTTTTACTTCCTACATAAGAAAATGTCCTGATTTATAAGTAAACGAATTTCCAGCCGTGCACCAGAATTCTATTCGAAGATATTGCAAATTTTATAATAGCACATCCACTTTACTTCGTATTTATAAAATAGGTTTCATTGGTGAAACTAACTAGATAGTTTCTCTGTATTTTATGTTTTAAATATTTTAAAAAGGCGAACAAATTCAAAACCGATTTTTTTTAATTCGTACATAACAAAATGTGCTGATTTATAAGTAAACGAATTTCCAGCCGTGCACCAGAATTCCATTCGAAAATATTGCAAATTTTATAATATCACATGCACTTTACCTCGTATTTATAAGAAAGATTTCATTGTTGAAAAATGTATATCGTTTTGCTGTGTTTTATATTTTATATATTTTACAATGGCGAACAACTTCAAAACCGAATTTTTTTTAATTCCTACATAAGAAAATATGATGATTTATAAGTAAACGGATTTCCAGCCGTGTACCAGAATTCTATTCGAAGATATTGCAAATTTTATAATATAAAATCCACTTTACCTCGAATTTATATGAAAGATTTCATTGTTGAAAAATGTATATAGTTTCACTTAGTTTTATAATTTAAATTTTTTACAAAGTCGAACAACTTTAAAACAGAATTTTTTTTACTTCGTGCATAAGTAAATGTGCTGATTTCTAAGAAATCCAATTTACAGCCTTGCACCAGAATTCTATTCAAAGATATTGCTATATTTAAAATATCAAATATTCTTTACATCGTATTTATAACAAAAGTTTCATTGTTGAAACAGAGTAGATTGTTTCACTGTAGATTGTTTCACAACTTCAAAACCGATTTTTTATTTACTTCCTACATAAGAAGATAATTCGAAGATATTGCTAATTTTATAATATCAGATCTTCTTTAAACCGTGTTTATAACAAAGGTTTCTTTGTTGAAAAATGCGTATCGTTTCACTGTATTTTATATGTTATATATTTTACAATGGCGAACAACATCAAAACCGAAATTTTTTTACTTCCTACATAAGAAAATGTGCTGATTTATAAGTAAACGAATTTCCATCCGTGCACCAGAATTCCATTCGAAAATATTGCAAATTTTATAATATCACATGCACTTTACCTCGTATTTATAAGAAAGGTTTCATTGTTGAAAAATGTATATCGTTTTGCTGTGTTTTATATTTTATATACTTTACAATGGCGAACAACTTCAAAACCGAAATTTTTTTACTTCGTACATAAGAAAATGTCCTGATTTATAAGTAAACGAATTTCCCGCCGTGCACTAGAATTCTATTCGAAGATATTGCAAATTTTATAATATCACATCTCCTTGACCTCTTATTTTTAACAAAGGTTTCATTGTTGAAACAGAATAGATGGTTTAACTGTATTTTATGTTTTAAATATTTTACAATGGCGAACAACTTCAAAACCGATTTTTTTTTTTACTTCCTACATAAGAAAATGTGCTGATTTATATGTAAACGAATTTCCAGCCGTGCACCAGAATTCTATTCGAAGACATTGCAAATTTTATAATATCACAACTCCTTTATCTCTCATTTTTAACAAAGGTTTCATTTTTGGAACAGAGTACATCATTTCGCTGTGTTTTATATTTTATATATTTTACAATGGCGAACAACTTCAAAACCGAATTTTTTTTTACTTCGTACATAAGAAAATGTACGAATGATTTATCAGTAAACTTATTTCCAGCCGTGCACCAGAATTTTATTCGAAGATATTGCTAATTTTATAATATCAGATCTTCTTTAGCTCGTATTAATAACAAAGGTTTCTTTGTTGAAAAATGCATATCGTTTCACTGTATTTTATATTTTAAATATTTTACAAAAGCGAACAACTTAAAAACCGAATTTTTTTTCTTCCTACATAAGGAAATATGATGATTTATAAGTAAACGAATTTCCAGCCGTGCACCAGAATTCTATTCGAAGATATTGCAAATTTTATAATATAAAATCCACTTTACCTCGAATTTATATGAAAGGTTTCATTGTTGAAAAATGTATATCCTTTCGCTGTGTTTTATATTTTATATATTTTACAATGTCGAGCAACTTCAAAACCAAATTTTTTTTACTTCCTACTTAAGAAAATGTCCTGATTTATAAGTAAACGAATTTCCCGCCGTGCACTAGAATTCTATTCGAAGATATTGCAAATTTTATAATATCACATCTCCTTGACCTCTTATTTTCAACAAAGGTTTCATTGTTGAAATAGAATAGATGGTTTCACTGTATTTTATGTTTTAAATATTTTACAAAGGCGAAGAACTTCAAAACCGATTTTTTTTTTTTTACTTCGTACATATGAAAATGTGCTGATTTATAAGTAAACGAATTTCCAGCTGTGCACCAGAAATATTTTCGAAGACATTGCTACTTTTATAATATCAGATCTTCTTTACCTCGTATTTATAACAAAGGTTCCATTGTTGAAAAATGTGCATCGTTTCACTGTGTTTTATATTTTTTATATTTTATAATGGCGAACAACTTCAAAACCGAATATTTTTTACATCCTACATACGAAAATATGCTTATTTATAAGTAAACGAATTTTCAGCCGTGCACCAGAATTCTATTCGAAGACATTGCAAATTTTATAATATCACAACTCCTTTATCTCTCATTTTTAACAAAGGTTTCATCGTTGGATCAGAGTACATCGTTTCGCTGTGTTTTATATTTTATATATTTTACAATATCGAACAACTTCAAAAGCGAATTTTTTTTACTTCCTACATAAGAAAATGTGCTGATTTATATGTAAACGAATTTCCAGCCGTGCACCAGAATTCTATTCGAAGACATTGCAAATTTTATAATATCACAACTCCTTTATCTCTCATTTTTAACAAAGGTTTCATTTTTGGAACAGAGTACATCCTTTCGCTGTGTTTTATATTTTATATATTTTACAATGGCGAGCAATTTCAAAACCAAATTTTTTTACTTCGTACATAAGAAAATGTGCTGATTTATAAGTAAATGAATTTCCAGCGATGCACAAGATAAATTTTCGCAGATATTTCTAGTTTTATAATATCAGATATTCTTTAACTCTTATTAATAACAAAGATTTCATTGTTACAAAATGTATATCGTTTCACTTAGTTTTATAATTTAAATTTTTTATAAAGTCGAACAACTTTAAAACAGATTTCTTTTTACTTCGTGCATAAGTAAATGTGCTGATTTCTAAGAAAACCAATTTATAGCCTTGCACCAGAATTCTATTCGAAGATATTGCTAATTTTAAAATATCACAACTCCTTTACCTCTCATTTTTAACAAAGGTTTCATTGTTGAAACAGACTAGATTTTTTCACTGTATTTTATGTTTAAATATTTTATAAAGGCGAACAACTTCAAAACCGAATTTTTTTTTACTTCCTACATAAGAAAATGTCCTGATTTATAAGTAAACGAATTTCCAGCCGTGCACCAGAATTCTATTCGAAGATATTGCAAATTTTATAATAGCACATCCACTTTACTTCGTATTTATAAAATAGGTTTCATTGGTGAAACTAACTAGATAGTTTCTCTGTATTTTATGTTTTAAATATTTTAAAAAGGCGAACAAATTCAAAACCGATTTTTTTTAATTCGTACATAACAAAATGTGCTGATTTATAAGTAAACGAATTTCCAGCCGTGTACCAGAATTCTATTCGAAGATATTGCAAATTTTATAATATAAAATCCACTTTACCTCGAATTTATATGAAAGGTTTCATTGTTGAAAAATGTATATCCTTTCGCTGTGTTTTATGTTTTATATATTTTACAATGTCGAGCAACTTCAAAACCGATTTCTTTTACTTCGTACATAAGAAAATGTGCTGTTTTATAAGTAAACGAATTTCCAGCCGTGTACCAGAATTCTATTCGAAGATATTGCAAATTTTATAATATAAAATCCACTTTACCTCGAATTTATATGAAAGGTTTCATTGTTGAAAAATGTATATCCTTTCGCTGTGTTTTATATTTTACATATTTTACAATGGCGAGCAACTTCAAAACCGATTTTTTTTTACTTCGTACATAAGAAAATGTCCTGATTTATAAGTAAACGAATTTCCCGCCGTGCACTAGAATTCTATTCGAAGATATTGCAAATTTTATAATATCACATCTCCTTGACCTCTTATTTTTAACAAAGGTTTCATTGGTGAAACAGAATAGATGGTTTCACTGTATTTTATGTTTTAAATATTTTACAAAGGCGAAGAACTTCAAAACCGATTTTTTTTTTTACTTCGTACATATGAAAATGTGCTGATTTATAAGTAAACGAATTTCCAGCTGTGCACCAGAAATATTTTCGAAGACATTGCTACTTTTATAATATCAGATCTTCTTTACCTCGTATTTATAACAAAGGTTCCATTGTTGAAAAATGTGCATCGTTTCACTGTCTTTTATATTTTTTATATTTTATAATGGCGAACAACTTCAAAACCGAATTTTTTTTACATCCTATATAAGAAAATGTCCTGATTTATAAGTAAACGAATTTCCAGCCGTGCACCAGAATTCTATTCGAAGATATTGCAAATTTTATAATAGCACATCCACTTTACTTCGTATTTATAAAAAAGGTTTCATTGGTGAAACTAACTAGATAGTTTCTCTGTATTTTATGTTTTAAATATTTTACAAAGGCGAACAAATTCAAAACCGAAATTTTTTTACTTCGCACATAACAAAATGTGCTGATTTATAAGTAAACGAATTTCCAGCCGTGCACCAGAATTCTATTCGAAGATATTGCAAATTTTATAATAGCACATCCACTTTACCTCGGATTTATAAAAAAGGTTTCATTGGTGAAAAATGTGTATCGTTTCACTGTATTTTATATTTTAAATATTTTCTAACGGCGAACAACTTCAAAACAGAATTTTTTTCACTTCCTACATAAGTAAATGGGCTGATTTATAAGTATCCAATTTCCAGCCGTGCAACAGAATTCTGTTCGAAGATATTGCAAATTTTATAATATCACATCCATTTTACCTCTTATTTATAACAAAGTTTTCATTGTTGAAAAATGTGTATCGTTTCACTGTGTTTTATATTTTATATATTTTACAATGGCGAACAACATCAAAACCGAATTTTTTTTAATTCCTACATAAGAAAATGTGCTGATTTATAACTAAACGAATTTCCAGCCATGCACCAGAATTCCATTCGAAAATATTGCAAATTTTATAATATCACAACTCCTTTATCTCTCATTTTTAACAAATGTTTCATTGTTGGAACAGAGTACATCATTTCGCTGTGTTTTATATTTTATATATTTTACAATGGCGAACAACTTCAAAACCGAATTTTTTTTACTTCCTACATAAGAAAATGTGCTTATTTATAAGTAAACGAATTTCCAGCCGTGCACCAGAATTTTATTCGAAGATATTGCAAATTTTATAATATCAGATCTTCTTTAGCTCGTATTAATAACAAAGGTTTATTTGTTGAAAAATGCATATCGTTTCACTGTATTTTATATTTTAATTATTTTACAAAAGTGAACAACTTAAAAACCGAATTTTTTTTGCTTCCTACATAAGGAAATATGATGATTTATAATTAAACGAATTTCCAGCCGTGTACCAGAATTCTATTCGAAGATATTGCAAATTTTATAATATAAAATCCACTTTACCTCGAATTTATATGAAAGGTTTCATTGTTGAAAAATTATATCCTTTCGCTGTGTTTTATGTTTTATATATTTTACAATGTCGAGCAACTTCAAAACCGAATTTTTTTACTTCGTACATAAGAAAATGTGCTGTTTTATAAGTAAACGAATTTCCAGCCGTGTACCAGAATTCTATTCGAAGATATTGCAAATTTTATAATATAAAATCCACTTTACCTCGAATTTATATGAAAGGTTTCATTGTTGAAAAATGTATATCCTTTCGCTGTGTTTTATATTTTATATATTTTACAATGGCGAGCAACTTCAAAACCGATTTTTTTTACTTCGTACATAAGAAAATGTCCTGATTTATAAGTAAACGAATTTCCCGCCGTGCACTAGAATTCTATTCGAAGATATTGCAAATTTTATAATATCACATCTCCTTGACCTCTTATTTTTAACAAAGGTTTCATTGTTGAAACAGAATAGATGGTTTCACTGTATTTTATGTTTTAAATATTTTACAAAGGCGAAGAACTTCAAAACCGATTTTTTTTTTTTTTACTTCGTACATATGAAAATGTGCTGATTTATCAGTAAACGAATTTCCAGCTGTGCACCAGAAATATTTTCGAAGACATTGCTACTTTTATAATATCAGATCTTCTTTACCTCGTATTGATAACAAAGGTTCCATTGTTGAAAAATGTGCATCGTTTCACTGTCTTTTATATTTTTTATATTTTATAATGGCGAACAACTTCAAAACCGAAATTTTTTTACATCCTACACCAGAAAATGTGCTTATTTATAAGTAAACGAATTTTCAGCCGTGCACCAGAATTCTATTCGAAGACATTGCAAATTTTATAATATCACAACTCCTTTATCTCTCATTTTTAACAAAGGTTTCATCGTTGGAACAGAGTACATCGTTTCGCTTTTTTTTATATTTTATATATTTTACAATGGCGAACAACTTCAAAACCGAATTTTTTTTACTTCCTACATAAGAAAATGTGCTGATTTATATGTAAACGAATTTCCAGCCGTGCACCAGAATTCTATTCGAAGACATTGCAAATTTTATAATATCACAACTTCTTCATCTCTCATTTTTAACAAAGGTTTCATTGTTGGAACAGAGTACATCGTTTCGCTGTGTTTTATATTTTATATATTTTACAATGGCCAACAACTTCAAAACCGAATTTTTTTTACTTCCTACATAAGAAAATGTCCTGATTTATAAGTAAACGAATTTCCAGCCGTGCACCAGAATTCTATTCGAAGATATTGCAAATTTTATAATAGCACATCCACTTTACTTCGTATTTATAAAAAAGGTTTCATTGGTGAAACTAACTAGATAGTTTCTCTGTATTTTATGTTTTAAATATTTTAAAAAGGCGAACAAATTCAAAACCGATTTTTTTTTAATTCGTACATAACAAAATGTGCTGATTTATAAGTAAAAGAATTTCCAGCCGTGCACCAGAATTCTATTCGAATATATTGCAAATTTTATAATATCACATCTCCTTTATCTCTTATTAATAACAAAAGTTTCATTGTTGGAACATAGTACATCGTTTCACTGTATTTTATATTTTAAATGTTTTACAAAGTCGAACAACTACAAAACTGAATTATTTTTATTTCCTACATAAGAAAATATGCTTATTTACAAGTAAACGAATTTCAAGCCGTGCACCAGAATTCCATTCGAAGATATTGCTAATTTTATAATATCAGATCTTCGTTATACAGTATTTATAACAAAGGTTTCATTGTTGAAACTAACTAGATAGTTTCTCTGTATTTTATGTTTTAAATATTTTACAAAGGCGAACAAATTCAAAACCGAAATTTTTTTACTTCGTACATAACAAAATGTGCTGATTTATAAGTAAACGAATTTCCAGCCGTGCACCAGAATTCTATTCGTAGATATTGCAAATTTTATAATAGCACATCCACTTTACCTCGTATTTATAAAAAAGGTTTCATTGGTGAAAAATGTGTATCGTTTCACTGTATTTTATATTTTAAATATTTTCTAACGGCGAACAACTTCAAAACAGAATTTTTTTCACTTCCTACATAAGTAAATGGGCTGATTTATAAGTATCCAATTTCCAGCCGTGCAACAGAATTCTGTTCGAAGATATTGCAAATTTTATAATATCACATCCATTTTACCTCGTATTTATAACAAAGGTTTCATTGTTGAAAAATGTGTATCGTTTCACTGTGTTTTATATTTTATATATTTTACAATGGCGAACAACATCAAATCCGAATTTTTTTTACTTCCTACATAAGAAAATGTGCTGATTTATAAGTAAACGAATTTCCAGCCATGCACCAGAATTCCATTCGAAAATATTGCAAATTTTATAATATCACAACTCCTTTATCTCTCATTTTTAACAAATGTTTCATTGTTGGAACAGAGTACATCATTTCGCTGTGTTTTATATTGTATATATTTTACAATGGCGAACAACTTCAAAACCGAAATTTTTTTACTTCCTACATAAGAAAATGTGCTTATTTATAAGTAAACGAATTTCCAGCCGTGCACCAGAATTTTATTCGAAGATATTGCAAATTTTATAATATCAGATCTTCTTTAGCTCGTATTAATAACAAAGATTTCTTTGTTGAAAAATGCATATCGTTTCACTGTATTTTATATTTTAATTATTTTACAAAAGTGAACAACTTAAAAACCGAATTTTTTTTGCTTCCTACATAAGGAAATATGATGATTTATAATTAAACGAATTTCCAGCCGTGTACCAGAATTCTATTCGAAGATATTGCAAATTTTATAATATAAAATCCACTTTACCTCGAATTTATATGAAAGGTTTCATTGTTGAAAAATGTATATCCTTTCGCTGTGTTTATGTTTTATATATTTTACAATGTCGAGCAACTTCAAAACCGAATTTTTTTACTTCGTACATAAGAAAATGTGCTGTTTTATAAGTAAACGAATTTCCAGCCGTGTACCAGAATTCTATTCGAAGATATTGCAAATTTTATAATATAAAATCCACTTTACCTCGAATTTATATGAAAGGTTTCATTGTTGAAAAATGTATATCCTTTCGCTGTGTTTTATATTTTATATATTTTACAATGTCGAGCAACTTCAAAACCGAATTTTTTTACTTCGTACATAAGAAAATGTGCTGTTTTATAAGTAAACGAATTTCCCGCCGTGCACTAGAATTCTATTCGAAGATATTGCAAATTTTATAATATCACATCTCCTTGACCTCTTATTTTTAACAAAGGTTTCATTGTTGAAACAGAATAGATGGTTTCACTGTATTTTATGTTTTAAATATTTTACAAAGGCGAAGAACTTCAAAACCGATTTTTTTTTTTTTACTTCGTACATATGAAAATGTGCTGATTTATAAGTAAACGAATTTCCAGCTGTGCACCAGAAATATTTTCGAAGACATTGCTACTTTTATAATATCAGATCTTCTTTACCTCGTATTTATAACAAAGGTTCCATTGTTGAAAAATGTGCATCGTTTCACTGTCTTTTATATTTTTTATATTTTATAATGGCGAACAACTTCAAAACCGAAATTTTTTTACATTCTACATCAGAAAATGTGCTTATTTATAAGTAAACGAATTTTCAGCCGTGCACCAGAATTCTATTCGAAGACATTGCAAATTTTATAATATCACAACTCCTTTATCTCTTATTAATAACAAAAGTTTCATTGTTGGAACATAGTACATCGTTTCACTGTATTTTATATTTTAAATGTTTTACAAAGTCGAACAACTACAAAACTGAATTATTTTTATTTCCTACATAAGAAAATATGCTTATTTACAAGTAAACGAATTTCAAGCCGTGCACCAGAATTCCATTCGAAGATATTGCTAATTTTATAATATCAGATCTTCGTTATACAGTATTTATAACAAAGGTTTCATTGTTGAAACTAACTAGATAGTTTCTCTGTATTTTATGTTTTAAATATTTTACAAAGGCGAACAAATTCAAAACAGAAATTTTTTTTACTTCGTACATAACAAAATGTGCTGATTTATAAGTAAACGAATTTCCAGCCGTGCACCAGAATTCTATTCGAAGATATTGCAAATTTTATAATAGCACATCCACTTTACCTCGTATATATATGAAAGGTTTCATTGTTGAAAAATGTATATCCTTTCGCTGTGTTATATATTTTATATATTTTACAATGGCGAGCAACTTCAAAACCGAATTTTTTTACTTCGTACATAAGAAAATGTCCTGATTTATAAGTAAACGAATTTCCCGACGTGCACCAGAATTCCATTCGAAAATATTGCAAATTTTATAATATCACAACTCCTTTATCTCTCATTTTTAACAAATGTTTCATTGGTGAAAAATGTGTATCGTTTCACTGTATTTTATATTTTAAATATTTTCTAACGGCGAACAACTTCAAAACAGAATTTTTTTCACTTCCTACATAAGTAAATGGGCTGATTTATAACTATCCAATTTCCAGCCGTGCAACAGAATTCTGTTCGAAGATATTGCAAATTTTATAATATCACATCCATTTTACCTCGTATTAATAACAAAGGTTTCTTTGTTGAAAAATGCATATCGTTTCACTGTATTTTATATTTTAATTATTTTACAAAAGTGAACAACTTAAAAACCGAATTTTTTTTGCTTCCTACATAAGGAAATATGATGATTTATAATTAAACGAATTTCCAGCCGTGTACCAGAATTCTATTCGAAGATATTGCAAATTTTATAATATAAAATCCACTTTACCTCGAATTTATATGAAAGGTTTCATTGTTGAAAAATGTATATCCTTTCGCTGTGTTTTATGTTTTATATATTTTACAATGTCGAGCAACTTCAAAACCGATTTTTTTTACTTCGTACATAAGAAAATGTGCTGTTTTATAAGTAAACGAATTTCCAGCCGTGTACCAGAATTCTATTCGAAGATATTGCAAATTTTATAATATAAAATCCACTTTACCTCGAATTTATATGAAAGGTTTCATTGTTGAAAAATGTATATCCTTTCGCTGTGTTTTATATTTTACATATTTAACAATGGCGAGCAACTTCAAAACCGATTTTTTTTACTTCGTACATAAGAAAATGTCCTGATTTATAAGTAAACGAATTTCCCGCCGTGCACTAGAATTCTATTCGAAGATATTGCAAATTTTATAATATCACATCTCCTTGACCTCTTATTTTTAACAAAGGTTTCATTGGTGAAACAGAATAGATGGTTTCACTGTATTTTATGTTTTAAATATTTTACAAAGGCGAAGAACTTCAAAACCGATTTTTTTTTTTTACTTCGTACATATGAAAATGTGCTGATTTATAAGTAAACGAATTTCCAGCTGTGCACCAGAAATATTTTCGAAGACATTGCTACTTTTATAATATCAGATCTTCTTTACCTCGTATTTATAACAAAGGTTCCATTGTTGAAAAATGTGCATCGTTTCACTGTCTTTTATATTTTTTATATTTTATAATGGCGAACAACTTCAAAACCGAAATTTTTTTACATCCTACATCAGAAAATGTGCTTATTTATAAGTAAACGAATTTCCAGCCGTGCACCAGAATTCTATTCGAAGATATTGCAAATTTTATAATAGCACATCCACTTTACTTCGTATTTATAAAAAAGGTTTCATTGGTGAAACTAACTAGATAGTTTCTCTGTATTTTATGTTTTAAATATTTTAAAAAGGCGAACAAATTCAAAACCGATTTTTTTTTATTCGTACATAACAAAATGTGCTGATTTATAAGTAAACGAATTTCCAGCCGTGCACCAGAATTCTATTCGAATATATTGCAAATTTTATAATATCACATCTCCTTTATCTCTTATTAATAACAAAAGTTTCATTGTTGGAACATAGTACATCGTTTCACTGTATTTTATATTTTAAATGTTTTACAAAGTCGAACAACTACAAAACTGAATTATTTTTATTTCCTACATAAGAAAATATGCTTATTTACAAGTAAACGAATTTCAAGCCGTGCACCAGAATTCCATTCGAAGATATTGCTAATTTTATAATATCAGATCTTCGTTATACAGTATTTATAACAAAGGTTTCATTGTTGAAACTAACTAGATAGTTTCTCTGTATTTTATGTTTTAAATATTTTACAAAGGCGAACAAATTCAAAACCGAAATTTTTTTACTTCGTACATAACAAAATGTGCTGATTTATAAGTAAACGAATTTCCAGCCGTGCACCAGAATTCTATTCGTAGATATTGCAAATTTTATAATAGCACATCCACTTTATCTCGTATTTATAAAAAAGGTTTCATTGATGAAAAATGTGTATCGTTTCACTGTATTTTATATTTTAAATATTTTCTAACGGCGAACAACTTCAAAACAGAATTTTTTTCACTTCCTACATAAGTAAATGGGCTGATTTATAAGTATCCAATTTCCAGCCGTGCAACAGAATTCTGTTCGAAGATATTGCAAATTTTATAATATCACATCCATTTTACCTCGTATTTATAACAAAGGTTTCATTGTTGAAAAATGTGTATCGTTTCACTGTGTTTTATATTTTAGATATTTTACAATGGCGAACAACATCAAAACCGAATTTTTTTACTTCCTACATAAGAAAATGTGCTTATTTATAAGTAAACGAATTTCCAGCCGTGCACCAGAATTTTATTCGAAGATATTGCAAATTTTATAATATCAGATCTTCTTTAGCTCGTATTAATAACAAAGGTTTCTTTGTTGAAAAATGCATATCGTTTCACTGTATTTTATATTTTAATTATTTTACAAAAGTGAACAACATAAAAACCGAATTTTTTTTGCTTCCTACATAAGGAAATATGATGATTTATAATTAAACGAATTTCCAGCCGTGTACCAGAATTCTATTCGAAGATATTGCAAATTTTATAATATAAAATCCACTTTACCTCGAATTTATATGAAAGGTTTCATTGTTGAAAAATGTATATCCTTTCACTGTGTTTTATGTTTTATATATTTTACAATGTCGAGCAACTTCAAAACCGAATTTTTTTACTTCGTACATAAGAAAATGTGCTGTTTTATAAGTAAACGAATTTCCAGCCGTGTACCAGAATTCTATTCGAAGATATTGCAAATTTTATAATATAAAATCCACTTTACCTCGAATTTATATGAAAGGTTTCATTGTTGAAAAATGTATATCCTTTCGCTGTGTTTTATATTTTATATATTTTACAATGTCGAGCAACTTCAAAACCGAATTTTTTTACATCGTACATAAGAAAATGTGCTGTTTTATAAGTAAACGAATTTCCCGCCGTGCACTAGAATTCTATTCGAAGATATTGCAAATTTTATAATATCACATCTCCTTGACCTCTTATTTTTAACAAAGGTTTCATTGTTGAAACAGAATAGATGGTTTCACTGTATTTTATGTTTTAAATATTTTACAAAGGCGAAGAACTTCAAAACCGATTTTTTTTTTTACTTCGTACATATGAAAATGTGCTGATTTATAAGTAAACGAATTTCCAGCTGTGCACCAGAAATATTTTCGAAGACATTGCTACTTTTATAATATCAGATCTTCTTTACCTCGTATTTATAACAAAGGTTCCATTGTTGAAAAATGTGCATCGTTTCACTGTCTTTTATATTTTTTATATTTTATAATGGCGAACAACTTCAAAACCGAAATTTTTTTACATCCTACATCAGAAAATGTGCTTATTTATAAGTAAACGAATTTTCAGCCGTGCACCAGAATTCTATTCGAAGACATTGCAAATTTTATAATATCACAACTCCTTTATCTCTCATTTTTAACAAAGGTTTCATCGTTGGAACAGAGTACATCGTTTCGCTGTGTTTTATATTTTATATATTTTACAATGGCGAACTACTTGAAAATCGAATTTTTTTTATTTCCTACATAAGAAAATGTGCTGATTTATATGTAAACGAATTTCCAGCCGTGCACCAGAATTCTATTCGAAGACATTGCAAATTTTATAATATCACAACTTCTTTATCTCTCATTTTTAACAAAGGTTTCATTGTTGGAACAGAGTACATCGTTTCGCTGTGTTTTGTATTTTATATATTTTACAATGGCCAACAACTTCAAAACCGAATTTTTTTTACTTCCTGCATAAGAAAATGTCCTGATTTATACGTAAACGAATTTCCAGCCGTGCACCAGAATTCTATTCGAAGATATTGCAAATTTTATAATAGCACATCCACTTTACTTCGTATTTATAAAAAAGGTTTCATTGGTGAAACTAACTAGATAGTTTCTCTGTATTTTATGTTTTAAATATTTTACAAAGGCGAACAAATTCAAAACCGATTTTTTTTTAATTCGTACATAACAAAATGTGCTGATTTATAAGTAAACGAATTTCCAGCCGTGCACCAGAATTCTATTCGAATATATTGCAAATTTTATAATATCACATCTCCTTTATCTCTTATTAATAACAAAAGTTTCATTGTTGGAACATAGTACATCGTTTCACTGTATTTTATATTTTAAATGTTTTACAAAGTCGAACAACTACAAAACTGAATTATTTTTATTTCCTACATAAGAAAATATGCTTATTTACAAGTAAACGAATTTCAAGCCGTGCACCAGAATTCCATTCGAAGATATTGCTAATTTTATAATATCAGATCTTCGTTATACAGTATTTATAACAAAGGTTTCATTGTTGAAACTAACTAGATAGTTTCTCTGTATTTTATGTTTTAAATATTTTACAAAGGCGAACAAATTCAAAACCGAATTTTTTTTTACTTCGTACATAGCAAAATGTGCTGATTTATAAGTAAACGAATTTCCAGCCGTGCACCAGAATTCTATTCGAAGATATTGCAAATTTTATAATAGCACATCCACTTTACCTCGTATATATATGAAAGGTTTCATTGTTGAAAAATGTATATCCTTTCGCTGTGTTTTATATTTTATATATTTTACAATGGCGAGCAACTTCAAAACCGAATTTTTTTACTTCGTACATAAGAAAATGTCCTGATTTATAAGTAAACGAATTTCCCGCCGTGCACCAGAATTCCATTCGAAAATATTGCAAATTTTATAATATCACAACTCCTTTATCTCTCATTTTTAACAAATGTTTCATTGGTGAAAAATGTATATCGTTTCACTGTATTTTATATTTTAAATATTTTCTAACGGCGAACAACTTCAAAACAGAATTTTTTTCACTTCCTACATAAGTAAATGGGCTGATTTATAAGTATCCAATTTCCAGCCGTGCAACAGAATTCTGTTCGAAGATATTGCAAATTTTATAATATCACATCCATTTTACCTCGTATTAATAACAAAGGTTTCTTTGTTGAAAAATGCATATCGTTTCACTGTATTTTATATTTTAATTATTTTACAAAAGTGAACAACTTAAAAACCGAATTTTTTTTTGCTTCCTACATAAGGAAATATGATGATTTATAAGTAAACGAATTTCCAGCCATGCATCAAAATTCCATTCGAAAATATTGCAAATTTTATAATATCACAACTCCTTTATCTCTCATTTTTAACAAACGTTTCATTGTTGGAACATAGTACATCATTTCGCTGTGTTTTATATTGTATATATTTTACAATGGCGAACAACTTCAAAACCGAAATTTTTTTACTTCCTACATAAGAAAATGTGCTTATTTATAAGTAAACGAATTTCCAGCCGTGCACCAGAATTTTATTCGAAGATATTGCAAATTTTATAATATCAGATCTTCTTTAGCTCGCATTAATAACAAAGGTTTCTTTGTTGAAAAATGCATATCGTTTCACTGTATTTTATATTTTAATTATTTTACAAAAGTGAACAACTTAAAAACCGAATTTTTTTTGCTTCCTACATAAGGAAATATGATGATTTATAATTAAACGAATTTCCAGCCGTGTACCAGAATTCTATTCGAAGATATTGCAAATTTTGTAATATAAAATCCACTTTACCTCGAATTTATATGAAAGGTTTCATTGTTGAAAAATGTATATCCTTTCGCTGTGTTTTATGTTTTATATATTTTACAATGTCGAGCAACTTCAAAACCGATTTTTTTTACTTCGTACATAAGAAAATGTGCTGTTTTATAAGTAAACGAATTTCCAGCCGTGTACCAGAATTCTATTCGAAGATATTGCAAATTTTATAATATAAAATCCACTTTACCTCGAATTTATATGAAAGGTTTCATTGTTGAAAAATGTATATCCTTTCGCTGTGTTTTATATTTTACATATTTTACAATGGCGAGCAACTTCAAAACCGATTTTTTTTACTTCGTACATAAGAAAATGTCCTGATTTATAAGTAAACGAATTTCCCGCCGTGCACTAGAATTCTATTCGAAGATATTGCAAATTTTATAATATCACATCTCCTTGACCTCTTATTTTTAACAAAGGTTTCATTGGTGAAACAGAATAGATGGTTTCACTGTATTTTATGTTTTAAATATTTTACAAAGGCGAAGAACTTCAAAACCGATTTTTTTTTTTTACTTCGTACATATGAAAATGTGCTGATTTATAAGTAAACGAATTTCCAGCTGTGCACCAGAAATATTTTCGAAGACATTGCTACTTTTATAATATCAGATCTTCTTTACCTCGTATTTATAACAAAGGTTCCATTGTTGAAAAATGTGCATCGTTTCACTGTCTTTTATATTTTTTATATTTTATAATGGCGAACAACTTCAAAACCGAAATTTTTTTACATCCTACATCAGAAAATGTGCTCATTTATAAGTAAACGAATTTTCAGCCGTGTACCAGAATTCTATTCGAAGACATTGCAAATTTTATAATATCACAACTTCTTTATCTCTCATTTTTAACGAAGGTTTCATTGTTGGAACAGAGTACATCGTTTCGCTGTGTTTTATATTTTATATATTTTACAATGGCCAACAACTTCAAAACCGAATTTTTTTTACTTCCTACATAAGAAAATGTCCTGATTTATAAGTAAACGAATTTCCAGCCGTGCACCAGAATTCTATTCGAAGATATTGCAAATTTTATAATAGCACATCCACTTTACTTCGTATTTATAAAAAAGGTTTCATTGGTGAAACTAACTAGATAGTTTCTCTGTATTTTATGTTTTAAATATTTTACAAAGGCGAACAAATTCAAAACCGAAATTTTTTTACTTCGCACATAACAAAATGTGCTGATTTATAAGTAAACGAATTTCCAGCCGTGCACCAGAATTCTATTCGAAGATATTGCAAATTTTATAATAGCACATCCACTTTACCTCGGATTTATAAAAAAGGTTTCATTGGTGAAAAATGTGTATCGTTTCACTGTATTTTATATTTTAAATATTTTCTAACGGCGAACAACTTCAAAACAGAATTTTTTTCACTTCCTACATAAGAAAATGGGCTGATTTATAAGTATCCAATTTCCAGCCGTGCAACAGAATTCTGTTCGAAGATATTGCAAATTTTATAATATCACATCCATTTTACCTCTTATTTATAACAAAGTTTTCATTGTTGAAAAATGTGTATTGTTTCACTGTGTTTTATATTTTATATATTTTACAATGGCGAACAACATCAAAACCGAATTTTTTTTAATTCCTACATAAGAAAATGTGCTGATTTATAAGTAAACGAATTTCCAGCCATGCACCAGAATTCCATTCGAAAATATTGCAAATTTTATAATATCACAACTCCTTTATCTCTCATTTTTAACAAATGTTTCATTGTTGGAACAGAGTACATCATTTCGCTGTGTTTTATATTTTATATATTTTACAATGGCGAACAACTTCAAAACCGAATTTTTTTTACTTCCTACATAAGAAAATGTGCTTATTTATAAGTAAACGAATTTCCAGCCGTGCACCAGAATTTTATTCGAAGATATTGCAAATTTTATAATATCAGATCTTCTTTAGCTCGTATTAATAACAAAGGTTTCTTTGTTGAAAAATGCATATCGTTTCACTGTATTTTATATTTTAATTATTTTACAAAAGTGAACAACTTAAAAACCGAATTTTTTTTACTTCCTACATAAGGAAATATGATGATTTATAATTAAACGAATTTCCAGCCGTGTACCAGAATTCTATTCGAAGATATTGCAAATTTTATAATATAAAATCCACTTTACCTCGAATTTATATGAAAGGTTTCATTGTTGAAAAATGTATATCCTTTCGCTGTGTTTTATATTTTATATATTTTACAATGGCGAGCAACTTCAAAACCGATTTTTTTTACTTCGTACATAAGAAAATGTCCTGATTTATAAGTAAACGAATTTCCCGCCGTGCACTAGAATTCTATTCGAAGATATTGCAAATTTTATAATATCACATCTCCTTGACCTCTTATTTTTAACAAAGGTTTCATTGTTGAAACAGAATAGATGGTTTCACTGTATTTTATGTTTTAAATATTTTACAAAGGCGAAGAACTTCAAAACCGATTTTTTTTTTTTTTACTTCGTACATATGAAAATGTGCTGATTTATAAGTAAACGAATTTCCAGCTATGCACCAGAAATATTTTCGAAGACATTGCTACTTTTATAATATCAGATCTTCTTTACCTCGTATTAATAACAAAGGTTCCATTGTTGAAAAATGTACATCGTTTCACTGTCTTTTATATTTTTTATATTTTATAATGGCGAACAACTTCAAAACCGAAATTTTTTTACATCCTACATCAGAAAATGTGCTTATTTATAAGTAAACGAATTTTCAGCCGTGCACCAGAATTCTATTCGAAGACATTGCAAATTTTATAATATCACAACTCCTTTATCTCTCATTTTTAACAAAGGTTTCATCGTTGGAACAGAGTACATCGTTTCGCTGTGTTTTATATTTTATATATTTTACAATGGCGAACAACTTCAAAACCGATTTTTTTTTTACTTCCTACATAAGAAAATGTGCTGATTTTTATGTAAACGAATTTCCAGCCGTGCACCAGAATTCTATTCGAAGACATTGCAAATTTTATAATATCACAACTTCTTTATCTCTCATTTTTAACAAAGGTTTCATTGTTGGAACAGAGTACATCGTTTCGCTGTGTTTTATATTTTATATATTTTACAATGGCCAACAACTTCAAAACCGAATTTTTTTTACTTCCTACATAAGAAAATGTCCTGATTTATAAGTAAACGAATTTCCAGCCGTGCACCTGAATTCTATTCGAAGATATTGCAAATTTTATAATAGCACATCCACTTTACTTCGTATTTATAAAAAAGGTTTCATTGGTGAAACTAACTAGATAGTTTCTCTGTATTTTTTTTAAATATTTTACAAAGGCGAACAAATTCAAAACCGAAATTTTTTTACTTCGCACATAACAAAATGTTCTGATTTATAAGTAAACGAATTTCCAGCCGTGCACCAGAATTCTATTCGAAAATATTGCAAATTTTATAATATCACAACTCCTTTATCTCTCATTTTTAACAAATGTTTCATTGTTGGAACAGAGTACATCATTTCGCTGTGTTTTATATTTTATATATTTTACAATGGCGAACAACTTCAAAACCGATTTTTTTTTACTTCCTACATAAGAAAATGTGCTTATTTATAAGTAAACGAATTTCCAGCCGTGCACCAGAATTTTATTCGAAGATATTGCAAATTTTATAATATCAGATCTTCTTTAGCTCGTATTAATAACAAAGGTTTCTTTGTTGAAAAATGCATATCGTTTCACTGTATTTTATATTTTAATTATTTTACAAAAGTGAACAACTTAAAAACCGAATTTTTTTTTGCTTCCTACATAAGGAAATGTGATGATTTATAATTAAACGAATTTCCAGCCGTGTACCAGAATTCTATTCGAAGATATTGCAAATTTTATAATATAAAATCCACTTTACCTCGAATTTATATGAAAGGTTTCATTGTTGAAAAATGTATATCCTTTCGCTGTGTTTTATGTTTTATATATTTTACAATGTCGAGCAACTTCAAAACCGATTTTTTTTACTTCGTACATAAGAAAATGTGCTGTTTTATAAGTAAACGAATTTCCAGCCGTGTACCAGAATTCTATTCGAAGATATTGCAAATTTTATAATATAAAATCCACTTTACCTCGAATTTATATGAAAGGTTTCATTGTTGAAAAATGTATATCCTTTCGCTGTGTTTTATATTTTACATATTTAACAATGGCGAGCAACTTCAAAACCGATTTTTTTTACTTCGTACATAAGAAAATGTCCTGATTTATAAGTAAACGAATTTCCCGCCGTGCACTAGAATTCTATTCGAAGATATTGCAAATTTTATAATATCACATCTCCTTGACCTCTTATTTTTAACAAAGGTTTCATTGGTGAAACAGAATAGATGGTTTCACTGTATTTTATGTTTTAAATATTTTACAAAGGCGAAGAACTTCAAAACCGATTTTTTTTTTTTACTTCGTACATATGAAAATGTGCTGATTTATAAGTAAACGAATTTCCAGCTGTGCACCAGAAATATTTTCGAAGACATTGCTACTTTTATAATATCAGATCTTCTTTACCTCGTATTTATAACAAAGGTTCCATTGTTGAAAAATGTGCATCGTTTCACTGTCTTTTATATTTTTTATATTTTATAATGGCGAACAACTTCAAAACCGAAATTTTTTTACATCCTACATCAGAAAATGTGCTTATTTATAAGTAAACGAATTTCCAGCCGTGCACCAGAATTCTATTCGAAGATATTGCAAATTTTATAATAGCACATCCACTTTACTTCGTATTTATAAAAAAGGTTTCATTGGTGAAACTAACTAGATAGTTTCTCTGTATTTTATGTTTTAAATATTTTAAAAAGGCGAACAAATTCAAAACCGATTTTTTTTTATTCGTACATAACAAAATGTGCTGATTTATAAGTAAACGAATTTCCAGCCGTGCACCAGAATTCTATTCGAATATATTGCAAATTTTATAATATCACATCTCCTTTATCTCTTATTAATAACAAAAGTTTCATTGTTGGAACATAGTACATCGTTTCACTGTATTTTATATTTTAAATGTTTTACAAAGTCGAACAACTACAAAACTGAATTATTTTTATTTCCTACATAAGAAAATATGCTTATTTACAAGTAAACGAATTTCAAGCCGTGCACCAGAATTCCATTCGAAGATATTGCTAATTTTATAATATCAGATCTTCGTTATACAGTATTTATAACAAAGGTTTCATTGTTGAAACTAACTAGATAGTTTCTCTGTATTTTATGTTTTAAATATTTTACAAAGGCGAACAAATTCAAAACCGAAATTTTTTTACTTCGTACATAACAAAATGTGCTGATTTATAAGTAAACGAATTTCCAGCCGTGCACCAGAATTCTATTCGTAGATATTGCAAATTTTATAATAGCACATCCACTTTATCTCGTATTTATAAAAAAGGTTTCATTGATGAAAAATGTGTATCGTTTCACTGTATTTTATATTTTAAATATTTTCTAACGGCGAACAACTTCAAAACAGAATTTTTTTCAATTCCTACATAAGTAAATGGGCTGATTTATAAGTATCCAATTTCCAGCCGTGCAACAGAATTCTGTTCGAAGATATTGCAAATTTTATAATATCACATCCATTTTACCTCGTATTTATAACAAAGGTTTCATTGTTGAAAAATGTGTATCGTTTCACTGTGTTTTATATTTTAGATATTTTACAATGGCGAACAACATCAAAACCGAATTTTTTTTACTTCCTACATAAGAAAATGTGCTTATTTATAAGTAAACGAATTTCCAGCCGTGCACCAGAATTTTATTCGAAGATATTGCAAATTTTATAATATCAGATCTTCTTTAGCTCGTATTAATAACAAAGGTTTCTTTGTTGAAAAATGCATCTCGTTTCACTGTATTTTATATTTTAATTATTTTACAAAAGTGAACAACATAAAAACCGAATTTTTTTTGCTTCCTACATAAGGAAATATGATGATTTATAATTAAACGAATTTCCAGCCGTGCACCTGAATTCTATTCGAAGATATTGCAAATTTTATAATAGCACATCCACTTTACTTCGTATTTATAAAAAAGGTTTCATTGGTGAAACTAACTAGATAGTTTCTCTGTATTTTTTTTTAAATATTTTACAAAGGCGAACAAATTCAAAACCGAAATTTTTTTACTTCGCACATAACAAAATGTTCTGATTTATAAGTAAACGAATTTCCAGCCGTGCACCAGAATTCTATTCGAAAATATTGCAAATTTTATAATATCACAACTCCTTTATCTCTCATTTTTAACAAATGTTTCATTGTTGGAACAGAGTACATCATTTCGCTGTGTTTTATATTTTATATATTTTACAATGGCGAACAACTTCAAAACCGATTTTTTTTTACTTCCTACATAAGAAAATGTGCTTATTTATAAGTAAACGAATTTCCAGCCGTGCACCAGAATTTTATTCGAAGATATTGCAAATTTTATAATATCAGATCTTCTTTAGCTCGTATTAATAACAAAGGTTTCTTTGTTGAAAAATGCATATCGTTTCACTGTATTTTATATTTTAATTATTTTACAAAAGTGAACAACTTAAAAACCGAATTTTTTTTGCTTCCTACATAAGGAAATGTGATGATTTATAATTAAACGAATTTCCAGCCGTGTACCAGAATTCTATTCGAAGATATTGCAAATTTTATAATATAAAATCCACTTTACCTCGAATTTATATGAAAGGTTTCATTGTTGAAAAATGTATATCCTTTCGCTGTGTTTTATGTTTTATATATTTTACAATGTCGAGCAACTTCAAAACCGATTTTTTTTACTTCGTACATAAGAAAATGTGCTGTTTTATAAGTAAACGAATTTCCAGCCGTGTACCAGAATTCTATTCGAAGATATTGCAAATTTTATAATATAAAATCCACTTTACCTCGAATTTATATGAAAGGTTTCATTGTTGAAAAATGTATATCCTTTCGCTGTGTTTTATATTTTACATATTTAACAATGGCGAGCAACTTCAAAACCGATTTTTTTTACTTCGTACATAAGAAAATGTCCTGATTTATAAGTAAACGAATTTCCCGCCGTGCACTAGAATTCTATTCGAAGATATTGCAATTTTTATAATATCACATCTCCTTGACCTCTTATTTTTAACAAAGGTTTCATTGGTGAAACAGAATAGATGGTTTCACTGTATTTTATGTTTTAAATATTTTACAAAGGCGAAGAACTTCAAAACCGATTTTTTTTTTTTACTTCGTACATATGAAAATGTGCTGATTTATAAGTAAACGAATTTCCAGCTGTGCACCAGAAATATTTTCGAAGACATTGCTACTTTTATAATATCAGATCTTCTTTACCTCGTATTTATAACAAAGGTTCCATTGTTGAAAAATGTGCATCGTTTCACTGTCTTTTATATTTTTTATATTTTATAATGGCGAACAACTTCAAAACCGAAATTTTTTTACATCCTACATCAGAAAATGTGCTTATTTATAAGTAAACGAATTTCCAGCCGTGCACCAGAATTCTATTCGAAGATATTGCAAATTTTATAATAGCACATCCACTTTACTTCGTATTTATAAAAAAGGTTTCATTGGTGAAACTAACTAGATAGTTTCTCTGTATTTTATGTTTTAAATATTTTAAAAAGGCGAACAAATTCAAAACCGATTTTTTTTTATTCGTACATAACAAAATGTGCTGATTTATAAGTAAACGAATTTCCAGCCGTGCACCAGAATTCTATTCGAATATATTGCAAATTTTATAATATCACATCTCCTTTATCTCTTATTAATAACAAAAGTTTCATTGTTGGAACATAGTACATCGTTTCACTGTATTTTATATTTTAAATGTTTTACAAAGTCGAACAACTACAAAACTGAATTATTTTTATTTCCTACATAAGAAAATATGCTTATTTACAAGTAAACGAATTTCAAGCCGTGCACCAGAATTCCATTCGAAGATATTGCTAATTTTATAATATCAGATCTTCGTTATACAGTATTTATAACAAAGGTTTCATTGTTGAAACTAACTAGATAGTTTCTCTGTATTTTATGTTTTAAATATTTTACAAAGGCGAACAAATTCAAAACCGAAATTTTTTTACTTCGTACATAACAAAATGTGCTGATTTATAAGTAAACGAATTTCCAGCCGTGCACCAGAATTCTATTCGTAGATATTGCAAATTTTATAATAGCACATCCACTTTATCTCGTATTTATAAAAAAGGTTTCATTGATGAAAAATGTGTATCGTTTCACTGTATTTTATATTTTAAATATTTTCTAACGGCGAACAACTTCAAAACAGAATTTTTTTCACTTCCTACATAAGTAAATGGGCTGATTTATAAGTATCCAATTTCCAGCCGTGCAACAGAATTCTGTTCGAAGATATTGCAAATTTTATAATATCACATCCATTTTACCTCGTATTTATAACAAAGGTTTCATTGTTGAAAAATGTGTATCGTTTCACTGTGTTTTATATTTTAGATATTTTACAATGGCGAACAACATCAAAACCGAATTTTTTTTACTTCCTACATAAGAAAATGTGCTTATTTATAAGTAAACGAATTTCCAGCCGTGCACCAGAATTTTATTCGAAGATATTGCAAATTTTATAATATCAGATCTTCTTTAGCTCGTATTAATAACAAAGGTTTCTTTGTTGAAAAATGCATCTCGTTTCACTGTATTTTATATTTTAATTATTTTACAAAAGTGAACAACATAAAAACCGAATTTTTTTTGCTTCCTACATAAGGAAATATGATGATTTATAATTAAACGAATTTCCAGCCGTGTACCAGAATTCTATTCGAAGATATTGCAAATTTTATAATATAAAATCCACTTTACCTCGAATTTATATGAAAGGTTTCATTGTTGAAAAATGTATATCCTTTCACTGTGTTTTATGTTTTATATATTTTACAATGTCGAGCAACTTCAAAACCGAATTTTTTTACTTCGTACATAAGAAAATGTGCTGTTTTATAAGTAAACGAATTTCCAGCCGTGTACCAGAATTCTATTCGAAGATATTGCAAATTTTATAATATAAAATCCACTTTACCTCGAATTTATATGAAAGGTTTCATTGTTGAAAAATGTATATCCTTTCGCTGTGTTTTATATTTTATATATTTTACAATGTCGAGCAACTTCAAAACCGAATTTTTTTACTTCGTACATAAGAAAATGTGCTGTTTTATAAGTAAACGAATTTCCCGCCGTGCACTAGAATTCTATTCGAAGATATTGCAAATTTTATAATATCACATCTCCTTGACCTCTTATTTTTAACAAAGGTTTCATTGTTGAAACAGAATAGATGGTTTCACTGTATTTTATGTTTTAAATATTTTACAAAGGCGAAGAACTTCAAAACCGATTTTTTTTTTTACTTCGTACATATGAAAATGTGCTGATTTATAAGTAAACGAATTTCCAGCTGTGCACCAGAAATATTTTCGAAGACATTGCTACTTTTATAATATCAGATCTTCTTTACCTCGTATTTATAACAAAGGTTCCATTGTTGAAAAATGTGCATCGTTTCACTGTCTTTTATATTTTTTATATTTTATAATGGCGAACAACTTCAAAACCGAAATTTTTTTACATCCTACATCAGAAAATGTGCTTATTTATAAGTAAACGAATTTTCAGCCGTGCACCAGAATTCTATTCGAAGACATTGCAAATTTTATAATATCACAACTCCTTTATCTCTCATTTTTAACAAAGGTTTCATCGTTGGAACAGAGTACATCGTTTCGCTGTGTTTTATATTTTATATATTTTACAATGGCGAACTACTTGAAAATCGAATTTTTTTTATTTCCTACATAAGAAAATGTGCTGATTTATATGTAAACGAATTTCCAGCCGTGCACCAGAATTCTATTCGAAGACATTGCAAATTTTATAATATCACAACTTCTTTATCTCTCATTTTTAACAAAGGTTTCATTGTTGGAACAGAGTACATCGTTTCGCTGTGTTTTATATTTTATATATTTTACAATGGCCAACAACTTCAAAACCGAATTTTTTTTACTTCCTACATAAGAAAATGTCCTGATTTATACGTAAACGAATTTCCAGCCGTGCACCAGAATTCTATTCGAAGATATTGCAAATTTTATAATAGCACATCCACTTTACTTCGTATTTATAAAAAAGGTTTCATTGGTGAAACTAACTAGATAGTTTCTCTGTATTTTATGTTTTAAATATTTTACAAAGGCGAACAAATTCAAAACCGATTTTTTTTTAATTCGTACATAACAAAATGTGCTGATTTATAAGTAAACGAATTTCCAGCCGTGCACCAGAATTCTATTCGAATATATTGCAAATTTTATAATATCACATCTCCTTTATCTCTTATTAATAACAAAAGTTTCATTGTTGGAACATAGTACATCGTTTCACTGTATTTTATATTTTAAATGTTTTACAAAGTCGAACAACTACAAAACTGAATTATTTTTATTTCCTACATAAGAAAATATGCTTATTTACAAGTAAACGAATTTCAAGCCGTGCACCAGAATTCCATTCGAAGATATTGCTAATTTTATAATATCAGATCTTCGTTATACAGTATTTATAACAAAGGTTTCATTGTTGAAACTAACTAGATAGTTTCTCTGTATTTTATGTTTTAAATATTTTACAAAGGCGAACAAATTCAAAACCGAATTTTTTTTTACTTCGTACATAGCAAAATGTGCTGATTTATAAGTAAACGAATTTCCAGCCGTGCACCAGAATTCTATTCGAAGATATTGCAAATTTTATAATAGCACATCCACTTTACCTCGTATATATATGAAAGGTTTCATTGTTGAAAAATGTATATCCTTTCGCTGTGTTTTATATTTTATATATTTTACAATGGCGAGCAACTTCAAAACCGAATTTTTTTACTTCGTACATAAGAAAATGTCCTGATTTATAAGTAAACGAATTTCCCGCCGTGCACCAGAATTCCATTCGAAAATATTGCAAATTTTATAATATCACAACTCCTTTATCTCTCATTTTTAACAAATGTTTCATTGGTGAAAAATGTATATCGTTTCACTGTATTTTATATTTTAAATATTTTCTAACGGCGAACAACTTCAAAACAGAATTTTTTTCACTTCCTACATAAGTAAATGGGCTGATTTATAAGTATCCAATTTCCAGCCGTGCAACAGAATTCTGTTCGAAGATATTGCAAATTTTATAATATCACATCCATTTTACCTCGTATTAATAACAAAGGTTTCTTTGTTGAAAAATGCATATCGTTTCACTGTATTTTATATTTTAATTATTTTACAAAAGTGAACAACTTAAAAACCGAATTTTTTTTTGCTTCCTACATAAGGAAATATGATGATTTATAAGTAAACGAATTTCCAGCAATGCATCAAAATTCCATTCGAAAATATTGCAAATTTTATAATATCACAACTCCTTTATCTCTCATTTTTAACAAACGTTTCATTGTTGGAACAGAGTACATCATTTCGCTGTGTTTTATATTGTATATATTTTACAATGGCGAACAACTTCAAAACCGAAATTTTTTTACTTCCTACATAAGAAAATGTGCTTATTTATAAGTAAACGAATTTCCAGCCGTGCACCAGAATTTTATTCGAAGATATTGCAAATTTTATAATATCAGATCTTCTTTAGCTCGCATTAATAACAAAGGTTTCTTTGTTGAAAAATGCATATCGTTTCACTGTATTTTATATTTTAATTATTTTACAAAAGTGAACAACTTAAAAACCGAATTTTTTTTGCTTCCTACATAAGGAAATATGATGATTTATAATTAAACGAATTTCCAGCCGTGTACCAGAATTCTATTCGAAGATATTGCAAATTTTGTAATATAAAATCCACTTTACCTCGAATTTATATGAAAGGTTTCATTGTTGAAAAATGTATATCCTTTCGCTGTGTTTTATGTTTTATATATTTTACAATGTCGAGCAACTTCAAAACCGATTTTTTTTACTTCGTACATAAGAAAATGTGCTGTTTTATAAGTAAACGAATTTCCAGCCGTGTACCAGAATTCTATTCGAAGATATTGCAAATTTTATAATATAAAATCCACTTTACCTCGAATTTATATGAAAGGTTTCATTGTTGAAAAATGTATATCCTTTCGCTGTGTTTTATATTTTACATATTTTACAATGGCGAGCAACTTCAAAACCGATTTTTTTTACTTCGTACATAAGAAAATGTCCTGATTTATAAGTAAACGAATTTCCCGCCGTGCACTAGAATTCTATTCGAAGATATTGCAAATTTTATAATATCACATCTCCTTGACCTCTTATTTTTAACAAAGGTTTCATTGGTGAAACAGAATAGATGGTTTCACTGTATTTTATGTTTTAAATATTTTACAAAGGCGAAGAACTTCAAAACCGATTTTTTTTTTTTACTTCGTACATATGAAAATGTGCTGATTTATAAGTAAACGAATTTCCAGCTGTGCACCAGAAATATTTTCGAAGACATTGCTACTTTTATAATATCAGATCTTCTTTACCTCGTATTTATAACAAAGGTTCCATTGTTGAAAAATGTGCATCGTTTCACTGTCTTTTATATTTTTTATATTTTATAATGGCGAACAACTTCAAAACCGAAATTTTTTTACATCCTACATCAGAAAATGTGCTCATTTATAAGTAAACGAATTTTCAGCCGTGTACCAGAATTCTATTCGAAGACATTGCAAATTTTATAATATCACAACTTCTTTATCTCTCATTTTTAACGAAGGTTTCATTGTTGGAACAGAGTACATCGTTTCGCTGTGTTTTATATTTTATATATTTTACAATGGCCAACAACTTCAAAACCGAATTTTTTTTACTTCCTACATAAGAAAATGTCCTGATTTATAAGTAAACGAATTTCCAGCCGTGCACCAGAATTCTATTCGAAGATATTGCAAATTTTATAATAGCACATCCACTTTACTTCGTATTTATAAAAAAGGTTTCATTGGTGAAACTAACTAGATAGTTTCTCTGTATTTTATGTTTTAAATATTTTACAAAGGCGAACAAATTCAAAACCGAAATTTTTTTACTTCGCACATAACAAAATGTGCTGATTTATAAGTAAACGAATTTCCAGCCGTGCACCAGAATTCTATTCGAAGATATTGCAAATTTTATAATAGCACATCCACTTTACCTCGGATTTATAAAAAAGGTTTCATTGGTGAAAAATGTGTATCGTTTCACTGTATTTTATATTTTAAATATTTTCTAACGGCGAACAACTTCAAAACAGAATTTTTTTCACTTCCTACATAAGAAAATGGGCTGATTTATAAGTATCCAATTTCCAGCCGTGCAACAGAATTCTGTTCGAAGATATTGCAAATTTTATAATATCACATCCATTTTACCTCTTATTTATAACAAAGTTTTCATTGTTGAAAAATGTGTATTGTTTCACTGTGTTTTATATTTTATATATTTTACAATGGCGAACAACATCAAAACCGAATTTTTTTTAATTCCTACATAAGAAAATGTGCTGATTTATAAGTAAACGAATTTCCAGCCATGCACCAGAATTCCATTCGAAAATATTGCAAATTTTATAATATCACAACTCCTTTATCTCTCATTTTTAACAAATGTTTCATTGTTGGAACAGAGTACATCATTTCGCTGTGTTTTATATTTTATATATTTTACAATGGCGAACAACTTCAAAACCGAATTTTTTTTACTTCCTACATAAGAAAATGTGCTTATTTATAAGTAAACGAATTTCCAGCCGTGCACCAGAATTTTATTCGAAGATATTGCAAATTTTATAATATCAGATCTTCTTTAGCTCGTATTAATAACAAAGGTTTCTTTGTTGAAAAATGCATATCGTTTCACTGTATTTTATATTTTAATTATTTTACAAAAGTGAACAACTTAAAAACCGAATTTTTTTTACTTCCTACATAAGGAAATATGATGATTTATAATTAAACGAATTTCCAGCCGTGTACCAGAATTCTATTCGAAGATATTGCAAATTTTATAATATAAAATCCACTTTACCTCGAATTTATATGAAAGGTTTCATTGTTGAAAAATGTATATCCTTTCGCTGTGTTTTATATTTTATATATTTTACAATGGCGAGCAACTTCAAAACCGATTTTTTTTACTTCGTACATAAGAAAATGTCCTGATTTATAAGTAAACGAATTTCCCGCCGTGCACTAGAATTCTATTCGAAGATATTGCAAATTTTATAATATCACATCTCCTTGACCTCTTATTTTTAACAAAGGTTTCATTGTTGAAACAGAATAGATGGTTTCACTGTATTTTATGTTTTAAATATTTTACAAAGGCGAAGAACTTCAAAACCGATTTTTTTTTTTTTTACTTCGTACATATGAAAATGTGCTGATTTATAAGTAAACGAATTTCCAGCTATGCACCAGAAATATTTTCGAAGACATTGCTACTTTTATAATATCAGATCTCCTTTACCTCGTATTAATAACAAAGGTTCCATTGTTGAAAAATGTACATCGTTTCACTGTCTTTTATATTTTTTATATTTTATAATGGCGAACAACTTCAAAACCGAAATTTTTTTACATCCTACATCAGAAAATGTGCTTATTTATAAGTAAACGAATTTTCAGCCGTGCACCAGAATTCTATTCGAAGACATTGCAAATTTTATAATATCACAACTCCTTTATCTCTCATTTTTAACAAAGGTTTCATCGTTGGAACAGAGTACATCGTTTCGCTGTGTTTTATATTTTATATATTTTACAATGGCGAACAACTTCAAAACCGATTTTTTTTTACTTCCTACATAAGAAAATGTGCTGATTTTTATGTAAACGAATTTCCAGCCGTGCACCAGAATTCTATTCGAAGACATTGCAAATTTTATAATATCACAACTTCTTTATTTCTCATTTTTAACAAAGGTTTCATTGTTGGAACAGAGTACATCGTTTCGCTGTGTTTTATATTTTATATATTTTACAATGGCCAACAACTTCAAAACCGAATTTTTTTTACTTCCTACATAAGAAAATGTCCTGATTTATACGTAAACGAATTTCCAGCCGTGCACCAGAATTCTATTCGAAGATATTGCAAATTTTATAATAGCACATCCACTTTACTTCGTATTTATAAAAAAGGTTTCATTGGTGAAACTAACTAGATAGTTTCTCTGTATTTTATGTTTTAAATATTTTACAAAGGCGAACAAATTCAAAACCGATTTTTTTTTAATTCGTACATAACAAAATGTGCTGATTTATAAGTAAACGAATTTCCAGCCGTGCACCAGAATTCTATTCGAATATATTGCAAATTTTATAATATCACATCTCCTTTATCTCTTATTAATAACAAAAGTTTCATTGTTGGAACATAGTACATCGTTTCACTGTATTTTATATTTTAAATGTTTTACAAAGTCGAACAACTACAAAACTGAATTATTTTTATTTCCTACATAAGAAAATATGCTTATTTACAAGTAAACGAATTTCAAGCCGTGCACCAGAATTCCATTCGAAGATATTGCTAATTTTATAATATCAGATCTTCGTTATACAGTATTTATAACAAAGGTTTCATTGTTGAAACTAACTAGATAGTTTCTCTGTATTTTATGTTTTAAATATTTTACAAAGGCGAACAAATTCAAAACCGAATTTTTTTTTACTTCGTACATAGCAAAATGTGCTGATTTATAAGTAAACGAATTTCCAGCCGTGCACCAGAATTCTATTCGAAGATATTGCAAATTTTATAATAGCACATCCACTTTACCTCGTATATATATGAAAGGTTTCATTGTTGAAAAATGTATATCCTTTCGCTGTGTTTTATATTTTATATATTTTACAATGGCGAGCAACTTCAAAACCGAATTTTTTTACTTCGTACATAAGAAAATGTCCTGATTTATAAGTAAACGAATTTCCCGCCGTGCACCAGAATTCCATTCGAAAATATTGCAAATTTTATAATATCACAACTCCTTTATCTCTCATTTTTAACAAATGTTTCATTGGTGAAAAATGTATATCGTTTCACTGTATTTTATATTTTAAATATTTTCTAACGGCGAACAACTTCAAAACAGAATTTTTTTCACTTCCTACATAAGTAAATGGGCTGATTTATAAGTATCCAATTTCCAGCCGTGCAACAGAATTCTGTTCGAAGATATTGCAAATTTTATAATATCACATCCATTTTACCTCGTATTAATAACAAAGGTTTCTTTGTTGAAAAATGCATATCGTTTCACTGTATTTTATATTTTAATTATTTTACAAAAGTGAACAACTTAAAAACCGAATTTTTTTTTGCTTCCTACATAAGGAAATATGATGATTTATAAGTAAACGAATTTCCAGCAATGCATCAAAATTCCATTCGAAAATATTGCAAATTTTATAATATCACAACTCCTTTATCTCTCATTTTTAACAAACGTTTCATTGTTGGAACAGAGTACATCATTTCGCTGTGTTTTATATTGTATATATTTTACAATGGCGAACAACTTCAAAACCGAAATTTTTTTACTTCCTACATAAGAAAATGTGCTTATTTATAAGTAAACGAATTTCCAGCCGTGCACCAGAATTTTATTCGAAGATATTGCAAATTTTATAATATCAGATCTTCTTTAGCTCGCATTAATAACAAAGGTTTCTTTGTTGAAAAATGCATATCGTTTCACTGTATTTTATATTTTAATTATTTTACAAAAGTGAACAACTTAAAAACCGAATTTTTTTTGCTTCCTACATAAGGAAATATGATGATTTATAATTAAACGAATTTCCAGCCGTGTACCAGAATTCTATTCGAAGATATTGCAAATTTTGTAATATAAAATCCACTTTACCTCGAATTTATATGAAAGGTTTCATTGTTGAAAAATGTATATCCTTTCGCTGTGTTTTATGTTTTATATATTTTACAATGTCGAGCAACTTCAAAACCGATTTTTTTTACTTCGTACATAAGAAAATGTGCTGTTTTATAAGTAAACGAATTTCCAGCCGTGTACCAGAATTCTATTCGAAGATATTGCAAATTTTATAATATAAAATCCACTTTACCTCGAATTTATATGAAAGGTTTCATTGTTGAAAAATGTATATCCTTTCGCTGTGTTTTATATTTTACATATTTTACAATGGCGAGCAACTTCAAAACCGATTTTTTTTACTTCGTACATAAGAAAATGTCCTGATTTATAAGTAAACGAATTTCCCGCCGTGCACTAGAATTCTATTCGAAGATATTGCAAATTTTATAATATCACATCTCCTTGACCTCTTATTTTTAACAAAGGTTTCATTGGTGAAACAGAATAGATGGTTTCACTGTATTTTATGTTTTAAATATTTTACAAAGGCGAAGAACTTCAAAACCGATTTTTTTTTTTTACTTCGTACATATGAAAATGTGCTGATTTATAAGTAAACGAATTTCCAGCTGTGCACCAGAAATATTTTCGAAGACATTGCTACTTTTATAATATCAGATCTTCTTTACCTCGTATTTATAACAAAGGTTCCATTGTTGAAAAATGTGCATCGTTTCACTGTCTTTTATATTTTTTATATTTTATAATGGCGAACAACTTCAAAACCGAAATTTTTTTACATCCTACATCAGAAAATGTGCTCATTTATAAGTAAACGAATTTTCAGCCGTGTACCAGAATTCTATTCGAAGACATTGCAAATTTTATAATATCACAACTTCTTTATCTCTCATTTTTAACGAAGGTTTCATTGTTGGAACAGAGTACATCGTTTCGCTGTGTTTTATATTTTATATATTTTACAATGGCCAACAACTTCAAAACCGAATTTTTTTTACTTCCTACATAAGAAAATGTCCTGATTTATAAGTAAACGAATTTCCAGCCGTGCACCAGAATTCTATTCGAAGATATTGCAAATTTTATAATAGCACATCCACTTTACTTCGTATTTATAAAAAAGGTTTCATTGGTGAAACTAACTAGATAGTTTCTCTGTATTTTATGTTTTAAATATTTTACAAAGGCGAACAAATTCAAAACCGAAATTTTTTTACTTCGCACATAACAAAATGTGCTGATTTATAAGTAAACGAATTTCCAGCCGTGCACCAGAATTCTATTCGAAGATATTGCAAATTTTATAATAGCACATCCACTTTACCTCGGATTTATAAAAAAGGTTTCATTGGTGAAAAATGTGTATCGTTTCACTGTATTTTATATTTTAAATATTTTCTAACGGCGAACAACTTCAAAACAGAATTTTTTTCACTTCCTACATAAGAAAATGGGCTGATTTATAAGTATCCAATTTCCAGCCGTGCAACAGAATTCTGTTCGAAGATATTGCAAATTTTATAATATCACATCCATTTTACCTCTTATTTATAACAAAGTTTTCATTGTTGAAAAATGTGTATTGTTTCACTGTGTTTTATATTTTATATATTTTACAATGGCGAACAACATCAAAACCGAATTTTTTTTAATTCCTACATAAGAAAATGTGCTGATTTATAAGTAAACGAATTTCCAGCCATGCACCAGAATTCCATTCGAAAATATTGCAAATTTTATAATATCACAACTCCTTTATCTCTCATTTTTAACAAATGTTTCATTGTTGGAACAGAGTACATCATTTCGCTGTGTTTTATATTTTATATATTTTACAATGGCGAACAACTTCAAAACCGAATTTTTTTTACTTCCTACATAAGAAAATGTGCTTATTTATAAGTAAACGAATTTCCAGCCGTGCACCAGAATTTTATTCGAAGATATTGCAAATTTTATAATATCAGATCTTCTTTAGCTCGTATTAATAACAAAGGTTTCTTTGTTGAAAAATGCATATCGTTTCACTGTATTTTATATTTTAATTATTTTACAAAAGTGAACAACTTAAAAACCGAATTTTTTTTACTTCCTACATAAGGAAATATGATGATTTATAATTAAACGAATTTCCAGCCGTGTACCAGAATTCTATTCGAAGATATTGCAAATTTTATAATATAAAATCCACTTTACCTCGAATTTATATGAAAGGTTTCATTGTTGAAAAATGTATATCCTTTCGCTGTGTTTTATATTTTATATATTTTACAATGGCGAGCAACTTCAAAACCGATTTTTTTTACTTCGTACATAAGAAAATGTCCTGATTTATAAGTAAACGAATTTCCCGCCGTGCACTAGAATTCTATTCGAAGATATTGCAAATTTTATAATATCACATCTCCTTGACCTCTTATTTTTAACAAAGGTTTCATTGTTGAAACAGAATAGATGGTTTCACTGTATTTTATGTTTTAAATATTTTACAAAGGCGAAGAACTTCAAAACCGATTTTTTTTTTTTTTACTTCGTACATATGAAAATGTGCTGATTTATAAGTAAACGAATTTCCAGCTATGCACCAGAAATATTTTCGAAGACATTGCTACTTTTATAATATCAGATCTTCTTTACCTCGTATTAATAACAAAGGTTCCATTGTTGAAAAATGTACATCGTTTCACTGTCTTTTATATTTTTTATATTTTATAATGGCGAACAACTTCAAAACCGAAATTTTTTTACATCCTACATCAGAAAATGTGCTTATTTATAAGTAAACGAATTTTCAGCCGTGCACCAGAATTCTATTCGAAGACATTGCAAATTTTATAATATCACAACTCCTTTATCTCTCATTTTTAACAAAGGTTTCATCGTTGGAACAGAGTACATCGTTTCGCTGTGTTTTATATTTTATATATTTTACAATGGCGAACAACTTCAAAACCGATTTTTTTTTACTTCCTACATAAGAAAATGTGCTGATTTTTATGTAAACGAATTTCCAGCCGTGCACCAGAATTCTATTCGAAGACATTGCAAATTTTATAATATCACAACTTCTTTATCTCTCATTTTTAACAAAGGTTTCATTGTTGGAACAGAGTACATCGTTTCGCTGTGTTTTATATTTTATATATTTTACAATGGCCAACAACTTCAAAACCGAATTTTTTTTACTTCCTACATAAGAAAATGTCCTGATTTATAAGTAAACGAATTTCCAGGCGTGCACCTGAATTCTATTCGAAGATATTGCAAATTTTATAATAGCACATCCACTTTATTCGTATTTATAAAAAAGGTTTCATTGGTGAAACTAACTAGATAGTTTCTCTGTATTTTTTTTTAAATATTTTACAAAGGCGAACAAATTCAAAACCGAAATTTTTTTACTTCGCACATAACAAAATGTTCTGATTTATAAGTAAACGAATTTCCAGCCGTGCACCAGAATTCTATTCGAAAATATTGCAAATTTTATAATATCACAACTCCTTTATCTCTCATTTTTAACAAATGTTTCATTGTTGGAACAGAGTACATCATTTCGCTGTGTTTTATATTTTATATATTTTACAATGGCGAACAACTTCAAAACCGATTTTTTTTTACTTCCTACATAAGAAAATGTGCTTATTTATAAGTAAACGAATTTCCAGCCGTGCACCAGAATTTTATTCGAAGATATTGCAAATTTTATAATATCAGATCTTCTTTAGCTCGTATTAATAACAAAGGTTTCTTTGTTGAAAAATGCATATCGTTTCACTGTATTTTATATTTTAATTATTTTACAAAAGTGAACAACTTAAAAACCGAATTTTTTTTGCTTCCTACATAAGGAAATGTGATGATTTATAATTAAACGAATTTCCAGCCGTGTACCAGAATTCTATTCGAAGATATTGCAAATTTTATAATATAAAATCCACTTTACCTCGAATTTATATGAAAGGTTTCATTGTTGAAAAATGTATATCCTTTCGCTGTGTTTTATGTTTTATATATTTTACAATGTCGAGCAACTTCAAAACCGATTTTTTTTACTTCGTACATAAGAAAATGTGCTGTTTTATAAGTAAACGAATTTCCAGCCGTGTACCAGAATTCTATTCGAAGATATTGCAAATTTTATAATATAAAATCCACTTTACCTCGAATTTATATGAAAGGTTTCATTGTTGAAAAATGTATATCCTTTCGCTGTGTTTTATATTTTATATATTTTACAATGGCGAGCAACTTCAAAACCGATTTTTTTTACTTCGTACATAAGAAAATGTCCTGATTTATAAGTAAACGAATTTCCCGCCGTGCACTAGAATTCTATTCGAAGATATTGCAAATTTTATAATATCACATCTCCTTGACCTCTTATTTTTAACAAAGGTTTCATTGTTGAAACAGAATAGATGGTTTCACTGTATTTTATGTTTTAAATATTTTACAAAGGCGAAGAACTTCAAAACCGATTTTTTTTTTTTTACTTCGTACATATGAAAATGTGCTGATTTATAAGTAAACGAATTTCCAGCTGTGCACCAGAAATATTTTCGAAGACATTGCTACTTTTATAATATCAGATCTTCTTTACCTCGTATTTATAACAAAGGTTCCATTGTTGAAAAATGTGCATCGTTTCACTGTCTTTTATATTTTTTATATTTTATAATGGCGAACAACTTCAAAACCGAAATTTTTTTACATCCTACATCAGAAAATGTGCTTATTTATAAGTAAACGAATTTTCAGCCGTGCACCAGAATTCTATTCGAAGACATTGCAAATTTTATAATATCACAACTCCTTTATCTCTCATTTTTAACAAATGTTTCATTGGTGAAAAATGTGTATCGTTTCACTGTATTTTATATTTTAAATATTTTCTAACGGCGAACAACTTCAAAACAGAATTTTTTTCACTTCCTACATATGTAAATGGGCTGATTTATAACTATCCAATTTCCAGCCGTGCAACAGAATTCTGTTCGAAGATATTGCAAATTTTATAATATCACATCCATTTTACCTCGTATTTATAACAAAGGTTTCATTGTTGAAAAATGTGTATCGTTTCACTGTGTTTTATATTTTAGATATTTTACAATGGCGAACAACATCAAAACCGAATTTTTTTTACTTCCTACATAAGAAAATGTGCTGATTTATAAGTAAACGAATTTCCAGCCATGCACCAGAATTCCATTCGAAAATATTGCAAATTTTATAATATCACAACTCCTTTATCTCTCATTTTTAACAAATGTTTCATTGTTGGAACAGAGTACATCATTTCGCTGTGTTTTATATTGTATATATTTTACAATGGCGAACAACTTCAAAACCGAAATTTTTTTACTTCCTACATAAGAAAATGTGCTTATTTATAAGTAAACGAATTTCCAGCCGTGCACCAGAATTTTATTCGAAGATATTGCAAATTTTATAATATCAGATCTTCTTTAGCTCGTATTAATAACAAAGGTTTCTTTGTTGAAAAATGCATATCGTTTCACTGTATTTTATATTTTAATTATTTTACAAAAGTGAACAACATAAAAACCGAATTTTTTTTGCTTCCTACATAAGGAAATATGATGATTTATAATTAAACGAATTTCCAGCCGTGTACCAGAATTCTATTCGAAGATATTGCAAATTTTATAATATAAAATCCACTTTACCTCGAATTTATATGAAAGGTTTCATTGTTGAAAAATGTATATCCTTTCGCTGTGTTTTATGTTTTATATATTTTACAATGTCGAGCAACTTCAAAACCGAATTTTTTTACTTCGTACATAAGAAAATGTGCTGTTTTATAAGTAAACGAATTTCCAGCCGTGTACCAGAATTCTATTCGAAGATATTGCAAATTTTATAATATAAAATCCACTTTACCTCGAATTTATATGAAAGGTTTCATTGTTGAAAAATGTATATCCTTTCGCTGTGTTTTATATTTTATATATTTTACAATGTCGAGCAACTTCAAAACCGAATTTTTTTACTTCGTACATAAGAAAATGTGCTGTTTTATAAGTAAACGAATTTCCCGCCGTGCACTAGAATTCTATTCGAAGATATTGCAAATTTTATAATATCACATCTCCTTGACCTCTTATTTTTAACAAAGGTTTCATTGTTGAAACAGAATAGATGGTTTCACTGTATTTTATGTTTTAAATATTTTACAAAGGCGAAGAACTTCAAAACCGATTTTTTTTTTTACTTCGTACATATGAAAATGTGCTGATTTATAAGTAAACGAATTTCCAGCTGTGCACCAGAAATATTTTCGAAGACATTGCTACTTTTATAATATCAGATCTTCTTTACCTCGTATTTATAACAAAGGTTCCATTGTTGAAAAATGTGCATCGTTTCACTGTCTTTTATATTTTTTATATTTTATAATGGCGAACAACTTCAAAACCGAAATTTTTTTACATCCTACATCAGAAAATGTGCTTATTTATAAGTAAACGAATTTTCAGCCGTGCACCAGAATTCTATTCGAAGACATTGCAAATTTTATAATATCACAACTCCTTTATCTCTCATTTTTAACAAAGGTTTCATCGTTGGAACAGAGTACATCGTTTCGCTGTGTTTTATATTTTATATATTTTACAATGGCGAACAACTTGAAAATCGAATTTTTTTTACTTCCTACATAAGAAAATGTGCTGATTTATATGTAAACGAATTTCCAGCCGTGCACCAGAATTCTATTCGAAGACATTGCAAATTTTATAATATCACAACTTCTTTATCTCTCATTTTTAACAAAGGTTTCATTGTTGGAACAGAGTACATCGTTTCGCTGTGTTTTATATTTTATATATTTTACAATGGCCAACAACTTCAAAACCGAATTTTTTTTACTTCCTACATAAGAAAATGTCCTGATTTATAAGTAAACGAATTTCCAGCCGTGCACCTGAATTCTATTCGAAGATATTGCAAATTTTATAATAGCACATCCACTTTACTTCGTATTTATAAAAAAGGTTTCATTGGTGAAACTAACTAGATAGTTTCTCTGTATTTTTTTTTAAATATTTTACAAAGGCGAACAAATTCAAAACCGAAATTTTTTTACTTCGCACATAACAAAATGTTCTGATTTATAAGTAAACGAATTTCCAGCCGTGCACCAGAATTCTATTCGAAAATATTGCAAATTTTATAATATCACAACTCCTTTATCTCTCATTTTTAACAAATGTTTCATTGTTGGAACAGAGTACATCATTTCGCTGTGTTTTATATTTTATATATTTTACAATGGCGAACAACTTCAAAACCGATTTTTTTTTACTTCCTACATAAGAAAATGTGCTTATTTATAAGTAAACGAATTTCCAGCCGTGCACCAGAATTTTATTCGAAGATATTGCAAATTTTATAATATCAGATCTTCTTTAGCTCGTATTAATAACAAAGGTTTCTTTGTTGAAAAATGCATATCGTTTCACTGTATTTTATATTTTAGTTATTTTACAAAAGTGAACAACTTAAAAACCGAATTTTTTTTGCTTCCTACATAAGGAAATGTGATGATTTATAATTAAACGAATTTCCAGCCGTGTACCAGAATTCTATTCGAAGATATTGCAAATTTTATAATATAAAATCCACTTTACCTCGAATTTATATGAAAGGTTTCATTGTTGAAAAATGTATATCCTTTCGCTGTGTTTTATGTTTTATATATTTTACAATGTCGAGCAACTTCAAAACCGAATTTTTTTACTTCGTACATAAGAAAATGTGCTGTTTTATAAGTAAACGAATTTCCAGCCGTGTACCAGAATTCTATTCGAAGATATTGCAAATTTTATAATATAAAATCCACTTTACCTCGAATTTATATGAAAGGTTTCATTGTTGAAAAATGTATATCCTTTCGCTGTGTTTTATATTTTATATATTTTACAATGGCGAGCAACTTCAAAACCGATTTTTTTTACTTCGTACATAAGAAAATGTCCTGATTTATAATTAAACGAATTTCCCGCCGTGCACTAGAATTCTATTCGAAGATATTGCAAATTTTATAATATCACATCTCCTTGACCTCTTATTTTTAACAAAGGTTTCATTGTTGAAACAGAATAGATGGTTTCACTGTATTTTATGTTTTAAATATTTTACAAAGGCGAAGAACTTCAAAACCGATTTTTTTTTTTACTTCGTACATATGAAAATGTGCTGATTTATAAGTAAACGAATTTCCAGCTGTGCACCAGAAATATTTTCGAAGACATTGCTACTTTTATAATATCAGATCTTCTTTACCTCGTATTTATAACAAAGGTTCCATTGTTGAAAAATGTGCATCGTTTCACTGTCTTTTATATTTTTTATATTTTATAATGGCGAACAACTTCAAAACCGAAATTTTTTTACATCCTACATCAGAAAATGTGCTTATTTATAAGTAAACGAATTTTCAGCCGTGCACCAGAATTCTATTCGAAGACATTGCAAATTTTATAATATCACAACTCCTTTATCTCTCATTTTTAACAAATGTTTCATTGGTGAAAAATGTGTATCGTTTCACTGTATTTTATATTTTAAATATTTTCTAACGGCGAACAACTTCAAAACAGAATTTTTTTCACTTCCTACATATGTAAATGGGCTGATTTATAACTATCCAATTTCCAGCCGTGCACCTGAATTCTATTCGAAGATATTGCAAATTTTATAATAGCACATCCACTTTACTTCGTATTTATAAAAAAGGTTTCATTGGTGAAACTAACTAGATAGTTTCTCTGTATTTTTTTTTTAAATATTTTACAAAGGCGAACAAATTCAAAACCGAAATTTTTTTACTTCGCACATAACAAAATGTTCTGATTTATAAGTAAACGAATTTCCAGCCGTGCACCAGAATTCTATTCGAAAATATTGCAAATTTTATAATATCACAACTCCTTTATCTCTCATTTTTAACAAATGTTTCATTGTTGGAACAGAGTACATCATTTCGCTGTGTTTTATATTTTATATATTTTACAATGGCGAACAACTTCAAAACCGATTTTTTTTTACTTCCTACATAAGAAAATGTGCTTATTTATAAGTAAACGAATTTCCAGCCGTGCACCAGAATTTTATTCGAAGATATTGCAAATTTTATAATATCAGATCTTCTTTAGCTCGTATTAATAACAAAGGTTTCTTTGTTGAAAAATGCATATCGTTTCACTGTATTTTATATTTTAATTATTTTACAAAAGTGAACAACTTAAAAACCGAATTTTTTTTGCTTCCTACATAAGGAAATGTGATGATTTATAATTAAACGAATTTCCAGCCGTGTACCAGAATTCTATTCGGAGATATTGCAAATTTTATAATATAAAATCCACTTTACCTCGAATTTATATGAAAGGTTTCATTGTTGAAAAATGTATATCCTTTCGCTGTGTTTTATGTTTTATATATTTTACAATGTCGAGCAACTTCAAAACCGAATTTTTTTACTTCGTACATAAGAAAATGTGCTGTTTTATAAGTAAACGAATTTCCAGCCGTGCACCAGAATTCTATTCGAATATATTGCAAATTTTATAATATCACATCTCCTTTATCTCTTATTAATAACAAAAGTTTCATTGTTGGAACATAGTACATCGTTTCACTGTATTTTATATTTTAAATGTTTTACAAAGTCGAACAACTACAAAACTGAATTATTTTTATTTCCTACATAAGAAAATATGCTTATTTACAAGTAAACGAATTTCAAGCCGTGCACCAGAATTCCATTCGAAGATATTGCTAATTTTATAATATCAGATCTTCGTTATACAGTATTTATAACAAAGGTTTCATTGTTGAAACTAACTAGATAGTTTCTCTGTATTTTATGTTTTAAATATTTTACAAAGGCGAACAAATTCAAAACCGAAATTTTTTTACTTCGTACATAACAAAATGTGCTGATTTATAAGTAAACGAATTTCCAGCCGTGCACCAGAATTCTATTCGTAGATATTGCAAATTTTATAATAGCACATCCACTTTATCTCGTATTTATAAAAAAGGTTTCATTGATGAAAAATGTGTATCGTTTCACTGTATTTTATATTTTAAATATTTTCTAACGGCGAACAACTTCAAAACAGAATTTTTTTCACTTCCTACATACGTAAATGGGCTGATTTATAAGTATCCAATTTCCAGCCGTGCAACAGAATTCTGTTCGAAGATATTGCAAATTTTATAATATCACATCCATTTTACCTCGTATTAATAACAAAGGTTTCTTTGTTGAAAAATGTGTATCGTTTCACTGTGTTTTATATTTTAGATATTTTACAATGGCGAACAACTTAAAAACCGAATTTTTTTTTGCTTCCTACATAAGAAAATGTGCTGATTTATAAGTAAACGAATTTCCAGCCTTGCATCAAAATTCCATTCGAAAATATTGCAAATTTTATAATATCACAACTCCTTTATCTCTCATTTTTAACAAACGTTTCATTGTTGGAACAGAGTACATCATTTCGCTGTGTTTTATATTGTATATATTTTACAATGGCGAACAACTTCAAAACCGAAATTTTTTTACTTCCTACATAAGAAAATGTGCTTATTTATAAGTAAACGAATTTCCAGCCGTGCACCAGAATTTTATTCGAAGATATTGCAAATTTTATAATATCAGATCTTCTTTAGCTCGTATTAATAACAAAGGTTTCTTTGTTGAAAAATGCATATCGTTTCACTGTATTTTATATTTTAATTATTTTACAAAAGTGAACAACATAAAAACCGAATTTTTTTTGCTTCCTACATAAGGAAATATGATGATTTATAATTAAACGAATTTCCAGCCGTGTACCAGAATTCTATTCGAAGATATTGCAAATTTTGTAATATAAAATCCACTTTACCTCGAATTTATATGAAAGGTTTCATTGTTGAAAAATGTATATCCTTTCGCTGTGTTTTATGTTTTATATATTTTACAATGTCGAGCAACTTCAAAACCGAATTTTTTTACTTCGTACATAAGAAAATGTGCTGTTTTATAAGTAAACGAATTTCCAGCCGTGTACCAGAATTCTATTCGAAGATATTGCAAATTTTATAATATAAAATCCACTTTACCTCGAATTTATATGAAAGGTTTCATTGTTGAAAAATGTATATCCTTTCGCTGTGTTTTATATTTTATATATTTTACAATGGCGAGCAACTTCAAAACCGATTTTTTTTACTTCGTACATAAGAAAATGTCCTGATTTATAAGTAAACGAATTTCCCGCCGTGCACTAGAATTCTATTCGAAGATATTGCAAATTTTATAATATCACATCTCCTTGACCTCTTATTTTTAACAAAGGTTTCATTGTTGAAACAGAATAGATGGTTTCACTGTATTTTATGTTTTAAATATTTTACAAAGGCGAAGAACTTCAAAACCGATTTTTTTTTTTTACTTCGTACATATGAAAATGTGCTGATTTATAAGTAAACGAATTTCCAGCTGTGCACCAGAAATATTTTCGAAGACATTGCTACTTTTATAATATCAGATCTTCTTTACCTCGTATTTATAACAAAGGTTCCATTGTTGAAAAATGTGCATCGTTTCACTGTCTTTTATATTTTTTATATTTTATAATGGCGAACAACTTCAAAACCGAAATTTTTTTACATCCTACATCAGAAAATGTGCTTATTTATAAGTAAACGAATTTTCAGCCGTGCACCAGAATTCTATTCGAAGACATTGCAAATTTTATAATATCACAACTCCTTTATCTCTCATTTTTAACAAAGGTTTCATCGTTGGAACAGAGTACATCGTTTCGCTGTGTTTTATATTTTATATATTTTACAATGGCGAACAACTTCAAAACCGAATTTTTTTTACTTCCTACATAAGAAAATGTGCTGATTTATATGTAAACGAATTTCCAGCCGTGCACCAGAATTCTATTCGAAGACATTGCAAATTATATAATATCACAACTTCTTTATCTCTCATTTTTAACAAAGGTTTCATTGTTGGAACAGAGTACATCGTTTCGCTGTGTTTTGTATTTTATATATTTTACAATGGCCAACAACTTCAAAACCGAATTTTCTTTACTTCCTACATAAGAAAATGTCCTGATTTATACGTAAACGAATTTCCAGCCGTGCACCAGAATTCTATTCGAAGATATTGCAAATTTTATAATAGCACATCCACTTTACTTCGTATTTATAAAAAAGGTTTCATTGGTGAAACTAACTAGATAGTTTCTCTGTATTTTATGTTTTAAATATTTTACAAAGGCGAACAAATTCAAAACCGATTTTTTTTTAATTCGTACATAACAAAATGTGCTGATTTATAAGTAAACGAATTTCCAGCCGTGCACCAGAATTCTATTCGAATATATTGCAAATTTTATAATATCACATCTCCTTTATCTCTTATTAATAACAAAAGTTTCATTGTTGGAACATAGTACATCGTTTCACTGTATTTTATATTTTAAATGTTTTACAAAGTCGAACAACTACAAAACTGAATTATTTTTATTTCCTACATAAGAAAATATGCTTATTTACAAGTAAACGAATTTCAAGCCGTGCACCAGAATTCCATTCGAAGATATTGCTAATTTTATAATATCAGATCTTCGTTATACAGTATTTATAACAAAGGTTTCATTGTTGAAACTAACTAGATAGTTTCTCTGTATTTTATGTTTTAAATATTTTACAAAGGCGAACAAATTCAAAACCGAAATTTTTTTTACTTCGTACATAACAAAATGTGCTGATTTATAAGTAAACGAATTTCCAGCCGTGCACCAGAATTCTATTCGAAGATATTGCAAATTTTATAATAGCACATCCACTTTACCTCGTATATATATGAAAGGTTTCATTGTTGAAAAATGTATATCCTTTCGCTGTGTTTTATATTTTATATATTTTACAATGGCGAGCAACTTCAAAACCGAATTTTTTTACTTCGTACATAAGAAAATGTCCTGATTTATAAGTAAACGAATTTCCCGCCGTGCACCAGAATTCCATTCGAAAATATTGCAAATTTTATAATATCACAACTCCTTTATCTCTCATTTTTAACAAATGTTTCATTGGTGAAAAATGTATATCGTTTCACTGTATTTTATATTTTAAATATTTTCTAACGGCGAAAAACTTCAAAACAGAATTTTTTTCACTTCCTACATAAGTAAATGGGCTGATTTATAAGTATCCAATTTCCAGCCGTGCAACAGAATTCTGTTCGAAGATATTGCAAATTTTATAATATCACATCCATTTTACCTCGTATTAATAACAAAGGTTTCTTTGTTGAAAAATGCATATCGTTTCACTGTATTTTATATTTTAATTATTTTACAAAAGTGAACAACTTAAAAACCGAATTTTTTTTTGCTTCCTACATAAGGAAATATGATGATTTATAAGTAAACGAATTTCCAGCCATGCATCAAAATTCCATTCGAAAATATTGCAAATTTTATAATATCACAACTCCTTTATCTCTCATTTTTAACAAACGTTTCATTGTTGGAACAGAGTACATCATTTCGCTGTGTTTTATATTGTATATATTTTACAATGGCGAACAACTTCAAAACCGAAATTTTTTTACTTCCTACATAAGAAAATGTGCTTATTTATAAGTAAACGAATTTCCAGCCGTGCACCAGAATTTTATTCGAAGATATTGCAAATTTTATAATATCAGATCTTCTTTAGCTCGCATTAATAACAAAGGTTTCTTTGTTGAAAAATGCATATCGTTTCACTGTATTTTATATTTTAATTATTTTACAAAAGTGAACAACTTAAAAACCGAATTTTTTTTGCTTCCTACATAAGGAAATATGATGATTTATAATTAAACGAATTTCCAGCCGTGTACCAGAATTCTATTCGAAGATATTGCAAATTTTGTAATATAAAATCCACTTTACCTCGAATTTATATGAAAGGTTTCATTGTTGAAAAATGTATATCCTTTCGCTGTGTTTTATGTTTTATATATTTTACAATGTCGAGCAACTTCAAAACCGATTTTTTTTACTTCGTACATAAGAAAATGTCCTGATTTATAAGTAAACGAATTTCCCGCCGTGCACTAGAATTCTATTCGAAGATATTGCAAATTTTATAATATCACATCTCCTTGACCTCTTATTTTTAACAAAGGTTTCATTGGTGAAACAGAATAGATGGTTTCACTGTATTTTATGTTTTAAATATTTTACAAAGGCGAAGAACTTCAAAACCGATTTTTTTTTTTTTACTTCGTACATATGAAAATGTGCTGATTTATAAGTAAACGAATTTCCAGCTGTGCACCAGAAATATTTTCGAAGACATTGCTACTTTTATAATATCAGATCTTCTTTACCTCGTATTTATAACAAAGGTTCCATTGTTGAAAAATGTGCATCGTTTCACTGTCTTTTATATTTTTTATATTTTATAATGGCGAACAACTTCAAAACCGAAATTTTTTTACATCCTACATCAGAAAATGTGCTCATTTATAAGTAAACGAATTTTCAGCCGTGTACCAGAATTCTATTCGAAGACATTGCAAATTTTATAATATCACAACTTCTTTATCTCTCATTTTTAACGAAGGTTTCATTGTTGGAACAGAGTACATCGTTTCGCTGTGTTTTATATTTTATATATTTTACAATAGCCAACAACTTCAAAACCGAATTTTTTTTACTTCCTACATAAGAAAATGTCCTGATTTATAAGTAAACGAATTTCCAGCCGTGCACCAGAATTCTATTCGAAGATATTGCAAATTTTATAATAGCACATCCACTTTACTTCGTATTTATAAAAAAGGTTTCATTGGTGAAACTAACTAGATAGTTTCTCTGTATTTTATGTTTTAAATATTTTACAAAGGCGAACAAATTCAAAACCGAAATTTTTTTACTTCGCACATAACAAAATGTGCTGATTTATAAGTAAACGAATTTCCAGCCGTGCACCAGAATTCTATTCGAAGATATTGCAAATTTTATAATAGCACATCCACTTTACCTCGGATTTATAAAAAAGGTTTCATTGGTGAAAAATGTGTATCGTTTCACTGTATTTTATATTTTAAATATTTTCTAACGGCGAACAACTTCAAAACAGAATTTTTTTCACTTCCTACATAAGAAAATGGGCTGATTTATAAGTATCCAATTTCCAGCCGTGCAACAGAATTCTGTTCGAAGATATTGCAAATTTTATAATATCACATCCATTTTACCTCTTATTTATAACAAAGTTTTCATTGTTGAAAAATGTGTATTGATTCATTGTGTTTTATATTTTATATATTTTACAATGGCGAACAACATCAAAACCGAATTTTTTTTAATTCCTACATAAGAAAATGTGCTGATTTATAAGTAAACGAATTTCCAGCCATGCACCAGAATTCCATTCGAAAATATTGCAAATTTTATAATATCACAACTCCTTTATCTCTCATTTTTAACAAATGTTTCATTGTTGGAACAGAGTACATCATTTCGCTGTGTTTTATATTTTATATATTTTACAATGGCGAACAACTTCAAAACCGAATTTTTTTTACTTCCTACATAAGAAAATGTGCTTATTTATAAGTAAACGAATTTCCAGCCGTGCACCAGAATTTTATTCGAAGATATTGCAAATTTTATAATATCAGATCTTCTTTAGCTCGTATTAATAACAAAGGTTTCTTTGTTGAAAAATGCATATCGTTTCACTGTATTTTATATTTTAATTATTTTACAAAAGTGAACAACTTAAAAACCGATTTTTTTTTGCTTCCTACATAAGGAAATATGATGATTTATAATTAAACGAATTTCCAGCCGTGTACCAGAATTCTATTCGAAGATATTGCAAATTTTATAATATAAAATCCACTTTACCTCGAATTTATATGAAAGGTTTCATTGTTGAAAAATGTATATCCTTTCGCTGTGTTTTATGTTTTATATATTTTACAATGTCGAGCAACTTCAAAACCGAATTTTTTTACTTCGTACATAAGAAAATGTGCTGTTTTATAAGTAAACGAATTTCCAGCCGTGTACCAGAATTCTATTCGAAGATATTGCAAATTTTATAATATAAAATCCACTTTACCTCGAATTTATATGAAAGGTTTCATTGTTGAAAAATGTATATCCTTTCGCTGTGTTTTATATTTTATATATTTTACAATGGCGAGCAACTTCAAAACCGATTTTTTTTACTTCGTACATAAGAAAATGTCCTGATTTATAAGTAAACGAATTTCCCGCCGTGCACTAGAATTCTATTCGAAGATATTGCAAATTTTATAATATTACATCTCCTTGACCTCTTATTTTTAACAAAGGTTTCATTGTTGAAACAGAATAGATGGTTTCACTGTATTTTATGTTTTAAATATTTTACAAAGGCGAAGAACTTCAAAACCGATTTTTTTTTTTTTTACTTCGTACATATGAAAATGTGCTGATTTATAAGTAAACGAATTTCCAGCTATGCACCAGAAATATTTTCGAAGACATTGCTACTTTTATAATATCAGATCTTCTTTACCTCGTATTAATAACAAAGGTTCCATTGTTGAAAAATGTACATCGTTTCACTGTCTTTTATATTTTTTATATTTTATAATGGCGAACAACTTCAAAACCGAAATTTTTTTACATCCTACATCAGAAAATGTGCTTATTTATAAGTAAACGAATTTTCAGCCGTGCACCAGAATTCTATTCGAAGACATTGCAAATTTTATAATATCACAACTCCTTTATCTCTCATTTTTAACAAAGGTTTCATCGTTGGAACAGAGTACATCGTTTCGCTGTGTTTTATATTTTATATATTTTACAATGGCGAACAACTTCAAAACCGATTTTTTTTTACTTCCTACATAAGAAAATGTGCTGATTTATATGTAAACGAATTTCCAGCCGTGCACCAGAATTCTATTCGAAGACATTGCAAATTTTATAATATCACAACTCCTTTATCTCTCATTTTTAACAAATGTTTCATTGTTGTAACAGAGTACATCATTTCGCTGTGTTTTATATTTTATATATTTTACAATGGCGAACAACTTCAAAACCGATTTTTTTTTACTTCCTACATAAGAAAATGTGCTTATTTATAAGTAAAAGAATTTCCAGCCGTGCACCAGAATTTTATTCGAAGATATTGCAAATTTTATAATATCAGGTCTTCTTTAGCTCGTATTAATAACAAAGGTTTCTTTGTTGAAAAATGCATATCGTTTCACTGTATTTTATATTTTAATTATTTTACAAAATTGAACAACTTAAAAACCGAATTTTTTTTGCTTCCTACATAAGGAAATATGATGATTTATAATTAAACGAATTTCCAGCCGTGTACCAGAATTCTATTCGAAGATATTGCAAATTTTATAATATAAAATCCACTTTACCTCGAATTTATATGAAAGGTTTCATTGTTGAAAAATGTATATCCTTTCGCTGTGTTTTATGTTTTATATATTTTACAATGTCGAGCAGCTTCAAAACCGAATTTTTTTACTTCGTACATAAGAAAATGTGCTGTTTTATAAGTAAACGAATTTCCAGCCGTGTACCAGAATTCTATTCGAAGATATTGCAAATTTTATAATATAAAATCCACTTTACCTCGAATTTATATGAAAGGTTTCATTGTTGAAAAATGTATATCCTTTCGCTGTGTTTTATATTTTATATATTTTACAATGGCGAGCAACTTCAAAACCGATTTTTTTTACTTCGTACATAAGAAAATGTCCTGATTTATAAGTAAACGAATTTCCCGCCGTGCACTAGAATTCTATTCGAAGATATTGCAAATTTTATAATATCACATCTCCTTGACCTCTTATTTTTAACAAAGGTTTCATTGTTGAAACAGAATAGATGGTTTCACTGTATTTTATGTTTTAAATATTTTACAAAGGCGAAGAACTTCAAAACCGATTTTTTTTTTTTACTTCGTACATATGAAAATGTGCTGATTTATAAGTAAACGAATTTCCAGCTATGCACCAGAAATATTTTCGAAGACATTGCTACTTTTATAATATCAGATCTTCTTTACCTCGTATTAATAACAAAGGTTCCATTGTTGAAAAATGTACATCGTTTCACTGTCTTTTATATTTTTTATATTTTATAATGGCGAACAACTTCAAAACCGAAATTTTTTTACATCCTACATCAGAAAATGTGCTTATTTATAAGTAAACGAATTTTCAGCAGTGCACCAGAATTCTATTCGAAGACATTGCAAATTTTATAATATCACAGCTCCTTCATCTCTCATTTTTAACAAAGGTTTCATCGTTGGAACAGAGTACATCGTTTCGCTGTGTTTTATATTTTATATATTTTACAATGTCGAACAACTTCAAAACAGATTTTTTTTTACTTCCTACATAAGAAAATGTGCTGATTTATATGTAAACGAATTTCCAGCCGTGCACCAGAATTCTATTCGAAGACATTGCAAATTTTATAATATCACAACTTCTTTATCTCTCATTTTTAACAAAGGTTTCATTGTTGGAACAGAGAACATCGTTTCGCTGTGTTTTATATTTTATATATTTTACAATGGCCAACAACTTCAAAACAGAATTTTTTTTACTTCCTACATAAGAAAATGTCCTGATTTATAAGTAAACGAATTTCCAGCCGTGCACCAGAATTCTATTCGAAGATATTGCAAATTTTATAATAGCACATCCACTTTACTTCGTATTTATAAAAAAGGTTTCATTGGTGAAACTAACTAGATAGTTTCTCTGTATTTTATGTTTTAAATATTTTACAAAGGCGAACAAATTCAAAACCGAATTTTTTTTACTTCGCACATAACAAAATGTGCTGATTTATAAGTAAACGAATTTCCAGCCGTGCACCAGAATTCTATTCGAAGATATTGCAAATTTTATAATAGCACATCCACTTTACGTCGGATTTATAAAAAAGGTTTCATTGGTGAAAAATGTGTATCGTTTCACTGTATTTCATATTTTAAATATTTTCTAACGGCGAACAACTTCAAAACAGAATTTTTTTCACTTCCTACATAAACAAATGGGCTGATTTATAAGTATCCAATTTCCAGCCGTGCAACAGAATTCTGTTCGAAGATATTGCAAATTTTATAATATCACATCCATTTTACCTCTTATTTATAACAAAGTTTTCATTGTTGAAAAATGTGTATCGTTTCACTGTGTTTTATATTTTATATATTTTACAATGGCGAACAACATCAAAACCGAATTTTTTTTACTTCCTACATAAGAAAATGTGCTGATTTATATGTAAACGAATTTCCAGCCGTGCACCAGAATTCTATTCGAAGACATTGCAAATTTTATAATATCACAACTTCTTTATCTCTCATTTTTAACAAAGGTTTCATTCTTGGAACAGAGTACATCGTTTCGCTGTGTTTTATATTTTATATATTTTACAATGGCCAACAACTTCAAAACCGAATTTTTTTTACTTCCTACATAAGAAAATGTCCTGATTTATAAGTAAACGAATTTCCAGCCGTGAACCAGAATTCTATTCGAAGATATTGTAAATTTTATAATAGCACATCCACTTTACTTCGTATTTATAAAAAAGGTTTCATTGGTGAAACTAACTAGATAGTTTCTCTGTATTTTATGTTTTAAATATTTTACAAAGGCGAACAAATTCAAAACCGAAATTTTTTTACTTCGCACATAACAAAATGTGCTGATTTATAAGTAAACGAATTTCCAGCCGTGCACCAGAATTCTATTCGATGATATTGCAAATTTTATAATAGCACATCCACTTTACCTCGGATTTATAAAAAAGGTTTCATTGGTGAAAAATGTGTATCGTTTCACTGTATTTTATATTTTAAATATTTTCTAACGGCGAACAACTTCAAAACAGAATTTTTTTCACTTCCTACATAAGCAAATGGGCTGATTTATAAGTATCCAATTTCCAGCCGTGCAACAGAATTCTGTTCGAAGATATTGCAAATTTTATAATATCACATCCATTTTACCTCTTATTTATAACAAAGTTTTCATTGTTGAAAAATGTGTATCGTTTCACTGTGTTTTATATTTTATATATTTTACAATGGCGAACAACATCAAAACCGAATTTTTTTTACTTCCTACATAAGAAAATGTGCTGATTTATAAGTAAACGAATTTCCAGCCATGCACCAGAATTCCATTCGAAAATACTGCAAATTTTATAATATCACAACTCCTTTATCTCTCATTTTTAACAAATGTTTCATTGTTGGAACAGAGTACATCATTTCGCTGTGTTTTATATTTTATATATTTTACAATGGCGAACAACTTCAAAACCGAATTTTTTTTACTTCCTACATAAGAAAATGTGCTTATTTATAAGTAAACGAATTTCCAGCCGTGCACCAGAATTTTATTCGAAGATATTGCAAATTTTATAATATCAGATCTTCTTTAGCTCGTATTAATAACAAAGGTTTCTTTGTTGAAAAATGCATATCGTTTCACTGTATTTTATATTTTAATTATTTTACAAAAGTGAACAACTTAAAAACCGAATTTTTTTTGCTTCCTGCATAAGGAAATATGATGATTTATAATTAAACGAATTTCCAGCCGTGTACCAGAATTCTATTCGAAGATATTGCAAATTTTATAATATAAAATCCACTTTACCTCGAATTTATATGAAAGGTTTCATTGTTGAAAAATGTATATCCTTTCGCTGTGTTTTATGTTTTATATATTTTACAATGTCGAGCAACTTCAAAACCGAATTTTTTTACTTCGTACATAAGAAAATGTGCTGTTTTATAAGTAAACGAATTTCCAGCCGTGTACCAGAATTCTATTCGAAGATATTGCAAATTTTATAATATAAAATCCACTTTACCTCGAATTTATATGAAAGGTTTCATTGTTGAAAAATGTATATCCTTTCGCTGTGTTTTATATTTTATATATTTTACAATGGCGAGCAACTTCAAAACCGATTTTTTTTACTTCGTACATAAGAAAATGTCCTGATTTATAAGTAAACGAATTTCCCGCCGTGCACTAGAATTCTATTCGAAGATATTGCAAATTTCATAATATCACATCTCCTTGACCTCTTATTTTTAACAAAGGTTTCATTGTTGAAACAGAATAGATGGTTTCACTGTATTTTATGTTTTAAATATTTTACAAAGGCGAAGAACTTCAAAACCGATTTTTTTTTTTACTTCGTACATATGAAAATGTGCTGATTTATAAGTAAACGAATTTCCAGCTGTGCACCAGAAATATTTTCGAAGACATTGCTACTTTTATAATATCAGATCTTCTTTACCTCGTATTTATAACAAAGGTTCCATTGTTGAAAAATGTGCATCGTTTCACTGTCTTTCATATTTTTTATATTTTATAATGGCGAACAACTTCAAAACCGAAATTTTTTTACTTCCTACATAAGAAAATGTGCTGATTTATATGTAAACGAATTTCCAGCCGTGCACCAGAATTCTATTCGAAGACATTGCAAATTTTATAATATCACAACTTCTTTATCTCTCATTTTTAACAAAGGTTTCATTGTTGGAACAGAGTACATCGTTTCGCTGTGTTTTATATTTTATATATTTTACAATGGCCAACAACTTCAAAACCGAATTTTTTTTACTTCCTACATAAGAAAATGTCCTGATTTATAAGTAAACGAATTACCAGCCGTGCACCAGAATTCTATTCGAAGATATTGCAAATTTTATAATAGCACATCCACTTTACTTCGTATTTATAAAAAAGGTTTCATTGGTGAAACTAACTAGATAGTTTCTCTGTATTTTATGTTTTAAATATTTTACAAAGGGGAACAAATTCAAAACCGAAATTTTTTTACTTCGCACATAACAAAATGTGCTGATTTATAAGTAAACGAATTTCCAGCCGTGCACCAGAATTCTATTCGAAGATATTGCAAATTTTATAATAGCACATCCACTTTACCTCGGATTTATAAAAAAGGTTTCATTGGTGAAAAATGTGTATCGTTTCACTGTATTTTATATTTTAAATATTTTCTAACGGCGAACAACTTCAAAACAGAATTTTTTTCACTTCCTACATAAGCAAATGGGCTGATTTATAAGTATCCAATTTCCAGCCGTGCAACAGAATTCTGTTCGAAGATATTGCAAATTTTATAATATCACATCCATTTTACCTCTTATTTATAACAAAGTTTTCATTGTTGAAAAATGTGTATCGTTTCACTGTGTTTTATATTTTATATATTTTACAATGGCGAACAACATCAAAACCGAATTTTTTTTACTTCCTACATAAGAAAATGTGCTGATTTATATGTAAACGAATTTCCAGCCGTGCACCAGAATTCTATTCGAAGACATTGCAAATTTTATAATATCACAACTTCTTTATCTCTCATTTTTAACAAAGGTTTCATTGTTGGAACAGAGTACATCGTTTCGCTGTGTTTTATATTTTATATATTTTACAATGGCCAACAACTTCAAAACCGAATTTTTTTTACTTCCTACATAAGAAAATGTCCTGATTTATAAGTAAACGAATTACCAGCCGTGCACCAGAATTCTATTCGAAGATATTGCAAATTTTATAATAGCACATCCACTTTACTTCGTATTTATAAAAAAGGTTTCATTGGTGAAACTAACTAGATAGTTTCTCTGTATTTTATGTTTTAAATATTTTACAAAGGGGAACAAATTCAAAACCGAAATTTTTTTACTTCGCACATAACAAAATGTGCTGATTTATAAGTAAACGAATTTCCAGCCGTGCACCAGAATTCTATTCGAAGATATTGCAAATTTTATAATAGCACATCCACTTTACCTCGGATTTATAAAAAAGGTTTCATTGGTGAAAAATGTGTATCGTTTCACTGTATTTTATATTTTAAATATTTTCTAACGGCGAACAACTTCAAAACAGAATTTTTTTCACTTCCTACATAAGCAAATGGGCTGATTTATAAGTATCCAATTTCCAGCCGTGCAACAGAATTCTGTTCGAAGATATTGCAAATTTTATAATATCACATCCATTTTACCTCTTATTTATAACAAAGGTTTCATTGTTGAAACTAACTAGATAGTTTCTCTGTATTTTTTTTAAAAATATTTTACAAAGGCGAACAAATTCAAAACAGATTTTTTTTTTTTACTTCGTACAAAACAAAATGTGCTGATGTAAACAAAATGTGTGTGTAAACGAATTTCCAGCCGGCATCGGAATTCTATTCGAAGATATTGCAAATTTTATAATAGCACATCCACTTTACCTCGTATTTATAAAAGAGGTTTCATTGGTGAAAAATGTGTATCGTTTCACTGTGTTTTATATTTTATATATTTTACAATGGCGAACAACATCAAAACCGAATTTTTTTTACTTCCTACATAAGAAAATGTGCTGATTTATAAGTAAACGAATTTCCAGCCATGCACCAGAATTCCATTCGAAAATATTGCAAATTTTATAATATCACAACTCCTTTATCTCTCATTTTTAACAAATGTTTCATTGTTGGAACAGAGTACATCATTTCGCTGTGTTTTATATTTTATATATTTTACAATGGCGAACAACTTCATAACCGAATTTTTTTTACTTCGTACATAAGAAAATGTGCTGTTTTATAAGTAAACGAATTTCCAGCCGTGTACCAGAATTCTATTCGAAGATATTGCAAATTTTATAATATAAAATCCACTTTACCTCGAATTTATATGAAAGGTTTCATTGTTGAAAAATGTATATCCTTTCGCTGTGTTTTATATTTTATATATTTTACAATGGCGAGCAACTTCAAAACCGATTTTTTTTACTTCGTACATAAGAAAATGTCCTGATTTATAAGTAAACGAATTTCCCGCCGTGCACTAGAATTCTATTCGAAGATATTGCAAATTTTATAATATCACATCTCCTTGACCTCTTATTTTTAACAAAGGTTTCATTGTTGAAACAGAATAGATGGTTTCACTGTATTTTATGTTTTAAATATTTTACAAAGGCGAAGAACTTCAAAACCGATTTTTTTTTTTTACTTCGTACATATGAAAATGTGCTGATTTATAAGTAAACGAATTTCCAGCTGTGCACCAGAAATATTTTCGAAGACATTGCTACTTTTATAATATCAGATCTTCTTTACCTCGTATTTATAACAAAGGTTCCATTGTTGAAAAATGTGCATCGTTTCACTGTCTTTTATATTTTTTATATTTTATAATGGCGAACAACTTCAAAACCGAAATTTTTTTACATCCTACTTCAGAAAATGTGCTTATTTATAAGTAAACGAATTTTCAGCCGTGCACCAGAATTCTATTCGAAGACATTGCAAATTTTATAATATCACAACTCCTTTATCTCTCATTTTTAACAAAGGTTTCATCGTTGGAACAGAGTACATCTTTTCGCTGTGTTTTATATTTTATATATTTTACAATGGCGAACAACTTCAAAACCGATTTTTTTTTTACTTCCTACATAAGAAAATGTGCTGATTTATATGTAAACGAATTTCCAGCCGTGAACCAGAATTCTATTCGAAGACATTGCAAATTTTATAATATCACAACTTCTTTATCTCTCATTTTTAACAAAGGTTTCATTGTTGGAACAGAGTACATCGTTTCGCTGTGTTTTATATTTTATATATTTTACAATGGCCAACAACTTCAAAACCAAATTTTTTTTACTTCCTACATAAGAAAATATCCTGATTTATAAGTAAACGAATTTCCAGCCGTGCACCAGAATTCTATTCGAAGATATTGCAAATTTTATAATAGCACATCCACTTTACTTCGTATTTATAAAAAAGGTTTCATTGGTGAAACTAACTAGATAGTTTCTCTGTATTTTATGTTTTAAATATTTTACAAAGGCGAACAAATTCAAAACCGAAATTTTTTCACTTCCTACATAAGTAAATGGGCTGATTTATACGTATCCAATTTCCAGCCGTGCAACAGAATTCTGTTCGAAGATATTGCAAATTTTATAATATCACATCCATTTTACCTCTTATTTATAACAAAGTTTTCATTGTTGAAAAATGTGTATCGTTTCACTGTGTTTTATATTTTATATATTTTACAATGGCGAACAACATCAAAACCGAATTTTTTTTACTTCCTACATAAGAAAATGTGCTGATTTATAAGTAAACGAATTTCCAGCCATGCACCAGAATTCCATTCGAAAATATTGCAAATTTTATAATATCACAACTCCTTTATCTCTCATTTTTAACAAATGTTTCATTGTTGGAACAGAGTACATCATTTCGCTGTGTTTTATATTTTATATATTTTACAATGGCGAACAACTTCAAAACCGAAATTTTTTTACTTCCTACATAAGAAAATGTGCTTATTTATAAGTAAACGAATTTCCAGCCGTGCACCAGAATTTTATTCGAAGATATTGCAAATTTTATAATATCAGATCTTCTTTAGCTCGTATTAATAACAAAGGTTTCTTTGTTGAAAAATGCATATCGTTTCACTGTATTTTATATTTTAATTATTTTACAAAAGTGAACAACTTAAAAACCGAATTTTTTTTGCTTCCTACCTAAGGAAATATGATGATTTATAAGTAAACGAATTTACAGCCGTGTACCAGAATTCTATTCGAAGATATTGCAAATTTTATAATATAAAATCCACTTTACCTCGAATTTATATGAAAGGTTTCATTGTTGAAAAATGTATATCCTTTCGCTGTGTTTTATGTTTTATATATTTTACAATTTCGAGCAACTTCAAAACCGAATTTTTTTACTTCGTACATAAGTAAATGTGCTGTTTTATAAGTAAACGAATTTCCAGCCGTGTACCAGAATTCTATTCGAAGATATTGCAAATTTTATAATATAAAATCCACTTTACCTCGAATTTATATGAAAGGTTTCATTGTTGAAAAATGTATATCCTTTCGCTGTGTTTTATGTTTTATATATTTTACAATGTCGAGCAACTTCAAAACCGAATTTTTTAACTTCGTACATAAGTAAATGTGCTGTTTTATAAGTAAGCGAATTTCCAGCCGTGTACCAGAATTCTATTCGAAGACATAGCAAATTTTATAATATCACAACTCCTTTATCTCTCATTTTTAACAAAGGTTTCATCGTTGGAACAGAGTACATCGTTTCGCTGTGTTTTATATTTTATATATTTTACAATGGCGAACAACTTCAAAACCGAATTTTTTTTACTTCCTACATACGAAAATGTGCTGATTTATATGTAAAGGAATTTCCAGCCGTGCACCAGAATTCTATTCGAAGACATTGCAAATTTTATAATATCACAACTCCTTTATCTCTCATTTTTAACAAAGGTTTCATTTTTGAAACAGAGTACATCCTTTCGCTGTGTTTTATATTTTATATATTTTACAATGGCGAAGAACTTCAAAACCGATTTTTTTTTACTTCGTACATAAGAAAATGTACGAGTGATTTATAAGTAAACGTATTTCCTGCCGTGCACCAGAATTTTATTCGAAGATATTGCTAATTTTATAATATCAGATCTTCTTTAGCTCGTATTAATAACAAAGGTTTCTTTGTTGAAAAATGCATATCGTTTCACTGTATTTTATATTTTAATTATTTTACAAAAGTGAACAACTTAAAAACCGAATTTTTTTTGCTTCCTACCTAAGGAAATATGATGATTTATAAGTAAACGAATTTACAGCCGTGTACCAGAATTCTATTCGAAGATATTGCAAATTTTATAATATAAAATCCACTTTACCTCGAATTTATATGAAAGGTTTCATTGTTGAAAAATGTATATCCTTTCGCTGTGTTTTATGTTTTATATATTTTACAATTTCGAGCAACTTCAAAACCGAATTTTTTTACTTCGTACATAAGTAAATGTGCTGTTTTATAAGTAAACGAATTTCCAGCCGTGTACCAGAATTCTATTCGAAGATATTGCAAATTTTATAATATAAAATCCACTTTACCTCGAATTTATATGAAAGGTTTCATTGTTGAAAAATGTATATCCTTTCGCTGTGTTTTATGTTTTATATATTTTACAATGTCGAGCAACTTCAAAACCGAATTTTTTAACTTCGTACATAAGTAAATGTGCTGTTTTATAAGTAAGCGAATTTCCAGCCGTGTACCAGAATTCTATTCGAAGACATAGCAAATTTTATAATATCACAACTCCTTTATCTCTCATTTTTAACAAAGGTTTCATCGTTGGAACAGAGTACATCGTTTCGCTGTGTTTTATATTTTATATATTTTACAATGGCGAACAACTTCAAAACCGAATTTTTTTTACTTCCTACATACGAAAATGTGCTGATTTATATGTAAAGGAATTTCCAGCCGTGCACCAGAATTCTATTCGAAGACATTGCAAATTTTATAATATCACAACTCCTTTATCTCTCATTTTTAACAAAGGTTTCATTTTTGAAACAGAGTACATCCTTTCGCTGTGTTTTATATTTTATATATTTTACAATGGCGAAGAACTTCAAAACCGATTTTTTTTTACTTCGTACATAAGAAAATGTACGAGTGATTTATAAGTAAACGTATTTCCTGCCGTGCACCAGAATTTTATTCGAAGATATTGCTAATTTTATAATATCAGATCTTCTTTAGCTCGTATTAATAACAAAGATTTCTTTGTTGAAAAATGCATATCGTTTCACTGTATTTTACATTTTAAATATTTTACAAAAGCGAACAACTTAAAAACCGAATTTTTTTTGCTTCCTACATAAGGAAATATGATGATTTATAAGTAAACGAATTTCCAGCCGTGCACCAGAATTCTATTCGAAGATATTGCAAATTTTATAATATAAAATCAACTTTACCTCGTATTTATATGAAAGGTTTCATTGTTGAAAAATGTATATCCTTTCGCTGTGTTTTATATTTTATATATTTTACAATGGCGAGCAATTTCAAAACCAAATTTTTTTACTTCGTACATAAGAAAATGTGCTGATTTATAAGTAAATGAATTTCCAGCGATGTACAAGATAAATTTTCGCAGATATTTCTAGTTTTATAATATCAGATATCCTTTAACTCTTATTAATAACAAAGGTTTCATTGTTGAAAAATGTGTATCGTTTCACTTAGTTTTATAATTTAAATTTTTTATAAAGTCGAACAACTTTAAAACAGATTTCTTTTTACTTCGTGCATAAGTAAATGTGCTGATTTCTAAGAAAACCAATTTACAGTCTTGCACCAGAATTCTATTCGAAGATATTGCAAATTTTATAATATCACAACTCCTTTACCTCTCATTTTTAACAAAGGTTTCATTGTTGAAACAGACTAGATTTTTTCACTGTATTTTATGTTTAAATATTTTATAAAGGCGAACAACTTCAAAACCGAATTTTATTTACTTCGTACTTAAGAAAATGAACCGATTTATAAGTAAACGAATTTCCAGCCGTGCACCAGATATATTTTCGAAGACATTGCTACTTTTATAATATCAGATCTTCTTTACCTCGTATTTATAACAAAGGTTTCATTGTTGAAAAATGTGCATCGTTTCACTGTGTTTTATATTTTATATATTTTACAATGGCGAACAACATCAAAACCGAATTTTTTTTACTTCCTACATAAGAAAATATGCTTATTTATAAGTAAACGAATTTTTAGCCGTGCACCAGAATTCTATTCGAAGACATTGCAAATTTTATAATATCACAACTTCTTTATCTCTCATTTTTTACAAAGGTTTCATTGTTGGAACAGAGTACATCGTTTCGCTGTGTTTTATATTTTATATATTTTACAATGGCGAACAACTTCAAAACCGAATTTTTTTTCTTCCTACATAAGAAAATGTGCTGATTTATAAGTAAACGAATTTCCAGCAGTGCACCAGAATTCTATTCGAAGATATTGCAAATTTTATAATATCACATCTCCTTTATCTCTTATTAATAACAAAAGTTTCATTGGTGAAAAATGTGTATCGTTTCACTGTATTTTATATTTTAAATATTTTCTAACGGCGAACAACTTCAAAACAGAATTTTTTTCACTTCCTACATAAGTAAATGGGCTGATTTATAAGTATCCAATTTCCAGCCGTGCAACAGAATTCTGTTCGAAGATATTGCAAATTTTATAATATCACATCCATTTTACCTCGTATTTATAACAAAGGTTTCATTGTTGAAAAATGTGTATCGTTTCACTGTGTTTTATATTTTATATATTTTACAATGGCGAACAACATCAAAACCGAAATTTTTTTACTTCCTACATAAGAAAATGTGCTTATTTATAAGTAAACGAATTTCCATCCGTGCACCAGAATTCTATTCGAAGACATTGCAAATTTTATAATATCACAACTCCTTTATCTCTCATTTTTAACAAAGGTTTCATTTTTGGAACAGAGTACATCATTTCGCTGTGTTTTATATTTTATATATTTTACAATGGCGAAAAACTTCAAAACCGAATTTATTTTACTTCCTACATAAGAAAATATGATGATTTATAAGTAAACGAATTTCCCGCCGTGCACCAGAATTTTATTCGAAGATATTGCAAATTTTATAATATCAGATCTTCTTTAGCTCGTATTAATAACAAAGGTTTCTTTGTTGAAAAATGCATATCGTTTCACTGTATTTTATATTTTAATTATTTTACAAAAGGGAACAACTTAAAAACCGAATTTTTTTTGCTTCCTACATAAGGAAATATGATGATTTATAAGTAAACGAATTTCCAGCCGTGTACCAGAATTCTATTCGAAGATATTGCAAATTTTATAATATAAAATCCACTTTACCTCGAATTTATATCAAAGGTTTCATTGCTGAAAAATGTATATCCTTTCGCTGTGTTTTATATTTCATATATTTTACAATGGCGAGCAACTTCAAAACCGAATTTTTTTACTTCGTACATAAGAAAATGTGCTGTTTTATAAGTAAACGAATTTCCAGCCGTGTACCACAATTCTATTCGAAGATATTGCAAATTTTATAATATAAAATCCACTTTACCTCTAATTTATATGAAAGATTTCATTGTTGAAAAATGTATATTGTTTCACTTAGTTTTATAATTTAAATTTTTTACAAAGTCGAACAACTTTAAAACAGAATTTTTTTTACTTCGTGCATAAGTAAATGTTCTGATTTCTAAGAAATCCAAATTACAGCCTTGCACCAGAATTCTATTCGAAGATATTGCTAGTTTTAAAATATCAGATATTCTTTACATCGTATTTATAGCAAAAGTTTCATTGTTGAAACAGAGTAGATTGTTTCACTGTATTGTTTGTTTTAAATATTTTACAAAGGCGAACAACTTCAAAACCGATTTTTTTTTACTTCCTACATAAGAAGATAATTCGAAGATATTGCTAATTTTATAATATCAGATCTTTTTAGCTCGTATTAATAACAAAGGTTGAAAAATGCATATCGTTTCACTGTATTTTATATGTTATATATATTTTACAATGGCGAACAACATCAAAACCGATTTTTTTTTACTTCCTACATAAGAAAATGTGCTGGTTTATAAGTAAACGAATTTCCATCCGTGCACCAGAATTCCATTCGAAAATATTGCAAATTTTATAATATCACATGCACTTTACCTCGTATTTATAAGAAAGGTTTCATTGTTGAAAAATGTATATCGTTTTGCTGTGTTTTATATTTTATATATTTTACAATAGCGAACAACATCAAAACCGAAATTTTTTTACTTCGTACATAAGAAAATGTCCTGATTTATAAGTAAACGAATTTCCCGCCGTGCACTAGAATTCTATTCGAAGATATTGCAAATTTTATAATATCACATCTCCTTGACCTCTTATTTTTAACAAAGGTTTCATTGTTGAAACAGAATAGATAGTTTCACTGTATTTTATGTTTTAAATATTTTACAAAGGCGAAGAACTTCAAAACCGATTTTTTTTTTACTTCGTACATATGAAAATGTGCTAATTTATAAGTAGACGAATTTCCAGCTGTGCACCAGAAATATTTTCGAAGACATTGCTACTTTTGTCATATCAGATCTTCTTTACCTCGTATTTATAACAAAGATTCCATTGTTGAAAAATGTGCATCGTTTCACTGTCTTTTATATTTTTTATATTTTATAATGGCGAACAACTTCAAAACCGAATATTTTTTACTTCCTACATAAGAAAATGTGCTGATTTATATGTAAACGAATTTCCAGCCGTGCACCAGAATTCTATTCGAAGACATTGCAAATTTTATAATATCACAACTCCTTTATCTCTCATTTTTAACAAAGGTTTCATTTTTGGAACAGAGTACATCATTTCGCTGTGTTTTATATTTTATATATTTTACAATGGCGAACAACTTCAAAACCGAATTTTTTTTACTTCGTACATAAGAAAATGTACGAATGATTTATAAGTAAACGTATTTCCAGCCGTGCACCAGAATTGTATTCGAAGATATTGCTAATTTTATAATATCAGATCTTCTTTAGCTCGTATTAATAAAGCGAACAACTTAAAAACCGAATTTTTTTTGCTTCCTACATAAGGAAATATGATGATTTATAAGTAAACGAATTTCCAGCCGTGCACCAGAATTCTATTCGAAGATATTGCAAATTTTGTAATATAAAATCCACTTTACCTCGTATTTATATGAAAGGTTTCATCGTTGAAAAATGTATATCCTTTCGCTGTGTTTTATATTTTATATATTTTACAATGGCGAGCAATTTCAAAACCAAATTTTTTTACTTCGTACATAAGAAAATGTGCTGCTTTATAAGTAAATGAATTTCCAGCGATGCACAAGATAAATTTTCGCAGATATTTCTAGTTTTATAATATCAGATATTCTTTAACTCTTATTAATAACACAGATTTCATTGTTACAAAATGTATATCGTTTCACTTATTCCTCTCATTTTTAACAAAGGTTTCATTGTTGAAACAGACTAGATTGTTTCACTGTATTTTATGTTTAAATATTTTATAAAGGCGAACAACTTCAAAACCGAATTTTATTTACTTCGTACTTAAGAAAATGAACTGATTTATAAGTAAACGAATTTCCAGCCGTGCACCAGACATATTTTCGAAGGCATTGCTACTTTTATAATATCAGATCTTCTTTACCTCGTATTTATAACAAAGGTTTCATTGTTGAAAAATGTGCATCGTTTCACTGTGTTTTATATTTTATATATTTTATAATGGCGAACAACTTCAAAACCGAAATTTTTTTACATACTACATAAGAAAATGTGCTTATTTATAAGTAAACGAATTTTTAGCCGTGCACCAGAATTCTATTCGAAGACATTGCAAATTTTATAATATCACAACTTCTTTATCTCTCATTTTTTACAAAGGTTTCATTGTTGGAACAGAGTACATCGTTTCGCTGTGTTTTATATTTTATATATTTTACAATGGCGAACAACTTCAAAACCGAATTATTTTTACTTCCTACATAAGAAAATGTGCTGATTTATAAGTAAACGAATTTCCGGCCGTGCACCAGAATTCCATTCGAAGATATTGCTAATTTTATAATATCAGATCTTCTTTACACAGTACTTATGACAAAGGTTTCATTGTTGAAACAGACTAGATAGTTTCTCTGTATTTTATGTTTTAAATATTTTACAAAGGCGAACAACTTCAAAACCGAATTTCTTTTACTTCCTACATAAGAAAATGTGCTGATTTATAAGTAAACGAATTTCCAGCCGTGCACCAGAATTCTGTTCGAAGACATTGCAAATTTTATAATATCACAACTCCTTTATCTCTCATTTTTAACAAAGGTTTCATTGTTGGAACAGAGTACATCCTTTCGCTGTGTTTTATATTTTATATATTTTACAATGGCGAACAACTTCAAAACCGAAATTTTTTTACTTCCTACATAAGAAAATATGATGATTTATAAGTAAACGAATTTCCAGCCGTGCACCAGAATTTTATTCGAAGATATTGCAAATTATATAATATCAGATCTTCTTTAGCTCGTATTAATAACAAAGGTTTCTTTGTTGAAAAATGCATATCGTTTCACTGTATTTTATATTTTAATTATTTTACAAAAGTGAACAACTTATAAACCGATTTTTTTTTGCTTCCTACATAAGAAAATATGCTGATTTATAAGTAACGAATTTCCGGCCGTGCACCAGAATTCCATTCGAAGATATTGCTAATTTTATAATATCAAATCTTCTTTACACAGTATTTATGACAAAGGTTTCATTGTTGAAACAGACTAGATAGTTTCTCTGTATTTTATGTTTTAAATATTTTACAAAGGCGAACAATTTCAAAACCGAATTTTTTTTACTTCCTACATAAGAAAATGTGCTGATTTATAAGTAAACGAATTTCCGGCCGTGCACCAGAATTCTGTTCGAAGATATTGCAAATTTTATCATATCACATCCATTTTACCGCGTATTTATAACAAAGGTTTCATTGTTGAAAAATGTGTATCGTTTCCCTGTGTTTTATATTTTATATATTTTACAATGGCGAACAACTTCAAAACCGAATTTTTTTTACTTCCTACATAAGAAAATGTGTTGATTTATAAGTAAACGAATTTCCAGCCGTGCACCAGAATTCTATTCGAAGATATTGCAAATTTTATAATATCACATCTCCTTGACCTCTTATTTTTAACCAAGGTTTCATTGTTGAAACAGAATAGATCGTTTCACTGTATTTTATGTATTAAATATTTATCAAAAGCGAAGAACTTCAAAACCGATTTTTTTTAACTTCCTACATAAGAAAATGTGTTGATTTATAAGTAAACGAATTTCAAGCCGTGCACCAGAATTCTATTCGAAGATATTGCAAATTTTATAATATCACAACGCCTTTATCTCTCATTTTTAACAAAGGTTTCATTGTTGGAACAGAGTACATCATTTCGCTGTGTTTTATATTTTATATATTTTACAATGGCGAACAACTTCAAAACCGAAATTTTTTTACTTCCTACATAAGAAAATATGATGATTTATAAGTAAACGAATTTCCAGCCTTGCACCAGAATTTTATTCGAAGATATTGCAAATTTTATAATATCAGATCTTCTTTAGCTCGTATTAATAACAAAGGTTTCTTTGTTGAAAAATGCATATCGTTTCACTGTATTTTATATTTTAATTATTTTACAAAAGTGAACAACTTATAAACCGAATTTTTTTTGCTTCCTACATAAGAAAATGTGCTGATTTATAAGTAAACGAATTTCCGGCCGTGCACCAGAATTCCATTCGAAGATATTGCTAATTTTATAATATCAAATCTTCTTTACACAGTATTTATGACAAAGGTTTCATTGTTGGAACAGAGTACATCGTTTCGCTGTGTTTTATATTTTATATATTTTACAATGGCGAACAACTTCAAAACCGAATTTTTTTTACTTCCTACATAAGAAAATGTGTTGATTTATAAGTAAACGAATTTCAAGCCGTGCACCAGAATTCTATTCGAAGATATTGCAAATTTTATAATATCACAACTCCCTTATCTCTCATTTTTAACAAAGGTTTCATTGTTGGAACAGAGTACATCGTTTCGCTGTGTTTTATATTTTATATATTTTACAATGGCGAACAACTTCAAAACCGAATTTTTTTTACTTCCTACATAAGAAAATGTGTTGATTTATAAGTAAACGAATTTCCAGCTGTGCACCAGAATTCTATTCGAAGATATTGCAAATTTTATAATATCACATCTCCTTGACCTCTTATTTTTAACCAAGGTTTCATTGTTGAAACAGAATAGATCGTTTCACTGTATTTTATGTATTAAATATTTTTCAAAAGCGAAGAACTTCAAAACCGATTTTTTTTAACTTCCTACATAAGAAAATTTGTTGATTTATAAGTAAACGAATTTCAAGCCGTGCACCAGAATTCTATTCGAAGATATTGCAAATTTTATAATATCACAACTCCTTTATCTCTCATTTTTAACAAAGGTTTCATTGTTGGAACAGAGTACATCATTTCGCTGTGTTTTATATTTTATATATTTTATAATGGCGAACAACTTCAAAACCGAAATTTTTTTACATACTACATAAGAAAATGTGCTTATTTATAAGTAAACGAATTTTTAGCCGTGCACCAGAATTCTATTCGAAGACATTGCAAATTTTATAATATCACAACTTCTTTATCTCTCATTTTTTACAAAGGTTTCATTGTTGGAACAGAGTACATCGTTTCGCTGTGTTTTATATTTTATATATTTTACAATGGCGAACAACTTATAAACCGATTTTTTTTTGCTTCCTACATAAGAAAATATGCTGATTTATAAGTAAACGAATTTCCGGCCGTGCACCAGAATTCCATTCGAAGATATTGCTAATTTTATAATATCAGATCTTCTTTACACAGTACTTATGACAAAGGTTTCATTCTTGAAACAGACTAGATAGTTTCTCTGTATTTTATGTTTTAAATATTTTACAAAGGCGAACAACTTCAAAACCGAATTTCTTTTACTTCCTACATAAGAAAATGTGCTGATTTATAAGTAAAAGAATTTCCAGCCGTGCACCAGAATTCTGTTCGAAGACATTGCAAATTTTATAATATCACAACTCCTTTATCTCTCATTTTTAACAAAGGTTTCATTGTTGGAACAGAGTACATCATTTCGCTGTGTTTTATATTTTATATATTTTACAATGGCGAACAACTTCAAAACCGAAATTTTTTTACTTCCTACATAAGAAAATATGATGATTTATAAGTAAACGAATTTCCAGCCGTGCACCAGAATTTTATTCGAAGATATTGCAAATTATATAATATCATATCTTCTTTAGCTCGTATTAATAACAAAGATTTCTTTGTTGAAAAATGCATATCGTTTCACTGTATTTTATATTTTAATTATTTTACAAAAGTGAACAACTTATAAACCGATTTTTTTTTGCTTCCTACATAAGAAAATATGCTGATTTATAAGTAAACGAATTTCCGGCCGTGCACCAGAATTCCATTCGAAGATATTGCTAATTTTATAATATCAAATCTTCTTTACACAGTATTTATGACAAAGGTTTCATTGTTGAAACAGACTAGATAGTTTCACTGTATTTTATAATTTAAATATTTTACAATGGCGAACAACTTCAAAACCGAATTTTTTTTGCTTCCTACATAAGGAAATATGATCATTTATAAGTAAACGAATTTCCAGCCGTTAACCAGAATTCTATTCGAAGATATTGCAAATTTTATAATATAAAATCCACTTTACCTCGTATTTATATGTAAGGTTTCATTGTTGAAAAATGTATATCCTTTCGCTGTGTTTTATATTTTATATATTTTACAATTTCGAGCAATTTCCAAACCGATTTTTTTTACTTCGTACATAAGAAAATGTGCTGATTTATAAGTAAATGAATTTCCAGCGATACACAAGATATATTTTCGCAAATATTTCTAGTTTTATAATATCAGATATTCTTTAACTCTTATTAATAACAAAGATTTCATTGTTACAAAATGTATATCGTTTCACTTAGTTTTATAATTTAAATTTTTTATAAAGTCGAACAACTTTAAAACAGATTTCTTTTTACTTCGTGCATAAGTAAATGTGCTGATTTCTAAGAAAACCAATTTACAGTCTTGCACCAGAATTCTATTCGAAGATATTGCAAATTTTATAATATCACAACTCCTTTACCTCTCATTTTTACAAAGGTTTCATTGTTGAAACAGACTAGATTTTTTCACTGTATTTTATGTTTAAATATTTTATAAAGGCGAACAACTTCAAAACCGAATTTTATTTACTTCGTACTTAAGAAAATGAACCGATTTATAAGTAAACGAATTTCCAGCCGTGCACCAGATATATTTTCGAAGACATTGCTACTTTTATAATATCAGATCTTCTTTACCTCGTATTTATAACAAAGGTTTCATTGTTGAAAAATGTGCATCGTTTCACTGTGTTTTATATTTTATATATTTTACAATGGCGAACAACATCAAAACCGAATTTTTTTTACTTCCTACATAAGAAAATATGCTTCTTTATAACTAAACGAATTTTTAGCCGTGCACCAGAATTCTATTCGAAGACATTGCAAATTTAATAATATCACAACTTCTTTATCTCTCATTTTTTACAAAGGTTTCATTGTTGGAACAGAGTACATCGTTTCGCTGTGTTTTATATTTTATATATTTTACAATGGCGAACAACTTCAAAACCGAATTTTTTTTCTTCCTACATAAGAAAATGTGCTGATTTATAAGTAAACGAATTTCCAGCAGTGCACCAGAATTCTATTCGAAGATATTGCAAATTTTATAATATCACATCTCCTTTATCTCTTATTAATAACAAAAGTTTCATTGGTGAAAAATGTGTATCGTTTCACTGTATTTTATATTTTAAATATTTTCTAACGGCGAACAACTTCAAAACAGAATTTTTTTCACTTCCTACATAAGTAAATGGGCTGATTTATAAGTATCGAATTTCCAGCCGTGCAACAGAATTCTGTTCGAAGATATTGCAAATTTTATAATATCACATCCATTTTACCTCGTATTTATAACAAAGGTTTCATTGTTGAAAAATGTGTATCGTTTCACTGTGTTTTATATTTTATATATTTTACAATGGCGAACAACATCAAAACCGAAATTTTTTTACTTCCTACATAAGAAAATGTGCTTATTTATAAGTAAACGAATTTCCATCCGTGCACCAGAATTCTATTCGAAGACATTGCAAATTTTATAATATCACAACTCCTTTATCTCTCATTTTTAACAAAGGTTTCATTTTTGGAACAGAGTACATCATTTCGCTGTGTTTTATATTTTATATATTTTACAATGGCGAACAACTTCAAAACCGAATTTATTTTACTTCCTACATAAGAAAATATGATGATTTATAAGTAAACGAATTTCCCGCCGTGCACCAGAATTTTATTCGAAGATATTGCAAATTTTATAATATCAGATCTTCTTTAGCTCGTATTAATAACAAAGGTTTCTTTGTTGAAAAATGCATATCGTTTCACTGTATTTTATATTTTAATTATTTTACAAAAGTGAACAACTTAAAAACCGAATTTTTTTTGCTTCCTACATAAGGAAATATGATGATTTATAAGTAAACGAATTTCCAGCCGTGTACCAGAATTCTATTCGAAGATATTCCAAATTTTATAATATAAAATCCACTTTACCTCGAATTTATATCAAAGGTTTCATTGTTGAAAAATGTATATCCTTTCGCTGTGTTTTATATTTCATATATTTTACAATGGCGAGCAACTTCAAAACCGAATTTTTTTACTTCGTACATAAGAAAATGTGCTGTTTTATAAGTAAACGAATTTCCAGCCGTGTACCAGAATTCTATTCGAAGATATTGCAAATTTTATAATATAAAATCCACTTTACCTCTAATTTATATGAAAGATTTCATTGTTGAAAAATGTATATTGTTTCACTTAGTTTTATAATTTAAATTTTTTACAAAGTCGAACAACTTTAAAACAGAATTTTTTTTACTTCGTGCATAAGTAAATGTGCTGATTTCTAAGAAATCCAAATTACAGCCTTGCACCAGAATTCTATTCGAAGATATTGCTAGTTTTAAAATATCAGATATTCTTTACATCGTATTTATAGCAAAAGTTTCATTGTTGAAACAGAGTAGATTGTTTCACTGTATTGTTTGTTTTAAATATTTTACAAAGGCGAACAACTTCAAAACCGATTTTTTTTTATTTCCTACTTAAGAAGATAATTCGAAGATATTGCTAATTTTATAATATCAGATCTTCTTTAGCTCGTATTAATAACAAAGATTTCTTTGTTGAAAAATGCATATCGTTTCACTGTATTTTATATGTTATATATATTTTACAATGGCGAACAACATCAAAACCGATTTTTTTTTACTTTCTACATAAGAAAATGTGCTGGTTTATAAGTAAACGAATTTCCATCCGTGCACCAGAATTCCATTCGAAAATATTGCAAATTTTATAATATCACATGCACTTTACCTCGTATTTATAAGAAAGGTTTCATTGTTGAAAAATGTATATCGTTTTGCTGTGTTTTATATTTTATATATTTTACAATAGCGAACAACATCAAAACCGAAATTTTTTTACTTCGTACATAAGAAAATGTCCTGATTTATAAGTAAACGAATTTCCCGCCGTGCACTAGAATTCTATTCGAAGATATTGCAAATTTTATAATATCACATCTCCTTGACCTCTTATTTTTAACAAAGGTTTCATTGTTGAAACAGAATAGATGGTTTCACTGTATTTTATGTTTTAAATATTTTACAAAGGCGAAGAACTTCAAAACCGATTTTTTTTTTACTTCGTACATATGAAAATGTGCTAATTTATAAGTAGACGAATTTCCAGCTGTGCACCAGAAATATTTTCGAAGACATTGCTACTTTTGTCATATCAGATCTTCTTTACCTCGTATTTATAACAAAGATTCCATTGTTGAAAAATGTGCATCGTTTCACTGTCTTTTATATTTTTTATATTTTATAATGGCGAACAACTTCAAAACCGAATTTTTTTTACTTCCTACATAAGAAAATGTGCTGATTTATATGTAAACGAATTTCCAGCCGTGCACCAGAATTCTATTCGAAGACATTGCAAATTTTATAATATCACAACTCCTTTATCTCTCATTTTTAACAAAGGTTTCATTTTTGGAACAGAGTACATCGTTTCGCTGTGTTTTATATTTTATATATTTTACAATGGTGAACAACTTCAAAACCGAATTTTTTTTACTTCGTACATAAGAAAATGTACGAATGATTTATAAGTAAACGTATTTCCAGCCGTGCACCAGAATTTTATTCGAAGATATTGCTAATTTTATAATATCAGATCTTCTTTAGCTCGTATTAATAACAAAGGTTTCTTTGTTGAAAAATGCATATCGTTTCACTGTATTTTATATTTTAAAAATTTTACAAAAGCGAACAACTTAAAAACCGAATTTTTTTTGCTTCCTACATAAGGAAATATGATGATTTATAAGTAAACGAATTTCCAGCCGTGCACCAGAATTCTATTCGAAGATATTGCAAATTTTGTAATATAAAATCCACTTTACCTCGTATTTATATGAAAGGTTTCATCGTTGAAAAATGTATATCCTTTCGCTGTGTTTTATATTTTATATATTTTACAATGGCGAGCAATTTCAAAACCAAATTTTTTTACTTCGTACATAAGAAAATGTGATGCTTTATAAGTAAATGAATTTCCAGCGATGCACAAGATAAATTTTCGCAGATATTTCTAGTTTTATAATATCAGATATTCTTTAACTCTTATTAATAACACAGATTTCATTGTTACAAAATGTATATCGTTTCACTTATTCCTCTCATTTTTAACAAAGGTTTCATTGTTGAAACAGACTAGATTGTTTCACTGTATTTTATGTTTAAATATTTTATAAAGGCGAACAACTTCAAAACCGAATTTTATTTACTTCGTACTTAAGAAAATGAACTGATTTATAAGTAAACGAATTTCCAGCCGTGCACCAGACATATTTTCGAAGGCATTGCTACTTTTATAATATCAGATCTTCTTTACCTCGTATTTATAACAAAGGTTTCATTGTTGGAACAGAGTACATCGTTTCGCTGTGTTTTATATTTTATATATTTTACAATGGCGAACAACTTCAAAACCGAATTTTTTTTACTTCCTACATAAGAAAATGTGCTGATTTATAAGTAAACGAATTTCCGGCCGTGCACCAGAATTCCATTCGAAGATATTGCTAATTTTATAATATCAGATCTTCTTTACACAGTACTTATGACAAAGGTTTCATTGTTGAAACAGACTAGATAGTTTCTCTGTATTTTATGTTTTAAATATTTTACAAAGGCGAACAACTTCAAAACCGAATTTCTTTTACTTCCTACATAAGAAAATGTGCTGATTTATAAGTAAACGAATTTCCAGCCGTGCACCAGAATTCTGTTCGAAGACATTGCAAATTTTATAATATCACAACTCCTTTATCTCTCATTTTTAACAAAGGTTTCATTGTTGGAACAGAGTACATCATTTCGCTGTGTTTTATATTTTATATATTTTACAATGGCGAACAACTTCAAAACCGAAATTTTTTTACTTCCTACATAAGAAAATATGATGATTTATAAGTAAACGAATTTCCAGCCGTGCACCAGAATTTTATTCGAAGATATTGCAAATTATATAATATCAGATCTTCTTTAGCTCGTATTAATAACAAAGGTTTCTTTGTTGAAAAATGCATATCGTTTCACTGTATTTTATATTTTAATTATTTTACAAAAGTGAACAACTTATAAACCGATTTTTTTTTGCTTCCTACATAAGAAAATATGCTGATTTATAAGTAACGAATTTCCGGCCGTGCACCAGAATTCCATTCGAAGATATTGCTAATTTTATAATATCAAATCTTCTTTACACAGTATTTATGACAAAGGTTTCATTGTTGAAACAGACTAGATAGTTTCTCTGTATTTTATGTTTTAAATATTTTACAAAGGCGAACAATTTCAAAACCGAATTTTTTTTACTTCCTACATAAGAAAATGTGCTGATTTATAAGTAAACGAATTTCCAGCCGTGCACCAGAATTCTGTTCGAAGATATTGCAAATTTTATCATATCACATCCATTTTACCGCGTATTTATAACAAAGGTTTCATTGTTGAAAAATGTGTATCGTTTCCCTGTGTTTTATATTTTATATATTTTACAATGGCGAACAACTTCAAAACCGAATTTTTTTTACTTCCTACATAAGAAAATGTGTTGATTTATAAGTAAACGAATTTCCAGCCGTGCACCAGAATTCTATTCGAAGATATTGCAAATTTTATAATATCACATCTCCTTGACCTCTTATTTTTAACCAAGGTTTCATTGATGAAACAGAATAGATCGTTTCACTGTATTTTATGTATTAAATATTTATCAAAAGCGAAGAACTTCAAAACCGATTTTTTTTAACTTCCTACATAAGAAAATGTGTTGATTTATAAGTAAACGAATTTCAAGCCGTGCACCAGAATTCTATTCGAAGATATTGCAAATTTTATAATATCACAATACCTTTATCTCTCATTTTTAACAAAGGTTTCATTGTTGGAACAGAGTACATCATTTCGCTGTGTTTTATATTTTATATATTTTACAATGGCGAACAACTTCAAAACCGACATTTTTTTACTTCCTACATAAGAAAATATGATGATTTATAAGTAAACGAATTTCCAGCCGTGCACCAGAATTTTATTCGAAGATATTGCAAATTATATAATATCAGATCTTCTTTAGCTCGTATTAATAACAAAGGTTCTTTGTTGAAATATGCATATCGTTTCACTGTATTTTATATTTTAATTATTTTACAAAAGTGAACAACTTATAAACCGAATTTTTTTTGCTTCCTACATAAGAAAATATGCTGATTTATAAGTAAACGAATTTCCGGCCGTGCACCAGAATTCCATTCGAAGATATTGCTAATTTTATAATATCAAATCTTCTTTACACAGTATTTATGACAAAGGTTTCATTGTTGAAACAGACTAGATTGTTTCTCTGTATTTTATGTTTTAAATATTTTACAAAGGCGAACAATTTCAAAACCGAATTTTTTTTACTTCCTACATAAGAAAATGTGCTGATTTATAAGTAAACGAATTTCCAGCCGTGCACCAGAATTCTGTTCGAAGATATTGCAAATTTTATCATATCACATCCATTTTACCTCGTATTTATAACAAAGGTTTCATTGTTGAAAAATGTGTATCGTTTCCCTGTGTTTTATATTTTATATATTTTACAATGGCGAACAACTTCAAAACCGAATTTTTTTTACTTCCTACATAAGAAAATGTGTTGATTTATAAGTAAACGAATTTCCAGCCGTGCACCAGAATTCTATTCGAAGATATTGCAAATTTTATAACATCACATCTCCTTGACCTCTTATTTTTAACCAAGGTTTCATTGTTGAAACAGAATAGATCGTTTCACTGTATTTTATGTATTAAATATTTTTCAAAAGCGAAGAACTTCAAAACCGATTTTTTTTAACTTCCTACATAAGAAAATGTGTTGATTTATAAGTAAACGAATTTCAAGCCGTGCACCAGAATTCTATTCGAAGATATTGCAAATTTTATAATATCACAACGCCTTTATCTCTCATTTTTAACAAAGGTTTCATTGTTGGAACAGAGTACATCATTTCGCTGTGTTTTATATTTTATATATTTTACAATGGCGAACAACTTCAAAACCGAAATTTTTTTACTTCCTACATAAGAAAATATGATGATTTATAAGTAAACGAATTTCCAGCCTTGCACCAGAATTTTATTCGAAGATATTGCAAATTTTATAATATCAGATCTTCTTTAGCTCGTATTAATAACAAAGGTTTCTTTGTTGAAAAATGCATATCGTTTCACTGTATTTTATATTTTAATTATTTTACAAAAGTGAACAACTTATAAACCGAATTTTTTTTGCTTCCTACATAAGAAAATGTGCTGATTTATAAGTAAACGAATTTCCGGCCGTGCACCAGAATTCCATTCGAAGATATTGCTAATTTTATAATATCAAATCTTCTTTACACAGTATTTATGACAAAGGTTTCATTGTTGAAACAGACTAGATAGTTTCTCTGTATTTTATGTTTTAAATATTTTACAAAGGCGAACAACTTCAAAACCGAATTTCTTTTACTTCCTACATAAGAAAATGTGCTGATTTATAAGTAAACGAATTTCCAGCCGTGCACCAGAATTCTCTTCGAAGATATTGCAAATTTTATAATATCACAACTCCCTTATCTCTCATTTTTAACAAAGGTTTCATTGTTGGAACAGAGTACATCGTTTCGCTGTGTTTTATATTTTATATATTTTACAATGGCGAACAACTTCAAAACCGAATTTTTTTTACTTCCTACATAAGAAAATGTGTTGATTTATAAGTAAACGAATTTCAAGCCGTGCACCAGAATTCTATTCGAAGATATTGCAAATTTTATAATATCACAACTCCCTTATCTCTCATTTTTAACAAAGGTTTCATTGTTGGAACAGAGTACATCGTTTCGCTGTGTTTTATATTTTATATATTTTACAATGGCGAACAACTTCAAAACCGAATTTTTTTTACTTCCTACATAAGAAAATGTGTTGATTTATAAGTAAACGAATTTCCAGCCGTGCACCAGAATTCTATTCGAAGATATTGCAAATTTTATAATATCACATCTCCTTGACCTCTTATTTTTAACCAAGGTTTCATTGTTGAAACAGAATAGATCGTTTCACTGTATTTTATGTATTAAATATTTTTCAAAAGCGAAGAACTTCAAAACCGATTTTTTTTAACTTCCTACATAAGAAAATTTGTTGATTTATAAGTAAACGAATTTCAAGCCGTGCACCAGAATTCTATTCGAAGATATTGCAAATTTTATAATATCACAACTCCTTTATCTCTCATTTTTAACAAAGGTTTCATTGTTGGAACAGAGTACATCATTTCGCTGTGTTTTATATTTTATATATTTTATAATGGCGAACAACTTCAAAACCGAAATTTTTTTACATACTACATAAGAAAATGTGCTTATTTATAAGTAAACGAATTTTTAGCCGTGCACCAGAATTCTATTCGAAGACATTGCAAATTTTATAATATCACAACTTCTTTATCTCTCATTTTTTACAAAGGTTTCATTGTTGGAACAGAGTACATCGTTTCGCTGTGTTTTATATTTTATATATTTTACAATGGCGAACAACTTCAAAACCGAATTTTTTTTACTTCCTACATAAGAAAATGTGCTGATTTATAAGTAAACGAATTTCCGGCCGTGCACCAGAATTCCATTCGAAGATATTGCTAATTTTATAATATCAGATCTTCTTTACACAGTACTTATGACAAAGGTTTCATTCTTGAAACAGACTAGATAGTTTCTCTGTATTTTATGTTTTAAATATTTTACAAAGGCGAACAACTTCAAAACCGAATTTCTTTTACTTCCTACATAAGAAAATGTGCTGATTTATAAGTAAAAGAATTTCCAGCCGTGCACCAGAATTCTGTTCGAAGACATTGCAAATTTTATAATATCACAACTCCTTTATCTCTCATTTTTAACAAAGGTTTCTTTGTTGAAAAATGCATATCGTTTCACTGTATTTTATATTTTAATTATTTTACAAAATTGAACAACTTAAAAACCGAATTTTTTTTGCTTCCTACATAAGGAAATATGATGATTTATAATTAAACGAATTTCCAGCCGTGTACCAGAATTCTATTCGAAGATATTGCAAATTTTATAATATAAAATCCACTTTACCTCGAATTTATATGAAAGGTTTCATTGTTGAAAAATGTATATCCTTACGCTGTGTTTTATATTTTATATATTTTACAATGGCGAGCAACTTCAAAACCGAATTTTTTTTACTTCGTGCATAAGTAAATGTGCTGATTTCTAAGAAATCCAATTTACAGCCTTGCACCAGAATTCTATTCGAAGATATTGCTAGTTTTAAAATATCAGATATTCTTTACATCGTATTTATAACAAAGGTTTCATTGTTGGAACAGAGTACATCGTTTCACTGTATTTTATGTTTTAAATATTTTACAAAGTCGTAGAACTTCAAAACCGATTTTTTTTTTACTTCGTACATATGAAAATGTGCTGATTTATAAGTAAACGAATTTCCAGCTGTGCACCAGAAATATTTTCGAAGACATTGCTACTTTTATAATATCAGATCTTCTTTACCTCGTATTTATAAGAAAGGTTCCATTGTTGAAAAATGTGCATCGTTTCACTGTGTTTTATATTTTTTATATTTTATAATGGCGAACAACTTCAAAACCGAATTTTTTTTACATCCTACATAAGAAAATGTGCTTATTTATAAGTAAACGAATTTTCAGCCGTGCACCAGAATTCTATTCGAAGACATTGCAAATTTTATAACATCACAACTCCTTTATCTCTTATTTTTAACAAAGGTTTCATTGTTGGAACAGAGTACATCGTTTCACTGTATTTTATATTTTAAATATTTTACAAAGGCGAACAACTTGAAAACCGAATTTTTTTTACTTCGTACATAAGAAAGTGCGCTGATTTAAAAGTAAACGAATTCCCAGCCGTGCACCAGGTATATTTTCGAAGATATTGCTACTTTTATAATATCAGATCTACTTTTCCTCTTACTTTTAACAAAGGTTTCATTGTTGAAACAGAATAGATCATTTCACTTTATTTAATGTTTTAAATATTTCACAAAGGTGAACAACTTCAAAACCGAAATCCTTTTACTTCGTACATAAGAAAATGTGCTGATTTATAAGTAAACGAATTTCCAGCCGTGCACCAGATATATTTTCGAAGATATTGCTACTTTTATAATATCAGATCTTCTTTACCTCGTATTTATAAGAAAGGTTTCATTGTTGGAACAGAGTAGATCGTTTCACTGTATTGTTTATTTTAAATATTTTACAAATTCGAACAACTTCAAAACCGAATTTTTTTTTTAATTCTCTCATAAGTAAATATGCTGATTTATAAGTAAGCGAATTTCTAGCCGTGTACCAGAATTCTAATCGAACATATTGATAATTTTATAATATCACATCCACTTTACCTCGTATTTATAACAAAGATTTCATTGTTGAAAAATGTGTATCGTTTCACTGTATTTTATATTTTAAATATTTTACAAAGGCGAACAACTTGAAAAAAGGATTTTTTTTACTTCCTACATAAGAAAATGTGCTGATTTATTAGTAAACAAATTTCTAGCCGTGTACCAAAATTCTATTCGAACATATTGATAATTTTATAATATCACATCCACTTTACCTCGTATTTATAACAAAGGTTTCATTGTTGAAAAATGTATATCGTTTCACTGTGTTTTATATTTTAAATATTTTATAAAGTCGAACAACATCAAACCCGAATTTTTTTTACTTCCTACATAAGAAAATGTGCTGATTTATAAGTAAACGAATTTCCAGCCGTGCACCAGAATTCTATTTGAAAATATTGCAAATTTTATAATATTACAACTCCTTTTTCTCGTATTTATAACAAAGGTTTCATTGTTGAAAAATGTGCATCGTTTCACTGTATTTTATATTTTTAATTTTTATAAAGTCGAACAACATTAAAACCGATTTTTTTATACTTCCTAAATAAGAAAATGTGCTTATTTATAAGAAAACCAATTTCCAGCCGTGCACAAGATATATTTTCGAAGATATTGCTACTTTTATAATATCAGATCTTCTTTACCTCGTATTTATAAGAAAAATTTCATTGTTGGAACAGAGTAGATCTTTTCACTGTATTGTTAATTTTAAATATTTTATAAAGTCGAACAACATCAAACCCGAATTTTTTTTACTTCCTACATAAGAAAATGTGCTGATTTATAAGTAAACGAATTTCTAGCCGTGTACCAAAATTCTATTCGAACATATTGATAATTTTATAATATCACATCCACTTTACCTCGTATTTATAACAAAGGTTTCATTGTTGAAAAATGTATATCGTTTCACTGTGTTTTATATTTTAAATATTTTATAAAGTCGAAAAACATCAAACGAATTTCCAGCCGTGCACCAGAATTCTATTCGAAGATATTGCTAATTTTATAATATTTGATCTTCTTTAGCTCGTATTAATAACAAAGGTTTCATTGTTGAAAAATGAATATTGTTTCACTGTATTTTATATTTTAAATATTTTCAAAAGCGAACAACTTAAAAACCGAATTTTTTTTACTTCCTACATAAGAAAATATCATGATTTATAAGTAAACGAATTTCCAGCCGTGCACCAGAATTCTATTCGAAGATATTGCAAATTTTATAATATCACATCTCCTTGACCTCTTATTTTTAACAAAGGATTCAATGTTGCAACAGAATAGATCGTTTCACTGTATTTTATGTTTTAAATATTTTTCAAAAGCGAAGAACTTCAAAACTGATTTTTTTTTACTTCCTACAAAAGAAAATGTGTTGATTTATAAGTAAACGAATTTCAAGCCGTGCACCCGAATTCTATTCGAAGTTATTGCAAATTTTATAATATCACAACTCCTTTACCTCGTATTTATAACAAAGGTTTCATTGTTAAAAAATGTGCATCGTTTCACTGTATTTTATATTTTTAATTTTTTATAAAGTCGAACAACATTGAAACCGATTTTTTTTTTACTTCCTACGTAAGAAAATGTGCTGATTTATAAGTAAACGAATTTCCAGCCGTGCACCAGAATTCCATTCGAAGATATTGCTAATTTTATAATATCAGATCTTCTTTACACAGTATTTATAACAAAGGTTTCATTGTTGAAACAGACTAGATAGTTTCTCTGTATTTTGTGTTTTAAATATTTTACAAAAGCGAACAACTTCAAAACCGAATATTTTTTACTTCCTACATAAGAAAATCACCTTATTTATAAGAAAACCAATTTCCAGCCGTGCACAAGAATTCTATTCGAAGACATTGATAATTTTGAAATATCACATCCACTTTACCTCGTATTTATAACAAAGGTTTCATTGTTGAAAAATGTGTATCATTTCACTGTGTTTTATATTTTAAATATTTTACAAAGTCGATCAACATCAAAATCAAATTTTTTGTTACTTACTACATAAGAAAATGTGCTGATTTATAAGAAAATGAATTTCCAGCCGTGCAACAGATATATTTTCGAAGATATTGCTACTTTTATAATATCAGATCTTCTTTACCTCGTATTTATAAGAAAGGTTTCATTGTTGGAACAGAGTAGATCGTTTCACTGTATTGTTTATTTTAAATATTTTACAAAGTCGAACAACTTCAAAACCGAATTTTTTTTACTTCTCTCATAAGAAAATGTGCTGATTTTTAAGTAAGCGAATTTCTAGCCGTGTACCAGAATTCTATTCGAACATATTGATAATTTTATAATATCACATCCACTTTACCTCGTATTTATAACAAAGATTTCATTGTTGAAAAATGTGTATCGTTTCACTGTATTTTATATTTTAAATATTTTACAAAGGCGAACAACTTGAAAAAAGAATTTTTTTTACTTCCTACATAAGAAAATGTGCTGATTTATTAGTAAACAAATTTCTAGCCGTGTACCAAAATTCTATTCGAACATATTGATAATTTTATAATATCACATCCACTTTACCTCGTATTTATAACAAAGATTTCATTATTTAAAAATGTGTATCGTTTCACTGTATTTTATATTTTAAATATTTTACAAAGGCGAACAACTTGAAAAAAGAATTTTTTTTACTTCCTACATAAGAAAATGTGCTGATTTATTAGTAAACAAATTTCTAGCCGTGTACCAAAATTCTATTCGAACATATTGATAATTTTATAATATCACATCCACTTTACCTCGTATTTATAACAAAGGTTTCATTGTTGAAAAATGTGTATCGTTTCACTGTATTTTATATTTTAAATATTTTACAAAGGCGAACAACTTGAAAAAAGAATTTTTTTTACTTCCTACATAAGAAAATGTGCTGATTTATTAGTAAACGAATTTCCAGCCGTGCACCAGAATTCTATTCGAAGATATTGCTAATTTTATAATATTTGATCTTCTTTAGCTCGTATTAATAACCAAGGTTTCATTGTTGAAAAATGCATATTGTTTCACTGTATTTTATATTTTAAATATTTTCAAAAGCGAACAACTTAAAAACCGAATTATTTTTATTTCCTACATAAGAAAATATGCTTATTTACAAGTAAACGAATTTCCTGCCGTGCACCAGAATTCCATTCGAAGATATTGCTAATTTTATAATATCAGATCTTCGTTACACCGTTTTTATAACAAAGGTTTCATTGTTGAAACTAACTAGATAGTTTCTCTGTATTTTATGTTTTAAATATTTTACAAAGGCGAACAAATTCAAAACCGAATTTTTTTTACTTCGTACATAAGAAAATGTGCTGATTTATAAGTAAACGAATTTCCAGCCGTGCACCAGGTATATTTTCGAAGATATTGCTACATTTATAATATCTGATCTTCTTTTCCTCTTACTTTTAACAAAGGTTTCATTGTTGAAACAGAATAGATCGTTTCACTTTATTTTATGTTTTAAATATTTCACAAAGGTGAACAACTTCAAAAAAGAATTTTTTTTACTTCCTACATAAGAAAATGTGCTTATTTATAAGTAAACGAATTTCCAGCCGTGCACCAGAATTCTATTCGAACATATTGATAATTTTATAATATCACATCCACCTTACCTCGTATTTATAACAAAGATTTCATTGTTGGAACAGAGTAGATCGTTTCACTGTATTGTTTATTTTAAATATTTTACAAAGGCGAACAACTTGAAAAAAGAATTTTTTTTACTTCCTACATAAGAAAATGTGCTGATTTATTAGTAAACAAATATCTAGCCGTGTACCAAAATTCTATTCGAACATATTTATAATTTTATAATATCACATACACTTTACCTCGTATTTATAACAAAGGTTTCATTGTTGAAAATTGTATATCGTTTCACTGTGTTTTATATTTTAAATATTTTATAAAGTCGAACAACATCAAAACCGAATTTTTTTACTTCCTACATAAGAAAATGTGCTGATTTATAAGTAAACGAATTTCCAGCCGTGCACCAGAATTCTATTCGAAGATATTGCTAATTTTATAATATTTGATCTTCTTTAGCTCGTATTAATAACCAAGGTTTCATTGTTGAAAAATGCATATTGTTTCACTGTATTTTATATTTTAATTATTTTCAAAAGCGAACAACTTAAAAACCGATTTTTTTTTACTTCCTACATAAGAAAATGTGTTGATTTATAAGTAAACGAATTTCAAGCCGTGCACCAGAATTCTATTCGAAGATATTGCAAATTTTATAATATCACAACTCCTTTACCTCGTATTTATAACAAAGTTTTCATTGTTGAAAAATGTGCATCGTTTCACTGTATTTTATATTTTTAATTTTTTATAAAGTAGAACAACATTAAAACCGATTTTTTTTTTCTTCCTTCATCAGAAAATGTGCTGATTTATATGTAAACGAATTTCCAGCCGTGCACCAGATTTCTATTCGAAGACATTGCAAATTTCATAACATCACAACTCCTTTATCTCTTATTTTTAACAAAGGTTTCATTGTTGGAACAGAGTAGATCGTTTCACTGTATTTTATATTTTAAATATTTTACAAAGTCGAACAACTACAAAACCGAATTATTTTTATTTCCTACATAAGAAAATATGCTTATTTACAAGTAAACGAATTTCCTGCCGTGCACCAGAATTCCATTCGAAGATATTGCTAATTTTATAATATCAGATCTTCGTTACACCGTATTTATAACAAAGGTTTCATTGTTGAAACTAACTAGATAGTTTCTCTGTATTTTATATTTTAAATATTTTACAAAGGCGAACAAATTCAAAACCGAATTTTTTTTACTTCGTACATAAGAAAATGCGCTGATTTAAAAGTAAACGAATTCCCAGCCGTGCACCAGTTATATTTTCGAAGATATTGCTACTTTTATAATATCAGATCTACTTTTCGTCTTACTTTTAACAAAGGTTTCATTGTTGAAACAGAATAGATCGTTTCACTTTATTTAATGTTTTAAATATTTCACAAAGGTGAACAACTTCAAAACCGAAATCCTTTTACTTCGTACATAAGAAAATGTGCTGATTTATAAGTAAACGAATTTCCAGCCGTGCACCAGATATATTTTCGAAGATATTGCTACTTTTATAATATCAGATCTTCTTTACCTCGTATTTATAACAAAGGTTTCATTGTTGAAAAATGTGTATCATTTCACTGTATTTTATATTTTAAATATTTTATAAAGGCGAACATTTTCAAAAAAGAATTTTTTTTACTTCCTACATAAGAAAATGTGCTTATTTATAAGTAAACGAATTTCCAGCCGTGCACCAGAATTCTATTCGAAGATATTGATATTTTTATAATATCACATCCACTTTACCTCGTATTTATAACAAAGGTTTCATTGTTGCAAAATGTGTATCGTTTCACTGTGTTGTATATTTTAAATATTTTGCAAAGATGAACAACTTCAAAACCGATTTTTTTAATCTTCCTACATAAGAAAATGTGCTTATTTATAAGAAAATACATTTCCAGCCGTGCACAAGAATTCTATTCGAAGACATTGATAATTTTGAAATATCAGATCCACTTTACCTCGTATTTATAACAAAGGTTTCATTGTTGAAAAATGTGTATCATTTCACTGTGTTTTATATTTTAAATATTTTACAAAGTCGAACAACATCAAAATCAAATTTTTTGTTACTTACTACATAAGAAAATGTGCTGATTTATAAGAAAATGAATTTCCAGCCGTGCAACAGATATATTTTCGAAGATATTGCTACTTTTATAATATCAGATCTTCTTTACCTCGTATTTATAAGAAAGGTTTCATTGTTGGAACAGAGTAGATCGTTTCACTGTATTGTTTATTTTAAATATTTTACAAAGTCGAACAACTTCAAAACCGAATTTTTTTTACTTCTCTCATAAGAAAATGTGCTGATTTATAAGTAAGCGAATTTCTAGCCGTGTACCAGAATTCTATTCGAACATATTGATAATTTTATAATATCACATCCACTTTACCTCGTATTTATAACAAAGGTTTCATTGTTGAAAAATGTGTATCGTTTCACTGTATTTTATATTTTAAATATTTTACAAAGGCGAACAACTTGATAAAAGGACTTTTTTTTACTCCCTACATAAGAAAATGTGCTGATTTATTAGTAAACAAATTTCTAGCCGTGTACCAAAATTCTATTCGAACATATTGATAATTTTGAAATATCACATCCACTTTACCTCGTATTTATAACAAAGGTTTCATTGTTGAAAAATGTGTATCGTTTCACTGTGTTTTATATTTTAAATATTTTACAAAGTCGAACAACTACAAAACCGAATTATTTTTATTTCCTACATAAGAAAATATGCTTATTTACAAGTAAACGAATTTCCTGCCGTGCACCAGAATTCCATTCGAAGATATTGATAATTTTATAATATCAGATCTTCGTTGCACCGTATTTATAACAAAGGTTTCATTGTTGAAAATAACTAGATAGTTTCTCTGTATTTTATGTTTAAATATTTTACAAAGGCGAACAAATTCAAAACCGAATTTTTTTTACTTCGTACATAAGAAAATGCGCTGATTTATAAGTAAACGAATTCCCAGCCGTGCACCAGGTATATTTTCGAAGATAGTGCTACTTTTATAATATCAGATCTACTTTTCCTCTTACTTTTAACAAAGGTTTCATTGTTGAAACAGAATAGATCGTTTCACTTTATTTAATTTTTTAAATATTTCACAAAAGTGAACAACTTCAAAACCGAAATCCTTTTACTTCGTACATAAGAAAATGTGCTGATTTATAAGTAAACGAATTTCCAGCCGTGCACCAGATATATTTTCGAAGATATTGCTACTTTTATAATATCAGATCTTCTTTACCTCGTATTTATAACAAAGGTTTCATTGTTGAAAAATGTGTATCGTTTCACGGTATTTTATATTTTAAATATTTTACAAAGGCGAACAACTTCAAAAAAGAATTTTTTTTACTTCCTACATAAGAAAATGTGCTTATTTATAAGTAAACGAATTTCCAGCCGTGCACCAGAATTCTATTCGAAGATATTGATATTTTTATAATATCACATTCACTTTAACTCGTATTTATAACAAAGGTTTCATTGTTGAAAAATGTGTTTCGTTTCACTGTATTTTATATTTTAAATATTTTACAAAGGCGAACAACTTGAAAAAAGATTTTTTTTTACTTCCTACATAAGAAAATGTGCTGATTTATTAGTAAACAAATTTCTAGCCGTGTACCAAAATTCTATTCGAACATATTGATAATTTTATAATATCACATCCACTTTACCTCGTATTTATAACAAAGGTTTCATTGTTGAAAAATGTATATCGTTTCACTGTGTTTTATATTTTAAATATTTTATAAAGTCGAACAACATCAATCCCGAATTTTTTTTACTTCCTACATAAGAAAATGTGCTGATTTATAAGTAAACGAATTTCCAGCCGTGCACCAGAATTCTATTCGAAGATATTGCTAATTTTATAATATTTGATCTTCTTTAGCTCGTATTAATAACCAAGGTTTCATTGTTGAAAAATGCATATTGTTTCACTGTATTTTAAATTTTAAATATTTTCAAAAGCGAACAACTTAAAAACCGATTTTTTTTTTACTTCCTACATAAGAAAATGTGTTGATTTATAAGTAAACGAATTTCAAGCCGTGCACCAGAATTCTATTCGAAGATATTGCAAATTTTATAATATCACAACTCCTTTACCTCGTATTTATAACAAAGTTTTCATTGTTGAAAAATGTGCATCGTTTCACTGTATTTTATATTTTTAATTTTTCCTAAAGTCGAACAACATTAAAACCGATTTTTTTTTTTACTTCCTACATAAGAAAATGTGCTGATTTATATGTAAACGAATTTTCAGCCGTGCACCAGAATTCTATTCGAAGACATTGCAAATTTTATAACATCACAACTCCTTTATCTCTTATTTTTAACAAAGGTTTCATTGTTGGAACAGAGTACATCGTTTCACTGTATTTTATATTTTAAATATTTTACAAAGTCGAACAACTACAAAACCGAATTATTTTTATTTCCTACATAAGAAAATATGCTTATTTACAAGTAAACGAATTTCCTGCCGTGCACCAGAATTCCATTCGAAGATATTGCTAATTTTATAATATCAGATCTTTGTTACACCGTATTTATAACAAAGGTTTCATTGTTGAAACTAACTAGATAGTTTCTCTGTATTTTATGTTTAAATATTTTACAAAGGCGAACAAATTCAAAACCGAATTTTTTTTACTTCGTACATAAGAAAGTGCGCTGATTTAAAAGTAAACGAATTCCCAGCCGTGCACCAGGTATATTTTCGAAGATATTGCTACTTTTATAATATCAGATCTACTTTTCCTCTCACTTTTAACAAAGGTTTCATTGTTGAAACAGAATAGATCATTTCACTTTATTTAATGTTTTAAATATTTCCCAAAGGTGAACAACTTCAAAACCGAAATCCTTTTACTTCGTACATAAGAAAATATGCTGATTTATAAGTAAGCGAATTTCTAGCCGTGTACCAGAATTCTATTCGAACATATTGATAATTTTATAATATCACATCCACTTTACCTCGTATTTATAACAAAGATTTCATTGTTGAAAAATGTGTATCGTTTCACTGTATTTTATATTTTAAATATTTTACAAAGGCGAACAACTTAAAAAAAGGATTTTTTTTTACTTCCTACATAAGAAAATGTGCTGATTTATTAGTAAACAAATTTCTAGCCGTGTACCAAAATTCTATTCGAACATATTGATAATTTTATAATATCACATCCACTTTACCTCGTATTTATAAAAAAGGTTTCATTGTTGAAAAATGTATATCGTTTCACTGTGTTTTATATTTTAAATATTTTATAAAGTCGAACAACATCAAACCCGAATTTTTTTTACTTCCTACATAAGAAAATGTGCTGATTTATAAGTAAACGAATTTCCAGCCGTGCACCAGAATTCTATTTGAAGATATTGCAAATTTTATAATATTACAACTCCTTTTTCTCGTATTTATAACAAAGGTTTCATTGTTGAAAAATGTGCATCGTTTCACTGTATTTTATATTTTTTATTTTTATAAAGTCGAACAACATTAAAACCGATTTTTTTATACTTCCTACATAAGGAAATGTGCTTATTTATAAGAAAACCAATTTCCAGCCGTGCACAAGATATATTTTCGAAAATATTGCTACTTTTATAATATCAGATCTTCTTTACCTCGTATTTATAAGAAAGATTTCATTGTTGGAACAGAGTAGATCTTTTCACTGTATTTTATATTTTAAATATTTTATAAAGTCGAACAACATCAAACCCGAATTTTTTTTACTTCCTACATAAGAAAATGTGCTGATTTATAAGTAAAGGAATTTCCAGCCGTGCACAAGACTTCCATTCGAAGATATTGCTAATTTTATAATATTTGATCTTCTTTAGCTCGTATTAATAACAAAGGTTTCATTGTTGAAAAATGAATATTGTTTCACTGTATTTTATATTTTAAATATTTTCAAAAGCGAACAACTTAAAAACCGAATTTTTTTTACTTCCTACATAAGAAAATATCAAGATTTATAAGTAAACGAATTTCCAGCCGTGCACCAGAATTCTATACGAAGATATTGCAAATTTTATAATATCAAATCCACTTTACCTCGTATTTATAAGAAAGGTTTCATTGTTGAAAAATGTATATCGTTTCGCTGTGTTTCATATTTTATATATTTTACAATGGTGAACAACTTCAAAACCGATTTTTTTTTACTTCCTACATAACAAAATGTGCTGATTTATAAGTAAACGAATTTCCAGCCGTGCACAAGACTTCCATTCGAAGATATTGCTAATTTTATAATATCAGATCTTCTTTACACCGTGTTTATAACAAAGGTTTCATTGTTGAAACAGAGTAGATAATTTCTCTGTATTTTACGTTTTAAATATTTTACAAAGGCGAACAACTTCAAAGCCGATTTTTTTTTACTTCGTACATAAGAAAATGTCCTCATTTATAAGTAAACGAATTTCCAGCCGTGCACCAGAATTCTATTCGAAGATATTGCAAATTTTATAATATCAAATCCACTTTACCTCGTATTTATAACAAAGGTTTCATTGTTGAAAAATGTATATCGTTTCACTGTGTTTTATATTTTAAATATTTTATAAAGTCGATCAACTACAAAACCGAATTATTTTTATTTCCTACATAAGAAAATATGCTTATTTACAAGTAAACTAATTTCCAGCCGTGCACCAGAATTCTATTCGAAGATATTGCTAATTTTATAATATCAGATCTTCGTTACACCGTATTTATAACAAAGGTTTCATTGTTGAAACTAACTAGATAGTTTCTCTGTATTTTTTTTAAAAATATTTTACAAAGGCGAACAAATTCAAAACAGATTTTTTTTTTTTTACTTCGTACAAAACAAAATGTGCTGATGTAAACAAAATGTGTGTGTAAACGAATTTCCAGCCGGCATCGGAATTCTATTCGAAGATATTGCAAATTTTATAATAGCACATCCACTTTACCTCGTATTTATAAAAGAGGTTTCATTGGTGAAAAATGTGTATCGTTTCACTGTGTTTTATATTTTATATATTTTACAATGGCGAACAACATCAAAACCAAATTTTTTTTACTTCCTACATAAGAAAATGTGCTGATTTATAAGTAAACGAATTTCCAGCCGTGCACCAGATATATTTTCGCAGAATTTTTTTATAAAGTCGAGCAACTTTAAAACCGATTTGTTTTTACTTCGTACATACGAAAATGTGCTGATTTCTAAGAAAAACAATTTACAGCCTTGCGCCAGAATTCTATTCGAACATATTGATAATTTTATAATATCACATCCACTTTACCTCGTATTTATAACAAAGGTTTCATTGTTGAAAAATGTATATCGTTTCACTGTGTTTTATATTTTAAATATTTTATAAAGTCGAACAACATCAAACCCGAATTTTTTTTACTTCCTACATAAGAAAATGTGCTTATTTATAAGAAAAGGAATTTCCAGCCGTGCACCAGAATTCTATTCGAAGATATTGCTAATTTTATAATATTTGATCTTCTTTAGCTCGTATTAATAACAAAGATTTCATTGTTGAAAAATGCATATTGTTTCACTGTATTTTATATTTTAAATATTTTCAAAAGCGAACAACTTAAAAACCGAATTTTTTTTACTTCCTACATAAGAAAATATGATGATTTATAAGTAAACGAATTTCCAGCCGTGCACCAGAATTCTATACGAAGATATTGCAAATGTTATAATATCAAATCCACTTTACCTCGTATTTATAAGAAAGGTTTCATTGTTGAAAAATGTATATCGTTTCGCTGTGTTTCATATTTTATATATTTTACAATGGTGAACAACTTCAAAACCGATTTTTTTTTACTTCCTACATAACAAAATGTGCTGATTTATAAGTAAACGAATTTCCAGCCGTGCACAAGACTTCCATTCGAAGATATTGCTAATTTTATAATATCAGATCTTCTTTACACCGTATTTATAACAAAGGTTTCATTGTTGAAACAGAGTAGATAGTTTCTCTGTATTTTATGTTTTAAATATTTTACAAAGGCGAACAACTTCAAAGCCGATTTTTTTTTACTTCGTACATAAGAAAATGCGCTGATTTATAAGTAAACGAATTCCCAGCCGTGCACCAGGTATATTTTCGAAGATATTGCTACTTTTATAATATCAGATCTACTTTTCGTCTTACTTTTAACAAAGGTTTCATTGTTGAAACAGAATAGATCGTTTCACTTTATTTAATGTTTTAAATATTTCACAAAGGTGAACAACTTCAAAACCGAAATCCTTTTACTTCGTACATAAGAAAATGTGCTGATTTATAAGTAAACGAATTTCCAGCCGTGCACCAGATATATTTTCGAAGATATTGCTACTTTTATAATATCAGATCTTCTTTACCTCGTATTTATAACAAAGGTTTCATTTTTGAAAAATGTGCATCGTTTCACTGTATTTTATATTTTTAATTTTTTATAAAGTCGAACAACATTAAAACCGATTTTTTTATACTTCCTACATAAAATGTGCTTATTTATCAGAAAACCAATTTCCAGCCGTGCACAAGATATATTTTCGAAGATATTGCTACTTTTATAATATCCGATCTTCTTTACCTCGTATTTATAAGAAAGGTTTTATTGTTGGAACAGAGTAGATCGTTTCACTGTATTGTTAATTTTAAATATTTTACAAAGTCGAACAACTTCAAAAAAGAATTTTTTTTACTTCCTACATAAGAAAATGTGCTTATTTATAAGTAAACGAATTTCCAGCCGTGCACCAGAATTCTATCGAACCGATCTATCATAAGAATATGTGCTGATTTATAAGTAAGCGAATTTCTAGCCGTGTACCAGAATTCTATTCGAACATATTGATAATTTTATAATATCACATCCACCTTACCTCGTATTTATAACAAAGGTTTCATTGTTGAAAAATGTATATCGTTTCACTGTGTTTTATATTTTAAATATTTTATAAAGTCGATCAACATCAAACCCGAATTTTTTTTACTTCCTACATAAGAAAATGTGCTGATTTATAAGTAAACGAATTTCCAGCCGTGCACCAGAATTCTATTCGAAGATATTGCTAATTTTATATTATTTGCTCTTCTTTAGCTCGTATTAATAACAAAGGTTTCATTGTTGAAAAATGCATATTGTTTCACTGTATTTTATATTTTAAATATTTTCAAAAGCAAACAACTTAAAAACCGATTTTTTTTACTTCCTACATAAGAAAATGTGTTGATTTATAAGTAAACGAATTTCAAGCCGTGCACCAGATTTCTATTCGAAGATATTGCAAATTTTATAATATCACAACTCCCTTACCTCGTATTTATAAAAAAGTTTTCATTGTTGAAAAATGTGCATCGTTTCACTGTATTTTATATTTTTAATTTTTTATAAAGTCGAACAACATTAAAACCGATTTTTTTTTTACTTCCTACATAAGAAAATGTGCTGATTTATATGTAAACGAATTTCCAGCCGTGCACCAGAATTCTATTCGAAGACAGTGCAAATTTTATAACATCACAACTCCTTTATCTCTTATTTTTAACAAAGGATTCATTGTTGGAACAGAGTACATCGTTTCACTGTATTTTATATTTTAAATATTTTACAAAGTCGAACAACTACAAAACCGAATTATTTTTATTTCCTACATAAGAAAATATGCTTATTTACAAGTAAACGGATTTCCTGCCGTGCACCAGAATTCCATTCGAAGATATTGCTAATTTTATAATATCAGATCTTCGTTACACCGTATTTATAACAAAGGTTTCATTGTTGAAACTAACTAGATAGTTTCTCTGTATTTTTTTTTTTAAATATTTTACAAAGGCGAACAAATTCAAAACTGATTTTTTTTTACTTCGTACAAAACAAAATGTGCTGATGTAAACAAAATGTGTGTTTAAACGAATTTCCAGCCGGCATCGGAATTCTATTCGAAGATATTGCAAATTTTATAATAGCACATCCACTTTACCTCGTATTTATAAAAAAGGTTTCATTGGTAAAAAATGTGTATCGTTTCACTGTGTTTTATATTTTATATATTTTACAATGGCGAACAACATCAAAACCAAATTTTTTTTACTTCCTACATAAGAAAATGTGCTGATTTATAAGTAAACGAATTTCCAGTGTTTTAAATATTTTACAAAGTCGAACAACTTCAAAACCAATTTTTTTTTTTACTTCCTACATAAGAAAATGTGCTGATTTATAAGTAAACGAATTTCCAGCCGTGTACCAGAATTATTTTGTAAGATATTGCTACTTTTATAATATCAGATCTTCTTTAACTCGTATTAATAACAAAGGTTTCATTGTTGAAAAATGCTTATCGTTTCACTGTATTTTATATTTTAAATATTTTACAATGTCGAACAATTTCAAATTCATTTTTTCGTAAGGAAATGTGCCGATTTATAAGTAAACGAATTTCCAGCCGTGCAGCATAATTCTATTCGAAGATATTGCAAATTTTATAATAGCACATCTCCTTTAACTGTTATTTATAACAAAGATTTCATTGTTGAAAAAGAGTAGATTTTTTCACTGTGTTTTCTGTTTTAAATGTTTTACAAAAGCGAACAACTTCAAAACCGAATTTTTTTTTTACTTCGTACATAAGAAAATATGCTGATTTATAAATAAAAAAAATTCCAGACGTGCACCAGAATTCTATTAGAAGATATTGCTAATTTTATAATATCAGATCTTCTTTACATCGTATTTATAACAAAGGTTTCATTGTTGGTACAGAGTAGATCGTTTCACTGTATTTTATGTTTTAAATATTTTACAAAGTCGAACAACTTCAAATCCATTTTTTTTACTTCCTACGTAAGAAAATGTACTGATTTATAGGTAAACGAATTTCCAGCCGTACACCAGAATTCTATTGGAAGATATTGCAAATTTTATAATATCACATCGCCTTTAAATTTTAACAGAGTAGATTCTTTCACTGTGTTTTATGTTTTAAATAGTTTACAAAGGCGAAAAACTTGAAAACCGAATTTATTTTTACTTCGTATATAAGAAAATATGCTGATTTACAAATAAACCAATTCCCAGCCGTGCACTACAGTTCCATTCAAAGATATTGCTAATTTTATAATATCAGATATTTTTTACATCGTATTTATAACAAAGGTTTCATTGTTGGTACAGTGTAAATCATTTCACTGAATTTTATATTTTTAATGTTTTACAAATTCGAACAACTTCAAAACCAATTTTTTTTTTTTTTTTACTTCCTACATAAGAAAATAAGAAGCTTTTTTATAAGTACACGAATTTCCAGCCGTGTACCAGAATTATTTTCAAAGATATTGCTACTTTTATAATATCAGATCTTCTTTAATTCGTATTAATAACAAAGGTTTCATTGTTGAAAAATGCTCATCGTTTTACTGTATTTTATACATTAAATATTTTACGAAGTAGAACAACTTCAAAATCGATTTTTTTTACTTCATATATAAGAAAAAGTGCTGATTTATAAAAAAAAACCGTGTACCAGAATCCTATTCGAAGTTATTGCTAATTTTATAATATCAGATCTTTTTTACATCTTATTTATAACACAGATATCATTGTTGGAACAGAGTAGATCGTGTCACGGTATTTTATATTTTAAAAATTTTACTAATTCTAACAGCTTCAAAACCGATTTTTTTTATTTCCTACATAAGAAAATGCGCTGATTTATAGGTAAACGAATTTCCAGACGTGCACCAGAATTCTATTCCAAGATATTGATAGTTTTATAATATCACTTCCACTTTACCTCGTATTTATATCAAAGATTTCATTGTTAAAACAGAGTAGATCGTTTCAATATAGTTTATGTTATAAATATTTTACAAAGGCGAACAACTTCAAAACTGAATTTTTTTTACATCCTACATAAGAAAATGTGCTTATTTATAAGTAAACGAATTTCCAGCCGTGCACCAGAATTCTGTTCGAAGATATTGCAAATTTTATAATATCACATCCATTTTTCCCCGTGTATATAACAAAGGATTCATTGTTGAAAAATGTGTATGGTTTTTCTGTGTTTTATATTTTATATATTTTACAATGACGAACAACTTCAAAACCGAAATTTTTTACTTCCTACATAAGAAAATGTGCTTATTTCTAAGTAAACGAATTTTCAGCCGTGCACCAGAATTCTATTCGAAGACATTGCAAATTTTATAATATCACAACTCCTTTATCTCTCATTTTTAACAAAGGTTTCATTCTTGGAACAGAGTACATCGTTTCGCTGTGTTTTATATTTTATATATTTTACAATGGCGAACAACTTCAAAACCAATTTTTTTTTACTTTCTACATAAGAAAATGTGCTGATTTATAAGTAAACGAATTTCCAGCCGTGCACATGAATTCCATTCGAAGATATTGCTAATTTTATAATATCAGATCTTCTCTACACAGTATTTATAACAAAGGTTTCATTGTTGAAACAGACTAGATAGTTTCTCTGTATTTTATGTTTTAAATATTTTACAAATGCGAATATCTTCAAAACCGAATTTTTTTTACTTCGTACATAAGAAAATGTCCTGATTTATAAGTAAACGAATTTCCAGCCGTGCACCAGAATTCTATTCGAAGATATTGCAAATTTTATAATATCACATCTCCTTGACCTCTTATTTATAACAAAGGTTTCATTGTTAAAAAATGTGCATCGTTTCACTGTATTTTATATTTTTATTTTTTTATAAAGTCGAACAACATTAAAACCGATTTATTTTTACTTCCTACATGAGAAAATGTGCTGATTTATAAGTAAACGAATTTCAAGCCGTGCACCAGAATTCTATTCGAAGATATTGCAAATTTTGTAATATCACAACTCCTTTACCTCGTATTTATAACAAAGGTTTCATTGTTAAAAAATGTGCATCGTTTCACTGTATTTTATATTTTTATTTTTTTATAAAGTCGAACAACATTAAAACCGATTTATTTTTACTTCCTACATAAGAAAATGTGCTGATTTATAAGTAAACGAATTTCCAGCCGTGCACCAGAATTCCATTCGAAGATATTGCTGTTTTTATAACATCAGATCTTCTTTACACAGTATTTATAACAAAGGTTTCATTGTTGAAACAGACTAGATAGTTTCTCTGTATTTTGTGTTTTAAATATTTTACAAAAGCGAACAACTTCAAAACCGAATATTTTTTACTTCCTACATAAGAAAATGTGCTGATTTATAAGTAAACGAATTTCAAGCGGTGCACCAGAATTCTATTCGAAGACATTGCAAATTTTATAACATCACAACTACTTTATCTCTTATTTTTAACAAAGCTTTCATTGTTGGAACAGAGTACATCGTTTCACTGTATTTTATATTTTAAATATTTCACAAAGTCGAACAACTAAAAAACCGAATTATTTTTATTTCCTACATAAGAAAATATGCTTATTTACAAGTAAACGAATTTCCAGCCGTGCACCAGAATTCCATTCGAAGATATTGCTAATTTTATAATATCAGATCTTCGTTACACCCTATTTATAACAAAGGTTTCATTGTTGAAACTAACTAGATAGTTTCTCTGTATTTTATGTTTTAAATATTTTACAAAGGCGAACAAATTCAAAACCGATTTTTTTTTTACTTCGTACATAAGAATATGCGCTGATTTATAAGTAAACGAATTCCCAGCCGTGCACCAGGTATATTTTCGAAGATATTGCTACTTTTATAATAGCACATCCACTTTACCTCGTATTTATAAAAAAGGTTTCATTGGTGAAAAATGTGTATCGTTCCACTGTATTTTATATTTTAAATATTTTCTAACGGCGAACAACTTCAAAACAGAATTTTTTTCCCTTCCTACATAAGAAAATGGGCTGATTTATAAGTATCCAATTTCCAGCCGTGCAACAGAATTCTGTTCGAAGATATTGCAAATTTTATAATATCACATCCATTTTACCTCGTATTTATAACTAAGGTTTCATTGTTGAAAAATGTGTATCGTTTCACTGTGTTTTATATTTTATATATTTTACAAATGCGAACAACATCAAAACCGATTTTTTTTTACTTCCTACATAAGAAAATGTGCTGATTTATAAGTAAACGAATTTCCAGCCGTGCACCAGAATTCTATTCGAAGACATTGCAAATTTTATAATATCACAACTCCTTTACCTCGTATTTCCAGCTCGAATTTCCAGCAGTGCACCAGATATATTTTCGAAGATATTGCTACTTTTATAATATCAGATCTTCTTTACCTCGTATTTATAACAAAGGTTTCATTGTTGAAAAATGTGCATCGTTTCACTGTATTTTATATTTTAAATATTTTACAAAGGCGAACAACTTCAAAAAAGAATTTTTTTTACTTCCTACATAAGAAAATGTGCTTATTTATAAGTAAACGAATTTCCAGCCGTGCACCAGAATTCTATCGAACCGATCTATCATAAGAAAATGTGCTGATTTATAAGTAAGCGAATTTCTAGCCGTGTACCAGAATTCTATTCGAACATATTGATAATTTTATAATATCACATCCACCTTACCTCGTATTTATAACAAAGATTTCATTGTTGAAAAATGTGTATCGTTTCACTGTATTTTATATTTTAAATATTTTACAAAGGCGTACAACTTGAAAAAAGAATTTTTTTTACTTCCTACATAAGAAAATGTGCTGATTTATTCGTAAACAAATTTCTAGCCGTGTACAAAAATTCTATTCGAACATATTGATAATTTTATAATATCAGATCTTCTTTACACAGTATTTATAACAAAGGTTTCATTGTTGAAACAGACTAGATAGTTTCTCTGTATTTTGTGTTTTAAATATTTTACAAAAGCGAACAACTTCAAAACCGAATATTTTTTACTTCCTACATAAGAAAATGTGCTGATTTATAAGTAAACGAATTTCAAGCGGTGCACCAGAATTCTATTCGAAGACATTGCAAATTTTATAACATCACAACTCCTTTATCTCTTATTTTTAACAAAGCTTTCATTGTTGGAACAGAGTACATCTTTTCACTGTATTTTATATTTTAAATATTTCACAAAGTCGAACAACTAAAAAACCGAATTATTTTTATTTCCTACATAAGAAAATATGCTTATTTACAAGTAAACGAATTTCCAGCCGTGCACCAGAATTCTATTCGAAGACATTGCAAATTTTATAACATCACAACTCCTTTATCTCTTATTTTTAACAAAGGATTCATTGTTGGAACAGAGTACATCGTTTCACTGTATTTTATATTTTAAATATTTTACAAAGTCGAACAACTACAAAACCGAATTATTTTTATTTCCTACATAAGAAAATATACTTATTTACATGTAAACGGATTTCCTGCCGTGCACCAGAATTCCATTCGAAGATATTGCTAATTTTATAATATCAGATCTTCGTTACACCGTATTTATAACAAAGGTTTCATTGTTGAAACTAACTAGATAGTTTCTCTGTATTTTATGTTTTAAATATTTTACAAAGGCGAACAAATTCAAAACCGAATTTTTTTTTACTTCGTACATAAGAAAATGCGCTGATTTATAAGTAAACGAATTCCCAGCCGTGCACCAGGTATATTTTCGAAGATATTGCTACTTTTATAATATCAGATCTACTTTTCCTCTTACTTTTAACAAAGGTTTCATTGTTGAAACAGAATAGATCGTTGCACTTTATTTAATGTTTTAAATATTTCACAAAGGTGAACAACTTCAAAACCGAAATCCTTTTACTTCGTGCATAAGAAAATGTGCTGATTTATAAGTAAACGAAATTCCAGCCGTGCACCAGATATATTTTCGAAGATATTGCTACTTTTATAATATCAGATCTTCTTTACCTCGTATTTATAACAAAGGTTTCATTGTTGAAAAATGTGTATCGTTTCACTGTATTTTATATTTTAAATATTTTACAAAGGCGAACAACTTCAAAACCGATTTTTTTAATCTTCCTACATAAGAAAATGTGCTTATTTATAAGAAAACCAATTTTCAGCCGTGCACAAGAATTCTATTCGAAGACATTGATAATTTTGAAATATCACATCCACTTTACCTCGTATTTATAACAAAGGTTTCATTGTTGAAAAATGTATATCATTTCACTGTGTTTTATATTTTAAATATTTTATCAAGTCGAACAACATCAAACCCAAATTTTTTTTTACTTCCTACATAAGAAAATGTGCTGATTTATAAGAAAACGAATTTCCAGCCGTGCACCAGATATATTTTCGAAGATATTGCTACTTTTATAATATCAGATCTTCTTTACCTCGTATTTATAAGAAAGGTTTCATTGTTGGAACAGAGTAGATCGTTTCACTGTATTGTTTATTTTAAATAGTTTACAAAGTCGAACAACTTCAAAACCGATTTTTTTTTACTTCTCTCATAAGAAAATGTTTGATTTATAAGTAAGCGAATTTCTAGCCGTGTACCAGAATTCTATTCGAACATATTGATAATTTTATAATATCACATCCACTTTACCTCGTATTTATAACAAAGATTTCATTGTTGAAAAATGTGTATCGTTTCACTGTATTTTATATTTTAAATATTTTACAAAGGCGAACAACTTGAAAAAAGGGTCTTTTTTTACTTCCTACATAAGAAAATGTGCTGATTTATTAGTAAACAAATTTCTAGCCGTGTACCAAAATTCTATTCGAACATATTGATAATTTTATAATATCACATCCACTTTACCTCGTATTTATAACAAAGGTTTCATTGGTGATAAATGTATATCGTTTCACTGTGTTTTATATTTTAAATATTTTATAAAGTCGAACAACATCAAACCCGATTTTTTTTTACTTCCTACATAAGAAAATGTGCTGATTTATAAGTAAACGAATTTCCAGCCGTGCACCAGAATTCTATTCGAAGATATTGCTACTTTTATAATATCAGATTTTCTTTAACTCGTATTAATAACAAAGGTTTCATTGTTGAAAAATGCTTATCGTTTCACTGTATTTTATATTTTAAATATTTTACAATGTCGAACAATTTCAAATTCATTTTTTCGTAAGGAAATGTGCCGATTTATAAGTAAACGAATTTCCAGCCGTGCAGCATAATTCTAATCGAAGATATTGCAAATTTTATAATAGCACATCTCCTTTAACTGTTATTTATAACAAAGATTTCATTGTTGAAACAGAGTAGATTTTTTCACTGTGTTTTCTGTTTTAAATATTTTACAAAAGCGAACAACTTCAAAACCGAATTTTTTTTTTACTTCGTACATAAGAAAATATGCTGATTTATAAATAAACAAAATTCCAGACGTGCACCAGAATTCTATTAGAAGATATTGCTAATTTTATAATATCAGATCTTCCTTACATCGTATTTATAACAAAGGTTTCATTGTTGGTACAGAGTAGATCGTTTCACTGTATTTTATGTTTTAAATATTTTACAAAGTCGAACAACTTCAAATCCATCTTTTTTTACTTCCTACGTAAGAAAATGTACTGATTTATAGGTAAACGAATTTCCAGCCGTACACCAGAATTCTATTGGAAGATATTGCAAATTTTATAATATCACATCGCCTTTAAATTTTAACAGAGTAGATTCTTTCACTGTGTTTTATGTTTTAAATAGTTTACAAAGGCGAAAAACTTGAAAACCGAATTTATTTTTACTTCGTATATAAGAAAATATGCTGATTTACAAATAAACCAATTCCCAGCCGTGCACTACAGTTCCATTCAAAGATATTGCTAATTTTATAATATCAGATATTCTTTACATCGTATTTATAACAAAGGTTTCATTGTTGGTACAGTGTAAATCATTTCACTGAATTTTATATTTTTAATGTTTTACAAATTCGAACAACTTGAAAACCATTTTTTTTTTTTTTTTACTTCCTACATAAGAAAATAAGAAGCTTTTTTATATGTACACGAATTTCCAGCCGTGTACCAGAATTATTTTCAAAGATATTGCTACTTTTATAATATCAGATCTTCTTTAATTCGTATTAATAACAAAGGTTTCATTGTTGAAAAATGCTCATCGTTTTACTGTATTTTATACATTAAATATTTTACGAAGTAGAACAACTTCAAAATCGATTTTTTTACTTCATATATAAGAAAAAGTGCTGATTTATAAAAAAAACCGTGTACCAGAATCCTATTCGAAGTTATTGCTAATTTTATAATATCAGATCTTTTTTACATCTTATTTATAACACAGATATCATTGTTGGAACAGAGTAGATCGTGTCACGGTATTTTATATTTTAAAAATTTTACTAATTCTAACAGCTTCAAAACCGATTTTTTTTATTTCCTACATAAGAAAATGCGCTGATTTATAGGTAAACGAATTTCCAGACGTGCACCAGAATTCTATTCCAAGATATTGATAGTTTTATAATATCACTTCCACTTTACCTCGTATTTATATCAAAGATTTCATTGTTAAAACAGAGTAGATCGTTTCAATATAGTTTATGTTATAAATATTTTACAAAGGCGAACAACTTCAAAACTGAATTTTTTTTACATCCTACATAAGAAAATGTGCTTATTTATAAGTAAACGAATTTCCAGCCGTGCACCAGAATTCTGTTCGAAGATATTGCAAATTTTATAATATCACATCCATTTTTCCCCGTGTATATAACAAAGGATTCATTGTTGAAAAATGTGTATGGTTTTTCTGTGTTTTATATTTTATATATTTTACAATGGCGAACAACTTCAAAACCGAAATTTTTTTACTTCCTACATAAGAAAATGTGCTTATTTCTAAGTAAACGAATTTTCAGCCGTGCACCAGAATTCTATTCGAAGACATTGCAAATTTTATAATATCACAACTCCTTTATCTCTCATTTTTAACAAAGGTTTCATTCTTGGAACAGAGTACATCGTTTCGCTGTGTTTTATATTTTATATATTTTACAATGGCGAACAACTTCAAAACCAATTTTTTTTTACTTTTTACATAAGAAAATGTGCTGATTTATAAGTAAACGAATTTCCAGCCGTGCACATGAATTCCATTCGAAGATATTGCAAATTTTATAATATCACATCTCCTTGACCTCTTATTTATAACAAAGGTTTCATTGTTAAAAAATGTGCATCGTTTCACTGTATTTTATATTTTTATTTTTTTATAAAGTCGAACAACATTAAAACCGATTTATTTTTACTTCCTACATAAGAAAATGTGCTGATTTATAAGTAAACGAATTTCAAGCCGTGCACCAGAATTCTATTCGAAGATATTGCAAATTTTGTAATATCACAACTCCTTTACCTCGTATTTATAACAAAGGTTTCATTGTTAAAAAATGTGCATCGTTTCACTGTATTTTATATTTTTATTTTTTTATAAAGTCGAACAACATTAAAACCGATTTATTTTTACTTCCTACATAAGAAAATGTGCTGATTTATAAGTAAACGAATTTCCAGCCGTGCACCAGAATTCCATTCGAAGATATTGCTGTTTTTATAATATCAGATCTTCTTTACACAGTATTTATAACAAAGGTTTCATTGTTGAAACAGACTAGATAGTTTCTCTGTATTTTGTGTTTTAAATATTTTACAAAAGCGAACAACTTCAAAACCGAATATTTTTTACTTCCTACATAAGAAAATGTGCTGATTTATAAGTAAACGAATTTCAAGCGGTGCACCAGAATTCTATTCGAAGACATTGCAAATTTTATAACATCACAACTCCTTTATCTCTTATTTTTAACAAAGCTTTCATTGTTGGAACAGAGTACATCGTTTCACTGTATTTTATATTTTAAATATTTCACAAAGTCGAACAACTAAAAAACCGAATTATTTTTATTTCCTACATAAGAAAATATGCTTATTTACAAGTAAACGAATTTCCAGCCGTGCACCAGAATTCCATTCGAAGATATTGCTAATTTTATAATATCAGATCTTCGTTACACCCTATTTATAACAAAGGTTTCATTGTTGAAACTAACTAGATAGTTTCTCTGTATTTTATGTTTTAAATATTTTACAAAGGCGAACAAATTCAAAACCGAATTTTTTTTTACTTCGTACATAAGAAAATGCGCTGATTTATAAGTAAACGAATTCCCAGCCGTGCACCAGGTATATTTTCGAAGATATTGCTACTTTTATAATAGCACATCCACTTTACCTCGTATTTATAAAAAAGGTTTCATTGGTGAAAAATGTGTATCGTTTCACTGTATTTTATATTTTAAATATTTTCTAACGGCGAACAACTTCAAAACAGAATTTTTTTCACTTCCTACATAAGAAAATGGGCTGATTTATAAGTATCCAATTTCCAGCCGTGCAACAGAATTCTGTTCGAAGATATTGCAAATTTTATAATATCACATCCATTTTACCTCGTATTTATAACTAAGGTTTCATTGTTGAAAAATGTGTATCGTTTCACTGTGTTTTATATTTTATATATTTTACAAATGCGAACAACATCAAAACCGATTTTTTTTTACTTCCTACATAAGAAAATGTGCTGATTTATAAGTAAACGAATTTCCAGCCGTGCACCAGAATTCTATTCGAAGACATTGCAAATTTTATAATATCACAACTCCTTTACCTCGTATTTCCAGCTCGAATTTCCAGCAGTGCACCAGATATATTTTCGAAGATATTGCTACTTTTATAATATCAGATCTTCTTTACCTCGTATTTATAACAAAGGTTTCATTGTTGAAAAATGTGTATCGTTTCACAGTATTTTATATTTTACATATTTTACAAAGTCGAACAACTTCAAAAAAGAATTTTTTTTACTTCCTACATAAGAAAATGTGCTTATTTATAAGTAAACGAATTTCCAGCCGTGCACCAGAATTCTATCGAACCGATCTATCATAAGAAAATGTGCTGATTTATAAGTAAGCGAATTTCTAGCCGTGTACCAGAATTCTATTCGAACATATTGATAATTTTATAATATCACATCCACCTTACCTCGTATTTATAACAAAGATTTCATTGTTGAAAAATGTGTATCGTTTCACTGTATTTTATATTTTAAATATTTTACAAAGGCGTACAACTTGAAAAAAGAATTTTTTTTACTTCCTACATAAGAAAATGTGCTGATTTATTCGTAAACAAATTTCTAGCCATGTACAAAAATTCTATTCGAACATATTGATAATTTTATAATATCACATCCACTTTACCTCGTATTTATAACAAAGGTTTCATTGTTGAAAAATGTATATCGTTTCACTGTATTTTATATTTTAAATATTTTCAAAAGCGAACAACTTAAAAACCGATTTTTTTTTTACTTCCTACATAAGAAAATGTGTTGATTTATAAGTAAACGAATTTCAAGCCGTGCACCAGAATTCTATTCGAAGATATTGCAAATTTTATAATATCACAACTCCCTTACCTCGTATTTATAACAAAGTTTTCATTGTTGAAAAATGTGCATCGTTTCACTCTATTTTATATTTTTAATTTTTTATAAAGTCGAACAACATTAAAACCGATTTTTTTTTACTTCCTGCATAAGAAAATGTGCTGATTTATATGTAAACGAATTTCCAGCCGTGCACCAGAATTCTATTCGAAGACATTGCAAATTTTATAACATCACAACTCCTTTATCTCTTATTTTTAACAAAGGATTCATTGTTGGAACAGAGTACATCGTTTCACTGTATTTTATATTTTAAATATTTTACAAAGTCGAACAACTACAAAACCGAATTATTTTTATTTCCTACATAAGAAAATATACTTATTTACATGTAAACGGATTTCCTGCCGTGCACCAGAATTCCATTCGAAGATATTGCTAATTTTATAATATCAGATCTTCGTTACACCGTATTTATAACAAAGGTTTCATTGTTGAAACTAACTAGATAGTTTCTCTGTATTTTATGTTTTAAATATTTTACAAAGGCGAACAAATTCAAAACCGAATTTTTTTTTACTTCGTACATAAGAAAATGCGCTGATTTATAAGTAAACGAATTCCCAGCCGTGCACCAGGTATATTTTCGAAGATATTGCTACTTTTATAATATCAGATCTTCTTTACCTCGTATTTATAACAAAGGTTTCATTGTTGAAAAATGTGTATCGTTTCACTGTATTTTATATTTTAAATATTTTACAAAGGCGAACAACTTCAAAACCGATTTTTTTAATCTTCCTACATAAGAAAATGTGCTTATTTATAAGAAAACCAATTTTCAGCCGTGCACAAAAATTCTATTCGAAGACATTGATAATTTTGAAATATCACATCCACTTTACCTCGTATTTATAACAAAGGTTTCATTGTTGAAAAATGTATATCATTTCACTGTGTTTTATATTTTAAACATTTTATCAAGTCGAACAACATCAAACCCAAATTTTTTTTTACTTCCTACATAAGAAAATGTGCTGATTTATAAGAAAACGAATTTCCAGCCGTGCACCAGATATATTTTCGAAGATATTGCTACTTTTATAATATCAGATCTTCTTTACCTCGTATTTATAAGAAAGGTTTCATTGTTGGAACAGAGTAGATCGTTTCACTGTATTGTTTATTTTAAATATTTTACAAAGTCGAACAACTTCAAAACCGAATTTTTTTTACTTCTCTCATAAGACAATGTTTGATTTATAAGTAAGCGAATTTCTAGCCGTGTACCAGAATTCTATTCGAACATATTGATAATTTTATAATATCACATCCACTTTACCTCGTATTTATAACAAAGGTTTCATTGTTGAAAAATGTATATCGTTTCACTGTATTTTATATTTTAAATATTTTCAAAAGCGAACAACTTAAAAACCGATTTTTTTTTTACTTCCTACATAAGAAAATGTGTTGATTTATAAGTAAACGAATTTCAAGCCGTGCACCAGAATTCTATTCGAAGATATTGCAAATTTTATAATATCACAACTCCCTTACCTCGTATTTATAACAAAGTTTTCATTGTTGAAAAATGTGCATCGTTTCACTCTATTTTATATTTTTAATTTTTTATAAAGTCGAACAACATTAAAACCGATTTTTTTTTACTTCCTGCATAAGAAAATGTGCTGATTTATATGTAAACGAATTTCCAGCCGTGCACCAGAATTCTATTCGAAGACATTGCAAATTTTATAACATCACAACTCCTTTATCTCTTATTTTTAACAAAGGATTCATTGTTGGAACAGAGTACATCGTTTCACTGTATTTTATATTTTAAATATTTTACAAAGTCGAACAACTACAAAACCGAATTATTTTTATTTCCTACATAAGAAAATATACTTATTTACATGTAAACGGATTTCCTGCCGTGCACCAGAATTCAATTCGAAGATATTGCTAATTTTATAATATCAGATCTTCGTTACACCGTATTTATAACAAAGGTTTCATTGTTGAAACTAACTAGATAGTTTCTCTGTATTTTATGTTTTAAATATTTTACAAAGGCGAACAAATTCAAAACCAAATTTTTTTTTACTTCGTACATAAGAAAATGCGCTGATTTATAAGTAAACGAATTCCCAGCCGTGCACCAGGTATATTTTCGAAGATATTGCTACTTTTATAATATCAGATCTTCTTTACCTCGTATTTATAACAAAGGTTTCATTGTTGAAAAATGTGTATCGTTTCACTGTATTTTATATTTTAAATATTTTACAAAGGCGAACAACTTCAAAACCGATTTTTTTAATCTTCCTACATAAGAAAATGTGCTTATTTATAAGAAAACCAATTTTCAGCCGTGCTCAAGAATTCTATTCGAAGACATTGATAATTTTGAAATATCACATCCACTTTACCTCGTATTTATAACAAAGGTTTCATTGTTGAAAAATGTATATCATTTCACTGTGTTTTATATTTTAAACATTTTAGCAAGTCGAACAACATCAAACCCAAATTTTTTTTTACTTCCTACATAAGAAAATGTGCTGATTTATAAGAAAACGAATTTCCAGCCGTGCACCAGATATATTTTCGAAGATATTGCTACTTTTATAATATCAGATCTTCTTTACCTCGTATTTATAAGAAAGGTTTCATTGTTGGAACAGAGTAGATCGTTTCACTGTATTGTTTATTTTAAATATTTTACAAAGTCGAACAACTTCAAAACCGAATTTTTTTTACTTCTCTCATAAGAAAATGTTTGATTTATAAGTAAGCGAATTTCTAGCCGTGTACCAGAATTCTATTCGAACATATTGATAATTTTATAATATCACATCCACTTTACCTCGTATTTATAACAAAGGTTTCATTGGTGATAAATGTATATCGTTTCACTGTGTTTTATATTTTAAATATTTTATAAAGTCGAACAACATCAAACCCGATTTTTTTTTACTTCCTACATAAAAAAATGTGCTGATTTATAAGTAAACCAATTTCCAGCGGTGCACCAGAATTCTATTCGAAGATATTGCAAATTTTATAATATCACAACTCCTTTGCCTCGTATTTATAACAAAGGTTTCATTTTTGAAAAATGTGCATCGTTTCACTGTATTTTATATTTTTAATTTTTTATAAAGTCGAACAACATTAAAACCGATTTTTTTATACTTCCTACATAAAATGTGCTTATTTATCAGAAAACCAATTTCCAGCCGTGCACAAGATATATTTTCGAAGATATTGCTACTTTTATAATATCCGATCTTCTTTACCTCGTATTTATAAGAAAGGTTTTATTGTTGGAACAGAGTAGATCGTTTCACTCTATTGTTAATTTTAAATATTTTACAAAGTCGAACAACTTCAAAACCGAATTTTTTTTACTTTTCTCATAAGAAAATGTGCTGATTTATAAGTATGCGAATTTCTAGCCGTGTACCAGAATTCTATTCGAACATATTGATAATTTTATAATATCACATCCACTTTACCTCGTATTTATAACAAAGGTTTCATTGTTGAAAAATGTGTATCGTTTCACTGTATTTTATATTTTCAATATTTTATAAAGTCGAACAACATCAAACCCGAATTATTTTTACTTCCTACATAAGAAAATGTGCTGATTTATAAGTAAACGAATTTCCAGCCGTGCACCAGAATTCTATTCGAAGATATTGATAATTTTATAATATCACATCCACTTTACCTCGTATTTATAACAAAGGTTTCATTGTTGAAAAATGTATATCGTTTCACTGTATTTTATATTTTAAATATTTTCAAAAGCGAACAACTTAAAAACCGAATTTTTTTTACTTCCTACATAAGAAAATATGATGATTTATAAGTAAACGAATTTCCAGCCGTGCACCAGAATTCTATACGAAGATATTGCAAATGTTATAATATAAAATCCACTTTACCTCGTATTTATAAGAAAGGTTTCATTGTTGAAAAATGTATATCGTTTCGCTGTGTTTCATATTTTATATATTTTACAATGGTGAACAACTTCAAAACCGATTTTTTTTTTATTTCCTACATAACAAAATGTGCTGATTTATAAGTAAACGAATTTTCAGCCGTGCACAAGGCTTCCATTCGAAGATATTGCTAATTTTATAATATCAGATCTTCTTTACACCGTGTTTATAACAAAGGTTTCATTGTTGAAACAGAGTAGATAGTTTCTCTGTATTTTATGTTTTAAATGTTTTACAAAGGCGAACAAATTCAAAGCCGATTTTTTTTACTTCGTACATAAGAAAATGTCCTCATTTATAAGTAAACGAATTTCCAGCCGTGCACCAGAATTCTATTCGAAGATATTGCAAATTTTATAATATCAAATCCACTTTACCTCGTATTTATAACAAAGGTTTCATTGTTGAAAAATGTATATCGTTTCACTGTGTTTTATATTTTAAATATTTTATAAAGTCGATCAACTACAAAAACGAATTATTTTTATTTCCTACATAAGAAAATATGCTTATTTACAAGTAAACGAATTTCCAGCCGTGCACAAGAATTCTATTCGAAGATATTGCTAATTTTATAATATCAGATCTTCGTTACACCGTATTTATAACAAAGGTTTCATTGTTGAAACTAACTAGATAGTTTCTCTGTATTTCTTTTTAAATATTTTACAAAGGCGAACAAATTCAAAACTGATTTTTTTTTACTTCGTACAAAACAAAATGTGCTGATGTAAACAAAATGTGTGTTTAAACGAATTTCCAGCCGGCATCGGAATTCTATTCGAAGATATTGCAAATTTTATAATAGCACATCCACTTTACCTCGTATTTATAAAAAAGGTTTCCTTGGTAAAAAATGTGTATCGTTTCACTGTGTTTTATATTTTATATATTTTACAATGGCGAACAACATCAAAACCAAATTTGTTTTACTTCCTACATAAGAAAATGTGCTGATTTATAAGTAAACGAATTTCCAGCCGTGCACCAGATATATTTTCGCAGAATTTTTTTATAAAGTCGAGCAACTTTAAAACCGATTTGTTTTTACTTCGTACATACGAAAATGTGCTGATTTCTAAGAAAAACAATTTAGAGCCTTGCACCAGAATTCTATTCGAAGATATTGCTAATTTTAAAATATCAGATATTTTCACATCGTATTTATAACAAAGGTTTCATTGGTGAAACAGACTAGATTGTTTCACTGTATTGTTTGTTTTAAATATTTTACAAAGTCGAACAACTTCAAAACCAAATTTTTTTTACTTCCTACATAAGAAAATGTGCTGATTTATAAGAAACCGAATTTCCAGCCGTGCACCAGATATATTTTCGAAGATATTGCTACTTTTATAATATCAGATCTTCTTTACCTCGTATTTATAAGAAAGGTTTCATTGTTGGAACAGAGTAGATCGTTTCACTGTATTGTTTATTTTAAATATTTTACAAAGTCGAACAACTTCAAAACCGAATTTTTTTTACTTCCTACATAAAAAAATGTGCTGATTTATAAGAAAACCAATTTTCAGCCGTGCACAAGATATTGCTACTTTTATAATATCAGATCTTCTTTACCTCGTATTTATAAGAAAGGTTTTATTGTTGGAACAGAGTAGATCGTTTCACAGTATTGTTAATTTTAAATATTTTACAAAGTCGAACAACTTCAAAACCGAATTTTTTTTACTTTTCTCATAAGAAAATGTGCTGATTTATAAGTAAACGAATTTCCAGCCGTGCACCAGAATTCTATTCGAAGATATTGATAATTTTATAATATCACATCCACTTTACCTCGTATTTATAACAAAGGTTTCATTGTTGAAAAATGTATATCGTTTCGCTGTGTTTCATATTTTATATATTTTACAATGGTGAACAACTTCAAAACCGATTTTTTTTTACTTCCTACATAACAAAATGTGCTGATTTATAAGTAAACGAATTTCCAACCGTGCACAAGACTTCCATTCGAAGATATTGCTAATTTTATAATATCAGATCTTCTTTACACCGTGTTTATAACAAAGGTTTCATTGTTGAAACAGAGTAGATAGTTTCTCTGTATTTTATGTTTTAAATATTTTACAAAGGCGAACAAATTCAAAGCCAATTTTTTTTTACTTCGTACATAAGAAAATATCATGATTTATAAGTAAACGAATTTCCAGCAGTGCACCAGAATTCTATTCGAAGATATTGCAAATTTTATAATATCAAATCCACTTTACCTCGTATTTATAACAAAGGTTTCATTGTTGAAAAATGTATATCGTTTCACTGTGTTTTATATTTTAAATATTTTATAAAGTCGAACAACATCAAACCCGAATTTTTTTTACTTCCTACATAAGAAAATGTGCTGATTTATAAGTAAACGAATTTCCAGCCGTGCACCAGAATTCTATTCGAACATATTGATAATTTTATAATATCACATCCACTTTACCTCGTATTTATAACAAAGGTTTCATTGTTGAAAAATGTATATCGTTTCACTGTGTTTTATATTTTAAATATTTTATAAAGTCGAACAACATCAAACCCGAATTTTTTTTACTTCCTACATAAGAAAATGTGCTGATTTATAAGTAAACGAATTTCCAGCCGTGCACCAGAATTCTATTCGAAGATATTGCTAATTTTATAATATTTGATCTTCTTTAGCTCGTATTAATAACCAAGCTTTCATTGTTGAAAAATGCATATTGTTTCACTGTATTTTATATTTTAAATATTTTCAAAAGCGAACAACTTAAAAACCGATTTTTTTTTACTTCCTACATAAGAAAATGTGCTGATTTATAAGTAAACGAATTTCCAGCCTTGCACCAGATATATTTTCGAAGATATTGCTACTTTTATAATATCACATCCACTTTACCTCGTATTTATAACAAAGGTTTCATTGTTGAAAAATGTGTATCGTTTCACTGTGTTTTATATTTTAAATATTTTGCAAAGGTGAACAACTTCAAAACCGATTTTTTTAATCTTCCTACATACGAAAATGTCCTGATTTATAAGTAAACGAATTTCCAGCCGTGCACCAGAATTCCATTCGAAAATATTGCAAATTTTATAATATCACATCCACTTTACATCGTATTTATAACAAAGGTTTCATTGTTGAAAAATGTATATCATTTCACTGTGTTTTATATTTTAAATATTTTATAAAATCGAACAACATCAAACCCAAATTTTTTTTTAACTTCCTACATAAGAAAATGCGCTGATTTATAAGAAAACGAATTTCCAGCCGTGCACCAGATATATTTTCGAAGATATGGCTAATTTTATAATATCATATCTTCTTTACACAGTATTTATAACAAAGGTTTCAATGTTGAAACAGACTAGATAGTTTCTCCGTATTTTTTTTTAAATATTTTACAAAGTCGATCAACTACAAAACCGAATTATTTTTATTTCCTACATAAGAAAATATGCTTATTTACAAGTAAACGAATTTCCAGCCGTGCACCAGAATTCTATTCGAAGATATTGCTAATTTTATAATATCAGATCTTCGTTACACCGTATTTATAACAAAGGTTTCATTGTTGAAACTAACTAGATAGTTTCTCTGTATTTTTTTTTTAAATATTTTACAAAGGCGAACAAATTCAAAACCGATTTTTTTTTACTTCGTACAAAACAAAATGTGCTGATGTAAACAAAATGTGTGTGCAAACGAATTTCCAGCCGGCACCGGAATTCTATTCGAAGATATTGCTAATTTGAAAATATCAGATATCTTCACATCGTATTTATAACAAAGGTTTCATTGCTGAAACAGACTAGATTGTTTCACTGTATTGTTTGTTTTAAATATTTTACAAAGTCGAACAACTTCAAAACCAATTTTTTTTTACTTCCTACATAAGAAAATGTGCTGATTTATAAGTAAAAGAATTTCCAGCCGTGTACCAGAATTATTTTGTAAGATATTGCAACTTTTATAATATCAGATCTCCTTTAACTGTTATTTATAACAAAGATTTCATTGTTGAAACAAAGTAGATTTTTTCACTGTGTTTCTTGTTTTAAATATTTTACAAAGGCGAGCAACTTTAAAACAGAATTTTTTTTTACTTCGTACATAAGAAAATATGCTGATTTATAAATAAACAAAATTCCAGCCGTGCACCAGAATTCTATTAGAAGATATTGCTAATTTTATAATATCAGATCTTCTTTACATTGTATTTATAACAAAGGTTTCTTTGTTGGTACAGAGTAGATCGTTTCACTGTATTTTATGTTTTAAATATTTTACAAAGTCGAACAACTTCAAATCCAATTTTTTTTTTACTTCCTACGTAAGAAAATGTACTGATTTATAGGTAAACGAATTTCCAGCCGTACACAAGAATTCTATTGGAAGATATTGCAAATTTTATAATATCACATCTCCTTTAAATTTTAACAGAGTAGATTGTTTCACTGTGTTTTATGTTTTAAATAGTTTACAAAGGCGAAAAACTTCAAAACCGAATTTATTTTTACTTCGTACATAACAAAATATGCTGATTTACATGTTTAAACATGGCTAACCAATCTACCATACCAAATAACGCATGTTCTCCCTTTACATACAAAATTTCAGCCTACAGATTTCTCATAAAACGAGCCTTTATAAATTGAATAATGAATTAGATAATATTCGTAAAATTGCCTATAATAATGGTTTTACAGTACAGAATATTAATAAATTAATCATAGATATCACCAATAATAAGTATTCAGAAAAGAAATTTGATTCACAAAAATACAAACTTTATACGCTGCAATATTTTCCAAGCTTTTTCGAAAAATTAAAACACAGCCTTAAACGTTTCAATATCTGCTTAATAGCCAAACCACCTAAGAAATTAAAGAATATCATTTTCAGTAAAATTGACCCAATTAATTTTGAGAATTATTCAGGAGTATATGAAATACCTTTTACTAAAGAAGACGGATCCAAGAATTACTACATAGGCATGACCAGCAGGAAATTTAATTGCAGAAAAAAAGAGCATATAGCTGATATTAAATACAATAGAAAAACTACAGCCCTAGCAAGACTATATCAAGAAGAAACCATCCAAATAAATTTCAATGAAAGTAAAATAATATTTCCCTCCAGTCTATACTATCCATCCATAATAAGAGAAACCATAGAGATACTCACGCGCAAAAATACAATATGTAACGATGCGGCATCTTTTAGTTTACCGAAACTGTGGCTAGAATTACTCCATGCTCAAAGATATGAAAATAAACAATCAAGTAAAAATTAATAGATAACGTGCGTAATTTTTTTAAAAAGTACATGTAAATAATAACTTCAAAGCCCGTGCATCTTTAGAATATTCTCATTTTGTTTTTGAAAATGACTCAGAAGAGTCGAAACATGTAAAACAACTAATAAAAGTTATTTTAATTTATATTATAGTTGTTAATTTTACACCTTTAGCATTTAAAAGTAATATAATATTACAAGGTGTTATATTTTATTATATTGTTAAAATGTGCTGATTTATAAGTAAACGAATTTCCAGCCGTGCACAAGACTTCCATTCGAAGATATTGCTAATTTTATAATATCAGATCTTCTTTACACCGTGTTTATAACAAAGGTTTCATTGTTGAAACAGAGTAGATATTTTCTCTGTATTTTATGTTTTAAATATTTTACAAAGGCGAACAACTTCAAAGCCGATTTTTTTTTACTTCGTACATAAGAAAATGTGCTGATTTATTAGTAAACAAATTCCTAGCCGTGTACCAGAATTCTATTTGAACATATTGATAATTTTATAATATCACATCCACTTTACCTCGAATTTATAACAAAGGTTTCATTGTTGAAAAATGTATATCGTTTCACTGTGTTTTATATTTTAAATTAATTATCGAACAACATTAAAACCGATTTTTTTTTACTTCCTACATAAGAAAATATGATGATTTATATGTAAACGAATTTAAAGCCGTACACCAGAATTCTATTCGAAGACTTTGCAAATTTTATAACATCACAACTCCTTTATCTCTTATTTTTAACAAAGGTTTCATTGTTGGAACAGAGTACATCGTTTCACTGTATTTTATATTTTATATATTTTACAAAGTCGAAGAACTACAAAACCGAATTATTTTTATTTCCTACATAAGAAAATATGCTTATTTACAAGTAAACGAATTTCCTGCCGTGCACCAGAATTCCATTCGAAGATATTGCTAATTTTATAATATCAGATCTTCGTTACACCGTATTTATAAGAAAGGTTTCATTGTTGAAACTAGCTAGATAGTTTCTCTGTATTTTATGTTTTAAATATTTTATAAAGGCGAACAAATTCAAAACCGAATTTTTTTTACTTCGTATATAAGAAAATTCGCTGATTTATAAGTAAACGAATTCCCAGCCGTGCACCAGGTATATTTTCAAAGATATTGCTACTTTTATAATATCAGATCTCCTATACCTCGTATTTATAAGAAAGGTTTCATTGTTGGAACAGAGTAGATCGTTTCGCTGTGTTTCATATTTTATATATTTTACAATGGTGAACAACTTCAAAACCGATTTTTTTTACTTCCTACATAACAAAATGTGCTGATTTATAAGTAAACGAATTTCCAGCCGTGCACAAGACTTCCATTCGAAGATATTGCTAATTTTATAATATCAGATCCACTTTACCTCGTATTTATAACAAAGGTTTCATTGTTGAAAAATGTATATCGTGTTATATCGTTTCACTGTGTTTTATATTTTAAATATTTTATAAAGTCGAACAACATCAAAACCGAATTTTTTTTACTTCCTACATAAGAAAATATGATGATTTATATGTAAACGAATTTAAAGCCGTACACCAGAATTCTATTCGAAGATATGGCTAATTTTATAATATCATATCTTCTTTACACAGTATTTATAACAAAGGTTTCAATGTTGAAACAGACTAGATAGTTTCTCTGTATTTTTTTTAAATATTTTACAAAGTCGATCAACTACAAAACCGAATTATTTTTATTTCCTACATAAGAAAATATGCTTATTTACAAGTAAACGAATTTCCAGCCGTGCACCAGAATTCTATTCGAAGATATTGCTAATTTTATAATATCAGATCTTCGTTACACCGTATTTATAACAAAGGTTTCATTGTTGAAACTAACTAGATAGTTTCTCTGTATTTTTTTTAAATATTTTACAAAGGCGAACAAATTCAAAACCGATTTTTTTTTACTTCGTACAAAACAAAATGTGCTGATGTAAACAAAATGTGTGTGTAAACGAATTTCCAGCCGGCACCGGAATTCTATTCGAATATATTGCAAATTTTACAATAGCACATCCACTTTACCTCGTATTTATAAAAAAGGTTTCATTGGTAAAAAATGTGTATCGTTTCACTGTGTTTTATATTTTATATATTTTACAATGGCGAACAACATCAAAACCAAATTTTTTTTACTTCCTACATAAGAAAATGTGCTGATTTATAAGTAAACGAATTTCCAGCCGTGCACCAGATATATTTTCGCAGAATTTTTTTATAAAGTCGAGCAACTTTAAAAAGGATTTGTTTTTACTTCGTACATACGAAAATGTGCTGATTTCTAAGAAAAACAATTTACAGCCTTGCACCAGAATTCTATTCGAAGATATTGCTAATTTTAAAATATCAGATATTTTCACATCGTATTTATAACAAAGGTTTCATTGTTGAAACAGACTAGATTGTTTCACTGTATTGTTTGTTTTAAATATTTTACAAAGTCGAACAACTTCAAATCCAATTTTTTTTTACTTCCTACGTAAGAAAATGTACTGATTAATAGGTAAACGAATTTCCAGCCGTACACCAGAATTCTATTGGAAGATATTGCAAATTTTATAATATCACATCTCCTTTAAATTTTAACAGAGTAGATTGTTTCACTGTGTTTTATGTTTTAAATAGTTTACAAAGGCGAAAAACTTCAAAACCGAATTTATTTTTACTTCGTACATCAGAAAATATGCTGATTTACAAATAAACCAATTCCCAGCCCTGCACCACAGTTCCATTCAAAGATATTGCTAATTTTATAATATCAGATATTCTTTACATCGTATTTATAACAAAGGTTTCATTGTTGGTAAAGAGTAAATCATTTCACTGAATTTTATATTTTTAATGTTTTACAAATTCGAACAACTTCAAAACCAATTTTTTTTTTACTTCCTACATAAGAAAATAAGAAGCTTTTTTATAAGTACACGAATTTCCAGCCGTGTACCAGAATTATTTTCAAAGATATTGCTACTTTTATAATATCAGATCTCCTTTAATTCGTATTAATAACAAAGGTTTCATTGTTGAAAAATGCTCATCGTTTTACTGTATTTTATACATTAAATATTTTACGAAGTAGAACAACTTCAAAATCGATTTTTTTTTACTTCATATATAAGAAAAAGTGCTGATTTATAAAAAAACCAAATTCCAGCCGTGTACCAGAATCCTATTCTAAGTTATTGCTAATTTTATAATATCAGATCTTTTTTACATCTTATTTATAACACAGATATCATTGTTGGAACAGAGTAGATCGTGTCACGGTATTTTATATTTTAAATATTTTACTAATTCTAACAACATTAAAACCGATTTTTTTTATTTCCTACATAAGAAAATGCGCTGATTTATAGGTAAACGAATTTCCAGCCGTGCACCAGAATTCTATTCCAAGATATTGATAGTTTTATAATATCACTTCCACTTTACCTCGTATTTATATCAAAGATTTCATTGTTAAAACAGAGTAGATCGTTTCAATATAATTTATGTTATAAATATTTTACAAAGGCGAACAACTTCAAAACTGAATTTTTTTACTTCGTACATAAGAAAATGTGTTGATTTATAAGTAAATGAATTTCCAGCGATGCGCCAGATATATTTTCGCAGATATTGCTAGTTTTATAATATCATATATTCTTTAACTCGTATTAATAACAAAGATTTCATTGTTGAAAAATGTATATCCTTTCACTGTGTTTTATATTTTAAATATTTTATAAAGTCGAACAACATCAAACCCGAATTTTTTTTACTTCCTACAAAAGAATATGTGCTGATTTTATAGGAAAATGCGCTGATTTATAAGTAAACGAATTCCCAGCCGTGCACCAGGTATATTTTCGAAGATATTGCTACTTTTATAATATCAGATCTACTTTTCCTCTTACTTTTAACAAAGGTTTCATTGTTGAAACAGAATAGATCGTTTCACTTTATTTAATGTTTTAAATATTTCACAATGGTGAACAACTTCAAAACCGAAATCCTTTTACTTCGTACATAAGAAAATGTGCTGATTTATAAGTAAACGAATTTCCAGGCGTGCACCAGATATATTTTCGAAGATATTGCTACTTTTATAATATCTGATCTTCTTTACCTCGCATTTATAACAAAGGTTTCATTGTTGAAAAATGTGTATCGTTTCACTGTATTTTATATTTTAAATATTTTACAAAGGCGAACAACTTCAAAAAAGAATTTTTATAACTTCCTACATAAGAAAATGTGCTTATTTATAAGTAAACGAAATTCCAGCCGTGCACCAGAATTCTATTAGAAGATATTGATATTTTTATAATATCACATCCACTTTACCTCGTATTTATAACAAAGGTTTCATTGTTGAAAAATGTGTATCGTTTCACTGTGTTTTATATTTTAAATATTTTGCAAAGATGAACAACTTCAAAACCGATTTTTTTAATCTTTCTACATAAGAAAATGTGCTTATTTATAAGAAAACCAATTTCCAGCCGTGCACAAGAATTCTATTCGAAGACATTGATAATTTTGAAATATCACATCCACTTTACCTCGTATTTATAACAAAGGTTTCATTGTTGAAAAATGTATATCATTTCACTATGTTTTATATTTTAAATATTTTATAAATTCGAACAACATCAAACCCAAATTTTTTTTTACTTCCTACATAAGAAAATGTGCTGCTTTATAAGAAAAAGGAATTTCCAGCTGTGCACCAGATATATTTTCGAAGATATTGCTACTTTTATAATATCAGATCTTCTTTACCTCGTATTTATAAGAAAGGTTTCATTTTTGGAACAGAGTAGATCGTTTCACTGTATTGTTTATTTTAAATATTTTACAAAGTCGAACAACTTCAAAAACGAATTTTTTTTACTTCTCTCATAAGAAAATGTGCTGATTTATAAGTAAGCGAATTTCTAGCCATGTACCAGAATTCTATTCGAACATATTGATAATTTTATAATATCACATCCACTTTACCTCGTATTTATAACAAAGATTTCATTGTTGAAAAATGTATATCGTTTCACTGTATTTTATATTTTAAATATTTTATAAAGTCGAACAACATCAAACCCGAATTTTTTTTACTTCCTACATAAGAAAATGTGCTGATTTATAAGTAAACGAATTTCCAGCCGTGCACCAGAATTCTATTCGAAGATATTGCTAATTTTATAATATTTGATCTTCTTTAGCTCGTATTAATAACAAAGGGTTCATTGTTGAAAAATGCATATTGTTTCACTGTATTTTATATTTTAAATATTTTCAAAAGCGAACAAATTAAAAACCGAATTTTTTTTACTTCCTACATAAGAGAATGTGTTGATTTATAAGTAAACGAATTTCAAGCCGTGCACCAGAATTCTATTCGAAGATATTGCAAATTTTATAATATCACAACTCCTTTACCTCGTATTTATAACAAAGTTTTCATTGTTGAAAAATGTGCACCGTTTCACTGTATTTTATATTTTTAATTTTTTATAAAGTCGAACAACATTAAAACCGATTTTTTTATACTTCCTACATAAGAAAATGTGCTTATTTATAAGAAAACCAATTTCCAGCCGTGCACAAGATATATTTTCGAAGATATTACTACTTTTATAATATCAGATCTTCTTTACCTAGTATTTATAAGAAAGGTTTCATTGTTGGAACAGAGTGGATTGTTTCACTGTATTGTTAATTTTAAATATTTTACAAAGGCGCACAACTTCAAAAAAGAATTTTTTTTACTTCCTACATAAGAAAATGTGCTTATTTATAAGAAAACCAATTTCCAGCCGTGCACAAGAATTCTATTCGAAGACATTTATAATTTTGAAATATCACATCCACTTTACCTCGTATTTATAACAAAGGTTTCATTGTTGAAAAATGTATATCATTTCACTGTGTTTTATATTTTAATTATTTTATAAAGTCGAAAAACATCAAACCCAAATTTTTTTTTTACTTCCTACATAAGAAAATGTGCTGATTTATAAGAAAACGAATTTCCAGCCGTGCACCAGATATATTTTCGAAGATATTGCTACTTTTATAATATCAGATCTTCTTTACCTCGTATTTATAAGAAAGGTTTCATTGTTGGAACAGAGTAGATCGTTTCACTGTATTGTTTATTTTAAATATTTTACAAAGTCGAACAACTTCAAAAACGAATTTTTTTTACTTCTCTCATAAGAAAATGTGCTGATTTATAAGTAAGCGAATTTCTAGCCATGTACCAGAATTCTATTCGAACATATTGATAATTTTATAATATCACATCCACTTTACCTCGTATTTATAACAAAGATTTCATTGTTGAAAAATGTATATCGTTTCACTGTATTTTATATTTTAAATATTTTATAAAGTCGAACAACATCAAACCCGAATTTTTTTTACTTCCTACATAAGAAAATGTGCTGATTTATAAGTAAACGAATTTCCAGCCGTGCACCAGAATTCTATTCGAAGATATTGCTAATTTTATAATATTTGATCTTCTTTAGCTCGTATTAATAACAAAGGGTTCATTGTTGAAAAATGCATATTGTTTCACTGTATTTTATATTTTAAATATTTTCAAAAGCGAACAAATTAAAAACCGAATTTTTTTTACTTCCTACATAAGAGAATGTGTTGATTTATAAGTAAACGAATTTCAAGCCGTGCACCAGAATTCTATTCGAAGATATTGCAAATTTTATAATATCACAACTCCTTTACCTCGTATTTATAACAAAGTTTTCATTGTTGAAAAATGTGCACCGTTTCACTGTATTTTATATTTTTAATTTTTTATAAAGTCGAACAACATTAAAACCGATTTTTTTATACTTCCTACATAAGAAAATGTGCTTATTTATAAGAAAACCAATTTCCAGCCGTGCACAAGATATATTTTCGAAGATATTACTACTTTTATAATATCAGATCTTCTTTACCTAGTATTTATAAGAAAGGTTTCATTGTTGGAACAGAGTGGATTGTTTCACTGTATTGTTAATTTTAAATATTTTACAAAGGCGCACAACTTCAAAAAAGAATTTTTTTTACTTCCTACATAAGAAAATGTGCTTATTTATAAGAAAACCAATTTCCAGCCGTGCACAAGAATTCTATTCGAAGACATTTATAATTTTGAAATATCACATCCACTTTACCTCGTATTTATAACAAAGGTTTCATTGTTGAAAAATGTATATCATTTCACTGTGTTTTATATTTTAATTATTTTATAAAGTCGAAAAACATCAAACCCAAATTTTTTTTTTACTTCCTACATAAGAAAATGTGCTGATTTATAAGAAAACGAATTTCCAGCCGTGCACCAGATATATTTTCGAAGATATTGCTACTTTTATAATATCAGATCTTCTTTACCTCGTATTTATAAGAAAGGTTTCATTGTTGGAACAGAGTAGATCGTTTCACTGTATTGTTTATTTTAAATATTTTACAAATTCTAACAACTTCAAAACCGATTTTTTTTATTTCCTACATAAGAAAATGCGCTGATTTATAGGTAAACGAATTTCCAGCCGTGCACCAGAATTCTATACGAAGACATTGATAATTTTGAAATATCACATCCACTTTACCTCGTATTTATAACAAAGGTTTCATTGTTGAAAAATGTATATCCTTTCACTGTGTTTTATATTTTAAATATTTTATAAAGTCGAACAACATCAAACCCGAATTTTTTTTACTTCCTACAAAAGAAAATGTGCTGATTTTATAGGAAAATGCGCTGATTTATAAGTAAACGAATTCCCAGCCGTGCACCAGGTATATTTTCGAAGATATTGCTACTTTTATAATATCAGATCTACTTTTCCTCTTACTTTTAACAAAGGTTTCATTGTTGAAACAGAATAGATCGTTTCACTTTATTTAATGTTTTAAATATTTCACAATGGTGAACAACTTCAAAACCGAAATCCTTTTACTTCGTACATAAGAAAATGTGCTGATTTATAAGTAAACGAAATTCCAGCCGTGCACCAGATATATTTTCGAAGATATTGCTACTTTTATAATATCAGATCTTCTTTACCTCGTATTTATAACAAAGGTTTCATTGTTGAAAAATGTGTATTGTTTCACTGTATTTTATATTTTAAATATTTTACAAAGGCGAACAACTTCAAAAAAGAATTTTTATAACTTCCTACATAAGAATATGTGCTTATTTATAAGTAAACGAAATTCCAGCCGTGCACCAGAATTCTATTAGAAGATATTGATATTTTTATAATATCACATCCACTTTACCTCGTATTTATAACAAAGGTTTCATTGTTGAAAAATGTGTATCGTTTCACTGTGTTTTATATTTTAAATATTTTGCAAAGATGAACAACTTCAAAACGATTTTTTTAATCTTCCTACATAAGGAAATGTGCTTATTTATAAGAAAACCAATTTCCAGCCGTGCACAAGAATTCTATTCGAAGACATTGATAATTTTGAAATATCACATCCACTTTACCTCGTATTTATAACAAAGGTTTCATTGTTGAAAAATGTATATCATTTCACTATGTTTTATATTTTAAATATTTTATAAAGTCGAACAACATCAAACCCAAATTTTTTTTTACTTCCTACATAAGAAAATGTGCTGCTTTATAAGAAAACGAATTTCCAGCCGTGCACCAGATATATTTTCGAAGATATTGCTACTTTTATAATATCAGATCTTCTTTACCTCGTATTTATAAGAAAGGTTTCATTTTTGGAACAGAGTAGATCGTTTCACTGTATTGTTTATTTTAAATATTTTACAAAGTCGAACAACTTCAAAAACGAATTTTTTTTACTTCTCTCATAAGAAAATGTGCTGATTTATAAGTAAGCGAATTTCTAGCCATGTACCAGAATTCTATTCGCACATATTGATAATTTTATAATATCACATCCACTTTACCTCGTATTTATAACAAAGATTTCATTGTTGAAAAATGTGTCTCGTTTCACTGTATTTTATATTTTAAATATTTTACAAAGGCGAACAACTTGAAAAAAGATTTTTTTTTACTTCCTACATAAGGAAATGTGCTGATTTATTAGTAAACAAATTTCTAGCCGTGTAACAAAATTCTATTCGAACATATTGATAATTTTATAATATCACATCCACTTTACCTCGTATTTATAACAAAGGTTTCATTGTTGAAAAATGTATATCGTTTCACTGTATTTTATATTTTAAATATTTTATAAAGTCGAACAACATCAAACCCGAATTTTTTTTACTTCCTACATAAGAAAATGTGCTGATTTATAAGTAAACGAATTTCCAGCCGTGCACCAGAATTCTATTCGAAGATATTGCTAATTTTATAATATTTGATCTTCTTTAGCTCGTATTAATAACAAAGGTTTCATTGTTGAAAAATGCATATTGTTTCACTGTATTTTATATTTTAAATATTTTCAAAAGCGAACAAATTAAAAACCGATTTTTTTTTACTTCCTACATAAGAAAATGTGTTGATTTATAAGTAAACGAATTTCAAGCCGTGCACCAGAATTCTATTCGAAGATATTGCAAATTTTATAATATCACAACTCCTTTACCTCGTATTTATAACAAAGTTTTCATTGTTGAAAAATGTGCATCGTTTCGCTGTATTTTATATTTTTAATTTTTTATAAAGTCGAACAACATTAAAACCGATTTTTTTATGCTTCCTACATAAGAAAATGTGCTTATTTATAAGAAAACCAATTTCCAGCCGTGCACAAGATATATTTTCGAAGATATTGCTACTTTTATAATATCAGATCTTCTTTACCTCGTATTTATAAGAAAGGTTTCATTGTTGGAACAGAGTGGATTGTTTCACTGTATTGTTAATTTTAAATATTTTACAAAGGCGAACAACTTCAAAAAAGAATTTTTTTTACTTCCTACATAAGAAAATGTGCTTATTTATAAGTAAACGAATTTCCAGCCGTGCACCAGAATTCTATTCGAAGATATTGATATTTTTATAATATCACATCCACTTTACCTCGTATTTATAAAAAAGGTTTCATTGTTTAAAAATGTATATCGTTTCACTGTATTTTATATTTTAAATATTTTACAAAGGCGAACAACTTCAAAAAAGATTTTTTTTTACTTCCTACATAAGAAAATGTGCTTATTTATAAGAAAACCAATTTCCAGCCGTGCACAAGAATTCTATTCGAAGACATTGATAATTTTGAAATATCACATCCACTTTACCTCGTATTTATAACAAAGGTTTCATTGTTGAAAAATGTATATCATTTCACTGTGTTTTATATTTTAAATATTTTATAAAGTCGAACAACATCAAACCCAAATTTTTTTTTACTTCCTACATAAGAAAATGTGCTGATTTATAAGTAAACGAATTTCCAGCCGTGCACCACAATTCCATTCGAAGATATTGCTAATTTTATAATATCAGATCTTCTTTGCACAGTATTTATAACAAAGGTTTCATTGTTGAAACAGACTAGATAGTTTCTCTGTATTTTATATTTTAAATATTTTAGAAAGGCGAACAAATTCAAAAAAGAATTTTTTTTACTTCCTACATAAGAAAATGTGCTTATTTATAAGTAAACGAATTTCCAGCCGTGCACCAGAATTCTATTCGAAGATATTGATATTTTTATAATATCACATCCACTTTACCTCGTATTTATAAAAAAGGTTTCATTGTTGAAAAATGTATATCGTTTCACTGTATTTTATATTTTAAATATTTTACAAAGGCGAACAACTTCAAAAAAGAATTTTTTTTACTTCCTACATAAGAAAATGTGCTTATTTATAAGAAAACCAATTTCCAGCCGTGCACAAGAATTCTATTCGAAGACATTGATAATTTTGAAATATCACATCCACTTTACCTCGTATTTATAACAAAGGTTTCATTGTTGAAAAATGTATATCATTTCACTGTGTTTTATATTTTAAATATTTTATAAAGTCGAACAACATCAAACCCAATTTTTTTTTTACTTCCTACATAAGAAAATGTGCTGATTTATAAGAAAAAGAATTTCCAGCCGTGCACCAGATATATTTTCGAAGATATTGCTACTTTTATAATATCAGATCTTCTTTACCTCGTATTTATAAGAAAGGTTTCATTGTTGGAACAGAGTAGATCGTTTCACTGTATTGTCTATTTTAAATATTTTACAAAGTCGAACAACTTCAAAACCGAATTTTTATTACTTCTCTCATAAGAAAATGTGCTGATTTACAAGTAAGCGAATTTCTAGCCGTGTACCAGAATTCTATTCGAACATATTGATAATTTTATAATATCACATCCACTTTACCTCGTATTTATAACAAAGATTTCATTGTTGAAAAATGTGTCTCGTTTCACTGTATTTTATATTTTAAATATTTTACAAAGGCGAACAACTTGAAAAAAGATTTTTTTTTTACTTCCTACATAAGAAAATGTGCTGATTTATTAGTAAACAAATTTCTAGCCGTGTACCAAAATTCTATTCGAACATATTGATAATTTTATAATATCACATCCACTTTACCTCGTATTTATAACAAAGGTTTCATTGTTGAAAAATGTGTATCGTTTCACTGTGTTTTATATTTTAAATATTTTGCAAAGATGAACAACTTCAAAACGATTTTTTTAATCTTCCTACATAAGGAAATGTGCTTATTTATAAGAAAACCAATTTCCAGCCGTGCACAAGAATTCTATTCGAAGACATTGATAATTTTGAAATATCACATCCACTTTACCTCGTATTTATAACAAAGGTTTCATTGTTGAAAAATGTATATCATTTCACTATGTTTTATATTTTAAATATTTTATAAAGTCGAACAACATCAAACCCAAATTTTTTTTTACTTCCTACATAAGAAAATGTGCTGCTTTATAAGAAAACGAATTTCCAGCCGTGCACCAGATATATTTTCGAAGATATTGCTACTTTTATAATATCAGATCTTCTTTACCTCGTATTTATAAGAAAGGTTTCATTTTTGGAACAGAGTAGATCGTTTCACTGTATTGTTTATTTTAAATATTTTACAAAGTCGAACAACTTCAAAAACGAATTTTTTTTACTTCTCTCATAAGAAAATGTGCTGATTTATAAGTAAGCGAATTTCTAGCCATGTACCAGAATTCTATTCGCACATATTGATAATTTTATAATATCACATCCACTTTACCTCGTATTTATAACAAAGATTTCATTGTTGAAAAATGTGTCTCGTTTCACTGTATTTTATATTTTAAATATTTTACAAAGGCGAACAACTTGAAAAAAGATTTTTTTTTACTTCCTACATAAGGAAATGTGCTGATTTATTAGTAAACAAATTTCTAGCCGTGTAACAAAATTCTATTCGAACATATTGATAATTTTATAATATCACATCCACTTTACCTCGTATTTATAACAAAGGTTTCATTGTTGAAAAATGTATATCGTTTCACTGTATTTTATATTTTAAATATTTTATAAAGTCGAACAACATCAAACCCGAATTTTTTTTACTTCCTACATAAGAAAATGTGCTGATTTATAAGTAAACGAATTTCCAGCCGTGCACCAGAATTCTATTCGAAGATATTGCTAATTTTATAATATTTGATCTTCTTTAGCTCGTATTAATAACAAAGGTTTCATTGTTGAAAAATGCATATTGTTTCACTGTATTTTATATTTTAAATATTTTCAAAAGCGAACAAATTAAAAACCGATTTTTTTTTACTTCCTACATAAGAAAATGTGTTGATTTATAAGTAAACGAATTTCAAGCCGTGCACCAGAATTCTATTCGAAGATATTGCAAATTTTATAATATCACAACTCCTTTACCTCGTATTTATAACAAAGTTTTCATTGTTGAAAAATGTGCATCGTTTCGCTGTATTTTATATTTTTAATTTTTTATAAAGTCGAACAACATTAAAACCGATTTTTTTATGCTTCCTACATAAGAAAATGTGCTTATTTATAAGAAAACCAATTTCCAGCCGTGCACAAGATATATTTTCGAAGATATTGCTACTTTTATAATATCAGATCTTCTTTACCTCGTATTTATAAGAAAGGTTTCATTGTTGGAACAGAGTGGATTGTTTCACTGTATTGTTAATTTTAAATATTTTACAAAGGCGAACAACTTCAAAAAAGAATTTTTTTTACTTCCTACATAAGAAAATGTGCTTATTTATAAGTAAACGAATTTCCAGCCGTGCACCAGAATTCTATTCGAAGATATTGATATTTTTATAATATCACATCCACTTTACCTCGTATTTATAAAAAAGGTTTCATTGTTTAAAAATGTATATCGTTTCACTGTATTTTATATTTTAAATATTTTACAAAGGCGAACAACTTCAAAAAAGATTTTTTTTTACTTCCTACATAAGAAAATGTGCTTATTTATAAGAAAACCAATTTCCAGCCGTGCACAAGAATTCTATTCGAAGACATTGATAATTTTGAAATATCACATCCACTTTACCTCGTATTTATAACAAAGGTTTCATTGTTGAAAAATGTATATCATTTCACTGTGTTTTATATTTTAAATATTTTATAAAGTCGAACAACATCAAACCCAAATTTTTTTTTACTTCCTACATAAGAAAATGTGCTGATTTATAAGTAAACGAATTTCCAGCCGTGCACCACAATTCCATTCGAAGATATTGCTAATTTTATAATATCAGATCTTCTTTGCACAGTATTTATAACAAAGGTTTCATTGTTGAAACAGACTAGATAGTTTCTCTGTATTTTATATTTTAAATATTTTAGAAAGGCGAACAAATTCAAAAAAGAATTTTTTTTACTTCCTACATAAGAAAATGTGCTTATTTATAAGTAAACGAATTTCCAGCCGTGCACCAGAATTCTATTCGAAGATATTGATATTTTTATAATATCACATCCACTTTACCTCGTATTTATAAAAAAGGTTTCATTGTTGAAAAATGTATATCGTTTCACTGTATTTTATATTTTAAATATTTTACAAAGGCGAACAACTTCAAAAAAGAATTTTTTTTACTTCCTACATAAGAAAATGTGCTTATTTATAAGAAAACCAATTTCCAGCCGTGCACAAGAATTCTATTCGAAGACATTGATAATTTTGAAATATCACATCCACTTTACCTCGTATTTATAACAAAGGTTTCATTGTTGAAAAATGTATATCATTTCACTGTGTTTTATATTTTAAATATTTTATAAAGTCGAACAACATCAAACCCAATTTTTTTTTTACTTCCTACATAAGAAAATGTGCTGATTTATAAGAAAAAGAATTTCCAGCCGTGCACCAGATATATTTTCGAAGATATTGCTACTTTTATAATATCAGATCTTCTTTACCTCGTATTTATAAGAAAGGTTTCATTGTTGGAACAGAGTAGATCGTTTCACTGTATTGTCTATTTTAAATATTTTACAAAGTCGAACAACTTCAAAACCGAATTTTTATTACTTCTCTCATAAGAAAATGTGCTGATTTACAAGTAAGCGAATTTCTAGCCGTGTACCAGAATTCTATTCGAACATATTGATAATTTTATAATATCACATCCACTTTACCTCGTATTTATAACAAAGATTTCATTGTTGAAAAATGTGTCTCGTTTCACTGTATTTTATATTTTAAATATTTTACAAAGGCGAACAACTTGAAAAAAGATTTTTTTTTTACTTCCTACATAAGAAAATGTGCTGATTTATTAGTAAACAAATTTCTAGCCGTGTACCAAAATTCTATTCGAACATATTGATAATTTTATAATATCACATCCACTTTACCTCGTATTTATAACAAAGGTTTCATTGTTGAAAAATGTATATCGTTTCACTGTGTTTTATATTTTATATATTTTATAAAGTCGAACAACAGCAAACCCGATTTTTTTTTACTTCCTACATAAGAAAATGTGCTGATTTATAAGTAAACGAATTTCCAGCCGTGCACCAGAATTCTATTCGAAGATATTGCTAATTTTATAATATTTGATCTTCTTTAGCTCGTATTAATAACAAAGGTTTCATTGTTGAAAAATGCATATTGTTTCACTGTATTTTATATTTTTAATTTTTTATAAAGTCGAACAACATTAAAACCGATTTTTGTATACTTCCTACATAAGAAAATGTGCTTATTTATAAGAAAACCAATTTCCAGCCGTGCACAATATATATTTTCGAAGATATTGCTACTTTTATAATATCAGATCTTCTTTACCTCGTATTTATAAGAAAGGTTTCATTGTTGGAACAGAGTGGATTATTTCACTGTATTGTTAATTTTAAATATTTTACAAAGGCGAACAACTTCAAAACCGAATTTTTTTTACTTCCTACATAAGAAAATGTGCTTATTTATAAGTAAACGAATTTCCAGCCGTGCACCAGAATTCTATTCAAAGATATTGATATTTTTATAATATCACATCCACTTTACCTCGTATTTATAACAAAGGTTTCATTGTTGAAAAATGTGTATTGTTTCACTGTGTTTTATATTTTAAATATTTTACAAAGGCGAACAACTTGAAAAAAGATTTTTTTTTTACTTCCTACATAAGAAAATGTGCTGATTTATTAGTAAACAAATTTCTAGCCGTGTACCAAAATTCTATTCGAACATATTGATAATTTTATAATATCACTTCCACTTTACCTCGTATTTATATCAAAGATTTCATTGTTAAAACAGAGTAGATCGTTTCAATATAATTTATGTTATAAATATTTTACAAAGGCGAACAACTTCAAAACTGAATTTTTTTACTTCGTACATAAGAAAATGTGTTGATTTATAAGTAAATGAATTTCCAGCGATGCGCCAGATATATTTTCGCAGATATTGCTAGTTTTATAATATCATATATTCTTTAACTCGTATTAATAACAAAGATTTCATTGTTGAAAAATGTATATCCTTTCACTGTGTTTTATATTTTAAATATTTTATAAAGTCGAACAACATCAAACCCGAATTTTTTTTACTTCCTACAAAAGAATATGTGCTGATTTTATAGGAAAATGCGCTGATTTATAAGTAAACGAATTCCCAGCCGTGCACCAGGTATATTTTCGAAGATATTGCTACTTTTATAATATCAGATCTACTTTTCCTCTTACTTTTCACAAAGGTTTCATTGTTGAAACAGAATAGATCGTTTCACTTTATTTAATGTTTTAAATATTTCACAATGGTGAACAACTTCAAAACCGAAATCCTTTTACTTCGTACATAAGAAAATGTGCTGATTTATAAGTAAACGAAATTCCAGCCGTGCACCAGAATTCTATTAGAAGATATTGATATTTTTATAATATCACATCCACTTTACCTCGTATTTATAACAAAGGTTTCATTGTTGAAAAATGTGTATCGTTTCACTGTGTTTTATATTTTAAATATTTTGCAAAGATGAACAACTTCAAAACCGATTTTTTTAAACTTCCTACATAAGAAAATGTGCTTATTTATAAGAAAACCAATTTCCAGCCGTGCACAAGAATTCTATTCGAAGACATTGATAATTTTGAAATATCACATCCACTTTACCTCGTATTTATAACAAAGGTTTCATTGTTGAAAAATGTATATCATTTCACTATGTTTTATATTTTAAATATTTTATAAAGTCGAACAACATCAAACCCAAATTTTTTTTTACTTCCTACATAAGAAAATGTGCTGCTTTATAAGAAAAAGGAATTTCCAGCTGTGCACCAGATATATTTTCGAAGATATTGCTACTTTTATAATATCAGATCTTCTTTACCTCGTATTTATAAGAAAGGTTTCATTTTTGGAACAGAGTAGATCGTTTCAATGTATTGTTTATTTTAAATATTTTACAAAGTCGAACAACTTCAAAAACGAATTTTTTTTACTTCTCTCATAAGAAAATGTGCTGATTTATAAGTAAGCGAATTTCTAGCCATGTACCAGAATTCTATTCGAACATATTGATAATTTTATAATATCACATCCACTTTACCTCGTATTTATAACAAAGATTTCATTGTTGAAAAATGTATATCGTTTCACTGTATTTTATATTTTAAATATTTTATAAAGTCCAACAACATCAAACCCGAATTTTTTTTACTTCCTACATAAGAAAATGTGCTGATTTATAAGTAAACGAATTTCCAGCCGTGCACCAGAATTCTATTCGAAGATATTGCTAATTTTATAATATTTGATCTTCTTTAGCTCGTATTAATAACAAAGGTTTCATTGTTGAAAAATGCATATTGTTTCACTGTATTTTATATTTTAAATATTTTCAAAAGCGAACAAATTAAAAACCGAATTTTTTTTACTTCCTACATAAGAAAATATGTTGATTTATAAGTAAACGAATTTCAAGCCGTGCACCAGAATTCTATTCGAAGATATTGCAAATTTTATAATATCACAACTCCTTTACCTCGTATTTATAACAAAGTTTTCATCATTGAAAAATGTGCATCGTTTCACTGTATTTTATATTTTTAATTTTTTATAAAGTCGAACAACATTAAAACCGATTTTTTTATACTTCCTACATAAGAAAATGTGCTTATTTATAAGAAAACCAATTTCCAGCCGTGCACAAGATATATTTTCGAAGATATTACTACTTTTATAATATCAGATCTTCTTTACCTAGTATTTATAAGAAAGGTTTCATTGTTGGAACAGAGTGGATTGTTTCACTGTATTGTTAATTTTAAATATTTTACAAAGGCGAACAACTTCAAAAAAGAATTTTTTTTACTTCCTACATAAGAAAATGTGCTTATTTATAAGAAAACCAATTTCCAGCCGTGCACAAGAATTCTATTCGAAGACATTTATAATTTTGAAATATCACATCCACTTTACCTCGTATTTATAACAAAGGTTTCATTGTTGAAAAATGTATATCATTTCACTGTGTTTTATATTTTAAATATTTTATAAAGTCGAAAAACATCAAACCCAAATTTTTTTTTACTTCCTACATAAGAAAATGTGCTGATTTATAAGAAAACGAATTTCCAGCCGTGCACCAGATATATTTTCGAAGATATTGCTACTTTTATAATATCAGATCTTCTTTACCTCGTATTTATAAGAAAGGTTTCATTGTTGGAACAGAGTAGATCGTTTCACTGTATTGTTTATTTTAAATATTTTACAAATTCTAACAACTTCAAAACCGATTTTTTTTATTTCCTACATAAGAAAATGCGCTGATTTATAGGTAAACGAATTTCCAGCCGTGACCCAGAATTCTATACGAAGACATTGATAATTTTGAAATATCACATCCACTTTACCTCGTATTTATAACAAAGGTTTCATTGTTGAAAAATGTATATCCTTTCACTGTGTTTTATATTTTAAATATTTTATAAAGTCGAACAACATCAAACCCGAATTTTTTTTACTTCCTACAAAAGAAAATGTGCTGATTTTATAGGAAAATGCGCTGATTTATAAGTAAACGAATTCCCAGCCGTGCACCAGGTATATTTTCGAAGATATTGCTACTTTTATAATATCAGATCTACTTTTCCTCTTACTTTTAACAAAGGTTTCATTGTTGAAACAGAATAGATCGTTTCACTTTATTTAATGTTTTAAATGTTTCACAATGGTGAACAACTTCAAAACCGAAATCCTTTTACTTCGTACATAAGAAAATGTGCTGATTTATAAGTAAACGAAATTCCAGCCGTGCACCAGATATATTTTCGAAGATATTGCTACTTTTATAATATCAGATCTTCTTTACCTCGTATTTATAACAAAGGTTTCATTGTTGAAAAATGTGTATCGTTTAACTGTATTTTATATTTTAAATATTTTACAAAGGCGAACAACTTCAAAAAAGAATTTTTATAACTTCCTACATAAGAATATGTGCTTATTTATAAGTAAACGAAATTCCAGCCGTGCACCAGAATTCTATTAGAAGATATTGATATTTTTATAATATCACATCCACTTTACCTCGTATTTATAACAAAGGTTTCATTGTTGAAAAATGTGTATCGTTTCACTGTGTTTTATATTTTAAATATTTTGCAAAGATGAACAACTTCAAAACCGATTTTTTTAATCTTCCTACATAAGAAAATGTGCTTATTTATAAGAAAACCAATTTCCAGCCGTGCACAAGAATTCTATTCGAAGACATTGACAATTTTGAAATATCACATCCACTTTACCTCGTATTTATAACAAAGGTTTCATTGTTGAAAAATGGATATCATTTCCCTATGTTTTATATTTTAAATATTTTATAAAGTCGAACAACATCAAACCCAAATTTTTTTTTTACTTCCTACATAAGAAAATGTGCTGCTTTATAAGAAAACGAATTTCCAGCCGTGCACCAGATATATTTTCGAAGATATTGCTACTTTTATAATATCAGATCTTCTTTACCTCGTATTTATAAGAAAGGTTTCATTTTTGGAACAGAGTAGATCGTTTCACTGTATTGTTTATTTTAAATATTTTACAAAGTCGAACAACTTCAAAAACGAATTTTTTTTACTTCTCTCATAAGAAAATGTGCTGATTTATAAGTAAGCGAATTTCTAGCCATGTACCAGAATTCTATTCGCACATATTGATAATTTTATAATATCACATCCACTTTACCTCGTATTTATAACAAAGATTTCATTGTTGAAAAATGTGTCTCGTTTCACTGTATTTTATATTTTAAATATTTTACAAAGGCGAACAACTTGAAAAAAGATTTTTTTTTACTTCCTACATAAGGAAATGTGCTGATTTATTAGTAAACAAATTTCTAGCCGTGTAACAAAATTCTTTTCGAACATATTGATAATTTTATAATATCACATCCACTTTACCTCGTATTTATAACAAAGGTTTCATTGTTGAAAAATGTATATCGTTTCACTGTATTTTATATTTTAAATATTTTATAAAGTCGAACAACATCAAACCCGAATTTTTTTTACTTCCTACATAAGAAAATGTGCTGATTTATAAGTAAACGAATTTCCAGCCGTGCACCAGAATTCTATTCGAAGATATTGCTAATTTTATAATATTTGATCTTCTTTAGCTCGTATTAATAACAAAGGTTTCATTGTTGAAAAATGCATATTGTTTCACTGTATTTTATATTTTAAATATTTTCAAAAGCGAACAAATTAAAAACCGATTTTTTTTTACTTCCTACATAAGAAAATGTGTTGATTTATAAGTAAACGAATTTCAAGCCGTGCACCAGAATTCTATTCGAAGATATTGCAAATTTTATAATATCACAACTCCTTTACCTCGTATTTATAACAAAGTTTTCATTGTTGAAAAATGTGCATCGTTTCGCTGTATTTTATATTTTTAATTTTTTATAAAGTCGAACAACATTAAAACCGATTTTTTTATGCTTCCTACATAAGAAAATGTGCTTATTTATAAGAAAACCAATTTCCAGCCGTGCACAAGATATATTTTCGAAGATATTGCTACTTTTATAATATCAGATCTTCTTTACCTCGTATTTATAAGAAAGGTTTCATTGTTGGAACAGAGTGGATTGTTTCACTGTATTGTTAATTTTAAATATTTTACAAAGGCGAACAACTTCAAAAAAGAATTTTTTTTACTTCCTACATAAGAAAATGTGCTTATTTATAAGTAAACGAATTTCCAGCCGTGCACCAGAATTCTATTCGAAGATATTGATATTTTTATAATATCACATCCACTTTACCTCGTATTTATAAAAAAGGTTTCATTGTTTAAAAATGTATATCGTTTCACTGTATTTTATATTTTAAATATTTTACAAAGGCGAACAACTTCAAAAAAGATTTTTTTTTACTTCCTACATAAGAAAATATGCTTATTTATAAGAAAACCAATTTCCAGCCGTGCACAAGAATTCTATTCGAAGACATTGATAATTTTGAAATATCACATCCACTTTACCTCGTATTTATAACAAAGGTTTCATTGTTGAAAAATGTATATCATTTCACTGTGTTTTATATTTTAAATATTTTATAAAGTCGAACAACATCAAACCCAAATTTTTTTTTACTTCCTACATAAGAAAATGTGCTGATTTATAAGTAAACGAATTTCCAGCCGTGCACCACAATTCCATTCGAAGATATTGCTAATTTTATAATATCAGATCTTCTTTGCACAGTATTTATAACAAAGGTTTCATTGTTGAAACAGACTAGATAGTTTCTCTGTATTTTATATTTTAAATATTTTAGAAAGGCGAACAAATTCAAAAAAGAATTTTTTTTACTTCCTACATAAGAAAATGTGCTTATTTATAAGTAAACGAATTTCCAGCCGTGCACCAGAATTCTATTCGAAGATATTGATATTTTTATAATATCACATCCACTTTACCTCGTATTTATAAAAAAGGTTTCATTGTTGAAAAATGTATATCGTTTCACTGTATTTTATATTTTAAATATTTTACAAAGGCGAACAACTTCAAAAAAGAATTTTTTTTACTTCCTACATAAGAAAATGTGCTTATTTATAAGAAAACCAATTTCCAGCCGTGCACAAGAATTCTATTCGAAGACATTGATAATTTTGAAATATCACATCCACTTTACCTCGTATTTATAACAAAGGTTTCATTGTTGAAAAATGTATATCATTTCACTGTGTTTTATATTTTAAATATTTTATAAAGTCGAACAACATCAAACCCAATTTTTTTTTTACTTCCTACATAAGAAAATGTGCTGATTTATAAGAAAAAGAATTTCCAGCCGTGCACCAGATATATTTTCGAAGATATTGCTACTTTTATAATATCAGATCTTCTTTACCTCGTATTTATAAGAAAGGTTTCATTGTTGGAACAGAGTAGATCGTTTCACTGTATTGTCTATTTTAAATATTTTACAAAGTCGAACAACTTCAAAACCGAATTTTTATTACTTCTCTCATAAGAAAATGTGCTGATTTACAAGTAAGCGAATTTCTAGCCGTGTACCAGAATTCTATTCGAACATATTGATAATTTTATAATATCACATCCACTTTACCTCGTATTTATAACAAAGATTTCATTGTTGAAAAATGTGTCTCGTTTCACTGTATTTTATATTTTAAATATTTTACAAAGGCGAACAACTTGAAAAAAGATTTTTTTTTTACTTCCTACATAAGAAAATGTGCTGATTTATTAGTAAACAAATTTCTAGCCGTGTACCAAAATTCTATTCGAACATATTGATAATTTTATAATATCACATCCACTTTACCTCGTATTTATAACAAAGGTTTCATTGTTGAAAAATGTATATCGTTTCACTGTGTTTTATATTTTATATATTTTATAAAGTCGAACAACAGCAAACCCGATTTTTTTTTACTTCCTACATAAGAAAATGTGCTGATTTATAAGTAAACGAATTTCCAGCCGTGCACCAGAATTCTATTCGAAGATATTGCTAATTTTATAATATTTGATCTTCTTTAGCTCGTATTAATAACAAAGGTTTCATTGTTGAAAAATGCATATTGTTTCACTGTATTTTATATTTTTAATTTTTTATAAAGTCGAACAACATTAAAACCGATTTTTGTATACTTCCTACATAAGAAAATGTGCTTATTTATAAGAAAACCAATTTCCAGCCGTGCACAATATATATTTTCGAAGATATTGCTACTTTTATAATATCAGATCTTCTTTACCTCGTATTTATAAGAAAGGTTTCATTGTTGGAACAGAGTGGATTATTTCACTGTATTGTTAATTTTAAATATTTTACAAAGGCGAACAACTTCAAAACCGAATTTTTTTTACTTCCTACATAAGAAAATGTGCTTATTTATAAGTAAACGAATTTCCAGCCGTGCACCAGAATTCTATTCAAAGATATTGATATTTTTATAATATCACATCCACTTTACCTCGTATTTATAACAAAGGTTTCATTGTTGAAAAATGTGTATTGTTTCACTGTGTTTTATATTTTAAATATTTTACAAAGGCGAACAACTTGAAAAAAGATTTTTTTTTTACTTCCTACATAAGAAAATGTGCTGATTTATTAGTAAACAAATTTCTAGCCGTGTACCAAAATTCTATTCGAACATATTGATAATTTTATAATATCACTTCCACTTTACCTCGTATTTATATCAAAGATTTCATTGTTAAAACAGAGTAGATCGTTTCAATATAATTTATGTTATAAATATTTTACAAAGGCGAACAACTTCAAAACTGAATTTTTTTACTTCGTACATAAGAAAATGTGTTGATTTATAAGTAAATGAATTTCCAGCGATGCGCCAGATATATTTTCGCAGATATTGCTAGTTTTATAATATCATATATTCTTTAACTCGTATTAATAACAAAGATTTCATTGTTGAAAAATGTATATCCTTTCACTGTGTTTTATATTTTAAATATTTTATAAAGTCGAACAACATCAAACCCGAATTTTTTTTACTTCCTACAAAAGAATATGTGCTGATTTTATAGGAAAATGCGCTGATTTATAAGTAAACGAATTCCCAGCCGTGCACCAGGTATATTTTCGAAGATATTGCTACTTTTATAATATCAGATCTACTTTTCCTCTTACTTTTCACAAAGGTTTCATTGTTGAAACAGAATAGATCGTTTCACTTTATTTAATGTTTTAAATATTTCACAATGGTGAACAACTTCAAAACCGAAATCCTTTTACTTCGTACATAAGAAAATGTGCTGATTTATAAGTAAACGAAATTCCAGCCGTGCACCAGAATTCTATTAGAAGATATTGATATTTTTATAATATCACATCCACTTTACCTCGTATTTATAACAAAGGTTTCATTGTTGAAAAATGTGTATCGTTTCACTGTGTTTTATATTTTAAATATTTTGCAAAGATGAACAACTTCAAAACCGATTTTTTTAAACTTCCTACATAAGAAAATGTGCTTATTTATAAGAAAACCAATTTCCAGCCGTGCACAAGAATTCTATTCGAAGACATTGATAATTTTGAAATATCACATCCACTTTACCTCGTATTTATAACAAAGGTTTCATTGTTGAAAAATGTATATCATTTCACTATGTTTTATATTTTAAATATTTTATAAAGTCGAACAACATCAAACCCAAATTTTTTTTTACTTCCTACATAAGAAAATGTGCTGCTTTATAAGAAAAAGGAATTTCCAGCTGTGCACCAGATATATTTTCGAAGATATTGCTACTTTTATAATATCAGATCTTCTTTACCTCGTATTTATAAGAAAGGTTTCATTTTTGGAACAGAGTAGATCGTTTCAATGTATTGTTTATTTTAAATATTTTACAAAGTCGAACAACTTCAAAAACGAATTTTTTTTACTTCTCTCATAAGAAAATGTGCTGATTTATAAGTAAGCGAATTTCTAGCCATGTACCAGAATTCTATTCGAACATATTGATAATTTTATAATATCACATCCACTTTACCTCGTATTTATAACAAAGATTTCATTGTTGAAAAATGTATATCGTTTCACTGTATTTTATATTTTAAATATTTTATAAAGTCCAACAACATCAAACCCGAATTTTTTTTACTTCCTACATAAGAAAATGTGCTGATTTATAAGTAAACGAATTTCCAGCCGTGCACCAGAATTCTATTCGAAGATATTGCTAATTTTATAATATTTGATCTTCTTTAGCTCGTATTAATAACAAAGGTTTCATTGTTGAAAAATGCATATTGTTTCACTGTATTTTATATTTTAAATATTTTCAAAAGCGAACAAATTAAAAACCGAATTTTTTTTACTTCCTACATAAGAAAATATGTTGATTTATAAGTAAACGAATTTCAAGCCGTGCACCAGAATTCTATTCGAAGATATTGCAAATTTTATAATATCACAACTCCTTTACCTCGTATTTATAACAAAGTTTTCATCATTGAAAAATGTGCATCGTTTCACTGTATTTTATATTTTTAATTTTTTATAAAGTCGAACAACATTAAAACCGATTTTTTTATACTTCCTACATAAGAAAATGTGCTTATTTATAAGAAAACCAATTTCCAGCCGTGCACAAGATATATTTTCGAAGATATTACTACTTTTATAATATCAGATCTTCTTTACCTAGTATTTATAAGAAAGGTTTCATTGTTGGAACAGAGTGGATTGTTTCACTGTATTGTTAATTTTAAATATTTTACAAAGGCGAACAACTTCAAAAAAGAATTTTTTTTACTTCCTACATAAGAAAATGTGCTTATTTATAAGAAAACCAATTTCCAGCCGTGCACAAGAATTCTATTCGAAGACATTTATAATTTTGAAATATCACATCCACTTTACCTCGTATTTATAACAAAGGTTTCATTGTTGAAAAATGTATATCATTTCACTGTGTTTTATATTTTAAATATTTTATAAAGTCGAAAAACATCAAACCCAAATTTTTTTTTACTTCCTACATAAGAAAATGTGCTGATTTATAAGAAAACGAATTTCCAGCCGTGCACCAGATATATTTTCGAAGATATTGCTACTTTTATAATATCAGATCTTCTTTACCTCGTATTTATAAGAAAGGTTTCATTGTTGGAACAGAGTAGATCGTTTCACTGTATTGTTTATTTTAAATATTTTACAAATTCTAACAACTTCAAAACCGATTTTTTTTATTTCCTACATAAGAAAATGCGCTGATTTATAGGTAAACGAATTTCCAGCCGTGACCCAGAATTCTATACGAAGACATTGATAATTTTGAAATATCACATCCACTTTACCTCGTATTTATAACAAAGGTTTCATTGTTGAAAAATGTATATCCTTTCACTGTGTTTTATATTTTAAATATTTTATAAAGTCGAACAACATCAAACCCGAATTTTTTTTACTTCCTACAAAAGAAAATGTGCTGATTTTATAGGAAAATGCGCTGATTTATAAGTAAACGAATTCCCAGCCGTGCACCAGGTATATTTTCGAAGATATTGCTACTTTTATAATATCAGATCTACTTTTCCTCTTACTTTTAACAAAGGTTTCATTGTTGAAACAGAATAGATCGTTTCACTTTATTTAATGTTTTAAATATTTCACAATGGTGAACAACTTCAAAACCGAAATCCTTTTACTTCGTACATAAGAAAATGTGCTGATTTATAAGTAAACGAAATTCCAGCCGTGCACCAGATATATTTTCGAAGATATTGCTACTTTTATAATATCAGATCTTCTTTACCTCGTATTTATAACAAAGGTTTCATTGTTGAAAAATGTGTATCGTTTAACTGTATTTTATATTTTAAATATTTTACAAAGGCGAACAACTTCAAAAAAGAATTTTTATAACTTCCTACATAAGAATATGTGCTTATTTATAAGTAAACGAAATTCCAGCCGTGCACCAGAATTCTATTAGAAGATATTGATATTTTTATAATATCACATCCACTTTACCTCGTATTTATAACAAAGGTTTCATTGTTGAAAAATGTGTATCGTTTCACTGTGTTTTATATTTTAAATATTTTGCAAAGATGAACAACTTCAAAACCGATTTTTTTAATCTTCCTACATAAGAAAATGTGCTTATTTATAAGAAAACCAATTTCCAGCCGTGCACAAAAATTCTATTCGAAGACATTGACAATTTTGAAATATCACATCCACTTTACCTCGTATTTATAACAAAGGTTTCATTGTTGAAAAATGGATATCATTTCCCTATGTTTTATATTTTAAATATTTTATAAAGTCGAACAACATCAAACCCAAATTTTTTTTTTACTTCCTACATAAGAAAATGTGCTGCTTTATAAGAAAACGAATTTCCAGCCGTGCACCAGATATATTTTCGAAGATATTGCTACTTTTATAATATCAGATCTTCTTTACCTCGTATTTATAAGAAAGGTTTCATTTTTGGAACAGAGTAGATCGTTTCACTGTATTGTTTATTTTAAATATTTTACAAAGTCGAACAACTTCAAAAACGAATTTTTTTTACTTCTCTCATAAGAAAATGTGCTGATTTATAAGTAAGCGAATTTCTAGCCATGTACCAGAATTCTATTCGAACATATTGATAATTTTATAATATCACATCCACTTTACCTCGTATTTATAACAAAGATTTCATTGTTGAAAAATGTGTCTCGTTTCACTGTATTTTATATTTTAAATATTTTACAAAGGCGAACAACTTGAAAAAAGATTTTTTTTTACTTCCTACATAAGAAAATGTGCTGATTTATTAGTAAACAAATTTCTAGCCGTGTAACAAAATTCTATTCGAACATATTGATAATTTTATAATATCACATCCACTTTACCTCGTATTTATAACAAAGGTTTCATTGTTGAAAAATGTATATCGTTTCACTGTATTTTATATTTTAAATATTTTATAAAGTCGAACAACATCAAACCCGAATTTTTTTTACTTCCTACATAAGAAAATGTGCTGATTTATAAGTAAACGAATTTCCAGCCGTGCACCAGAATTCTATTCGAAGATATTGCTAATTTTATAATATTTGATCTTCTTTAGCTCGTATTAATAACAAAGGTTTCATTGTTGAAAAATGCATATTGTTTCACTGTATTTTATATTTTAAATATTTTCAAAAGCGAACAAATTAAAAACCGAATTTATTTTACTTCCTACATAAGAAAATGTGTTGATTTATAAGTAAACGAATTTCAAGCCGTGCACCAGAATTCTATTCGAAGATATTGCAAATTTTATAATATCACAACTCCTTTACCTCGTATTTATAACAAAGTTTTCATTGTTGAAAAATGTGCATCGTTTCACTGTATTTTATATTTTTATTTTTTTATAAAGTCGAACAACATTAAAACCGATTTTTTTATACTTCCTACATAAGAAAATGTGCTTATTTATAAGAAAACCAATTACCAGCCGTGCACAAGATATATTTTCGAAGATATTGCTACTTTTATAATATCAGATCTTCTTTACCTCGTATTTATAAGAAAGGTTTCATTGTTGGAACAGAGTGGATTGTTTCACTGTATTGTTAATTTTAAATATTTTACAAAGGCGAACAACTTCAAAAAAGAATTTTTTTTACTTCCTACATAAGAAAATGTGCTTATTTATAAGAAAACCAATTTCCAGCCGTGCACAAGAATTCTATTCGAAGACATTGATAATTTTGAAATATCACATCCACTTTAGCTCGTATTTATAACAAAGGTTTCATTGTTGAAAAATGTATATCATTTCACTGTGTTTTATATTTTAAATATTTTATAAAGTCGAAAAACATCAAACCCAAATTTTTTTTTACTTCCTACATAAGAAAATGTGCTGATTTATAAGAAAACGAATTTCCAGCCGTGTACCAGATATATTTTCGAAGATATTGCTACTTTTATAATATCAGATCTTCTTTACCTCGTATTTATAAGAAAGGTTTCATTGTTGGAACAGAGTAGATCGTTTCACTGTATTGTTTATTTTAAATATTTTACAAATTCTAACAACTTCAAAACCGATTTTTTTTATTTCCTACATAAGAAAATGCGCTGATTTATAGGTAAACGAATTTCCAGCCGTGCACCAGAATTCTATTCCAAGATATTAATAGTTTTATAATATCACTTCCACTTTACCTCGTATTTATATCAAAGATTTCATTGTTAAAACAGAGTAGATCGTTTCAATATAATTTATGTTATAAATATTTTACAAAGGCGAACAACTTCAAAACTGAATTTTTTTACTTCGTACATAAGAAAATGTGTTGATTTATAAGTAAATGAATTTCCAGCGATGCGCCAGATATATTTTCGCAGATATTGCTAGATTTATAATATCATATATTCTTTAACTCGTATTAATAACAAAGATTTCATTGTTGAAAAATGTATATCCTTTCACTTAGTTTTAAAATTTAAATTTTTTATAAAGTCGAACAACTTTAAAACAGAATTCTTTTTACTTCGTACTTAAGTAAATCTGCTGATTTCTAAGAAAACCAATTTACAGCCTTGCACCAGAATTCTATTCGAAGATATTGCTAATTTTAAAATATCAGATATTCTTTACATCGTATTTATAACAAAAGTTTCATTGTTGAAACAGAGTAGATTATGTCACTGGATTGTTTGTTTTAAACATTTTACAAAGGCGAACAACTTCAAAACCGATTTTTTTTACTTCCTACATAAGAAAATATCATGATTTATAAGTAAACGAATTTCCATCCGTGCACCAGAATTCTATTGGAAGATATTGCAAATTTTATAATATCACATCTCCTTGAACTCTTACTTTTAACAAAGGTTTCATTGTTGAAACAGAATAGATATTTTCACTGTGTTTTATATTTTAAATATTTTATAAAGTCGAACAACATCAAACCCGAATTTTTTTTACTTCCTACATAAGAAAATGTGCTTATTTATAAGTAAACAAATTTCCAGCCGTGCACCAGAATTCTGTTCGAAGATATTGCAAATTTTATAATATCACATCCATTTTTCCCCGTGTTTATAACAAAGGATTCATTGTTGAAAAATGTGTATGGTTTCTCTGTGTTTCATATTTTATATATTTTACGATGGCGAACAACTTCAAAACCGAAATTTTTTTACTTCCTACATAAGAAAATGTGCTTATTTATAAGTAAACGAATTTTCAGCCGTGCACCAGAATTCTATTCGAAGACATTGCAAATTTTATAATATCACAACTCCTTTATCTCTCATTTTTAACAAAGGTTTCATTGTTGGAACAGAGTACATCGTTTCGCTGTGTTTTATATTTTATATATTTTACAATGGCGAACAACTTCAAAACCAATTTTTTTTTACTTTCTACATAAGAAAATGTGCTGATTTATAAGTAAACGAATTTCCAGCCGTGCACCAGAATTCCATTCGAAGATATTGCTAATTTTATAATATCAGATCTTCTTTACACATTATTTATAACAAAGGTTTCATTGTTGAAACAGACTAGATAGTTTCTCTGTATTTTATGTTTTAAATATTTTACAAAGGCGAATATCTTCAAAACCGAATTTTTTTTACTTCGTACATAAGAAAATGTCCTGATTTATAAGTAAACGTATTTCCAGCCGTGCACCAGAATTCTATTCGAAGATATTGCAAATTTTATAATATCTCGTATTTATAACAAAGGTTTCATTGTTAAAAAATGTGCATCGTTTCACTGTATTTTATATTTTTAATTTTTTATAAAGTCGAACAACTTTAAAACCGATTTTTTTTACTTCCTACATAAGAAAATGTGCTGATTTATAAGTAAACGAATTTCCAGCCGTGCACCACAATTCCATTCGAAGATATTGCTAATTTTATAATATCAGATCTTCTTTGCACAGTATTTATAACAAAGGTTTCATTGTTGAAACAGACTAGATAGTTTCCCTGTATTTTATATTTTAAATATTTTACAAAGGCGAACAAATTAAAAAAAGATTTTTTTTACTTCCTACATAAGAAAATGTGCTTATTTATAAGTAAACGAAATTCCAGCCGTGCACCAGAATTCTATTCGAAGATATTGATATTTTTATAATATCACATCCACTTTACGTCGTATTTATAACAAAGGTTTCATTGTTGAAAAATGTATATCGTTTCACTGTGTTTTATATTTTAAATATTTTGCAAAGGTGAACAACTTCAAAACCGATTTTTTTAATCTTCGTACATAAGAAAATGTGCTTATTTATAAGAAAACCAATTTCCAGCCGTGCACAAGAATTCTATTCGAAGACATTGATAATTTTGAAATATCACATCCACTTTACCTCGTATTTATAACAAAGGTTTCATTGTTGAAAAATGTATATCATTTCACTATGTTTTATATTTTAAATATTTTATAAAGTCGAACAACATCAAACCCAAATTTTTTTTTACTTCCTACATAAGAAAATGTGCTGATTTATAAGAAAACGAATTTCCAGCCGTGCACCAGATATATTTTCGAAGATATTGCTACTTTTATAATATCAGATCTTCTTTACCTCGTATTTATAAGAAAGGTTTCATTGTTGGAACAGAGTAGATCGTTTCACTGTATTGTTTATTTTAAATATTTTACAAAGTCGAACAACTTCAAAACAGAATTTTTTTTACTTCTCTCATAAGAAAATGTGCTGATTTATAAGTAAGCGAATTTCTAGCCGTGTACCAGAATTCTATTCGAATATATTAATAATTTTATAATATCACATCCACTTTACCTCGTATTTATAACAAAGATTTCATTGTTGAAAAATGTGTCTCGTTTCACTGTATTTTATATTTTAAATATTTTACAAAGGCGAACAACTTGAAAAAAGATTTTTTTTTTACTTCCTACATAAGAAAATGTGCTGATTTATTAGTAAACAAATTTCTAGCCGTGTACCAAAATTCTATTCGAACATATTGATAATTTTATAATATCACATCCACTTTACCTCGTATTTATAACAAAGGTTTCATTGTTGAAAAATGTATATCGTTTCACTGTATTTTATATTTTAAATATTTTATAAAGTCGAACAACATCAAACCCGAATTTGTTTTACTTCCTACATAAGAAAATGTGCTGATTTATAAGTAAACGAATTTCCAGCCGTGCACCAGAATTCTATTCGAAGATATTGCTAATTTTATAATATTTGATCTTCTTTAGCTCGTATTAATAACAAAGGTTTCATTGTTGAAAAATGCATATTGTTTCACTGTATTTTAAATTTTAAATATTTTCAAAAGCGAACAAATTAAAAACCGAATTTTGTTTACTTCCTACATAAGAAAATGTGTTGATTTATAAGTAAACGAATTTCAAGCCGTGCACCAGAATTCTATTCGAAGATATTGCAAATTTTATAATATCACAACTCTTTTACCTCGTATTTATAACAAAGTTTTCATTGTTGAAAAATGTGCATCGTTTCGCTGTATTTTATATTTCTAATTTTTTATAAAGTCGAACAAAATTAAAACCGATTTTTTTATGCTTCCTACATAAGAAATTGTGCTTATTTATAAGAAAACCAATTTCCAGCCGTGCACAAGATATATTTTCGAAGATATTGCTACTTTTATAATATCAGATCTTCTTTACCTCGTATTTATAAGAAAGGTTTCATTGTTGGAACAGAGTGGATTGTTTCACTGTATTGTTAATTTTAAATATTTTACAAAGGCGAACAACTTCAAAAAAGAATTTTTTTTACTTCCTACATAAGAAAATGTTCTTATTTATAAGTAAACGAATTTCCAGCCGTGCACCAGAATTCTATTCGAAGATATTGATATTTTTATAATATCACATCCACTTTACCTCGTATTTATAAAAAAGGTTTCATTGTTGAAAAATGTATATCGTTTCACTGTATTTTATATTTTAAATATTTTACAAAGGCGAACAACTTCAAAAAAGATTTTTTTTTACTTCCTACATAAGAAAATGTGCTTATTTATAAGAAAACCAATTTCCAGCCGTGCACAAGAATTCTATTCGAAGACATTGATAATTTTGAAATATCACATCCACTTTACCTCGTATTTATAACAAAGGTTTCATTGTTGAAAAATGTATATCATTTCACTGTGTTTTATATTTTAAATATTTTATAAAGTCGAACAACATCAAACCCAAATTTTTTTTACTTCCTACATAAGAAAATGTGCTGATTTATAAGAAAACGAATTTCCAGCCGTGCACCAGATATATTTTCGAAGATATTGCTACTTTTATAATATCAGATCTTCTTTACCTCGTATTTATAAGAAAGGTTTCATTGTTGGAACAAAGTAGATCGTTTCACTGTATTGTTTATTTTAAATATTTTACAAAGTCGAACATCTTCAAAACCGAATTTTTTTTACTTCTCTCATAAGAAAATGTGCTGATTTATAAGTAAGCGAATTTCTAGCCGTGTACCAGAATTCTATTCGAACATATTGATAATTTTATAACATCACATCCACTTTACCTCGTATTTATAACAAAGGTTTCATTGTTGAAAAATGTATATCGTTTCACTGTATTTTATATTTTAAATATTTTATAAAGTCGAACAACATCAAACCCGAATTTGTTTTACTTCCTACATAAGAAAATGTGCTGATTTATAAGTAAACGAATTTCCAGCCGTGCACCAGAATTCTATTCGAAGATATTGCTAATTTTATAATATTTGATCTTCTTTAGCTCGTATTAATAACAAAGGTTTCATTGTTGAAAAATGCATATTGTTTCACTGTATTTTATATTTTAAATATTTTCAAAAGCGAACAAATTAAAAACCGATTTTTTTTTACTTCCTACATAAGAAAATGTGTTGATTTATAAGTAAACGAATTTCAAGCCGTGCACCAGAATTCTATTCGAAGATATTGCAAATTTTATAATATCACAACTCCTTTACCTCGTATTTATAACAAAGTTTTCATTGTTGAAAAATGTGCATCGTTTCGCTGTATTTTATATTTTTAATTTTTTATAAAGTCGAACAACATTAAAACCGATTTTTTTATGCTTCCTACATAAGAAAATGTGCTTATTTATAAGAAAACCAATTTCCAGCCGTGCACAAGATATATTTTCGAAGATATTGCTACTTTTATAATATCAGATCTTCTTTACCTCGTATTTATAAGAAAGGTTTCATTGTTGGAACAGAGTGGATTGTTTCACTGTATTGTTAATTTTAAATATTTTACAAAGGCGAACAACTTCAAAAAAGAATTTTTTTTACTTCCTACATAAGAAAATGTGCTTATTTATAAGTAAACGAATTTCCAGCCGTGCACCAGAATTCTATTCGAAGATATTGATATTTTTATAATATCACATCCACTTTACCTCGTATTTATAAAAAAGGTTTCATTGTTTAAAAATGTATATCGTTTCACTGTATTTTATATTTTAAATATTTTACAAAGGCGAACAACTTCAAAAAAGATTTTTTTTTACTTCCTACATAAGAAAATGTGCTTATTTATAAGAAAACCAATTTCCAGCCGTGCACAAGAATTCTATTCGAAGACATTGATAATTTTGAAATGTCACATCCACTTTACCTCGTATTTATAACAAAGGTTTCATTGTTGAAAAATGTATATCATTTCACTGTGTTTTATATTTTAAATATTTTATAAAGTCGAACAACATCAAACCCAAATTTTTTTTTACTTCCTACATAAGAAAATGTGCTGATTTATAAGTAAACGAATTTCCAGCCGTGCACCACAATTCCATTCGAAGATATTGCTAATTTTATAATATCAGATCTTCTTTGCACAGTATTTATAACAAAGGTTTCATTGTTGAAACAGACTAGATAGTTTCTCTGTATTTTATATTTTAAATATTTTAGAAAGGCGAACAAATTCAAAAAAGAATTTTTTTTACTTCCTACATAAGAAAATGTGCTTATTTATAAGTAAACGAATTTCCAGCCGTGCACCAGAATTCTATTCGAAGATATTGATATTTTTATAATATCACATCCACTTTACCTCGTATTTATAAAAAAGGTTTCATTGTTGAAAAATGTATATCGTTTCACTGTATTTTATATTTTAAATATTTTACAAAGGCGAACAACTTCAAAAAAGAATTTTTTTTACTTCCTACATAAGAAAATGTGCTTATTTATAAGAAAACCAATTTCCAGCCGTGCACAAGAATTCTATTCGAAGACATTGATAATTTTGAAATATCACATCCACTTTACCTCGTATTTATAACAAAGGTTTCATTGTTGAAAAATGTATATCATTTCACTGTGTTTTATATTTTAAATATTTTATAAAGTCGAACAACATCAAACCCAATTTTTTTTTTACTTCCTACATAAGAAAATGTGCTGATTTATAAGAAAAAGAATTTCCAGCCGTGCACCAGATATATTTTCGAAGATATTGCTACTTTTATAATATCAGATCTTCTTTACCTCGTATTTATAAGAAAGGTTTCATTGTTGGAACAGAGTAGATCGTTTCACTGTATTGTCTATTTTAAATATTTTACAAAGTCGAACAACTTCAAAACCGAATTTTTATTACTTCTCTCATAAGAAAATGTGCTGATTTACAAGTAAGCGAATTTCTAGCCGTGTACCAGAATTCTATTCGAACATATTGATAATTTTATAATATCACATCCACTTTACCTCGTATTTATAACAAAGATTTCATTGTTGAAAAATGTGTCTCGTTTCACTGTATTTTATATTTTAAATATTTTACAAAGGCGAACAACTTGAAAAAAGATTTTTTTTTTACTTCCTACATAAGAAAATGTGCTGATTTATTAGTAAACAAATTTCTAGCCGTGTACCAAAATTCTATTCGAACATATTGATAATTTTATAATATCACATCCACTTTACCTCGTATTTATAACAAAGGTTTCATTGTTGAAAAATGTATATCGTTTCACTGTGTTTTATATTTTATATATTTTATAAAGTCGAACAACAGCAAACCCGATTTTTTTTTACTTCCTACATAAGAAAATGTGCTGATTTATAAGTAAACGAATTTCCAGCCGTGCACCAGAATTCTATTCGAAGATATTGCTAATTTTATAATATTTGATCTTCTTTAGCTCGTATTAATAACAAAGGTTTCATTGTTGAAAAATGCATATTGTTTCACTGTATTTTATATTTTTAATTTTTTATAAAGTCGAACAACATTAAAACCGATTTTTGTATACTTCCTACATAAGAAAATGTGCTTATTTATAAGAAAACCAATTTCCAGCCGTGCACAATATATATTTTCGAAGATATTGCTACTTTTATAATATCAGATCTTCTTTACCTCGTATTTATAAGAAAGGTTTCATTGTTGGAACAGAGTGGATTATTTCACTGTATTGTTAATTTTAAATATTTTACAAAGGCGAACAACTTCAAAACCGAATTTTTTTTACTTCCTACATAAGAAAATGTGCTTATTTATAAGTAAACGAATTTCCAGCCGTGCACCAGAATTCTATTCAAAGATATTGATATTTTTATAATATCACATCCACTTTACCTCGTATTTATAACAAAGGTTTCATTGTTGAAAAATGTGTATTGTTTCACTGTGTTTTATATTTTAAATATTTTACAAAGGCGAACAACTTGAAAAAAGATTTTTTTTTTACTTCCTACATAAGAAAATGTGCTGATTTATTAGTAAACAAATTTCTAGCCGTGTACCAAAATTCTATTCGAACATATTGATAATTTTATAATATCACTTCCACTTTACCTCGTATTTATATCAAAGATTTCATTGTTAAAACAGAGTAGATCGTTTCAATATAATTTATGTTATAAATATTTTACAAAGGCGAACAACTTCAAAACTGAATTTTTTTACTTCGTACATAAGAAAATGTGTTGATTTATAAGTAAATGAATTTCCAGCGATGCGCCAGATATATTTTCGCAGATATTGCTAGTTTTATAATATCATATATTCTTTAACTCGTATTAATAACAAAGATTTCATTGTTGAAAAATGTATATCCTTTCACTGTGTTTTATATTTTAAATATTTTATAAAGTCGAACAACATCAAACCCGAATTTTTTTTACTTCCTACAAAAGAATATGTGCTGATTTTATAGGAAAATGCGCTGATTTATAAGTAAACGAATTCCCAGCCGTGCACCAGGTATATTTTCGAAGATATTGCTACTTTTATAATATCAGATCTACTTTTCCTCTTACTTTTCACAAAGGTTTCATTGTTGAAACAGAATAGATCGTTTCACTTTATTTAATGTTTTAAATATTTCACAATGGTGAACAACTTCAAAACCGAAATCCTTTTACTTCGTACATAAGAAAATGTGCTGATTTATAAGTAAACGAAATTCCAGCCGTGCACCAGAATTCTATTAGAAGATATTGATATTTTTATAATATCACATCCACTTTACCTCGTATTTATAACAAAGGTTTCATTGTTGAAAAATGTGTATCGTTTCACTGTGTTTTATATTTTAAATATTTTGCAAAGATGAACAACTTCAAAACCGATTTTTTTAAACTTCCTACATAAGAAAATGTGCTTATTTATAAGAAAACCAATTTCCAGCCGTGCACAAGAATTCTATTCGAAGACATTGATAATTTTGAAATATCACATCCACTTTACCTCGTATTTATAACAAAGGTTTCATTGTTGAAAAATGTATATCATTTCACTATGTTTTATATTTTAAATATTTTATAAAGTCGAACAACATCAAACCCAAATTTTTTTTTACTTCCTACATAAGAAAATGTGCTGCTTTATAAGAAAAAGGAATTTCCAGCTGTGCACCAGATATATTTTCGAAGATATTGCTACTTTTATAATATCAGATCTTCTTTACCTCGTATTTATAAGAAAGGTTTCATTTTTGGAACAGAGTAGATCGTTTCAATGTATTGTTTATTTTAAATATTTTACAAAGTCGAACAACTTCAAAAACGAATTTTTTTTACTTCTCTCATAAGAAAATGTGCTGATTTATAAGTAAGCGAATTTCTAGCCATGTACCAGAATTCTATTCGAACATATTGATAATTTTATAATATCACATCCACTTTACCTCGTATTTATAACAAAGATTTCATTGTTGAAAAATGTATATCGTTTCACTGTATTTTATATTTTAAATATTTTATAAAGTCCAACAACATCAAACCCGAATTTTTTTTACTTCCTACATAAGAAAATGTGCTGATTTATAAGTAAACGAATTTCCAGCCGTGCACCAGAATTCTATTCGAAGATATTGCTAATTTTATAATATTTGATCTTCTTTAGCTCGTATTAATAACAAAGGTTTCATTGTTGAAAAATGCATATTGTTTCACTGTATTTTATATTTTAAATATTTTCAAAAGCGAACAAATTAAAAACCGAATTTTTTTTACTTCCTACATAAGAAAATATGTTGATTTATAAGTAAACGAATTTCAAGCCGTGCACCAGAATTCTATTCGAAGATATTGCAAATTTTATAATATCACAACTCTTTTACCTCGTATTTATAACAAAGTTTTCATCATTGAAAAATGTGCATCGTTTCACTGTATTTTATATTTTTAATTTTTTATAAAGTCGAACAACATTAAAACCGATTTTTTTATACTTCCTACATAAGAAAATGTGCTTATTTATAAGAAAACCAATTTCCAGCCGTGCACAAGATATATTTTCGAAGATATTACTACTTTTATAATATCAGATCTTCTTTACCTAGTATTTATAAGAAAGGTTTCATTGTTGGAACAGAGTGGATTGTTTCACTGTATTGTTAATTTTAAATATTTTACAAAGGCGAACAACTTCAAAAAAGAATTTTTTTTACTTCCTACATAAGAAAATGTGCTTATTTATAAGAAAACCAATTTCCAGCCGTGCACAAGAATTCTATTCGAAGACATTTATAATTTTGAAATATCACATCCACTTTACCTCGTATTTATAACAAAGGTTTCATTGTTGAAAAATGTATATCCTTTCACTGTGTTTTATATTTTAAATATTTTATAAAGTCGAAAAACATCAAACCCAAATTTTTTTTTACTTCCTACATAAGAAAATGTGCTGATTTATAAGAAAACGAATTTCCAGCCGTGCACCAGATATATTTTCGAAGATATTGCTACTTTTATAATATCAGATCTTCTTTACCTCGTATTTATAAGAAAGGTTTCATTGTTGGAACAGAGTAGATCGTTTCACTGTATTGTTTATTTTAAATATTTTACAAATTCTAACAACTTCAAAACCGATTTTTTTTATTTCCTACATAAGAAAATGCGCTGATTTATAGGTAAACGAATTTCCAGCCGTGACCCAGAATTCTATACGAAGACATTGATAATTTTGAAATATCACATCCACTTTACCTCGTATTTATAACAAAGGTTTCATTGTTGAAAAATGTATATCCTTTCACTGTGTTTTATATTTTAAATATTTTATAAAGTCGAACAACATCAAACCCGAATTTTTTTTACTTCCTACAAAAGAAAATGTGCTGATTTTATAGGAAAATGCGCTGATTTATAAGTAAACGAATTCCCAGCCGTGCACCAGGTATATTTTCGAAGATATTGCTACTTTTATAATATCAGATCTACTTTTCCTCTTACTTTTAACAAAGGTTTCATTGTTGAAACAGAATAGATCGTTTCACTTTATTTAATGTTTTAAATATTTCACAATGGTGAACAACTTCAAAACCGAAATCCTTTTACTTCGTACATAAGAAAATGTGCTGATTTATAAGTAAACGAAATTCCAGCCGTGCACCAGATATATTTTCGAAGATATTGCTACTTTTATAATATCAGATCTTCTTTACCTCGTATTTATAACAAAGGTTTCATTGTTGAAAAATGTGTATCGTTTAACTGTATTTTATATTTTAAATATTTTACAAAGGCGAACAACTTCAAAAAAGAATTTTTATAACTTCCTACATAAGAATATGTGCTTATTTATAAGTAAACGAAATTCCAGCCGTGCACCAGAATTCTATTAGAAGATATTGATATTTTTATAATATCACATCCACTTTACCTCGTATTTATAACAAAGGTTTCATTGTTGAAAAATGTGTATCGTTTCACTGTGTTTTATATTTTAAATATTTTGCAAAGATGAACAACTTCAAAACCGATTTTTTTAATCTTCCTACATAAGAAAATGTGCTTATTTATAAGAAAACCAATTTCCAGCCGTGCACAAGAATTCTATTCGAAGACATTGACAATTTTGAAATATCACATCCACTTTACCTCGTATTTATAACAAAGGTTTCATTGTTGAAAAATGGATATCATTTCCCTATGTTTTATATTTTAAATATTTTATAAAGTCGAACAACATCAAACCCAATTTTTTTTTTTACTTCCTACATAAGAAAATGTGCTGCTTTATAAGAAAACGAATTTCCAGCCGTGCACCAGATATATTTTCGAAGATATTGCTACTTTTATAATATCAGATCTTCTTTACCTCGTATTTATAAGAAAGGTTTCATTTTTGGAACAGAGTAGATCGTTTCACTGTATTGTTTATTTTAAATATTTTACAAAGTCGAACAACTTCAAAAACGAATTTTTTTTACTTCTCTCATAAGAAAATGTGCTGATTTATAAGTAAGCGAATTTCTAGCCATGTACCAGAATTCTATTCGCACATATTGATAATTTTATAATATCACATCCACTTTACCTCGTATTTATAACAAAGATTTCATTGTTGAAAAATGTGTCTCGTTTCACTGTATTTTATATTTTAAATATTTTACAAAGGCGAACAACTTGAAAAAAGATTTTTTTTTACTTCCTACATAAGGAAATGTGCTGATTTATTAGTAAACAAATTTCTAGCCGTGTAACAAAATTCTATTCGAACATATTGATAATTTTATAATATCACATCCACTTTACCTCGTATTTATAACAAAGGTTTCATTGTTGAAAAATGTATATCGTTTCACTGTATTTTATATTTTAAATATTTTATAAAGTCGAACAACATCAAACCCGAATTTTTTTTACTTCCTACATAAGAAAATGTGCTGATTTATAAGTAAACGAATTTCCAGCCGTGCACCAGAATTCTATTCGAAGATATTGCTAATTTTATAATATTTGATCTTCTTTAGCTCGTATTAATAACAAAGGTTTCATTGTTGAAAAATGCATATTGTTTCACTGTATTTTATATTTTAAATATTTTCAAAAGCGAACAAATTAAAAACCGATTTTTTTTTACTTCCTACATAAGAAAATGTGTTGATTTATAAGTAAACGAATTTCAAGCCGTGCACCAGAATTCTATTCGAAGATATTGCAAATTTTATAATATCACAACTCCTTTACCTCGTATTTATAACAAAGTTTTCATTGTTGAAAAATGTGCATCGTTTCGCTGTATTTTATATTTTTAATTTTTTATAAAGTCGAACAACATTAAAACCGATTTTTTTATGCTTCCTACATAAGAAAATGTGCTTATTTATAAGAAAACCAATTTCCAGCCGTGCACAAGATATATTTTCGAAGATATTGCTACTTTTATAATATCAGATCTTCTTTACCTCGTATTTATAAGAAAGGTTTCATTGTTGGAACAGAGTGGATTGTTTCACTGTATTGTTAATTTTAAATATTTTACAAAGGCGAACAACTTCAAAAAAGAATTTTTTTTACTTCCTACATAAGAAAATGTGCTTATTTATAAGTAAACGAATTTCCAGCCGTGCACCAGAATTCTATTCGAAGATATTGATATTTTTATAATATCACATCCACTTTACCTCGTATTTATAAAAAAGGTTTCATTGTTTAAAAATGTATATCGTTTCACTGTATTTTATATTTTAAATATTTTACAAAGGCGAACAACTTCAAAAAAGATTTTTTTTTACTTCCTACATAAGAAAATGTGCTTATTTATAAGAAAACCAATTTCCAGCCGTGCACAAGAATTCTATTCGAAGACATTGATAATTTTGAAATATCACATCCACTTTACCTCGTATTTATAACAAAGGTTTCATTGTTGAAAAATGTATATCATTTCACTGTGTTTTATATTTTAAATATTTTATAAAGTCGAACAACATCAAACCCAAATTTTTTTTTACTTCCTACATAAGAAAATGTGCTGATTTATAAGTAAACGAATTTCCAGCCGTGCACCACAATTCCATTCGAAGATATTGCTAATTTTATAATATCAGATCTTCTTTGCACAGTATTTATAACAAAGGTTTCATTGTTGAAACAGACTAGATAGTTTCTCTGTATTTTATATTTTAAATATTTTAGAAAGGCGAACAAATTCAAAAAAGAATTTTTTTTACTTCCTACATAAGAAAATGTGCTTATTTATAAGTAAACGAATTTCCAGCCGTGCACCAGAATTCTATTCGAAGATATTGATATTTTTATAATATCACATCCACTTTACCTCGTATTTATAAAAAAGGTTTCATTGTTGAAAAATGTATATCGTTTCACTGTATTTTATATTTTAAATATTTTACAAAGGCGAACAACTTCAAAAAAGAATTTTTTTTACTTCCTACATAAGAAAATGTGCTTATTTATAAGAAAACCAATTTCCAGCCGTGCACAAGAATTCTATTCGAAGACATTGATAATTTTGAAATATCACATCCACTTTACCTCGTATTTATAACAAAGGTTTCATTGTTGAAAAATGTATATCATTTCACTGTGTTTTATATTTTAAATATTTTATAAAGTCGAACAACATCAAACCCAATTTTTTTTTTACTTCCTACATAAGAAAATGTGCTGATTTATAAGAAAAAGAATTTCCAGCCGTGCACCAGATATATTTTCGAAGATATTGCTACTTTTATAATATCAGATCTTCTTTACCTCGTATTTATAAGAAAGGTTTCATTGTTGGAACAGAGTAGATCGTTTCACTGTATTGTCTATTTTAAATATTTTACAAAGTCGAACAACTTCAAAACCGAATTTTTATTACTTCTCTCATAAGAAAATGTGCTGATTTACAAGTAAGCGAATTTCTAGCCGTGTACCAGAATTCTATTCGAACATATTGATAATTTTATAATATCACATCCACTTTACCTCGTATTTATAACAAAGATTTCATTGTTGAAAAATGTGTCTCGTTTCACTGTATTTTATATTTTAAATATTTTACAAAGGCGAACAACTTGAAAAAAGATTTTTTTTTTACTTCCTACATAAGAAAATGTGCTGATTTATTAGTAAACAAATTTCTAGCCGTGTACCAAAATTCTATTCGAACATATTGATAATTTTATAATATCACATCCACTTTACCTCGTATTTATAACAAAGGTTTCATTGTTGAAAAATGTATATCGTTTCACTGTGTTTTATATTTTATATATTTTATAAAGTCGAACAACAGCAAACCCGATTTTTTTTTACTTCCTACATAAGAAAATGTGCTGATTTATAAGTAAACGAATTTCCAGCCGTGCACCAGAATTCTATTCGAAGATATTGCTAATTTTATAATATTTGATCTTCTTTAGCTCGTATTAATAACAAAGGTTTCATTGTTGAAAAATGCATATTGTTTCACTGTATTTTATATTTTTAATTTTTTATAAAGTCGAACAACATTAAAACCGATTTTTGTATACTTCCTACATAAGAAAATGTGCTTATTTATAAGAAAACCAATTTCCAGCCGTGCACAATATATATTTTCGAAGATATTGCTACTTTTATAATATCAGATCTTCTTTACCTCGTATTTATAAGAAAGGTTTCATTGTTGGAACAGAGTGGATTATTTCACTGTATTGTTAATTTTAAATATTTTACAAAGGCGAACAACTTCAAAACCGAATTTTTTTTACTTCCTACATAAGAAAATGTGCTTATTTATAAGTAAACGAATTTCCAGCCGTGCACCAGAATTCTATTCAAAGATATTGATATTTTTATAATATCACATCCACTTTACCTCGTATTTATAACAAAGGTTTCATTGTTGAAAAATGTGTATTGTTTCACTGTGTTTTATATTTTAAATATTTTACAAAGGCGAACAACTTGAAAAAAGATTTTTTTTTTACTTCCTACATAAGAAAATGTGCTGATTTATTAGTAAACAAATTTCTAGCCGTGTACCAAAATTCTATTCGAACATATTGATAATTTTATAATATCACTTCCACTTTACCTCGTATTTATATCAAAGATTTCATTGTTAAAACAGAGTAGATCGTTTCAATATAATTTATGTTATAAATATTTTACAAAGGCGAACAACTTCAAAACTGAATTTTTTTACTTCGTACATAAGAAAATGTGTTGATTTATAAGTAAATGAATTTCCAGCGATGCGCCAGATATATTTTCGCAGATATTGCTAGTTTTATAATATCATATATTCTTTAACTCGTATTAATAACAAAGATTTCATTGTTGAAAAATGTATATCCTTTCACTGTGTTTTATATTTTAAATATTTTATAAAGTCGAACAACATCAAACCCGAATTTTTTTTACTTCCTACAAAAGAATATGTGCTGATTTTATAGGAAAATGCGCTGATTTATAAGTAAACGAATTCCCAGCCGTGCACCAGGTATATTTTCGAAGATATTGCTACTTTTATAATATCAGATCTACTTTTCCTCTTACTTTTCACAAAGGTTTCATTGTTGAAACAGAATAGATCGTTTCACTTTATTTAATGTTTTAAATATTTCACAATGGTGAACAACTTCAAAACCGAAATCCTTTTACTTCGTACATAAGAAAATGTGCTGATTTATAAGTAAACGAAATTCCAGCCGTGCACCAGAATTCTATTAGAAGATATTGATATTTTTATAATATCACATCCACTTTACCTCGTATTTATAACAAAGGTTTCATTGTTGAAAAATGTGTATCGTTTCACTGTGTTTTATATTTTAAATATTTTGCAAAGATGAACAACTTCAAAACCGATTTTTTTAAACTTCCTACATAAGAAAATGTGCTTATTTATAAGAAAACCAATTTCCAGCCGTGCACAAGAATTCTATTCGAAGACATTGATAATTTTGAAATATCACATCCACTTTACCTCGTATTTATAACAAAGGTTTCATTGTTGAAAAATGTATATCATTTCACTATGTTTTATATTTTAAATATTTTATAAAGTCGAACAACATCAAACCCAAATTTTTTTTTACTTCCTACATAAGAAAATGTGCTGCTTTATAAGAAAAAGGAATTTCCAGCTGTGCACCAGATATATTTTCGAAGATATTGCTACTTTTATAATATCAGATCTTCTTTACCTCGTATTTATAAGAAAGGTTTCATTTTTGGAACAGAGTAGATCGTTTCAATGTATTGTTTATTTTAAATATTTTACAAAGTCGAACAACTTCAAAAACGAATTTTTTTTACTTCTCTCATAAGAAAATGTGCTGATTTATAAGTAAGCGAATTTCTAGCCATGTACCAGAATTCTATTCGAACATATTGATAATTTTATAATATCACATCCACTTTACCTCGTATTTATAACAAAGATTTCATTGTTGAAAAATGTATATCGTTTCACTGTATTTTATATTTTAAATATTTTATAAAGTCCAACAACATCAAACCCGAATTTTTTTTACTTCCTACATAAGAAAATGTGCTGATTTATAAGTAAACGAATTTCCAGCCGTGCACCAGAATTCTATTCGAAGATATTGCTAATTTTATAATATTTGATCTTCTTTAGCTCGTATTAATAACAAAGGTTTCATTGTTGAAAAATGCATATTGTTTCACTGTATTTTATATTTTAAATATTTTCAAAAGCGAACAAATTAAAAACCGAATTTTTTTTACTTCCTACATAAGAAAATATGTTGATTTATAAGTAAACGAATTTCAAGCCGTGCACCAGAATTCTATTCGAAGATATTGCAAATTTTATAATATCACAACTCCTTTACCTCGTATTTATAACAAAGTTTTCATCATTGAAAAATGTGCATCGTTTCACTGTATTTTATATTTTTAATTTTTTATAAAGTCGAACAACATTAAAACCGATTTTTTTATACTTCCTACATAAGAAAATGTGCTTATTTATAAGAAAACCAATTTCCAGCCGTGCACAAGATATATTTTCGAAGATATTACTACTTTTATAATATCAGATCTTCTTTACCTAGTATTTATAAGAAAGGTTTCATTGTTGGAACAGAGTGGATTGTTTCACTGTATTGTTAATTTTAAATATTTTACAAAGGCGAACAACTTCAAAAAAGAATTTTTTTTACTTCCTACATAAGAAAATGTGCTTATTTATAAGAAAACCAATTTCCAGCCGTGCACAAGAATTCTATTCGAAGACATTTATAATTTTGAAATATCACATCCACTTTACCTCGTATTTATAACAAAGGTTTCATTGTTGAAAAATGTATATCATTTCACTGTGTTTTATATTTTAAATATTTTATAAAGTCGAAAAACATCAAACCCAAATTTTTTTTTACTTCCTACATAAGAAAATGTGCTGATTTATAAGAAAACGAATTTCCAGCCGTGCACCAGATATATTTTCGAAGATATTGCTACTTTTATAATATCAGATCTTCTTTACCTCGTATTTATAAGAAAGGTTTCATTGTTGGAACAGAGTAGATCGTTTCACTGTATTGTTTATTTTAAATATTTTACAAATTCTAACAACTTCAAAACCGATTTTTTTTATTTCCTACATAAGAAAATGCGCTGATTTATAGGTAAACGAATTTCCAGCCGTGACCCAGAATTCTATACGAAGACATTGATAATTTTGAAATATCACATCCACTTTACCTCGTATTTATAACAAAGGTTTCATTGTTGAAAAATGTATATCCTTTCACTGTGTTTTATATTTTAAATATTTTATAAAGTCGAACAACATCAAACCCGAATTTTTTTTACTTCCTACAAAAGAAAATGTGCTGATTTTATAGGAAAATGCGCTGATTTATAAGTAAACGAATTCCCAGCCGTGCACCAGGTATATTTTCGAAGATATTGCTACTTTTATAATATCAGATCTACTTTTCCTCTTACTTTTAACAAAGGTTTCATTGTTGAAACAGAATAGATCGTTTCACTTTATTTAATGTTTTAAATATTTCACAATGGTGAACAACTTCAAAACCGAAATCCTTTTACTTCGTACATAAGAAAATGTGCTGATTTATAAGTAAACGAAATTCCAGCCGTGCACCAGATATATTTTCGAAGATATTGCTACTTTTATAATATCAGATCTTCTTTACCTCGTATTTATAACAAAGGTTTCATTGTTGAAAAATGTGTATCGTTTAACTGTATTTTATATTTTAAATATTTTACAAAGGCGAACAACTTCAAAAAAGAATTTTTATAACTTCCTACATAAGAATATGTGCTTATTTATAAGTAAACGAAATTCCAGCCGTGCACCAGAATTCTATTAGAAGATATTGATATTTTTATAATATCACATCCACTTTACCTCGTATTTATAACAAAGGTTTCATTGTTGAAAAATGTGTATCGTTTCACTGTGTTTTATATTTTAAATATTTTGCAAAGATGAACAACTTCAAAACCGATTTTTTTAATCTTCCTACATAAGAAAATGTGCTTATTTATAAGAAAACCAATTTCCAGCCGTGCACAAAAATTCTATTCGAAGACATTGACAATTTTGAAATATCACATCCACTTTACCTCGTATTTATAACAAAGGTTTCATTGTTGAAAAATGGATATCATTTCCCTATGTTTTATATTTTAAATATTTTATAAAGTCGAACAACATCAAACCCAAATTTTTTTTTTACTTCCTACATAAGAAAATGTGCTGCTTTATAAGAAAACGAATTTCCAGCCGTGCACCAGATATATTTTCGAAGATATTGCTACTTTTATAATATCAGATCTTCTTTACCTCGTATTTATAAGAAAGGTTTCATTTTTGGAACAGAGTAGATCGTTTCACTGTATTGTTTATTTTAAATATTTTACAAAGTCGAACAACTTCAAAAACGAATTTTTTTTACTTCTCTCATAAGAAAATGTGCTGATTTATAAGTAAGCGAATTTCTAGCCATGTACCAGAATTCTATTCGAACATATTGATAATTTTATAATATCACATCCACTTTACCTCGTATTTATAACAAAGATTTCATTGTTGAAAAATGTGTCTCGTTTCACTGTATTTTATATTTTAAATATTTTACAAAGGCGAACAACTTGAAAAAAGATTTTTTTTTACTTCCTACATAAGAAAATGTGCTGATTTATTAGTAAACAAATTTCTAGCCGTGTAACAAAATTCTATTCGAACATATTGATAATTTTATAATATCACATCCACTTTACCTCGTATTTATAACAAAGGTTTCATTGTTGAAAAATGTATATCGTTTCACTGTATTTTATATTTTAAATATTTTATAAAGTCGAACAACATCAAACCCGAATTTTTTTTACTTCCTACATAAGAAAATGTGCTGATTTATAAGTAAACGAATTTCCAGCCGTGCACCAGAATTCTATTCGAAGATATTGCTAATTTTATAATATTTGATCTTCTTTAGCTCGTATTAATAACAAAGGTTTCATTGTTGAAAAATGCATATTGTTTCACTGTATTTTATATTTTAAATATTTTCAAAAGCGAACAAATTAAAAACCGAATTTATTTTACTTCCTACATAAGAAAATGTGTTGATTTATAAGTAAACGAATTTCAAGCCGTGCACCAGAATTCTATTCGAAGATATTGCAAATTTTATAATATCACAACTCCTTTACCTCGTATTTATAACAAAGTTTTCATTGTTGAAAAATGTGCATCGTTTCACTGTATTTTATATTTTTATTTTTTTATAAAGTCGAACAACATTAAAACCGATTTTTTTATACTTCCTACATAAGAAAATGTGCTTATTTATAAGAAAACCAATTACCAGCCGTGCACAAGATATATTTTCGAAGATATTGCTACTTTTATAATATCAGATCTTCTTTACCTCGTATTTATAAGAAAGGTTTCATTGTTGGAACAGAGTGGATTGTTTCACTGTATTGTTAATTTTAAATATTTTACAAAGGCGAACAACTTCAAAAAAGAATTTTTTTTACTTCCTACATAAGAAAATGTGCTTATTTATAAGAAAACCAATTTCCAGCCGTGCACAAGAATTCTATTCGAAGACATTGATAATTTTGAAATATCACATCCACTTTAGCTCGTATTTATAACAAAGGTTTCATTGTTGAAAAATGTATATCATTTCACTGTGTTTTATATTTTAAATATTTTATAAAGTCGAAAAACATCAAACCCAAATTTTTTTTTACTTCCTACATAAGAAAATGTGCTGATTTATAAGAAAACGAATTTCCAGCCGTGTACCAGATATATTTTCGAAGATATTGCTACTTTTATAATATCAGATCTTCTTTACCTCGTATTTATAAGAAAGGTTTCATTGTTGGAACAGAGTAGATCGTTTCACTGTATTGTTTATTTTAAATATTTTACAAATTCTAACAACTTCAAAACCGATTTTTTTTATTTCCTACATAAGAAAATGCGCTGATTTATAGGTAAACGAATTTCCAGCCGTGCACCAGAATTCTATTCCAAGATATTAATAGTTTTATAATATCACTTCCACTTTACCTCGTATTTATATCAAAGATTTCATTGTTAAAACAGAGTAGATCGTTTCAATATAATTTATGTTATAAATATTTTACAAAGGCGAACAACTTCAAAACTGAATTTTTTTACTTCGTACATAAGAAAATGTGTTGATTTATAAGTAAATGAATTTCCAGCGATGCGCCAGATATATTTTCGCAGATATTGCTAGATTTATAATATCATATATTCTTTAACTCGTATTAATAACAAAGATTTCATTGTTGAAAAATGTATATCCTTTCACTTAGTTTTAAAATTTAAATTTTTTATAAAGTCGAACAACTTTAAAACAGAATTCTTTTTACTTCGTACTTAAGTAAATCTGCTGATTTCTAAGAAAACCAATTTACAGCCTTGCACCAGAATTCTATTCGAAGATATTGCTAATTTTAAAATATCAGATATTCTTTACATCGTATTTATAACAAAAGTTTCATTGTTGAAACAGAGTAGATTATGTCACTGGATTGTTTGTTTTAAACATTTTACAAAGGCGAACAACTTCAAAACCGATTTTTTTTACTTCCTACATAAGAAAATATCATGATTTATAAGTAAACGAATTTCCATCCGTGCACCAGAATTCTATTGGAAGATATTGCAAATTTTATAATATCACATCTCCTTGAACTCTTACTTTTAACAAAGGTTTCATTGTTGAAACAGAATAGATATTTTCACTGTGTTTTATATTTTAAATATTTTATAAAGTCGAACAACATCAAACCCGAATTTTTTTTACTTCCTACATAAGAAAATGTGCTTATTTATAAGTAAACAAATTTCCAGCCGTGCACCAGAATTCTGTTCGAAGATATTGCAAATTTTATAATATCACATCCATTTTTCCCCGTGTTTATAACAAAGGATTCATTGTTGAAAAATGTGTATGGTTTCTCTGTGTTTCATATTTTATATATTTTACGATGGCGAACAACTTCAAAACCGAAATTTTTTTACTTCCTACATAAGAAAATGTGCTTATTTATAAGTAAACGAATTTTCAGCCGTGCACCAGAATTCTATTCGAAGACATTGCAAATTTTATAATATCACAACTCCTTTATCTCTCATTTTTAACAAAGGTTTCATTGTTGGAACAGAGTACATCGTTTCGCTGTGTTTTATATTTTATATATTTTACAATGGCGAACAACTTCAAAACCAATTTTTTTTTACTTTCTACATAAGAAAATGTGCTGATTTATAAGTAAACGAATTTCCAGCCGTGCACCAGAATTCCATTCGAAGATATTGCTAATTTTATAATATCAGATCTTCTTTACACATTATTTATAACAAAGGTTTCATTGTTGAAACAGACTAGATAGTTTCTCTGTATTTTATGTTTTAAATATTTTACAAAGGCGAATATCTTCAAAACCGAATTTTTTTTACTTCGTACATAAGAAAATGTCCTGATTTATAAGTAAACGTATTTCCAGCCGTGCACCAGAATTCTATTCGAAGATATTGCAAATTTTATAATATCTCGTATTTATAACAAAGGTTTCATTGTTAAAAAATGTGCATCGTTTCACTGTATTTTATATTTTTAATTTTTTATAAAGTCGAACAACTTTAAAACCGATTTTTTTTACTTCCTACATAAGAAAATGTGCTGATTTATAAGTAAACGAATTTCCAGCCGTGCACCACAATTCCATTCGAAGATATTGCTAATTTTATAATATCAGATCTTCTTTGCACAGTATTTATAACAAAGGTTTCATTGTTGAAACAGACTAGATAGTTTCCCTGTATTTTATATTTTAAATATTTTACAAAGGCGAACAAATTAAAAAAAGATTTTTTTTACTTCCTACATAAGAAAATGTGCTTATTTATAAGTAAACGAAATTCCAGCCGTGCACCAGAATTCTATTCGAAGATATTGATATTTTTATAATATCACATCCACTTTACCTCGTATTTATAACAAAGGTTTCATTGTTGAAAAATGTATATCGTTTCACTGTGTTTTATATTTTAAATATTTTGCAAAGGTGAACAACTTCAAAACCGATTTTTTTAATCTTCGTACATAAGAAAATGTGCTTATTTATAAGAAAACCAATTTCCAGCCGTGCACAAGAATTCTATTCGAAGACATTGATAATTTTGAAATATCACATCCACTTTACCTCGTATTTATAACAAAGGTTTCATTGTTGAAAAATGTATATCATTTCACTATGTTTTATATTTTAAATATTTTATAAAGTCGAACAACATCAAACCCAAATTTTTTTTTACTTCCTACATAAGAAAATGTGCTGATTTATAAGAAAACGAATTTCCAGCCGTGCACCAGATATATTTTCGAAGATATTGCTACTTTTATAATATCAGATCTTCTTTACCTCGTATTTATAAGAAAGGTTTCATTGTTGGAACAGAGTAGATCGTTTCACTGTATTGTTTATTTTAAATATTTTACAAAGTCGAACAACTTCAAAACCGAATTTTTTTTACTTCTCTCATAAGAAAATGTGCTGATTTATAAGTAAGCGAATTTCTAGCCGTGTACCAGAATTCTATTCGAATATATTAATAATTTTATAATATCACATCCACTTTACCTCGTATTTATAACAAAGATTTCATTGTTGAAAAATGTGTCTCGTTTCACTGTATTTTATATTTTAAATATTTTACAAAGGCGAACAACTTGAAAAAAGATTTTTTTTTTACTTCCTACATAAGAAAATGTGCTGATTTATTAGTAAACAAATTTCTAGCCGTGTACCAAAATTCTATTCGAACATATTGATAATTTTATAATATCACATCCACTTTACCTCGTATTTATAACAAAGGTTTCATTGTTGAAAAATGTATATCGTTTCACTGTATTTTATATTTTAAATATTTTATAAAGTCGAACAACATCAAACCCGAATTTGTTTTACTTCCTACATAAGAAAATGTGCTGATTTATAAGTAAACGAATTTCCAGCCGTGCACCAGAATTCTATTCGAAGATATTGCTAATTTTATAATATTTGATCTTCTTTAGCTCGTATTAATAACAAAGGTTTCATTGTTGAAAAATGCATATTGTTTCACTGTATTTTAAATTTTAAATATTTTCAAAAGCGAACAAATTAAAAACCGAATTTTGTTTACTTCCTACATAAGAAAATGTGTTGATTTATAAGTAAACGAATTTCAAGCCGTGCACCAGAATTCTATTCGAAGATATTGCAAATTTTATAATATCACAACTCTTTTACCTCGTATTTATAACAAAGTTTTCATTGTTGAAAAATGTGCATCGTTTCGCTGTATTTTATATTTCTAATTTTTTATAAAGTCGAACAAAATTAAAACCGATTTTTTTATGCTTCCTACATAAGAAATTGTGCTTATTTATAAGAAAACCAATTTCCAGCCGTGCACAAGATATATTTTCGAAGATATTGCTACTTTTATAATATCAGATCTTCTTTACCTCGTATTTATAAGAAAGGTTTCATTGTTGGAACAGAGTGGATTGTTTCACTGTATTGTTAATTTTAAATATTTTACAAAGGCGAACAACTTCAAAAAAGAATTTTTTTTACTTCCTACATAAGAAAATGTTCTTATTTATAAGTAAACGAATTTCCAGCCGTGCACCAGAATTCTATTCGAAGATATTGATATTTTTATAATATCACATCCACTTTACCTCGTATTTATAAAAAAGGTTTCATTGTTGAAAAATGTATATCGTTTCACTGTATTTTATATTTTAAATATTTTACAAAGGCGAACAACTTCAAAAAAGATTTTTTTTTACTTCCTACATAAGAAAATGTGCTTATTTATAAGAAAACCAATTTCCAGCCGTGCACAAGAATTCTATTCGAAGACATTGATAATTTTGAAATATCACATCCACTTTACCTCGTATTTATAACAAAGGTTTCATTGTTGAAAAATGTATATCATTTCACTGTGTTTTATATTTTAAATATTTTATAAAGTCGAACAACATCAAACCCAAATTTTTTTTACTTCCTACATAAGAAAATGTGCTGATTTATAAGAAAACGAATTTCCAGCCGTGCACCAGATATATTTTCGAAGATATTGCTACTTTTATAATATCAGATCTTCTTTACCTCGTATTTATAAGAAAGGTTTCATTGTTGGAACAGAGTAGATCGTTTCACTGTATTGTTTATTTTAAATATTTTACAAAGTCGAACATCTTCAAAACCGAATTTTTTTTACTTCTCTCATAAGAAAATGTGCTGATTTATAAGTAAGCGAATTTCTAGCCGTGTACCAGAATTCTATTCGAACATATTGATAATTTTATAACATCACATCCACTTTACCTCGTATTTATAACAAAGGTTTCATTGTTGAAAAATGTATATCGTTTCACTGTATTTTATATTTTAAATATTTTATAAAGTCGAACAACATCAAACCCGAATTTGTTTTACTTCCTACATAAGAAAATGTGCTGATTTATAAGTAAACGAATTTCCAGCCGTGCACCAGAATTCTATTCGAAGATATTGCTAATTTTATAATATTTGATCTTCTTTAGCTCGTATTAATAACAAAGGTTTCATTGTTGAAAAATGCATATTGTTTCACTGTATTTTAAATTTTAAATATTTTCAAAAGCGAACAAATTAAAAACCGAATTTTTTTTACTTCCTACATAAGAAAATGTGTTGATTTATAAGTAAACGAATTTCAAGCCGTGCACCAGAATTCTATTCGAAGATATTGCAAATTTTATAATATCACAACTCTTTTACCTCGTATTTATAACAAAGTTTTCATTGTTGAAAAATGTGCATCGTTTCGCTGTATTTTATATTTCTAATTTTTTATAAAGTCGAACAAAATTAAAACCGATTTTTTTATGCTTCCTACATAAGAAATTGTGCTTATTTATAAGAAAACCAATTTCCAGCCGTGCACAAGATATATTTTCGAAGATATTGCTACTTTTATAATATCAGATCTTCTTTACCTCGTATTTATAAGAAAGGTTTCATTGTTGGAACAGAGTGGATTGTTTCACTGTATTGTTAATTTTAAATATTTTACAAAGGCGAACAACTTCAAAAAAGAATTTTTTTTACTTCCTACATAAGAAAATGTTCTTATTTATAAGTAAACGAATTTCCAGCCGTGCACCAGAATTCTATTCGAAGATATTGATATTTTTATAATATCACATCCACTTTACCTCGTATTTATAAAAAAGGTTTCATTGTTGAAAAATGTATATCGTTTCACTGTATTTTATATTTTAAATATTTTACAAAGGCGAACAACTTCAAAAAAGATTTTTTTTTACTTCCTACATAAGAAAATGTGCTTATTTATAAGAAAACCAATTTCCAGCCTTGCACAAGAATTCTATTCGAAGACATTGATAATTTTGAAATATCACATCCACTTTACCTCGTATTTATAACAAAGGTTTCATTGTTGAAAAATGTATATCATTTCACTGTGTTTTATATTTTAAATATTTTATAAAGTCGAACAACATCAAACCCAAATTTTTTTTACTTCCTACATAAGAAAATGTGCTGATTTATAAGAAAACGAATTTCCAGCCGTGCACCAGATATATTTTCGAAGATATTGCTACTTTTATAATATCAGATCTTCTTTACCTCGTATTTATAAGAAAGGTTTCATTGTTGGAACAGAGTAGATCGTTTCACTGTATTGTTTATTTTAAATATTTTACAAAGTCGAACATCTTCAAAACCGAATTTTTTTTACTTCTCTCATAAGAAAATGTGCTGATTTATAAGTAAGCGAATTTCTAGCCGTGTACCAGAATTCTATTCGAACATATTGATAATTTTATAACATCACATCCACTTTACCTCGTATTTATAACAAAGATTTCATTGTTGAAAAATGTGTCTCGTTTCACTGTATTTTATATTTTAAATATTTTACAAAGGCGAACAACTTGAAAAAAGATTTTTTTTTTACTTCCTACATAAGAAAATGTGCTGATTTATTAGTAAACAAATTTCTAGCCGTGTACCAAAATTCTATTCGAACAAATTGATAATTTTATAATATCACATCCACTTTACCTCGTATTTATAACAAAGGTTTCATTGTTGAAAAATGTATATCGTTTCACTGTGTTTTATATTTTATATATTTTATAAAGTCGAACAACAGCAAACCCGAATTTTTTTTACTTCCTACATAAGAAAATGTGCTGATTTATAAGTAAACGAATTTCCAGCCGTGCACCAGAATTCTATTCGAAGATATTGCTAATTTTATAATATTTGATCTTCTTTAGCTCGTATTAATAACAAAGGTTTCATTGTTGAAAAATGCATATTGTTTCACTGTATTTTATATTTTTAATTTTTTATAAAGTCGAACAACATTAAAACCGATTTTTTTATACTTCCTACATAAGAAAATGTGCTTATTTATAAGAAAACCAATTTCCAGCCATGCACCAGATATATTTTCGAAGATATTGCTACTTTTATAATATCAGATCTTCTTTACCTCGTATTTATAAGAAAGGTTTCATTGTTGGAACAGAGTAGATCGTTTCACTGTATTTTTTTTTTTTAAATATTTTACAAAGTCGAACAACTTCAAAACCGATTTTTTTTTACTTCCCTCATAAGAAAATGTGCTGATTTATAAGAAAACGAATTTCCAGCCGTGCACCAGATATATTTTCGAAGATATTGCTACTTTTATAATATCAGATCTTCTTTACACCGTGTTTATAACAAAGGTTTCATTGTTGAAACAGAGTAGATAGTTTCTCTGTATTTTATGTTTTAAATATTTTACAAAGGCGAACAACTTAAAAGCCAATTTTTTTTACCTCGTACATAAGAAAATGTCCTCATTTATAAGTAAACGAATTTCCAGCCATGCACCAGAATTCTATTCGAAGATATTGCAAATTTTATAATATCAAATCCACTTTACCTCGTATTTATAATAAAGGTTTCATTGTTGAAAAATGCATATTGTTTCACTGTATTTTATATTTTAAATATTTTCAAAAGCGAACAACTTAAAAACCGAATTTTTTTTACTTCCTACATAAGAAAATGTGTTGATTTATAAGTAAACGAATTTCAAGCCGTCCACCAGAATTCTATTCGAAGATATTGCAAATTTTATAATATCACAACTCCTTTACCTCGTATTTATAACAAAGTTTTCATTGTTGAAAAATGTACATCGTTTCAATGTATTTTATATTTTTAATTTTTTATAAAGTCGAACAACATTAAAACCGATTTTTTTATACTTCCTACATAAGAAAATGTGCTTATTTATAAGAAAACCAATTTCCAGCCGTGCACAATATATATTTTCGAAGATATTGCTACTTTTATAATATCAGATCTTCTTTACCTCGTATTTATAAGAAAGGTTTCATTGTTGGAACAGAGTGGATTATTTCACTGTATTGTTAATTTTAAATATTTTACAAAGGCGAACAACTTCAAAACCGAATTTTTTTTACTTCCTACATAAGAAAATGTGCTTATTTATAAGTAAACGAATTTCCAGCCGTGCACCAGAATTCTATTCAAAGATATTGATATTTTTATAATATCACATCCACTTTACCTCGTATTTATAACAAAGGTTTCATTGTTGAAAAATGTGTATTGTTTCACTGTGTTTTATATTTTAAATATTTTGCAAAGGTGAACAACTTCTAAACCGATTTTTTTAATCTTCCTACATAAGAAAATGTGCTTATTTATAAGAAAACCAATTTCTAGTCGTGTACCAGAATTCTATTCGAACATATTGATAATTTTATAATATCACATCCACTTTACCTCGTATTTATAACAAAGGTTTCATTGTTGAAAAATGTGTATCGTTTCACTGTATTTTATATTTTAAATATTTTACAAAGGCGAGCAACTTCAAAAAAGAATTTTTTTTACTTCCTACATAAGAAAATGTGCTTATTTATAAGTAAACGAATTTCCAGCCGTGCACCAGAATTCTATTCGAAGATATTGATATTTTTATAATATCACATCCACTTTACCTCGTATTTATAACAAAGGTTTCATTGTTGAAAAATGTGTATCGTTTCACTGTATTTTATATTTTAAATATTTTACAAAGGCGAACAACTTCAAAAAAGAATTTTTTTTACTTCCTACATAAGAAAATGTGCTTATTTATAAAAAAACCAATTTCCAGCCATGCACAAGAATTCTATTCGAAGACATTGATAAATTTGAAATATCACATCCACTTTACCTCGAATTTATAACAAAGGTTTCATTGTTGAAAAATGTATATCGTTTCACTGTGTTTTATATTTTAAATATTTTATAAAGTCGAACAACATCAAACCCAAATTTTTTTTTACTTCCTACATAAGAAAATGTGCTGATTTATAAGAAAACGAATTTCCAGCCGTGCACCAGATATATTTTCGAAGATATTGCTACTTTTATAATATCAGATCTTCTTTACCTCGTATTTATAAGAAAGGTTTCATTGTTGGAACAGAGTAGATCGTTTCACTGTATTTTTTATTTTAAATATTTTACAAAGTCGAACAACTTCAAAACCGATTTTTTTTTACTTCCCTCATAAGAAAATGTGCTGATTTATAAGAAAACGAATTTCCAGCCGTGCACCAGATATATTTTCGAAGATATTGCTACTTTTATAATATCAGATCTTCTTTACACCGTGTTTATAACAAAGGTTTCATTGTTGAAACAGAGTAGATAGTTTCTCTGTATTTTATGTTTTAAATATTTTACAAAGGCGAACAACTTAAAAGCCAATTTTTTTTACCTCGTACATAAGAAAATGTCCGCATTTATAAGTAAACGAATTTCCAGCCGTGCACCAGAATTCTATTCGAAGATATTGCAAATTTTATAATATCAAATCCACTTTACCTCGTATTTATAATAAAGGTTTCATTGTTGAAAAATGTACATCGTTTCAATGTATTTTATATTTTTAATTTTTTATAAAGTCGAACAACATTAAAACCGATTTTTTTATACTTCCTACATAAGAAAATGTGCTTATTTATAAGAAAACCAATTTCCAGCCGTGCACAAGATATATTTTCGAAGATATTGCTACTTTTATAATATCAGATCTTCTTTACCTCGTATTTATAAGAAAGGTTTCATTGTTGGAACAGAGTGGATTGTTTCACTGTATTGTTAATTTTAAATATTTTACAAAGTCGAACAACTTCAAAACCGATTTTTTTTTACTTCTCTCATAAGAAAATGTGCTGATTTATAAGTATGCGAATTTCTAGCCGTGTACCAGAATTCTATTCGAACATATTGATAATTTTATAATATCACATCCACTTTACCTCGTATTTATAACAAAGGTTTCATTGTTGAAAAATGTACATCGTTTCACTGTGTTTTATATTATAAATATTTTATAAAGTCGAACAACATCAAACCCGAATTTTTTTTACTTCCTACATAAGAAAATGTGCTGATTTATATGTAAACGAATTTCCAGCCGTGCACCAGAAATCTATTCGAAGACATTGCAAATTTTATAACATCACAACTCCTTTATCTCTTATTTTTAACAAAGGTTTCATTGTTGGAACAGAGTACATCGTTTCACTGTATTTTATATTTTAAATATTTTACAAAGTCGAACAACTACAAAACCGAATTATTTTTATTTCCTACATAAGAAAATATACTTATTTACAAGTAAACGAATTTCCTGCCGTGCACCAGAATTCCATTCGAAGATATTGCTAATTTTATAATATCAGATCTTCGTTACACCGTATTTATAACAAAGGTTTCATTGTTGAAAAATGTATATCATTTCACTATGTTTTATATTTTAAATATTTTATAAAGTCGAACAACATCAAACCCAAATTTTTTTTTACTTCCTACATAAGAAAATGTGCTGATTTATAAGAAAACGAATTTCCAGCCGTGCACCAGATATATTTTCGAAGATATTGCTACTTTTATAATATCAGATCTTCTTTACCTCGTATTTATAAGAAAGGTTTCATTGTTGGAACAGAGTAGATCGTTTCACTGTATTGTTTATTTTAAATATTTTACAAAGTCGAACAACTTCAAAACCGAATTTTTTTTACTTCTCTCATAAGAAAATGTGCTGATTTATAAGTAAGCGAATTTCTAGCCGTGTACCAGAATTCTATTCGAATATATTAATAATTTTATAATATCACATCCACTTTACCTCGTATTTATAACAAAGATTTCATTGTTGAAAAATGTGTCTCGTTTCACTGTATTTTATATTTTAAATATTTTACAAAGGCGAACAACTTGAAAAAAGATTTTTTTTTTACTTCCTACATAAGAAAATGTGCTGATTTATTAGTAAACAAATTTCTAGCCGTGTACCAAAATTCTATTCGAACATATTGATAATTTTATAATATCACATCCACTTTACCTCGTATTTATAACAAAGGTTTCATTGTTGAAAAATGTATATCGTTTCACTGTATTTTATATTTTAAATATTTTATAAAGTCGAACAACATCAAACCCGAATTTGTTTTACTTCCTACATAAGAAAATGTGCTGATTTATAAGTAAACGAATTTCCAGCCGTGCACCAGAATTCTATTCGAAGATATTGCTAATTTTATAATATTTGATCTTCTTTAGCTCGTATTAATAACAAAGGTTTCATTGTTGAAAAATGCATATTGTTTCACTGTATTTTAAATTTTAAATATTTTCAAAAGCGAACAAATTAAAAACCGAATTTTTTTTACTTCCTACATAAGAAAATGTGTTGATTTATAAGTAAACGAATTTCAAGCCGTGCACCAGAATTCTATTCGAAGATATTGCAAATTTTATAATATCACAACTCTTTTACCTCGTATTTATAACAAAGTTTTCATTGTTGAAAAATGTGCATCGTTTCGCTGTATTTTATATTTCTAATTTTTTATAAAGTCGAACAAAATTAAAACCGATTTTTTTATGCTTCCTACATAAGAAATTGTGCTTATTTATAAGAAAACCAATTTCCAGCCGTGCACAAGATATATTTTCGAAGATATTGCTACTTTTATAATATCAGATCTTCTTTACCTCGTATTTATAAGAAAGGTTTCATTGTTGGAACAGAGTGGATTGTTTCACTGTATTGTTAATTTTAAATATTTTACAAAGGCGAACAACTTCAAAAAAGAATTTTTTTTACTTCCTACATAAGAAAATGTTCTTATTTATAAGTAAACGAATTTCCAGCCGTGCACCAGAATTCTATTCGAAGATATTGATATTTTTATAATATCACATCCACTTTACCTCGTATTTATAAAAAAGGTTTCATTGTTGAAAAATGTATATCGTTTCACTGTATTTTATATTTTAAATATTTTACAAAGGCGAACAACTTCAAAAAAGATTTTTTTTTACTTCCTACATAAGAAAATGTGCTTATTTATAAGAAAACCAATTTCCAGCCGTGCACAAGAATTCTATTCGAAGACATTGATAATTTTGAAATATCACATCCACTTTACCTCGTATTTATAACAAAGGTTTCATTGTTGAAAAATGTATATCATTTCACTGTGTTTTATATTTTAAATATTTTATAAAGTCGAACAACATCAAACCCAAATTTTTTTTACTTCCTACATAAGAAAATGTGCTGATTTATAAGAAAACGAATTTCCAGCCGTGCACCAGATATATTTTCGAAGATATTGCTACTTTTATAATATCAGATCTTCTTTACCTCGTATTTATAAGAAAGGTTTCATTGTTGGAACAGAGTAGATCGTTTCACTGTATTGTTTATTTTAAATATTTTACAAAGTCGAACATCTTCAAAACCGAATTTTTTTTACTTCTCTCATAAGAAAATGTGCTGATTTATAAGTAAGCGAATTTCTAGCCGTGTACCAGAATTCTATTCGAACATATTGATAATTTTATAACATCACATCCACTTTACCTCGTATTTATAACAAAAGTTTCATTGTTGAAAAATGTATATCGTTTCACTGTATTTTATATTTTAAATATTTTATAAAGTCGAACAACATCAAACCCGAATTTGTTTTACTTCCTACATAAGAAAATGTGCTGATTTATAAGTAAACGAATTTCCAGCCGTGCACCAGAATTCTATTCGAAGATATTGCTAATTTTATAATATTTGATCTTCTTTAGCTCGTATTAATAACAAAGGTTTCATTGTTGAAAAATGCATATTGTTTCACTGTATTTTAAATTTTAAATATTTTCAAAAGCGAACAAATTAAAAACCGAATTTTTTTTACTTCCTACATAAGAAAATGTGTTGATTTATAAGTAAACGAATTTCAAGCCGTGCACCAGAATTCTATTCGAAGATATTGCAAATTTTATAATATCACAACTCTTTTACCTCGTATTTATAACAAAGTTTTCATTGTTGAAAAATGTGCATCGTTTCGCTGTATTTTATATTTCTAATTTTTTATAAAGTCGAACAAAATTAAAACCGATTTTTTTATGCTTCCTACATAAGAAATTGTGCTTATTTATAAGAAAACCAATTTCCAGCCGTGCACAAGATATATTTTCGAAGATATTGCTACTTTTATAATATCAGATCTTCTTTACCTCGTATTTATAAGAAAGGTTTCATTGTTGGAACAGAGTGGATTGTTTCACTGTATTGTTAATTTTAAATATTTTACAAAGGCGAACAACTTCAAAAAAGAATTTTTTTTACTTCCTACATAAGAAAATGTTCTTATTTATAAGTAAACGAATTTCCAGCCGTGCACCAGAATTCTATTCGAAGATATTGATATTTTTATAATATCACATCCACTTTACCTCGTATTTATAAAAAAGGTTTCATTGTTGAAAAATGTATATCGTTTCACTGTATTTTATATTTTAAATATTTTACAAAGGCGAACAACTTCAAAAAAGATTTTTTTTTACTTCCTACATAAGAAAATGTGCTTATTTATAAGAAAACCAATTTCCAGCCGTGCACAAGAATTCTATTCGAAGACATTGATAATTTTGAAATATCACATCCACTTTACCTCGTATTTATAACAAAGGTTTCATTGTTGAAAAATGTATATCATTTCACTGTGTTTTATATTTTAAATATTTTATAAAGTCGAACAACATCAAACCCAAATTTTTTTTACTTCCTACATAAGAAAATGTGCTGATTTATAAGAAAACGAATTTCCAGCCGTGCACCAGATATATTTTCGAAGATATTGCTACTTTTATAATATCAGATCTTCTTTACCTCGTATTTATAAGAAAGGTTTCATTGTTGGAACAGAGTAGATCGTTTCACTGTATTGTTTATTTTAAATATTTTACAAAGTCGAACATCTTCAAAACCGAATTTTTTTTACTTCTCTCATAAGAAAATGTGCTGATTTATAAGTAAGCGAATTTCTAGCCGTGTACCAGAATTCTATTCGAACATATTGATAATTTTATAACATCACATCCACTTTACCTCGTATTTATAACAAAGATTTCATTGTTGAAAAATGTGTCTCGTTTCACTGTATTTTATATTTTAAATATTTTACAAAGGCGAACAACTTGAAAAAAGATTTTTTTTTTACTTCCTACATAAGAAAATGTGCTGATTTATTAGTAAACAAATTTCTAGCCGTGTACCAAAATTCTATTCGAACAAATTGATAATTTTATAATATCACATCCACTTTACCTCGTATTTATAACAAAGGTTTCATTGTTGAAAAATGTATATCGTTTCACTGTGTTTTATATTTTATATATTTTATAAAGTCGAACAACAGCAAACCCGAATTTTTTTTACTTCCTACATAAGAAAATGTGCTGATTTATAAGTAAACGAATTTCCAGCCGTGCACCAGAATTCTATTCGAAGATATTGCTAATTTTATAATATTTGATCTTCTTTAGCTCGTATTAATAACAAAGGTTTCATTGTTGAAAAATGCATATTGTTTCACTGTATTTTATATTTTTAATTTTTTATAAAGTCGAACAACATTAAAACCGATTTTTTTATACTTCCTACATAAGAAAATGTGCTTATTTATAAGAAAACCAATTTCCAGCCATGCACCAGATATATTTTCGAAGATATTGCTACTTTTATAATATCAGATCTTCTTTACCTCGTATTTATAAGAAAGGTTTCATTGTTGGAACAGAGTAGATCGTTTCACTGTATTTTTTTTTTTTAAATATTTTACAAAGTCGAACAACTTCAAAACCGATTTTTTTTTACTTCCCTCATAAGAAAATGTGCTGATTTATAAGAAAACGAATTTCCAGCCGTGCACCAGATATATTTTCGAAGATATTGCTACTTTTATAATATCAGATCTTCTTTACACCGTGTTTATAACAAAGGTTTCATTGTTGAAACAGAGTAGATAGTTTCTCTGTATTTTATGTTTTAAATATTTTACAAAGGCGAACAACTTAAAAGCCAATTTTTTTTACCTCGTACATAAGAAAATGTCCTCATTTATAAGTAAACGAATTTCCAGCCATGCACCAGAATTCTATTCGAAGATATTGCAAATTTTATAATATCAAATCCACTTTACCTCGTATTTATAATAAAGGTTTCATTGTTGAAAAATGCATATTGTTTCACTGTATTTTATATTTTAAATATTTTCAAAAGCGAACAACTTAAAAACCGATTTTTTTTTACTTCCTACATAAGAAAATGTGTTGATTTATAAGTAAACGAATTTCAAGCCGTCCACCAGAATTCTATTCGAAGATATTGCAAATTTTATAATATCACAACTCCTTTACCTCGTATTTATAACAAAGTTTTCATTGTTGAAAAATGTACATCGTTTCAATGTATTTTATATTTTTAATTTTTTATAAAGTCGAACAACATTAAAACCGATTTTTTTATACTTCCTACATAAGAAAATGTGCTTATTTATAAGAAAACCAATTTCCAGCCGTGCACAATATATATTTTCGAAGATATTGCTACTTTTATAATATCAGATCTTCTTTACCTCGTATTTATAAGAAAGGTTTCATTGTTGGAACAGAGTGGATTATTTCACTGTATTGTTAATTTTAAATATTTTACAAAGGCGAACAACTTCAAAACCGAATTTTTTTTACTTCCTACATAAGAAAATGTGCTTATTTATAAGTAAACGAATTTCCAGCCGTGCACCAGAATTCTATTCAAAGATATTGATATTTTTATAATATCACATCCACTTTACCTCGTATTTATAACAAAGGTTTCATTGTTGAAAAATGTGTATTGTTTCACTGTGTTTTATATTTTAAATATTTTGCAAAGGTGAACAACTTCTAAACCGATTTTTTTAATCTTCCTACATAAGAAAATGTGCTTATTTATAAGAAAACCAATTTCTAGTCGTGTACCAGAATTCTATTCGAACATATTGATAATTTTATAATATCACATCCACTTTACCTCGTATTTATAACAAAGGTTTCATTGTTGAAAAATGTGTATCGTTTCACTGTATTTTATATTTTAAATATTTTACAAAGGCGAGCAACTTCAAAAAAGAATTTTTTTTACTTCCTACATAAGAAAATGTGCTTATTTATAAGTAAACGAATTTCCAGCCGTGCACCAGAATTCTATTCGAAGATATTGATATTTTTATAATATCACATCCACTTTACCTCGTATTTATAACAAAGGTTTCATTGTTGAAAAATGTGTATCGTTTCACTGTATTTTATATTTTAAATATTTTACAAAGGCGAACAACTTCAAAAAAGAATTTTTTTTACTTCCTACATAAGAAAATGTGCTTATTTATAAAAAAACCAATTTCCAGCCATGCACAAGAATTCTATTCGAAGACATTGATAAATTTGAAATATCACATCCACTTTACCTCGAATTTATAACAAAGGTTTCATTGTTGAAAAATGTATATCGTTTCACTGTGTTTTATATTTTAAATATTTTATAAAGTCGAACAACATCAAACCCAAATTTTTTTTTACTTCCTACATAAGAAAATGTGCTGATTTATAAGAAAACGAATTTCCAGCCGTGCACCAGATATATTTTCGAAGATATTGCTACTTTTATAATATCAGATCTTCTTTACCTCGTATTTATAAGAAAGGTTTCATTGTTGGAACAGAGTAGATCGTTTCACTGTATTTTTTATTTTAAATATTTTACAAAGTCGAACAACTTCAAAACCGATTTTTTTTTACTTCCCTCATAAGAAAATGTGCTGATTTATAAGAAAACGAATTTCCAGCCGTGCACCAGATATATTTTCGAAGATATTGCTACTTTTATAATATCAGATCTTCTTTACACCGTGTTTATAACAAAGGTTTCATTGTTGAAACAGAGTAGATAGTTTCTCTGTATTTTATGTTTTAAATATTTTACAAAGGCGAACAACTTAAAAGCCAATTTTTTTTACCTCGTACATAAGAAAATGTCCTCATTTATAAGTAAACGAATTTCCAGCCGTGCACCAGAATTCTATTCGAAGATATTGCAAATTTTATAATATCAAATCCACTTTACCTCGTATTTATAATAAAGGTTTCATTGTTGAAAAATGTACATCGTTTCAATGTATTTTATATTTTTAATTTTTTATAAAGTCGAACAACATTCAAACCGATTTTTTTATACTTCCTACATAAGAAAATGTGCTTATTTATAAGAAAACCAATTTCCAGCCGTGCACAAGATATATTTTCGAAGATATTGCTACTTTTATAATATCAGATCTTCTTTACCTCGTATTTATAAGAAAGGTTTCATTGTTGGAACAGAGTGGATTGTTTCACTGTATTGTTAATTTTAAATATTTTACAAAGTCGAACAACTTCAAAACCGATTTTTTTTTACTTCTCTCATAAGAAAATGTGCTGATTTATAAGTATGCGAATTTCTAGCCGTGTACCAGAATTCTATTCGAACATATTGATAATTTTATAATATCACATCCACTTTACCTCGTATTTATAACAAAGGTTTCATTGTTGAAAAATGTACATCGTTTCACTGTGTTTTATATTATAAATATTTTATAAAGTCGAACAACATCAAACCCGAATTTTTTTTACTTCCTACATAAGAAAATGTGCTGATTTATATGTAAACGAATTTCCAGCCGTGCACCAGAAATCTATTCGAAGACATTGCAAATTTTATAACATCACAACTCCTTTATCTCTTATTTTTAACAAAGGTTTCATTGTTGGAACAGAGTACATCGTTTCACTGTATTTTATATTTTAAATATTTTACAAAGTCGAACAACTACAAAACCGAATTATTTTTATTTCCTACATAAGAAAATATACTTATTTACAAGTAAACGAATTTCCTGCCGTGCACCAGAATTCCATTCGAAGATATTGCTAATTTTATAATATCAGATCTTCGTTACACCGTATTTATAACAAAGGTTTCATTGTTGAAACTAACTAGATAGTTTCTCTGTATTTTATGTTTTAAATATTTTACAAAGGCGAACAAATTCAAAACCGAATTTTTTTTACTTCGTACATATGAAAATGTGCTGATTTATAAGTAAACGAATTTCCAGCCGTGCACCAGGTATATTTTCGAAGATATTGCTACTTTTATAATATCAGATCTTCTTTTCCTCTTACCTTTAACAAAGGTTTCATTGTTGAAACAGAATAGATCGTTTCACTTTATTTTATGTTTTAAATATTTCACAAAGGTGAACAACTTCAAAACCGAATTCCTTTTACTTCGTACATAAGAAAATGTGCTGATTTATAAGTAAACGAATTTCCAGCCGTGCACCAGATATATTTTCAAAGATATAGCTACTTTTATAATATCAGATCTTCTTTACCTCGTATTTATAATAAAGGATTCATTGTTGGAACAGAGTAGATCGTTTCACTGTATTGTTTATTTTAAATATTTTACAAAGTCGAACAACTTCAAAACCGATTTTTTTTTTACTTCCTACTTAAGAAAATGTATAAGTAAATGAATTTCTAGCCGTGTACCAGAATTCTCTTCGAACATATTGATAATTTTATAATATCACATCCACTTTACCTCGTATTTATAACAAAGGTTTCATTGTTGAAAAATGTATATCGTTTCGCTGTGTTTTATATTTTATATATTTTACAATGGCGAACAACTTCAAAACCGAAATTTTTTTACTTCCTACATAAGAAAATGTGCTTATTTATAAGTAAACGAATTTCCAGCCGTGCACCAGAATTCTATTCGAAGACATTGCAAATTTTATAATATCACAACTCCTTTATCTCTCATTTTTAACAAAGGTTTCATTGTTGGAACAGAGTACATCATTTCGCTTTTTTTTATATTTTAAATATTTCACAAAGGTGAACAACTTCAAAACCGAACTCCTTTTATTTCGTACATAAGAAATTGTGCTGATTTATAAGTAAACGAATTTCCAGCTGTGCACCAGATATATTTTCGAAGATATTGCTACTTTTATAATATCAGATCTTCTTTAACTCTTATTAATAACAAAAGTTTCATTGTTGAAAAATGCATATCGTTTCACTGTATTTTATATTTTAAATATTTTACAATGGCGAACAACTTCAAATCCGATTTTTTTTTACTTCCTACATAAGAAAATGTGCTGATTTATATGTAAACGAATTTTCAGCCGTGCACCAGAATTCTATTCGAAGACATTGCAAATTTTATAATATCACAACTCCTTTATCTCTAATTTTTAACAAAGGTTTCATCGTTGGAACAGAGTACATCGTTTCGCTGTGTTTTATATTTTATATATTTTACAATGGCGAACAACTTCAAAACCGAATTTTTTTTTAATTCCTACATAAGAAAATGTGCTGATTTATATGTAAACGAATTTCCAGCCGTGCACCAGAAATCTATTCGAAGACATTGCAAATTTTATAACATCACAACTCCTTTATCTCTTATTTTTAACAAAGGTTTCATTGTTGGAACAGAGTACATCGTTTCACTGTATTTTATATTTTAAATATTTTACAAAGTCGAACAACTACAAAACCGAATTATTTTTATTTCCTACATAAGAAAATATGCTTATTTACAAGTAAACGAATTTCCTGCCGTGCACCAGAATTCCATTCGAAGATATTGCTAATTTTATAATATCAGATCTTCGTTACACCGTATTTATAACAAAGGTTTCATTGTTGAAACTAACTAGATAGTTTCTCTGTATTTTATGTTTTAAATATTTTACAAAGGCGAACAAATTCAAAACCGAATTTTTTTTACTTCGTACATATGAAAATGTGCTGATTTATATGTAAACGAATTTCCAGCCGTGCACCAGGTATATTTTCGAAGATATTGCTACTTTTATAATATCAGATCTTCTTTTCCTCTTACTTTTAACAAAGGTTTCATTGTTGAAACAGAATAGATCGTTTCACTTTATTTTATGTTTTAAATATTTCACAAAGGTGAACAACTTCAAAACCGAATTCCTTTTACTTCGTACATAAGAAAATGTGCTGATTTATAAGTAAACGAATTTCCAGCCGTGCACCAGATATATTTTCGAAGATATTGCTACTTTTATAATATCAGATCTTCTTTACCTCGTATTTATAATAAAGGATTCATTGTTGGAACAGAGTAGATCGTTTCACTGTATTGTTTATTTTAAATATTTTACAAAGTCGAACAACTTCAAAACCGATTTTTTTTTTACTTCCTACTTAAGAAAATGTATAAGTAAATGAATTTCGAGCCGTGTATCAGAATTCTCTTCGAACATATTGATAATTTTATAATATCACATCCACTTTACCTCGTATTTATAACAAAGGTTTCATTGTTGAAAAATGTATATCGTTTCGCTGTGTTTTATATTTTATATATTTTACAATGGCGAACAACTTCAAAACCGAAATTTTTTTACTTCCTAAATAAGAAAATGTGCTTATTTATAAGTAAACGAATTTCCAGCCGTGCACCAGAATTCTATTCGAAGACATTGCAAATTTTATAATATCACAACTCCTTTATCTCTCATTTTTAACAAAGGTTTCATTGTTGGAACAGAGTACATCATTTCGTTTTTTTTTATATTTTAAATATTTCACAAAGGTGAACAACTTCAAAACCGAACTCCTTTTATTTCGTACATAAGAAATTGTGCTGATTTATAAGTAAACGAATTTCCAGCTGTGCACCAGATATATTTTCGAAGATATTGCTACTTTTATAATATCAGATCTTCTTTAACTCTTATTAATAACAAAAGTTTCATTGTTGAAAAATGCATATCGTTTCACTGTATTTTATATTTTAAATATTTTACACTGGCGAACAACTTCAAATCCGATTTTTTTTTACTTCCTACATAAGAAAATGTGCTGATTTATATGTAAACGAATTTTCAGCCGTGCACCAGAATTCTATTCGAAGACATTGCAAATTTTATAATATCACAACTCCTTTATCTCTAATTTTTAACAAAGGTTTCATCGTTGGAACAGAGTACATCGTTTCGCTGTGTTTTATATTTTATATATTTTACAATGGCGAACAACTTCAAAACCGAATTTTTTTTTAATTCCTACATAAGAAAATGTGCTGATTTATATCTAAACGAATTTCCAGCCGTGCACCAGAAATCTATTCGAAGACATTGCAAATTTTATAACATCACAACTCCTTTATCTCTTTTTTTTAACAAAGGTTTCATTGTTGGAACAGAGTACATCGTTTCACTGTATTTTATATTTTAAATATTTTACAAAGTCGAACAACTACAAAACCGAATTATTTTTATTTCCTACATAAGAAAATATGCTTATTTACAAGTAAACGAATTTCCTGCCGTGCACCAGAATTCCATTCGAAGATATTGCTAATTTTATAATATCAGATCTTCGTTACACCGTATTTATAACAAAGGTTTCATTGTTGAAACTAAGTAGATAGTTTCTCTGTATTTTATGTTTTAAATATTTTACAAAGGCGAACAAATTCAAAACCGAATTTTTTTTACTTCGTACATATGAAAATGTGCTGATTTATAAGTAAACGAATTTCCAGCCGTGCACCAGGTATATTTTCGAAGATATTGCTACTTTTATAATATCAGATCTTCTTTTCCTCTTACTTTTAACAAAGGTTTCATTGTTGAAACAGAATAGATTGTTTCACTTTATTTTATGTTTTAAATATTTCACAAAGGTGAACAACTTCAAAACCGAATTCCTTTTACTTCGTACATAAGAAAATGTGCTGATTTATAAGTAAACGAATTTCCAGCCGTGCACCAGATATATTTTCGAAGATATTGCTACTTTTATAATATCAGATCTTCTTTACCTCGTATTTATAAGAAAGGATTCATTGTTGGAACAGAGTAGATCGTTTCACTGTATTGTTTATTTTAAATATTTTACAAAGTCGAACAACTTCAAAACCGATTTTTTTTTACTTCCTACTTAAGAAAATGTATAAGTAAATGAATTTCTAGCCGTGTACCAGAATTCTCTTCGAACATATTGATAATTTTATAATATCACATCCACTTTACCTCGTATTTATAACAAAGGTTTCATTGTTGAAAAATGTATATCGTTTCACTGTGTTTTATATTTTAAATATTTTATAAAGTCGAACAACATCAAAACCGATTTTTTTTACTTCCTACATAAGAAAATGTGCTGATTTTTAAGTAAACGCATTTCCAGCCGTGCACCAGAATTCTATTCGAAGATATTGCGAATTTTATAATAACAGATCTTCTTTACATCGTATTTATAACAAAGGTTTCATTGTTGGAACAGAGTAGATCGTTTCACTGTATTTTATATTTTATATAGTTTACAAAGTCGAACAACTTCAAAACCGATTTTTTTTTACTTCCTACCTAAGAAAATGTATAAGTAAATGAATTTCTAGCCGTGTACCAGAATTCTCTTCGAACATATTGATAATTTTATAATATCACTTCCACTTTACCTCGTATTTATAACAAAGGTTTCATTGTTGAAAAATGCATATCGTTTCACTGTGTTTTATATTTTAAATATTTTATAAAGTCGAACAACATCAAAACCGATTTTTTTTTACTTCCTACATAGGAAAATATGATGATTTATAAGTAAACGAATTTCCAGCCGTGCACCAGAAATCTATTCGAGGATATTGCTAATTTTATATTATCTGATCTTCTTTAAATCGTATTAATAACAAAGGTTTCATTGTTGAAAAATGCATATCGTTTCACTGTATTTTATATGTTAAATATTTTCAAAAGCGAACAACTTAAAAACCGAATTTTTTTTACTTCCTACATAGGAAAATATGATGATTTATAAGTAAACGAATTTCCAGCCGCGCACCAGAATTCTATTCGAAGATATTGAAAATTTTATAATATCAAATCCACTTTACCTCGTATTTATAAGAAAGGTTTCATTGTTGAAAAATGTATATTTTTTCGCTGTGTTTTATTTTTTATATATTTTACAATGGCGAACAACTTCAAAACCGAATTTTTTTTACATCCTACATAAGAAAATGTGCTGATTTATAAGTAAACGTATTTCCAGCCGTGCACCAGAATTCTATTCAATGATATTGCAAATTTTGTAATATCACATCTCCTTGACCTCTTACTTTTAACAAAGGTTTCATTGTTGAAACAGAGTAGATCGTTTCACTGTATTTTATGTTTTAAATATTTCACAAAAATGAACAACTTCAAAACCGAATTTTTTTTTTACTTCGTACATAAGAAAATGTGCTTATTTATAAGTAAACGAATTTCCAGCCGTGCACCAGAATTCTATTCGAAGACATTGCAAATTTTATAATATCACAACTCCTTTATCTCTCATTTTTAACAAAGGTTTCATTGTTGGAACAGAGTACATCATTTCGCTTTTTTTTATATTTTAAATATTTCACAAAGTTGAACAACTTCAAAACCGAACTCCTTTTATTTCGTACATAAGAAATTGTGCTGATTTATAAGTAAACGAATTTCCAGCTGTGCACCAGATATATTTTCGAAGATATTGCTACTTTTATAATATCAGATCTTCTTTAACTCTTATTAATAACAAAAGTTTCATTGTTGAAAAATGCATATCGTTTCACTGTATTTTATATTTTAAATATTTTACAATGGCGAACAACTTCAAATCCGATTTTTTTTTACTTCCTACATAAGAAAATGTGCCGATTTATATGTAAACGAATTTTCAGCCGTGCACCAGAATTCTATTCGAAGACATTGCAAATTTTATAATATCACAACTCCTTTATCTCTAATTTTTAACAAAGGTTTCATCGTTGGAACAGAGTACATCGTTTCGCTGTGTTTTATATTTTATATATTTTACAATGGCGAACAACTTCAAAACCGAATTTTTTTTAAATTCCTACATAAGAAAATGTGCTGATTTATATGTAAACGAATTTCCAGCCGTGCACCAGAAATCTATTCGAAGACATTGCAAATTTTATAACATCACAACTCCTTTATCTCTTATTTTTAACAAAGGTTTCATTGTTGGAACAGAGTACATCGTTTCACTGTATTTTATATTTTAAATATTTTACAAAGTCGAACAACTACAAAACCGAATTATTTTTATTTCCTACATAAGAAAATATGCTTATTTACAAGTAAACGAATTTCCTGCCGTGCACCAGAATTCCATTCGAAGATATTGCTAATTTTATAATATCAGATCTTCGTTACACCGTATTTATAACAAAGGTTTCATTGTTGAAACTAACTAGATAGTTTCTCTGTATTTTATGTTTTAAATATTTTACAAAGGCGAACATATTCAAAACCGAATTTTTTTTACTTCGTACATATGAAAATGTGCTGATTTATAAGTAAACGAATTTCCAGCCGTGCACCAGGTATATTTTCGAAGATATTGCTACTTTTATAATATCAGATCTTCTTTTCCTCTTACTTTTAACAAAGGTTTCATTGTTGAAACAGAATAGATCGTTTCACTTTATTTTATGTTTTAAATATTTCACAAAGGTGAACAACTTCAAAACCGAATTCCTTTTACTTCGTACATAAGAAAATGTGCTGATTTATAAGTAAACGAATTTCCAGCCGTGCACCAGATATATTTTCGAAGATATTGCTACTTTTATAATATCAGATCTTCTTTACCTCGTATTTATAATAAAGGATTCATTGTTGGAACAGAGTAGATCGTTTCACTGTATTGTTTATTTTAAATATTTTACAAAGTCGAACAACTTCAAAACCGATTTTTTTTTACTTCCTACTTAAGAAAATGTATAAGTAAATGAATTTCTAGCCGTGTACCAGAATTCTCTTCGAACATATTGATAATTTTATAATATCACATCCACTTTACCTCGTATTTATAACAAAGGTTTCATTGTTGAAAAATGTATATCGTTTCGCTGTGTTTTATATTTTATATATTTTACAATGGCGAACAACTTCAAAACCGAATTTTTTTTACTTCCTACATAAGAAAATGTGCTTATTTATAAGTAAACGAATTTCCAGCCGTGCACCAGAATTCTATTCGAAGACATTGCAAATTTTATAATATCACAACTCCTTTATCTCTCATTTTTAACAAAGGTTTCATTGTTGGAACAGAGTACATCATTTCGCTTTTTTTTATATTTTAAATATTTCACAAAGGTGAACAACTTCAAAACCGAACTCCTTTTATTTCGTACATAAGAAATTGTGCTGATTTATAAGTAAACGAATTTCCAGCTGTGCACCAGATATATTTTCGAAGATATTGCTACTTTTATAATATCAGATCTTCTTTAACTCTTATTAATAACAAAAGTTTCATTGTTGAAAAATGCATATCGTTTCACTGTATTTTATATTTTAAATATTTTACAATGGCGAACAACTTCAAATCCGATTTTTTTTTACTTCCTACATAAGAAAATGTGCCGATTTATATGTAAACGAATTTTCAGCCGTGCACCAGAATTCTATTCGAAGACATTGCAAATTTTATAATATCACAACTCCTTTATCTCTAATTTTTAACAAAGGTTTCATCGTTGGAACAGAGTACATCGTTTCGCTGTGTTTTATATTTTATATATTTTACAATGGCGAACAACTTCAAAACCGAATTTTTTTTTAATTCCTACATAAGAAAATGTGCTGATTTATATGTAAACGAATTTCCAGCCGTGCACCAGAAATCTATTCGAAGACATTGCAAATTTTATAACATCACAACTCCTTTATCTCTTATTTTTAACAAAGGTTTCATTGTTGGAACAGAGTACATCGTTTCACTGTATTTTATATTTTAAATATTTTACAAAGTCGAACAACTACAAAACCGAATTATTTTTATTTCCTACATAAGAAAATATGCTTATTTACAAGTAAACGAATTTCCTGCCGTGCACCAGAATTCCATTCGAAGATATTGCTAATTTTATAATATCAGATCTTCGTTACACCGTATTTATAACAAAGGTTTCATTGTTGAAACTAACTAGATAGTTTCTCTGTATTTTATGTTTTAAATATTTTACAAAGGCGAACAAATTCAAAACCGAATTTTTTTTACTTCGTACATATGAAAATGTGCTGATTTATAAGTAAACGAATTTCCAGCCGTGCACCAGGTATATTTTCGAAGATATTGCTACTTTTATAATATCAGATCTTCTTTTCCTCTTACTTTTAACAAAGGTTTCATTGTTGAAACAGAATAGATTGTTTCACTTTATTTTATGTTTTAAATATTTCACAAAGGTGAACAACTTCAAAACCGAATTCCTTTTACTTCGTACATAAGAAAATGTGCTGATTTATAAGTAAACGAATTTCCAGCCGTGCACCAGATATATTTTCGAAGATATTGCTACTTTTATAATATCAGATCTTCTTTACCTCGTATTTATAAGAAAGGATTCATTGTTGGAACAGAGTAGATCGTTTCACTGTATTGTTTATTTTAAATATTTTACAAAGTCGAACAACTTCAAAACCGATTTTTTTTTACTTCCTACTTAAGAAAATGTATAAGTAAATGAATTTCTAGCCGTGTACCAGAATTCTCTTCGAACATATTGATAATTTTATAATATCACATCCACTTTACCTCGTATTTATAACAAAGGTTTCATTGTTGAAAAATGTATATCGTTTCACTGTGTTTTATATTTTAAATATTTTATAAAGTCGAACAACATCAAAACCGATTTTTTTTACTTCCTACCTAAGAAAATGTATAAGTAAATGAATTTCTAGCCGTGTACCAGAATTCTCTTCGAACATATTGATAATTTTATAATATCACTTCCACTTTACCTCGTATTTATAACAAAGGTTTCATTGTTGAAAAATGCATATCGTTTCACTGTGTTTTATATTTTAAATATTTTATAAAGTCGAACAACATCAAAACCGATTTTTTTTTACTTCCTACATAGGAAAATATGATGATTTATAAGTAAACGAATTTCCAGCCGTGCACCAGAAATCTATTCGAGGATATTGCTAATTTTATATTATCTGATCTTCTTTAAATCGTATTAATAACAAAGGTTTCATTGTTGAAAAATGCATATCGTTTCACTGTATTTTATATGTTAAATATTTTCAAAAGCGAACAACTTAAAAACCGAATTTTTTTTACTTCCTACATAGGAAAATATGATGATTTATAAGTAAACGAATTTCCAGCCGCGCACCAGAATTCTATTCGAAGATATTGAAAATTTTATAATATCAAATCCACTTTACCTCGTATTTATAAGAAAGGTTTCATTGTTGAAAAATGTATATTTTTTCGCTGTGTTTTATTTTTTATATATTTTACAATGGCGAACAACTTCAAAACCGAATTTTTTTTACATCCTACATAAGAAAATGTGCTGATTTATAAGTAAACGTATTTCCAGCCGTGCACCAGAATTCTATTCAATGATATTGCAAATTTTGTAATATCACATCTCCTTGACCTCTTACTTTTAACAAAGGTTTCATTGTTGAAACAGAGTAGATCGTTTCACTGTATTTTATGTTTTAAATATTTCACAAAAATGAACAACTTCAAAACCGAATTTTTTTTTTACTTCGTACATAAGAAAATGTGCTTATTTATAAGTAAACGAATTTCCAGCCGTGCACCAGAATTCTATTCGAAGACATTGCAAATTTTATAATATCACAACTCCTTTATCTCTCATTTTTAACAAAGGTTTCATTGTTGGAACAGAGTACATCATTTCGCTTTTTTTTATATTTTAAATATTTCACAAAGTTGAACAACTTCAAAACCGAACTCCTTTTATTTCGTACATAAGAAATTGTGCTGATTTATAAGTAAACGAATTTCCAGCTGTGCACCAGATATATTTTCGAAGATATTGCTACTTTTATAATATCAGATCTTCTTTAACTCTTATTAATAACAAAAGTTTCATTGTTGAAAAATGCATATCGTTTCACTGTATTTTATATTTTAAATATTTTACAATGGCGAACAACTTCAAATCCGATTTTTTTTTACTTCCTACATAAGAAAATGTGCCGATTTATATGTAAACGAATTTTCAGCCGTGCACCAGAATTCTATTCGAAGACATTGCAAATTTTATAATATCACAACTCCTTTATCTCTAATTTTTAACAAAGGTTTCATCGTTGGAACAGAGTACATCGTTTCGCTGTGTTTTATATTTTATATATTTTACAATGGCGAACAACTTCAAAACCGAATTTTTTTTAAATTCCTACATAAGAAAATGTGCTGATTTATATGTAAACGAATTTCCAGCCGTGCACCAGAAATCTATTCGAAGACATTGCAAATTTTATAACATCACAACTCCTTTATCTCTTATTTTTAACAAAGGTTTCATTGTTGGAACAGAGTACATCGTTTCACTGTATTTTATATTTTAAATATTTTACAAAGTCGAACAACTACAAAACCGAATTATTTTTATTTCCTACATAAGAAAATATGCTTATTTACAAGTAAACGAATTTCCTGCCGTGCACCAGAATTCCATTCGAAGATATTGCTAATTTTATAATATCAGATCTTCGTTACACCGTATTTATAACAAAGGTTTCATTGTTGAAACTAACTAGATAGTTTCTCTGTATTTTATGTTTTAAATATTTTACAAAGGCGAACATATTCAAAACCGAATTTTTTTTACTTCGTACATATGAAAATGTGCTGATTTATAAGTAAACGAATTTCCAGCCGTGCACCAGGTATATTTTCGAAGATATTGCTACTTTTATAATATCAGATCTTCTTTTCCTCTTACTTTTAACAAAGGTTTCATTGTTGAAACAGAATAGATCGTTTCACTTTATTTTATGTTTTAAATATTTCACAAAGGTGAACAACTTCAAAACCGAATTCCTTTTACTTCGTACATAAGAAAATGTGCTGATTTATAAGTAAACGAATTTCCAGCCGTGCACCAGATATATTTTCGAAGATATTGCTACTTTTATAATATCAGATCTTCTTTACCTCGTATTTATAATAAAGGATTCATTGTTGGAACAGAGTAGATCGTTTCACTGTATTGTTTATTTTAAATATTTTACAAAGTCGAACAACTTCAAAACCGATTTTTTTTTACTTCCTACTTAAGAAAATGTATAAGTAAATGAATTTCTAGCCGTGTACCAGAATTCTCTTCGAACATATTGATAATTTTATAATATCACATCCACTTTACCTCGTATTTATAACAAAGGTTTCATTGTTGAAAAATGTATATCGTTTCGCTGTGTTTTATATTTTATATATTTTACAATGGCGAACAACTTCAAAACCGAATTTTTTTTACTTCCTACATAAGAAAATGTGCTTATTTATAAGTAAACGAATTTCCAGCCGTGCACCAGAATTCTATTCGAAGACATTGCAAATTTTATAATATCACAACTCCTTTATCTCTCATTTTTAACAAAGGTTTCCTTGTTGGAACAGAGTACATCATTTCGCTTTTTTTTATATTTTAAATATTTCACAAAGGTGAACAACTTCAAAACCGAACTCCTTTTATTTCGTACATAAGAAATTGTGCTGATTTATAAGTAAACGAATTTCCAGCTGTGCACCAGATATATTTTCGAAGATATTGCTACTTTTATAATATCAGATCTTCTTTAACTCTTATTAATAACAAAAGTTTCATTGTTGAAAAATGCATATCGTTTCACTGTATTTTATATTTTAAATATTTTACAATGGCGAACAACTTCAAATCCGATTTTTTTTTACTTCCTACATAAGAAAATGTGCCGATTTATATGTAAACGAATTTTCAGCCGTGCACCAGAATTCTATTCGAAGACATTGCAAATTTTATAATATCACAACTCCTTTATCTCTAATTTTTAACAAAGGTTTCATCGTTGGAACAGAGTACATCGTTTCGCTGTGTTTTATATTTTATATATTTTACAATGGCGAACAACTTCAAAACCGAATTTTTTTTTAATTCCTACATAAGAAAATGTGCTGATTTATATGTAAACGAATTTCCAGCCGTGCACCAGAAATCTATTCGAAGACATTGCAAATTTTATAACATCACAACTCCTTTATCTCTTATTTTTAACAAAGGTTTCATTGTTGGAACAGAGTACATCGTTTCACTGTATTTTATATTTTAAATATTTTACAAAGTCGAACAACTACAAAACCGAATTATTTTTATTTCCTACATAAGAAAATATGCTTATTTACAAGTAAACGAATTTCCTGCCGTGCACCAGAATTCCATTCGAAGATATTGCTAATTTTATAATATCAGATCTTCGTTACACCGTATTTATAACAAAGGTTTCATTGTTGAAACTAACTAGATAGTTTCTCTGTATTTTATGTTTTAAATATTTTACAAAGGCGAACAAATTCAAAACCGAATTTTTTTTACTTCGTACATATGAAAATGTGCTGATTTATAAGTAAACGAATTTCCAGCCGTGCACCAGGTATATTTTCGAAGATATTGCTACTTTTATAATATCAGATCTTCTTTTCCTCTTACTTTTAACAAAGGTTTCATTGTTGAAACAGAATAGATTGTTTCACTTTATTTTATGTTTTAAATATTTCACAAAGGTGAACAACTTCAAAACCGAATTCCTTTTACTTCGTACATAAGAAAATGTGCTGATTTATAAGTAAACGAATTTCCAGCCGTGCACCAGATATATTTTCGAAGATATTGCTACTTTTATAATATCAGATCTTCTTTACCTCGTATTTATAAGAAAGGATTCATTGTTGGAACAGAGTAGATCGTTTCACTGTATTGTTTATTTTAAATATTTTACAAAGTCGAACAACTTCAAAACCGATTTTTTTTTACTTCCTACTTAAGAAAATGTATAAGTAAATGAATTTCTAGCCGTGTACCAGAATTCTCTTCGAACATATTGATAATTTTATAATATCACATCCACTTTACCTCGTATTTATAACAAAGGTTTCATTGTTGAAAAATGTATATCGTTTCACTGTGTTTTATATTTTAATTATTTTATAAAGTCGAACAACATCAAAACCGATTTTTTTTACTTCCTACATAAGAAAATGTGCTGATTTTTAAGTAAACGCATTTCCAGCCGTGCACCAGAATTCTATTCGAAGATATTGCGAATTTTATAATAACAGATCTTCTTTACATCGTATTTATAACAAAGGTTTCATTGTTGGAACAGAGTAGATCGTTTCACTGTATTTTATATTTTATATAGTTTACAAAGTCGAACAACTTCAAAACCGATTTTTTTTTACTTCCTACTTAAGAAAATGTATAAGTAAATGAATTTCTAGCCGTGTACCAGAATTCTCTTCGAACATATTGATAATTTTATAATATCACTTCCACTTTACCTCGTATTTATAACAAAGGTTTCATTGTTGAAAAATGCATATCGTTTCACTGTGTTTTATATTTTAAATATTTTATAAAGTCGAACAACATCAAAACCGATTTTTTTTTACTTCCTACATAGGAAAATATGATGATTTATAAGTAAACGAATTTCCAGCCGTGCACCAGAAATCTATTCGAGGATATTGCTAATTTTATATTATCTGATCTTCTTTAAATCGTATTAATAACAAAGGTTTCATTGTTGAAAAATGCATATCGTTTCACTGTATTTTATATGTTAAATATTTTCAAAAGCGAACAACTTCAAAACCGAATTTTTTTTACATCCTACATAAGAAAATGTGCTGATTTATAAGTAAACGTATTTCCAGCCGTGCACCAGAATTCTATTCAATGATATTGCAAATTTTGTAATATCACATCTCCTTGACCTCTTACTTTTAACAAAGGTTTCATTGTTGAAACAGAGTAGATCGTTTCACTGTATTTTATGTTTTAAATATTTCACAAAGATGAACAACTTCAAAACCGAATTTTTTTTTTACTTCGTACATAAGAAAATGTGCTTATTTATAAGTAAACGAATTTCCAGCCGTGCACCAGAATTCTATTCGAAGACATTGCAAATTTTATAATATCACAACTCCTTTATCTCTCATTTTTAACAAAGGTTTCATTGTTGGAACAGAGTACATCATTTCGCTTTTTTTTATATTTAAATATTTCACAAAGGTGAACAACTTCAAAACCGAACTCCTTTTATTTCGTACATAAGAAATTGTGCTGATTTATAAGTAAACGAATTTCAAGCTGTGCACCAGATATATTTTCGAAGATATTGCTACTTTTATAATATCAGATCTTCTTTAACTCTTATTAATAACAAAAGTTTCATTGTTGAAAAATGCATATCGTTTCACTGTATTTTATATTTTAAATATTTTACAATGGCGAACAACTTCAAATCCGATTTTTTTTTACTTCCTACATAAGAAAATGTGCTGATTTATATGTAAACGAATTTTCAGCCGTGCACCAGAATTCTATTCGAAGACATTGCAAATTTTATAATATCACAACTCCTTTATCTCTTATTTTTAACAAAGGTTTCATTGTTGGAACAGAGTACATCGTTTCACTGTATTTTATATTTTAAATATTTTACAAAGTCGAACAACTACAAAACCGAATTATTTTTATTTCCTACATAAGAAAATATGCTTATTTACAAGTAAACGAATTTCCTGCCGTGCACCAGAATTCCATTCGAAGACATTGCAAATTTTATAACATCACAACTCCTTTATCTCTTATTTTTAACAAAGGTTTCATTGTTGGAACAGAGTACATCGTTTCACTGTATTTTATATTTTAAATATTTTACAAAGTCGAACAACTACAAAACCGAATTATTTTTATTTCCTACATAAGAAAATATGCTTATTTACAAGTAAACGAATTTCCTGCCGTGCACCAGAATTCCATTCGAAGATATTGCTAATTTTATAATATCAGATCTTCGTTACACCGTATTTATAACAAAGGTTTCATTGTTGAAACTAACTAGATAGTTTCTCTGTATTTTATGTTTTAAATATTTTACAAAGGCGAACAAATTCAAAACCGAATTTTTTTTACTTCGTACATATGAAAATGTGCTGATTTATAAGTAAACGAATTTCCAGCCGTGCACCAGGTATATTTTCGAAGATATTGCTACTTTTATAATATCAGATCTTCTTTTCCTCTTACTTTTAACAAAGGTTTCATTGTTGAAACAGAATAGATTGTTTCACTTTATTTTATGTTTTAAATATTTCACAAAGGTGAACAACTTCAAAACCGAATTCCTTTTACTTCGTACATAAGAAAATGTGCTGATTTATAAGTAAACGAATTTCCAGCCGTGCACCAGATATATTTTCGAAGATATTGCTACTTTTATAATATCAGATCTTCTTTACCTCGTATTTATAAGAAAGGATTCATTGTTGGAACAGAGTAGATCGTTTCACTGTATTGTTTATTTTAAATATTTTACAAAGTCGAACAACTTCAAAACCGATTTTTTTTTACTTCCTACTTAAGAAAATGTATAAGTAAATGAATTTCTAGCCGTGTACCAGAATTCTCTTCGAACATATTGATAATTTTATAATATCACATCCACTTTACCTCGTATTTATAACAAAGGTTTCATTGTTGAAAAATGTATATCGTTTCACTGTGTTTTATATTTTAAATATTTTATAAAGTCGAACAACATCAAAACCGATTTTTTTTACTTCCTACATAAGAAAATGTGCTGATTTTTAAGTAAACGCATTTCCAGCCGTGCACCAGAATTCTATTCGAAGATATTGCGAATTTTATAATAACAGATCTTCTTTACATCGTATTTATAACAAAGGTTTCATTGTTGGAACAGAGTAGATCGTTTCACTGTATTTTATATTTTATATAGTTTACAAAGTCGAACAACTTCAAAACCGATTTTTTTTTACTTCCTACTTAAGAAAATGTATAAGTAAATGAATTTCTAGCCGTGTACCAGAATTCTCTTCGAACATATTGATAATTTTATAATATCACTTCCACTTTACCTCGTATTTATAACAAAGGTTTCATTGTTGAAAAATGCATATCGTTTCACTGTGTTTTATATTTTAAATATTTTATAAAGTCGAACAACATCAAAACCGATTTTTTTTTACTTCCTACATAGGAAAATATGATGATTTATAAGTAAACGAATTTCCAGCCGTGCACCAGAAATCTATTCGAGGATATTGCTAATTTTATATTATCTGATCTTCTTTAAATCGTATTAATAACAAAGGTTTCATTGTTGAAAAATGCATATCGTTTCACTGTATTTTATATGTTAAATATTTTCAAAAGCGAACAACTTCAAAACCGAATTTTTTTTACATCCTACATAAGAAAATGTGCTGATTTATAAGTAAACGTATTTCCAGCCGTGCACCAGAATTCTATTCAATGATATTGCAAATTTTGTAATATCACATCTCCTTGACCTCTTACTTTTAACAAAGGTTTCATTGTTGAAACAGAGTAGATCGTTTCACTGTATTTTATGTTTTAAATATTTCACAAAGATGAACAACTTCAAAACCGAATTTTTTTTTTACTTCGTACATAAGAAAATGTGCTTATTTATAAGTAAACGAATTTCCAGCCGTGCACCAGAATTCTATTCGAAGACATTGCAAATTTTATAATATCACAACTCCTTTATCTCTCATTTTTAACAAAGGTTTCATTGTTGGAACAGAGTACATCATTTCGCTTTTTTTTATATTTAAATATTTCACAAAGGTGAACAACTTCAAAACCGAACTCCTTTTATTTCGTACATAAGAAATTGTGCTGATTTATAAGTAAACGAATTTCAAGCTGTGCACCAGATATATTTTCGAAGATATTGCTACTTTTATAATATCAGATCTTCTTTAACTCTTATTAATAACAAAAGTTTCATTGTTGAAAAATGCATATCGTTTCACTGTATTTTATATTTTAAATATTTTACAATGGCGAACAACTTCAAATCCGATTTTTTTTTACTTCCTACATAAGAAAATGTGCTGATTTATATGTAAACGAATTTTCAGCCGTGCACCAGAATTCTATTCGAAGACATTGCAAATTTTATAATATCACAACTCCTTTATCTCTTATTTTTAACAAAGGTTTCATTGTTGGAACAGAGTACATCTTTTCACTGTATTTTATATTTTAAATATTTTACAAAGTCGAACAACTACAAAACCGAATTATTTTTATTTCCTACATAAGAAAATATGCTTATTTACAAGTAAACGAATTTCCTGCCGTGCACCAGAATTCCATTCGAAGATATTGCTAATTTTATAATATCAGATCTTCGTTACACCGTATTTATAACAAAGGTTTCATTGTTGAAACTAACTAGATAGTTTCTCTGTATTTTATGTTTTAAATATTTTACAAAGGCGAACAAATTCAAAACCGAATTTTTTTTACTTCGTACATATGAAAATGTGCTGATTTATAAGTAAACGAATTTCCAGCCGTGCACCAGGTATATTTTCGAAGATATTGCTACTTTTATAATATCAGATCTTCTTTTCCTCTTACTTTTAACAAAGGTTTCATTGTTGAAACAGAATAGATCGTTTCACTTTATTTTATGTTTTAAATATTTCACAAAGGTGAACAACTTCAAAACCGAATTCCTTTTACTTCGTACATAAGAAAATGTGCTGATTTATAAGTAAACGAATTTCCAGCCGTGCACCAGATATATTTTCGAAGATATTTCTACTTTTAAAATATCAGATCTTCTTTACCTCGTATTTATAATAAAGGATTCATTGTTGGAACAGAGTAGATCGTTTCACTGTATTGTTTATTTTAAATATTTTACAAAGTCGAACAACTTCAAAACCGATTTTTTTTTACTTCCTACTTAAGAAAATGTATAAGTAAATGAATTTCTAGCCGTGTACCAGAATTCTCTTCGAACATATTGATAATTTTATAATATCACATCCACTTTACCTCGTATTTATAACAAAGGTTTCATTGTTGAAAAATGTATATCGTTTCGCTGTGTTTTATATTTTATATATTTTACAATGGCGAACAACTTCAAAACCGAATTTTTTTTACTTCCTACATAAGAAAATGTGCTTATTTATAAGTAAACGAATTTCCAGCCGTGCACCAGAATTCTATTCGAAGACATTGCAAATTTTATAATATCACAACTCCTTTATCTCTCATTTTTAACAAAGGTTTCGTTGTTGGAACAGAGTACATCATTTCGCTTTTTTTTATATTTTAAATATTTCACAAAGGTGAACAACTTCAAAACCGAACTCCTTTTATTTCGTACATAAGAAATTGTGCTGATTTATAAGTAAACGAATTTCCAGCTGTGCACCAGATATATTTTCGAAGATATTGCTACTTTTATAATATCAGATCTTCTTTAACTCTTATTAATAACAAAAGTTTCATTGTTGAAAAATGCATATCGTTTCACTGTATTTTATATTTTAAATATTTTACAATGGCGAACAACTTCAAATCCGATTTTTTTTTACTTCCTACATAAGAAAATGTGCCGATTTATATGTAAACGAATTTTCAGCCGTGCACCAGAATTCTATTCGAAGACATTTCAAATTTTATAATATCACAACTCCTTTATCTCTAATTTTTAACAAAGGTTTCATCGTTGGAACAGAGTACATCGTTTCGCTGTGTTTTATATTTTATATATTTTACAATGGCGAACAACTTCAAAACCGAATTTTTTTTTAATTCCTACATAAGAAAATGTGCTGATTTATATGTAAACGAATTTCCAGCCGTGCACCAGATATATTTTCGAAGATATTGCTACTTTTATAATATCAGATCTTCTTTACCTCGTATTTATAAGAAAGGATTCATTGTTGGAACAGAGTAGATCGTTTCACTGTATTGTTTATTTTAAATATTTTACAAAGTCGAACAACTTCAAAACCGATTTTTTTTTACTTCCTACTTAAGAAAATGTATAAGTAAATGAATTTCTAGCCGTGTACCAGAATTCTCTTCGAACATATTGATAATTTTATAATATCACATTCACTTTACCTCGTATTTATAACAAAGGTTTCATTGTTGAAAAATGTATATCGTTTCACTGTGTTTTATATTTTAAATATTTTATAAAGTCGAACAACATCAAAACCGATTTTTTTTACTTCCTACATAAGAAAATGTGCTGATTTTTAAGTAAACGCATTTCCAGCCGTGCACCAGAATTCTATTCGAAGATATTGCGAATTTTATAATAACAGATCTTCTTTACATCGTATTTATAACAAAGGTTTCATTGTTGGAACAGAGTAGATCGTTTCACTGTATTTTATATTTTATATAATTTACAAAGTCGAACAACTTCAAAACCGATTTTTTTTTACTTCCTACTTAAGAAAATGTATAAGTAAATGAATTTCTAGCCGTGTACCAGAATTCTCTTCGAACATATTGATAATTTTATAATATCACTTCCACTTTACCTCGTATGTATAACAAAGGTTTCATTGTTGAAAAATGTATATCGTTTCACTGTGTTTTATATTTTAAATATTTTACAAAAGCGAACAACTTCAAAACCGAATATTTTTTTACTTCCTACATAAGAAAATGTGCTTATTTATATGTAAACGAATTTCCAGCCGTGCACCAGAATTCTATTCGAAGATATTGCAAATTTTATAATATCACAACTCCTTTACCTCTCATTTTTAACAAAGGATTCATTGTTGGAATAGAATAGATCGTTTCACTGTATTTTATGTTTTAAATATTTTATAAAAGCGAACTACTTCAAAACCGAAATTTTTTTACTTCCTACATAAGAAAATGTATAAGTAAATCAATTTCTACCCGTATACCAGAATTCTCTTCGAAAATATTGATAATTTTATAATATCACATCCACTTTAACTCGTATTCTATTCGAAGATACTGATAATTTTATAATATCCCATCCACTTTAGCTCGTATGTATAACAAAGGTTTCATTGTTGAAAAATGTGTATCGTTTCACTGTGGTTTATATTTTAAATATTTTGCAAAGGCAAACAACTTCAAAACAGATTTTTTTATACTTCCTACATAAGAAAATGTGCTGATTTATAAGAAAACCAATTTCCAGCCGTGCACAAGAATTCTATTCGAAGATATTGCGAATTTTATAATAACAGATCTTCTTTACATCGTATTTATAAAAAAGGTTTCATTGTTGGAACAGAGTAGATCGTTTCACTGTATTTTATATTTTAAATAGTTTACAAATCGAACAACTTCAAAACCGATTTTTTTTTTCTTCCTACTTAAGAAAATGTATAAGTAAATGAATTTATAGCCGTGCACCAGAATTCTCTTCGAACATATTGATAATTTTATAATATCACATCCACTTTACCTCGTATTTATAACAAAGGTTTCATTGTTGAAAAATGTATATCATTTCACTGTGTTTTATATTTTAAATATTTTATAAAGTCGAACAACATCAAAACCGATTTTTTTTTTACTTCCTACATAAGAAAATGTGCTGATTTTTAAGTAAACGCATTTCCAGCCGTGCACCAGAATTCTATTCGAGGATATTGCTAATTTTATAATATCTGATCTTCTTTAAATCGTATTAATAGCCAAGGTTTCATTGTTGAAAAATGCATATCGTTTCACTGTATTTTATATGTTAAATATTTTCAAAAGCGAACAACTTAAAAACCGAATTTTTTTTACTTCCTACATAAGAAAATATGATGATTTATAAGTAAACGAATTTCCAGCCGTGCACCAGAATTCTATTCGAAGGTATTGCCAATTTTATAATATCAGATCTTCTTTAGCGCGTATTAATAACAAAGGTTTCATTGTTGAAAATCGCATATCGTTTCACTGTATTTTATATTTTAAATATTTTCAAAAGTGAACAACTTAAAAACCGAATTTTTTTTACTTCCTACATAAGAAATATGATGATTTATAAGTAAACGAATTTCCAGCCGTGCGCCAGAATTCAATTCGAAGATATTGCAAATTTTATAATATCAAATCCACTTTACCTAGTATTTATAGGAAAGGTTTCATTGTTGAAAAATGTATATCGTTTCGCTGTGTTTTATTTTTTATATATTTTACAATGGCGAACAACTTCAAAACCTAATTTTTTTTACATCCTACATAAGAAAATGTGCTGATTTTTAAGTAAACGTATTTCCAGCCGTGCACCAGAATTCCATTCGAAGATATTGCTAATTTTATAATATCAGATCTTCTTTTCACCGTATTTATAACAAAGGTTTCATTGTTGAAACAGAGTAGATAGTTTCTCTGTATTTTATGTTTTAAATATTTTACAAAAGCGAACAACTTCAAAACCGAATTTTTTTTACTTCGTACATAAGAAAATGTGCTGATTTATCAGTAAACGAATTTCCAACCGTGCACCAGAATTCTATTCAAAGATATTGTAAATTTTGTAATATCACATCTCCTTGACCTCTTACTTTTAACAAAGGTTTCATTGTTGAAACAGAATAGATCGTCTCACTGTATTTTATGTTTTAAATATTTCACAAAGGTGAACAACTTCAAAACCGAACTCCTTTTATTTCGTACATAAGAAATTGTGCTGATTTATAAGTAAACGAATTTCCAGCCGTGCACCAGAATTCTATTCGAAGATATTGCTACTTTTATAATATCAGATCTTCTTTAACTCGTATTAATAACAAAAGTTTCATCATTGCAACATGCATATCGTTTCCCTGTATTTTATATATTTTACAAAAGCGAACAACTTCAAAACCGAATATTTTTTACTTCGTACATAAGAAAATGTGCTGATTTATATGTAAACGAATTTCCAGCCGTGCACCAGAATTCTATTCGAAGATATTGCAAATTTTATAATATCACTTCCACTTTACCTCGTATTTATAACAAAGGTTTCATTGTTGAAAAATGTATATCGTTTCACTGTGTTTTATATTTTAAATATTTTATAAAGTCGAACAACATCAAAACCGATTTTTTTTACTTCCTACATAAGAAAATGTGCTGATTTTTAAGTAAACGAATTTCCAGCCGTGCACCAGAATTCTATTCGAGGATATTGCTAATTTTATAATATCTGATCTTCTTTAAATCGTATTAATAACAAAGGTTTCATTGTTGAAAAATGCATATCGTTTCACTGTATTTTATATTTTAAATTTTTTACAAAAGCGAACAACTTCAAAACCGCATTTTTTTTACTTCCTACATAAGAAAATTCTCTTCGAAAATATTGATAATTTTATAATATCACATCCACTTTAACTCGTATTCTATTCGAAGATACTGATAATTTTATAATATCCCATCCACTTTAGCTCGTATGTATAACAAAGGTTTCATTGTTGAAAAATGTGTATCGTTTCACTGTGTTTTATATTTTAAATATTTTGCAAAGGCAAACAACTTCAAAACAGATTTTTTTATACTTCCTACATAAGAAAATGTGCTGATTTATAAGAAAACCAATTTCCAGCCGTGCACAAGAATTCTATTCGAGGATATTGCTAATTTTATAATATCTGATCTTCTTTAAATCGTATTAATAGCCAAGGTTTCATTGTTGAAAAATGCATATCGTTTCACTGTATTATATATGTTAAATATTTTCAAAAGCGAACAACTTAAAAACCGAATTTTTTTTACTTCCTACATAAGAAAATATGATGATTTATAAGTAAACGAATTTCCAGCCGTGCACCAGAATTCTATTCGAAGGTATTGCTAATTTTATAATATCAGATCTTCTTTAGCGCGTATTAATAACAAAGGTTTCATTGTTGAAAATCGCATATCGTTTCACTGTATTTTATATTTTAAATATTTTCAAAAGTGAACAACTTAAAAACCGAATTTTTTTTACTTCCTACATAAGAAATATGATGATTTATAGGTAAACGAATTTCCAGCCGTGCGCCAGAATTCAATTCGAAGATATTGCAAATTTTATAATATCAAATCCACTTTACCTAGTATTTATAGGAAAGGTTTCATTGTTGAAAAATGTATATCGTTTCGCTGTGTTTTATTTTTTATATATTTTACAATGGCGAACAACTTCAAAACCGATTTTTTTAAACTTCCTACATAAGAAAATGTGCTGATTTATAAGTAAACGAATTTCCAGCCGTGCACCAGATATATTTTCGCAGAATTTTTTTATAAAGTCGAGCAACTTTAAAACCGATTTGTTTTTACTTCGTACATACGAAAATGTGCTGATTTCTAAGAAAAACAATTTACAGCCTTGCACCAGAATTCTATTCGAAGATATTGCTAATTTTAAAATATCAGATATTTTCACATCGTATTTATAACAAAGGTTTCATTGTTGAAACAGACTAGATTGTTTCACTGTATTGTTTGTTTTAAATATTTTACAAAGTCGATCAACTTCAAAACCAATTTTTTTTTACTTCCTACATAAGAAAATGTGCCGATTTATAAGTAAACGAATTTCCAGCCGTGCAGCATAATTCTATTCGAAGATATTGCAAATTTTATAATATCACATCGCCTTTAAATTTTAACAGAGTAGATTGTTTCACTGTGTTTTATGTTTTAAATAGTTTACAAAGGCGAAAAACTTCAAAACCGAATTTATTTTTACTTCGTACATAAGAAAATATGCTGATTTACAAATAAACCAATTCCCAGCCGTGCACCACAGTTCCATTCAAAGATATTGCTAATTTTATAATATCAGATATTCTTTACATCGTATTTATAACAAAGGTTTCACTGTTGGTACAGAGTAAATCATTTCACTGAATTTTATATTTTTAATGTTTTACAAATTCGAACAACTTCAAAACCAATTTTTTTTTTTTACTTCCTACATAAGAAAATAAGAAGCTTTTTTTATAAGTACACGAATTTCCAGCCGTTTACCAGAATTATTTTCAAAGATATTGCTACATTTATAATATCAGATCTTCTTTAATTCGTATTAATAACAAAGGTTTCATTGTTGAAAAATGCTCATCGTTTTACTGTATTTTATACATTAAATATTTTACGAAGTAGAACAATTTCAAAATCGATTTTTTTTTACTTCATATATAAGAAAAAGTGCTGATTTATAAAAAAAACCAAATTCCAGCCGTGTACCAGAATCCTATTCGAAGTTATTGCTAATTTTATAATATCAGATCTTTTTTACATCTTATTTATAACACAGATATCATTGTTGGAACAGTGTGTCACGGAATCGTGTCACGGTATTTTATATTTTAAAAATTTTACTAATTCTAACAACTTCAAAACCGATTTTTTTTATTTCCTACATAAGAAAATGCGCTGATTTATAGGTAAACGAATTTCCAGCCGTGCACCAGAATTCTATTCCAAGATATTGATAGTTTTATAATATCACTTCCACTTTACCTCGTATTTATATCAAAGATTTCATTGTTAAAACAGAGTAGATCGTTTCAATATAATTTATGTTATAAATATTTTACAAAGGCGAACAACTTCAAAACTGAATTTTTTTACTTCGTACATAAGAAAATGTGTTGATTTATAAGTAAATTAATTTCCAGCGATGCGCCAGATATATTTTCGCAGATATTGCTAGTTTTATAATATCATATATTCTTTAACTCGTATTAATAACAAAGATTTCATTGTTGAAAAATGTATATCCTGTCACTTAGTTTTATAATTTAAATTTTTTATAAAGTCGAACAACTTTAAAACAGAATTCTTTTTACTTCGTACTTAAGTAAATGTGCTGATTTCTAAGAAAACCAATTTACAGCCTTGCACCAGAATTCTATTCGAAGATATTGCTAATTTTAAAATATCAGATATTCTTTACATCGTATTTATAACAAAAGTTTCATTGTTGAAACAGAGTAGATTATGTCACTGGATTGTTTGTTTTAAACATTTTACAAAGGCGAACAACTTCAAAACCGATTTTTTTTACTTCCTACATAAGAAAATATCATGATTTATAAGTAAACGAATTTCCATCCGTGCACCAGAATTCTATTGAAGATATTGCAAATTTTATAATATCACATCTCCTTGAACTCTTACTTTTAACAAAGGTTTCATTGTTGAAACAGAATAGATCGTTTCACTTTATTTTATGTTTTAAATATTTCACAAAGGTGAACAACTTGAAAACCGAATTCCTTTTACTTCGTACATAAAAAAATGTGCTGATTTATAAGTAAACGAATTTCCAGCCGTGCACCGGATATATTTTCGAAGATATTGCTACTTTTATAATATCAGATCTTCTTTACCTCGTATTTATAACAAAGGTTAAATATTTTACAAAGGCGAACAACTTCAAAAAAGTATTTTTTTTACTTCCTACATAAGAAAATGTGCTTATTTATAAGTAAACGAATTTCCAGCCGTGCACCAGAATTCTATTCGAAGATATTGATATTTTTATAATATCACATCCACTTTACCTCGTATTTATAACAAAGGTTTCATTGTTGAAAAATGTGTATCGTTTCACTGTGTTTTATATTTTAAATATTTTGCAAAGTTGAACAACTTCAAAACCGATTTTTTTAATCTTCCTACATAAGAAAATTTGCTTATTTATAAGAAAACCAATTTCCAGCCGTGCACAAGAATTCTATTCGAAGACATTGATAATTTTGAAATATCACATCCACTTTACCTCGTATTTATAACAAAGGTTTCATTGTTGAAAAATGTATATCGTTTCACTGTGTTTTATATTTTAAATATTTTATAAAGTCGAACAACATCAAACCCGAATTTTTTTTACTTCCTACATAAGAAAATGTGCTGATTTATAAGTAAACGAATTTCCAGCCGTGCACCAGAATTCTATTCGAAGATATTGCTAATTTTAAAATATTTGATCTTCTTTAGCTCGTATTAATAACCAAGGTTTCATTGTTGAAAAATGCATATTGTTTCACTGTATTTTATATTTTAAATATTTTCAAAAGCGAACAACTTAAAAACCGATTTTTTTTTACTTCCTACATAAGAAAATGTGTTGATTTATAAGTAAACGAATTTCAAGCCGTGCACCAGAATTCTATTCGAAGATATTGCAAATTTTATAATATCACAACTCCTTTACCTCGTATTTATAACAAAGTTTTCATTGTTGAAAAATGTGCATCGTTTCACTGTATTTTATATTTTTAATTTTTTATAAAGTCGAACAACATTAAAACCGATTTTTTACTTATTACATAAGAAAATGTTCTGATTTATATGTAAACGAATTTCCAGCCGTGCACCAGAATTCTATTCGAAGACATTACAAATTTTATAACATCACAACTCCTTTATCTCTTATTTTTAACAAAGGTTTCATTGTTGGAACAGAGTACATCGTTTCACGGTATTTTATATTTTATATATTTTACAAAGTCGAACAACTACAAAACCGAATTATTTTTATTTCCTACATAAGAAAATATGCTTATTTACAAGTAAACGAATTTCCAGCCGTGCACCAGATATATTTTCGAAGATATTGCTACTTTTATAATATCAGAACTTCTTTACCTCGTATTTATAACAAAGGTTTCATTGTTGAAAAATGTGTATCGTTTCACTGTATTTTATATTTTAAATATTTTACAAAGGCGAACAACTTCAAAAAAGATTTTTTTTTACTTCCTACATAAGAAAATGTGCTTATTTATAAGTAAACGAATTTCCAGCCGTGCACCAGAATTCTATTCGAAGATATTGATATTTTTATAATATCACATCCACTTTACCTCGTATTTATAACAAAGCTTTCATTGTTGAAAAATGTGTATCGTTTCACTGTGTTTTATATTTTAAATATTTTGCAAAGTTGAACAACTTCAAAACCGATTTTTTTAATCTTCCTACATAAGAAAATGTGCTTATTTATAAGAAAACCAATTTCCAGCCGTGCACAAGAATTCTATTCGAAGACATTGATAATTTTGAAATATCACATCCACTTTACCTCGTATTTATAACAAAGGTTTCATTGTTGAAAAATGTATATCGTTTCACTGTGTTTTATATTTTAAATATTTTATAAAGTCGAACAACATCAAACCCAATTTTTTTTTTACTTCCTACATAAGAAAATGTGCTGATTTATAAGTAAACGAATTTCCAGCCCTGCACCAGATTTCTATTCGAAGATATTGCTAATTTTATAATATTTGATCTTCTTTAGCTCGTATTAATAACCAAGGTTTCATTGTTGAAAAATGCATATTGTTTCACTGTATTTTATATTTTAAATATTTTCAAAAGCGAACAACTTAAAAACCGATTTTTTTTTACTTCCTACATAAGAAAATGTGTTGATTTATAAGTAAACGAATTTCAAGCCGTGCACCAGAATTCTATTCGAAGATATTGCAAATTTTATAATATCACAACTCCTTTACCTCGTATTTATAACAAAGTTTTCATTGTTGAAAAATGTGCATCGTTTCACTGTATTTTATATTTTTCATTTTTTATAAAGTCGAACAACATTAAAACCGATTTTTTACTTATTACATAAGAAAATGTTCTGATTTATATGTAAACGAATTTCCAGCCGTGCACCAGAATTCTATTCGAAGACATTGCAAATTTTATAACATCACAACTCCTTTATCTCTTATTTTTAACAAAGGTTTCATTGTTGGAACAGAGTACATCGTTTCACGGTATTTTATATTTTATATATTTTACAAAGTCGAACAACTACAAAACCGAATTATTTTTATTTCCTACATAAGAAAATATGCTTATTTCAAAGTACACGAATTTCCAGCCGTGCACCAGATATATTTTCGAAGATATTGCTACTTTTATAATATCAGATCTTCTTTACCTCGTATTTATAACAAAGGTTTCATTGTTGAAAAATGTGTATCGTTTCACTGTATTTTATATTTTAAATATTTTACAAAGGCGAACAACTTCAAAAAAGAATTTTTTTTACTTCCTACATAAGAAAATGTGCTTATTTATATGTAAACGAATTTCCAGCCGTGCACCAGAATTCTATTCGAAGATATTGATATTTTTATAATATCACATCCACTTTACCTCGTATTTATAACAAAGGTTTCATTGTTGAAAAATGTGTATCGTTTCACTGTGTTTTATATTTTAAATATTTTGCAAAGGTGGACAACTTCAAAACCGATTTTTTTAATCTTCCTACATAAGAAAATGTCCTGATTTATAAGTAAACGAATTTCCAGCCGTGCACCAGAATTCCATTCGAAAATATTGCAAATTTTATAATATCACATCCACTTTACCTCGTATTTATAACAAAGGTTTCATTGTTGAAAAATATATATCATTTCACTGTGTTTTATATTTTAAATATTTTATATGTCGAACAACATCAAACCCAAAATTTTTTTTTACTTCCTACATAAGAAAATGTGCTGATTTATAAGAAAACGAATTTCCAGCCGTGCACCAGATATATTTTCGAAGATATTGCTACTTTTATAATATCAGATCTTCTTTACCTCGTATTTATAAGAAAGGTTTCATTGTTGGAACAGAGTAGATCGTTTCGCTGTGTTTCATATTTTGTATATTTTAGAATGGTGAACAACTTCAAAACCGATTTTTTTTTTACTTCCTACATAAAAAAATGTGCTGATTTATAAGTAAACGAATTTCCTGCCGTGCACAAGACTTCCATTCGAAGATATTGCAAATTTTATAATATCAAATCCACTTTACCTCGTATTTATAACAAAGGTTTCATTGTTGAAAAATGTATATCGTGTTATATCGTTTCACTGTGTTTTATATTTTAAATATTTTATAAAGTCGAACAACATCAAAACCGATTTTTTTTTACTTCCTACATAAGAAAGTATGATGATTTATATGTAAACGAATTTAAAGCCGTACACCAGAATTCTATTCGAAGATATGGCTAATTTTATAATATCATATCTTCTTTACACAGTATTTATAACAAAGGTTTCAATGTTGAAACAGACTAGATAGTTTCTTTGTATTTTTTTTAAATATTTTACAAAGTCGATCAACTACAAAACCGAATTATTTTTATTTCCTACATAAGAAAATATGCTTATTTACAAGTAAACGAATTTCCAGCCGGCACCGGAATTCTATTCGAAGATATTGCTAATTTGAAAATATCAGATATTTTCACATCTTATTTATAACAAAGGTTTCATTGCTGAAACAGACTAGATTGTTTCACTGTATTGTTTGTTTTAAATATTTTACAAATTCGAACAAATTCGAACAACTTCAAAACCAATTTTTTTTTACTTCCTAGATAAGAAAATGTGCTGATTTATAAGTAAAATAATTTCCAGCCGTGTACCAGAATTATTTTGTAAGATATTGCTACTTTTATAATATCAGATCTTCTTTAACTCGTATTAATAACAAAGGTTTCATTGTTGAAAAATGCTTATCGTTTCACTGTATTTTATATTTTAAATATTTTAGAATGTCGAACAATTTCAAATCCATTTTTTTTTTTACTTCCTACGTAAGGAAATGTACTGATTTATAGGTAAACGAATTTCCAGCCGTGCAGCATAATTCTATTCGAAGATATTGCAAATTTTATAATAGCACATCTCCTTTAACTGTTATTTATAACAAAGATTTCATTGTTGAAACAGAGTAGATTTTTTCACTGTGTTTTCTGTTTTAAATATTTTACAAAGGCGAACAACTTCAAAACCGAATTTTTTTTACTTCGTACATAAGAAAATATGCTGATTTATAAATAAACAAAATTCCAGCCGTGCACCAGAATTCTATTAGAAGATATTGCTAATTTTATAATATCAGATCTTCTTTACATCTTATTTATAACAAAGGTTTCATTGTTGGTACAGAGTAGATCGTTTCACTGTATTTTATGTTTTAAATATTTTACAAAGTCGAACAACTTCAAATCCAATTTTTTTTTACTTCCTACGTAAGAAAATGTACTGATTTATAGGTAAACGAATTTCCAGCCGTACACAAGAATTCTATTGGAAGATATTGCAAATTTTATAATATCACATCTCCTTTAAATTTTAACAGAGTAGATTGTTTCACTGTGTTTTATGTTTTAAATAGTTTACAAAGGCGAAAAACTTCAAAACCGAATTTATTTTTACTTCGTACATAAGAAAATATGCTGATTTACAAATAAACCAATTCCCAGCCGTGCACCACAGTTCCATTCAAAGATATTGCTAATTTTATAATATCAGATATTCTTTACATCGTATTTATAACAAAGGTTTCATTGTTGGTACAGAGTAAATCATTTCACTGAATTTTATATTTTTAATGTTTTACAAATTCGAACAACTTCAAAACCATTTTTTTTTACTTCCTACATAAGAAAATAAGAAGCTTTTTTATAAGTACACGAATTTCCAGCCGTGTACCAGAATTATTTTCAAAGATATTGCTACTTTTATAATATCAGATCTTCTTTAATTCTTATTAATAACAAAGGTTTCATTGTTGAAAAATGCTCATCGTTTTACTGTATTTTATACATTAAATATTTTACGAAGTAGAACAACTTCAAAATCGATTTTTTTTACTTCATATATAAGAAAAAGTGCTGATTTATAAAAAAAACCAAATTCCAGCCGTGTACCAGAATCCTAATCGAAGTTATTGCTAATTTTATAATATCAGATCTTTTTTACATCTTATTTATAACACAGATATCATTGTTGGAACAGAGTAGATCGTGTCACGGTATTTTATATTTTAAATATTTTACTAATTCTAACAACTTCAAAACCGATTTTTTTTTATTTCCTACATAAGAAAATCCGCTGATTTATAGGTAAACGAATTTCCAGCCGTGCACCAGAATTCTATTCCAAGATATTGATAGTTTTATAATATCACTTCCACTTTACCTCATATTTATATCAAAGATTTCATTGTTAAAACAGAGTAGATCGTTTCAATATAATTTATGTTATAAATATTTTACAAAGGCGAACAACTTCAAAACTGAATATTTTTACTTCGTACATAAGAAAATGTGTTGATTTATAAGGAAATGAATTTCCAGCGATGCGCCAGATATATTTTCGCAGATATTGCTAGTTTTATAATATCATATATTCTTTAACTCATATTAATAACAAAGATTTCATTGTTGAAAAATGTATATCCTTTCACTTAGTTTTATAATTTAAATTTTTTATAAAGTCGAACAACTTTAAAACAGAATTCTTTTTACTTCGTACTTAAGTAAATGTGCTGATTTCTAAGAAAACCAATTTACAGCCTTGCACCAGAATTCTATTCGAAGATATTGCTAATTTTAAAATATCAGATATTCTTTACATCGTATTTATAACAAAAGTTTCATTGTTGAAACAGAGTAGATTATGTCACTGGATTGTTTGTTTTAAACATTTTACAAAGGCGAACAACTTCAAAACCGATTTTTTTTACTTCCTACATAAGAAAATATCATGATTTATAAGTAAACGAATTTCCATCCGTGCACCAGAATTCTATTCGAAGATATTGCAAATTTTATAATATCAAATCCACTTTACCTCGTATTTATAACAAAGGTTTCATTGTTGAAAAATGTATATCGTTTCACTGTGTTTTTTATTTTAAATATTTTATAAAGTCGAACAGCATCAAAACCGAATTTTTTTTACTTCCTACATAAGAAAATATGATGATTTATATGTAAACGAATTTAAAGTCGTACACCAGAGTTCTATTCGAAGATATGGCTAATTTTATAATATCATATCTTCTTTACACAGTATTTATAACAAAGGTTTCAATGTTGAAACAGACTAGATAGTTTCTCTGTATTTTTTTTTAAATATTTTACAAAGTCGATCAACTACAAAACCGAATTATTTTTATTTCGTACATAAGAAAATATGCTTATTTACAATTAAACGAATTTCCAGCCGTGCACCAGAATGCTATTCGAAGATATTGCTAATTTTATAATATCAGATCTTCGTTACACCGTATTTATAACAAAAGGTTTCATTGTTGAAACTAACTGGATAGTTTCTCTGTAATTTTTTTTTAAAATATTTTACAAAGGCGAACAAATTCAAAACCGATTTTTTTTTACTTCGTACAAAACAAAATGTGCTGATGTAAACAAAATGTGTGTGTAAACGAATTTCCAGCCGTGCACCAGATATATTTTCGCAGAATTTTTTTATAAAGTTGAGCAACTTTAAAACCGATTTGTTTTTACTTCGTACATACGAAAATGTGCTGATTTCTAAGAAAAACAATTTACAGCCTTGCACCAGAATTCTATTCGAAGATATTGCTAATTTTAAAATATCAGATATTTTCACATCGTATTAAGAACAAAGGTTTCATTGTTGAAAAATGCTCATCGTTTTACTGTATTTTATACATTAAATATTTTACGAAGTAGAACAATTTCAAAACCGATTTTTTTTATTTCCTACATAAGAAAATATCATGATTTATAAGTAAACGAATTTCCATCCGTGCACCAGAATTCTATTGAAGATATTGCAAATTTTATAATATCACATCTCCTTGAAATCTTACTTTTAACAAAGGTTTCATTGTTGAAACAGAATAGATATTTTCACTGTGTTTTATATTTTAAATATTTTATAAAGTCGAACAACTCCAAACCCGAATTTTTTTTACTTCCTACATAAGAAAATGTGCTTATTTATAAGTAAACGAATTTTAAGCCGTGCACCAGAATTCTATTCGAATACATTGCAAATTTTATAATATCACAACTCCTTTATCTCTCATTTTTAACAAAGGTTTCATTGTTGGAACAGAGTACATCGTTTCGCTGTGTTTTATATTTTATATATTTTACAATGGCGAACAACTTCAAAACCAATTTTTTTTTACTTTCTACATAAGAAAATGTGCTGATTTATAAGTAAACGAATTTCCAGCCGTGCACCAGAATTCCATTCGAAGATATTGCTAATTTTATAATATCAGATCTTCTCTACACAGTATTTATAACAAAGGTTTCATTATTGAAACAGACTAGATAGTTTCTCTGTATTTTATGTTTTAAATATTTTACAAAGGCGAATATCTTCAAAACCGAATTTTTTTTACTTCGTACATAAGAAAATGTCCTGATTTATAAAAAAAACCAAATTCCAGCCGTGTACCAGAATCCTATTCGAAGTTATTGCTAATTTTATAATATCAGATCTTTTTTACATCTTATTTATAACACAGATATCATTGTTGGAACAGTGTGTCACGGAATCGTGTCACGGTATTTTATATTTTAAAAATTTTACTAATTCTAACAACTTCAAAACCGATTTTTTTTATTTCCTACATAAGAAAATGCGCTGATTTATAGGTAAACGAATTTCCAGCCGTGCACCAGAATTCTATTCCAAGATATTGATAGTTTTATAATATCACTTCCACTTTACCTCGTATTTATATCAAAGATTTCATTGTTAAAACAGAGTAGATCGTTTCAATATAATTTATGTTATAAATATTTTACAAAGGCGAACAACTTCAAAACTGAATTTTTTTACTTCGTACATAAGAAAATGTGTTGATTTATAAGTAAATTAATTTCCAGCGATGCGCCAGATATATTTTCGCAGATATTGCTAGTTTTATAATATCATATATTCTTTAACTCGTATTAATAACAAAGATTTCATTGTTGAAAAATGTATATCCTGTCACTTAGTTTTATAATTTAAATTTTTTATAAAGTCGAACAACTTTAAAACAGAATTCTTTTTACTTCGTACTTAAGTAAATGTGCTGATTTCTAAGAAAACCAATTTACAGCCTTGCACCAGAATTCTATTCGAAGATATTGCTAATTTTAAAATATCAGATATTCTTTACATCGTATTTATAACAAAAGTTTCATTGTTGAAACAGAGTAGATTATGTCACTGGATTGTTTGTTTTAAACATTTTACAAAGGCGAACAACTTCAAAACCGATTTTTTTTACTTCCTACATAAGAAAATATCATGATTTATAAGTAAACGAATTTCCATCCGTGCACCAGAATTCTATTGAAGATATTGCAAATTTTATAATATCACATCTCCTTGAACTCTTACTTTTAACAAAGGTTTCATTGTTGAAACAGAATAGATCGTTTCACTTTATTTTATGTTTTAAATATTTCACAAAGGTGAACAACTTGAAAACCGAATTCCTTTTACTTCGTACATAAGAAAATGTGCTGATTTATAAGTAAACGAATTTCCAGCCGTGCACCGGATATATTTTCGAAGATATTGCTACTTTTATAATATCAGATCTTCTTTACCTCGTATTTATAACAAAGGTTAAATATTTTACAAAGGCGAACAACTTCAAAAAAGTATTTTTTTTAATTCCTACATAAGAAAATGTGCTTATTTATAAGTAAACGAATTTCCAGCCGTGCACCAGAATTCTATTCGAAGATATTGATATTTTTATAATATCACATCCACTTTACCTCGTATTTATAACAAAGGTTTCATTGTTGAAAAATGTGTATCGTTTCGCTGTGTTTTATATTTTAAATATTTTGCAAAGTTGAACAACTTCAAAACCGATTTTTTTAATCTTCCTACATAAGAAAATGTGCTTATTTATAAGAAAACCAATTTCCAGCCGTGCACAAGAATTCTATTCGAAGACATTGATAATTTTGAAATATCACATCCACTTTACCTCGTATTTATAACAAAGGTTTCATTGTTGAAAAATGTATATCGTTTCACTGTGTTTTATATTTTAAATATTTTATAAAGTCGAACAACATCAAACCCAATTTTTTTTTACTTCCTACATAAGAAAATGTGCTGATTTATAAGTAAACGAATTTCCAGCCCTGCACCAGATTTCTATTCGAAGATATTGCTAATTTTATAATATTTGATCTTCTTTAGCTCGTATTAATAACCAAGGTTTCATTGTTGAAAAATGCATATTGTTTCACTGTATTTTATATTTTAAATATTTTCAAAAGCGAACAACTTAAAAACCGATTTTTTTTTACTTCCTACATAAGAAAATGTGTTGATTTATAAGTAAACGAATTTCAAGCCGTGCACCAGAATTCTATTCGAAGATATTGCAAATTTTATAATATCACAACTCCTTTACCTCGTATTTATAACAAAGTTTTCATTGTTGAAAAATGTGCATCGTTTCACTGTATTTTATATTTTTCATTTTTTATAAAGTCGAACAACATTAAAACCGATTTTTTACTTATTACATAAGAAAATGTTCTGATTTATATGTAAACGAATTTCCAGCCGTGCACCAGAATTCTATTCGAAGACATTGCAAATTTTATAACATCACAACTCCTTTATCTCTTATTTTTAACAAAGGTTTCATTGTTGGAACAGAGTACATCGTTTCACGGTATTTTATATTTTATATATTTTACAAAGTCGAACAACTACAAAACCGAATTATTTTTATTTCCTACATAAGAAAATATGCTTATTTCAAAGTACACGAATTTCCAGCCGTGCACCAGATATATTTTCGAAGATATTGCTACTTTTATAATATCAGATCTTCTTTACCTCGTATTTATAACAAAGGTTTCATTGTTGAAAAATGTGTATCGTTTCACTGTATTTTATATTTTAAATATTTTACAAAGGCGAACAACTTCAAAAAAGAATTTTTTTTACTTCCTACATAAGAAAATGTGCTTATTTATATGTAAACGAATTTCCAGCAGTGCACCAGAATTCTATTCGAAGATATTGATATTTTTATAATATCACATCCACTTTACCTCGTATTTATAACAAAGGTTTCATTGTTGAAAAATGTGTATCGTTTCACTGTGTTTTATATTTTAAATATTTTGCAAAGGTGGACAACTTCAAAACCGATTTTTTTAATCTTCCTACATAAGAAAATGTCCTGATTTATAAGTAAACGAATTTCCAGCCGTGCACCAGAATTCCATTCGAAAATATTGCAAATTTTATAATATCACATCCACTTTACCTCGTATTTATAACAAAGGTTTCATTGTTGAAAAATATATATCATTTCACTGTGTTTTATATTTTAAATATTTTATATGTCGAACAACATCAAACCCCAAATTTTTTTTTACTTCCTACATAAGAAAATGTGCTGATTTATAAGAAAACGAATTTCCAGCCGTGCACCAGATATATTTTCGAAGATATTGCTACTTTTATAATATCAGATCTTCTTTACCTCGTATTTATAAGAAAGGTTTCATTGTTGGAACAGAGTAGATCGTTTCGCTGTGTTTCATATTTTGTATATTTTAGAATGGTGAACAACTTCAAAACCGATTTTTTTTTTACTTCCTACATAACAAAATGTGCTGATTTATAAGTAAACGAATTTCCTGCCGTGCACAAGACTTCCATTCGAAGATATTGCAAATTTTATAATATCAAATCCACTTTACCTCGTATTTATAACAAAGGTTTCATTGTTGAAAAATGTATATCGTGTTATATCGTTTCACTGTGTTTTATATTTTAAATATTTTATAAAGTCGAACAACATCAAAACCGATTTTTTTTTACTTCCTACATAAGAAAGTATGATGATTTATATGTAAACGAATTTAAAGCCGTACACCAGAATTCTATTCGAAGATATGGCTAATTTTATAATATCATATCTTCTTTACACAGTATTTATAACAAAGTTTTCAATGTTGAAACAGACTAGATAGTTTCTTTGTATTTTTTTTAAATATTTTACAAAGTCGATCAACTACAAAACCGAATTATTTTTATTTCCTACATAAGAAAATATGCTTATTTACAAGTAAACGAATTTCCAGCCGGCACCGGAATTCTATTCGAAGATATTGCTAATTTGAAAATATCAGATATTTTCACATCTTATTTATAACAAAGGTTTCATTGCTGAAACAGACTAGATAGTTTCACTGTATTGTTTGTTTTAAATATTTTACAAATTCGAACAAATTCGAACAACTTCAAAACCAATTTTTTTTTACTTCCTAGATAAGAAAATGTGCTGATTTATAAGTAAAATAATTTCCAGCCGTGTACCAGAATTATTTTGTAAGATATTGCTACTTTTATAATATCAGATCTTCTTTAACTCGTATTAATAACAAAGGTTTCATTGTTGAAAAATGCTTATCGTTTCACTGTATTTTATATTTTAAATATTTTACAATGTCGAACAATTTCAAATCCATTTTTTTTTTTACTTCCTACGTAAGGAAATGTGCCGATTTATAAGTAAACGAATTTCCAGCCGTGCAGCATAATTCTATTCGAAGATATTGCAAATTTTATAATAGCACATCTCCTTTAACTGTTATTTATAACAAAGATTTCATTGTTGAAACAGAGTAGATTTTTTCACTGTGTTTTCTGTTTTAAATATTTTACAAAGGCGAACAACTTCAAAACCGAATTTTTTTTACTTCGTACATAAGAAAATATGCTGATTTATAAATAAACAAAATTCCAGCCGTGCACCAGAATTCTATTAGAAGATATTGCTAATTTTATAATATCAGATCTTCTTTACATCTTATTTATAACAAAGGTTTCATTGTTGGTACAGAGTAGATCGTTTCACTGTATTTTATGTTTTAAATATTTTACAAAGTCGAACAACTTCAAATCCAATTTTTTTTTACTTCCTACGTAAGAAAATGTACTGATTTATAGGTAAACGAATTTCCAGCCGTACACAAGAATTCTATTGGAAGATATTGCAAATTTTATAATATCACATCTCCTTTAAATTTTAACAGAGTAGATTGTTTCACTGTGTTTTATGTTTTAAATAGTTTACAAAGGCGAAAAACTTCAAAACCGAATTTATTTTTACTTCGTACATAAGAAAATATGCTGATTTACAAATAAACCAATTCCCAGCCGTGCACCACAGTTCCATTCAAAGATATTGCTAATTTTATAATATCAGATATTCTTTACATCGTATTTATAACAAAGTTTTCATTGTTGAAAAATGTGCATCGTTTCACTGTATTTTATATTTTTAATTTTTTATAAAGTCGAACAACATTAAAACCGATTTTTTACTTATTACATAAGAAAATGTTCTGATTTATATGTAAACGAATTTCCAGCCGTGCACCAGAATTCTATTCGAAGACATTACAAATTTTATAACATCACAACTCCTTTATCTCTTATTTTTAACAAAGGTTTCATTGTTGGAACAGAGTACATCGTTTCACGGTATTTTATATTTTATATATTTTACAAAGTCGAACAACTACAAAACCGAATTATTTTTATTTCCTACATAAGAAAATATGCTTATTTACAAGTAAACGAATTTCCAGCCGTGCACCAGATATATTTTCGAAGATATTGCTACTTTTATAATATCAGAACTTCTTTACCTCGTATTTATAACAAAGGTTTCATTGTTGAAAAATGTGTATCGTTTCACTGTATTTTATATTTTAAATATTTTACAAAGGCGAACAACTTCAAAAAAGATTTTTTTTTACTTCCTACATAAGAAAATGTGCTTATTTATAAGTAAACGAATTTCCAGCCGTGCACCAGAATTCTATTCGAAGATATTGATATTTTTATAATATCACATCCACTTTACCTCGTATTTATAACAAAGCTTTCATTGTTGAAAAATGTGTATCGTTTCACTGTGTTTTATATTTTAAATATTTTGCAAAGTTGAACAACTTCAAAACCGATTTTTTTAATCTTCCTACATAAGAAAATGTGCTTATTTATAAGAAAACCAATTTCCAGCCGTGCACAAGAATTCTATTCGAAGACATTGATAATTTTGAAATATCACATCCACTTTACCTCGTATTTATAACAAAGGTTTCATTGTTGAAAAATGTATATCGTTTCACTGTGTTTTATATTTTAAATATTTTATAAAGTCGAACAACATCAAACCCAATTTTTTTTTTACTTCCTACATAAGAAAATGTGCTGATTTATAAGTAAACGAATTTCCAGCCCTGCACCAGATTTCTATTCGAAGATATTGCTAATTTTATAATATTTGATCTTCTTTAGCTCGTATTAATAACCAAGGTTTCATTGTTGAAAAATGCATATTGTTTCACTGTATTTTATATTTTAAATATTTTCAAAAGCGAACAACTTAAAAACCGATTTTTTTTTACTTCCTACATAAGAAAATGTGTTGATTTATAAGTAAACGAATTTCAAGCCGTGCACCAGAATTCTATTCGAAGATATTGCAAATTTTATAATATCACAACTCCTTTACCTCGTATTTATAACAAAGTTTTCATTGTTGAAAAATGTGCATCGTTTCACTGTATTTTATATTTTTCATTTTTTATAAAGTCGAACAACATTAAAACCGATTTTTTACTTATTACATAAGAAAATGTTCTGATTTATATGTAAACGAATTTCCAGCCGTGCACCAGAATTCTATTCGAAGACATTGCAAATTTTATAACATCACAACTCCTTTATCTCTTATTTTTAACAAAGGTTTCATTGTTGGAACAGAGTACATCGTTTCACGGTATTTTATATTTTATATATTTTACAAAGTCGAACAACTACAAAACCGAATTATTTTTATTTCCTACATAAGAAAATATGCTTATTTCAAAGTACACGAATTTCCAGCCGTGCACCAGATATATTTTCGAAGATATTGCTACTTTTATAATATCAGATCTTCTTTACCTCGTATTTATAACAAAGGTTTCATTGTTGAAAAATGTGTATCGTTTCACTGTATTTTATATTTTAAATATTTTACAAAGGCGAACAACTTCAAAAAAGAATTTTTTTTACTTCCTACATAAGAAAATGTGCTTATTTATATGTAAACGAATTTCCAGCCGTGCACCAGAATTCTATTCGAAGATATTGATATTTTTATAATATCACATCCACTTTACCTCGTATTTATAACAAAGGTTTCATTGTTGAAAAATGTGTATCGTTTCACTGTGTTTTATATTTTAAATATTTTGCAAAGGTGGACAACTTCAAAACCGATTTTTTTAATCTTCCTACATAAGAAAATGTCCTGATTTATAAGTAAACGAATTTCCAGCCGTGCACCAGAATTCCATTCGAAAATATTGCAAATTTTATAATATCACATCCACTTTACCTCGTATTTATAACAAAGGTTTCATTGTTGAAAAATATATATCATTTCACTGTGTTTTATATTTTAAATATTTTATATGTCGAACAACATCAAACGCAAAATTTTTTTTTACTTCCTACATAAGAAAATGTGCTGATTTATAAGAAAACGAATTTCCAGCCGTGCACCAGATATATTTTCGAAGATATTGCTACTTTTATAATATCAGATCTTCTTTACCTCGTATTTATAAGAAAGGTTTCATTGTTGGAACAGAGTAGATCGTTTCGCTGTGTTTCATATTTTGTATATTTTAGAATGGTGAACAACTTCAAAACCGATTTTTTTTTTACTTCCTACATAACAAAATGTGCTGATTTATAAGTAAACGAATTTCCTGCCGTGCACAAGACTTCCATTCGAAGATATTGCAAATTTTATAATATCAAATCCACTTTACCTCGTATTTATAACAAAGGTTTCATTGTTGAAAAATGTATATCGTGTTATATCGTTTCACTGTGTTTTATATTTTAAATATTTTATAAAGTCGAACAACATCAAAACCGATTTTTTTTTACTTCCTACATAAGAAAGTATGATGATTTATATGTAAACGAATTTAAAGCCGTACACCAGAATTCTATTCGAAGATATGGCTAATTTTATAATATCATATCTTCTTTACACAGTATTTATAACAAAGGTTTCAATGTTGAAACAGACTAGATAATTTCTTTGTATTTTTTTTAAATATTTTACAAAGTCGATCAACTACAAAACCGAATTATTTTTATTTCCTACATAAGAAAATATGCTTATTTACAAGTAAACGAATTTCCAGCCGGCACCGGAATTCTATTCGAAGATATTGCTAATTTGAAAATATCAGATATTTTCACATCTTATTTATAACAAAGGTTTCATTGCTGAAACAGACTAGATTGTTTCACTGTATTGTTTGTTTTAAATATTTTACAAATTCGAACAAATTCGAACAACTTCAAAACCAATTTTTTTTTACTTCCTAGATAAGAAAATGTGCTGATTTATAAGTAAAATAATTTCCAGCCGTGTACCAGAATTATTTTGTAAGATATTGCTACTTTTATAATATCAGATCTTCTTTACCTCGTATTTATAACAAAGGTTTCATTGTTGAAAAATGTGTATCGTTTCACTGTATTTTATATTTTAAATATTTTACAAAGGCGAACAACTTCAAAAAAGAATTTTTTTTACTTCCTACATAAGAAAATGTGCTTATTTATATGTAAACGAATTTCCAGCCGTGCACCAGAATTCTATTCGAAGATATTGATATTTTTATAATATCACATCCACTTTACCTCGTATTTATAACAAAGGTTTCATTGTTGAAAAATGTGTATCGTTTCACTGTGTTTTATATTTTAAATATTTTGCAAAGGTGGACAACTTCAAAACCGATTTTTTTAATCTTCCTACATAAGAAAATGTCCTGATTTATAAGTAAACGAATTTCCAGCCGTGCACCAGAATTCCATTCGAAAATATTGCAAATTTTATAATATCACATCCACTTTACCTCGTATTTATAACAAAGGTTTCATTGTTGAAAAATATATATCATTTCACTGTGTTTTATATTTTAAATATTTTATATGTCGAACAACATCAAACCCAAAATTTTTTTTTACTTCCTACATAAGAAAATGTGCTGATTTATAAGAAAACGAATTTCCAGCCGTGCACCAGATATATTTTCGAAGATATTGCTACTTTTATAATATCAGATCTTCTTTACCTCGTATTTATAAGAAAGGTTTCATTGTTGGAACAGAGTAGATCGTTTCGCTGTGTTTCATATTTTGTATATTTTAGAATGGTGAACAACTTCAAAACCGATTTTTTTTTTACTTCCTACATAAAAAAATGTGCTGATTTATAAGTAAACGAATTTCCTGCCGTGCACAAGACTTCCATTCGAAGATATTGCAAATTTTATAATATCAAATCCACTTTACCTCGTATTTATAACAAAGGTTTCATTGTTGAAAAATGTATATCGTGTTATATCGTTTCACTGTGTTTTATATTTTAAATATTTTATAAAGTCGAACAACATCAAAACCGATTTTTTTTTACTTCCTACATAAGAAAGTATGATGATTTATATGTAAACGAATTTAAAGCCGTACACCAGAATTCTATTCGAAGATATGGCTAATTTTATAATATCATATCTTCTTTACACAGTATTTATAACAAAGGTTTCAATGTTGAAACAGACTAGATAGTTTCTTTGTATTTTTTTTAAATATTTTACAAAGTCGATCAACTACAAAACCGAATTATTTTTATTTCCTACATAAGAAAATATGCTTATTTACAAGTAAACGAATTTCCAGCCGGCACCGGAATTCTATTCGAAGATATTGCTAATTTGAAAATATCAGATATTTTCACATCTTATTTATAACAAAGGTTTCATTGCTGAAACAGACTAGATTGTTTCACTGTATTGTTTGTTTTAAATATTTTACAAATTCGAACAAATTCGAACAACTTCAAAACCAATTTTTTTTTACTTCCTAGATAAGAAAATGTGCTGATTTATAAGTAAAATAATTTCCAGCCGTGTACCAGAATTATTTTGTAAGATATTGCTACTTTTATAATATCAGATCTTCTTTAACTCGTATTAATAACAAAGGTTTCATTGTTGAAAAATGCTTATCGTTTCACTGTATTTTATATTTTAAATATTTTAGAATGTCGAACAATTTCAAATCCATTTTTTTTTTTACTTCCTACGTAAGGAAATGTACTGATTTATAGGTAAACGAATTTCCAGCCGTGCAGCATAATTCTATTCGAAGATATTGCAAATTTTATAATAGCACATCTCCTTTAACTGTTATTTATAACAAAGATTTCATTGTTGAAACAGAGTAGATTTTTTCACTGTGTTTTCTGTTTTAAATATTTTACAAAGGCGAACAACTTCAAAACCGAATTTTTTTTACTTCGTACATAAGAAAATATGCTGATTTATAAATAAACAAAATTCCAGCCGTGCACCAGAATTCTATTAGAAGATATTGCTAATTTTATAATATCAGATCTTCTTTACATCTTATTTATAACAAAGGTTTCATTGTTGGTACAGAGTAGATCGTTTCACTGTATTTTATGTTTTAAATATTTTACAAAGTCGAACAACTTCAAATCCAATTTTTTTTTACTTCCTACGTAAGAAAATGTACTGATTTATAGGTAAACGAATTTCCAGCCGTACACAAGAATTCTATTGGAAGATATTGCAAATTTTATAATATCACATCTCCTTTAAATTTTAACAGAGTAGATTGTTTCACTGTGTTTTATGTTTTAAATAGTTTACAAAGGCGAAAAACTTCAAAACCGAATTTATTTTTACTTCGTACATAAGAAAATATGCTGATTTACAAATAAACCAATTCCCAGCCGTGCACCACAGTTCCATTCAAAGATATTGCTAATTTTATAATATCAGATATTCTTTACATCGTATTTATAACAAAGGTTTCATTGTTGGTACAGAGTAAATCATTTCACTGAATTTTATATTTTTAATGTTTTACAAATTCGAACAACTTCAAAACCATTTTTTTTTACTTCCTACATAAGAAAATAAGAAGCTTTTTTATAAGTACACGAATTTCCAGCCGTGTACCAGAATTATTTTCAAAGATATTGCTACTTTTATAATATCAGATCTTCTTTAATTCTTATTAATAACAAAGGTTTCATTGTTGAAAAATGCTCATCGTTTTACTGTATTTTATACATTAAATATTTTACGAAGTAGAACAACTTCAAAATCGATTTTTTTTACTTCATATATAAGAAAAAGTGCTGATTTATAAAAAAAACCAAATTCCAGCCGTGTACCAGAATCCTAATCGAAGTTATTGCTAATTTTATAATATCAGATCTTTTTTACATCTTATTTATAACACAGATATCATTGTTGGAACAGAGTAGATCGTGTCACGGTATTTTATATTTTAAATATTTTACTAATTCTAACAACTTCAAAACCGATTTTTTTTTATTTCCTACATAAGAAAATCCGCTGATTTATAGGTAAACGAATTTCCAGCCGTGCACCAGAATTCTATTCCAAGATATTGATAGTTTTATAATATCACTTCCACTTTACCTCATATTTATATCAAAGATTTCATTGTTAAAACAGAGTAGATCGTTTCAATATAATTTATGTTATAAATATTTTACAAAGGCGAACAACTTCAAAACTGAATATTTTTACTTCGTACATAAGAAAATGTGTTGATTTATAAGGAAATGAATTTCCAGCGATGCGCCAGATATATTTTCGCAGATATTGCTAGTTTTATAATATCATATATTCTTTAACTCATATTAATAACAAAGATTTCATTGTTGAAAAATGTATATCCTTTCACTTAGTTTTATAATTTAAATTTTTTATAAAGTCGAACAACTTTAAAACAGAATTCTTTTTACTTCGTACTTAAGTAAATGTGCTGATTTCTAAGAAAACCAATTTACAGCCTTGCACCAGAATTCTATTCGAAGATATTGCTAATTTTAAAATATCAGATATTCTTTACATCGTATTTATAACAAAAGTTTCATTGTTGAAACAGAGTAGATTATGTCACTGGATTGTTTGTTTTAAACATTTTACAAAGGCGAACAACTTCAAAACCGATTTTTTTTACTTCCTACATAAGAAAATATCATGATTTATAAGTAAACGAATTTCCATCCGTGCACCAGAATTCTATTCGAAGATATTGCAAATTTTATAATATCAAATCCACTTTACCTCGTATTTATAACAAAGGTTTCATTGTTGAAAAATGTATATCGTTTCACTGTGTTTTTTATTTTAAATATTTTATAAAGTCGAACAGCATCAAAACCGAATTTTTTTTACTTCCTACATAAGAAAATATGATGATTTATATGTAAACGAATTTAAAGTCGTACACCAGAGTTCTATTCGAAGATATGGCTAATTTTATAATATCATATCTTCTTTACACAGTATTTATAACAAAGGTTTCAATGTTGAAACAGACTAGATAGTTTCTCTGTATTTTTTTTTAAATATTTTACAAAGTCGATCAACTACAAAACCGAATTATTTTTATTTCGTACATAAGAAAATATGCTTATTTACAATTAAACGAATTTCCAGCCGTGCACCAGAATGCTATTCGAAGATATTGCTAATTTTATAATATCAGATCTTCGTTACACCGTATTTATAACAAAAGGTTTCATTGTTGAAACTAACTGGATAGTTTCTCTGTAATTTTTTTTTAAAATATTTTACAAAGGCGAACAAATTCAAAACCGATTTTTTTTTTACTTCGTACAAAACAAAATGTGCTGATGTAAACAAAATGTGTGTGTAAACGAATTTCCAGCCGTGCACCAGATATATTTTCGCAGAATTTTTTTATAAAGTCGAGCAACTTTAAAACCGATTTGTTTTTACTTCGTACATACGAAAATGTGCTGATTTCTAAGAAAAACAATTTACAGCCTTGCACCAGAATTCTATTCGAAGATATTGCTAATTTTAAAATATCAGATATTTTCACATCGTATTAAGAACAAAGGTTTCATTGTTGAAAAATGCTCATCGTTTTACTGTATTTTATACATTAAATATTTTACGAAGTAGAACAATTTCAAAACCGATTTTTTTTATTTCCTACATAAGAAAATATCATGATTTATAAGTAAACGAATTTCCATCCGTGCACCAGAATTCTATTGAAGATATTGCAAATTTTATAATATCACATCTCCTTGAAATCTTACTTTTAACAAAGGTTTCATTGTTGAAACAGAATAGATATTTTCACTGTGTTTTATATTTTAAATATTTTATAAAGTCGAACAACTCCAAACCCGAATTTTTTTTACTTCCTACATAAGAAAATGTGCTTATTTATAAGTAAACGAATTTTAAGCCGTGCACCAGAATTCTATTCGAATACATTGCAAATTTTATAATATCACAACTCCTTTATCTCTCATTTTTAACAAAGGTTTCATTGTTGGAACAGAGTACATCGTTTCGCTGTGTTTTATATTTTATATATTTTACAATGGCGAACAACTTCAAAACCAATTTTTTTTTACTTTCTACATAAGAAAATGTGCTGATTTATAAGTAAACGAATTTCCAGCCGTGCACCAGAATTCCATTCGAAGATATTGCTAATTTTATAATATCAGATCTTCTCTACACAGTATTTATAACAAAGGTTTCATTATTGAAACAGACTAGATAGTTTCTCTGTATTTTATGTTTTAAATATTTTACAAAGGCGAATATCTTCAAAACCGAATTTTTTTTACTTCGTACATAAGAAAATGTCCTGATTTATAAAAAAAACCAAATTCCAGCCGTGTACCAGAATCCTATTCGAAGTTATTGCTAATTTTATAATATCAGATCTTTTTTACATCTTATTTATAACACAGATATCATTGTTGGAACAGTGTGTCACGGAATCGTGTCACGGTATTTTATATTTTAAAAATTTTACTAATTCTAACAACTTCAAAACCGATTTTTTTTATTTCCTACATAAGAAAATGCGCTGATTTATAGGTAAACGAATTTCCAGCCGTGCACCAGAATTCTATTCCAAGATATTGATAGTTTTATAATATCACTTCCACTTTACCTCGTATTTATATCAAAGATTTCATTGTTAAAACAGAGTAGATCGTTTCAATATAATTTATGTTATAAATATTTTACAAAGGCGAACAACTTCAAAACTGAATTTTTTTACTTCGTACATAAGAAAATGTGTTGATTTATAAGTAAATTAATTTCCAGCGATGCGCCAGATATATTTTCGCAGATATTGCTAGTTTTATAATATCATATATTCTTTAACTCGTATTAATAACAAAGATTTCATTGTTGAAAAATGTATATCCTGTCACTTAGTTTTATAATTTAAATTTTTTATAAAGTCGAACAACTTTAAAACAGAATTCTTTTTACTTCGTACTTAAGTAAATGTGCTGATTTCTAAGAAAACCAATTTACAGCCTTGCACCAGAATTCTATTCGAAGATATTGCTAATTTTAAAATATCAGATATTCTTTACATCGTATTTATAACAAAAGTTTCATTGTTGAAACAGAGTAGATTATGTCACTGGATTGTTTGTTTTAAACATTTTACAAAGGCGAACAACTTCAAAACCGATTTTTTTTACTTCCTACATAAGAAAATATCATGATTTATAAGTAAACGAATTTCCATCCGTGCACCAGAATTCTATTGAAGATATTGCGAATTTTATAATATCACATCTCCTTGAACTCTTACTTTTAACAAAGGTTTCATTGTTGAAACAGAATAGATCGTTTCACTTTATTTTATGTTTTAAATATTTCACAAAGGTGAACAACTTGAAAACCGAATTCCTTTTACTTCGTACATAAGAAAATGTGCTGATTTATAAGTAAACGAATTTCCAGCCGTGCACCGGATATATTTTCGAAGATATTGCTACTTTTATAATATCAGATCTTCTTTACCTCGTATTTATAACAAAGGTTAAATATTTTACAAAGGCGAACAACTTCAAAAAAGTATTTTTTTTAATTCCTACATAAGAAAATGTGCTTATTTATAAGTAAACGAATTTCCAGCCGTGCACCAGAATTCTATTCGAAGATATTGATATTTTTATAATATCACATCCACTTTACCTCGTATTTATAACAAAGGTTTCATTGTTGAAAAATGTGTATCGTTTCGCTGTGTTTTATATTTTAAATATTTTGCAAAGTTGAACAACTTCAAAACCGATTTTTTTAATCTTCCTACATAAGAAAATGTGCTTATTTATAAGAAAACCAATTTCCAGCCGTGCACAAGAATTCTATTCGAAGACATTGATAATTTTGAAATATCACATCCACTTTACCTCGTATTTATAACAAAGGTTTCATTGTTGAAAAATGTATATCGTTTCACTGTGTTTTATATTTTAAATATTTTATAAAGTCGAACAACATCAAACCCAATTTTTTTTTACTTCCTACATAAGAAAATGTGCTGATTTATAAGTAAACGAATTTCCAGCCCTGCACCAGATTTCTATTCGAAGATATTGCTAATTTTATAATATTTGATCTTCTTTAGCTCGTATTAATAACCAAGGTTTCATTGTTGAAAAATGCATATTGTTTCACTGTATTTTATATTTTAAATATTTTCAAAAGCGAACAACTTAAAAACCGATTTTTTTTTACTTCCTACATAAGAAAATGTGTTGATTTATAAGTAAACGAATTTCAAGCCGTGCACCAGAATTCTATTCGAAGATATTGCAAATTTTATAATATCACAACTCCTTTACCTCGTATTTATAACAAAGTTTTCATTGTTGAAAAATGTGCATCGTTTCACTGTATTTTATATTTTTCATTTTTTATAAAGTCGAACAACATTAAAACCGATTTTTTACTTATTACATAAGAAAATGTTCTGATTTATATGTAAACGAATTTCCAGCCGTGCACCAGAATTCTATTCGAAGACATTGCAAATTTTATAACATCACAACTCCTTTATCTCTTATTTTTAACAAAGGTTTCATTGTTGGAACAGAGTACATCGTTTCACGGTATTTTATATTTTATATATTTTACAAAGTCGAACAACTACAAAACCGAATTATTTTTATTTCCTACATAAGAAAATATGCTTATTTCAAAGTACACGAATTTCCAGCCGTGCACCAGATATATTTTCGAAGATATTGCTACTATTATAATATCAGATCTTCTTTACCTCGTATTTATAACAAAGGTTTCATTGTTGAAAAATGTGTATCGTTTCACTGTATTTTATATTTTAAATATTTTACAAAGGCGAACAACTTCAAAAAAGAATTTTTTTTACTTCCTACATAAGAAAATGTGCTTATTTATATGTAAACGAATTTCCAGCCGTGCACCAGAATTCTATTCGAAGATATTGATATTTTTATAATATCACATCCACTTTACCTCGTATTTATAACAAAGGTTTCATTGTTGAAAAATGTGTATCGTTTCACTGTGTTTTATATTTTAAATATTTTGCAAAGGTGGACAACTTCAAAACCGATTTTTTTAATCTTCCTACATAAGAAAATGTCCTGATTTATAAGTAAACGAATTTCCAGCCGTGCACCAGAATTCCATTCGAAAATATTGCAAATTTTATAATATCACATCCACTTTACCTCGTATTTATAACAAAGGTTTCATTGTTGAAAAATATATATCATTTCACTGTGTTTTATATTTTAAATATTTTATATGTCGAACAACATCAAACCCCAAATTTTTTTTTACTTCCTACATAAGAAAATGTGCTGATTTATAAGAAAACGAATTTCCAGCCGTGCACCAGATATATTTTCGAAGATATTGCTACTTTTATAATATCAGATCTTCTTTACCTCGTATTTATAAGAAAGGTTTCATTGTTGGAACAGAGTAGATCGTTTCGCTGTGTTTCATATTTTGTATATTTTAGAATGGTGAACAACTTCAAAACCGATTTTTTTTTTACTTCCTACATAACAAAATGTGCTGATTTATAAGTAAACGAATTTCCTGCCGTGCACAAGACTTCCATTCGAAGATATTGCAAATTTTATAATATCAAATCCACTTTACCTCGTATTTATAACAAAGGTTTCATTGTTGAAAAATGTATATCGTGTTATATCGTTTCACTGTGTTTTATATTTTAAATATTTTATAAAGTCGAACAACATCAAAACCGATTTTTTTTTACTTCCTACATAAGAAAGTATGATGATTTATATGTAAACGAATTTAAAGCCGTACACCAGAATTCTATTCGAAGATATGGCTAATTTTATAATATCATATCTTCTTTACACAGTATTTATAACAAAGGTTTCAATGTTGAAACAGACTAGATAGTTTCTTTGTATTTTTTTTAAATATTTTACAAAGTCGATCAACTACAAAACCGAATTATTTTTATTTCCTACATAAGAAAATATGCTTATTTACAAGTAAACGAATTTCCAGCCGGCACCGGAATTCTATTCGAAGATATTGCTAATTTGAAAATATCAGATATTTTCACATCTTATTTATAACAAAGGTTTCATTGCTGAAACAGACTAGATAGTTTCACTGTATTGTTTGTTTTAAATATTTTACAAATTCGAACAAATTCGAACAACTTCAAAACCAATTTTTTTTTACTTCCTAGATAAGAAAATGTGCTGATTTATAAGTAAAATAATTTCCAGCCGTGTACCAGAATTATTTTGTAAGATATTGCTACTTTTATAATATCAGATCTTCTTTAACTCGTATTAATAACAAAGGTTTCATTGTTGAAAAATGCTTATCGTTTCACTGTATTTTATATTTTAAATATTTTACAATGTCGAACAATTTCAAATCCATTTTTTTTTTTACTTCCTACGTAAGGAAATGTGCCGATTTATAAGTAAACGAATTTCCAGCCGTGCAGCATAATTCTATTCGAAGATATTGCAAATTTTATAATAGCACATCTCCTTTAACTGTTATTTATAACAAAGATTTCATTGTTGAAACAGAGTAGATTTTTTCACTGTGTTTTCTGTTTTAAATATTTTACAAAGGCGAACAACTTCAAAACCGAATTTTTTTTACTTCGTACATAAGAAAATATGCTGATTTATAAATAAACAAAATTCCAGCCGTGCACCAGAATTCTATTAGAAGATATTGCTAATTTTATAATATCAGATCTTCTTTACATCTTATTTATAACAAAGGTTTCATTGTTGGTACAGAGTAGATCGTTTCACTGTATTTTATGTTTTAAATATTTTACAAAGTCGAACAACTTCAAATCCAATTTTTTTTTACTTCCTACGTAAGAAAATGTACTGATTTATAGGTAAACGAATTTCCAGCCGTACACAAGAATTCTATTGGAAGATATTGCAAATTTTATAATATCACATCTCCTTTAAATTTTAACAGAGTAGATTGTTTCACTGTGTTTTATGTTTTAAATAGTTTACAAAGGCGAAAAACTTCAAAACCGAATTTATTTTTACTTCGTACATAAGAAAATATGCTGATTTACAAATAAACCAATTCCCAGCCGTGCACCACAGTTCCATTCAAAGATATTGCTAATTTTATAATATCAGATATTCTTTACATCGTATTTATAACAAAGGTTTCATTGTTGGTACAGAGTAAATCATTTCACTGAATTTTATATTTTTAATGTTTTACAAATTCGAACAACTTCAAAACCATTTTTTTTTTACTTCCTACATAAGAAAATAAGAAGCTTTTTTATAAGTACACGAATTTCCAGCCGTGTACCAGAATTATTTTCAAAGATATTGCTACTTTTATAATATCAGATCTTCTTTAATTCTTATTAATAACAAAGGTTTCATTGTTGAAAAATGCTCATCGTTTTACTGTATTTTATACATTAAATATTTTACGAAGTAGAACAACTTCAAAATCGATTTTTTTTACTTCATATATAAGAAAAAGTGCTGATTTATAAAAAAAAACAAATTCCAGCCGTGTACCAGAATCCTAATCGAAGTTATTGCTAATTTTATAATATCAGATCTTTTTTACATCTTATTTATAACACAGATATCATTGTTGGAACAGAGTAGATCGTGTCACGGTATTTTATATTTTAAATATTTTACTAATTCTAACAACTTCAAAACCGATTTTTTTTTATTTCCTACATAAGAAAATCCGCTGATTTATAGGTAAACGAATTTCCAGCCGTGCACCAGAATTCTATTCCAAGATATTGATAGTTTTATAATATCACTTCCACTTTACCTCATATTTATATCAAAGATTTCATTGTTAAAACAGAGTAGATCGTTTCAATATAATTTATGTTATAAATATTTTACAAAGGCGAACAACTTCAAAACTGAATATTTTTACTTCGTACATAAGAAAATGTGTTGATTTATAAGGAAATGAATTTCCAGCGATGCGCCAGATATATTTTCGCAGATATTGCTAGTTTTATAATATCATATATTCTTTAACTCATATTAATAACAAAGATTTCATTGTTGAAAAATGTATATCCTTTCACTTAGTTTTATAATTTAAATTTTTTATAAAGTCGAACAACTTTAAAACAGAATTCTTTTTACTTCGTACTTAAGTAAATGTGCTGATTTCTAAGAAAACCAATTTACAGCCTTGCACCAGAATTCTATTCGAAGATATTGCTAATTTTAAAATATCAGATATTCTTTACATCGTATTTATAACAAAAGTTTCATTGTTGAAACAGAGTAGATTATGTCACTGGATTGTTTGTTTTAAACATTTTACAAAGGCGAACAACTTCAAAACCGATTTTTTTTACTTCCTACATAAGAAAATATCATGATTTATAAGTAAACGAATTTCCATCCGTGCACCAGAATTCTATTCGAAGATATTGCAAATTTTATAATATCAAATCCACTTTACCTCGTATTTATAACAAAGGTTTCAATGTTGAAACAGACTAGATAGTTTCTCTGTATTTTTTTTTAAATATTTTACAAAGTCGATCAACTACAAAACCGAATTATTTTTATTTCGTACATAAGAAAATATGCTTATTTACAATTAAACGAATTTCCAGCCGTGCACCAGAATGCTATTCGAAGATATTGCTAATTTTATAATATCAGATCTTCGTTACACCGTATTTATAACAAAGGTTTCATTGTTGAAACTAACTAGATAGTTTCTCTGTAATTTTTTTTTAAAATATTTTACAAAGGCGAACAAATTCAAAACCGATTTTTTTTTACTTCGTACAAAACAAAATGTGCTGATGTAAACAAAATGTGTGTGTAAACGAATTTCCAGCCGTGCACCAGATATATTTTCGCAGAATTTTTTTATAAAGTCGAGCAACTTTAAAACCGATTTGTTTTTACTTCGTACATACGAAAATGTGCTGATTTCTAAGAAAAACAATTTACAGCCTTGCACCAGAATTCTATTCGAAGATATTGCTAATTTTAAAATATCAGATATTTTCACATCGTATTAAGAACAAAGGTTTCATTGTTGAAAAATGCTCATCGTTTTACTGTATTTTATACATTAAATATTTTACGAAGTAGAACAATTTCAAAACCGATTTTTTTTATTTCCTACATAAGAAAATATCATGATTTATAAGTAAACGAATTTCCATCCGTGCACCAGAATTCTATTGAAGATATTGCAAATTTTATAATATCACATCTCCTTGAAATCTTACTTTTAACAAAGGTTTCATTGTTGAAACAGAATAGATATTTTCACTGTGTTTTATATTTTAAATATTTTATAAAGTCGAACAACTCCAAACCCGAATTTTTTTTACTTCCTACATAAGAAAATGTGCTTATTTATAAGTAAACGAATTTTAAGCCGTGCACCAGAATTCTATTCGAATACATTGCAAATTTTATAATATCACAACTCCTTTATCTCTCATTTTTAACAAAGGTTTCATTGTTGGAACAGAGTACATCGTTTCGCTGTGTTTTATATTTTATATATTTTACAATGGCGAACAACTTCAAAACCAATTTTTTTTTACTTTCTACATAAGAAAATGTGCTGATTTATAAGTAAACGAATTTCCAGCCGTGCACCAGAATTCCATTCGAAGATATTGCTAATTTTATAATATCAGATCTTCTCTACACAGTATTTATAACAAAGGTTTCATTATTGAAACAGACTAGATAGTTTCTCTGTATTTTATGTTTTAAATATTTTACAAAGGCGAATATCTTCAAAACCGATTTTTTTTTACTTCGTACATAAGAAAATGTCCTGATTTATAAGTAAACGAATTTCCAGCCGTGCACCAGAATTCTATTCGAAGATATTGCAAATTTTATAATATCACATCTCCTTGACCTCTTATTTTTAACAAAGGTTTCAATCTTGAAACAGAATAGATCGTTTCACTGTATTTTATGTTTTAAATATTTTTCAAAAGCGAAGAACTTCAAAACCGATTTTTTTTTACTTCCTACATAAGAAAATGTGCTGATTTATAAGTAAACGAATTTCCAGCCGTGCACCAGAATTCCATTCGAAGATATTGCTAATTTTATAATATCAGACATTCTTTACACAGTATTTATAACAAAGGTTTCATTGTTGAAACAGACTAGATAGTTTCTCTGTATTTTGTGTTTTAAATATTTTACAAAAGCGAACAACTTCAAAACCGAATATTTTTTACTTCCTACATAAGAAAATGTGTTGATTTATAAGTAAACGAATTTCAAGCGGTGCACCAGAATTCTATTCGAAGACATTGCAAATTTTATAACATCACAACTCCTGTATCTCTTATTTTTAACAAAGCTTTCATTGTTGGAACAGAGTACATCGTTTCACAGTATTTTATATTTTAAATATTTCACAAAGTCGAACAACTAAAAAACCGAAATATTTTTATTTCCTACATAAGAAAATATGCTTATTTACAAGTAAACGAATTTCCAGTCGTGCACCAGAATTCCATTCGAAGATATTGCTAATTTTATAATATCAGATCTTCGTTACACCGTATTTATAACAAAAGTTTCATTGTTGAAACTAACTAGATAGTTTCTCTGTATTTTTTTTTCAATATTTTACAAAGGCGAACAAATTCAAAACCGATTTGTTTTTTTACTTCGTACAAAACAAAATGTGCTGATGTAAACAAAATGTGTGTGTAAACGAATTTCCAGCCGGCACCGGAATTCTATTGGAAGATATTGCAAATTTTATAATAGCACATCCACTTTACCTCGTATTTATAAAAAAGGTTTCATTGGTGAAAAATGTGTATCGTTTCACTGTGTTTTATATTTTGTATATTTTACAATTGCGAACAACATCAAAACCAATTTTTTTTTACTTCCTACATAAGAAAATGTGCTGATTTATAAGTAAACGAATTTCCAGCCGTGCACCAGATATATTTTCGCAGAATTTTTTTATAAAGTCGAGCAACTTTAAAACCGATTTGTTTTTACTTCGTACATACGAAAATGTGCTGATTTCTAAGAAAAACAATTTACAGCCTTGCACCAGAATTCTATTCGAAGATATTGCTAATTTTAAAATATCAGATATTTTCACATCGTATTTATAACAAAAGTTTCATTGGTGAAACAGACTAGATTGTTTCACTGTATTGTTTGTTTTAAATATTTTACAAAGTCGAACAACTTCAAAACCAATTTTTTTTACTTCCTACATAAGAAAATGTGCTGATTTATAAGTAAACGAATTTCCAGCCGTGTACCAGAATTATTTTGTAAGATATTGCTACTTTTATAATATCAGATCTTCTTTAACTCGTATTAATAACAAAGGTTTCATTGTTGAAAAATGCTTATCGTTTCACTGTATTTTATATTTTAAATATTTTACAATGTCGAACAATTTCAAATCCATTTTTTTTTTACTTTCTACGTAAGGAATTGTGCCGATTTATAAGTAAACGAATTTCCAGCCGTGCAGCATAATTCTATTCGAAGATATTGCAAATTTTATAATATCACAACTCCTTTATCTCTCATTTTTAACAAAGGTTTCATTTTTGGAACAGAGTACATCATTTCGCTGTGTTTTATATTTTATATATTGTACAATGGCGAACAACTTCAAAACCGAATTTTTTTTACTTCGTACATAAGAAAATGTACGAATGATTTATAAGTAAACGAATTTCCAGCCGTGCACCAGAATTCCATTCGAAGATATTGCTAATTTTATAATATCAGATCTTCTTTGCACAGTATTTATAACAAAGGTTTCATTGTTGAAACAGACTAGATAGTTTCTCTGTATTTTGTGTTTTAAATATTTTACAAAAGCGAACAACTTCAAAACCGAATATTTTTTACTTCCTACATAAGAAAATGTGCTTATTTATAAGAAAACCAATTTCCAGCCGTGCACAAGAATTCTATTCGAAGACATTGATAATTTTGAAATATCACATCCACTTTACCTCGTATTTATAACAAAGGTTTCATTGTTGAAAAATGTATATCATTTCACTGTGTTTTATATTTTTAATATTTTATAAAGTCGAACAACATCAAACCCAATTTTTTTTTACTTCCTACATAAGAAAATGTGCTCATTTATAAGAAAACGAATTTCCAGCCGTGCACCAGATATATTTTCGAAGATATTGCTACTTTTATAATATCAGATCTTCTTTACCTCGTATTTATAAGAAAGGTTTCATTGTTGGATCAGAGTAGATCGTTTCACTGTATTGTTTATTTTAAATATTTTACAAAGTCGAACAACTTCAAAACCGAATATTTTTTACTTCTCTCATAATTAAATGTGCTGATTTATAAGTAAGCGAATTTCTAGCCGTGTACCAGAATTCTATTCGAATATATTGATAATTTTATAAAATCACATCCACTTTACCTCGTATTTATAACAAATGTTTCATTGTTGAAAAATGTATAACGTTTCACTGTGTTTTATATTTTAAATATTTTATAAAGTCGAACAACATCAAACCCGAATTTTTTTTACTTCCTACGTAAGAAAATGTGCTTATTTATAAGTAAAAGAATTTCCAGCCGTGCACCAAAATTCTATTCGAAGATATTGCTAATTTTATAATATTTGATCTTCTTTATCTCGTATTAATAACAAAGGTTTCATTGTTGAAAAATGCATATTGTTTCACTGTATTTTATATTTTAAATATTTTACAAAGGCGAACAAATTCAAAACCGATTTTTTTTTACTTCGTACATAAGAAAATGCGCTGATTTATAAGTAAACGAATTCCCAGCCGTGCACCAGGTATATTTTCGAAGATATTGCTACTTTTATAATATCAGATCTACTTTTCCTCTTACTTTTAACAAAGGTTTCATTGTTGAAACAGAATAGATCGTTTCACTTTATTTAATGTTTTAAATATTTCACAAAGGTGAACAACTTCAAAACCGAAATCCTTTTACTTCGTACATAAGAAAATGTGCTGATTTATAAGTAAACGAATTTCCAGCCGTGCACCAGATATATTTTCGAAGTATTGCTACTTTTATAATATCAGATCTTCTTTACCTCGTATTTATAACAAAGGTTTCATTGTTGAAAAATGTGTATCGTTTCACTGTATTTTATATTTTAAATATTTTACAAAGGCGAACAACTTCAAAAAAGATTTTTTTTTACTTCCTACATAAGAAAATGTGCTTATTTATAAGTAAACGAATTTCCAGCCGTGCACCAGAATTCTATTCGAAGATATTGATATTTTTATAATATCACATCCACTTTACCCCGTATTTATAACAAAGGTTTCATTGTTGAAAAATGTGTATCATTTCACTGTGTTTTATATTTTAAATATTTTATAAAGTCGAACAACATCAAACCCAAATTTTTTTTTACTTCCTACATAAGAAAATGTGCTTATTTATAAGAAAACGAATTTACAGCCGTGCACCAGATATATTTTCGAAGATATTGCTACTTTTATAATATCAGATCTTCTTTACCTCGTATTTATAACAAAGGTTTCATTGTTGAAAAATGTGTATCGTTTCACTGAGTTTTATATTTTAAATATTTTGCAAAGGTGAACAACTTCAAAACCGATTTTTTTAATCTTCCTACATAAGAAAATGTGCTTATTTATAAGAAAACCAATTTCCAGCCGTGCACAAGAATTCTATTCGAAGACATTGATAATTTTGAAATATCACATCCACTTTACCTCGTATTTAAAACAAAGGTTTCATTGTTGAAAAATGTATATCATTTCACTGTGTTTTATATTTTAAATATTTTATAAAGTCGAACAACATCAAACCCAAATTTTTTTTTACTTCCTACATAAGAAAATGTGCTTATTTATAAGAAAACGAATTTCCAGCCGTGCACCAGATATATTTTCGAAGATATTGCTACTTTTATAATATCAGATCTTCTTTACCTCGTATTTATAAGAAAGGTTTCATTGTTGGAACAGAGTAGATCGTTTCACTGTATTGTTTATTTTAAATATTTTACAAAGTCGAACAACTTCAAAACCGAATTTTTTTTACTTCTCTCATAAGAAAATGTGCTGATTTATAAGTAAGCGAATTTCTAGCCGTGCACCAGAATTCTATTCGAACATATTGATAATTTTATAATATCACATCCACTTTACCTCGTATTTATAACAAAGGTTTCATTGTTGAAAAATGTATATCGTTTCACTGTGTTTTATATTTTAAATATTTTATAAAGTCGAACAACATCAAACCCGAATTTTTTTTACTTCCTACGTAAAAAAATGTGCTGATTTATAAGTAAACGAATTTCCAGCCGTGCACCAGAATTCTATTCGAAGATATTGCTAATTTTATAATATTTGATCTTCTTTAGCTCGCATTAATAACAAAGGTTTCATTGTTGAAAAATGCATATTGTTTCACTGTATTTTATATTTTAAATATTTTCAAAAGCGAACAACTTCAAAAAAGATTTTTTTTTACTTCCTACATAAGAAAATGTGCTTATTTATAAGTAAACGAATTTCCAGCCGTGCACCAGAATTCTATTCGAAGATATTGATATTTTTATAATATCACATCCACTTTACCTCGTATTTATAACAAAGGTTTCATTGTTGAAAAATGTGTATCGTTTCACTGTGTTTTATATTTTAAATATTTTGCAAAGGTGAACAACTTCAAAACCGATTTTTTTAATCTTCCTACATAAGAAAATGTGCTTATTTATGAGAAAACCAATTTCTAGCCGTGCACAAGAATTCTATTCGAAGACATTGATAATTTTGAAATATCACATCCACTTTACCTCGTATTTATAACAAAGGTTTCATTGTTGAAAAATGTATATCGTTTCACTGTGTTTTATATTTTAAATATTTTATAAAGTCGAACAACTTAAAAACCGAATTTTTTTTACTTCCTTAACAACAAAATGTGTTGATTTATAAGTAAACGAATTTCAAGCCGTGCACCAGAATTCTATTCGAAGATATTGCAAATTTTATAATATCACAACTCCTTTACCTCGTATTTATAACAAAGTTTTCATTGTTGAAAAATGTGCATCGTTTCACTGTATTTTATATTTTTAATTTTTTATAAAGTCGAACAACATTAAAACCGATTTTTTTATACTTCCTACATAAGAAAATGTGCTTATTTATAAGAAAACCAATTTCCAGCCGTGCACAAGATATATTTTCGAAGATATTGCTACTTTTATAATATCAGATCTTCTTGACCTTGTATTTATAAGAAAGGTTTCATTGTTGGAACAGAGTGGATTGTTTCGTGTATTGTTAATTTTAAATATTTTACAAAGTCGAACAACTTCAAAACCGATTTTTTTTTACTTCTCTCATAAGAAAATGTGCTGATTTATAAGTATGCGAATTTCTAGCCGTGTACCAGAATTCTATTCGAACATATTGATAATTTTATAATATCACATCCACTTTACCTCGTATTTATAACAAAGGTTTCATTCTTGAAAAATGTGTATCGTTTCACTGTATTTTATATTTTAAATATTTTACAAAGGCGAACAACTTCAAAAAAGAATTTTTTTTACTTCCTACATAAGAAAATGTGCTTATTTATAAGTAAACGAATTTCCAGCCGTGCACCAGAATTCTATTCGAAGATATTGATATTTTTATAATATCACATCCACTTTACCTCGTATTTATAACAAAGGTTTCATTGTTGAAAAATGTGTATCGTTTCACTGTGTTTTATATTTTAAATATTTTGCAAAGGTGAACAACTTCAAAACCGATTTTTTTAATCTTCCTACATAAGAAAATGTGCTGATTTATAAGTAAACGAATTTCCAGCCTTGCACCAGAATTCTATTCGAAGATATTGCTAATTTTATAATATTTGATCTTTTTTAGCTCGTATTAATAACAAAGGTTTCATTGTTGAAAATGCATATTGTTTCACTGTATTTTATATTTTAAATATTTTCAAAAGCGAGCAACTTAAAAACCGATTTTTTTTTACTTCCTACATAAGAAAATGCGTTGATTTATAAGTAAACGAATTTCAAGCCGTGCACCAGAATTCTATTCGAAGATATTGCAAATTTTATAATATCACAACTCCTTTACCTCGTATTTATAACAAAGTTTTCATTGTTGAAAAATGTGCATCGTTTCACTGTATTTTATATTTTTAATTTTTTATAAAGTCGAACAACATTAAAACCGATTTTTTTATACTTCCTACATAAGAAAATGTGCTTATTTATAAGAAAACCAATTTCCAGCCGTGCACAAGATATATTTTCGAAGATATTGCTACTTTTATAATATCAGATCTTCTTTACCTCGTATTTATAAGAAAGGTTTCATTGTTGGAACAGAGTGGATTGTTTCACTGTATTGTTAATTTTAAATATTTTACAAAGTCGAACAACTTCAAAACCGAATTTTTTTTACTTCTCTCATAAGAAAATGTGCTGATTTATAAGTATACGAATTTCTAGCCGTGTACCAGAATTCTATTCGAACATATTGATAATTTTATAATATCACATCCACTTTACCTCGTATTTATAACAAAGATTTCATTGTTGAAAAATGTATATCATTTCACTGTGTTTTATATCTTAAATATTTTATAAAGTCGAACAACATCAAACCCAATTTTTTTTTTTACTTCCTACATAAGAAAATGTGCTGATTTATAAGAAAACGAATTTCCAGCCGTGCACCAGATATATTTTCGAAGATATTGCTACTTTTATAATATCAGATCTTCTTTACCTCGTATTTATAAGAAAGGTTTCATTGTTGGAACAGAGTAGATCGTTTCACTGTATTTTTTATTTTAAATATTTTACAAAGTCGAACAACTTCAAAACCGAATTTTTTTTACTTCTCTCATAAGAAAATGTGCTTATTTATAAGTAAACGAATTTTTAGCCGTGCACCAGAATTATGTTCGAAGACATTGCAAATTTTATAATATCACAACTCCTTTATCTCTCATTTTTAACAAAGGTTTCATTGTTGGAACAGAGTACATCATTTCGCTGTGTTTTATATTTTATATATTTTACAATGGCGAACAACTTAAAAACCGAATTTTTTTTGCTTCCTACATAAGGAAATATGATGATTTATAAGTAAACGATTTTCCAGCTGTGCACCAGAATTTTATTCGAAGATATTGCAAATTTTATAATATCACATCTCCTTTATATCTTATGAATAACAAAAGTTTCATTGTTGAAAAATGCATATTGTTTCACTGTATTTTATATTTTACAAAAGCGAACAACTTAAAAACCGAAATTTTTTTGCTTCCTACATAAGGAAATATGATGATTTATAAGTAAACGAATTTCCAGCCGTGTACCAGAACTCTATTCGAAGATATTGCAAATTTTATAATATCACAACTCCTTTACCTCGTATTTATAACAAAGGTTTCATTGTTGAAAAATGTGCATCGTTTCACTGTATTTTATATTTTTAATTTTTTATAAAGTCGAACAACTTTAAAACTGATTTTTTTTACTTCGTGCATAAGTAAATGCGCTGATTTCTAAGAAAACCAATTTACAGCCTTGAACCAGAATTCTATTCGAAAATATTGCTAATTTTAAAATATCAGATATTCTTTACATCGTATTTATAACAAAAGTTTCATTGTTGAAACAGGGTAGATTGTTTCACTGTATTGTTTGTTTTAAATATTTTACAAAGGCGAACAACTTCAAAACCGATTTTTTTTACTTCCTACATAAGAAAATGTGCTGATTTATAAGTAAACGAATTTCCAGCCGTGCACCAGAATTCTGTTCGAAGATATTTGAAATTTTATAATATCCCATCCTTTTTACCTCGTATTTATAACAAAGGTTTCATTGTTGAAAAATGTGTATCGTTTCACTGTGTTTTATATTTTATATATTTTACAACGGCGAACAACATCAAAACCGAATTTTTTTACTTCGTACATAAGAAAATTTGCTGATTTATAAGTAAATGAATTTCCAGCGATGCACCAGATATATTTTCGCAGATATTGCTAGTTTTATAATATCAGATATTCTTTAACTCGTATTGATAACAAAGATTTCATTGTTGGAACAGAGTACATAATTTCGCTGTGTTTTATATTTTATATATTTTACAATGTCGAACAACATCAAAACCGAATTTTTTTTACTTCGTACATACGAAAATGTCCTGATTTATAAGTAAACGAATTTCCCGCCGTGCACTAGAATTCTATTCGAAGATATTGCAAATTTTATAATATCATATCTCCTTTATCTCTCATTTTTAACAAAGGTTTCATTTTTGGAACAGAGTACATCATTTCGCTGTGTTTTATATTTTATATATTTTACAATGGCGAACAACTTCAAAACCGAAATTTTTTTACTTCCTACATAAGGAAATGTGCTGATTTATAAGTAAACGAATTTCCAGCCGTGCACCAGAATTCCATTCGAAAATATTGCAACTTTTATAATATCACAACTCCTGTATCTCTCATTTTTAACAAAGGTTTCATTGTTGGAACAGAGTACATCATTTCGCTGTGTTTTATATTTTATATATTTTACAATGGCGAACAACTTCAAAACCGAAATTTTTTTACTTCCTACATAAGGAAATATGCTTATTTATAAGTAAACGAATTTCCAGCTGTGCACCAGAATTCTATTCGAAGACATTGCAAATTTTATAATATCACAACTCCTTTATCTCTCATTTTTAACAAAGGTTTCATTTTTGGAACAGAGTACATCATTTCGCTGTGTTTTATATTTTATATATTGTACAATGGCGAACAACTTCAAAACCGAATTTTTTTTACTTCGTACATAAGAAAATGTACGAATGATTTATAAGTAAACGAATTTCCAGCCGTGCACCAGAATTTTATTCGAAGATATTGCTAATTTTATAATATCAGATCTTCTTTAGCTCGTATTAATAACAAAAGTTTCTTTGTTGAAAAATGCATATCGTTCCACTGTATTTTATATTTTAAATATTTTACAAAAGCGAACAACTTGAAAACCGAATTTTTTTTGCTTCCTACATAAGGAAATATGATGATTTATAAGTAAACGAATTTGCAGCCGTGCACCAGAATTCTATTCGAAGATATTGCAAATTTTATAATATAAAATCCACTTTACCTCGTATTTATATGAAATGTTTCATTGTTGAAAAATGTATATCCTTTCGCTGTGTTTTATATTTAATATATTTTACAATGGCGAGCAATTTCAAAACCGAATTTTTTTACTTCGTACATAAGAAAATGTGCTGATTTATAAATAAATGAATCTCCAGCGATACACAAGATATATTTTCGCACATATTGCTAGTTTTATAATATCAGATATTCTTTAACTCTTATTAATAACAAAGATTTCATTGTTGCAAAATGTATATCGTTTCACATGTATATAGGTTTATAATTTAAATTTTTTATAAAGTCGAAAAACTTTAAAACAGAATTCTTTTTACTTCGTGCATAAGTAAATGTGCTGATTTCTAAGAAAACCAATTTACAGCCTTGCACCAGAATTCTATTCGAAGATATTGCAAATTTTATAATATCACAACTCCTTGACTTCTTATTTTTAACAAAGGTTTCATTGTTGAAACAGAATAGATCGTTTCACTGTATTTTATGTTTTAAATATTTTACAAAGGCGAAGAACTTCAAAACCGATTTTTTTAACTTCGTACATATGAAAATGTGCTGATTTATAAGTAAACGAATTTCCAGCTGTGCACCAGATATATTTTCGAAGATATTGCTAATTTTATAATATCAGATCTTCTTTACACAGTATTTATGACAAAGGTTTCATTGTTGAAACAGACTAGATAGTTTCTCTGTATTTTATGTTTTAAATATTTTTCAAAAGCGAAGAACTTCAAAACCGATTTTTTTTTACTTCCTAAATAAGAAAATGTGTTGATTTATAAGTAAACGAAATTCAAGCCGTGCACCAGAATTCTATTCGAAGATATTGCAAATTTTATAATATCACAACTCCTTTACCTCGTATTTATAACAAAGGTTTCATTGTTGAAAAATGTGCATCATTTCACTGTATTTTATATTTTTAATTTTTTATAAAGTCGAACAACTACAAAACCGAATTATTTTTATTTCCTACATAAGAAAATATGCTTATTTACAAGTAAACGAATTTCCAGCCGTCCACCAGAATTCCATTCGAAGATATTGCTAATTTTATAATATCAGATCTTCGTTACACCGTATTTATAACAAAGGTTTCATTGTTGAAACTAACTAGATAGTTTCTCTGTATTTTATGTTTTAAATATTTTACAAAGGCGAAGAACTTCAAAACCGATTTTTTTTTACTTCGTACATATGAAAATGTGCTGATTTATAAGTAAACGAATTTCCAGCTATGCACCAGATATATTTTCGAAGATATTGCTACTTTTATAATATCAGATCTTCTTTAACTCTTATTAATAACAAATGTTTCATTGTTCAAAAATGCATATCGTTTCACTGTATTTTATATTTTAAATATTATACAATGGCGAGAATTCAAAACCGAATTTTTTTACTTCGTACATAAGAAAATGTGCTGATTTATAAGTAAACGAATTTCCAGCCGTGCACCAGAATTCCATTCGAAAATATTGCAACTTTTATAATATCACAACTCCTGTATCTCTCATTTTTAACAAAGGTTTCATTGTTGGAACAGAGTACATCATTTCGCTGTGTTTTATATTTTATATATTTTACAATGGCGAACAACTTCAAAACCGAAATTTTTTTTACTTCCTACATAAGGAAATGTGCTTATTTATAAGTAAACGAATTTCCAGCCGTCCACCAGAATTCCATTCGAAGATATTGCTAATTTTATAATATCAGATCTTCGTTACACCGTGTTTATAACAAAGGTTTCATTGTTGAAACTAACTAGATAGTTTCTCTGTATTTTATGTTTTAAATATTTTACAATGGCGAACAACATCAAAACCGATTTTTTTTACTTCCTACATAAGAAAATATGATGATTTATAAGTAAACGAATTTCCAGCCGTGCACCAGAATTTTATTCGAAGATATTGCAAATTTTATAATATCACATCTCCTTTATCTCTTATTAATAACAAAAGTTTCATTGTTGAAAAATGCATATCGTTTCACTGTATTTTATATTTTAAATATTTTACAAAAGCGAACAACTTAAAAACCGATTTTTTTTTACTTCCTAAATAAGAAAATATGATGATTTATAAGTAAACGAATTTTCAGCCGTGCACCAGAGTTTTATTCGAAGATATTGCTAATTTTATAATATCAGATCTTCTTTAGCTCGTATTAATAACAAAGGTTTCTTTGTTGAAAAATGCATATCGTTTCACTGTATTTTATATTTTAAATATTTTAGAAAAGCGAACAACTTAAAAACCGAATTTTTTTTGCTTCCTACATAAAGAAATATTATGATTTATAAGTAAACGAATTTCCAGCCGTGTACCAGAATTCTATTCGAAGATATTGCAAATTTTATAATATCACATCTCCTTGACTTCTTATTTTTAACAAAGGTTTCATTGTTGAAACAGAATAGATCGTTTCACTGTATTGTTTGTTTTAAATATTTTACAAAGGCGAACAACTTCAAAACCGATTTTTTTTTTACTTCCTACATAAGAAAATGTGCTGATTTATAAGTAAACGAATTTCCAGCCGTGCACCAGAATTCCATTCGAAGATATTGCAAATTTTATAATATCACATCCTTTTAACCTCTTATTTATAACAAAGGTTTCATTGTTGAAAAATGTGTATCGTTTCACTGTGTTTTATATTTTATATATTTTACAATGGCGAACAACATCAAAACCGATTTTTTTTTACTTCCTACATCAGAAAATGTGCTGATTTATAAGTAAACGAATTTCCAGCCGTGCACCAGAATTCCATTCGAAAATATTGAAAATTTTATAATATCACATGCACTTTACCACGTATTTATAAGAAAGGTTTCATTGTTGAAAAATGTATATCGTTTCGCTTTGTTTTATATTTTATATATTTTACAATGGCGAACAACTTCAAAACCGAAATTTTTTTACTTCCTACATAAGAAAATGTGCTTATTTATAAGTAAACGACTTTCCCGCCGTGCACTAGAATTCTATTCGAAGATATTGCAAATTTTATAATATCACATCTCCTTGACCTCTTATTTTTAACAAAGGTTTCATTGTTGGAACAGAGTACATCATTTCGCTAAGTTTTATATTTTATATATTTTACAATGTCGAACAACTTCAAAACCGATTTTTTTTTTACTTCGTACATAAGAAAATGTCCTGATTTATAAGTAAACGAAATTCCCGCCGTGCACTAGAATTCTATTCGAAGATATTGCAAATTTTATAATATCACATCTCCTTGACCTCTTATTTTTAACAAAGGTTTCATTGTTGAAACAGAATAGATCGTTTCACTGTATTTTATGTTTTAAATATTTTACAAAGGCGAAGAACTTCTTAACCGATTTTTTTTTACTTCCTACATCAGAAAATGTGCTGATTTATAAGTAAACGAATTTCCAGCCGTGCACCAGAATTCCATTCGAAAATATTGAAAATTTTATAATATCACATGCACTTTACCACGTATTTATAAGAAAGGTTTCATTGTTGAAAAATGTATATCGTTTCGCTCTGTTTTATATTTTATATATTTTACAATGGCGAACAACATCAAAACCGAATTTTAATTACTTTCTACATCAGAAAATGTGCTGATTTATAAGTAAACGAATTTCCAGCCGTGCACCAGAATTCCATTCGAAAATATTGCAAATTTTATAATATCACAACTCCTTTATCTCTCATTTTTAACAAAGGTTTCATTGTTGGAACAGAGTACATCATTTCGCTGTGTTTTGTATTTTATATATTTTACAATGGCGAACAACTTGAAAACCGAATTTTTTTTACTTCGTACATAAGAAAATATACGAATGATATATAAGTAAACGAATTTCCAGCCGTGCACCAGAATTTTATTCGAAGATATTGCTAATTTTATAATATCAGATCTTCTTTAGCTCGTGTTAATAACAAAGGTTTCTTTGTTGAAAAATGCATATCGTTTCACTGTATTTTATATTTTAAATATTTTACAAAAGCGAACAACTTAAAAACCGATTTTTTTTTGCTTCCTACATAAGGAAATATGATGATTTATAAGTAAACGAATTTCCAGCCGTGCACCAGAATTCCATTCGAAAATATTACAAATTTTATAATATCACAACTCCTTTATCTCTCATTTTTAACAAAGGTTTCATTGTTGGAACAGAGTACATCATTTCGCTGTGTTTTATATTTTATATATTTTACAATGGCGAACAATTTCAAAACCGATTTTTTTTACTTCGTACATAAGAAAATGTGCTGATTTATAAGTAAATGAATTTCCAGCGATGCACAAGATATATTTTCGCAGATATTGCTAGTTTTATAATATCAGATATTCTTTAACACTTATTAATAACAAAGATTTCATTGTTGCAAAATGTATATCGTTTCACTTAGTTTTATAATTTAAATTTTTTATAAAGTCTAAAAACTTTAAAACAGAATTCTTTTTACTTCGTGCATAAGTAAATGTGCTGATTTCTAAAAAAACCAATTTACAGCCTTGCACCAGAATTCTATTCGAAGATATTGCAAATTTTATAATATCACAACTCCTTTACCTCTCATTTTTAACAAAGGTTTCATTGTTGAAACAGAATAGATCGTTTCACTGTATTTTATGTTTTAAATATTTTACAATGGCGAACAACTTCAAAACCGAAATTTTTTTACTTTCTACATCAGAAAATGTGCTGATTTATAAGTAAACGAATTTCCAGCCGTGCACCAGAATTCCATTCGAAAATATTGCAAATTTTATAATATCACATGCACTTTACCACGTATTTATAAGAAAGGTTTCATTGTTGAAAAATGTATATCGTTTCACTGTATTTTATAGTTTAAATATTTTACAAAAGCGAACAACAAAAAAACCGAATTTTTTTTGCTTCCTACATAAACAAATATGATGATTTATAAGTAAACGAATTTCCAGCCGTGTACCAGAATTCTATTCGAAGATATATCAAATTTATAATATAAAATCCACTTTACCTCGTATTTATATGAAAGGTTTCATTGTTGAAAAATGTATATCCTTTCGCTGTGTTTTATATTTTGTATATTTTCAAATGCGAACAACTTAAAAACCGAATTTTTTTTACTTCCTACATAAGAAAATATGATGATTTATAAGTAAACGAATTTCCAGCCGCGCACCAGAATTCTCTTCGAAGATATTGCTAATTTTAAAATATCAGATATTCTTTAACTCGTATTAATAACAAAGGTTTCATTGTTGAAAAATGTATATCCTTTCGCTGTGTTTTATATTTTATATATTTTACAAATGCAAACAACTTTAAAACAGAATTTTTTTTACTTCGTGCATCAGTAAATGTGCTGATTTCTAAGAAAACCAATTTACAGCCTTGCACCAGAATTCTATTCGAAGTTATTGCTAATTTTAAAATATCAGATATTCTTTACATCGTATTTATAACAAAAGTTTCATTGTTGAAACAGGGTAGATTGTTTCACTGTATTGTTTGTTTTAAATATTTTACAAAGGCGAACAACTTCAAAACCGATTTTTTTTTACTTCCTACATAAGAAAATGTGCTGATTTATAAGTAAACGAATTTCCAGCCGTGCACCAGAATTCTGTTCGAAGATATTGCAAATTTTATAATATCACATCCTTTTTACCTCGTATTTATAACAAATGTTTCATTGTTGAAAAATGTGTATCGTTTCACTGTGTTTTATATTTTATATATTTTACAATGGCGAACAACATCAAAACCGAATTTATTTTACTTCCTACATCAGAAATGTGCTGATTTATAAGTAAACGAATTTCCAGCCTTGCACCAGAATTCCATTCGAAAATATTGCAAATTTTATAATATCACATGCACTTTACCACGTATTTATAAGAAAGGTTTCATTGTTGAAAAATGTATATCGTTTCGCTGTGTTTTATATTTTATATATTTTACAATGGCGAACAACTTCAAAACCGAAATTTTTTTACTTCCTACATAAGAAAATGTGCTTATTTATAAGTAAGCGAATTTCCCGCCGTGCACTAGAATTCTATTCGAAGATATTGCAAATTTATAATATCACATCTCCTTGACCTCTTATTTTTAACAAAGGTTTCATTGTTGAAACAGAATAGATCGTTTCACTGTATTTTATGTTTTAAATATTTCACAAAGGTGAACAACTTCAAAACCGAACTCCTTTTATTTCGTACATAAGAAATTGTGCTGATTTATAAGTAAACGAATTTCCAGCTGTGCACCAGATATATTTTCGAAGATATTGCTACTTTTATAATATCAGATCTTCTTTAACTCTTATTAATAACAAAAGTTTCATTGTTGAAAAATGCATATCGTTTCACTGTATTTTATATTTTAAATATTTTACAATGGCGAACAACTTCAAATCCGATTTTTTTTTACTTCCTACATAAGAAAATGTGCTGATTTATATGTAAACGAATTTTCAGCCGTGCACCAGAATTCTATTCGAAGACATTGCAAATTTTATAATATCACAACTCCTTTATCTCTAATTTTTAACAAAGGTTTCATCGTTGGAACAGAGTACATCGTTTCGCTGTGTTTTATATTTTATATATTTTACAATGGCGAACAACTTCAAAACCGAATTTTTTTTTAATTCCTACATAAGAAAATGTGCTGATTTATATGTAAACGAATTTCCAGCCGGGCACCAGAAATCTATTCGAAGACATTGAAATTTTATAACATCAGATCTTCGTTACACCGTATTTATAACAAAGGTTTCATTGTTGAAACTAACTAGATAGTTTCTCTGTATTTTATGTTTTAAATATTTTACAAAGGCGAACAAATTCAAAACCGAATTTTTTTTACTTCGTACATATGAAAATGTGCTGATTTATAAGTAAACGAATTTCCAGCCGTGCACCAGGTATATTTTCGAAGATATTGCTACTTTTATAATATCAGATCTTCTTTTCCTCTTACTTTTAACAAAGGTTTCATTGTTGAAACAGAATAGATCGTTTCACTTTATTTTATGTTTTAAATATTTCACAAAGGTGAACAACTTCAAAACCGAATTCCTTTTACTTCGTACATAAGAAAATGTGCTGATTTATAAGTAAACGAATTTCCAGCCGTGCACCAGATATATTTTCGAAGATATTGCTACTTTTATAATATCAGATCTTCTTTACCTCGTATTTATAATAAAGGATTCATTGTTGGAACAGAGTAGATCGTTTCACTGTATTGTTTATTTTAAATATTTTACAAAGTCGAACAACTTCAAAACCGATTTTTTTTTTACTTCCTACTTAAGAAAATGTATAAGTAAATGAATTTCTAGCCGTGTACCAGAATTCTCTTCGAACATATTGATAATTTTATAATATCACATCCACTTTACCTCGTATTTATAACAAAGGTTTCATTGTTGAAAAATGTATATCGTTTCGCTGTGTTTTATATATTATATATTTTACAATGGCGAACAACTTCAAAACCGAAATTTTTTTACTTCCTACATAAGAAAATGTGCTTATTTATAAGTAAACGAATTTCCAGCCGTGCACCAGAATTCTATTCGAAGACATTGCAAATTTTATAATATCACAACTCCTTTATCTCTCATTTTTAACAAAGGTTTCATTGTTGGAACAGAGTACATCATTTCGTTTTTTTTATATTTTAAATATTTCACAAAGGTGAACAACTTCAAAACCGAACTCCTTTTATTTCGTACATAAGAAATTGTGCTGATTTATAAGTAAACGAATTTCGAGCTGTGCACCAGATATATTTTCGAAGATATTGCTACTTTTATAATATCAGATCTTCTTTAACTCTTATTAATAACAAAAGTTTCATTGTTGAAAAATGCATATCGTTTCACTGTATTTTATATTTTAAATATTTTACAATGGCGAACAACTTCAAATCCGATTTTTTTTTACTTCCTACATAAGAAAATGTGCTGATTTATATGTAAACGAATTTTCAGCCGTGCACCAGAATTCTATTCGAAGACATTGCAAATTTTATAATATCACAACTCCTTTATCTCTAATTTTTAACAAAGGTTTCATCGTTGGAACAGAGTACATCGTTTCGCTGTGTTTTATATTTTATATATTTTACAATGGCGAACAACTTCAAAACCGAATTTTTTTTTAATTCCTACATAAGAAAATGTGCTGATTTATATGTAAACGAATTTCCAGCCGTGCACCAGAAATCTATTCGAAGACATTGCAAATTTTATAACATCACAACTCCTTTATCTCTTATTTTTAACAAAGGTTTCATTGTTGGAACAGAGTACATCGTTTCACTGTATTTTATATTTTAAATATTTTACAAAGTCGAACAACTACAAAACCGAATTATTTTTATTTCCTACATAAGAAAATATGCTTATTTACAAGTAAACGAATTTCCTGCCGTGCACCAGAATTCCATTCGAAGATATTGCTAATTTTATAATATCAGATCTTCGTTACACCGTATTTATAACAAAGGTTTCATTGTTGAAACTAACTAGATAGTTTCTCTGTATTTTATGTTTTAAATATTTTACAAAGGCGAACAAATTCAAAACCGAATTTTTTTTACTTCGTACATATGAAAATGTGCTGATTTATAAGTAAACGAATTTCCAGCCGTGCACCAGGTATATTTTCGAAGATATTGCTACTTTTATAATATCAGATCTTCTTTTCCTCTTACTTTTAACAAAGGTTTCATTGTTGAAACAGAATAGATCGTTTCACTTTATTTTATGTTTTAAATATTTCACAAAGGTGAACAACTTCAAAACCGAATTCCTTTTACTTCGTACATAAGAAAATGTGCTGATTTATAAGTAAACGAATTTCCAGCCGTGCACCAGATATATTTTCGAAGATATTGCTACTTTTATAATATAAGAACTTCTTTACCTCGTATTTATAATAAAGGATTCATTGTTGGAACAGAGTAGATCGTTTCACTGTATTGTTTATTTTAAATATTTTACAAAGTCGAACAACTTCAAAACCGATTTTTTTTTTACTTCCTACTTAAGAAAATGTATAAGTAAATGAATTTCTAGCCGTGTACCAGAATTCTCTTCGAACATATTGATAATTTTATAATATCACATCCACTTTACCTCGTATTTATAACAAAGGTTTCATTGTTGAAAAATGTATATCGTTTCGCTGTGTTTTATATTTTATATATTTTACAATGGCGAACAACTTCAAAACCGAAATTTTTTTACTTCCTACATAAGAAAATGTGCTTATTTATAAGTAAACGAATTTCCAGCCGTGCACCAGGTATATTTTCGAAGATATTGCTACATTTATAATATCAGATCTTCTTTTCCTCTTACTTTTAACAAAGGTTTCATTGTTGAAACAGAATAGATCGTTTCACTTTATTTTATGTTTTAAATATTTCACAAAGGTGAACAACTTCAAAACCGAATTCCTTTTACTTCGTACATAAGAAAATGTGCTGATTTATAAGTAAACGAATTTCCAGCCGTGCACCAGATATATTTTCGAAGATATTGCTACTTTTATAATATCAGATCTTCTTTACCTCGTATTTATAAGAAAGGATTCATTGTTGGAACAGAGTAGATCGTTTCACTGTATTGTTTATTTTAAATATTTTACAAAGTCGAACAACTTCAAAACCGATTTATTTTTTCCTTCCTACTTAAGAAAATGTATAAGTAAATGAATTTCTAGCCGTGTACCAGAATTCTCTTCGAACATATTGATAATTTTATAATATCACATCCACTTTACCTCGTATTTATAACAAAGGTTTCATTGTTGAAAAATGTATATCGTTTCGCTGTGTTTTATATTTTATATATTTTACAATGGCGAACAACTTCAAAACCGAAATTTTTTTACTTCCTACATAAGAAAATGTGCTTATTTATAAGTAAACGAATTTCTAGCCGTGCACCAGAATTCTATTCGAAGACATTGCAAATTTTATAATATCACAACTCCTTTATCTCTCATTTTTAACAAAGGTTTCATTGTTGGAACAGAGTACATCATTTCGCTTTTTTTTATATTTTAAATATTTCACAAAGGTGAACAACTTCAAAACCGAACTCCTTTTATTTCGTACATAAGAAATTGTGCTGATTTATAAGTAAACGAATTTCCAGCTGTGCACCAGATATATTTTCGAAGATATTGCTACTTTTATAATATCAGATCTTCTTTAACTCTTATTAATAACAAAAGTTTCATTGTTGAAAAATGCATATCGTTTCACTGTATTTTATATTTTAAATATTTTACAATGGCGAACAACTTCAAATCCGATTTTTTTTTACTTCCTACATAAGAAAATGTGCTGATTTATATGTAAACGAATTTTCAGCCGTGCACCAGAATTCTATTCGAAGACATTGCAAATTTTATAATGTCACAACTCCTTTATCTCTAATTTTTAACAAAGGTTTCATCGTTGGAACAGAGTACATCGTTTCGCTGTGTTTTATATTTTATATATTTTACAATGGCGAACAACTTCAAAACCGAATTTTTTTTTAATTCCTACATAAGAAAATGTGCTGATTTATATGTAAACGAATTTCCAGCCGGGCACCAGAAATCTATTCGAAGACATTGAAATTTTATAACATCACAACTCCTTTATCTCTTATTTTTAACAAAGGTTTCATTGTTGGAACAGAGTACATCGTTTCACTGTATTTTATATTTTAAATATTTTACAAAGTCGAACAACTACAAAACCGAATTATTTTTATTTCCTACATAAGAAAATATGCTTATTTACAAGTAAACGAATTTCCTGCCGTGCACCAGAATTCCATTCGAAGATATTGCTAATTTTATAATATCAGATCTTCGTTACACCGTATTTATAACAAAGGTTTCATTGTTGAAACTAACTAGATAGTTTCTCTGTATTTTATGTTTTAAATATTTTACAAAGGCGAACAAATTCAAAACCGAATTTTTTTTACTTCGTACATATGAAAATGTGCTGATTTATAAGTAAACGAATTTCCAGCCGTGCACCAGGTATATTTTCGAAGATATTGCTACTTTTATAATATCAGATCTTCTTTTCCTCTTACTTTTAACAAAGGTTTCATTGTTGAAACAGAATAGATCGTTTCACTTTATTTTATGTTTTAAATATTTCACAAAGGTGAACAACTTCAAAACCGAATTCCTTTTACTTCGTACATAAGAAAATGTGCTGATTTATAAGTAAACGAATTTCCAGCCGTGCACCAGATATATTTTCGAAGATATTGCTACTTTTATAATATCAGATCTTCTTTACCTCGTATTTATAATAAAGGATTCATTGTTGGAACAGAGTAGATCGTTTCACTGTATTGTTTATTTTAAATATTTTACAAAGTCGAACAACTTCAAAACCGATTTTTTTTTTTACTTCCTACTTAAGAAAATGTATAAGTAAATGAATTTCTAGCCGTGTACCAGAATTCTCTTCGAGCATATTGATAATTTTATAATATCACATCCACTTTACCTCGTATTTATAACAAAGGTTTCATTGTTGAAAAATGTATATCGTTTCGCTGTGTTTTATATTTTATATATTTTACAATGGCGAACAACTTCAAAACCGAAATTTTTTTACTTCCTACATAAGAAAATGTGCTTATTTATAAGTAAACGAATTTCCAGCCGTGCACCAGAATTCTATTCGAAGACATTGCAAATTTTATAATATCACAACTCCTTTATCTCTCATTTTTAACAAAGGTTTCATTGTTGGAACAGAGTACATCATTTCGCTTTTTTTTATATTTTAAATATTTCACAAAGGTGAACAACTTCAAAACCGAACTCCTTTTATTTCGTACATAAGAAATTGTGCTGATTTATAAGTAAACGAATTTCCAGCTGTGCACCAGATATATTTTCGAAGATATTGCTACTTTTATAATATCAGATCTTCTTTAACTCTTATTAATAACAAAAGTTTCATTGTTGAAAAATGCATATCGTTTCACTGTATTTTATATTTTAAATATTTTACAATGGCGAACAACTTCAAATCCGATTTTTTTTACTTCCTACATAAGAAAATGTGCTGATTTATATGTAAACGAATTTTCAGCCGTGCACCAGAATTCTATTCGAAGACATTGCAAATTTTATAATATCACAACTCCTTTATCTCTAATTTTTAACAAAGGTTTCATCGTTGGAACAGAGTACATCGTTTCGCTGTGTTTTATATTTTATATATTTTACAATGGCGAACAACTTCAAAACCGAATTTTTTTTTAATTCCTACATAAGAAAATGTGCTGATTTATATGTAAACGAATTTCCAGCCGGGCACCAGAAATCTATTCGAAGACATTGAAATTTTATAACATCACAACTCCTTTATCTCTTATTTTTAACAAAGGTTTCATTGTTGGAACAGAGTACATCGTTTCACTGTATTTTATATTTTAAATATTTTACAAAGTCGAACAACTACAAAACCGAATTATTTTTATTTCCTACATAAGAAAATATGCTTATTTACAAGTAAACGAATTTCCTGCCGTGCACCAGAATTCCATTCGAAGATATTGCTAATTTTATAATATCAGATCTTCGTTACACCGTATTTATAACAAAGGTTTCATTGTTGAAACTAACTAGATAGTTTCTCTGTATTTTATGTTTTAAATATTTTACAAAGGCGAACAAATTCAAAACCGAATTTTTTTTACTTCGTACATATGAAAATGTGCTGATTTATAAGTAAACGAATTTCCAGCCGTGCACCAGGTATATTTTCGAAGATATTGCTACTTTTATAATATCAGATCTTCTTTTCCTCTTACTTTTAACAAAGGTTTCATTGTTGAAACAGAATAGATCGTTTCACTTTATTTTATGTTTTAAATATTTCACAAAGGTGAACAACTTCAAAACCGAATTCCTTTTACTTCGTACATAAGAAAATGCGCTGATTTATAAGTAAACGAATTTCCAGCCGTGCACCAGATATATTTTCGAAGATATTGCTACTTTTATAATATCAGATCTTCTTTACCTCGTATTTATAATAAAGGATTCATTGTTGGAACAGAGTAGATCGTTTCACTGTATTGTTTATTTTAAATATTTTACAAAGTCGAACAACTTCAAAACCGATTTTTTTTTTACTTCCTACTTAAGAAAATGTATAAGTAAATGAATTTCTAGCCGTGTACCAGAATTCTCTTCGAACATATTGATAATTTTATAATATCACATCCACTTTACCTCGTATTTATAACAAAGGTTTCATTGTTGAAAAATGTATATCGTTTCGCTGTGTTTTATATTTTATATATTTTACAATGGCGAACAACTTCAAAACCGAAATTTTTTTACTTCCTACATAAGAAAATGTGCTTATTTATAAGTAAACGAATTTCCAGCCGTGCACCAGAATTCTATTCGAAGACATTGCAAATTTTATAATATCACAACTCCTTTATCTCTCATTTTTAACAAAGGTTTCATTGTTGGAACAGAGTACATCATTTCGCTTTTTTTTATATTTTAAATATTTCACAAAGGTGAACAACTTCAAAACCGAACTCCTTTTATTTCGTACATAAGAAATTGTGCTGATTTATAAGTAAACGAATTTCCAGCTGTGCACCAGATATATTTTCGAAGATATTGCTACTTTTATAATATCAGATCTTCTTTAACTCTTATTAATAACAAAAGTTTCATTGTTGAAAAATGCATATCGTTTCACTGTATTTTATATTTTAAATATTTTACAATGGCGAACAACTTCAAATCCGATTTTTTTTACTTCCTACATAAGAAAATGTGCTGATTTATATGTAAACGAATTTTCAGCCGTGCACCAGAATTCTATTCGAAGACATTGCAAATTTTATAATATCACAACTCCTTTATCTCTAATTTTTAACAAAGGTTTCATCGTTGGAACAGAGTACATCGTTTCGCTGTGTTTTATATTTTATATATTTTACAATAGCGAACAACTTCAAAACCGAATTTTTTTTTAATTCCTACATAAGAAAATGTGCTGATTTATATGTAAACGAATATCCAGCCGTGCACCAGAAATCTATTCGAAGATATTGCTAATTTTATAATATCAGATCTTCGTTACACCGTATTTATAACAAAGGTTTCATTGTTGAAACTAACTAGATAGTTTCTCTGTATTTTATGTTTTAAATATTTTACAAAGGCGAACAAATTCAAAACCGAATTTTTTTTACTTCGTACATATGAAAATGTGCTGATTTATAAGTAAACGAATTTCCAGCCGTGCACCAGGTATATTTTCGAAGATATTGCTACTTTTATAATATCAGATCTTCTTTTCCTCTTACTTTTAACAAAGGTTTCATTGTTGAAACAGAATAGATCGTTTCACTTTATTTTATGTTTTAAATATTTCACAAAGGTGAACAACTTCAAAACCGAATTCCTTTTACTTCGTACATAAGAAAATGTGCTGATTTATAAGTAAACGAATTTCCTGCCGTGCACCAGAATTCCATTCGAAGATATTGCTAATTTTATAATATCAGATCTTCGTTACACCGTATTTATAACAAAGGTTTCATTGTTGAAACTAACTAGATAGTTTCTCTGTATTTTATGTTTTAAATATTTTACAAAGGCGAACAAATTCAAAACCGAATTTTTTTTACTTCGTACATATGAAAATGTGCTGATTTATAAGTAAACGAATTTCCAGCCGTGCACCAGGTATATTTTCGAAGATATTGCTACATTTATAATATCAGATCTTCTTTTCCTCTTACTTTTAACAAAGGTTTCATTGTTGAAACAGAATAGATCGTTTCACTTTATTTTATGTTTTAAATATTTCACAAAGGTGAACAACTTCAAAACCGAATTCCTTTTACTTCGTACATAAGAAAATGTGCTGATTTATAAGTAAACGAATTTCCAGCCGTGCACCAGATATATTTTCGAAGATATTGCTACTTTTATAATATCAGATCTTCTTTACCTCGTATTTATAAGAAAGGATTCATTGTTGGAACAGAGTAGATCGTTTCACTGTATTGTTTATTTTAAATATTTTACAAAGTCGAACAACTTCAAAACCGATTTTTTTTTACTTCCTACTTAAGAAAATGTATAAGTAAATGAATTTCTAGCCGTGTACCAGAATTCTCTTCGAACATATTGATAATTTTATAATATCACATCCACTTTACCTCGTATTTATAACAAAGGTTTCATTGTTGAAAAATGTATATCGTTTCACTGTGTTTTATATTTTAAATATTTTATAAAGTCGAACAACATCAAAACCGATTTTTTTTACTTCCTACATAAGAAAATGTGCTGATTTTTAAGTAAACGCATTTCCAGCCGTGCACCAGAATTCTATTCGAAGATATTGCGAATTTTATAATAACAGATCTTCTTTACATCGTATTTATAACAAAGGTTTCATTGTTGGAACAGAGTAGATCGTTTCACTGTATTTTATATTTTATATAGTTTACAAAGTCGAACAACTTCAAAACCGATTTTTTTTTACTTCCTACTTAAGAAAATGTATAAGTAAATGAATTTCTAGCCGTGTACCAGAATTCTCTTCGAACATATTGATAATTTTATAATATCACTTCCACTTTACCTCGTATTTATAACAAAGGTTTCATTGTTGAAAAATGTATATCGTTTCACTGTGTTTTATATTTTAAATATTTTATAAAGTCGAACAACATCAAAACCGATTTTTTTTTACTTCCTACATAGGAAAATATGATGATTTATAAGTAAACGAATTTCCAGCCGTGCACCAGAAATCTATTCGAGGATATTGCTAATTTTATATTATCTGATCTTCTTTAAATCGTATTAATAACAAAGGTTTCATTGTTGAAAAATGCATATCGTTTCACTGTATTTTATATGTTAAATATTTTCAAAAGCGAACAACTTAAAAACCGAATTTTTTTTACTTCCTACATAGGAAAATATGATGATTTATAAGTAAACGAATTTCCAGCCGCGCACCAGAATTCTATTCGAAGATATTGAAAATTTTATAATATCAAATCCACTTTACCTCGTATTTATAAGAAAGGTTTCATTGTTGAAAAATGTATATTTTTTCGCTGTGTTTTATTTTTTATATATTATACAATGGCGAACAACTTCAAAACCGAATTTTTTTTACATCCTACATAAGAAAATGTGCTGATTTATAAGTAAACGTATTTCCAGCCGTGCACCAGAATTCTATTCAATGATATTGCAAATTTTGTAATATCACATCTCCTTGACCTCTTACTTTTAACAAAGGTTTCATTGTTGAAACAGAGTAGATCGTTTCACTGTATTTTATGTTTTAAATATTTCACAAAGATGAACAACTTCAAAACCGAATTTTTTTTTTACTTCGTACATAAGAAAATGTGCTCATTTATAAGTAAACGTATTTCCAGCCGTGCACCAGATATATTTTCGAAGATATTGCTACTTTTATAATATCAGATCTTCTTTAACTCGTATTAATAACAAAAGTTTCATCGTTGCAAAATGCACATCGTTTCACTGTATTTTATATTTTAAATTTTTTACAAAAGCGAACAACTTCAAAACCGAATATTTTTTTACTTCCTACATAAGAAAATGTGCTTATTTATATGTAAACGAATTTCCAGCCGTGCACCAGAATTCTATTCGAAGATATTGCAAATTTTATAATATCACAACTCCTTTACCTCTCATTTTTAACAAAGGATTCATTGTTGGAATAGAATAGATCGTTTCACTGTATTTTATGTTTTAAATATTTTATAAAAGCGAACAACTTCAAAACCGATTTTTTTTTATTTCCTACATAAGAAAATGTATAAGTAAAGGAATTTCTACCCGTATACCAGAATTTTCTTCGAAAATATTGATAATTTTATAATATCACATCCACTTTAACTCGTATTCTATTCGAAGATACTGATAATTTTATAATATCCCATCCACTTTAGCTCGTATGTATAACAAAGGTTTCATTGTTGAAAAATGTGTATCGTTTCACTGTGGTTTATATTTTAAATATTTTGCAAAGGCAAACAACTTCAAAACAGATTTTTTTATACTTCCTAAATAAAAAAATGTGCTGATTTATAAGAAAACCAATTTCCAGCCGTGCACAAGAATTCTATTCGAAGATATTGCGAATTTTATAATAACAGATCTTCTTTACATCGTATTTATAAAAAAGGTTTCATTGTTGGAACAGAGTAGATCGTTTCACTGTATTTTATATTTTAAATAGTTTACAAAGTCGAACAACTTCAAAACCGATTTTTTTTTCTTCCTACTTAAGAAAATGTATAAGTAAATGAATTTATAGCCGTGTACCAGAATTCTCTTCGAACATATTGATAATTTTATAATATCACATCCACTTTACCTCGTATTTATAACAAAGGTTTCATTGTTGAAAAATGTATATCATTTCACTGTGTTTTATATTTTAAATATTTTATAAAGTCGAACAACATCAAAACCGATTTTTTTTTTACTTCCTACATAAGAAAATGTGCTGATTTTTAAGTAAACGCATTTCCAGCCGTACACCAGAATTCTATTCGAGGATATTGCTAATTTTATAATATCTGATCTTCTTTAAATCGTATTAATAGCCAAGGTTTCATTGTTGAAAAATGCATATCGTTTCACTGTATTTCATATGTTAAATATTTTCAAAAGCGAACAACTTAAAAACCGAAATTTTTTTACTTCCTACATAAGAAAATGTGCTTATTTATAAGTAAACGAATTTCCAGCCGTGCACCAGAATTCCATTCGAAAATATTGCAAATTTTATAATATCACATGCACTTTACCACGTATTTATAAGAAAGGTTTCATTGTTGAAAAATGTATATCGTTTCGCTGTGTTTTATATTTTATATATTTTACAATGGCGAACAACTTCAAAACCGAAATTTTTTTACTTCCTACATAAGAAAATGTGCTTATTTATAAGTAAACGAATTTCCAGCCGTGCACCAGAATTCTATTCGAAGACATTGCAAATTTTATAATATCACAACTCCTTTATCTCTCATTTTTAACAAAGGTTTCATTGTTGGAACAGAGTACATCATTTCGCTTTTTTTTATATTTAAATATTTCACAAAGGTGAACAACTTCAAAACCGAACTCCTTTTATTTCGTACATAAGAAATTGTGCTGATTTATAAGTAAACGAATTTCAAGCTGCGCACCAGATATATTTTCGAAGATATTGCTACTTTTATAATATCAGATCTTCTTTAACTCTTATTAATAACAAAAGTTTCATTGTTGAAAAATGCATATCGTTTCACTGTATTTTATATTTTAAATATTTTACAATGGCGAACAACTTCAAATCCGATTTTTTTTTACTTCCTACATAAGAAAATGTGCTGATTTATATGTAAACGAATTTTCAGCCGTGCACCAGAATTCTATTCGAAGACATTGCAAATTTTATAATATTACAACTCCTTTATCTCTTATTTTTAACAAAGGTTTCATTGTTGGAACAGAGTACATCGTTTCACTGTATTTTATATTTTAAATATTTTACAAAGTCGAACAACTACAAAACCGAATTATTTTTATTTCCTACATAAGAAAATATGCTTATTTACAAGTAAACGAATTTCCTGCCGTGCACCAGAATTCCATTCGAAGATATTGCTAATTTTATAATATCAGATCTTCGTTACACCGTATTTATAACAAAGGTTTCATTGTTGAAACTAACTAGATAGTTTCTCTGTATTTTATGTTTTAAATATTTTACAAAGGCGAACAAATTCAAAACCGAAATTTTTTTACTTCGTACATATGAAAATGTGCTGATTTATAAGTAAACGAATTTCCAGCCGTGCACCAGGTATATTTTCGAAGATATTGCTACTTTTATAATATCAGATCTTCTTTTCCTCTTACTTTTAACAAAGGTTTCATTGTTGAAACAGAATAGATCGTTTCACTTTATTTTATGTTTTAAATATTTCACAAAGGTGAACAACTTCAAAACCGAATTCCTTTTACTTCGTACATAAGAAAATGTGCTGATTTATAAGTAAACGAATTTCCAGCCGTGCACCAGATATATTTTCGAAGATATTGCTACTTTTATAATATCAGATCTTCTTTACCTCGTATTTATAATAAAGGATTCATTGTTGGAACAGAGTAGATCGTTTCACTGTATTGTTTATTTTAAATATTTTACAAAGTCGAACAACTTCAAAACCGATTTTTTTTTACTTCCTACTTAAGAAAATGTATAAGTAAATGAATTTCTAGCCGTGTACCAGAATTCTCTTCGAACATATTGATAATTTTATAATATCACATCCACTTTACCTCGTATTTATAACAAAGGTTTCATTGTTGAAAAATGTATATCGTTTCGCTGTGTTTTATATTTTATATATTTTACAATGGCGAACAACTTCAAAACCGAATTTTTTTTACTTCCTACATAAGAAAATGTGCTTATTTATAAGTAAACGAATTTCCAGCCGTGCACCAGAATTCTATTCGAAGACATTGCAAATTTTATAATATCACAACTCCTTTATCTCTCATTTTTAACAAAGGTTTCATTGTTGGAACAGAGTACATCATTTCGCTTTTTTTTATATTTTAATTATTTCACAAAGGTGAACAACTTCAAAACCGAACTCCTTTTATTTCGTACATAAGAAATTGTGCTGATTTATAAGTAAACGAATTTCCAGCTGTGCACCAGATATATTTTCGAAGATATTGCTACTTTTATAATATCAGATCTTCTTTAACTCTTATTAATAACAAAAGTTTCATTGTTGAAAAATGCATATCGTTTCACTGTATTTTATATTTTAAATATTTTACAATGGCGAACAACTTCAAATCCGATTTTTTTTACTTCCTACATAAGAAAATGTGCTGATTTATATGTAAACGAATTTTCAGCCGTGCACCAGAATTCTATTCGAAGACATTGCAAATTTTATAATATCACAACTCCTTTATCTCTAATTTTTAACAAAGGTTTCATCGTTGGAACAGAGTACATCGTTTCGCTGTGTTTTATATTTTATATATTTTACAATGGCGAACAACTTCAAAACCGAATTTTTTTTTAATTCCTACATAAGAAAATGTGCTGATTTATATGTAAACGAATTTCCAGCCGTGCACCAGAAATCTATTCGAAGACATTGCAAATTTTATAACATCACAACTCCTTTATCTCTTATTTTTAACAAAGGTTTCATTGTTGGAACAGAGTACATCGTTTCACTGTATTTTATATTTTAAACATTTTACAAAGTCGAACAACTACAAAACCGAATTATTTTTATTTCCTACATAAGAAAATATGCTTATTTACAAGTAAACGAATTTCCTGCCGTGCACCAGAATTCCATTCGAAGATATTGCTAATTTTATAATATCAGATCTTCGTTACACCGTATTTATAACAAAGGTTTCATTGTTGAAACTAACTAGATAGTTTCTCTGTATTTTATGTTTTAAATATTTTACAAAGGCGAACAAATTCAAAACCGAATTTTTTTTACTTCGTACATATGAAAATGTGCTGATTTATAAGTAAACGAATTTCCAGCCGTGCACCAGGTATATTTTCGAAGATATTGCTACTTTTATAATATCAGATCTTCTTTTCCTCTTACTTTTAACAAAGGTTTCATTGTTGAAACAGAATAGATCGTTTCACTTTATTTTATGTTTTAAATATTTCACAAAGGTGAACAACTTCAAAACCGAATTCCTTTTACTTCGTACATAAGAAAATGTGCTGATTTATAAGTAAACGAATTTCCAGCCGTGCACCAGATATATTTTCGAAGATATTGCTACTTTTATAATATCAGATCTTCTTTACCTCGTATTTATAAGAAAGGATTCATTGTTGGAACAGAGTAGATCGTTTCACTGTATTGTTTATTTTAAATATTTTACAAAGTCGAACAACTTCAAAACCGATTTTTTTTTACTTCCTACTTAAGAAAATGTATAAGTAAATGAATTTCTAGCCGTGTACCAGAATTCTCTTCGAACATATTGATAATTTTATAATATCACTTCCACTTTACCTCGTATGTATAACAAAAGTTTCATTGTTGAAAAATGTATATCGTTTCACTGTGTTTTATATTTTAAATATTTTATAAAGTCGAACAACATCAAAACCGATTTTTTTTTACTTCCTACATAGGAAAATATGATGATTTATAAGTAAACGAATTTCCAGCCGTGCACCAGAAATCTATTCGCGGATATTGCTAATTTTATATTATCTGATCTTCTTTAAGTCGTATTAATAACAAAGGTTTCATTGTTGAAAAATGCATATCGTTTCACTGTATTTTATATGTTAAATATTTTCAAAAGCGAACAACTTAAAAACCGAATTTTTTTTACTTCCTACATAGGAAAATATGATGATTTATAAGTAAACGAATTTCCAGCTTTTTTAAAATATATAAAATACAGGGAAACGATATGCATGTTGCAATGATGAAACTTTTGTTATTAATACGAGTTAAAGAAGATCTGATATTATAAAAGTAGCAATATCTTCGAAAATATATCTTGTGCACGGCTGGAAATTCGTTTACTTATAAATCAGCACAATTTCTTATGTACGAAGTAAAAAAAAATTACCTCGTATTTATAACAAAGGTTTCATTGTTGAAAAATGTATATCGTTTCACTGTGTTTTATATTTTAAATATTTTATAAAGTCGAACAACATCAAAACCGATTTTTTTTTACTTCCTACATAAGAAAATGTGCTGATTTTTAAGTAAACGAATTTCCAGCCGTGCACCAGAATTCTATTCGAGGATATTGCTAATTTTATAATATCTGATCTTCTTTAAATCGTATTAAAACAAAGGTTTCATTGTTGAAAAATGCATATCGTTTCACTGTATTTTATATGTTAAATATTTTCAAAAGCGAACAACTTAAAAACCGAATTTTTTTTACTTCCTACATAGGAAAATATGATGATTTATGAGTAAACGAATTTCCAGCCGCGCACCAGAATTCTATTCGAAGATATTGAAAATTTTATAATATCAAATCCACTTTACCTCGTATTTATAAGAAAGGTTTCATTGTTGAAACAGAATAGATCGTTTCACTGTATTTTATGTTTTAAATATTTCACAAAGATGAACAACTTCAAAACCGAATTTTTTTTTTACTTCGTACATAAGAAAATGTGCTCATTTATAAGTAAACGTATTTCCAGCCGTGCACCAGATATATTTACGAAGATATTGCTACTTTTATAATATCAGATCTTCTTTAACTCGTATTAATAACAAAAGTTTCATCGTTGCAAAATGCACATCGTTTCACTGTATTTTATATTTTAAATTTTTTACAAAAGCGAACAACTTCAAAACCGAATATTTTTTACTTCCTACATAAGAAAATGTGCTTATTTATATGTAAACGAATTTCCAGCCGTGCACCAGAATTCTATTCGAAGATATTGCAAATTTTATAATATCACAACTCCTTTACCTCTCATTTTTAACAAAGGATTCATTGTTGGAATAGAATAGATCGTTTCACTGTATTTTATGTTTTAAATATTTTATAAAAGCGAACAACTTCAAAACCGATATTTTTTTACTTCGTGCATAAGAAAATGTGTTGATTTATATGTAAACGAATTTCCAGCCGTGCACCAGAATTCTATTCGAAGATATTGCAAATTTTATAATACAACATCCACTTTACCTCGTATTTATAAAAAAGGTTTCATTGTTGAAAAATGTGTATCGTTTCACTGTGTTTTATATTTTAAATATTTTATAAAGTCGAACAACATCAAAACCAATTTTTTTTTACTTCCTACATAAGAAAATGTGCTGATTTTTAAGTAAACGCATTTCCAGCCGTGCACCAGAATTCTATTCGAAGATATTGCTAATTTTAAAATATCAGATCTTCTTTAGCTCGTATTAATAACAAAAGATTCATTGTTGGAACAGAGTAGATCGTTTCACTGTATTTTATATTTTAAATAGTTTACAAAGTCGAACAACTTCAAAACCGATTTTTTTTTACTTCCTACATAAGAAAATGTATAAGTAAATGAATTTCTACCCGTGTACCAGAATTCTCTTCGAAAATATTGATAATTTTATAATATCACATCCACTTTACCTCGTATTCTATTCGAAGATACTGATAATTTTATAATATCCCATCCACTTTAGCTCGTATGTATAACAAAGTTTTCATTGTTGAAAAATGTATATCGTTTCACTGTATTTTATATTTTAAATATTTTCAAAAGCGAACAACTTTAAAACCGATTATTTTTTACTTCCTACATAAGAAAATGTGCTGATTTATAAGAAAACCAATTTCCAGCCGTGCACAAGAATTCTATTCGAAGATATTGCAAATTTTATAATAACAGATCTTCTTTACATCGTATTTATAACAAAGGTTTCATTGTTGGAACAGAGTAGATCGTTTCACTGTATTTTATATTTTAAATAGTTTACAAAGTCGAAAAACTTCAAAACCGATTTTTTTTTACTTCCTACTTAAGAAAATGTATAAGTAAATGAATTTCTAGCCGTGTACCAGAATTCTCTTCGAACATATTGATAATTTTATAATATCACATCCACTTTACATCGTATTTATAACAAAGGTTTCATTGTTGAAAAATGTATATCGTTTCACTGTGTTTTATACTTTAAATATTTTATAAAGTCGAACAACATCAAAACCGATGTTTTTTTACTTCCTACATAAGAAAATATGAATGATGATTTATAAGTAAACGAATTTCCAGCCGTGCACCAGAATTCTATTCGAAGGTATTGCTAATTTTATAATATCAGATCTTCTTTAGCTCGTATTAATAACAAAGGTTTCATTGTTGAAAATCGCATATCGTTTCACTGTATTTTATATTTTAAATATTTTCCAACGTGAACAACTTAAAAACCGAATTTTTTTTACTTCCTACATAAGAAATATGATGATTTATAAGTAAACGAATTTCCAGCCGTGCACCAGAATTCTATTCGAAGATATTGCAAATGTTGTAATATCACATCTCCTTGACCTCTTACTTTTAACAAAGGTTTCATTGTTGAAACAGAATAGATCGTCTCACTGTATTTTATGTTTTAAATATTTCACAAACTCGAACAACTTCAAAACCGAACTCCTTTTATTTCGTACATAAGAAATTGTGCTGATTTATAAGTAAAGGAATTTCCAGCCGTGCACCAGATATATTTTCGAAGATATTGCTACTTTTATAATATCAGATCTTCTTTAACTCGTATTAATAACAAAAGTTTCATCATTGCAAAATGCATATCGTTTCCCTGTATTTTATATTTTATACATTTTAAAAAAGCGAACAACTTCAAAACAGAATATTTTTTACTTCGTACATAAGAAAATGTGCTGATTTATATGTAAACGAATTTCCCGCCGTGCACCAGAATTCTATTCGAAGATATTGCAAATTTTATAATATCACAACTCCTTTACCTCTCATTTTTAACAAAGGATTCATTGTTGGAACAGAATAGATCGTTTCACTGTATTTTAGGTTTTAATTATTTTATAAAAGCGAACAACTTCAAAACCGATTTTTTTTTTACTTCGTACATAAGAAAATGTGCTGATTTATATGTAAACTAATTTCCAGCCGTGCACCAGAATTCTATTCGAAGATATTGCAAATTTTATAATATCACATCCACTTTACATCGTATTTATAACAAAGGTTTCATTGTTGAAAAATGTGTATCGTTTCACTGTGTTTTATATTTTAAATATTTTGCAAAGGCAAACAACTTCAAAACAGATTTTTTTTTTACTTCCTACATAAGAAAATGTGCTGATTTATAAGAAAACCAATTTCCAGCCGTGCACAAGAATTCTATTCGAAGATATTGCTAATTTTATAATATCAGATCTTCTTTACATCGTATTTATAACAAATGTTTCATTGTTGGAACAGAGTAGATCGTTTCACTGTATTTTATATTTTAAATAGTTTACAAAGTCGAACAACTTCAAAACCGATTTTTTTTACTTCCTACTTAAGAAAATGTATAAGTAAATGAATTTCTAGCCGTGTACCAGAATTCTCTTCGAAAATATTGATAATTTTATAATATCACATCCACTTTACCTCGTATTCTATTCGAAGATACTGATAATTTTATAATATCCTATCCACTTTAGCTCGTATGTATAACAAAGGTTTCATTGTTAAAAAATGTATATCGTTTCACTGTATTTTATATTTTAAATATTTTCAAAAGCGAACAACTTTAAACCGATTTTTTTTTACTTTCTACATAAGAAAATATGATGATTTATAAGTAAACGAATTTCCAGCCGTGCACCAGAATTCTATTCGAAGATATTGCTAATTTTAAAATATCAGATCTTCTTTAGCTCGTATTAATAACAAAGGATTCATTGTTGGAACAGAATAGATCGTTTCACTGTATTTTATATTTTAAATATTTGACAAAAGCGAACAATTTAAAAACCGATTTTTTTTTACTTCCTACATGAGAAATAAGCTGATTTATAAGTAAACGATTTTTCAGCCGTGCACCAGATTTCTATTCGAAGATACTGATAATTTTATAATATCCCATCCACTTTAGCTCGTATGTATAACAAAGGTTTCATTGTTGAAAAATGTGTATCGTTTCACTGTGTTTTATATTTTAAATATTTTGCAAAGGCAAACAACTTCAAAACAGATTTTTTTATACTTCCTACATAAGAAAATGTGCTGATTTATAAGAAAACCAATTTCCAGCCGTGCACAAGAATTCTATTCGAAGATATTGCGAATTTTATAATAACAGATCTTCTTTACATCGTATTTATAACAAAGGTTTCATTGTTGGAACAGAGTAGATCGTTTCACTGTATTTTATATTTTAAATAGTTTACAAAGTCGAACAACTTCAAAACCGATTTTTTTTACTTCCTACTTAAGAAAATGTATAAGTAAATGAATTTCTAGCCGTGCACCAGAATTCTATTCGAAGATATTGCTAATTTTAAAATATCAGATCTTCTTTAGCTCGTATTAATAACAAAAGATTCATTGTTGGAACAGAGTAGATCGTTTCACTGTATTTTATATTTTAAATAGTTTACAAAGTCGAACAACTTCAAAACCGATTTTTTTTTACTTCCTACATAAGAAAATATGAATGATGATTTATAAGTAAACGAATTTCCAGCCGTGCACCAGAATTCTATTCGAAGGTATTGCTAATTTTATAATATCAGATCTTCTTTAGCTCGTATTAATAACAAAGGTTTCATTGTTGAAAATCGCATATCGTTTCACTGTATTTTATATTTTAAATATTTTCCAACGTGAACAACTTAAAAACCGAATTTTTTTTACTTCCTACATAAGAAATATGATGATTTATAAGTAAACGAATTTCCAGCCGTGCACCAGAATTCTATTCGAAGATATTGCAAATTTTGTAATATCACATCTCCTTGACCTCTTACTTTTAACAAAGGTTTCATTGTTGAAACAGAATAGATCGTCTCACTGTATTTTATGTTTTAAATATTTCACAAAGTTGAACAACTTCAAAACCGAACTCCTTTTATTTCGTACATAAGAAATTGTGCTGATTTATAAGTAAACGAATTTCCAGCCGTGCACCAGATATATTTTCGAAGATATTGCTACTTTTATAATATCAGATCTTCTTTAACTCGTATTAATAACAAAAGTTTCATCATTGCAAAATGCATATCGTTTCCCTGTATTTTATATTTTATACATTTTAAAAAAGCGAACAACTTAAAAACCGAATTTTTTTTACTTCCTACATAAGAAAATGTGCTGATTTATATGTAAACGAATTTCCAGCCGTGCACCAGAATTCTATTCGAAGATATTTCAAATTTTATAATATCACATCCACTTTACATCGTATTTATAACAAAGGTTTCATTATTGAAAAATGTGTATCGTTTCACTGTGTTTTATATTTTAAATATTTTGCAAAGGCAAACAACTTGAAAACAGATTTTTTTTTTACTTCCTACATAAGAAAATGTGCTGATTTATAAGAAAACCAATTTCCAGCCGTGCACAAGAATTCTATTCGAAGATATTGCTAATTTTATAATACCAGATCTTCTTTACATCGTATTTATAACAAAGGTTTCATTGTTGGAACAGAGTAGATCGTTTCACTGTATTTTATATTTTAAATATTTAACAAAGTCGAACAACTTCAAAACCGATTTTTTTTTTACTTCCTACATAAGAAAATGTATAAGTAAATGAATTTCTACCCGTGTACCAGAATTCTCTTCGAAAATATTGATAATTTTATAATATCACATCCACTTTACCTCGTATTCTATTCGAAGATACTGATAATTTTATAATATCCTATCCACTTTAGCTCGTATGTATAACCAAGTTTTCATTGTTGAAAAATGTATATCGTTTCACTGTATTTTATATTTTAAATATTTTCAAAAGCGAACAACTTTAAAACCGATTTTTTTTTACTTTCTACATAAGAAAATATGATGATTTATAAGTAAACGAATTTCCAGTCGTGCACCAGAATTCTATTCGAAGATATTGCTAATTTTAAAATATCAGATCTTCTTTAGCTCGTATTAATAACAAAGGATTCATTGTTGGAACAGAATAGATCGTTTCACTGTATTTTATATTTTAAATATTTGACAAAAGCGAACAATTTAAAAACCGATTTTTTTTTACTTCCTACATGAGAAATAAGCTGATTTATAAGTAAACGATTTTTCAGCCGTGCACCAGATTTCTATTCGAAGATACTGATAATTTTATAATATCCCATCCAGTTTATCTCGTATGTATAAAAAAGGTTTCATTGTTGAAAAATGTGTATCGTTTCACTGTGTTTTATATTTTAAATATTTTATAAAGTCGAACAACATCAAAACCAATTTTTTTTTACTTCCTACATAAGAAAATGTGCTGATTTTTAAGTAAACGCATTTCCAGCCGTGCACCAGAATTCTATTCGAAGATATTGCTAATTTTAAAATATCAGATCTTCTTTAGCTCGTATTAATAACAAAAGATTCATTGTTGGAACAGAGTTGATCGTTTCACTGTATTTTATATTTTAAATAGTTTACAAAGTCGAACAACTTCAAAACCGATTTTTTTTTTACTTCCTACATAAGAAAATGTATAAGTAAATGAATTTCTACCCGTGTACCAGAATTCTCTTCGAAAATATTGATAATTTTATAATATCACATCCACTTTACCTCGTATTCTATTCGAAGATACTGATAATTTTATAATATCCCATCCACTTTAGCTCGTATGTATAACAAAGTTTTCATTGTTGAAAAATGTATATCGTTTCACTGTATTTTATATTTTAAATATTTTCAAAAGCGAACAACTTTAAAACCGATTATTTTTTACTTCCTACATAAGAAAATGTGCTGATTTATAAGAAAACCAATTTCCAGCCGTGCACAAGAATTCTATTCGAAGATATTGCAAATTTTATAATAACAGATCTTCTTTACATCGTATTTATAACAAAGGTTTCATTGTTGGAACAGAGTAGATCGTTTCACTGTATTTTATATTTTAAATAGTTTACAAAGTCGAAAAACTTCAAAACCGATTTTTTTTTACTTCCTACTTAAGAAAATGTATAAGTAAATGAATTTCTAGCCGTGTACCAGAATTCTCTTCGAACATATTGATAATTTTATAATATCACATCCACTTTACATCGTATTTATAACAAAGGTTTCATTGTTGAAAAATGTATATCGTTTCACTGTGTTTTATATTTTAAATATTTTATAAAGTCGAACAACATCAAAACCGATGTTTTTTTACTTCCTACATAAGAAAATATGAATGATGATTTATAAGTAAACGAATTTCCAGCCGTGCACCAGAATTCTATTCGAAGGTATTGCTAATTTTATAATATCAGATCTTCTTTAGCTCGTATTAATAACAAAGGTTTCATTGTTGAAAATCGCATATCGTTTCACTGTATTTTATATTTTAAATATTTTCCAACGTGAACAACTTAAAAACCGAATTTTTTTTACTTCCTACATAAGAAATATGATGATTTATAAGTAAACGAATTTCCAACCGTGCACCAGAATTCTATTCGAAGATATTGCAAATTTTGTAATATCACATCTCCTTGACCTCTTACTTTTAACAAAGGTTTCATTGTTGAAACAGAATAGATCGTCTCACTGTATTTTATGTTTTAAATATTTCACAAAGTTGAACAACTTCAAAACCGAACTCCTTTTATTTCGTACATAAGAAATTGTGCTGATTTATAAGTAAACGAATTTCCAGCCGTGCACCAGATATATTTTCGAAGATATTGCTACTTTTATAATATCAGATCTTCTTTAACTCGTATTAATAACAAAAGTTTCATCATTGCAAAATGCATATCGTTTCCCTGTATTTTATATTTTATACATTTTAAAAAAGCGAACAACTTCAAAACAGAATATTTTTTACTTCGTACATAAGAAAATGTGCTGATTTATATGTAAACGAATTTCCCGCCGTGCACCAGAATTCTATTCGAAGATATTGCAAATTTTATAATATCACAACTCCTTTACCTCTCATTTTTAACAAAGGATTCATTGTTGGAACAGAATAGATCGTTTCACTGTATTTTAGGTTTTAAATATTTTATAAAAGCGAACAACTTCAAAACCGATTTTTTTTTACTTCGTACATAAGAAAATGTGCTGATTTATATGTAAACGAATTTCCAGCCGTGCACCAGAATTCTATTCGAAGATATTGCAAATTTTATAATATCACATCCACTTTACATCGTATTTATAACAAAGGTTTCATTGTTGAAAAATGTGTATCGTTTCACTGTGTTTTATATTTTAAATATTTTGCAAAGGCAAACAACTTCAAAACAGATTTTTTTTTTTACTTCCTACATAAGAAAATGTGCTGATTTATAAGAAAACCAATTTCCAGCCGTGCACAAGAATTCTATTCGAAGATATTGCTAATTTTATAATATCAGATCTTCTTTACATCGTATTTATAACAAATGTTTCATTGTTGGAACAGAGTAGATCGTTTCACTGTATTTTATATTTTAAATAGTTTACAAAGTCGAACAACTTCAAAACCGATTTTGTTTACTTCCTACTTAAGAAAATGTATAAGTAAATGAATTTCTAGCCGTGTACCAGAATTCTCTTCGAAAATATTGATAATTTTATAATATCACATCCACTTTACCTCGTATTCTATTCGAAGATACTGATAATTTTATAATATCCTATCCACTTTAGCTCGTATGTATAACAAAGGTTTCATTGTTAAAAAATGTATATCGTTTCACTGTATTTTATATTTTAAATATATTCAAAAGCGAACAACTTTAAAACCGATTTTTTTTTTACTTTCTACATAAGAAAATATGATGATTTATAAGTAAATGAATTTCCAGCCGTGCACCAGAATTCTATTCGAAGATATTGCTAATTTTAAAATATCAGATCTTCTTTAGCTCGTATTAATAACAAAGGATTCATTGTTGGAACAGAATAGATCGTTTCACTGTATTTTATATTTTAAATATTTGACAAAAGCGAACAATTTAAAAACCGATTTTTTTTTACTTCCTACATGAGAAATAAGCTGATTTATAAGTAAACGATTTTTCAGCCGTGCACCAGATTTCTATTCGAAGATACTGATAATTTTATAATATCCCATCCACTTTAGCTCGTATGTATAACAAAGGTTTCATTGTTGAAAAATGTGTATCGTTTCACTGTGTTTTATATTTTAAATATTTTGCAAAGGCAAACAACTTCAAAACAGATTTTTTTATACTTCCTACATAAGAAAATGTGCTGATTTATAAGAAAACCAATTTCCAGCCGTGCACAAGAATTCTATTCGAAGATATTGCGAATTTTATAATAACAGATCTTCTTTACATCGTATTTATAACAAAGGTTTCATTGTTGGAACAGAGTAGATCGTTTCACTGTATTTTATATTTTAAATAGTTTACAAAGTCGAACAACTTCAAAACCGATTTTTTTTACTTCCTACTTAAGAAAATGTATAATTAAATGAATTTCTAGCCGTGTACCAGAATTCTCTTCGAACATATTGATAATTTTATAATATCACATCCACTTTACCTCGTATTTATAACAAAGGTTTCATTGTTGAAAAATGTATATCATTTCACTGTGTTTTATATTTTAAATATTTTATAAAGTGGAAAACATCAAAACAGATTTTTTTTTACTTCCGACATAAGAAAATGTGCTGATTTTTAAGTAAACGCATTTCCAGCCGTGCACCAGAATTCTATTCGAGGATATTGCTAATTTTATAATATCTGATCTTCTTTAAATCGTATTAATAGCCAAGGTTTCATTGTTGAAAAATGCATATCGTTTCACTGTATTTTATATGTTAAATATTTTCAAAAGCGAACAACTTAAAAACCGAATTTTTTTTACTTCCTACATAAGAAATATGATGATTTATAAGTAAACGAATTTCCAGCCGTGCGCCAGAATTCAATTCGAAGATATTACAAATTTTATAATATCAAATCCACTTTACCTAGTATTTATAGGAAAGGTTTCATTGTTGAAAAATGTATATCGTTTCGCTGTGTTTTATTTTTTATATATTTTACAATGGCGAACAACTTCAAAACCGAATTTTTTTTACTTCCTACATAAGAAAATATGATGATTTATAAGTAAACGAATTTCCAGCCGTGCACCAGAATTCCATTCGAAGATATTGCTAATTTTGTAATATCACATCTCATTGACCTCTTACTTTTAACAAAGGTTTCATTGTTGAAACAGAATAGATCGTTTCACTTTATTTTATGTTTTAAATATTTCACAAAGGTGAACAACTTCAAAACCGAATTCCTTTTACTTCGTACATAAGAAAATATGCTGATTTATAAGTAAACGAATTTCCAGCCGTGCACCAGGTATATTTTCGAAGATATTGCTACTTTTATAATATCAGATCTTCTTTTCCTCTTACTTTTAACAAAGGTTTCATTGTTGAAACAGAATAGATCGTTTCACTTTATTTTATGTTTTAAATATTTCACAAAGGTGAACAACTTCAAAACCGAATTCCTTTTACTTCGTACATAAGAAAATGTGCTGATTTATAAGTAAACGAATTTCCAGCCGTGCACCAGATATATTTTCGAAGATATTGCTACTTTTATAATATCAGATCTTCTTTACCTCGTATTTATAATAAAGGATTCATTGTTGGAACAGAGTAGATCGTTTCACTGTATTGTTTATTTTAAATATTTTACAAAGTCGAACAACTTCAAAACCGATTTTTTTTTTTACTTCCTACTTAAGAAAATGTATAAGTAAATGAATTTCTAGCCGTGTACCAGAATTCTCTTCGAACATATTGATAATTTTATAATATCACATCCACTTTACCTCGTATTTATAACAAAGGTTTCATTGTTGAAAAATGTATATCGTTTCGCTGTGTTTTATATTTTATATATTTTACAATGGCGAACAACTTCAAAACCGAAATTTTTTTACTTCCTACATAAGAAAATGTGCTTATTTATAAGTAAACGAATTTCCAGCCGTGCACCAGAATTCTATTCGAAGACATTGCAAATTTTATAATATCACAACTCCTTTATCTCTCATTTTTAACAAAGGTTTCATTGTTGGAACAGAGTACATCATTTCGCTTTTTTTTATATTTTAAATATTTCACAAATGTGAACAACTTCAAAACCGAACTCCTTTTATTTCGTACATAAGAAATTGTGCTGATTTATAAGTAAACGAATTTCCAGCTGTGCACCAGATATATTTTCGAAGATATTGCTACTTTTATAATATCAGATCTTCTTTAACTCTTATTAATAACAAAAGTTTCATTGTTGAAAAATGCATATCGTTTCACTGTATTTTATATTTTAAATATTTTACAATGGCGAACAACTTCAAATCCGATTTTTTTTTACTTCCTACATAAGAAAATGTGCTGATTTATATGTAAACGAATTTTCAGCCGTGCACCAGAATTCTATTCGAAGACATTGCAAATTTTATAATATCACAACTCCTTTATCTCTTATTTTTAACAAAGGTTTCATTGTTGGAACAGAGTACATCGTTTCACTGTATTTTATATTTTAAATATTTTACAAAGTCGAACAACTACAAAACCGAATTATTTTTATTTCCTACATAAGAAAATATGCTTATTTACAAGTAAACGAATTTCCTGCCGTGCACCAGAATTCCATTCGAAGATATTGCTAATTTTATAATATCAGATCTTCGTTACACCGTATTTATAACAAAGGTTTCATTGTTGAAAATAACTAGATAGTTTCTCTGTATTTTATGTTTTAAATATTTTACAAAGGCGAACAAATTCAAAACCGAATTTTTTTACTTCGTACATATGAAAATGTGCTGATTTATAAGTAAACGAATTTCCAGCCGTGCACCAGGTATATTTTCGAAGATATTGCTACATTTATAATATCAGATCTTCTTTTCCTCTTACTTTTAACAAAGGTTTCATTGTTGAAACAGAATAGATCGTTTCACTTTATTTTATGTTTTAAATATTTCACAAAGGTGAACAACTTCAAAACCGAATTCCTTTTACTTCGTACATAAGAAAATGTGCTGATTTATAAGTAAACGAATTTCCAGCCGTGCACCAGATATATTTTCGAAGATATTGCTACTTTTATAATATCAGATCTTCTTTACCTCGTATTTATAAGAAAGGATTCATTGTTGGAACAGAGTAGATCGTTTCACTGTATTGTTTATTTTAAATATTTTACAAAGTCGAACAACTTCAAAACCGATTTTTTTTTACTTCCTACTTAAGAAAATGTATAAGTAAATGAATTTCTAACCGTGTACCAGAATTCTCTTCGAACATATTGATAATTTTATAATATCACATCCACTTTACCTCGTATTTATAACAAAGGTTTCATTGTTGAAAAATGTATATCGTTTCACTGTGTTTTATATTTTAAATATTTTATAAAGTCGAACAACATCAAAACCGATTTTTTTTACTTCCTACATAAGAAAATGTGCTGATTTTTAAGTAAACGCATTTCCAGCCGTGCACCAGAATTCTATTCGAAGATATTGCGAATTTTATAATAACAGATCTTCTTTACATCGTATTTATAACAAAGGTTTCATTGTTGGAACAGAGTAGATCGTTTCACTGTATTTTATATTTTATATAGTTTACAAAGTCGAACAACTTCAAAACCGATTTTTTTTTACTTCCTACTTAAGAAAATGTATAAGTAAATGAATTTCTAGCCGTGTACCAGAATTCTCTTCGAACATATTGATAATTTTATAATATCACTTCCACTTTTCCTCGTATTTATAACAAAGGTTTCATTGTTGAAAAATGTATATCGTTTCACTGTGTTTTATATTTTGAATATTTTATAAAGTCGAACAACAACAAAACCGATTTTTTTTACTTCCTACATAGGAAAATATGATGATTTATAAGTAAACGAATTTCCAGCCGTGCACCAGAAATCTATTCGAGGATATTGCTAATTTTATATTATCTGATCTTCTTTAAATCGTATTAATAACAAAGGTTTCATTGTTGAAAAATGCATATCGTTTCACTGTATTTTATATGTTAAATATTTTCAAAAGCGAACAACTTAAAAACCGAAATTTTTTTACTTCCTACATAAGAAAATGTGCTTATTTATAAGTAAACGAATTTCCAGCCGTGCACCAGAATTCCATTCGAAAATATTGCAAATTTTATAATATCACATGCACTTTACCACGTATTTATAAGAAAGGTTTCATTGTTGAAAAATGTATATCGTTTCGCTGTGTTTTATATTTTATATATTTTACAATGGCGAACAACTTCAAAACCGAAATTTTTTTACTTCCTACATAAGAAAATGTGCTTATTTATAAGTAAACGAATTTCCAGCCGTGCACCAGAATTCTATTCGAAGACATTGCAAATTTTATAATATCACAACTCCTTTATCTCTCATTTTTAACAAAGGTTTCATTGTTGGAACAGAGTACATCATTTCGCTTTTTTTTATATTTAAATATTTCACAAAGGTGAACAACTTCAAAACCGAACTCCTTTTATTTCGTACATAAGAAATTGTGCTGATTTATAAGTAAACGAATTTCAAGCTGTGCACCAGATATATTTTCGAAGATATTGCTACTTTTATAATATCAGATCTTCTTTAACTCTTATTAATAACAAAAGTTTCATTGTTGAAAAATGCATATCGTTTCACTGTATTTTATATTTTAAATATTTTACAATGGCGAACAACTTCAAATCCGATTTTTTTTTACTTCCTACATAAGAAAATGTGCTGATTTATATGTAAACGAATTTTCAGCCGTGCACCAGAATTCTATTCGAAGACATTGCAAATTTTATAATATTACAACTCCTTTATCTCTTATTTTTAACAAAGGTTTCATTGTTGGAACAGAGTACATCGTTTCACTGTATTTTATATTTTAAATATTTTACAAAGTCGAACAACTACAAAACCGAATTATTTTTATTTCCTACATAAGAAAATATGCTTATTTACAAGTAAACGAATTTCCTGCCGTGCACCAGAATTCCATTCGAAGATATTGCTAATTTTATAATATCAGATCTTCGTTACACCGTATTTATAACAAAGGTTTCATTGTTGAAACTAACTAGATAGTTTCTCTGTATTTTATGTTTTAAATATTTTACAAAGGCGAACAAATTCAAAACCGAAATTTTTTTACTTCGTACATATGAAAATGTGCTGATTTATAAGTAAACGAATTTCCAGCCGTGCACCAGGTATATTTTCGAAGATATTGCTACTTTTATAATATCAGATCTTCTTTTCCTCTTACTTTTAACAAAGGTTTCATTGTTGAAACAGAATAGATCGTTTCACTTTATTTTATGTTTTAAATATTTCACAAAGGTGAACAACTTCAAAACCGAATTCCTTTTACTTCGTACATAAGAAAATGTGCTGATTTATAAGTAAACGAATTTCCAGCCGTGCACCAGATATATTTTCGAAGATATTGCTACTTTTATAATATCAGATCTTCTTTACCTCGTATTTATAAGAAAGGATTCATTGTTGGAACAGAGTAGATCGTTTCACTGTATTGTTTATTTTAAATATTTTACAAAGTCGAACAACTTCAAAACCGATTTTTTTTTACTTCCTACTTAAGAAAATGTATAAGTAAATGAATTTCTAGCCGTGTACCAGAATTCTCTTCGAACATATTGATAATTTTATAATATCACATCCACTTTACCTCGTATTTATAACAAAGGTTTCATTGTTGAAAAATGTATATCGTTTCACTGTGTTTTATATTTTAAATATTTTATAAAGTCGAACAACATCAAAACCGATTTTTTTTACTTCCTACATAAGAAAATGTGCTGATTTTTAAGTAAACGCATTTCCAGCCGTGCACCAGAATTCTATTCGAAGATATTGCGAATTTTATAATAACAGATCTTCTTTACATCGTATTTATAACAAAGGTTTCATTGTTGGAACAGAGTAGATCGTTTCAATGTATTTTATATTTTATATAGTTTACAAAGTCGAACAACTTCAAAACCGATTTTTTTTTACTTCCTACTTAAGAAAATGTATAAGTAAATGAATTTCTAGCCGTGTACCAGAATTCTCTTCGAACATATTGATAATTTTATAATATCACTTCCACTTTACCTCGTATGTATAACAAAGGTTTCATTGTTGAAAAATGTATATCGTTTCACTGTGTTTTATATTTTAAATATTTTATAAAGTCGAACAACATCAAAACCGATTTTTTTTTACTTCCTACATAGGAAAATATGATGATTTATAAGTAAACGAATTTCCAGCCGTGCACCAGAAATCTATTCGCGGATATTGCTAATTTTATATTATCTGATCTTCTTTAAATCGTATTAATAACAAAGGTTTCATTGTTGAAAAATGCATATCGTTTCACTGTATTTTATATGTTAAATATTTTCAAAAGCGAACAACTTAAAAACCGAATTTTTTTTACTTCCTACATAGGAAAATATGATGATTTATAAGTAAACGAATTTCCAGCCGCGCACCAGAATTCTATTCGAAGATATTGAAAATTTTATAATATCAAATCCACTTTACCTCGTATTTATAAGAAAGGTTTCATTGTTGAAAAATGTATATTTTTTAGCTGTGTTTTATTTTTTATATATTTTACAATGGCGAACAACTTCAACACTGATTTTTTTTTACATCCTACATAAGAAAATGTGCTGATTTATAAGTAAACGTATTTCCAGCCGTGCACCAGAATTCTATTCAATGATATTGCAAATTTTGAAATATCACATCTCCTTGACCTCTTACTTTTAACAAAGGTTTCATTGTTGAAACAGAGTAGATCGTTTCACTGTATTTTATGTTTTAAATATTTCACAAAGATGAACAACTTCAAAACCAAATTTTTTTTTTACTTCGTACATAAGAAAATGTGCTCATTTATAAGTAAACGTATTTCCAGCCGTGCACCAGATATATTTTCGAAGATATTGCTACTTTTATAATATCAGATCTTCTTTAACTCGTATTAATAACAAAAGTTTCATCGTTGCAAAATGCACATCGTTTCACTGTATTTTATATTTTAAATTTTTTACAAAAGCGAACAACTTCAAAACCGAATATTTTTTTACTTCCTACATAAGAAAATGTGCTTATTTATATGTAAACGAATTTCCAGCCGTGCACCAGAATTCTATTCGAAGATATTGCAAATTTTATAATATCACAACTCCTTTACCTCTCATTTTTAACAAAGGATTCATTGTTGGAATAGATTAGATCGTTTCTCTGTATTTTATGTTTTAAATATTTTATAAAAGCGAACAACTTCAAAACCGATTTTTTTTTACTTCCTACATAAGAAAATGTATAAGTAAATGAATTTCTACCCGTATACCAGAATTCTCTTCGAAAATATTGATAATTTTATAATATCACATCCACTTTAACTCGTATTCTATTCGAAGATACTGATAATTTTATAATATCCCATCCACTTTAGCTCGTATGTATAACAAAGGTTTCATTGTTGAAAAATGTGTATCGTTTCACTGTGGTTTATATTTTAAATATTTTGCAAAGGCAAACAACTTCAAAACAGATTTTTTTATACTTCCTACATAAGAAAATGTGCTGATTTATAAGAAAACCAATTTCCAGCCGTGCACAAGAATTCTATTCGAAGATATTGCGAATTTTATAATAACAGATCTTCTTTACATCGTATTTATAAAAAAGGTTTCATTGTTGGAACAGAGTAGATCGTTTCACTGTATTTTATATTTTAAATAGTTTACAAATCGAACAACTTCAAAACCGATCTTTTTTTACTTCCTACTTAAGAAAATGTATAAGTAAATGAATTTATAGCCGTGTACCAGAATTCTCTTCGAACATATTGATAATTTTATAATATCACATCCACTTTACCTCGTATTTATAACAAAGGTTTCATTGTTGAAAAATGTATATCATTTCACTGTGTTTTATATTTTAAATATTTTATAAAGTCGAACAACATCAAAACCGATTTTTTTTTACTTCCTACATAAGAAAATGTGCTGATTTTTAAGTAAACGCATTTCCAGCCGTGCACCAGAATTCTATTCGAGGATATTGCTAATTTTATAATATCTGATCTTCTTTAAATCGTATTAATAGCCAAGGTTTCATTGTTGAAAAATGCATATCGTTTCACTGTATTTTATATGTTAAATATTTTCAAAAGCGAACAACTTAAAAACCGAATTTTTTTTACTTCCTACATAAGAAAATATGATGATTTATAAGTAAACGAATTTCCAGCCGTGCACCAGAATTCTATTCGAAGGTATTGCTAATTTTATAATATCAGATCTTCTTTAGCGCGTATTAATAACAAAGGTTTCATTGTTGAAAATCGCATATCGTTTCACTGTATTTTATATTTTAAATATTTTCAAAAGTGAACAACTTAAAAACCGAATTTTTTTTACTTCCTACATAAGAAATATGATGATTTATAGGTAAACGAATTTCCAGCCGTGCGCCAGAATTCAATTCGAAGATATTGCAAATTTTATAATATCAAATCCACTTTACCTAGTATTTATAGGAAAGGTTTCATTGTTGAAAAATGTATATCGTTTCGCTGTGTTTTATTTTTTATATATTTTACAATGGCGAACAACTTCAAAACCTAATTTTTTTTACATCCTACATAAGAAAATGTGCTGATTTTTAAGCAAACGTATTTCCAGCCGTGCACCAGAATTCCATTCGAAGATATTGCTAATTTTATAATATCAGATCTTCTTTTCACCGTATTTATAACAAAGGTTTCATTGTTGAAACAGAGTAGATAGTTTCTCTGTATTTTATGTTTTAAATATTTTACAAAAGCGAACAACTTCAAAACCGATTTTTTTTTTACTTCGTACATAAGAAAATGTGCTGATTTATCAGTAAACGAATTTCCAACCGTGCACCAGAATTCTATTCAAAGATATTGCAAATTTTGTAATATCACATCTCATTGACCTCTTACTTTTAACAAAGGTTTCATTGTTGAAACAGAATAGATCGTCTCACTGTATTTTATGTTTTAAATATTTCACAAAGGTGAACAACTTCAAAACCGAACTCCTTTTATTTCGTACATAAGAAATTGTGCTGATTTATAAGTAAACGAATTTCCAGCCGTGCACAAGATATATTTTCGAAGATATTGCTACTTTTATAATATCAGATCTTCTTTAACTCGTATTAATAACAAAAGTTTCATCATTGCAACATGCATATCGTTTCCCTGTATTTTATATATTTTAAAAAAGCGAACAACTTCAAAACAGAATATTTTTTACTTCCTACATAAGAAAATGTGCTGATTTATATGTAAACGAATTTCCAGCCGTGCACCAGAATTCTATTCGAAGATATTGCAAATTTTATAATATCACAACTCCTTTACCTCTCATTTTTAACAAAGGATTCATTGTTGGAACAGAATAGATCGTTTCACTGTATTTTATGTTTTAAATATTTTATAAAAGCGAACAACTTCAAAACCGATTTTTTTTTTACTTCGTACATAAGAAAATGTGCTGATTTATATGTAAACGAATTTCCAGCCGTGCACAAGAATTCTATTCGAAGATATTGCAAATTTTATAATATCACTTCCACTTTACCTCGTATTTATAACAAAGGTTTCATTGTTGAAAAATGTATATCGTTTCACTGTGTTTTATATTTTAAATATTTTATAAAGTCGAACAACATCAAAACCGATTTTTTTTTACTTCCTACATAAGAAAATGTGCTGATTTATAAGTAAACGAATTTCCAGCCGTGCACCAGAATTCTATTCGAGGATATTGCTAATGTTATAATATCTGATCTTCTTTAAATCGTATTAAAACAAAGGTTTCATTGTTGAAAAATGCATATCGTTTCACTGTATTTTATATGTTAAATATTTTCAAAAGCGAACAACTTAAAAACCGATTTTTTTTTTTACTTCCTACATAAGAAAATGTATAAGTAAATGAATTTCTACCCGTGTACCAGAATTCTCTTCGAAAATATTGATAATTTTATAATATCACATCCACTTTACCTCGTATTCTATTCGAAGATACTGATAATTTTATAATATCCTATTCACTTTAGCTCGTATGTATAACAAAGGTTTCATTGTTGAAAAATGTATATCGTTTCACTGTATTTTATATTTTAAATATTTTCAAAAGCGAACAACTTTAAAACCGATTTTTTTTTACTTTCTACATAAGAAAATATGATGATTTATAAGTAAACGAATTTCCAGTCGTGCACCAGAATTCTATTCGAAGATATTGCTAATTTTAAAATATCAGATCTTCTTTAGCTCGTATTAATAACAAAGGATTCATTGTTGGAACAGAATAGATCGTTTCACTGTATTTTATATTTTAAATATTTGACAAAAGCGAACAATTTAAAAACCGATTTTTTTTTACTTCCTACATGAGAAATAAGCTGATTTATAAGTAAACGATTTTTCAGCCGTGCACCAGATTTCTATTCGAAGATACTGATAATTTTATAATATCCCATCCAGTTTATCTCGTATGTATAAAAATGGTTTCATTGTTGAAAAATGTGTATCGTTTCACTGTGTTTTATATTTTAAATATTTTATAAAGTCGAACAACATCAAAACCAATTTTTTTTTACTTCCTACATAAGAAAATGTGCTGATTTTTAAGTAAACGCATTTCCAGCCGTGCACCAGAATTCTATTCGAAGATATTGCTAATTTTAAAATATCAGATCTTCTTTAGCTCGTATTAATAACAAAAGATTCATTGTTGGAACAGAGTTGATCGTTTCACTGTATTTTATATTTTAAATAGTTTACAAAGTCGAACAACTTCAAAACCGATTTTTTTTTTACTTCCTACATAAGAAAATGTATAAGTAAATGAATTTCTACCCGTGTACCAGAATTCTCTTCGAAAATATTGATAATTTTATAATATCACATCCACTTTACCTCGTATTCTATTCGCAGATACTGATAATTTTATAATATCCTATCCACTTTAGCTCGTATGTATAACAAAGGTTTCATTGTTGAAAAATGTATATCGTTTCACTGTATTTTATATTTTAAATATTTTCAAAAGCGAACAACTTTAAAACCGATTTTTTTTTACTTTCTACATAAGAAAATATGATGATTTATAAGTAAACGAATTTCCAGTCGTGCACCAGAATTCTATTCGAAGATATTGCTAATTTTAAAATATCAGATCTTCTTTAGCTCGTATTAATAACAAAGGATTCATTGTTGGAACAGAATAGATCGTTTCACTGTATTTTATATTTTAAATATTTGACAAAAGCGAACAATTTAAAAACCGATTTTTTTTACTTCCTACTTAAGAAAATGTATAAGTAAATGAATTTCTAGCCGTGTACCAGAATTCTCTTCGAACATATTGATAATTTTATAATATCACATCCACTTTACCTCGTATTTATAACAAAGGTTTCATTGTTGAAAAATGTATATCGTTTCACTGTGTTTTATATTTTAAATATTTTATAAAGTCGAACAACATCAAAACCAATTTTTTTTTACTTCCTACATAAGAAAATGTGCTGATTTTTAAGTAAACGCATTTCCAGCCGTGCACCAGAATTCTATTCGAAGATATTGCTAATTTTAAAATATCAGATCTTCTTTAGCTCGTATTAATAACAAAAGATTCATTGTTGGAACAGAGTAGATCGTTTCACTGTATTTTATATTTTAAATAGTTTACAAAGTCGAACAACTTAAAAACCGATTTTTTTTTTACTTCCTACATGAGAAAATATATAAGTAAATGAATTTCTACCCGTGTACCAGAATTCTCTTCGAAAATATTGATAATTTTATAATATCACATCCACTTTACCTCGTATTCTATTCGAAGATACTGATAATTTTATAATATCCCATCCACTTTAGCTCGTATGTATAACAAAGTTTTCATTGTTGAAAAATGTATATCGTTTCACTGTATTTTATATTTTAAATATTTTCAAAAGCGAACAACTTTAAAACCGATTATTTTTTACTTCCTACATAAGAAAATGTGCTGATTTATAAGAAAACCAATTTCCAGCCGTGCACGAGAATTCTATTCGAAGATATTGCAAATTTTATAATAACAGATCTTCTTTACATCGTATTTATAACAAAGGTTTCATTGTTGGAACAGAGTAGATCGTTTCACTGTATTTTATATTTTAAATAGTTTACAAAGTCGAACAACTTCAAAACCGATTTTTTTTTACTTCCTACTTAAGAAAATGTATTAGTAAATGAATTTCTAGCCGTGTACCAGAATTCTCTTCGAACATATTGATAATTTTATAATATCACATCCACTTTACATCGTATTTATAACAAAGGTTTCATTGTTGAAAAATGTATATCGTTTCACTGTGTTTTATATTTTAAATATTTTATAAAGTCGAAAAACATCAAAACCGATGTTTTTTTACTTCCTACATAAGAAAATATGAATGATGATTCATAAGTAAACGAATTTCCAGCCGTGCACCAGAATTCTATTCGAAGGTATTGCTAATATTATAATATCAGATCTTCTTTAGCTCGTATTAATAACAAAGGTTTCATTGTTGAAAATCGCATATCGTTTCACTGTATTTTATATTTTAAATATTTTCCAACGTGAACAACTTAAAAACCGATTTTTTTTTACTTCCTACATAAGAAATATGATGATTTATAAGTAAACGAATTTCCAGCCGTGCACCAGAATTCTATTCGAAGATATTGCAAATTTTGTAATATCACATCTCCTTGACCTCTTACTTTTAACAAAGGTTTCATTGTTGAAACAGAATAGATCGTCTCACTGTATTTTATGTTTTAAATATTTCACAAAGTTGAACAACTTCAAAACCGAACTCCTTTTATTTCGTACATAAGAAATTGTGCTGATTTATAAGTAAACGAATTTCCAGCCGTGCACCAGATATATTTTCGAAGATATTGCTACTTTTATAATATCAGATCTTCTTTAACTCGTATTAATAACAAAAGTTTCATCATTGCAAAATGCATATCGTTTCCCTGTATTTTATATTTTATACATTTTAAAAAAGCGAACAACTTCAAAACAGAATATTTTTTACTTCGTACATAAGAAAATGTGCTGATTTATATGTAAACGAATTTCCCGCCGTGCACCAGAATTCTATTCGAAGATATTGCAAATTTTATAATATCACAACTCCTTTACCTCTCATTTTTAACAAAGGATTCATTGTTGGAACAGAATAGATCGTTTCACTGTATTTTAGGTTTTAAATATTTTATAAAAGCGAACAACTTCAAAACCGATTTTTTTTTACTTCGTACATAAGAAAATGTGCTGATTTATATGTAAACGAATTTCCAGCCGTGCACCAGAATTCTATTCGAAGATATTGCAAATTTTATAATATCACATCCACTTTACATCGTATTTATAACAAAGGTTTCATTGTTGAAAAATGTGTATCGTTTCACTGTGTTTTATATTTTAAATATTTTGCAAAGGCAAACAACTTCAAAACAGATTTTTTTTTTTACTTCCTACATAAGAAAATGTGCTGATTTATAAGAAAACCAATTTCCAGCCGTGCACAAGAATTCTATTCGAAGATATTGCGAATTTTATAATAACAGATCTTCTTTACATCGTATTTATAACAAAGGTTTCAATGTTGGAACAGAGTAGATCGTTTCACTGTATTTTATATTTTAAATAGTTTACAAAGTCGAACAACTTCAAAACCGATTTTTTTTACTTCCTACTTAAGAAAATGTATAAGTAAATGAATTTCTAGCCGTGTACCAGAATTCTCTTCGAACATATTGATAATTTTATAATATCACATCCACTTTACCTCGTATTCATAACAAAGGTTTCATTGTTGAAAAATGTATATCATTTCACTGTGTTTTATATTTTAAATATTTTATAAAGTGGAACAACATCAAAACCGATTTTTTTTTTACTTCCGACATAAGAAAATGTGCTGATTTTAAAGTAAACGCATTTCCAGCCGTGCACCAGAATTCTATTCGAGGATATTGCTAATTTTATAATATCTGATCTTCTTTAAATCGTATTAATAGCCAAGGTTTCATTGTTGAAAAATGCATATCGTTTCACTGTATTTTATATGTTAAATATTTTCAAAAGCGAACAACTTAAAAACCGAATTTTTTTTACTTCCTACATAAGAAATATGATGATTTATAAGTAAACGAATTTCCAGCCGTGCGCCAGAATTCAATTCGAAGATATTGCAAATTTTATAATATCAAATCCACTTTACCTAGTATTTATAGGAAAGGTTTCATTGTTGAAAAATGTATATCGTTTCGCTGTGTTTTATTTTTTATATATTTTACAATGGCGAACAACTTCAAAACCGAATTTTTTTTACTTCCTACATAAGAAAATATGATGATTTATAAGTAAACGAATTTCCAGCCGTGCACCAGAATTCCATTCGAAGATATTGCTAATTTTATAATATCAGATCTTCTTTTCACCGTATTTATAACAAAGGTTTCATTGTTGAAACAGAGTAGATAGTTTCTCTGTATTTTATGTTTTAAATATTTTACAAAGGCGAACAACTTCAAAACCGAATTTTTTTTACTTCGTACATAAGAAAATGTGCTGATTTATGAGTAAACGAATTTCCAACCTTGCACCAGAATTCTATTCAAAGATATTGCAAATTTTGTAATATCACATCTCCTTGACCTCTTACTTTAACAAAGGTTTCATTGTTGAAACAGAATAGATCGTCTCACTGTATTTTATGTTTTAAATATTTCACAAAGGTGAACAACTTCAAAACCGAACTCCTTTTATTTCGTACATAAGAAATTGTGCTGATTTATAAGTAAACGAATTTCCAGCCGTGCACCAGATATATTTTCGAAGATATTGCTACTTTTATAATATCAGATCTTCTTTAACTCGTATTAATAACAAAAGTTTCATCACTGCAAAATGCATATCGTTTCCCTGTATTTTATATTTTATATATTTTAAAAAACGAACAACTTCAAAACAGAATATTTTTTCTTCCTACATAAGAAAATGTGCTGATTTATATGTAAACGAATTTCCAGCCGTGCACCAGAATTCTATTCGAAGATATTGCAAATTTTATAATATCACAACTCCTTTACCTCTCATTTTTAACAAAGGATTCATTGTTGGAACAGAATAGATCGTTTCACTGTATTTTAGGTTTTAAATATTTTATAAAAGCGAACAATTTCAAAACCGATTTTTTTTTTACTTCGTACATAAGGAAATGTGCTGATTTATAAGAAAACCAATTTCCAGCCGTGCACATGAATTCTATTCGAAGATATTGCTAATTTTATAATATCAGATCTTCTTTACATCGTATTTATAACAAAGGTTTCATTGTTGGAACAGAGTAGATCGTTTCACTGTATTTTATATTTTAAATATTTAACAAAGTCGAACAACTTCAAAACCGATTTTTTTTTACTTCCTACATAAGAAAATGTATAAGTAAATGAATTTCTACCCGTGTACCAGAATTATCTTCGAAAATATTGATAATTTTATAATATCACATCCACTTTACCTCGTATTCTATTCGAAGATACTGATAATTTTATAATATCCCATCCACTTTAGCTCGTATGTATAACAAAGTTTTCATTGTTGAAAAATGTATATCGTTTCACTGTATTTTATATTTTAAATATTTTCAAAAGCGAACAACTTTAAAACCGATTATTTTTTACTTCCTACATAAGAAAATGTGCTGATTTATAAGAAAACCAATTTCCAGCCGTGCACAAGAATTCTATTCGAAGATATTGCAAATTTTATAATAACAGATCTTCTTTACATCGTATTTATAACAAAGGTTTCATTGTTGGAACAGAGTAGATCGTTTCACTGTATTTTATATTTTAAATAGTTTACAAAGTCGAAAAACTTCAAAACCGATTTTTTTTTACTTCCTACTTAAGAAAATGTATAAGTAAATGAATTTCTAGCCGTGTACCAGAATTCTCTTCGAACATATTGATAATTTTATAATATCACATCCACTTTACATCGTATTTATAACAAAGGTTTCATTGTTGAAAAATGTATATCGTTTCACTGTGTTTTATATTTTAAATATTTTATAAAGTCGAACAACATCAAAACCGATGTTTTTTTACTTCCTACATAAGAAAATATGAATGATGATTTATAAGTAAACGAATTTCCTGCCGTGCACCAGAATTCTATTCGAAGGTATTGCTAATTTTATAATATCAGATCTTCTTTAGCTCGTATTAATAACAAAGGTTTCATTGTTGAAAATCGCATATCGTTTCACTGTATTTTATATTTTAAATATTTTCCAACGTGAACAACTTAAAAACCGAATTTTTTTTACTTCCTACATAAGAAATATGATGATTTATAAGTAAACGAATTTCCAGCCGTGCACCAGAATTCTATTCGAAGATATTGCAAATTTTGTAATATCACATCTCCTTGACCTCTTACTTTTAACAAAGGTTTCATTGTTGAAACAGAATAGATCGTCTCACTGTATTTTATGTTTTAAATATTTCACAAAGTTGAACAACTTCAAAACCGAACTCCTTTTATTTCGTACATAAGAAATTGTGCTGATTTATAAGTAAACGAATTTCCAGCCGTGCACCAGATATATTTTCGAAGATATTGCTACTTTTATAATATCAGATCTTCTTTAACTCGTATTAATAACAAAAGTTTCATCATTGCAAAATGCATATCGTTTCCCTGTATTTTATATTTTATACATTTTAAAAAAGCGAACAACTTCAAAACAGAATATTTTTTACTTCGTACATAAGAAAATGTGCTGATTTATATGTAAACGAATTTCCCGCCGTGCACCAGAATTCTATTCGAAGATATTGCTAATTTTAAAATATCAGATCTGCTTTAGCTCGTATTAATAACAAAGGATTCATTGTTGGAACAGAATAGATCGTTTCACTGTATTTTATATTTTAAATATTTGACAAAAGCGAACAATTTAAAAACCGATTTTTTTTTACTTCCTACATGAGAAATAAGCTGATTTATAAGTAAACGATTTTTCAGCCGTGCACCAGATTTCTATTCGAAGATACTGATAATTTTATAATATCCCATCCACTTTAGCTCGTATGTATAACAAAGATTTCATTGATGAAAAATGTGTATCGTTTCACTGTGTTTTATATTTTAAATATTTTGCAAAGGCAAACAACTTCAAAACAGATTTTTTTATACTTCCTACATAAGAAAATGTGCTGATTTATAAGAAAACCAATTTCCAGCCGTGCACAAGAATTCTATTCGAAGATATTGCGAATTTTATAATAACAGATCTTCTTTACATCGTATTTATAACAAAGGTTTCATTGTTGGAACAGAGTAGATCGTTTCACTGTATTTTATATTTTAAATAGTTTACAAAGTCGAACAACTTCAAAACCGATTTTTTTTACTTCCTACTTAAGAAAATGTATAAGTAAATGAATTTCTAGCCATGTACCAGAATTCTCTTCGAACATATAGATAATTTTATAATATCACATCCACTTTACCTCGTATTTATAACAAAGGTTTCATTGATGAAAAATGTGTATCGTTTCACTGTGTTTTATATTTTAAATATTTTGCAAAGGCAAACAACTTCAAAACAGATTTTTTTATACTTCCTACATAAGAAAATGTGCTGATTTATAAGAAAACCAATTTCCAGCCGTGCACAAGAATTCTATTCGAAGATATTGCGAATTTTATAATAACAGATCTTCTTTACATCGTATTTATAACAAAGGTTTCATTGTTGGAACAGAGTAGATCGTTTCACTGTATTTTATATTTTAAATAGTTTACAAAGTCGAACAACTTCAAAACCGATTTTTTTTTTACTTCCTACATAAGAAAATGTATAAGTAAATGAATTCCTACCCGTGTACCAGAATTCTCTTCGAAAATATTGATAATTTTATAATATCACATCCACTTTACCTCGTATTCTATTCGAAGATACTGATAATTTTATAATATCCTATCCACTTTAGCTCGTATGTATAACAAAGGTTTCATTGTTGAAAAATGTATATCGTTTCACTGTATTTTATATTTTAAATATTTTCAAAAGCGAACAACTTTAAAACCGATTTTTTTTTTACTTTCTACATAAGAAAATATGATGATTTATAAGTAAACGAATTTCCAGCCGTGCACCAGAATTCTATTCGAAGATATTGCTAATTTTAAAATATCAGATCTTCTTTAGCTCGTATTAATAACAAAGGATTCATTGTTGGAACAGAATAGATCGTTTCACTGTATTTTATATTTTAAATATTTTCAAAAGCGAACAATTTAAAAACCGATTTTTTTTTACTTCCTACATGAGAAATAAGCTGATTTATAAGTAAACGATTTTTCAGCCGTGCACCAGATTTCTATTCGAAGATACTGATAATTTTATAATATCCCATCCACTTTAGCTCGTATGTATAACAAAGGTTTCATTGATGAAAAATGTGTATCGTTTCACTGTGTTTTATATTTTAAATATTTTGCAAAGGCAAACAACTTCAAAACAGATTTTTTTATACTTCCTACATAAGAAAATGTGCTGATTTATAAGAAAACCAATTTCCAGCCGTGCACAAGAATTCTATTCGAAGATATTGCGAATTTTATAATAACAGATCTTCTTTACATCGTATTTATAACAAAGGTTTCATTGTTGGAACAGAGTAGATCGTTTCACTGTATTTTATATTTTAAATAGTTTACAAAGTCGAACAACTTCAAAACCGATATTTTTTAATTCCTACTTAAGAAAATGTATAAGTAAATGAATTTCTAGCCATGTACCAGAATTCTCTTCGAACATATAGATAATTTTATAATATCACATCCACTTTACCTCGTATTTATAACAAAGGTTTCATTGATGAAAAATGTGTATCGTTTCACTGTGTTTTATATTTTAAATATTTTGCAAAGGCAAACAACTTCAAAACAGATTTTTTTATACTTCCTACATAAGAAAATGTGCTGATTTATAAGAAAACCAATTTCCAGCCGTGCACAAGAATTCTATTCGAAGATATTGCGAATTTTATAATAACAGATCTTCTTTACATCGTATTTATAACAAAGGTTTCATTGTTGGAACAGAGTAGATCGTTTCACTGTATTTTATATTTTAAATAGTTTACAAAGTCGAACAACTTCAAAACCGATTTTTTTTTACTTCCTACATAAGAAAATGTATAAGTAAATGAATTCCTACCCGTGTACCAGAATTCTCTTCGAAAATATTGATAATTTTATAATATCACATCCACTTTACCTCGTATTCTATTCGAAGATACTGATAATTTTATAATATCCTATCCAGTTTAGCTCGTATGTATAACAAAGGTTTCATTGTTGAAAAATGTATATCGTTTCACTGTATTTTATATTTTAAATATTTTCAAAAGCGAACAACTTTAAAACCGATTTTTTTTTTACTTTCTACATAAGAAAATATGATGATTTATAAGTAAACGAATTTCCAGTAGTGCACCAGAATTCTATTCGAAGATATTGCTAATTTTAAAATATCAGATCTTCTTTAGCTCGTATTAATAACAAAGGATTCATTGTTGGAACAGAATAGATCGTTTCACTGTATTTTATATTTTAAATATTTGACAAAAGCGAACAATTTAAAAACCGATTTTTTTTTACTTCCTACATGAGAAATAAGCTGATTTATAAGTAAACGATTTTTCAGCCGTGCACCAGATTTCTATTCGAAGATACTGATAATTTTATAATATCCCATCCAGTTTATCTCGTATGTATAACAAAGGTTTCATTGTTGAAAAATGTGTATCGTTTCACTGTGTTTTATATTTTAAATATTTTGCAAAGGCAAACAACTTCAAAACAGATTTTTTTTATACTTCCTACATAAGAAAATGTGCTGATTTATAAGAAAACTAATTTCCAGCCGTGCACAAGAATTCTATTCGAAGATATTGCGAATTTTATAATAACAGATCTTCTTTACATCGTATTTATAACAAAGGTTTCATTGTTGGAACAGAGTAGATCGTTTCACTGTATTTTATATTTTAAATAGTTTACAAAGTCGAACAACTTCAAAACCGATTTTTTTTACTTCCTACTTAAGAAAATGTATAAGTAAATGAATTTCTACCCGTGTACCAGAATTCTCTTCGAACATATTGATAATTTTATAATATCACATCCACTTTACCTCGTATTTATAACAAAGGTTTCATTGTTGAAAAATGTATATCGTTTCACTGTGTTTTATATTTTAAATATTTTATAAAGTCGAACAACATCAAAACCAATTTTTTTTTACTTCCTACATAAGAAAATGTGCTGATTTTTAAGTAAACGCATTTCCAGCCGTGCACCAGAATTCTATTCGAAGATATTGCTAATTTTAAAATATCAGATCTTCTTTAGCTCGTATTAATAACAAAAGATTCATTGTTGGAACAGAGTAGATCGTTTCACTGTATTTTATATTTTAAATAGTTTACAAAGTCGAACAACTTCAAAACCGATTTTTTTTTACTTCCTACATAAGAAAATATATAAGTAAATGAATTTCTACCCGTGTACCAGAATTCTCTTCGAAAATATTGATAATTTTATAATATCACATCCACTTTACCTCGTATTCTATTCGAAGATACTGATAATTTTATAATATCCTATCCACTTTAGCTCGTATGTATAACAAAGGTTTCATTGTTGAAAAATGTATATCGTTTCACTGTATTTTATATTTTAAATATTTTCAAAAGCGAACAACTTTAAAACCGATTTTTTTTTACTTTCTACATAAAAAAATATGATGATTTATAAGTAAACGAATTTTCAGCCGTGCACCAGAATTCTATTCGAAGATATTGCTAATTTTAAAATATCAGATCTTCTTTAGCTCGTATTAATAACAAAGGATTCATTGTTGGAACAGAATAGATCGTTTCACTGTATTTTATATTTTAAATATTTGACAAAAGCGAACAATTTAAAAACCGATTTTTTTTTACTTCCTACATGAGAAATAAGCTGATTTATAAGTAAACGATTTTTCAGCCGTGCACCAGATTTCTATTCGAAGATACTGATAATTTTATAATATCCCATCCACTTTAGCTCGTATGTATAACAAAGGTTTCATTGTTGAAAAATGTGTATCGTTTCACTGTGTTTTATATTTTAAATATTTTGCAAAGGCAAACAACTTCAAAACAGATTTTTTATACTTCCTACATAAGAAAATGTGCTGATTTATAAGTAAACGAAATTCCAGCCGTGCACCAGAATTCTATTCGAAGGTATTGCTAATTTTATAATATCAGATCTTCTTTAGCTCGTATTAATAACAAAGGTTTCATTGTTGAAAATCGCATATCGTTTCACTGTATTTTATATTTTAAATATTTTCCAACGTGAACAACTTAAAAACCGAATTTTTTTTACTTCCTACATAAGAAATATGATGATTTATAAGTAAACGAATTTCCAGCCGTGCACCAGAATTCTATTCGAAGATATTGCAAATTTTGTAATATCACATCTCCTTGACCTCTTACTTTTAACAAAGGTTTCATTGTTGAAACAGAATAGATCGTCTCACTGTATTTTATGTTTTAAATATTTCACAAAGTTGAACAACTTCAAAACCGAACTCCTTTTATTTCGTACATAAGAAATTGTGCTGATTTATAAGTAAACGAATTTCCAGTCGTGCACCAGAATTCTATTCGAAGATATTGCTAATTTTAAAATATCAGATCTTCTTTAGCTCGTATTAATAACAAAGGATTCATTGTTGGAACAGAATAGATCGTTTCACTGTATTTTATATTTTAAATATTTGACAAAAGCGAACAATTTAAAAACCGATTTTTTTTTACTTCCTACATGAGAAATAAGCTGATTTATAAGTAAACGATTTTTCAGCCGTGCACCAGATTTCTATTCGAAGATACTGATAATTTTATAATATCCCATCCAGTTTATCTCGTATGTATAACAAAGGTTTCATTGTTGAAAAATGTGTATCGTTTCACTGTGTTTTATATTTTAAATATTTTGCAAAGGCAAACAACTTCAAAACAGATTTTTTTTATACTTCCTACATAAGAAAATGTGCTGATTTATAAGAAAACTAATTTCCAGCCGTGCACAAGAATTCTATTCGAAGATATTGCGAATTTTATAATAACAGATCTTCTTTACATCGTATTTATAACAAAGGTTTCATTGTTGGAACAGAGTAGATCGTTTCACTGTATTTTATATTTTAAATAGTTTACAAAGTCGAACAACTTCAAAACCGATTTTTTTTACTTCCTACTTAAGAAAATATATAAGTAAATGAATTTCTACCCGTGTACCAGAATTCTCTTCGAACATATTGATAATTTTATAATATCACATCCACTTTACCTCGTATTTATAACAAAGGTTTCATTGTTGAAAAATGTATATCGTTTCACTGTGTTTTATATTTTAAATATTTTATAAAGTCGAACAACATCAAAACCAATTTTTTTTTACTTCCTACATAAGAAAATGTGCTGATTTTTAAGTAAACGCATTTCCAGCCGTGCACCAGAATTCTATTCGAAGATATTGCTAATTTTAAAATATCAGATCTTCTTTAGCTCGTATTAATAACAAAAGATTCATTGTTGGAACAGAGTAGATCGTTTCACTGTATTTTATATTTTAAATAGTTTACAAAGTCGAACAACTTCAAAACCGATTTTTTTTTTACTTCCTACATAAGAAAATATATAAGTAAATGAATTTCTACCCGTGTACCAGAATTCTCTTCGAAAATATTGATAATTTTATAATATCACATCCACTTTACCTCGTATTCTATTCGAAGATACTGATAATTTTATAATATTCCATCCACTTTAGCTCGTATGTATACCAAAGTTTTCATTGTTGAAAAATGTATATCGTTTCTCTGTATTTTATATTTTAAATATTTTCAAAAGCGAACAACTTTAAAACCGATTATTTTTTACTTCCTACATAAGAAAATGTGCTGATTTATAAGAAAACCAATTTCCAGCCGTGCGCAAGAATTCTATTCGAAGATATTGCAAATTTTATAATAACAGATCTTCTTTACATCGTATTTATAACAAAGGTTTCATTGTTGGAACAGAGTAGATCGTTTCACTGTATTTTATATTTTAAATAGTTTACAAAGTCGAACAACTTCAAAACCGATTTTTTTTTACTTCCTACTTAAGAAAATGTATTAGTAAATGAATTTCTAGCCGTGTACCAGAATTCTCTTCGAACATATTGATAATTTTATAATATCACATCCACTTTACCTCGTATTCTATTCGAAGATACTGATAATTTTATAATATCCTATCCACTTTAGCTCGTATGTATAACAAAGGTTTCATTGTTGAAAAATGTATATCGTTTCACTGTATTTTATATTTTAAATATTTTCAAAAGCGAACAACTTTAAAACCGATTTTTTTTTACTTTCTACATAAAAAAATATGATGATTTATAAGTAAACGAATTTTCAGCCGTGCACCAGAATTCTATTCGAAGATATTGCTAATTTTAAAATATCAGATCTTCTTTAGCTCGTATTAATAACAAAGGATTCATTGTTGGAACAGAATAGATCGTTTCACTGTATTTTATATTTTAAATATTTGACAAAAGCGAACAATTTAAAAACCGATTTTTTTTTACTTCCTACATGAGAAATAAGCTGATTTATAAGTAAACGATTTTTCAGCCGTGCACCAGATTTCTATTCGAAGATACTGATAATTTTATAATATCCCATCCACTTTAGCTCGTATGTATAACAAAGGTTTCATTGTTGAAAAATGTGTATCGTTTCACTGTGTTTTATATTTTAAATATTTTCCAACGTGAACAACTTAAAAACCGAATTTTTTTTACTTCCTACATAAGAAATATGATGATTTATAAGTAAACGAATTTCCAGCCGTGCACCAGAATTCTATTCGAAGATATTGCAAATTTTGTAATATCACATCTCCTTGACCTCTTACTTTTAACAAAGGTTTCATTGTTGAAACAGAATAGATCGTCTCACTGTATTTTATGTTTTAAATATTTCACAAAGTTGAACAACTTCAAAACCGAACTCCTTTTATTTCGTACATAAGAAATTGTGCTGATTTATAAGTAAACGAATTTCCAGCCGTGCACCAGATATATTTTCGAAGATATTGCTACTTTTATAATATCAGATCTTCTTTAACTCGTATTAATAACAAAAGTTTCATCATTGCAAAATGCATATCGTTTCCCTGTATTTTATATTTTATATATTTTAAAAAAGCGAACAACTTCAAAACAGAATATTTTTTACTTCGTACATAAGAAAATGTGCTGATTTATATGTAAACGAATTTCCAGCCGTGCACCAGAATTCTATTCGAAGATATTGCAAATTTTATAATATCACAACTCCTTTACCTCTCATTTTTAACAAAGGATTCATTGTTGGAACAGAATAGATCGTTTCACTGTATTTTAGGTTTTAAATATTTTATAAAAGCGAACAACTTCAAAACCGATTTTTTTTTACTTCGTACATAAGAAAATGTGCTGATTTATATGTAAACGAATTTCCAGCCGTGCACCAGAATTCTATTCGAAGATATTTCAAATTTTATAATATCACATCCACTTTACATCGTATTTATAACAAAGGTTTCATTGTTGAAAAATGTGTATCGTTTCACTGTGTTTTATATTTTAAATATTTTGCAAAGGCAAACAACTTCAAAACAGATTTTTTTTTTTACTTCCTACATAAGAAAATGTGCTGATTTATAAGAAAACCAATTTCCAGCCGTGCACAAGAATTCTATTCGAAGATATTGCTAATTTTATAATATCAGATCTTCTTTACATCGTATTTATAACAAAGGTTTCATTGTTGGAACAGAGTAGATCGTTTCACTGTATTTTATATTTTAAATATTTAACAAAGTCGAACAACTTCAAAACCGATTTTTTTTTACTTCCTACATAAGAAAATGTATAAGTAAATGAATTTCTACCCGTGTACCAGAATTCTCTTCGAAAATATTGATAATTTTATAATATCACATCCACTTTACCTCGTATTCTATTCGAAGATACTGATAATTTTATAATATCCTATCCACTTTAGCTCGTATGTATAACAAAGGTTTCATTGTTGAAAAATGTATATCGTTTCACTGTATTTTATATTTTAAATATTTTCAAAAGCGAACAACTTTAAAACCGATTTTTTTTTACTTTCTACATAAAAAAATATGATGATTTATAAGTAAACGAATTTCCAGCCGTGCACCAGAATTCTATTCGAAGATATTGCTAATTTTAAAATATCAGATCTTCTTTAGCTCGTATTAATAACAAAGGATTCATTGTTGGAACAGAATAGATCGTTTCACTGTATTTTATATTTTAAATATTTGACAAAAGCGAACAATTTAAAAACCGATTTTTTTTACTTCCTACATGAGAAATAAGCTGATTTATAAGTAAACGATTTTTCAGCCGTGCACCAGATTTCTATTCGAAGATACTGATAATTTTATAATATCCCATCCACTTTAGCTCGTATGTATAACAAAGGTTTCATTGTTGAAAAATGTGTATCGTTTCACTGTGTTTTATATTTTAAATATTTTGCAAAGGCAAACAACTTCAAAACAGATTTTTTATACTTCCTACATAAGAAAATGTGCTGATTTATAAGAAAACCAATTTCCAGCCGTGCACAAGAATTCTATTCGAAGATATTGCGAATTTTATAATAACAGATCTTCTTTACATCGTATTTATAACAAAGGTTTCATTGTTGGAACAGAGTAGATCGTTTCACTGTATTTTATATTTTAAATAGTTTACAAAGTCGAACAACTTCACAAACCGATTTTTTTTTACTTCCTACTTAAGAAAATGTATAAGTAAATGAATTTCTAGCCGTGTACCAGAATTCTCTTCGAACATATTGATAATTTTATAATATCACATCCACTTTGCCTCGTATTTATAACAAAGGTTTCATTGTTGAAAAATGTATATCATTTCACTGTGTTTTATATTTTAAATATTTTATAAAGTGGAACAACATCAAAACCGATTTTTTTTTACTTCCTACATAAGAAAATGTGCTGATTTTTAAGTAAACGCATTTCCAGCCGTGCACCAGAATTCTATTCGAGGATATTGCTAATTTTATAATATCTGATCTTCTTTAAATCGTATTAATAGCCAAGGTTTCATTGTTGAAAAATGCATATCGTTTCACTGTATTTTATATGTTAAATATTTTCAAAAGCGAACAACTTAAAAACCGAATTTTTTTTACTTCCTACATCAGAAATATGATGATTTATAAGTAAACGAATTTCCAGCCGTGCGCCAGAATTCAATTCGAAGATATTGCAAATTTTATAATATCAAATCCACTTTACCTAGTATTTATAGGAAAGGTTTCATTGTTGAAAAATGTATATCGTTTCGCTGTGTTTTATTTTTTATATATTTTACAATGGCGAACAACTTCAAAACCGAATTTTTTTTACTTCCTACATAAGAAAATATGATGATTTATAAGTAAACGAATTTCCAGCCGTGCACCAGAATTCCATTCGAAGATATTGCTAATTTTATAATATCAGATCTTATTTTCACCGTATTTATAACAAAGGTTTCATTGTTGAAACAGAGTAGATAGTTTCTCTGTATTTTATGTTTTAAATATTTTACAAAGGCGAACAACTTCAAAACCGAATTTTTTTTACTTCGTACATAAGAAAATGTGCTGATTTATCAGTAAACGAATTTCCAACCGTGCACCAGAATTCTATTCAAAGATATTGCAAATTTTGTAATATCACATCTCCTTGACCTCTTACTTTTAAGAAAGGTTTCATTGTTGAAACAGAATAGATCATCTCACTGTATTTTATGTTTTAAATATTTGACAAAGGTGAACAACTTCAAAACCGAACTCCTTTTATTTCGTACATAAGAAATTGTGCTGATTTATAAGTAAACGAATTTCCAGCCGTGCACCAGATATATTTTCGAAGATATTGCTACTTTTATAATATCAGATCTTCTTTAACTCGTATTAATAACAAAAGTTTCATCATTGCAAAATGCATATCGTTTCCCTGTATTTTATATTTTATATATTTTACAAAAGCGAACAACTTCAAAACAGAATATTTTTTACTTCCTACATAAGAAAATGTGCTGATTTATATGTAAACGAATTTCCAGCCGTGCACCAGAATTCTATTCGAAGATATTGCAAATTTTATAATATCACAACTCCTTTACCTCTCATTTTTAACAAAGGATTCATTGTTGGAACAGAATAGATCGTTTCACTGTATTTTAGGTTTTAAATATTTTATAAAAGCGAACAACTTCAAAACCGATTTTTTTTTACTTCGTACATAAGAAAATGTGCTGATTTATATGTAAACGAATTTCCAGCCGTGCACCAGAATTCTATTCGAAGATATTGCAAATTTTATAATATCACATCCACTTTACATCGTATTTATAACAAAGGTTTCATTGTTGAAAAATGTGTATCGTTTCACTGTGTTTTATATTTTAAATATTTTGCAAAGGCAAACAACTTCAAAACAGATTTTTTTTTTTACTTCCTACATAAGAAAATGTGCTGATTTATAAGAAAACCAATTTCCAGCCGTGCACAAGAATTCTATTCGAAGATATTGCTAATTTTATAATATCAGATCTTTTTTACATCGTATTTATAAAAAAGGTTTCATTGTTGGAACAGAGTAGATCGTTTCACTGTATTTTACATTTTAAATATTTAACAAAGTCGAACAACTTTAAAACCGATTTTTTTTTTACTTCCTACATAAGAAAATGTATAAGTAAATGAATTTCTACCCGTGTACCAGAATTCTCTTCGAAAATATTGATAATTTTTTAATATCACATCCACTTTACCTCGTATTCTATTCGAAGATACTGATAATTTTATAATATCCCATCCACTTTAGCTCGTATGTATAACAAACTTTTCATTGTTGAAAAATGTATATCGTTTCACTGTATTTTATATTTTAAATATTTTCAAAAGCGAACAACTTTAAAACCGATTATTTTTTACTTCCTACATAAGAAAATGTGCTGATTTATAAGAAAACCAATTTCCAGCCGTGCACAAGAATTCTATTCGAAGATATTGCAAATTTTATAATAACAGATCTTATTTACATCGTATTTATAACAAAGGTTTCATTGCTGGAACAGAGTAGATCGTTTCACTGTATTTTATATTTTAAATAGTTTACAAAGTCGAACAACTTAAAAACCGATTTTTTTTTACTTCCTACTTAAGAAAATGTATAAGGAAATGAATTTCTAGCCGTGTACCAGAATTCTCTTCGAACATATTGATAATTTTATAATATCACATCCACTTTACATCGTATTTATAACAAAGGTTTCATTGTTGAAAAATGTATATCGTTTCACTGTGTTTTATATTTTAAATATTTTATAAAGTCGAACAACATCAAAACCGATGTTTTTTTACTTCCTACATAAGAAAATATGAATGATGATTTATAAGTAAACGAATTTCCAGCCGTACACCAGAATTCTATTCGAAGGTATTGCTAATTTTATAATATCAGATCTTCTTTAGCTCGTATTAATAACAAAGATTTCATTGTTGAAAATCGCATATCGTTTCACTGTATTTTATATCTTAAATATTTTCCAAAGTGAACAACTTAAAATCCGAATTTTTTTTGTGATGTGATATTGCAAATTTTGTAATATCACATCTCCTTGACCTCTTACTTTTAACAAAGGTTTCATTGTTGAAACAGAATAGATCGTCTCACTGTATTTTATGTTTTAAATATTTCACAATGTTGAACAAATTCAAAACCGAACTCCTTTTATTTCGTACATAAGAAATTGTGCTGATTTATAAGTAAACGAATTTCCAGCCGTGCACCAGATATATTTTCGAAGATATTGCTACTTTTATAATATCAGATCTTCTTTAACTCGTATTAATAACAAAAGTTTCATCATTGCAAAATGCATATCGTTTCCCTGTATTTTATATTTTATATATTTTACAAAAGCGAACAATTTAAAAACCGATTTTTTTTCACTTCCTACATAAGAAAATGTATAAGTAAATGAATTTCTACCCGTGTACGAGAATTCTCTTCGAACATATTGATAATTTTATAATATCAAATCCACTTTACCTCGTATTTATAAGAAAGGTTTCATTGTTGAAAAATGTGTATCGTTTCACTGTGTTTTATATTTTAAATATTTTGCAAAGGCAAACAACTTCAAAACAGATTTTTTATACTTCCTACATAAGAAAATGTGCTGATTTATAAGAAAACCAATTTCCAGCCGTGCACAAGAATTCTATTCGAAGATATTGCGAATTTTATAATAACAGATCTTCTTTACATCGTATTTATAACAAAGGTTTCATTGTTGGAACAGAGTAGATCGTTTCACTGTATTTTATATTTTAAATAGTTTACAAAGTCGAACAACTTCAAAACCGATTTTTTTTTACTTCCTACTTAAGAAAATGTATAAGTAAATGAATTTCTAGCCGTGTACCAGAATTCTCTTCGAACATATTGATAATTTTATAATATCACATCCACTTTACCTCGTATTTATAACAAAGGTTTCATTGTTGAAAAATGTATATCATTTCACTGTGTTTTATATTTTAAATATTTTATAAAGTGGAACAACATCAAAACCGATTTTTTTTTACTTCCTACATAAGAAAATGTGCTGATTTTTAAGTAAACGCATTTCCAGCCGTGCACCAGAATTCTATTCGAGGATATTGCTAATTTTATAATATCTGATCTTCTTTAAATCGTATTAATAGCCAAGGTTTCATTGTTGAAAAATGCATATCGTTTCACTGTATTTTATATGTTAAATATTTTCAAAAGCGAACAACTTAAAAACCGAATTTTTTTTACTTCCTACATAAGAAATATGATGATTTATAAGTAAACGAATTTCCAGCCGTGCGCCAGAATTCAATTCGAAGATATTGCAAATTTTATAATATCAAATCCACTTTACCTAGTATTTATAGGAAAGGTTTCATTGTTGAAAAATGTATATCGTTTCGCTGTGTTTTATTTTTTATATATTTTACAATGGCGAACAACTTCAAAACCGAATTTTTTTTACTTCCTACATAAGAAAATATGATGATTTATAAGTAAACGAATTTCCAGCCGTGCACCAGAATTCCATTCGAAGATATTGCTAATTTTATAATATCAGATCTTATTTTCACCGTATTTATAACAAAGGTTTCATTGTTGAAACAGAGTAGATAGTTTCTCTGTATTTTATGTTTTAAATATTTTACAAAGGCGAACAACTTCAAAACCGAATTTTTTTTACTTCGTACATAAGAAAATGTGCTGATTTATCAGTAAACGAATTTCCAACCGTGCACCAGAATTCTATTCAAAGATATTGCAAATTTTGTAATATCACATCTCCTTGACCTCTTACTTTTAAGAAAGGTTTCATTGTTGAAACAGAATAGATCGTCTCACTGTATTTTATGTTTTAAATATTTGACAAAGGTGAACAACTTCAAAACCGAACTCCTTTTATTTCGTACATAAGAAATTGTGCTGATTTATAAGGAAACGAATTTCCAGCCGTGCACCAGATATATTTTCGAAGATATTGCTACTTTTATAATATCAGATCTTCTTTAACTCGTATTAATAACAAAAGTTTCATCATTGCAAAATGCATATCGTTTCCCTGTATTTTATATTTTATATATTTTACAAAAGCGAACAACTTCAAAACAGAATATTTTTTACTTCCTACATAAGAAAATGTGCTGATTTATATGTAAACGAATTTCCAGCCGTGCACCAGAATTCTATTCGAAGATATTGCAAATTTTATAATATCACAACTCCTTTACCTCTCATTTTTAACAAAGGATTCATTGTTGGAACAGAATAGATCGTTTCACTGTATTTTAGGTTTTAAATATTTTATAAAAGCGAACAACTTCAAAACCGATTTTTTTTTACTTCGTACATAAGAAAATGTGCTGATTTATATGTAAACGAATTTCCAGCCGTGCACCAGAATTCTATTCGAAGATATTGCAAATTTTATAATATCACATCCACTTTACATCGTATTTATAACAAAGGTTTCATTGTTGAAAAATGTGTATCGTTTCACTGTGTTTTATATTTTAAATATTTTGCAAAGGCAAACAACTTCAAAACAGATTTTTTTTTTTACTTCCTACATAAGAAAATGTGCTGATTTATAAGAAAACCAATTTCCAGCCGTGCACAAGAATTCTATTCGAAGATATTGCTAATTTTATAATATCAGATCTTTTTTACATCGTATTTATAAAAAAGGTTTCATTGTTGGAACAGAGTAGATCGTTTCACTGTATTTTACATTTTAAATATTTAACAAAGTCGAACAACTTTAAAACCGATTTTTTTTTTACTTCCTACATAAGAAAATGTATAAGTAAATGAATTTCTACCCGTGTACCAGAATTCTCTTCGAAAATATTGATAATTTTTTAATATCACATCCACTTTACCTCGTATTCTATTCGAAGATACTGATAATTTTATAATATCCCATCCACTTTAGCTCGTATGTATAACAAACTTTTCATTGTTGAAAAATGTATATCGTTTCACTGTATTTTATATTTTAAATATTTTCAAAAGCGAACAACTTTAAAACCGATTATTTTTTACTTCCTACATAAGAAAATGTGCTGACTTATAAGAAAACCAATTTCCAGCCGTGCACAAGAATTCTATTCGAAGATATTGCAAATTTTATAATAACAGATCTTATTTACATCGTATTTATAACAAAGGTTTCATTGTTGGAACAGAGTAGATCGTTTCACTGTATTTTATATTTTAAATAGTTTACAAAGTCGAACAACTTAAAAACCGATTTTTTTTTACTTCCTACTTAAGAAAATGTATAAGGAAATGAATTTCTAGCCGTGTACCAGAATTCTCTTCGAACATATTGATAATTTTATAATATCACATCCACTTTACATCGTATTTATAACAAAGGTTTCATTGTTGAAAAATGTATATCGTTTCACTGTGTTTTATATTTTAAATATTTTATAAAGTCGAACAACATCAAAACCGATGTTTTTTTACTTCCTACATAAGAAAATATGAATGATGATTTATAAGTAAACGAATTTCCAGCCGTACACCAGAATTCTATTCGAAGGTATTGCTAATTTTATAATATCAGATCTTCTTTAGCTCGTATTAATAACAAAGATTTCATTGTTGAAAATCGCATATCGTTTCACTGTATTTTATATCTTAAATATTTTCCAAAGTGAACAACTTAAAATCCGAATTTTTTTTGTGATGTGATATTGCAAATTTTGTAATATCACATCTCCTTGACCTCTTACTTTTAACAAAGGTTTCATTGTTGAAACAGAATAGATCGTCTCACTGTATTTTATGTTTTAAATATTTCACAATGTTGAACAAATTCAAAACCGAACTCCTTTTATTTCGTACATAAGAAATTGTGCTGATTTATAAGTAAACGAATTTCCAGCCGTGCACCAGATATATTTTCGAAGATATTGCTACTTTTATAATATCAGATCTTCTTTAACTCGTATTAATAACAAAAGTTTCATCATTGCAAAATGCATATCGTTTCCCTGTATTTTATATTTTATATATTTTACAAAAGCGAACAATTTAAAAACCGATTTTTTTTCACTTCCTACATAAGAAAATGTATAAGTAAATGAATTTCTACCCGTGTACGAGAATTCTCTTCGAACATATTGATAATTTTATAATATCAAATCCACTTTACCTCGTATTTATAAGAAAGGTTTCATTGTTGAAAAATGTGTATCCTTTCACTGTATTTTATTTTTTAAATATTTTACAAAGGCGAAAAACTTCAAAAAAGAATTTTTCTTACTTCCTACATAAAAAAATGTGCTGATTTATAAGTAAACGAATTTCTAGGCGTGTACCAGAATTCTATTCGAACATATTGATAATTTTATAATATCACATCCACTTTACTTCGTATTTATAACAAAGGTTTCATTGTTGAAAAATGTATATCATTTCACTGTGTTTTATATTTTAAATATTTTATAAAGTGGAACAACATCAAAACCGATTTTGTTTTACTTCCTACATAAGAAAATGTGCTGATTTTTAAGTAAACGCATTTCCAGCCGTGCACCAGAATTCTATTCGAGGATATTGCTAATTTTATAATATCTGATCTTCTTTAAATCGTATTAATAGCCAAGGTTTCATTGTTGAAAAATGCATATCGTTTCACTGTATTTTATATGTTAAATATTTTCAAAAGCGAACAACTTAAAAACCGAATTTTTTTTACTTCCTACATAAGAAATATGATGATTTATATGTAAACGAATTTCCAGCCGTGTACCAGAATTCTATTCGAACATATTGATAATTTTATAATATCACATCCACTTTACTTCGTATTTATAACAAAGATTTCATTGTTGAAAAATGTATATCGTTTCACTGTGTTTTATATTTTTAATATTTTATAAAGTCGAACAACGTCAAAACTGATTTTTTTTTACTTCCTACATTAGAAATATGATGATTTATAAGTAAACGAATTTCCAGCCGTGCACCACATTTCTATTCGGTGATATTGCAAATTTTATAATATCAAATCCACTTTACCTCGTATTTATAAGAAAGGTTTCATTGCTGAAAAATGTATATCGTTTCGCTGTGTTTTATATATTATATATTTTACAATTGCGAACAACTTCAAAACCGATTTTTTTTTACATCCTACATAACAAAATGTGCTGATTTATAAGTAAACGTATTCCATTGGAAGATATTGCTAATTTTGTAATATCACATCTCCTTGACCTATTACTTTTAACAAAGGTTTCATTGTTGAAACAGAATAGATCGTCTCACTGTATTTTATGTTTTAAATATTTCACAAATGTGAACAACTTCAAAACCAAATTTCTTTTACTTCGTACATAAGAAAATATGCTGATTTATATGTAAACGAATTTCCAGCCGTGCACCAGATATATTTTCCAAGATATTGCTACTTTTATAATATCAGATCTTCTTTACCTCGTATTTATATCAAAGGTTTCATTGTTGAAAAATGTGTATCGTTTCACTGTATTTTATTTTTTAAATATTTTACAAATGCGAACAACTTCAAAAAAGATTTTTTTACTGCCTACATAAGAAAATGTGCTGATTTATAAGAAAACCAACGTCCAGCCGTGCACCAGAATTCTATTCGAAGATATTGCTAATTTTATAGTACCAGATCTTCTTTACCTCGTATTAATAACAAAGGTTTCATTTTTAAAAATGCATATCAATTCACTGTATTTTATATTTTAAATATTTGACAAAAGCGAACAATTTAAAAACCGAATTTTTTTTACTTCCTACATGAGAAATTGGCTGATTTATAAGTAAACGATTTTCCAGCCGTGCACCAGAATTCTATTCGAAGATACTGATAATTTTATAATATCCCATCCAGTTTGCCTCGTATGTATAACAAAGGTTTCATTGTTGAAAAATGTGTATCGTTTCACTGTGTTTTATATTTTAAATATTTTGCAAAGGCAAACAATTTAAAAACCGATTTTTTTTTACTTCCTACATAAGAAAATGTGCTGTTTTATAAGAAAACCAACTTCCGGCCGTGCACCAGAATTCTATTCGAAGATATTGCTAATTTTATAGTATCAGATCTTCTTTACCTCATATTAATAACAAAGGTTTCATTGTTGAAAAATGCATATCGTTTCACTGTATTTTATATTTTAAATATTTTACAAAAGCGAACAATTTAAAAACCGAATTTTTTTTATTTCCTACATGAGAAATTGGCTGATTTATAAGTAATCGATTTTCCAGCCCTGCACCAGAATTCTATTCGAAGATATAGCTCATTTTATAATATCACATCCACTTTACCTCGTATTTATAACAAAGGTTTCATTGTTGAAAAATGTGTATCGTTTCACTGTGTTTTATATTTTAAATATTTTGCAAAGGCGAACAACTTCAAAACCGATTTTTTTTTACTACCTACATAAGAAAATATGATGATTTATAAGTAAACGAATTTCCAGCCGTGCACCAGAATTCTATTCGAAGATATTGCTAATTTTAAAATATCAGACCTTCTTTAGCTCGTATTAATAACAAAGGTTTCATTGATGAAAAATGCATATCGTTTCACTGTATTTTATATTTTAAATATTTTCAAAAGCGAACAACTTAAAAACCGATTTTTTTTTTTTACTTCCTACATAAGAAATAGGATGATTTATAAGTAAACGAATTTCCAGCCGTGCACCAGAATTCTATTCGAAGATATTGCAAATTTTATAATATAAAATCCACTTTACCTCGTATTTATAAGAGAGGATTTATTGTTGAAAAATGTATATCGTTTTGCTGTGTTTTATATTTTATATATTTTACAATGGCGAACAACTTCAAAAAAGAATTTTTTTTACATCCTACATAAGAAAATGTGCTTATTTATAAGTAAACGAATTTCCAGCCGTGCACCAGAATTTCATTCGAAGGTATTGCTACTTTTATAATATCAGATCTTCTTTACACCGTATTTATAACAAAGGATTCATTGTTGAAACAGAGTAGATAGTTTCTCTGTATTTTATGTTTTAAATATTTTACAAACGCGAAGAACTTCAAACCCAAATTTTTTTTACTTCGTACATAAAAAAATGTCCTGATTTATAAGTAAACGAATTTCCAGCCGTGCACGAGATGTATTTTCCAATATATTGCTACTTTTATAATATCAGATCTTCTTTACCTCGTATTTATAACAAAGGTTTCATTGTTGAAAAATGTGTATCGTTTCACTGTGTTTTATATTTTAAATATTTTTCAAAGGCGAACAACTTCAAAAAAGATTTTTTTTACTTTCTACATAAGAAAATGTATAAGTAAATGAATTTCTAGCCGTGTACCAGAATTCTCTTCGAAAATATTAATAATTTTATAATATCACATCCACTTTACCTCGTATTTATAACAAAGGTTTCATTGTTGAAAAATGTGTATCGTTTCACTGTGTTTTATATTTTCAATATTTTGCAAAGGCGAACAACTTCAAAACAGATTTTTTTATACTTCCTACATAAGAAAATGTATACGTAAATGAATATCTAGCCGTCTACCAGAATTCTCTTCGAAAATATTGATAATTTTATAATATCACATCCACTTTACCTCGTATTTATAACAAAGGATTCATTGTTGAAAAATGTGTATCGTTTCACTGTGTTTTATATTTTCAATATTTAACAAAGTCGAACAACTTTAAAACCGATTTTTTTTTTAAATGCTACATAAGAAAATGTATAAGTAAATGAATTTCTACCCGTGTACCAGAATTCTCTTCGAACATATTGATAATTTTATAATATCACATCCACTTTACCTCGTATTTATAACAAAGGTTTCATTGTTGAAAAATGTGTATAGTTTCATTGTGTTTTATATTTTAAATATTTTACAAAGGCGAACAACTTCAAAAAAGATTTTTTTTACTTCCTACATAAGAAAATGTGCTGTTTTATAAGAAAACCAACTTCCGGCCGTGCACCAGAATTCTATTCGAAGATATTGCTAATTTTATAGTATCAGATCTTCTTTACCTCATATTAGTAACAAAGGTTTCATTGTTGAAAAATGCATATCGTTTCACTGTATTTTATATTTTAAATATTTTACAAAAGCGAACAATTTAAAAACCGATTTTTTTTTATTTCCTACATGAGAAATTGGCTGATTTATAAGTAATCGATTTTCCAGCCCTGCACCAGAATTCTATTCGAAGATATTGCTTATTTTATAATATCACATCCACTTTACCTCGTATTTATAACAAAGGTTTCATTGTTGAAAAATGTGTATCGTTTCACTGTGTTTTATATTTTAAATATTTTGCAAAGGCGAACAACTTCAAAACAGATTTTTTTTACTTTCTACATAAGAAAATATTATGATTTATAAGTAAACGAATTTCCAGCCGTGCACCAGAATTCTATTCGAAGATATTGATAATTTTATACTATCTGATCTTCTTTAGCTCGTATTAATAACAAAGGTTTCATTGTTGGAACAGAGTAGATCGTTTTACTGTATTTTATATTTTAAATAGTTTTTAAAGTCGAACAACTTCAAAACCGATTTTTTTTTACTTCCTATTTAAGAAAATGTATAAGTAAATGAATTTCTAGCCGTGTACCAGAATTCTCTTCGAACATATTTATAATTTTATAATATCACATCCACTTTACCTCGTATTTATAACAAAGGTTTCATTGTTGAAAAATGCATATCGTTTCACTGTATTTTATATGTTAAATATTTTCAAAAGCGAAGAACTTAAAAACCGAATTTTTTTTACTTCCTACATAAGAAATATGATGATTTATAAGTAAACTAATTTCCAGCCGTGCACCAGAATTCTATTCGAAGATATTGCAAATTTTATAATATCAAATCCACTTTACCTCGTATTTATAAGAAAGGTTTCATTGTTGAAAAATGTATATCGTTTCGCTGTGTTTTATTTTTTATATATTTTACAATGGCGAACAACTTCAAAACCGAATTTTTTTTACATCCTACATAAGAAAATGTGCTGATTTATAAGTAAACGTATTTCCAGCCGTGGACCAGAATTCAATTCGAAGATATTGCTAATTTTATAATATCAGATCTTCTTTACACCGTCTTTATAACAAAGGTTTCATTGTTGAAACAGAATAGATCGTTTCACTGTATTTTATGTTTTAAATATTTCACAAAGATGAACAACTTCAAAACCGAAATTTTTTTTTACTTCGTACATAAGAAAATGTGCTCATTTATAAGTAAACGTATTTCCAGCCGTGCACCAGATATATTTTCGAAGATATTGCTACTTTTATAATATCAGATCTTCTTTAACTCGTATTAATAACAAAAGTTTCATCGTTGGAAAATGCACATCGTTTCACTGTATTTTATATTTTTAATTTTTTACAAAATCGAACAACTTCAAAACCGAATATTTTTTACTTTCGACATAAGAAAATGTGCTTATTTATATGTAAACGAATTTCCAGCCGTGCACCAGAATTCTATTCGAAGATATTGCAAATTTTATAATATCACAACTCCTTTACCTCTCATTTTTAACAAAGGATTCATTGTTGGAACAGAATAGATCGTTTCACTGTATTTTATGTTTTAAATATTTTATAAAAGCGAACAACTTCAAAACCGATTTTTTTTTACTTCCTACATAAGAAAATGTATATGTAAATGAATTTCTACCCGTGTACCAGAATTCTCTTCGAAAATATTGATAATTTTATAATATCACATCCACTTTACCTCGTATTCTATTCGAAGATACTGATAATTTTATAATATCCCATCCACTTTAGCTCGTATGTATAACAAAAGTTTCATTGTTGAAAAATGTATATCGTTTCAATGTGTTTTATATTTTAAATATTTTATAAAGTCGAACAACATCAAAACCGATTTTTTTTACTTTCTACTTAAGAAAATGTGCTGATTTATAAATAAACGAATTTCCAGCCGTGCACCAGAATTCTATTCGAAGATATTGCAAATTTTATAATATCACATCTTCTTGACCTCTTACTTTTAACAAAGGTTTCATTGTTGAAACAGAATAGATCGTTTCACTGTATTTTATGTTTTAAATATTTCACAAAGTTGATCAACTTCAAAACCGAATTTTTTTTTTACTTCGTACATAAGAAAATGTGCTCATTTATAAGTAAACGTATTTCCAGCCGTGCACCAGATATATTTTCCAAGATATTGATAATTTTACAATATCACATCCACTTTACCTCGTATTTATAACAAAGGTTTCATTGTTGAAAAATGTGTATAGTTTCACTGTATTTTATATTTTAAATATTTTACAAAAGCGAACAATTTAAAAACCGAATTTTTTTTACTTCCTACATGAGAAATTGGCTGATTTATATGTAAACGATTTTCCAGCCCTGCACCAGAATTTTATTCGAAGATACTGGTAATTTTACAATATCCCATCCACTTTACATCGTATGTATAACAAAGATTTCATTGTTGAAAAATGTGTATCGTTTCACTGTGTTTTATATTTTAAATATTTGGCAAAGGCGAACAACTTCAAAACAGATTTTTTTATACTTTCTACATAAGAAAATGTATAAGTAAATAAATTTCTAGCAGTCTACAAGAATTCTCTTCAAACATATTGATAATTTTATAATATCACATCCACTTTACCTCGTATTTATAACAAAGGTTTCATTGTTGAAAAATGTATATCGTTTCACTGTGTTTTATATTTTAAATATTTTATAAAGTCGAACAACATCAAAACCGATTTTTTTTTCTTCCTACATAAGAAAATGTGCTGATTTATAAGTAAACGAATTTCCAGCCGTGCACCAGAATTCTATTCGAAGATATTGCAAATTTTTTAATATCACATCTCCTTGACCTCTTACTTTAACAAAGGTTTCATTGTTGAAATAGTATAGATCCTTTCACTGTATTTTATGTTTTAAATATTTTACAAAGGCGAAGAACTTCAAAAAAGAATTTTTTTGCTTCCTACATAAGAAAATGTACTGATTTATAAGTAAACAAATATCTAGCCGTGTACCAGAATTCTATTCGAACATATTGATAATTTTATAATATCACATCCACTTTACCTCGTGTTTATAACAAAGTTTTCATTGTTGAAAATGCATATCGTTTCACTGTATTTTATATGTTAAATATTTTCAAAAGCGAACAACTTAAAAACCGATTTTTTTTTTTACTTCCTACATAAGAAATATGATGATTTATAAGTAAACGAATTTCCAGCCGTGCACCAGAATTCTATTCGAAGATATTGCAAATTTTATAATATAAAATCCACTTTACCTCGTATTTATAAGAAAGGATTCATTGTTGAAAAATGTATATCGTTTCGCTGTGTTTTACATTTTATATATTTTACAATGGCGAACAACTTCAAAAAAGAATTTTTTTTACATCCTACATAAGAAAATGTGCTGATTTATATGTAAAAGAATTTCCAGCCGTGCACAGGAATTCTATTCGAAGATATTGCAAATTTTATTATATCGCAACTCCTTTACCTCTCATTTTTCAAGGTTTCATTGTTGGAACAGTATAGATCGTTTCACTGTATTTTATGTTTTAAATATTTTATAAAGGAGAACAACTTCAAAACCGAATATTTTTTACTTCGTACATAAGAAAATGTGCTGATTTATAAATAAAAGAATTTACAGCCGTGCACCAGATATATTTTCGAAGATATTGCTACTTATATAATATCAGATCTTCTTTACCTCTTATATATACAAAGGTTTCATTGATGAAAAATGTGTATCGTTTCACTGTGTTTTATATTTTAAATATTTTGCAAAGGCAAACAATTTAAAAACCGATTTTTTTTTACTTCCTACATAAGAAAATGTGCTGTTTTATAAGAAAACCAACTTCCGGCCGTGCACCAGAATTCTATTCGAAGATATTGCTAATTTTATAGTATCAGATCTTCTTTACCTCATATTAATAACAAAGGTTTCATTGTTGAAAAATGCATATCGTTTCACTGTATTTTATATTTTAAATATTTTACAAAAGCGAACAATTTAAAAACCGAATTTTTTTTATTTCCTACATGAGAAATTGGCTGATTTATAAGTAATCGATTTTCCAGCCCTGCACCAGAATTCTATTCGAAGATATAGCTCATTTTATAATATCACATCCACTTTACCTCGTATTTATAACAAAGGTTTCATTGTTGAAAAATGTGTATCGTTTCACTGTGTTTTATATTTTAAATATTTTGCAAAGGCGAACAACTTCAAAACCGATTTTTTTTTACTACCTACATAAGAAAATATGATGATTTATAAGTAAACGAATTTCCAGCCGTGCACCAGAATTCTATTCGAAGATATTGCTAATTTTAAAATATCAGACCTTCTTTAGCTCGTATTAATAACAAAGGTTTCATTGATGAAAAATGCATATCGTTTCACTGTATTTTATATTTTAAATATTTTCAAAAGCGAACAACTTAAAAACCGATTTTTTTTTTTTACTTCCTACATAAGAAATGGGATGATTTATAAGTAAACGAATTTCCAGCCGTGCACCAGAATTCTATTCGAAGATATTGCAAATTTTATAATATAAAATCCACTTTACCTCGTATTTATAAGAGAGGATTTATTGTTGAAAAATGTATATCGTTTTGCTGTGTTTTATATTTTATATATTTTACAATGGCGAACAACTTCAAAAAAGAATTTTTTTTACATCCTACATAAGAAAATGTGCTTATTTATAAGTAAACGAATTTCCAGCCGTGCACCAGAATTTCATTCGAAGGTATTGCTACTTTTATAATATCAGATCTTCTTTACACCGTATTTATAACAAAGGATTCATTGTTGAAACAGAGTAGATAGTTTCTCTGTATTTTATGTTTTAAATATTTTACAAACGCGAAGAACTTCAAACCCAAATTTTTTTTACTTCGTACATAAAAAAATGTCCTGATTTATAAGTAAACGAATTTCCAGCCGTGCACCAGATGTATTTTCCAATATATTGCTACTTTTATAATATCAGATCTTCTTTACCTCGTATTTATAACAAAGGTTTCATTGTTGAAAAATGTGTATCGTTTCACTGTGTTTTATATTTTAAATATTTTTCAAAGGCGAACAACTTCAAAAAAGATTTTTTTTACTTTCTACATAAGAAAATGTATAAGTAAATGAATTTCTAGCCGTGTACCAGAATTCTCTTCGAAAATATTAATAATTTTATAATATCACATCCACTTTACCTCGTATTTATAACAAAGGTTTCATTGTTGAAAAATGTGTATCGTTTCACTGTGTTTTATATTTTCAATATTTTGCAAAGGCGAACAACTTCAAAACAGATTTTTTTATACTTCCTACATAAGAAAATGTATACGTAAATGAATATCTAGCCGTCTACCAGAATTCTCTTCGAAAATATTGATAATTTTATAATATCACATCCACTTTACCTCGTATTTATAACAAAGGATTCATTGTTGAAAAATGTGTATCGTTTCACTGTGTTTTATATTTTCAATATTTAACAAAGTCGAACAACTTTAAAACCGATTTTTTTTTTAAATGCTACATAAGAAAATGTATAAGTAAATGAATTTCTACCCGTGTACCAGAATTCTCTTCGAACATATTGATAATTTTATAATATCACATCCACTTTACCTCGTATTTATAACAAAGGTTTCATTGTTGAAAAATGTGTATAGTTTCATTGTGTTTTATATTTTAAATATTTTACAAAGGCGAACAACTTCAAAAAAGATTTTTTTTACTTCCTACATAAGAAAATGTGCTGTTTTATAAGAAAACCAACTTCCGGCCGTGCACCAGAATTCTATTCGAAGATATTGCTAATTTTATAGTATCAGATCTTCTTTACCTCATATTAGTAACAAAGGTTTCATTGTTGAAAAATGCATATCGTTTCACTGTATTTTATATTTTAAATATTTTACAAAAGCGAACAATTTAAAAACCGATTTTTTTTTATTTCCTACATGAGAAATTGGCTGATTTATAAGTAATCGATTTTCCAGCCCTGCACCAGAATTCTATTCGAAGATATTGCTTATTTTATAATATCACATCCACTTTACCTCGTATTTATAACAAAGGTTTCATTGTTGAAAAATGTGTATCGTTTCACTGTGTTTTATATTTTAAATATTTTGCAAAGGCGAACAACTTCAAAACAGAAATTTTTTACTTTCTACATAAGAAAATATTATGATTTATAAGTAAACGAATTTCCAGCCGTGCACCAGAATTCTATTCGAAGATATTGATAATTTTATACTATCTGATCTTCTTTAGCTCGTATTAATAACAAAGGTTTCATTGTTGGAACAGAGTAGATCGTTTTACTGTATTTTATATTTTAAATAGTTTACAAAGTCGAACAACTTCAAAACCGATTTTTTTTTACTTCCTATTTAAGAAAATGTATAAGTAAATGAATTTCTAGCCGTGTACCAGAATTCTCTTCGAACATATTTATAATTTTATAATATCACATCCACTTTACCTCGTATTTATAACAAAGGTTTCATTGTTGAAAAATGCATATCGTTTCACTGTATTTTATATGTTAAATATTTTCAAAAGCGAAGAACTTAAAAACCGAATTTTTTTTACTTCCTACATAAGAAATATGATGATTTATAAGTAAACTAATTTCCAGCCGTGCACCAGAATTCTATTCGAAGATATTGCAAATTTTATAATATCAAATCCACTTTACCTCGTATTTATAAGAAAGGTTTCATTGTTGAAAAATGTATATCGTTTCGCTGTGTTTTATTTTTTATATATTTTACAATGGCGAACAACTTCAAAACCGAATTTTTTTTACATCCTACATAAGAAAATGTGCTGATTTATAAGTAAACGTATTTCCAGCCGTGGACCAGAATTCAATTCGAAGATATTGCTAATTTTATAATATCAGATCTTCTTTACACCGTCTTTATAACAAAGGTTTCATTGTTGAAACAGAATAGATCGTTTCACTGTATTTTATGTTTTAAATATTTCACAAAGATGAACAACTTCAAAACCGAAATTTTTTTTTACTTCGTACATAAGAAAATGTGCTCATTTATAAGTAAACGTATTTCCAGCTGTGCACCAGATATATTTTCGAAGATATTGCTACTTTTATAATATCAGATCTTCTTTAACTCGTATTAATAACAAAAGTTTCATCGTTGGAAAATGCACATCGTTTCACTGTATTTTATATTTTTAATTTTTTACAAAATCGAACAACTTCAAAACCGAATATTTTTTACTTTCGACATAAGAAAATGTGCTTATTTATATGTAAACGAATTTCCAGCCGTGCACCAGAATTCTATTCGAAGATATTGCAAATTTTATAATATCACAACTCCTTTACCTCTCATTTTTAACAAAGGATTCATTGTTGGAACAGAATAGATCGTTTCACTGTATTTTATGTTTTAAATATTTTATAAAAGCGAACAACTTCAAAACCGATTTTTTTTTACTTCCTACATAAGAAAATGTATATGTAAATGAATTTCTACCCGTGTACCAGAATTCTCTTCGAAAATATTGATAATTTTATAATATCACATCCACTTTACCTCGTATTCTATTCGAAGATACTGATAATTTTATAATATCCCATCCACTTTAGCTCGTATGTATAACAAAGGTTTCATTGTTGAAAAATGTATATCGTTTCAATGTGTTTTATATTTTAAATATTTTATAAAGTCGAACAACATCAAAACCGATTTTTTTTACTTTCTACTTAAGAAAATGTGCTGATTTATAAATAAACGAATTTCCAGCCGTGCACCAGAATTCTATTCGAAGATATTGCAAATTTTATAATATCACATCTTCTTGACCTCTTACTTTTAACAAAGGTTTCATTGTTGAAACAGAATAGATCGTTTCACTGTATTTTATGTTTTAAATATTTCACAAAGTTGATCAACTTCAAAACCGAATTTTTTTTTTACTTCGTACATAAGAAAATGTGCTCATTTATAAGTAAACGTATTTCCAGCCGTGCACCAGATATATTTTCCAAGATATTGATAATTTTACAATATCACATCCACTTTACCTCGTATTTATAACAAAGGTTTCATTGTTGAAAAATGTGTATAGTTTCACTGTATTTTATATTTTAAATATTTTACAAAAGCGAACAATTTAAAAACCGAATTTTTTTTACTTCCTACATGAGAAATTGGCTGATTTATATGTAAACGATTTTCCAGCCCTGCACCAGAATTTTATTCGAAGATACTGATAATTTTACAATATCCCATCCACTTTACATCGTATGTATAACAAAGATTTCATTGTTGAAAAATGTGTATCGTTTCACTGTGTTTTATATTTTAAATATTTGGCAAAGGCGAACAACTTCAAAACAGATTTTTTTATACTTTCTACATAAGAAAATGTATAAGTAAATAAATTTCTAGCAGTCTACAAGAATTCTCTTCAAACATATTGATAATTTTATAATATCACATCCACTTTACCTCGTATTTATAACAAAGGTTTCATTGTTGAAAAATGTATATCGTTTCACTGTGTTTTATATTTTAAATATTTTATAAAGTCGAACAACATCAAAACCGATTTTTTTTTCTTCCTACATAAGAAAATGTGCTGATTTATAAGTAAACGAATTTCCAGCCGTGCACCAGAATTCTATTCGAAGATATTGCAAATTTTTTAATATCACATCTCCTTGACCTCTTACTTTAACAAAGGTTTCATTGTTGAAATAGTATAGATCCTTTCACTGTATTTTATGTTTTAAATATTTTACAAAGGCGAAGAACTTCAAAAAAGAATTTTTTTGCTTCCTACATAAGAAAATGTACTGATTTATAAGTAAACAAATATCTAGCCGTGTACCAGAATTCTATTCGAACATATTGATAATTTTATAATATCACATCCACTTTACCTCGTGTTTATAACAAAGTTTTCATTGTTGAAAATGCATATCGTTTCACTGTATTTTATATGTTAAATATTTTCAAAAGCGAACAACTTAAAAACCGATTTTTTTTTTACTTCCTACATAAGAAATATGATGATTTATAAGTAAACGAATTTCCAGCCGTGCACCAGAATTCTATTCGAAGATATTGCAAATTTTATAATATAAAATCCACTTTACCTCGTATTTATAAGAAAGGATTCATTGTTGAAAAATGTATATCGTTTCGCTGTGTTTTACATTTTATATATTTTACAATGGCGAACAACTTCAAAAAAGAATTTTTTTTACATCCTACATAAGAAAATGTGCTGATTTATATGTAAAAGAATTTCCAGCCGTGCACAGGAATTCTATTCGAAGATATTGCAAATTTTATTATATCGCAACTCCTTTACCTCTCATTTTTCAAGGTTTCATTGTTGGAACAGTATAGATCGTTTCACTGTATTTTATGTTTTAAATATTTTATAAAGGAGAACAACTTCAAAACCGAATATTTTTTACTTCGTACATAAGAAAATGTGCTGATTTATAAATAAAAGAATTTACAGCCGTGCACCAGATATATTTTCGAAGATATTGCTACTTATATAATATCAGATCTTCTTTACCTCTTATATATACAAAGGTTTCATTGATGAAAAATGTGTATCGTTTCACTGTATTTTATATTTTAAATATTTTACAAAGGCGAACAACTTCAAAACCGAATTTTTTTTACTTCTTACATAAGAAAATGTATAAGTAAATGAATTTCTAGCCGTGTACCAGAATTCTCTTCGAACATATTGATAATTTTATAATATCACATCCACTTTACCTCGTATTTATAACAAAGGTTTCATTGTTGAAAAATGTGTATAATTTCACTGTGTTTTATATTTTAAATATTTTACAAAGGCGAAAAACTTCAAAAAAGAATTTTTTTTACTTCCTACATAAGAAAATGTGCTGATTTATAAGTAAACGAATTTCTAGGCGTGTACCAGAATTCTATTCGAACATATTGATAATTTTATAATATCACATCCACTTTACCTCGTATTTATAACAAAGGTTTCATTGTTGAAAAATGTATATCGTTTCACTGTGTTTTATATTTTAAATATTTTCAAAAGCGAACAACTTAAAAACCGATTTTTTTTACTTCCTACATAAGAAAATATGATGATTTGAAAGTAAACGAATTTCCAGCCGTGCACCAGAATTCTATTCGAAGATACTGATAATTTTATAATATCCCATCCAGTTTACCTCATATGTATAACAAAGGTTTCATTGTTGAAAAATGTGTATCGTTTCACTGTGTTTTATATTTTAAATATTTTGCAAAGGCAAACAACTTCAAAACAGGTTTTTTTATACTTCCTACATAAAAAAATGTGCTGATTTATAAGAAAATCAATTTCCAGCCGTGCACAAGAATTCTATTCGAGGATATTGCGAATTTTATAATAACATGTCTTCTTTACATCGTATTTATAACAAAGGTTTCATTGTTGGAACAGAGTAGATCGTTTCACTGTATTTTATATTTTAAATAGTTTACAAAGTCGAACCGATTATAACCTTCAAAACCGATTTTTTTTTACTTCCTACTTAAGAAAATGTATAAGTAAATGAATTTCTAGCCGTGTACCAGAATTCACTTCGAACATATTGATAATTTTATAATATCACATCCAGTTTACCACGTATTTATAACAAAGGTTTCATTGTTTAAAAATGTATATCGTTTCACTGTGTTTTATATTTTAAATATTTATAAAGTCGAACAACATCAAAATCGATTTTTTTTTACTTCCTACATAAGAAAATGTGCTGATTTTTAAGTAAACGAATTTCCAGCCGTGCACCAGAATTCTATTCGAAGGTATTGCTAATTTTATAATATCTGATCTTCTTTAAATCGTATTAATAACAAAGGTTTCATTGTTAAAAAATGCATATCGTTTCACTGTATTTTATATGTTAAATATTTTCAAAAGCGAACAACTTAAAAACCGATTTTTTTTTACTTCCTACATAAGAAAATATGATGATTTATAAGTAAACGAATTTCCAGCCGTGCACCAGAATTCTATTCGAAGGTATTGCTAATTTTATAATATCAGATCTTCTTTAGCTCGTATTAATAACAAAGGTTTCATTGTTGAAAAATGTATATCGTTTCGCTGTGTTTTATATTTTATATATTTTACAATGGCGAACAACTTCAAAAAAGAATTTTTTTTACATCCTACATAAGAAAATGTGCTGATTTATAAGTAAACGAATTTCCAGCCGTGCACCAGAATTCCATTCGAAGGTTTTGCTACTTTTATAATATCAGATCTTCTTTCACCTTATTTATAACAAAGGATTCATTGTTGAAACAGAGTAGATAGTTTCTCTGTATTTTATGTTTTAAATATTTTACAAAGGCGAACAACTTCAAACCCGAATTTTTTTTTACTTCGTTCATACAAAAATGTCCTGATTTATAAGTAAACGAATTTCCAGCCGTGCACCAGAATTCTATTCGAAGATATTGCAAATTTTGTAATATCACATCTCATTGACCTCTTACTTTTAACAAAGGTTTCATTGTTGAAACAGAATAGATCGTTTCACTGTATTTTCTGTTTTAAATATTTCACAAAGGTGAACAACTTCAAAACCGATTTTTTTTTACTTCGTACATAAGAAAATGTGCTGATTTATAAGTGAACGAATTTCCAGCCGTGCACCAGATGTATTTTCCAATATATTGCTACATTTATAATATCAGATCTTCTTTACCTCGTATTTATAACAAAGGTTTCATTGTTGAAAAATGTGTATCGTTTCACTGTATTTTATTTTTTAAATATTTTACAAAGCCGAACAACTTCAAAAAAGAATTTTTTTTACTTCCTACGTAAGAAAATGTGCTGATTTATAAGTGAACGAATTTCCAGCCGTGCACCAAATGTATTTTCCAATATATTGCTAATTTTATAATATCAGATCTTCTTTAACTCGTATTAATAACAAAAGTTTCATCGTTGCAAAATGCATATCGTTTCACTGTATTTTATATTTTAAATATTTTACAAAAGCGAACAATTTAAAAACCGAATTTTTAACTTGTATTTAAAACTTATATGTTTCACTGTATTTTTTTTTAAATATTTTACAAAGGCGAACAACTTCAAAAAAGATTTTTTTTACTTCCTACATAAGAAAATGTGCTGTTTTATAAGAAAACCAACTTCCGGCCGTGCACCAGAATTCTATTCGAAGATATTGCTAATTTTATAGTATCAGATCTTCTTTAACTCGTATTAATAACAAAAGTTTCATCGTTTCAAAATGCATGTCGTTTCACTGTATTTTATATTTTAAATTTTTTACAAAAGTGAACAACTTCAAATTCGAATATTTTTTACTTCCTACATAAGAAAATGTGCTGATTTATATGTAAACGAATTTCCAGACGTGCACCAGAATTCTATTCGAAGATATTGCTAATTTTATACTATCAGATCTCCTTATCATCGTATTTATAACAAAGGTTTCATTGTTGGAACAGTGTAGATCGTTTCTGTCTATTTTATATTTTAAATACTTTACAAATTCGAATAACTTCAAAACCGAATTTTTTTTACTTCCTACATAAGAAAATGTGCTGATTTATAAGAAAATCAATTTCCAGCCGTGCACCAGAAGATATTGCTAATTTTATAGTATGAGATCTTCTTTACATCGTATTTATAATAAAGGTTTCATTGTTGGAACAGAGTAGATCGTTTCACTGTATTTTATATTTTATATATTTTATAAAGTTGAACAACTTCAAAACCGAATTTTTTTAACTTCCTACATAAGAAAATGTGCTGATTTATTAGTAAACGAATTTCTAGTCGTGTACTAGAAATCTATTCGAACATATTGATAATTTTATAATATCACATCCACTTTACCTCGTATTTATAACAAAGGTTTCATTGTTGAAAAATGTATATCGTTTCACTGTGTTTTGCATTTTAAATTTTTTATAAAGTCGAACAACATCAAAACCGATTTTTTTTTTACTTCCTACATAGGAAAATGTGCTGATTTATAAGTAAACGAATTTCCAACAGTGCACTAGAATTCTATTCGAAGATATTGCAAATTTTATTATATCGCAACTCCTTTACCTCTCATTTTTAACAAAGGTTTCATTGTTGGAACAGTATAGATCGTTTCACTGTATTTTATGTTTTAAATATTTTATAAAGAAGAACTACTTCAAAACCGAATATTTTTTACTTCGTATATAAGAAAATGTGCTGATTTATAAGTAAACGAATTTCCAGCCGTGCACCAGACATATTTTCGAAGATATTGCTACTTTTATAATATCAGATCTTCTTTACCTCGTATTTCAAACAAAGGTTTCATTGTTGAAAAATGTGTACCGTTTCACTGTATTTTATATTTTAAATATTTTACAAAATTGAACAACTTCAAAACAGATTTTTTTTACTTCCTACATAAAAAATAGTGCTGATCTATCAGAAAACCAACTTCCAGCCGTGCACCAGAATTCTATTCGAAGATACTGATAATTTTATAATATCCCATCCACTTTACCTCGTATGTATAACAAAGGTTTCATTGTTGAAAAATGCATATCGATTCACTGTATTTTATATTTTAAATATTTTACAAAAGCGAACAACTTCAAAACAGATTTTTTTTTACTTCCTACATAAGAAAATGTATAAGTAAATGAATTTCTACCCGTGTACCAGATTTCTCTTCGAACATATTGATAATTATATAATATCACATCCACTTTACCTCGTATTTATAACAAAGGTTTCATTGTTGAAAAATGTATATCGTTTCACTGTGTTTCATATTTTAAATATTTTACAATGGCGAACAACTTCAAAAAAGAATTTTTTTTACATCCTACATAAGAAAACGTGCTGATTTATAAGTAAACGAATTTCCAGCCGTGCACCAGAATTCCATTTGAAGGTATTGCTAATTTTAAAATATCAGATCTTCTTTAGCTCGTATTAATAACAAAGGTTTCATTGATGAAAAATGCATATCGTTTCACTGTATTTTATATTTTAAATATTTTCAAAAGCAAACAACATAAAATCCGATTTTTTTTTACTTCCTACATAAGAAATAGGATGATTTACAAGTAAACGAATTTCCAGCCGTGCACCAGTATTCTATTCGAAGATATTGCAAATTTTATAATATAAAATCCACTTTACCTCGTATTTATAAGAAAGGATTTATTGTTGAAAAATGTGTATCGTTTCGCTGTGTTTTATATTTTATATATTTTACAATGGCGAACAACTTCAAAAAAGATTTTTTTTTACATCCTACATAAGAAAATGTGCTGATTTATAAGTAAACGAATTTCCAGCCGTGCACCAGAATTCCATTCGAAGGTATTGCTAATTTTATAATATCAGATCTTCTTTACACCGTATTTATAACAAAGGTTTCATTGTTGAAACAGAGTAGATAGTTTCTCTGTATTTCATATTTTAAATATTTTACAAATGTGAACAACTTGAAAACCGATTTTTTTTTACTTCGTACATAAGAAAATGTCCTGATTTATAAGTAAACGAATTTTCAGCCGTGCACGAGAATTCTATTCGAAGATATTGCAAATTTTATAATATCACATCTTCTTGACCTCTTACTTTTAACAAAGGTTTCATTGTTGAAACAGAATAGATCGTTTCACTGTATTTTATATTTTAAATATTTCACAAAGTTAACAACTTCAAAACCGAATTTTTTTTTCACTTCGTACATAAGAAAATGTGCTCATTTATAAGTAAACGTATTTCCAGCCGTGCACCAGATATATTTTCGAAGATATTGCTACTTTTATAATATCAGATCTTCTTTAACTCGTATTAATAACAAAAGTTTCATCGTTGCAAAATGCATATCCTTTCACTGTATTTTATTTTTTAAATATTTTACAAAAGCGAACAACTTCAAAACCGAATATTCTTTACTTCCTACATAAGAAAATGTGCTGATTTATAAGTAAATGAATTTCTAGCCGTGTACCAGAATTCTCTTCGAACATATTGATAATTTTATAATATCACATCCACTTTACCTCGTATTTATGACAAAGGTTTCATTGTTGAAAAATGTATATCGTTTCACTGTGTTTTATATTTTAAATATTTTATAAAGTCGAACAACATCAAAACCGTTTTTCTTTTACTTCCTACATAAGAAAATGTGCTGATTTATAAGTAAACGAATTTCCAGCCGTGCATCAGAATTCTATTCGAAGATATTGCTAATTTTAAAATATCTGATCTTCTTTAGCTCGTATTAATAACAAAGGTTTCATTGTTGAAAAATGCATATCGTTTCGCTGTGTTTTATATTTTATATATTTTACAATGGCGAACAAATTCAAAACCGAATTTTTTTTACTTTCTACATGAGAAAATGTGCTGATTTATAAGTAAACGAATTTCCAGCCGTGCACTAGAATTCCTTTCGAAGATATTGCTAATTTTATAATATCAGATCTTCTTTACACCGTATTTATAACAAAGGTTTCATTGTTGAAACAGAGTAAATAGTTTCTCTGTTTTTTATATTTTAAATATTTTACAAAGGTAAACAACTTCAAAACCGAATTTTTTTTACTTCGTACATAAGAAAATGTCCTGATTTATAAGTAAACGAATTTCCAGCCGTGCACCAGAATTCTATTCGAAGATATTGCTAATTTTATAATATCTTATCTTCTTTAGCTCGTATTAATAACAAAGGTTTCATTGTTGAAAATTGCATATCGTTTCACTGTATTTTATATTTTAAATATTTTCAAAAGCAAACAACTTAAAAACCGATTTTTTTTTTACTTCGTACATAAGAAAATGTGCTCATTTATAAGTAAACGTATTTCCAGCCGTGCACCAGATATATTTTCGAAGATATTGCTACTTTTATAATATCAGATCTTCTTTAACTCGTATTAATAACAAAAGTTTCATCGTTGCAAAATGCATATCCTTTCACTGTATTTTATTTTTTAAACATTTTACAAAAGCGAACAACTTCAAAACCGAATATTCTTTACTTCCTACATAAGAAAATGTGCTGATTTATATGTAAACGAATTTCCAACAGTGCACCAGATATAATTTCGAAGATATTGCTACTTTTATAACATCAGATCTTCTTTACCTCGTATTTATAACAAAGGTTTCATTGTTGAAAAATGTGTATCGTTTCACTGTATTTTATATTTTAAATATTTTACAAAGGCGAACAACTTCAAAACAGAATTTTTTTTTACTTCCTACATAAGAAAATATGCTGATTTGTAAGTAAACGAATTTCCAGCCGTTCACCAGAATTCTATTCGAAGATATTGATATTTTTATAATATCACATCCACTTTACATCGTATTTATAACAAAGGTTTCATTGTTGAAAAATGTGTATCGTTTCACTGTGTTTTATATTTTAAATATTTTGCAAAGGCGAACAACTTCAAAACAGATTTTTTTATACTTCCTACATAAGAAAATGTATACGTAAATGAATTTCAAGCCGTCTACCAGAATTCTCTTCGAACATATTGATAATTTTATAATATCACATCCACTTTACCTCGTATTTATAACAAAGGTTTCATTGTTGAAAAATGTATATCGTTTCACTGTGTTTTATATTTTAAATATTTTCAAAAGCGAACAACTTAAAAACCGATTTTTTTTTACTTCCTACATAAGGAAATATGATGATTTATAAGTAAACGAATTTCCAGCCGTGCACCAGATATAATTTCGAAGATATTGCTACTTTTATAATATCAGATCTTCTTTACACCGTATTTATAACAAAGGTTTCATTGTTGAAACAGAGTAGATAGTTTCTCTGTATTTTATGTTTTAAATATTTTACAAAGGCGAACAAATTCAAACCCAATTTATTTTTACTTCCTACATAAGAAAATGTGCTGATTTATATGTAAACGTATTTTCAGCCGTGCACAGGAATTCTATTCGAAGATATTGCAAATTTTATTATATCGCAACTCCTTTACCTCTCATTTTTAACAAAGGTTCAATTGTTGAAACAGTATAGATCGTTTCACTGTGTTTTATATTTTATATATTTTACAATGGCGAACAACTTCAAAAAAGATTTTTTTTTACATCCTACATAAGAAAATGCGCTGATTTATAAGTAAACGAATTTCCAGCCGTGCACCAGAATTCCATTCGAAGGTATTGCTACTTTTATAATATCAGATCTTCTTTACACCGTATTTATAACAAAGGATTCATTGTTGAAACAGAGTATAGATAGTTTCTCTGTATTTTATGTTTTAAATATTTTACAAAGGCGAACAACTTCAAACCCGAATTTTTCTTACTTCGTACATAAAAAAATGTCCTGATTTATAAGTAAACGAATTTCCAGCCGTGCACCAAAATTCTATTCGAAGATATTGCAAATTTTGTAATATCACATCTCCTTGACCTCTTACTTTTAACAAAGGTTTCATTGTTGAAACAGAATAGATCGTTTCAATGTATTTTATATTTTAAATATTTTACAAAGGCGAACAACTTCAAAACCGATTTTTTTTTACTTCCTACATAAGAAAATGTGCTGATTTATAAGTAAATGAATTTCTAGCCGTGTACCAGAATTCTCTTCGAACATATTGATAATTTTATAATATCACATCCACTTTACCTCGTATTTATAACAAAGGTTTCATTGTTGAAAAATGTATATCGTTTCACTGTGTTTTATATTTTAAATATTTTATAAAGTCGAACAACATCAAAACCGTTTTTCTTTTACTTCCTACATAAGAAAATGTGCTGATTTATAAGTAAACGAATTTCCAGCCGTGCACCAGAATTCTATTCGAAGATATTGCTAATTTTAAAATATCTGATCTTCTTTAGCTCGTATTAATAACAAAGGTTTCATTGTTGAAAAATGCATATCGTTTCGCTGTGTTTTATATTTTATATATTTTACAATGGCGAAAAACTTCAAAACCGAATTTTTTTTACTTCCTACATAAGAAAATGTGCTGATTTATAAGAAAACCAACTTCCAGCCGTGCACAAGAATTCTATTCGAAGAAATTGCCAATTTTATAATATCAGATCTTCTTAACATCTTTTTTATAACAAAGATTTCATTGTTGGAACAGTGTTAGATCGTTTCAATGTATTTTATATTTTAAATATTTTACAAAGGCGAACAACTTCAAAACCGATTTTTTTTTACTTCCTACATAAGAAAATGTGCTGATTTATAAGTAAATGAATTTCTAGCCGTGTACCAGAATTCTCTTCGAACATATTGATAATTTTATAATATCACATCCACTTTACCTCGTATTTATAACAAAGGTTTCATTGTTGAAAAATGTATATCGTTTCACTGTGTTTTATATTTTAAATATTTTATAAAGTCGAACAACATCAAAACCGTTTTTCTTTTACTTCCTACATAAGAAAATGTGCTGATTTATAAGTAAACGAATTTCCAGCCGTGCACCAGAATTCTATTCGAAGATATTGCTAATTTTAAAATATCTGATCTTCTTTAGCTCGTATTAATAACAAAGGTTTCATTGTTGAAAAATGCATATCGTTTCGCTGTGTTTTATATTTTATATATTTTACAATGGCGAAAAACTTCAAAACCGATTTTTTTTTACTTCCTACATAAGAAAATGTGCTGATTTATAAGTAAACGAATTTCCAGCCGTGCACTAGAATTCCTTTCGAAGATATTGCTAATTTTATAATATCAGATCTTCTTTAGCTCGTATTAATAACAAAGGTTTCATTGTTGAAAAATGCATATCGTTTCACTGTATTTTATATTTTAAATATTTTCAAAAGCAAACAACTTAAAAACCGATTTTTTTTTTACTTCCTACCTAAGAAAATATGATGATTTATAAGTAAACGAATTTCCAGCCGTGCACCAGATATATTTTCGAAGATATTGCTACTTTTATAATATCAGATCTTCTTTAACTCGTATTAATAACAAAAGTTTCATCGTTGCAAAATACATATCGTTTCACTGTATTTTATTTTTTAAATATTTTACAAAACGAACAACTTCAAAACCGAATATTTTTTACTTCCTACATACGAAAATGTGCTGATTTATATGTAAACGAATTTCCAGCCGTGCACAGGAATTCTATTCGAAGATATTGCAAATTTTATTATATCGCAACTCCTTTACCTCTCATTTTTAACAAAGGTTCAATTGTTGAAACAGTATAGATCGTTTCACTGTATTTTATGTTTTAAATATTTTACAAAGGCGAACAACTTCAAAAAAGAATTTTTTTTGCTTCCTACATAAGACAATGTGCTGATTTATAAGTAAACGAATATCTAGCCGTGTACCAGAATTCTATTCGAACATATTGATAATTTTATAATATCAGATCTTCTTATCATCGTATTTATAACAAAGGTTTCATTGTTGGAACAGTGTAGATCGTTTCATTCTATTTTATATTTTAATTACTTTACAAATTCGAATAACTTCAAAACCGATTTTTTTTACTTCTTACATAAGAAGATGTGCTGATTTATTAGTAAACGAATTTCTAGTCGTGTACTAGAAATCTATTCGAACATATTGGAAATTTTATAATATCACATCCACTTTACCTCGTATTTATAACAAAGGTTTCATTGTTGAAAAATGTATATCGTTTCACTGTGTTTTACATTTTAAATTTTTTATAAAGTCGAACAACATCAAAACCGATTTTTTTTTACTTCCTACATAAGAAAATGTGCTGATTTATAAGTAAACGAATTTCCAACAGTGCACCAGAATTCTATTCGAAGATATTGCTAAGTTTATATTATCTGATCTTCTTTAGCTCGTATTAATAACAAAGGTTTCATTATTGAAAAATGCATATCGTTTCACTGTATTTTATATTTTAAATATTTTCAAAGCGAACAACTTTAAAACCGAATTTTTTTTACTTATTACATAAGAAATATGATGATTTATAAGTAAACGAATTTCCAGCTGTGCACCAGAATTCTATTCGAAGATATTGCAAATTTTATAATATCAAATCCACTTTACCTCGTATTTATAAGAAAGGTTTCATTGTTGAAAAATGTATATCGTTTCGCTGTGTTTTATATTTTATATATTTTACAATGGCGAACAACTTCAAAAAAGAATTTTTTTTACATCCTACATAAGAAAATGTGCTCATTTATAAGTAAACGAATTTCCAGCCGTGCACCAGAATTCCATTTGAAGGTATTGCTAATTTTATAATATCAGATCTTCTTTACACCGTATTTATAAGAAAGGTTTCATTGTTGAAACAGAGTAGATAGTTTCTCTGTATTTTATGTTTTAAATATTTTACAAAGGCGAACAAATTCAAACCCAATTTTTTTTTACTTCCTACATAAGAAAATGTGCTGATTTATATGTAAACGTATTTTCAGCCGTGCACCAGAATTCTATTCGAAGATATTGCAAATTTTATAATATCACAACTGCTTTACCTCTCATTTTTAACAAAGGTTTCATTGTTGGAACAGAATAGATCGTTTCACTGTATTTTATGTTTTAAATATTTTATAAAGGCGAACAACTTCAAAACCGATTTTTTTTACTTCCTACATAAGAAAATGTGATGATTTATAAGAAAACCAACTTCCAGCCGTGCACCAGAGTTCTATTCGTAGAAATTACCAATTTTATAATATCAGATCTTCTTAACATCGTTTTTATAACAAAGGTTTCATTGTTGGAACAGTGTTAGATCGTTTCACTGTATTTTATTTTTTAAAAATTTTTTAAACGAGAACAACCTCAAAACCGAATATTTTTACTTCCTACATAAGAAAATGTGCTGATTTATATGTAAAAGAATTTCCAGCCGTGCACAGGAATTCTATTCGAAGATATTGCAAATTTTATTATATCGCAACTCCTTTACCTCTCATTTTTAACAAAGGTTTCATTGTTGGAACAGTATAGATTGTTTTACTGTATTTTATGTTTTAAATATTTTATAAAGGAGAACAACTTCAAAACCGAATATTTTTTACTTCGTACATAAGAAAATGTGCTGATTTATAAGTAAACGAATTTCCAGCCGTGCACCAGATATATTTTCGAAGATATTGCTACTTTTATAATATCAGATCTTCTTTACCTCGTATTTATAACAAAGATTTCATTGTTGAAAAATGTGTATCGTTTCACTGTATTTTATATTTTAAATATTTTACAAAGGCGAACAACTTCAAAACAGATTTTTTTTTACTTCCTACATAAGAAAATGTGCTGATTTATAAGTAAACGAATTTCCAGCCGTTCACTAGAATTCTATTCGAAGATATTGATATTTTTATAATATCACATCCACTTTACATCATATTTATAAGAAAGGATTTATTGTTGAAAAATGTATATCGTTTCGCTGTGTTTTATATTTTATATATTTTACAATGGCGAACAACTTAAAAAAAAAAAAGAATTTTTTTTACATCCTACATAAGAAAATGTGCTGATTTATAAGTAAACGAATTTCCAGCCGTGCACCAGAATTCTATTCGAAGGTATTGCTACTTTTATAATATCAGATCTTCTTTACACCGTATTTATAACAAAGGATTCATTGTTGAAACAGAGTAGATAGTTTCTCTGTATTTTATGTTTTAAATATTTTACAAAGGCGAACAACTTCAAACCCGAATTTTTTTTACTTCGTACATAAAAAAATGTCCTGATTTATAAGCAAACGAATTTCCAGCCGTGCACCAGAATTCTATTCGAAGATATTGCAAATTTTGTAATATCACATCTCCTTGACCTCTTACTTTTAACAAAGATTTCATTGTTGAAACAAAATAGATCGTTTCACTGTATTTTATGTTTTAAATATTTCACAAAGGTGAACAACTTCAAAACCGATTTTTTTTTTTTACTTCGTACATAAGAAAATGTGCTGATTTATAAGTGAACGAATTTCCGGCCGTGCACCAGATGTGTTTTCCAATATATTGCTACTTTTATAATATCAGATCTTCTTTACCTCGTATTTATAACAAAGGTTTCATTGTGGAAAAATGTGTATCGTTTCACTGTATTTTATTTTTTAAATATTTTACAAAGGCGAACAACTTAAAAAAAGAATTTTGTTTACTTCCTACGTAAGAAAATGTGCTGATTTATAAGTAAACGAATTTCCAGCCGTGCACCAAAATTCTATTCGAAGATATTGATAATTTTATACTATCTGATCTTCTTTAGCTCGTATTAATAACAAAGGTTTCATTCTTGAAAAATGCATATCATTTCCGTGTATTTTATATTTTAAATATTTTCAAAAGCGAACAACTTAAAAACCGAATTTTTCTTACTTCCTACATGAGCAATTGGCTGATTTATAAGTAAACGATTTTCCAGCCGTGCACCAGAATTCTATTAAAAGATATTGCTAATTTTATAATATCAGATCTTCTTTACATCGTATTTATAACAAAGGTTTCATTGTTGGAACAGAGTAGATCGTTTCACTGTTTTTTATATTTTAAATATTTAACAAAGTCGAACAACTTCAAAACCGTTTTTTTTACTTCCTACATAAGAAAATGTATACGTAAATGAATATCTAGCCGTCTACCAGAATTCTCTTCGAACATATTGATAATTTTATAATATCACATCCACTTTACCTCGTATTCATAACAAAGGTTTCATTGTTGAAAAATGTATATCGTTTCACTGTGTTTTATATTTTAAATATTTTCAAAAGCGAACAACTAAAAAACCGATTTTTTTTTACTTCCTACATAAGAAAATATGATGATTTCTAAGTAAACGAATTTCCAGCCGTGCACCAGAATTCTATTCGAAGATATTGCTAATTTTAAAATATCAGATCTTCTTTAGCTCGTATTAATAACAAAGGTTTCATTGATGAAAAATGCATATCGTTTCACTGTATTTTATATTTTAAATATTTTCAAAAGCGAACAACATAAAAACCGATTTTTTTTTTACTTCCTACATAGGAAATAAGATGATTTGCAAGTAAACGAATTTCCAGCCGTGCACCAGAATTCTATTCGAAGATATTGCAAATTTTATAATATAAAATCCACTTTACCTCGTATTTAAAAGAAAGGATTTATTGTTGAAAAATGTATAACGTTTCGCTGTGTTTTATATTTTATATATTTTACAATGGCGAACAACTTCAAAAAAGAATTTTTTTTACATCCTACATAAGAAAATGCGCTGATTTATAAGTAAACGAATTTCCAGCCGTGCACCAGAATTCCATTCGAAGGTATTGCTACTTTTATAATATCAGATCTTCTTTACACCCTATTTATAACAAAGGATTCATTGTTGAAACAGAGTAGATAGTTTCTCTGTATTTTATGTTTTAAATATTTTACAAAGGCGAAGAACTTCAAACCCGAATTTTTTTTACTTCGTACATAAAAAAATGTCCTGATTTATAAGTAAACGAATTTCCAGCCGTGCACCAGAATTCTATTCGAAGATATTGCAAATTTCGTAATATCACATCTCCTTGACCTCTTACTTTTAACAAAGGTTTCATTGTTGAAACAGAATAGATCGTTTCACTGTATTTTATGTTTTAAATATTTCACAAAGGTGAACAACTTCAAAAAAGGTTTTTTTTACTTCCTACATAAGAAAATGTGCTGATTTATAAGAAAACCAACTTCCAGCCGTGCACCAGAATTCTATTCGAAGAAATTGCCAATTTTATAATATCAGATCTTCTTAACATCGTTTTTATAACAAAGGTTTCATTGTTGGAACAGTGTTAGATCGTTTCAATGTATTTTATATTTTAAATATTTTACAAAGGCGAACAACTTCAAAACCGAATTTTTTTTACTTCCTACATAAGAAAATGTGCTGATTTATAAGTAAATGAATTTCTAGCCGTGCACCAGAATTCTATTCGAAGATATTGATAATTTTATAATATCACATCCACTTTACCTCGTATTTATAAGAAAGGTTTCATTGTTGAAAAATGTATATCGTTTCACTGTGTTTTATATTTTAAATATTTTATAAAGTCGAACAACATCAAAACCGTTTTTCTTTTACTTCGTACATAAGAAAATGTGCTGATTTATAAGTAAACGAATTTCCAGCCGTGCACCAGAATTCTATTCGAAGATATTGCAAATTTTGTAATATCACATCTCCTTGACCTCTTACTTTTAACAAAGGTTTCATTGTTGAAACAGAATAGATCGTTTCACTGTATTTTATGTTTTAAATATTTCACAAAGGTGAACAACTTCAAAAAAGGTTTTTTTTACTTCCTACATAAGAAAATGTGCTGATTTATAAGAAAACCAACTTCCAGCCGTGCACCAGAATTCTATTCGAAGAAATTGCCAATTTTATAATATCAGATCTTCTTAACATCGTTTTTATAACAAAGGTTTCATTGTTGGAACAGTGTTAGATCGTTTCAATGTATTTTATATTTTAAATATTTTACAAAGGCGAACAACTTCAAAACCGAATTTTTTTTACTTCCTACATAAGAAAATGTGCTGATTTATAAGTAAATGAATTTCTAGCCGTGCACCAGAATTCTATTCGAAGATATTGATAATTTTATAATATCACATCCACTTTACCTCGTATTTATAAGAAAGGTTTCATTGTTGAAAAATGTATATCGTTTCACTGTGTTTTATATTTTAAATATTTTATAAAGTCGAACAACATCAAAACCGTTTTTCTTTTACTTCGTACATAAGAAAATGTGCTGATTTATAAGTAAACGAATTTCCAGCCGTGCACCAGAATTCTATTCGAAGATATTGCAAATTTTGTAATATCACATCTCCTTGACCTCTTACTTTTAACAAAGGTTTCATTGTTGAAACAGAATAGATCGTTTCACTGTATTTTATGTTTTAAATATTTCACAAAGGTGAACAACTTCAAAAAAGGTTTTTTTTACTTCCTACATAAGAAAATGTGCTGATTTATAAGAAAACCAACTTCCAGCCGTGCACCAGAATTCTATTCGAAGAAATTGCCAATTTTATAATATCAGATCTTCTTAACATCGTTTTTGTAACAAAGGTTTCATTGTTGGAACAGTGTTAGATCGTTTCAATGTATTTTATATTTTAAATATTTTACAAAGGCGAAAAACTTCAAAACCGTTTTTCTTTTACTTCCTACATAAGAAAATGTGCTGATTTATAAGTAAACGAATTTCCAGCCGTGCACCAGAATTCTATTCGAAGATATTGCTAATTTTAAAATATCTGATCTTCTTTAGCTCGTATTATTAACAAAGGTTTCATTGTTGAAAAATGCATATCGTTTCGCTGTGTTTTATATTTTATATATTTTACAATGGCGAACAACTTCAAAGCCGAATTTTTTTACTTCCTACATAAGAAAATGTGCTGATTTATAAGTAAACGAATTTCCAGCCGTGCACTAGAATTCCTTTCGAAGATATTGCGAATTTTATAATATCAGATCTTCTTTACACCGTATTTATAACAAAGGTTTCATTGTTGAAACAGAGTAGATAGTTTCTCTGTATTTTATATTTTAAATATTTTACAAAGGTAAACAACTTCAAAACCGAATTTTTTTTACTTCGTACATAAGAAAATGTCCTGATTTATAAATAAACGAATTTCCAGCCGTGCACCAGAATTCTATTCGAATATATTGCTAATTTTATAATATCTTATCTTCTTTAGCTCGTATTAATAACAAAGGTTTCATTGTTGAAAATTGCATATCGTTTCACTGTATTTTATATTTTAAATATTTTCAAAAGCAAACAACTTAAAAACCGATTTTTTTTTTACTTCCTACATAAGAAAAATGATGATTTATAAGTAAACGAATTTCCAGCCGTGCACCAGAATTCTAATCGAAGATATTGCAAATTTTACAATATCAAATCCATTTTACCTCTTACTTTTAACAAAGGTTTCATTGTTGAAACAGAATATATCGTTTCACTGTATTTTATATTTTAAATATTTCACAAAGTTAACAACTTCAAAACCGAATTTTTTTTTTACTTCGTACATAAGAAAATGTGCTCATTTATAAGTAAACGTATTTCCAGCCGTGCACCAGATATATTTTTGAAGATATTGCTACTTTTATAATATCAGATCTTCTTTAACTCGTATTAATAACAAAAGTTTCATCGTTGCAAAATGCATATCCTTTCACTGTATTTTATTTTTTAAATATTTTACAAAAGCGAACAACTTCAAAACCGAATATTCTTTACTTCCTACATAAGAAAATGTGCTGATTTATATGTAAACGAATTTCCAACCGTGCACCAGATATAATTTCGAAGATATTGCTACTTTTATAACATCAGATCTTCTTTACCTCGTATTTATAACAAAGGTTTCAATGTTGAAAAATGTGTATCGTTTCACTGTGTTTTATATTTTAAATATTTTGCAAAGGTGAACAACTTCAAAACAGATTTTTTTATACTTCCTACATAAGAAAATGTGCTGATTTATAAGAAAACCAATTTCCAGTCGTGCACAAGAATTCTATTCGAAGATATTGCTAATTTTATAATATCACATCTCCTTGACCTCTTACTTTTAACAAAGGTTTCATTGTTGAAACAGAATAGATCGTTTCACTGTATTTTATGTTTTAAATAATTCACAAAGAAGAACAACTTAAAAACCGATATTTTCTTACTTCGCACATAAGAAAATGTGCTCATTTATAAGTAAACGTATTTCCAGCCGTGCACCAGATTTATTTTCGAAGATATTGCTACTTTTATAATATCAGATCTTCTTTAACTCGTATTAATAACAAAAGATTCATCGTTGCAAAATGCATATCGTTTCACTGTATTTTATATTTTAAATATTTTACAAAGGCGAACAACTTAAAAACCGATTTTTTTTTTACTTCCTACATAAGAAAATATGATGATTTATAAGTAAACGAATTTCCAGCCGTGCACCAGATATATTTTCGAAGATATTGCTACTTTTATAATATCAGATCTTCTTTAACTCGTATTAATAACAAAAGTTTCATCGTTGCAAAATGCATATCGTTTCACTGTATTTTATTTTTTAAATATTTTACAAAACGAACAACTTCAAAACCGAATATTTTTTACTTCCTACATACGAAAATGTGCTGATTTATATGTAAACGAATTTCCAGCCGTGCACCAGAATTCTATTCGAAGATATTGCAAATTTTGTAATATCACATCTCCTTGACCTCTTACTTTTAACAAAGGTTTCATTGTTGGAACAGTATAGATCGTTTCACTGTATTTTATGTTTTAAATATTTTACAAAGGCGAACAACTTCAAAAAAGAATTTTTTTTTGCTTCCTACATAAGACAATGTGCTGATTTATAAGTAAACGAATATCTAGCCGTGTACCAGAATTCTATTCGAACATATTGATAATTTTATAATATCACATCCACTTTACCTCGTGTTTATAACAAAGGTTTCATTGTTGAAAAATGTATATCGTTTCACTGTGTTTAATACTTTAAATATTTTATAAAGTCGAACAACATCAAAACCGATTTTTTTTTTACTTCCTACGTAAGAAATTTTGCTGATTTATAAGTAAACGAATTTCCAGCCGTGCACCAGAATTCTATTCGAAGATATTGATAATTTTATACTATCTGATCTTCTTTAGCTCGTATTAATAACAAAGGTTTCATTCTTGAAAAATGCGTATCATTTCACTGTATTTTATTTTTTAAATATTTTACAAAAGCGAACAACTTCAAAACCGAATATTCTTTACTTCCTACATAAGAAATATGATGATTTATAAGTAAACGAACTTCCAGCCGTGCACCAGAATTCCATTCGAAGGTATTGCTACTTTTATAATATCAGATCTTCTTTACACCGTATTTATAACAAAGGATTCATTGTGGAAACAGAGTAGATAGTTTCTCTGTATTTTATGTTTTAAATATTTTACAAAGGCGAACAACTTCAAACCCGAATTTTTTTTACTTCGTACATAAAAAAATGTCCTGAATTATAAGTAAACGAATTTCCAGCCGTGCACCAGAATTCTATTCGAAGATATTGCAAATTTTGTAATATCACATCTCCTTGACCTCTTACTTTTAACAAAGGTTTCATTGTTGGAACAGTATAGATCGTTTCACTGTATTTTATGTTTTAAATATTTCACAAAGGTGAACAACTTCAAAAAAGGTTTTTTTTTACTTCCTACATAAGAAAATGTGCTGATTTATAAGAAAACCAACTTCCAGCCGTGCACCAGAATTCTATTCGAAGAAATTGCCAATTTTATAATATCAGATCTTCTTAACGTCGTTTTTATAACAAAGGTTTCATTGTTGGAACAGTGTTAGATCGTTTCAATGTATTTTATATTTTAAATATTTTACAAAGGCGAACAACTTCAAAACCGAATTTTTTTTACTTCCTACATAAGAAAATGTGCTGATTTATAAGTAAATGAATTTCTAGCCGTGCACCAGAATTCTATTCGAAGATATTGATAATTTTATAATATCACATCCACTTTACCTCGTATTTATAAGAAAGGTTTCATTGTTGAAAAATGTATATCGTTTCACTGTATTTTATATTTTAAATATTTTATAAAGTCGAACAACATCAAAACCGTTTTTCTTTTACTTCGTACATAAGAAAATGTTCTGATTTATAAGTAAACGAATTTCCAGCCGTGCACCAGAATTCTATTCGAAGATATTGCAAATTTTGTAATATCACATCTCCTTGACCTCTTACTTTTAACAAAGGTTTCATTGTTGAAACAGAATAGATCGTTTCACTGTATTTTATGTTTTAAATATTTCACAAAGGTGAACAACTTCAAAAAAGGTTTTTTTTACTTCCTACATAAGAAAATGTGCTGATTTATAAGAAAACCAACTTCCAGCCGTGCACCAGAATTCTATTCGAAGAAATTGCCAATTTTATAATATCAGATCTTCTTAACATCGTTTTTATAACAAAGGTTTCATTGTTGGAACAGTGTTAGATCGTTTCAATGTATTTTATATTTTAAATATTTTACAAAGGCGAACAACTTCAAAACCGAATTTTTTTTACTTCCTACATAAGAAAATGTGCTGATTTATAAGTAAATGAATGTCTAGCCGTGCACCAGAATTCTATTCGAAGATATTGATAATTTTATAATATCACATCCACTTTACCTCGTATTTATAAGAAAGGTTTCATTGTTGAAAAATGTATATCGTTTCACTGTGTTTTATATTTTAAATATTTCATAAAGTCGAACAACATCAAAACCGTTTTTCTTTTACTTCCTACATAAGAAAATGTGCTGATTTATAAGTAAACGAATTTCCAGCCGTGCACCAGAATTCTATTCGAAGATATTGCTAATTTTAAAATATCTGATCTTCTTTAGCTCGTATTATTAACAAAGGTTTCATTGTTGAAAAATGCATATCGTTTCGCTGTGTTTTATATTTTATATATTTTACAATGGCGAACAACTTCAAAGCCGAATTTTTTTACTTCCTACATAAGAAAATGTGCTGATTTATAAGTAAACGAATTTCCAGCCGTGCACTAGAATTCCTTTCGAAGATATTGCTAATTTTATAATATCAGATCTTCTTTACACCGTATTTATAACAAAGGTTTCATTGTTGAAACAGAGTAGATAGTTTCTCTGTATTTTATATTTTAAATATTTTACAAAGGTAAACAACTTCAAAACCGAATTTTTTTTACTTCGTACATAAGAAAATGTCCTGATTTATAAATAAACGAATTTCCAGCCGTGCACCAGAATTCTATTCGAATATATTGCTAATTTTATAATATCTTATCTTCTTTAGCTCGTATTAATAACAAAGGTTTCATTGTTGAAAATTGCATATCGTTTCACTGTATTTTATATTTTAAATATTTTCAAAAGCAAACAACTTAAAAACCGATTTTTTTTTACTTCCTACATAAGAAAAATGATGATTTATAAGTAAACGAATTTCCAGCCGTGCACCAGAATTCTAATCGAAGATATTGCAAATTTTATAATATCAAATCCATTTTACCTCTTACTTTTAACAAAGGTTTCATTGTTGAAACAGAATACATCGTTTCACTGTATTTTATATTTTAAATATTTCACAAAGTTAACAACTTCAAAACCGAATTTTTTTTTTACTTCGTACATAAGAAAATGTGCTCATTTATAAGTAAACGTATTTCCAGCCGTGCACCAGATATATTTTTGAAGATATTGCTACTTTTATAATATCAGATCTTCTTTAACTCGTATTAATAACAAAAGTTTCATCGTTGCAAAATGCATATCCTTTCACTGTATTTTATTTTTTAAATATTTTACAAAGTCGAACAACATCAAAACCGTTTTTCTTTTACTTCGTACATAAGAAAATGTGCTGATTTATAAGTAAACGAATTTCCAGCCGTGCACCAGAATTCTATTCGAAGATATTGCAAATTTTGTAATATCACATCTCCTTGACCTCTTACTTTTAACAAAGGTTTCATTGTTGAAACAGAATAGATCGTTTCACTGTATTTTATGTTTTAAATATTTCACAAAGGTGAACAACTTCAAAAAAGGTTTTTTTTACTTCCTACATAAGAAAATGTGCTGATTTATAAGAAAACCAACTTCCAGCCGTGCACCAGAATTCTATTCGAAGAAATTGCCAATTTTATAATATCAGATCTTCTTAACATCGTTTTTATAACAAAGGTTTCATTGTTGGAACAGTGTTAGATCGTTTCAATGTATTTTATATTTTAAATATTTTACAAAGGCGAACAACTTCAAAACCGAATTTTTTTTACTTCCTACATAAGAAAATGTGCTGATTTATAAGTAAATGGATTTCTAGCCGTGCACCAGAATTCTATTCGAAGATATTGATAATTTTATAATATCACATCCACTTTACCTCGTATTTATAAGAAAGGTTTCATTGTTGAAAAATGTATATCGTTTCACTGTGTTTTATATTTTAAATATTTTATAAAGTCGAACAACATCAAAACCGTTTTTCTTTTACTTCCTACATAAGAAAATGTGCTGATTTATAAGTAAACGAATTTCCAGCCGTGCACCAGAATTCTATTCGAAGATATTGCTAATTTTAAAATATCTGATCTTCTTTAGCTCGTATTATTAACAAAGGTTTCATTGTTGAAAAATGCATATCGTTTCGCTGTGTTTTATATTTTATATATTTTACAATGGCGAACAACTTCAAAGCCGAATTTTTTTACTTCCTACATAAGAAAATGTGCTGATTTATAAGTAAACGAATTTCCAGCCGTGCACTAGAATTCCTTTCGAAGATATTGCTAATTTTATAATATCAGATCTTCTTTACACCGTATTTATAACAAAGGTTTCATTGTTGAAACAGAGTAGATAGTTTCTCTGTATTTTATATTTTAAATATTTTACAAAGGTAAACAACTTCAAAACCGAATTTTTTTTACTTCGTACATAAGAAAATGTCCTGATTTATAAATAAACGAATTTCCAGCCGTGCACCAGAATTCTATTCGAATATATTGCTAATTTTATAATATCTTATCTTCTTTAGCTCGTATTAATAACAAAGGTTTCATTGTTGAAAATTGCATATCGTTTCACTGTATTTTATATTTTAAATATTTGCAAAAGCAAACAACTTAAAAACCGATTTTTTTTTTACTTCCTACATAAGAAAAATGATGATTTATAAGTAAACGAATTTCCAGCCGTGCACCAGAATTCTAATCGAAGATATTGCAAATTTTATAATATCAAATCCATTTTACCTCTTACTTTTAACAAAGGTTTCATTGTTGAAACAGAATACATCGTTTCACTGTATTTTATATTTTAAATATTTCACAAAGTTAACAACTTCAAAACCGAATTTTTTTTTTACTTCGTACATAAGAAAATGTGCTCATTTATAAGTAAACGTATTTCCAGCCGTGCACCAGATATATTTTTGAAGATATTGCTACTTTTATAATATCAGATCTTCTTTAACTCGTATTAATAACAAAAGTTTCATCGTTGCAAAATGCATATCCTTTCACTGTATTTTATTTTTTAAATATTTTACAAAAGCGAACAACTTCAAAACCGAATATTCTTTACTTCCTACATAAGAAAATGTGCTGATTTATATGTAAACGAATTTCCAACCGTGCACCAGATATAATTTCGAAGATATTGCTACTTTTATAACATCAGATCTTCTTTACCTCGTATTTATAACAAAGGTTTCAATGTTGAAAAATGTGTATCGTTTCACTGTGTTTTATATTTTAAATATTTTGCAAAGGTGAACAACTTCAAAACAGATTTTTTTATACTTCCTACATAAGAAAATGTGCTGATTTATATGTAAACGAATTTCCAGTCGTGCACAAGAATTCTATTCGAAGATATTGCTAATTTTGTAATATCACATCTCCTTGACCTCTTACTTTTAACAAAGGTTTCATTGTTGGAACAGTATAGATCGTTTCACTGTATTTTATGTTTTAAATATTTTACAAAGGCGAACAACTTCAAAAAAGAATTTTTTTTTGCTTCCTACATAAGACAATATGCTGATTTATAAGTAAACGAATATCTAGCCGTGTACCAGAATTCTATTCGAACATATTGATAATTTTATAATATCACATCCACTTTACCTCGTGTTTATAACAAAGGTTTCATTGTTGAAAAATGTATATCGTTTCACTGTGTTTAATACTTTAAATATTTTATAAAGTCGAACAACATCAAAACCGATTTTTTTTTACTTCCTACGTAAGAAATTTTGCTGATTTATAAGTAAACGAATTTCCAGCCGTGCACCAGAATTCTATTCGAAGATATTGATAATTTTATACTATCTGATCTTCTTTAGCTCGTATTAATAACAAAGGTTTCATTGTTGAAAAATGCGTATCATTTCACTGTATTTTATTTTTTAAATATTTTACAAAAGCGAACAACTTCAAAACCGAATATTCTTTACTTCCTACATAAGAAATATGATGATTTATAAGTAAACGAACTTCCAGCCGTGCACCAGAATTCCATTCGAAGGTATTGCTACTTTTATAATATCAGATCTTCTTTACACCGTATTTATAACAAAGGATTCATTGTGGAAACAGAGTAGATAGTTTCTCTGTATTTTATGTTTTAAATATTTTACAAAGGCGAACAACTTCAAACCCGAATTTTTTTTACTTCGTACATAAAAAAATGTCCTGAATTATAAGTAAACGAATTTCCAGCCGTGCACCAGAATTCTATTCGAAGATTTTGCAAATTTTGTAATATCACATCTCCTTGAACTCTTACTTTTAACAAAGGTTTCATTGTTGGAACAGTATAGATCGTTTCACTGTATTTTATGTTTTAAATATTTTATAAAGAAGAACTACTTCAAAACCGAATATTTTTTACTTCGTATATAAGAAAATGTGCTGATTTATAAGTAAACGAATTTCCAGCCGTGCAACAGAATTCTATTCGAAGATATTGCAAATTTCGTAATATCACATCTCCTTGACCTCTTACTTTTAACAAAGGTTTCATTGTTGAAACAGAATAGATCGTTTCACTGTATTTTATGTTTTAAATATTTCACAAAGGTGAACAACTTCAAAAAAGGTTTTTTTTACTTCCTACATAAGAAAATGTGCTGATTTATAAGAAAACCAACTTCCAGCCGTGCACCAGAATTCTATTCGAAGAAATTGCCAATTTTATAATATCAGATCTTCTTAACATCGTTTTTATAACAAAGGTTTCATTGTTGGAACAGTGTTAGATCGTTTCAATGTATTTTATATTTTAAATATTTTACAAAGGCGAACAACTTCAAAACCGAATTTTTTTTACTTCCTACATAAGAAAATGTGCTGATTTATAAGTAAATGAATTTCTAGCCGTGCACCAGAATTCTATTCGAAGATATTGATAATTTTATAATATCACATCCACTTTACCTCGTATTTATAAGAAAGGTTTCATTGTTGAAAAATGTATATCGTTTCACTGTGTTTTATATTTTAAATATTTTATAAAGTCGAACAACATCAAAACCGTTTTTCTTTTACTTCCTACATAAGAAAATGTGCTGATTTATAAGTAAACGAATTTCCAGCCGTGCACCAGAATTCTATTCGAAGATATTGCTAATTTTAAAATATCTGATCTTCTTTAGCTCGTATTATTAACAAAGGTTTCATTGTTGAAAAATGCATATCGTTTCGCTGTGTTTTATATTTTATATATTTTACAATGGCGAACAACTTCAAAGCCGAATTTTTTTACTTCCTACATAAGAAAATGTGCTGATTTATAAGTAAACGAATTTCCAGCCGTGCACTAGAATTCCTTTCGAAGATATTGCTAATTTTATAATATCAGATCTTCTTTACACCGTATTTATAACAAAGGTTTCATTGTTGAAACAGAGTAGATAGTTTCTCTGTATTTTATATTTTAAATATTTTACAAAGGTAAACAACTTCAAAACCGAATTTTTTTTACTTTGTACATAAGAAAATGTCCTGATTTATAAATAAACGAATTTCCAGCCGTGCACCAGAATTCTATTCGAATATATTGCTAATTTTATAATATCTTATCTTCTTTAGCTCGTATTAATAACAAAGGTTTCATTGTTGAAAATTGCATATCGTTTCACTGTATTTTATATTTTAAATATTTTCAAAAGCAAACAACTTAAAAACCGATTTTTTTTTTACTTCCTACATAAGAAAAATGATGATTTATAAGTAAACGAATTTCCAGCCGTGCACCAGAATTCTAATCGAAGATATTGCAAATTTTATAATATCAAATCCATTTTACCTCTTACTTTTAACAAAGGTTTCATTGTTGAAACAGAATATATCGTTTCACTGTATTTTATATTTTAAATATTTCACAAAGTTAACAACTTCAAAACCGAATTTTTTTTTTACTTCGTACATAAGAAAATGTGCTCATTTATAAGTAAACGTATTTCCAGCCGTGCACCAGATATATTTTTGAAGATATTGCTACTTTTATAATATCAGATCTTCTTTAACTCGTATTAATAACAAAAGTTTCATCGTTGCAAAATGCATATCCTTTCACTGTATTTTATTTTTTAAATATTTTACAAAAGCGAACAACTTCAAAACCGAATATCCTTTACTTCCTACATAAGAAAATGTGCTGATTTATATGTAAACGAATTTCCAACCGTGCACCAGATATAATTTCGAAGATATTGCTACTTTTATAACATCAGATCTTCTTTACCTCGTATTTATAACAAAGGTTTCAATGTTGAAAAATGTGTATCGTTTCACTGTGTTTTATATTTTAAATATTTTGCAAAGGTGTACAACTTCAAAACAGATTTTTTTATACTTCCTACATAAGAAAATGTGCTGATTTATAAGAAAACCAATTTCCAGTCGTGCACAAGAATTCTATTCGAAGATATTGCTAATTTTATAATATCACATCTCCTTGACCTCTTACTTTTAACAAAGGTTTCATTGTTGAAACAGAATAGATCGTTTCACTGTATTTTATGTTTTAAATAATTCACAAAGGTGAACAACTTAAAAACCGATTTTTTTTTACTTCGTATATAAGAAAATGTGCTCATTTATAAGTAAACGTATTTCCAGCCGTGCACCAGATTTATTTTCGAAGATATTGCTACTTTTATAATATCAGATCTTCTTTAACTCGTATTAATAACAAAAGATTCATCGTTGCAAAATGCATATCGTTTCACTGTATTTTATTTTTTAAATATTTTACAAAGGCGAACAACTTAAAAACCGATTTTTTTTTTACTTCCTACATAAGAAAATATGATGATTTATAAGTAAACGAATTTCCAGCCGTGCACCAGATATATTTTCGAAGATATTGCTACTTTTATAATATCAGATCTTCTTTAACTCGTATTAATAACAAAAGTTTCATCGTTGCAAAATGCATATCGTTTCACTGTATTTTATTTTTTAAATATTTTACAAAACGAACAACTTCAAAACCGAATATTTTTTACTTCCTACATACGAAAATGTGCTGATTTATATGTAAACGAATTTCCAGCCGTGCACCAGAATTCTATTCGAAGATATTGCAAATTTTGTAATATCACATCTCCTTGACCTCTTACTTTTAACAAAGGTTTCATTGTTGGAACAGTATAGATCGTTTCACTGTATTTTATGTTTTAAATATTTTACAAAGGCGAACAACTTCAAAAAAGAATTTTTTTTTGCTTCCTACATAAGACAATGTGCTGATTTATAAGTAAACGAATATCTAGCCGTGTACCAGAATTCTATTCGAACATATTGATAATTTTATAATATCACATCCACTTTACCTCGTGTTTATAACAAAGGTTTCATTGTTGAAAAATGTATATCGTTTCACTGTGTTTAATACTTTAAATATTTTATAAAGTCGAACAACATCAAAACCGATTTTTTTTTACTTCCTACGTAAGAAATTTTGCTGATTTATAAGTAAACGAATTTCCAGCCGTGCACCAGAATTCTATTCGAAGATACTGATAATTTTATACTATCTGATCTTCTTTAGCTCGTATTAATAACAAAGGTTTCATTGTTGAAAAATGCGTATCATTTCACTGTATTTTATTTTTTAAATATTTTACAAAAGCGAACAACTTCAAAACCGAATATTCTTTACTTCCTACATAAGAAATATGATGATTTAGAAGTAAACGAACTTCCAGCCGTGCACCAGAATTCCATTCGAAGGTATTGCTACTTTTATAATATCAGATCTTCTTTACACCGTATTTATAACAAAGGATTCATTGTGGAAACAGAGTAGATAGTTTCTCTGTATTTTATGTTTTAAATATTTTACAAAGGCGAACAGCTTCAAACCCGAATTTTTTTTACTTCGTACATAAAAAAATGTCCTGAATTATAAGTAAACGAATTTCCAGCCGTGCACCAGAATTCTATTCGAAGATATTGCAAATTTTGTAATGTCACATCTCCTTGAACTCTTACTTTTAACAAAGGTTTCATTGTTGGAACAGTATAGATCGTTTCACTGTATTTTATGTTTTAAATATTTTATAAAGAAGAACTACTTCAAAACCGAATATTTTTTACTTCGTATATAAGAAAATGTGCTGATTTATAAGTAAACGAATTTCCAGCCGTGCACCAGAATTCTATTCGAAGATATTGCAAATTTCGTAATATCACATCTCCTTGACCTCTTACTTTTAACAAAGGTTTCATTGTTGAAACAGAATAGATCGTTTCACTGTATTTTGTTTTAAATATTTCACAAAGGTGAACAACTTCAAAAAAGGTTTTTTTTACTTCCTACATAAGAAAATGTGCTGATTTATAAGAAAACCAACTTCCAGCCGTGCACCAGAATTCTATTCGAAGAAATTGCCAATTTTATAATATCAGATCTTCTTAACATCGTTTTTATAACAAAGGTTTCATTGTTGGAACAGTGTTAGATCGTTTCAATGTATTTTATATTTTAAATATTTTACAAAGGCGAACAACTTCAAAACCGAATTTTTTTTACTTCCTACATAAGAAAATGTGCTGATTTATAAGTAAATGAATTTCTAGCCGTGCACCAGAATTCTATTCGAAGATATTGATAATTTTATAATATCACATCCACTTTACCTCGTATTTATAAGAAAGGTTTCATTGTTGAAAAATGTATATCGTTTCACTGTGTTTTATATTTTAAATATTTTATAAAGTCGAACAACATCAAAACCGTTTTTCTTTTACTTCGTACATAAGAAAATGTGCTGATTTATAAGTAAACGAATTTCCAGCCGTGCACCAGAATTCTATTCGAAGATATTGCAAATTTTGTAATATCACATCTCCTTGACCTCTTACTTTTAACAAAGGTTTCATTGTTGAAACAGAATAGATCGTTTCACTGTATTTTATGTTTTAAATATTTCACAAAGGTGAACAACTTCAAAAAAGGTTTTTTTTACTTCCTACATAAGAAAATGTGCTGATTTATAAGAAAACCAACTTCCAGCCGTGCACCAGAATTCTATTCGAAGAAATTGCCAATTTTATAATATCAGATCTTCTTAACATCGTTTTTATAACAAAGGTTTCATTGTTGGAACAGTGTTAGATCGTTTCAATGTATTTTATATTTTAAATATTTTACAAAGGCGAACAACTTCAAAACCGAATTTTTTTTACTTCCTACATAAGAAAATGTGCTGATTTATAAGTAAATGGATTTCTAGCCATGCACCAGAATTCTATTCGAAGATATTGATAATTTTATAATATCACATCCACTTTACCTCGTATTTATAAGAAAGGTTTCATTGTTGAAAAATGCATATCGTTTCGCTGTGTTTTATATTTTATATATTTTACAATGGCGAACAACTTCAAAGCCGAATTTTTTTACTTCCTACATAAGAAAATGTGCTGATTTATAAGTAAACGAATTTCCAGCCGTGCACTAGAATTCCTTTCGAAGATATTGCTAATTTTATAATATCAGATCTTCTTTACACCGTATTTATAACAAAGGTTTCATTGTTGAAACAGAGTAGATAGTTTCTCTGTATTTTATATTTTAAATATTTTACAAAGGTAAACAACTTCAAAACCGAATTTTTTTTACTTCGTACATAAGAAAATGTCCTGATTTATAAATAAACGAATTTCCAGCCGTGCACCAGAATTCTATTCGAATATATTGCTAATTTTATAATATCTTATCTTCTTTAGCTCGTATTAATAACAAAGGTTTCATTGTTGAAAATTGCATATCGTTTCACTGTATTTTATATTTTAAATATTTGCAAAAGCAAACAACTTAAAAACCGATTTTTTTTTTACTTCCTACATAAGAAAAATGATGATTTATAAGTAAACGAATTTCCAGCCGTGCACCAGAATTCTAATCGAAGATATTGCAAATTTTATAATATCAAATCCATTTTACCTCTTACTTTTAACAAAGGTTTCATTGTTGAAACAGAATACATCGTTTCACTGTATTTTATATTTTAAATATTTCACAAAGTTAACAACTTCAAAACCGAATTTTTTTTTTACTTCGTACATAAGAAAATGTGCTCATTTATAAGTAAACGTATTTCCAGCCGTGCACCAGATATATTTTTGAAGATATTGCTACTTTTATAATATCAGATCTTCTTTAACTCGTATTAATAACAAAAGTTTCATCGTTGCAAAATGCATATCCTTTCACTGTATTTTATTTTTTAAATATTTTACAAAAGCGAACAACTTCAAAACCGAATATTCTTTACTTCCTACATAAGAAAATGTGCTGATTTATATGTAAACGAATTTCCAACCGTGCACCAGATATAATTTCGAAGATATTGCTACTTTTATAACATCAGATCTTCTTTACCTCGTATTTATAACAAAGGTTTCAATGTTGAAAAATGTGTATCGTTTCACTGTGTTTTATATTTTAAATATTTTGCAAAGGTGAACAACTTCAAAACAGATTTTTTTATACTTCCTACATAAGAAAATGTGCTGATTTATAAGAAAACCAATTTCCAGTCGTGCACAAGAATTCTATTCAAAGATATTGCTAATTTTATAATATCACATCTCCTTGACCTCTTACTTTTAACAAAGGTTTCATTGTTGAAACAGAATAGATCGTTTCACTGTATTTTATGTTTTAAATAATTCACAAAGGTGAACAACTTAAAAACCGATTTTTTTTTACTTCGCACATAAGAAAATGTGCTCATTTATAAGTAAACGTATTTCCAGCCGTGCACCAGATTTATTTTCGAAGATATTGCTACTTTTATAATATCAGATCTTCTTTAACTCGTATTAATAACAAAAGATTCATCGTTGCAAAATGCATATCGTTTCACTGTATTTTATATTTTAAATATTTTACAAAGGCGAACAACTTAAAAACCGATTTTTTTTTACTTCCTACATAAGAAAATATGATGATTTATAAGTAAACGAATTTCCAGCCGTGCACCAGATATATTTTCGAAGATATTGCTACTTTTATAATATCAGATCTTCTTTAACTCGTATTAATAACAAAAGTTTCATCGTTGCAAAATGCATATCGTTTCACTGTATTTTATTTTTTAAATATTTTACAAAACGAACAACTTCAAAACCGAATATTTTTTACTTCCTACATACGAAAATGTGCTGATTTATAAGTAAACGAACTTCCAGCCGTGCACCAGAATTCCATTCGAAGGTATTGCTACTTTTATAATATCAGATCTTCTTTACACCGTATTTATAACAAAGGATTCATTGTGGAAACAGAGTAGATAGTTTCTCTGTATTTTATGTTTTAAATATTTTACAAAGGCGAACAACTTCAAACCCGAATTTTTTTTACTTCGTACATAAAAAAATGTCCTGAATTATAAGTAAACGAATTTCCAGCCGTGCACCAGAATTCTATTCGAAGATATTGCAAATTTTGTAATATCACATCTCCTTGACCTCTTACTTTTAACAAAGGTTTCATTGTTGGAACAGTATAGATCGTTTCACTGTATTTTATGTTTTAAATATTTTATAAAGAAGAACTACTTCAAAACCGAATATTTTTTACTTCGTATATAAGAAAATGTGCTGATTTATAAGTAAACGAATTTCCAGCCGTGCACCAGAATTCTTTTCGAATATATTGATATTTTTATAATATCACATCCACTTTACCTCGTATTTATAACAAAGGTTTCATTGTTTAAAAATGTGTATAGTTTCACTGTGTTTTATATTTTAAATATTTTACAAAGGCGAGCAACTTCAAAAAAGATTATTTTTACTTCCTACATAAGAAAATGTGATGATTTATAAGAAAACCAACTTCCAGCCGTGCACCAGAATTCTATTCGAAGAAATTGCCAATTTTATAATATCAGATCTTCTTAACATCGTTTTTATAACAAAGGTTTCATTGTTGGAACAGTGTCAGATCGTTTCACTGTATTTTATTTTTAAAAAATTTTTTAAACGAGAACAACCTCAAAACCGAATATTTTTAATTCCTACATAAGAAAATGTGCTGATTTATATGTAAAAGAATTTCCAGCCGTGCACAGGTATTCTATTCGAAGATATTGCAAATTTTATTATATCGCAACTCCTTTACCTCTCATTTTTAACAAAGGTTTCATTGTTGGAACAGTATAGATCGTTTCACTGTATTTTATGTTTTAAATATTTTATAAAGGAGAACAACTTTAAAACCGAATATTTTTTACTTCGTACATAAGAAAATGTGCTGATTTATAAGTAAACGAATTTCCAGCCGTGCACCAGATATATTTTTGAAGATATTGCTTCTTTTATAATATCAGATTTTCTTTACCTCGTATTTATAACAAAGATTTCATTGTTGAAAAATGTGTATCGTTTCACTGTATTTTATATTTTAAATATTTTACAAAGGCGAACAACTTCAAAACAGAATTTTTTTTACTTCCTACATAAGAAAATGTGATGATTTATAAGTAAACGAATTTCCAGACGTTCACAAGAATTCTATTCGAAGATATTGATATTTTTATAATATCACATCCACTTTACATCGTATTTATAACAAAGGTTTCATTGTTGAAAAATGTGTATCGTTTCACTGTGTTTTATATTTTAAATATTTTACAAAGGTGAACAACTTCAAAACGTTTTTTTTTACTTCCTCTTAAGAAAATGTGCTGATTTATAAGAAAACAAATTTCCAGCCGTGCACCAGAATTCTATTCGAACAAATTGCCAATTTTATAATATCAGATCTTCTTATCATCGTATTTATAACAGAGGTTTCATTGTTGGAACAGTGTAGATCGTTTCTCTCTATTTTATATTTTAAATACTTTACAAATTCGAATAACTTCAAAACCGATTTTTTTTACTTCTAACATAAGAAAATGTGCTGATTTATTAGTAAACGAATTTCTAGTCGTGTACTAGAAATCTATTCGAACATATTGATAATTTTATAATATCACATCCACTTTACATCGTATTTATAACAAAGGTTTCATTGTTGAAAAATGTATATCGTTTCACTGTGTTTTACATTTTAAATTTTTTATAAAGTCGAACAAGATAAAAACCGATTTTTTTTTACTTCCTACATAAGAAAATGTGCTGATTTATAAGTAAACGAATTTCCAACAGTGCACCAGAATTCTATTCGAAGATATTGCTAAGTTTATATTATCTGATCTTCTTTAGCTCGTATTAATAACAAAGGTTTCATTGTTGAAAAATGCATATCGTTTCACTGTATTTTATATTTTAAATATTTTCAAAGCGAACAACTTTAAAACCGAATTTTTTTTACTTCCTACATAAGAAATATGATGATTTATAAGTAAACGAATTTCCAGCCGTGCACCAGAATTCTATTCGAAGATATTGCAAATTTTATAATATCAAATCCACTTTACCTCGTATTTATAAGAAAGGTTTCATTGTTGAAAAATGTATATCGTTTCGCTGTGTTTTATATTTTATATATTTTACAATGGCGAACAACTTCAAAAAAGAATTTTTTTTACATCCTACATAAGAAAATGTGCTCATTTATAAGTAAACGAATTTCCAGCCGTGCACCAGAATTCCATTTGAAGGTATTGCTAATTTTATAATATCAGATCTTCTTTACACCGTATTTATAACAAAGGTTTCATTGTTGAAACAAAGTAGATAGTTTTGTCTGTATTTTATGTTTTAAATATTTTACAAAGGCGAACAAATTCAAACCCAATTTTTTTTTACTTCCTACATAAGAAAATGTGCTGATTTATATGTAAACGTATTTTCAGCCGTGCACCAGAATTCTATTCGATGATATTGCAAATTTTATAATATCACAACTGCTTTACCTCTCATTTTTAACAAAGGTTTCATTGTTGGAACAGAATAGATCGTTTCACTGTATTTTATGTTTTAAATATTTTATAAAGGCGAACAACTTCAAAACCGATTTTTTTTACTTTCTACATAAGAAAATGTGATGATTTATAAGAAAACCAACTTCCAGCCGTGCACCAGAATTCTATTCGTAGAAATTACCAATTTTATAATATCAGATCTTCTTAACATCGTTTTTATAACAAAGGTTTCATTGTTGGAACAGTGTTAGATCGTTTCACTGTATTTTATTTTTTAAAAATTTTTTAAACGAGAACAACCTCAAAACCGAATATTTTTACTTCCTACATAAGAAAATGTGCTGATTTATATGTAAAAGAATTTCCAGCCGTGCACAGGAATTCTATTGGAAGATATTGCAAATTTTATTATATCGCAACTCCTTTACCTCTCATTTTTAACAAAGGTTTCATTGTTGGAACAGTATAGATCGTTTTACTGTATTTTATGTTTTAAATATTTTATAAAGGAGAACAACTTCAAAACCGAATTTTATTTATTTCGTACTTAAGAAAATGTGCTGATTTATAAGTAAACGAATTTCCAGCCGTGCACCAGATATATTTTCGAAGATATTGCTACTTTTATGATATCAGATCTTCTTTACCTCGTATTTATAACAAAGATTTCATTGTTGAAAAATGTGTATCGTTTCACTGTATTTTATATTTTAAATATTTTACAAAGGCGAACAACTTCAAAACAGAATTTTTTTTACTTCCTACATAAGAAAATATGATGATTTATAAGTAAACGAATTTCCAGCCGTGCACCAGATATATTTTCGAAGATATTGCTACTTTTATAATATCAGATCTTCTTTAACTCGTATTAATAACAAAAGTTTCATCGTTGCAAAATGCATATCGTTTCACTGTATTTTATTTTTTAAATATTTTACAAAACGAACAACTTCAAAACCGAATATTTTTTACTTCCTACATACGAAAATGTGCTGATTTATATGTAAACGAATTTCCAGCCGTGCACCAGAATTCTATTCGAAGATATTGCAAATTTTGTAATATCACATCTCCTTGACCTCTTACTTTTAACAAAGGTTTCATTGTTGGAACAGTATAGATCGTTTCACTGTATTTTATGTTTTAAATATTTTACAAAGGCGAACAACTTCAAAAAAGAATTTTTTTTTGCTTCCTACATAAGACAATGTGCTGATTTATAAGTAAACGAATATCTAGCCGTGTACCAGAATTCTATTCGAACATATTGATAATTTTATAATATCACATCCACTTTACCTCGTGTTTATAACAAAGGTTTCATTGTTGAAAAATGTATATCGTTTCACTGTGTTTAATACTTTAAATATTTTATAAAGTCGAACAACATCAAAACCGATTTTTTTTTACTTCCTACGTAAGAAATTTTGCTGATTTATAAGTAAACGAATTTCCAGCCGTGCACCAGAATTCTATTCGAAGATATTGATAATTTTATACTATCTGATCTTCTTTAGCTCGTATTAATAACAAAGGTTTCATTGTTGAAAAATGCGTATCATTTCACTGTATTTTATTTTTTAAATATTTTACAAAAGCGAACAACTTCAAAACCGAATATTCTTTACTTCCTACATAAGAAATATGATGATTTATAAGTAAACGAACTTCCAGCCGTGCACCAGAATTCCATTCGAAGGTATTGCTACTTTTATAATATCAGATCTTCTTTACACCGTATTTATAACAAAGGATTCATTGTGGAAACAGAGTAGATAGTTTCTCTGTATTTTACGTTTTAAATATTTTACAAAGACGAACAACTTCAAACCCGAATTTTTTTTACTTCGTACATAAAAAAATGTCCTGAATTATAAGTAAACGAATTTCCAGCCGTGCACCAGAATTCTATTCGAAGATATTGCAAATTTTGTAATATCACATCTCCTTGACCTCTTACTTTTAACAAAGGTTTCATTGTTGGAACAGTATAGATCGTTTCACTGTATTTTATGTTTTAAATATTTTATAAAGAAGAACTACTTCAAAACCGAATATTTTTTACTTCGTATATAAGAAAATGTGCTGATTTATAAGTAAACGAATTTCCAGCCGTGCACCAGAATTCTATTCGAAGATATTGCAAATTTCGTAATATCACATCTCCTTGACCTCTTACTTTTAACAAAGGTTTCATTGTTGAAACAGAATAGATCGTTTCACTGTATTTTATGTTTTAAATATTTCACAAAGGTGAACAACTTCAAAAAAGGTTTTTTTTACTTCCTACATAAGAAAATGTGCTGATTTATAAGAAAACCAACTTCCAGCCGTGCACCAGAATTCTATTCGAAGAAATTGCCAATTTTATAATATCAGATCTTCTTAACATCGTTTTTATAACAAAGGTTTCATTGTTGGAACAGTGTTAGATCGTTTCAATGTATTTTATATTTTAAATATTTTACAAAGGCGAACAACTTCAAAACCGAATTTTTTTTACTTCCTACATAAGAAAATGTGCTGATTTATAAGTAAATGAATTTCTAGCCGTGCACCAGAATTCTATTCGAAGATATTGATAATTTTATAATATCACATCCACTTTACCTCGTATTTATAAGAAAGGTTTCATTGTTGAAAAATGTATATCGTTTCACTGTGTTTTATATTTTAAATATTTTATAAAGTCGAACAACATCAAAACCGTTTTTCTTTTACTTCGTACATAAGAAAATGTGCTGATTTATAAGTAAACGAATTTCCAGCCGTGCACCAGAATTCTATTCGAAGATATTGCAAATTTTGTAATATCACATCTCCTTGACCTCTTACTTTTAACAAAGGTTTCATTGTTGAAACAGAATAGATCGTTTCACTGTATTTTATGTTTTAAATATTTCACAAAGGTGAACAACTTCAAAAAAGGTTTTTTTTACTTCCTACATAAGAAAATGTGCTGATTTATAAGAAAACCAACTTCCAGCCGTGCACCAGAATTCTATTCGAAGAAATTGCCAATTTTATAATATCAGATCTTCTTAACATCGTTTTTATAACAAAGGTTTCATTGTTGGAACAGTGTTAGATCGTTTCAATGTATTTTATATTTTAAATATTTTACAAAGGCGAACAACTTCAAAACCGAATTTTTTTTACTTCCTACATAAGAAAATGTGCTGAATTATAAGTAAATGAATTTCTAGCCGTGCACCAGAATTCTATTCGAAGATATTGATAATTTTATAATATCACATCCACTTTACCTCGTATTTATAAGAAAGGTTTCATTGTTGAAAAATGTATATCGTTTCACTGTGTTTTATATTTTAAATATTTTATAAAGTCGAACAACATCAAAACCGTTTTTCTTTTACTTCCTACATAAGAAAATGTGCTGATTTATAAGTAAACGAATTTCCAGCCGTGCACCAGAATTCTATTCGAATATATTGCTAATTTTAAAATATCTGATCTTCTTTAGCTCGTATTATTAACAAAGGTTTCATTGTTGAAAAATGCATATCGTTTCGCTGTGTTTTATATTTTATATATTTTACAATGGCGAACAACTTCAAAGCCGAATTTTTTTACTTCCTACATAAGAAAATGTGCTGATTTATAAGTAAACGAATTTCCAGCCGTGCACTAGAATTCCTTTCGAAGATATTGCTAATTTTATAATATCAGATCTTCTTTACACCGTATTTATAACAAAGGTTTCATTGTTGAAACAGAGTAGATAGTTTCTCTGTATTTTATATTTTAAATATTTTCAAAAGCAAACAACTTAAAAACCGATTTTTTTTTTACTTCCTACATAAGAAAAATGATGATTTATAAGTAAACGAATTTCCAGCCGTGCACCAGAATTCTAATCGAAGATATTGCAAATTTTATAATATCAAATCCATTTTACCTCTTACTTTTAACAAAGGTTTCATTGTTGAAACAGAATATATCGTTTCACTGTATTTTATATTTTAAATATTTCACAAAGTTAACAACTTCAAAACCGAATTTTTTTTTTACTTCGTACATAAGAAAATGTGCTCATTTATAAGTAAACGTATTTCCAGCCGTGCACCAGATATATTTTTGAAGATATTGCTACTTTTATAATATCAGATCTTCTTTAACTCGTATTAATAACAAAAGTTTCATCGTTGCAAAATGCATATCCTTTCACTGTATTTTATTTTTTAAATATTTTACAAAAGCGAACAACTTCAAAACCGAATATTCTTTACTTCCTACATAAGAAAATGTGCTGATTTATATGTAAACGAATTTCCAACCGTGCACCAGATATAATTTCGAAGATATTGCTACTTTTATAACATCAGATCTTCTTTACCTCGTATTTATAACAAAGGTTTCAATGTTGAAAAATGTGTATCGTTTCACTGTGTTTTATATTTTAAATATTTTGCAAAGGTGAACAACTTCAAAACAGATTTTTTTATACTTCCTACATAAGAAAATGTGCTGATTTATAAGAAAACCAATTTCCAGTCGTGCACAAGAATTCTATTCGAAGATATTGCTAATTTTATAATATCACATCTCCTTGACCTCTTACTTTTAACAAAGGTTTCATTGTTGAAACAGAATAGATCGTTTCACTGTATTTTATGTTTTAAATAATTCACAAAGGTGAACAACTTAAAAACCGATTTTTTTTTTACTTCGCACATAAGAAAATGTGCTCATTTATAAGTAAACGTATTTCCAGCCGTGCACCAGATTTATTTTCGAAGATATTGCTACTTTTATAATATCAGATCTTCTTTAACTCGTATTAATAACAAAAGATTCATCGTTGCAAAATGCATATCGTTTCACTGTATTTTATATTTTAAATATTTTACAAAGGCGAACAACTTAAAAACCGATTTTTTTTTTACTTCCTACATAAGAAAATATGATGATTTATAAGTAAACGAATTTCCAGCCGTGCACCAGATATATTTTCGAAGATATTGCTACTTTTATAATATCAGATCTTCTTTAACTCGTAATAATAACAAAAGTTTCATCGTTGCAAAATGCATATCGTTTCACTGTATTTTATTTTTTAAATATTTTACAAAACGAACAACTTCAAAACCGAATATTTTTTACTTCCTACATACAAAAATGTGCTGATTTATATGTAAACGAATTTCCAGCCGTGCACCAGAATTCTATTCGAAGATATTGCAAATTTTGTAATATCACATCTACTTGACCTCTTACTTTTAACAAAGGTTTCATTGTTGGAACAGTATAGATCGTTTCACTGTATTTTATGTTTTAAATATTTTACAAAGGCGAACAACTTCAAAAAAGAATTTTTTTTTGCTTCCTACATAAGACAATGTGCTGATTTATAAGTAAACGAATATCTAGCCGTGTACCAGAATTCTATTCGAACATATTGATAATTTTATAATATCACATCCACTTTACCTCGTGTTTATAACAAAGGTTTCATTGTTGAAAAATGTATATCGTTTCACTGTGTTTAATACTTTAAATATTTTATAAAGTCGAACAACATCAAAACCGATTTTTTTTTACTTCCTACGTAAGAAATTTTGCTGATTTATAAGTAAACGAATTTCCAGCCGTGCACCAGAATTCTATTCGAAGATATTGATAATTTTATACTATCTGATCTTCTTTAGCTCGTATTAATAACAAAGGTTTCATTGTTGAAAAATGCGTATCATTTCACTGTATTTTATTTTTTAAATATTTTACAAAAGCGAACAACTTCAAAACCGAATATTCTTTACTTCCTACATAAGAAATATGATGATTTATAAGTAAACGAACTTCCAGCCGTGCACCAGAATTCCATTCGAAGGTATTGCTACTTTTATAATATCAGATCTTCTTTACACCGTATTTATAACAAAGGATTCATTGTGGAAACAGAGTAGATAGTTTCTCTGTATTTTATGTTTTAAATATTTTACAAAGGCGAACAACTTCAAACCCGAAATTTTTTACTTCGTACATAAAAAAATGTCCTGAATTATAAGTAAACGAATTTCCAGCCGTGCACCAGAATTCTATTCGAAGATATTGCAAATTTTGTAATATCACATCTCCTTGACCTCTTACTTTTAACAAAGGTTTCATTGTTGGAACAGTATAGATCGTTTCACTGTATTTTATGTTTTAAATATTTTATAAAGAAGAACTACTTCAAAACCGAATATTTTTTACTTCGTATATAAGAAAATGTGCTGATTTATAAGTAAACGAATTTCCAGCCGTGCACCAGAATTCTTTTCGAATATATTGATATTTTTATAATATCACATCCACTTTACCTCGTATTTATAACAAAGGTTTCATTGTTTAAAAATGTGTATAGTTTCACTGTGTTTTATATTTTAAATATTTTACAAAGGCGAGCAACTTCAAAAAAGATTATTTTTACTTCCTACATAAGAAAATGTGCTGATTTATAAGAAAACCAACTTCCAGCCGTGCACCAGAATTCTATTCGAAGAAATTGCCAATTTTATAATATCAGATCTTCTTAACATCGTTTTTATAACAAAGGTTTCATTGTTGGAACAGTGTTAGATCGTTTCAATGTATTTTATATTTTAAATATTTTACAAAGGCGAACAACTTCAAAACCGAATTTTTTTTACTTCCTACATAAGAAAATGTGCTGATTTATAAGTAAATGAATTTCTAGCCGTGCACCAGAATTCTATTCGAAGATATTGATAATTTTATAATATCACATCCACTTTACCTCGTATTTATAAGAAAGGTTTCATTGTTGAAAAATGTATATCGTTTCACTGTGTTTTATATTTTAAATATTTTATAAAGTCGAACAACATCAAAACCGTTTTTCTTTTACTTCCTACATAAGAAAATGTGCTGATTTATAAGTAAACGAATTTCCAGCCGTGCACCAGAATTCTATTCGAAGATATTGCTAATTTTAAAATATCTGATCTTCTTTAGCTCGTATTATTAACAAAGGTTTCATTGTTGAAAAATGCATATCGTTTCGCTGTGTTTTATATTTTATATATTTTACAATGGCGAACAACTTCAAAGCCGAATTTTTTTACTTCCTACATAAGAAAATGTGCTGATTTATAAGTAAACGAATTTCCAGCCGTGCACTAGAATTCCTTTCGAAGATATTGCTAATTTTATAATATCAGATCTTCTTTACACCGTATTTATAACAAAGGTTTCATTGTTGAAACAGAGTAGATAGTTTCTCTGTATTTTATATTTTAAATATTTTACAAAGGTAAACAACTTCAAAACCGAATTTTTTTTACTTTGTACATAAGAAAATGTCCTGATTTATAAATAAACGAATTTCCAGCCGTGCACCAGAATTCTATTCGAATATATTGCTAATTTTATAATATCTTATCTTCTTTAGCTCGTATTAATAACAAAGGTTTCATTGTTGAAAATTGCATATCGTTTCACTGTATTTTATATTTTAAATATTTTCAAAAGCAAACAACTTAAAAACCGATTTTTTTTTTACTTCCTACATAAGAAAAATGATGATTTATAAGTAAACGAATTTCCAGCCGTGCACCAGAATTCTAATCGAAGATATTGCAAATTTTATAATATCAAATCCATTTTACCTCTTACTTTTAACAAAGGTTTCATTGTTGAAACAGAATATATCGTTTCACTGTATTTTATATTTTAAATATTTCACAAAGTTAACAACTTCAAAACCGAATTTTTTTTTTACTTCGTACATAAGAAAATGTGCTCATTTATAAGTAAACGTATTTCCAGCCGTGCACCAGATATATTTTTGAAGATATTGCTACTTTTATAATATCAGATCTTCTTTAACTCGTATTAATAACAAAAGTTTCATCGTTGCAAAATGCATATCCTTTCACTGTATTTTATTTTTTAAATATTTTACAAAAGCGAACAACTTCAAAACCGAATATCCTTTACTTCCTACATAAGAAAATGTGCTGATTTATATGTAAACGAATTTCCAACCGTGCACCAGATATAATTTCGAAGATATTGCTACTTTTATAACATCAGATCTTCTTTACCTCGTATTTATAACAAAGGTTTCAATGTTGAAAAATGTGTATCGTTTCACTGTGTTTTATATTTTAAATATTTTGCAAAGGTGTACAACTTCAAAACAGATTTTTTTATACTTCCTACATAAGAAAATGTGCTGATTTATAAGAAAACCAATTTCCAGTCGTGCACAAGAATTCTATTCGAAGATATTGCTAATTTTATAATATCACATCTCCTTGACCTCTTACTTTTAACAAAGGTTTCATTGTTGAAACAGAATAGATCGTTTCACTGTATTTTATGTTTTAAATAATTCACAAAGGTGAACAACTTAAAAACCGATTTTTTTTTACTTCGTATATAAGAAAATGTGCTCATTTATAAGTAAACGTATTTCCAGCCGTGCACCAGATTTATTTTCGAAGATATTGCTACTTTTATAATATCAGATCTTCTTTAACTCGTATTAATAACAAAAGATTCATCGTTGCAAAATGCATATCGTTTCACTGTATTTTATTTTTTAAATATTTTACAAAGGCGAACAACTTAAAAACCGATTTTTTTTTTACTTCCTACATAAGAAAATATGATGATTTATAAGTAAACGAATTTCCAGCCGTGCACCAGATATATTTTCGAAGATATTGCTACTTTTATAATATCAGATCTTCTTTAACTCGTATTAATAACAAAAGTTTCATCGTTGCAAAATGCATATCGTTTCACTGTATTTTATTTTTTAAATATTTTACAAAACGAACAACTTCAAAACCGAATATTTTTTACTTCCTACATACGAAAATGTGCTGATTTATATGTAAACGAATTTCCAGCCGTGCACCAGAATTCTATTCGAAGATATTGCAAATTTTGTAATATCACATCTCCTTGACCTCTTACTTTTAACAAAGGTTTCATTGTTGGAACAGTATAGATCGTTTCACTGTATTTTATGTTTTAAATATTTTACAAAGGCGAACAACTTCAAAAAAGAATTTTTTTTTGCTTCCTACATAAAAAAATGTCCTGAATTATAAGTAAACGAATTTCCAGCCGTGCACCAGAATTCTATTCGAAGATATTGCAAATTTTGTAATATCACATCTCCTTGACCTCTTACTTTTAACAAAGGTTTCATTGTTGGAACAGTATAGATCGTTTCACTGTATTTTATGTTTTAAATATTTTATAAAGAAGAACTACTTCAAAACCGAATATTTTTTACTTCGTATATAAGAAAATGTGCTGATTTATAAGTAAACGAATTTCCAGCCGTGCACCAGAATTCTTTTCGAATATATTGATATTTTTATAATATCACATCCACTTTACCTCGTATTTATAACAAAGGTTTCATTGTTTAAAAATGTGTATAGTTTCACTGTGTTTTATATTTTAAATATTTTACAAAGGCGAGCAACTTCAAAAAAGATTATTTTTACTTCCTACATAAGAAAATGTGATGATTTATAAGAAAACCAACTTCCAGCCGTGCACCAGAATTCTATTCGAAGAAATTGCCAATTTTATAATATCAGATCTTCTTAACATCGTTTTTATAACAAAGGTTTCATTGTTGGAACAGTGTCAGATCGTTTCACTGTATTTTATTTTTAAAAAATTTTTTAAACGAGAACAACCTCAAAACCGAATATTTTTAATTCCTACATAAGAAAATGTGCTGATTTATATGTAAAAGAATTTCCAGCCGTGCACAGGTATTCTATTCGAAGATATTGCAAATTTTATTATATCGCAACTCCTTTACCTCTCATTTTTAACAAAGGTTTCATTGTTGGAACAGTATAGATCGTTTCACTGTATTTTATGTTTTAAATATTTTATAAAGGAGAACAACTTCAAAACCGAATATTTTTTACTTCGTACATAAGAAAATGTGCTGATTTATAAGTAAACGAATTTCCAGCCGTGCACCAGATATATTTTTGAAGATATTGCTTCTTTTATAATATCAGATTTTCTTTACCTCGTATTTATAACAAAGATTTCATTGTTGAAAAATGTGTATCGTTTCACTGTATTTTATATTTTAAATATTTTACAAAGGCGAACAACTTCAAAACAGAATTTTTTTTACTTCCTACATAAGAAAATGTGATGATTTATAAGTAAACGAATTTCCAGACGTTCACAAGAATTCTATTCGAAGATATTGATATTTTTATAATATCACATCCACTTTACATCGTATTTATAACAAAGGTTTCATTGTTGAAAAATGTGTATCGTTTCACTGTGTTTTATATTTTAAATATTTTACAAAGGTGAACAACTTCAAAACGTTTTTTTTTACTTCCTCTTAAGAAAATGTGCTGATTTATAAGAAAACAAATTTCCAGCCGTGCACCAGAATTCTATTCGAACAAATTGCCAATTTTATAATATCAGATCTTCTTATCATCGTATTTATAACAGAGGTTTCATTGTTGGAACAGTGTAGATCGTTTCTCTCTATTTTATATTTTAAATACTTTACAAATTCGAATAACTTCAAAACCGATTTTTTTTACTTCTAACATAAGAAAATGTGCTGATTTATTAGTAAACGAATTTCTAGTCGTGTACTAGAAATCTATTCGAACATATTGATAATTTTATAATATCACATCCACTTTACATCGTATTTATAACAAAGGTTTCATTGTTGAAAAATGTATATCGTTTCACTGTGTTTTACATTTTAAATTTTTTATAAAGTCGAACAAGATAAAAACCGATTTTTTTTTACTTCCTACATAAGAAAATGTGCTGATTTATAAGTAAACGAATTTCCAACAGTGCACCAGAATTCTATTCGAAGATATTGCTAAGTTTATATTATCTGATCTTCTTTAGCTCGTATTAATAACAAAGGTTTCATTGTTGAAAAATGCATATCGTTTCACTGTATTTTATATTTTAAATATTTTCAAAGCGAACAACTTTAAAACCGAATTTTTTTTACTTCCTACATAAGAAATATGATGATTTATAAGTAAACGAATTTCCAGCCGTGCACCAGAATTCTATTCGAAGATATTGCAAATTTTATAATATCAAATCCACTTTACCTCGTATTTATAAGAAAGGTTTCATTGTTGAAAAATGTATATCGTTTCGCTGTGTTTTATATTTTATATATTTTACAATGGCGAACAACTTCAAAAAAGAATTTTTTTTACATCCTACATAAGAAAATGTGCTCATTTATAAGTAAACGAATTTCCAGCCGTGCACCAGAATTCCATTTGAAGGTATTGCTAATTTTATAATATCAGATCTTCTTTACACCGTATTTATAACAAAGGTTTCATTGTTGAAACAAAGTAGATAGTTTTGTCTGTATTTTATGTTTTAAATATTTTACAAAGGCGAACAAATTCAAACCCAATTTTTTTTTACTTCCTACATAAGAAAATGTGCTGATTTATATGTAAACGTATTTTCAGCCGTGCACCAGAATTCTATTCGATGATATTGCAAATTTTATAATATCACAACTGCTTTACCTCTCATTTTTAACAAAGGTTTCATTGTTGGAACAGAATAGATCGTTTCACTGTATTTTATGTTTTAAATATTTTATAAAGGCGAACAACTTCAAAACCGATTTTTTTTACTTTCTACATAAGAAAATGTGATGATTTATAAGAAAACCAACTTCCAGCCGTGCACCAGAATTCTATTCGTAGAAATTACCAATTTTATAATATCAGATCTTCTTAACATCGTTTTTATAACAAAGGTTTCATTGTTGGAACAGTGTTAGATCGTTTCACTGTATTTTATTTTTTAAAAATTTTTTAAACGAGAACAACCTCAAAACCGAATATTTTTACTTCCTACATAAGAAAATGTGCTGATTTATATGTAAAAGAATTTCCAGCCGTGCACAGGAATTCTATTGGAAGATATTGCAAATTTTATTATATCGCAACTCCTTTACCTCTCATTTTTAACAAAGGTTTCATTGTTGGAACAGTATAGATCGTTTTACTGTATTTTATGTTTTAAATATTTTATAAAGGAGAACAACTTCAAAACCGAATTTTATTTATTTCGTACTTAAGAAAATGTGCTGATTTATAAGTAAACGAATTTCCAGCCGTGCACCAGATATATTTTCGAAGATATTGCTACTTTTATGATATCAGATCTTCTTTACCTCGTATTTATAACAAAGATTTCATTGTTGAAAAATGTGTATCGTTTCACTGTATTTTATATTTTAAATATTTTACAAAGGCGAACAACTTCAAAACAGAATTTTTTTTACTTCCTACATAAGAAAATATGATGATTTATAAGTAAACGAATTTCCAGCCGTGCACCAGATATATTTTCGAAGATATTGCTACTTTTATAATATCAGATCTTCTTTAACTCGTATTAATAACAAAAGTTTCATCGTTGCAAAATGCATATCGTTTCACTGTATTTTATTTTTTAAATATTTTACAAAACGAACAACTTCAAAACCGAATATTTTTTACTTCCTACATACGAAAATGTGCTGATTTATATGTAAACGAATTTCCAGCCGTGCACCAGAATTCTATTCGAAGATATTGCAAATTTTGTAATATCACATCTCCTTGACCTCTTACTTTTAACAAAGGTTTCATTGTTGGAACAGTATAGATCGTTTCACTGTATTTTATGTTTTAAATATTTTGCAAAGGCGAACAACTTCAAAAAAGAATTTTTTTTTGCTTCCTACATAAGGCAATGTGCTGATTTATAAGTAAACGAATATCTAGCCGTGTACCAGAATTCTATTCGAACATATTGATAATTTTATAATATCACATCCACTTTACCTCGTGTTTATAACAAAGGTTTCATTGTTGAAAAATGTATATCGTTTCACTGTGTTTAATACTTTAAATATTTTATAAAGTCGAACAACATCAAAACCGATTTTTTTTTACTTCCTACGTAAGAAATTTTGCTGATTTATAAGTAAACGAATTTCCAGCCGTGCACCAGAATTCTATTCGAAGATATTGATAATTTTATACTATCTGATCTTCTTTAGCTCGTATTAATAACAAAGGTTTCATTGTTGAAAAATGCGTATCATTTCACTGTATTTTATTTTTTAAATATTTTACAAAAGCGAACAACTTCAAAACCGAATATTCTTTACTTCCTACATAAGAAATATGATGATTTATAAGTAAACGAACTTCCAGCCGTGCACCAGAATTCCATTCGAAGGTATTGCTACTTTTATAATATCAGATCTTCTTTACACCGTATTTATAACAAAGGATTCATTGTGGAAACAGAGTAGATAGTTTCTCTGTATTTTACGTTTTAAATATTTTACAAAGACGAACAACTTCAAACCCGAATTTTTTTTACTTCGTACATAAAAAAATGTCCTGAATTATAAGTAAACGAATTTCCAGCCGTGCACCAGAATTCTATTCGAAGATATTGCAAATTTTGTAATATCACATCTCCTTGACCTCTTACTTTTAACAAAGGTTTCATTGTTGGAACAGTATAGATCGTTTCACTGTATTTTATGTTTTAAATATTTTATAAAGAAGAACTACTTCAAAACCGAATATTTTTTACTTCGTATATAAGAAAATGTGCTGATTTATAAGTAAACGAATTTCCAGCCGTGCACCAGAATTCTATTCGAAGATATTGCAAATTTCGTAATATCACATCTCCTTGACCTCTTACTTTTAACAAAGGTTTCATTGTTGAAACAGAATAGATCGTTTCACTGTATTTTATGTTTTAAATATTTCACAAAGGTGAACAACTTCAAAAAAGGTTTTTTTTACTTCCTACATAAGAAAATGTGCTGATTTATAAGAAAACCAACTTCCAGCCGTGCACCAGAATTCTATTCGAAGAAATTGCCAATTTTATAATATCAGATCTTCTTAACATCGTTTTTATAACAAAGGTTTCATTGTTGGAACAGTGTTAGATCGTTTCAATGTATTTTATATTTTAAATATTTTACAAAGGCGAACAACTTCAAAACCGAATTTTTTTTACTTCCTACATAAGAAAATGTGCTGATTTATAAGTAAATGAATTTCTAGCCGTGCACCAGAATTCTATTCGAAGATATTGATAATTTTATAATATCACATCCACTTTACCTCGTATTTATAAGAAAGGTTTCATTGTTGAAAAATGTATATCGTTTCACTGTGTTTTATATTTTAAATATTTTATAAAGTCGAACAACATCAAAACCGTTTTTCTTTTACTTCGTACATAAGAAAATGTGCTGATTTATAAGTAAACGAATTTCCAGCCGTGCACCAGAATTCTATTCGAAGATATTGCAAATTTTGTAATATCACATCTCCTTGACCTCTTACTTTTAACAAAGGTTTCATTGTTGAAACAGAATAGATCGTTTCACTGTATTTTATGTTTTAAATATTTCACAAAGGTGAACAACTTCAAAAAAGGTTTTTTTTACTTCCTACATAAGAAAATGTGCTGATTTATAAGAAAACCAACTTCCAGCCGTGCACCAGAATTCTATTCGAAGAAATTGCCAATTTTATAATATCAGATCTTCTTAACATCGTTTTTATAACAAAGGTTTCATTGTTGGAACAGTGTTAGATCGTTTCAATGTATTTTATATTTTAAATATTTTACAAAGGCGAACAACTTCAAAACCGAATTTTTTTTACTTCCTACATAAGAAAATGTGCTGAATTATAAGTAAATGAATTTCTAGCCGTGCACCAGAATTCTATTCGAAGATATTGATAATTTTATAATATCACATCCACTTTACCTCGTATTTATAAGAAAGGTTTCATTGTTGAAAAATGTATATCGTTTCACTGTGTTTTATATTTTAAATATTTTACAATGGCGAACAACTTCAAAGCCGAATTTTTTTACTTCCTACATAAGAAAATGTGCTGATTTATAAGTAAACGAATTTCCAGCCGTGCACTAGAATTCCTTTCGAAGATATTGCTAATTTTATAATATCTGATCTTCTTTAGCTCGTATTATTAACAAAGGTTTCATTGTTGAAAAATGCATATCGTTTCGCTGTGTTTTATATTTTATATATTTTACAATGGCGAACAACTTCAAAGCCGAATTTTTTTACTTCCTACATAAGAAAATGTGCTGATTTATAAGTAAACGAATTTCCAGCCGTGCACTAGAATTCCTTTCGAAGATATTGCTAATTTTATAATATCAGATCTTCTTTACACCGTATTTATAACAAAGGTTTCATTGTTGAAACAGAGTAGATAGTTTCTCTGTATTTTATATTTTAAATATTTTCAAAAGCAAACAACTTAAAAACCGATTTTTTTTTTACTTCCTACATAAGAAAAATGATGATTTATAAGTAAACGAATTTCCAGCCGTGCACCAGAATTCTAATCGAAGATATTGCAAATTTTATAATATCAAATCCATTTTACCTCTTACTTTTAACAAAGGTTTCATTGTTGAAACAGAATATATCGTTTCACTGTATTTTATATTTTAAATATTTCACAAAGTTAACAACTTCAAAACCGAATTTTTTTTTTACTTCGTACATAAGAAAATGTGCTCATTTATAAGTAAACGTATTTCCAGCCGTGCACCAGATATATTTTTGAAGATATTGCTACTTTTATAATATCAGATCTTCTTTAACTCGTATTAATAACAAAAGTTTCATCGTTGCAAAATGCATATCCTTTCACTGTATTTTATTTTTTAAATATTTTACAAAAGCGAACAACTTCAAAACCGAATATTCTTTACTTCCTACATAAGAAAATGTGCTGATTTATATGTAAACGAATTTCCAACCGTGCACCAGATATAATTTCGAAGATATTGCTACTTTTATAACATCAGATCTTCTTTACCTCGTATTTATAACAAAGGTTTCAATGTTGAAAAATGTGTATCGTTTCACTGTGTTTTATATTTTAAATATTTTGCAAAGGTGAACAACTTCAAAACAGATTTTTTTATACTTCCTACATAAGAAAATGTGCTGATTTATAAGAAAACCAATTTCCAGTCGTGCACAAGAATTCTATTCGAAGATATTGCTAATTTTATAATATCACATCTCCTTGACCTCTTACTTTTAACAAAGGTTTCATTGTTGAAACAGAATAGATCGTTTCACTGTATTTTATGTTTTAAATAATTCACAAAGGTGAACAACTTAAAAACCGATTTTTTTTTTACTTCGCACATAAGAAAATGTGCTCATTTATAAGTAAACGTATTTCCAGCCGTGCACCAGATTTATTTTCGAAGATATTGCTACTTTTATAATATCAGATCTTCTTTAACTCGTATTAATAACAAAAGATTCATCGTTGCAAAATGCATATCGTTTCACTGTATTTTATATTTTAAATATTTTACAAAGGCGAACAACTTAAAAACCGATTTTTTTTTTACTTCCTACATAAGAAAATATGATGATTTATAAGTAAACGAATTTCCAGCCGTGCACCAGATATATTTTCGAAGATATTGCTACTTTTATAATATCAGATCTTCTTTAACTCGTAATAATAACAAAAGTTTCATCGTTGCAAAATGCATATCGTTTCACTGTATTTTATTTTTTAAATATTTTACAAAACGAACAACTTCAAAACCGAATATTTTTTACTTCCTACATACAAAAATGTGCTGATTTATATGTAAACGAATTTCCAGCCGTGCACCAGAATTCTATTCGAAGATATTGCAAATTTTGTAATATCACATCTACTTGACCTCTTACTTTTAACAAAGGTTTCATTGTTGGAACAGTATAGATCGTTTCACTGTATTTTATGTTTTAAATATTTTAGAAAGGCGAACAACTTCAAAAAAGAATTTTTTTTTGCTTCCTACATAAGACAATGTGCTGATTTATAAGTAAACGAATATCTAGCCGTGTACCAGAATTCTATTCGAACATATTGATAATTTTATAATATCACATCCACTTTACCTCGTGTTTATAACAAAGGTTTCATTGTTGAAAAATGTATATCGTTTCACTGTGTTTAATACTTTAAATATTTTATAAAGTCGAACAACATCAAAACCGATTTTTTTTTACTTCCTACGTAAGAAATTTTGCTGATTTATAAGTAAACGAATTTCCAGCCGTGCACCAGAATTCTATTCGAAGATATTGATAATTTTATACTATCTGATCTTCTTTAGCTCGTATTAATAACAAAGGTTTCATTGTTGAAAAATGCGTATCATTTCACTGTATTTTATTTTTTAAATATTTTACAAAAGCGAACAACTTCAAAACCGAATATTCTTTACTTCCTACATAAGAAATATGATGATTTATAAGTAAACGAACTTCCAGCCGTGCACCAGAATTCCATTCGAAGGTATTGCTACTTTTATAATATCAGATCTTCTTTACACCGTATTTATAACAAAGGATTCATTGTGGAAACAGAGTAGATAGTTTCTCTGTATTTTATGTTTTAAATATTTTACAAAGGCGAACAACTTCAAACCCGAAATTTTTTACTTCGTACATAAAAAAATGTCCTGAATTATAAGTAAACGAATTTCCAGCCGTGCACCAGAATTCTATTCGAAGATATTGCAAATTTTGTAATATCACATCTCCTTGACCTCTTACTTTTAACAAAGGTTTCATTGTTGGAACAGTATAGATCGTTTCACTGTATTTTATGTTTTAAATATTTTATAAAGAAGAACTACTTCAAAACCGAATATTTTTTACTTCGTATATAAGAAAATGTGCTGATTTATAAGTAAACGAATTTCCAGCCGTGCACCAGAATTCTTTTCGAATATATTGATATTTTTATAATATCACATCCACTTTACCTCGTATTTATAACAAAGGTTTCATTGTTTAAAAATGTGTATAGTTTCACTGTGTTTTATATTTTAAATATTTTACAAAGGCGAGCAACTTCAAAAAAGATTATTTTTACTTCCTACATAAGAAAATGTGATGATTTATAAGAAAACCAACTTCCAGCCGTGCACCAGAATTCTATTCGAAGAAATTGCCAATTTTATAATATCAGATCTTCTTAACATCGTTTTTATAACAAAGGTTTCATTGTTGGAACAGTGTTAGATCGTTTCACTGTATTTTATTTTTAAAAAATTTTTTAAACGAGAACAACCTCAAAACCGAATATTTTTAATTCCTACATAAGAAAATGTGCTGATTTATATGTAAAAGAATTTCCAGCCGTGCACAGGAATTCTATTCGAAGATATTGCAAATTTTATTATATCGCAACTCCTTTACCTCTCATTTTTAACAAAGGTTTCATTGTTGGAACAGTATAGATCGTTTCACTGTATTTTATGTTTTAAATATTTTATAAAGGAGAACAACTTCAAAACCGAATATTTTTTACTTCGTACATAAGAAAATGTGCTGATTTATAAGTAAACGAATTTCCAGCCGTGCACCAGATATATTTTTGAAGATATTGCTTCTTTTATAATATCAGATTTTCTTTACCTCGTATTTATAACAAAGATTTCATTGTTGAAAAATGTGTATCGTTTCACTGTATTTTATATTTTAAATATTTTACAAAGGCGAACAACTTCAAAACAGAATTTTTTTTACTTCCTACATAAGAAAATGTGATGATTTATAAGTAAACGAATTTCCAGACGTTCACAAGAATTCTATTCGAAGATATTGATATTTTTATAATATCACATCCACTTTACATCGTATTTATAACAAAGGTTTCATTGTTGAAAAATGTGTATCGTTTCACTGTGTTTTATATTTTAAATATTTTACAAAGGTGAACAACTTCAAAACGTTTTTTTTTTTTACTTCCTCTTAAGAAAATGTGCTGATTTATAAGAAAACAAATTTCCAGCCGTGCACCAGAATTCTATTCGAAGAAATTGCCAATTTTATAATATCAGATCTTCTTATCATCGTATTTATAACAGAGGTTTCATTGTTGGAACAGTGTAGATCGTTTCTCTCTATTTTATATTTTAAATACTTTACAAATTCGAATAACTTCAAAACCGATTTTTTTTACTTCTAACATAAGAAAATGTGCTGATTTATTAGTAAACGAATTTCTAGTCGTGTACTAGAAATCTATTCGAACATATTGATAATTTTATAATATCACATCCACTTTACCTCGTATTTATAACAAAGGTTTCATTGTTGAAAAATGTATATCGTTTCACTGTGTTTTATATTTTAAATTTTTTATAAAGTCGAACAAGATCAAAACCGATTTTTTTTTACTTCCTACATAAGAAAATGTGCTGATTTATAAGTAAACGAATTTCCAACAGTGCACCAGAATTCTATTCGAAGATATTGCTAAGTTTATATTATCTGATCTTCTTTAGCTCGTATTAATAACAAAGGTTTCATTGTTGAAAAATGCATATCGTTTCACTGTATTTTATATTTTAAATATTTTCAAAGCGAACAACTTTAAAACCGAATTTTTTTTACTTCCTACATAAGAAATATGATGATTTATAAGTAAACGAATTTCCAGCCGTGCACCAGAATTCTATTCGAAGATATTGCAAATTATATAATATCAAATCCACTTTACCTCTCATTTTTAACAAAGGTTTCATTGTTGGAACAGAATAGATCGTTTCACTGTATTTTATGTTTTAAATATTTTATAAAGGCGAACAACTTCAAAACCGATTTTTTTTACTTCCTACATAAGAAAATGTGATGATTTATAAGAAAACGAACTTCCAGCCGTGCACCAGAATTCTATTCGTAGAAATTACCAATTTTATAATATCAGATCTTCTTAACATCGTTTTTATAACCAAGGTTTCATTGTTGGAACAGTGTTAGATCGTTTCACTGTATTTTATTTTTTAAAAATTTTTTAAACGACAACAACCTCAAATCCGAATATTTTTACTTCCTACATAAGAAAATGTGCTGATTTATATGTAAAAGAATTTCCAGCCGTGCACAGGAATTCTATTGGAAGATATTGCAAATTTTATTATATCGCAACTCCTTTACCTCTCATTTTTAACAAAGGTTTCATTGTTGGAACAGTATAGATCGTTTTACTGTATTTTATGTTTTAAATATTTTATAAAGGAGAACAACTTCAAAACCGAATTTTATTTATTTCGTACTTAAGAAAATGTGCTGATTTATAAGTAAACGAATTTCCAGCCGTGCACCAGATATATTTTCGAAGATATTGCTACTTTTATGATATCAGATCTTCTTTACCTCGTATTTATAACAAAGATTTCATTGTTGAAAAATGTGTATCGTTTCACTGTATTTTATATTTTAAATATTTTACAAAGGCGAACAACTTCAAAACAGAATTTTTTTTACTTCCTACATAAGAAAATGTGCTGATTTATAAGTAAACGAATTTCCAGCCGTTCACTAGAATTCTATTCGAAGATATTGATATTTTTATAATATCACATCCACTTTACATCGTATTTATAAGAAAGGATTTATTGTTGAAAAATGTATATCGTTTCGCTGTGTTTTATATTTTATATATTTTACAATGGCGAACAACTTAAAAAAAAAAAAAAAGAATTTTTTTTACCTCCTACATAAGAAAATGTGCTGATTTATAAGTAAACGAATTTCCAGCCGTGCACCAGAATTCCATTCGAAGGTATTGCTACTTTTATAATATCAGATCTTCTTTACACCGTATTTATAACAAAGGATTCATTGTTGAAACAGAGTAGATAGTTTCTCTGTATTTTATGTTTTAAATATTTTACAAAGGCGAACAACTTCAAACCCGAATTTTTTTTACTTCGTACATAAAAAAATGTCCTGATTTATAAGCGAATTTCCAGCCGTGCACCAGAATTCTATTCGAAGATATTGCAAATTTTGTAATATCACATCTCCTTGACCTCTTACTTTTAACAAAGGTTTCATTGTTGAAACAAAATAGATCGTTTCACTGTATTTTATGTTTTAAATATTTCACAAAGGTGAACAACTTCAAAACCGATTTTTTTTTTTTACTTCGTACATACGAAAATGTGCTGATTTATAAGTGAACGAATTTCCAGCCGTGCACCAGATGTGGTTTCCAATATATTGCTTCAAACAAGAATTTTTTTTACTTCCTACGTAAGAAAATGTGCTGATTTATAAGTAAACGAATTTCCAGCCGTGCACCAGAATTCTATTCGAAGATATTGATAATTTTATACTATCTGATCTTCTTTAGCTCGTATTAATAACAAAGGTTTCATTGTTGAAAAATGCATATCATTTCCGTGTATTTTATATTTTAAATATTTTCAAAAGCGAACAACTTAAAAACCGAATTTTTTTTACTTCCTACATGAGCAATTGGCTGATTTATAAGTAAACGATTTTCCAGCCGTGCACCAGAATTCTATTCAAAGATACTGATAATTTTATAATATCCCATCCACTTTACCTCGTATGTATAACAAAGTTTTCATTGTTGAAAAATGTGTATCGTTTCACTGTGTTTTATATTTTAAATATTTTGCAAAGGCGAACAACTTCAAAACAGATTTTTTTATACTTCCTACATTAGAAAATGTGCTGATTTATAAGAAAACCAATTTCCAGCCGTGCACAAGAATTCTATTCGAAGATATTGCTAATTTTATAATATCAGATCTTCTTTACATCGTATTTATAACAAAGGTTTCATTGTTGGAACAGAGTAGATCGTTTCACTGTTTTTTATATTTTAAATATTTAACAAAGTCGAACAACTTCAAAACCGTTTTTTTTTACTTCCTACATAAGAAAATGTATACGTAAATGAATATCTAGCCGTCTACCAGAATTCTCTTCGAACATATTGATAATTTTATAATATCACATCCACTTTACCTCGTATTTATAACAAAGGTTTCATTGTTGAAAAATGTATATCGTTTCACTGTGTTTTATATTTTAAATATTTTCAAAAGCGAACAACATAAAAACCGATTTTTTTTTTTACTTCCTACATAAGAAATAGGATGATTTACAAGTAAACGAATTTCCAGCCGTGCACCAGAATTCTATTCGAAGATATTGCAAATTTTATAATATAAAATCCACTTTACCTCGTATTTATAAGAAAGGATTTATTGTTGAAAAATGTATAACGTTTCGCTGTGTTTTATATTTTATATATTTTACAATGGCGAACAACTTCAAAAAAGAATTTTTTTTACATCCTACATAAGAAAATGCGCTGATTTATAAGTAAACGAATTTCCAGCCGTGCACCAGAATTCCATTCGAAGGTATTGCTACTTTTATAATATCAGATCTTCTTTACACCGTATTTATAACAAAGGATTCATTGTTGAAACAGAGTAGATAGTTTCTCTGTATTTTATGTTTTAAATATTTTACAAAGGCGAACAACTTCAAACCCGAATTTTTCTTACTTCGTACATAAAAAAATGTCCTGATATATAAGTAAATGAATTTCTAGCCGTGCACCAGAATTCTATTCGAAGATATTGCAAATTTTGTAATATCACATCTCCTTGAAATCTTACTTTTAACAAAGGTTTCATTGTTGAAACAGAATAGATCGTTTCACTGTATTTTATGTTTTAAATATTTTATAAATGCGAACAACTTCAAAACCGATTTTTTTTACTTCCTACATAAGAAAATGTGCTGATTTATAAGAAAACCAACTTCCAGCCGTGCACAAGAATTCTATTCGAAGAAATTGCCAATTTTATAATATCAGATCTTCTTAACATCTTTTTTATAACAAAGATTTCTTTGTTGGAACAGTGTTAGATCGTTTCAATGTATTTTATATTTTAAATATTTAACAAAGTCGAACAACTTCAAAACCGTTTTTTTTTACTTCCTACATAAGAAAATGTATACGTAAATGAATATCTAGCCGTCTACCAGAATTCTCTTCGAACATATTGATAATTTTATAATATCACATCCACTTTACCTCGTATTTATAACAAAGGTTTCATTGTTGAAAAATGTATATCGTTTCACTGTGTTTTATATTTTAAATATTTTACAAAGGCGAACAATTTCAAAACCGAATTTTTTTTACTTCCTACATAAGAAAATGTGCTGATTTATAAGTAAATGAATTTCTAGCCGTGTACCAGAATTCTCTTCGAACATATTGATAATTTTATAATATCACATCCACTTTACCTCGTATTTATAACAAAGGTTTCATTGTTGAAAAATGTATATCGTTTCACTGTGTTTTATATTTTAAATATTTGATGAAGTCGAACAACATCAAAACCGTTTTTCTTTTACTTCCTACATAAGAAAATGTGCTGATTTATAAGTAAACGAATTTCCAGCCGTTCACCAGAATTCTATTCGAAGATATTGCTAATTTTAAAATATCTGATCTTTTTAGCTCGTATTAATAACAAAGGTTTCATTGTTGAAAAATGCATATCGTTTCTCTGTGTTTTATATTTTATATATTTTATAATGGCGAACAACTTCAAAACCGAATTTTTTTTACTTCCTACATAAGAAAATGTGCTGATTTATAAGTAAACGAATTTCCAGCCGTGCACTAGAATTCCTTTCGAAGATATTGCTAATTTTATAATATCAGATATTCTTTACACCGTATTTATAATAAAGGTTTCATTGTTGAAACAGAGTAGATAGTTTCTCTGTATTTTATATTTTAAATATTTTACAAAGGTAAACAACTTCAAAACCGAATTTTTTTTACTTCGTACATAAGAAAATGTCCTGATTTATAAGTAAACGAATTTCCAGCCGTGCACCAGAATTCTATTCGAAGATATTGCTAATTTTATAATATCTTATCTTCTTTAGCTCGTATTAATAACAAAGGTTTCATTGTTGAAAAATGCATATCGTTTCACTGTATTTTATATTTTAAATATTTTCAAAAGCAAACAACTTAAAAACCGATTTTTTTTTTACTTCCTACATAAGAAAATATGATGATTTATAAGTAAACGAATTTCCAGCCGTGCACCAGATATATTTTCGAAGATATTGCTACTTTTATAATATCAGATCTTCTTTAACTCGTATTAATAACAAAAGTTTCATCGTTCCAAAATGCATATCGTTTCACTGTATTTTATTTTTTAAATATTTTACAAAACGAACAACTTCAAAACCGAATATTTTTTACTTCCTACATACGAAAATGTGCTGATTTATATGTAAACGAATTTCCAGCCGTGCACAGGAATTCTATTCGAAGATATTGCAAATTTTATTATATCGCAACTCTTTTACCTCTCATTTTTAACAAAGGTTGAATTGTTGAAACAGTATAGATCGTTTCACTGTATTTTATGTTTTAAATATTTTACAAAGGCGAACAACTTCAAAAAAGAATTTTTTTTGCTTCCTACATAAGACAATGTGCTGATTTATAAGTAAACGAATATCTAGCCGTGTACCAGAATTCTATTCGAACATATTGATAATTTTATAATATCACATCCACTTTACCTCGTGTTTATAACAAAGGTTTCATTGTTGAAAAATGTATATCGTTTCACTGTGTTTAATATTTTAAATATTTTATAAAGTCGAACAACATCAAAACCGATTTTTTTTTACTTCCTACGTAAGAAAATGTGCTGATTTATAAGTAAACGAATTTCCAGCCGTGCACCAGAATTCTATTCGAAGATATTGATAATTTTATACTATCTGATCTTCTTTAGCTCGTATTAATAACAAAGGTTTCATTGTTGAAAAATGCGTATCATTTCACTGTATTTTATATTTTAAATATTTTCAAAAGCGAACAACTTAAAAACCGATTTTTTTTACTTCCCACATAAGAAATATGATGATTTATAAGTAAACGAACTTCCAGCCGTGCACCAGAATTCTATTCGAAGATATTGCAAATTTTATAATATAAAATCCACTTTACCTCGTATTTATAAGAAAGGATTCATTGTTGAAAAATGCATATCGTTTCGCTGTGTTTTATATGTTATATATTTTACAATGGCGAACAACTTCAAAAAAGATTTTTTTTTACATCCTACATAAGAAAATATGATGATTTATAAGTAAACGAATTTCCAGCCGTGCACCAGAATTCTATTCGAAGATATTGCTAATTTTAAAATATCAGATCTTCTTTAGCTCGTATTAATAACAAAGGTTTCATTGATGAAAAATGCATATCCTTTCACTGTATTTTATTTTTTAAATATTTTACAAAAGCGAACAACTTCAAAACCGAATATTCTTTACTTCCTACATAAGAAAATGTGCTGATTTATAAGTAAACGAATTTCCAGCCGTGCACCAGAATTCCATTCGAAGGTATTGCTACTTTTATAATATCAGATCTTCTTTACACCGTATTTATAACAAAGGATTCATTGTGGAAACAAAGTAGATAGTTTCTCTGTATTTTATGTTTTAAATATTTTACAAAGGCGAACAACTTCAAACCCGATTTTTTTTTACTTCGTACATAAAAAAATGTCCTGATTTATAAGTAAACGAATTTCCAGCCGTGCACCAGAATTCTATTCGAAGATATTGCAAATTTTGTAATATCACATCTCCTTGACCTCTTACTTTTAACAAAGGTTTCATTGTTGGAACAGTATAGATCGTTTCACTGTATTTTATGTTTTAAATATTTTATAAAGAAGAACTACTTCAAAACCGAATATTTTTTACTTCGTATATAAGAAAATGTGCTGATTTATAAGTAAACGAATTTCCAGACGTGCACCAGAATTCTTTTCGAATATATTGATATTTTTATAATATCACATCCACTTTACTTCGTATTTATAACAAAGGTTTCATTGTTGAAAAATGTGTATAGTTTTACTGTGTTTTATATTTTAAATATTTTACAAAGGCGAACAACTTCAAGAAAGATTATTTTTACTTCCTACATAAGAAAATGTGATGATTTATAAGAAAACCAACTTCCAGCCGTGCACCAGAATTCTATTCGAAGAAATTGCCAATTTTATAATATCAGATCTTCTTAACATCGTTTTTATAACAAAGGTTTCATTGTTGGAACAGTGTTAGATCGTTTCACTGTATTTTATTTTTAAAAAAATTTTTAAACGAGAACAACCTCAAAACCGAATATTTTTAATTCCTACATAAGAAAATGTGCTGATTTATATGTAAAAGAATTTCCAGCCGTGCACAGGAATTCTATTCGAAGATATTGCAAATTTTATTATATCGCAACTCCTTTACCTCTCATTTTTAACAAAGGTTTCATTGTTGGAACAGTATAGATCGTTTCACTGTATTTTATGTTTTAAATATTTTATAAAGGAGAACAACTTCAAAACGGAATATTTTTTACTTCGTACATAAGAAAATGTGCTGATTTATAAGTAAACGAATTTCCAGCCGTGCACCAGATATATTTTCGAAGATATTGCTACTTTTATAATATCAGATTTTCTTTACCTCGTATTTATAACAAAGATTTCATTGTTGAAAAATGTGTATCGTTTCACTGTATTTTATATTTTAAATATTTTACAAAGGCGATCAACTTCAAAACAGAATTTTTTTTACTTCCTACATAAGAAAATGTGATGATTTATAAGTAAACGAATTTCCAGCCGTTCACAAGAATTCTATTCGAAGATATTTATATTTTTATAATATCACATCCACTTTACATCGTATTTATAACAAAGGTTTCATTGTTGAAAAATGTGTATCGTTTCACTGTGTTTTATATTTTAAATATTTTACAAAGGTGAACAACTTCAAAACGTTTTTTTTTTTTACTTCCTACATAAGAAAATGTGCTGATTTATAAGAAAACAAATTTCCAGCCGTGCACCAGAATTCTATTCGAAGAAATTGCTAATTTTATAATATCAGATCTTCTTATCATCGTATTTATAACAAAGGTTTCATTGTTGAAAAATGTATATCGTTTCACTGTGTTTTACATTTTAAATTTTTTATAAAGTCGAACAACATCAAAACCGATTTTTTTTACTTCCTACATAAGAAAATGTGCTGATTTATAAGTAAACGAATTTCCAACAGTGCACCAGCATTCTATTCAAAGATATTGCTAAGTTTATATTATCTGATCTTCTTTAGCTCGTATTACTAACAAAGGTTTCATTGTTGAAAAATGCATATCGTTTCACTGTATTTTATATTTTAAATATTTTCAAAGCGAACAACTTTAAAACCGAATTTTTTTTACTTCCTACATAAGAAATATGATGATTTATAAGTAAACGAATTTCCAGCCGTGCACCAGAATTCTATTCGAAGATATTGCAAATTTTATAATATCAAATCCACTTTACCTCGTATTTATAAGAAAGGTTTCATTGTTGAAAAATGTATATCGTTTCGCTGTGTTTTATATTTTATATATTTTACAATGGCGAACAACTTCAAAAAAGAATTTTTTTTACATCCTACATAAGAAAATGTGCTTATTTATAAGTAAACGAATTTCCAGCCGTGCACCAGAATTCCATTTGAAGGTATTGCTAATTTTATAATATCACAACTGCTTTACCTCTCATTTTTAACAAAGGTTTCATTGTTGGAACAGAATAGATCGTTTCACTGTATTTTATGTTTTAAATATTTTATAAAGGCGAACAACTTCAAAACCGATTTTTTTTACTTCCTACATAAGAAAATGTGCTGATTTATAAGAAAACCAACTTCCAGCCGTGCACCAGAATTCTATTCGTAGAAATTACCAATTTTATAATATCAAATCTTCTTAACATCGTTTTTATAACAAAGGTTTCATTGTTGGAACAGTGTTAGATCGTTTCACTGTATTTTATTTTTTAAAAATTTTTTAAACGAGAACAACCTCAAAACCGAATATTTTTACTTCCTACATAAGAAAATGTGCTGATTTATATGTAAAAGAATTTCCAGCCGTGCACAGGAATTCTATTCGAAGATATTGCAAATTTTATTATATCGCAACTCCTTTACCTCTCATTTTTAACAAAGGTTTCATTGTTGGAACAGAGTAGATAGTTTCTCTGTATTTTATGTTTTAAATATTTTACAAAGGCGAACAACTTCAAACCCGAATTTTTTTTACTTCGTACATAAAAAAATGTCCTGATTTATAAGCAAACGAATTTCCAGCCGTGCACCAGAATTCTATTCGAAGATATTGCAAATTTTGTAATATCACATCTCCTTGACCTCTTACTTTTAACAAAGGTTTCATTGTTGAAACAAAATAGATCGTTTCACTGTATTTTATGTTTTAAATATTTCACAAAGGTGAACAACTTCAAAACCGATTTTTTTTTTTTTACTTCGTACATAAGAAAATGTGCTGATTTATAAGTGAACGAATTTCCAGCCGTGCACCAGATGTGTTTTCCAATATATTGCTACTTTTATAATATCAGATCTTCTTTACCTCGTATTTATAACAAAGGTTTCATTGTGGAAAAATGTGTATCGTTTCACTGTATTTTATTTTTTAAATATTTTACAAAGGCGAACAACTTCAAAAAAGAATTTTTTTTACTTCCTACGTAAGAAAATGTGCTGATTTAAAAGTAAACGAATTTCCAGCCGTGCACCAGAATTCTATTCGAAGATATTGATAATTTTATACTATCTGATCTTCTTTAGCTCGTATTAATCACAAAGGTTTCATTTTTGAAAAATGCATATCATTTCCGTTTATTTTATATTTTAAATATTTTCAAAAGCGAACAACTTAAAAACCGAATTTTTTTTACTTCCTACATGAGCAATTGGCTGATTTATAAGTAAACGATTTTCCAGCCGTGCACCAGAATTCTATTCAAAGATACTGATAATTTTATAATATCCCATCCACTTTACCTCGTATGTATAACAAAGGTTTCATTGTTGAAAAATGTGTATCGTTTCACTGTGTTTTATATTTTAAATATTTTGCAAAGGCGAACAACTTCAAAACAGATTTTTTATACTTCCTACATAAGAAAATGTGCTGATTTATAAGAAAACCAATTTCCAGTCGTGCACAAGAATTCTATTCGAAGATATTGCTAATTTTATAATATTACATCTCCTTGACCTCTTACTTTTAACAAAGGTTTCATTGTTGAAACAGAATAGATCGTTTCACTGTATTTTATGTTTTAAATAATTCACAAAGGTGAACAACTTAAAAACCGATTTTTTTTTTTACTTCGCACATAAGAAAATGTGCTCATTTATAAGTAAACGTATTTCCAGCCGTGCACCAGAATTTTATTCGAAGATATTGCTAATTTTATAATATCAGATTTTCTTTACCTCGTATTTATAACAAAGATTTCATTGTTGAAAAATGTGTATCGTTTCACTGTATTTTATATTTTAAATATTTTACAAAGGCGATCAACTTCAAAACAGAATTTTTTTTACTTCCTACATAAGAAAATGTGATGATTTATAAGTAAACGAATTTCCAGCCGTTCACAAGAATTCTATTCGAAGATATTGATATTTTTATAATATCACATCCACTTTACATCGTATTTATAAGAAAGGATTTATTGTTGAAAAATGTATATCGTTTCGCTGTGTTTTATATTTTATATATTTTACAATGGCGAACAACTTAAAAAAAAAAAAAAAAGAATTTTTTTTACATCCTACATAAGAAAATGTGCTGATTTATAAGTAAACGAATTTCCAGCCGTGCACCAGAATTCCATTCGAAGGTATTGCTACTTTTATAATATCAGATCTTCTTTACACCGTATTTATAACAAAGGATTCATTCTTGAAACAGAGTAGATAGTTTCTCTGTATTTTATGTTTTAAATATTTTACAAAGGCGAACAACTTCAAACCCGAATTTTTTTTACTTCGTACATAAAAAAATGTCCTGATTTATAAGCAAACGAATTTCCAGCCGTGCACCAGAATTCTATTCGAAGATATTGCAAATTTTGTAATATCACATCTCCTTGACCTCTTACTTTTAACAAAGGTTTCATTGTTGAAACAAAATAGATCGTTTCACTGTATTTTATGTTTTAAATATTTCACAAAGGTGAACAACTTCAAAACCGATTTTTTTTTTTTTACTTCGTACATAAGAAAATGTGCTGATTTATAAGTGAACGAATTTCCAGCCGTGCACCAGATGTGTTTTCCAATATATTGCTACTTTTATAATATCAGATCTTCTTTACCTCGTATTTATAACAAAGGTTTCATTGTGGAAAAATGTGTATCGTTTCACTGTATTTTATTTTTTAAATATTTTACAAAGGCGAACAACTTCAAAAAAGAATTTTTTTTACTTCCTACGTAAGAAAATGTGCTGATTTAAAAGTAAACGAATTTCCAGCCGTGCACCAGAATTCTATTCCAAGATATTGATAATTTTATACTATCTGATCTTCTTTAGCTCGTATTAATAACAAAGGTTTCATTTTTGAAAAATGCATATCATTTCCGTTTATTTTATATTTTAAATATTTTCAAAAGCGAACAACTTAAAAACCGAATTTTTTTTACTTCCTACATGAGCAATTGGCTGATTTATAAGTAAACGATTTTCCAGCCGTGCACCAGAATTCTATTCAAAGATACTGATAGTTTTATAATATCCCATCCACTTTACCTCGTATGTATAACAAAGGTTTCATTGTTGAAAAATGTGTATCGTTTCACTGTGTTTTATATTTTAAATATTTTGCAAAGGCGAACAACTTCAAAACAGATTTTTTTATACTTCCTACATAAGAAAATGTGCTGATTTATAAGAAAACCAATTTCCAGTCGTGCACAAGAATTCTATTCGAAGATATTGCTAATTTTATAATATTACATCTCCTTGACCTCTTACTTTTAACAAAGGTTTCATTGTTGAAACAGAATAGATCGTTTCACTGTATTTTATGTTTTAAATAATTCACAAAGGTGAACAACTTAAAAACCGATTTTTTTTTTTACTTCGCACATAAGAAAATGTGCTCATTTATAAGTAAACGTATTTCCAGCCGTGCACCAGAATTTTATTCGAAGATATTGCTAATTTTATAATATCAGATTTTCTTTACCTCGTATTTATAACAAAGATTTCATTGTTGAAACAGAGTAGATAGTTTCTCTGTATTTTATGTTTTAAATATTTTACAAAGGCGAACAACTTCAAACACGAATTTTTTTTAATTCGTACATAAAAAAATGTCCTGATTTATAAGTAAACGAATTTCCAGCCGTGCACCAGAATTCTATTCGAAGATATTGCAAATTTTGTAATATCACATCTCCTTGACCTCTTACTTTTAACAAAGGTTTCATTGTTGGAACAGTATAGATCGTTTCACTGTATTTTATGTTTTAAATATTTTATAAAGAAGAACTACTTCAAAACCGAATATTTTTTACTTCGTATATAAGAAAATGTGCTGATTTATAAGTAAACGAATTTCCAGCCGTGCACCAGAATTCTTTTCGAATATATTGATATTTTTATAATATCACATCCACTTTACCTCGTATTTATAACAAAGGTTTCATTGTTGAAAAATGTGTATAGTTTCACTGTGTTTTATATTTTAAATATTTTCAAAAGCGAACAACATAAAAACCGATTTTTTTTTTACTTCCTACATAAGAAATAGGATGATTTACAAGTAAACGAATTTCCAGCCGTGCACCAGAATTCTATTCGAAGATATTGCAAATTTTATAATATAAAATCCACTTTACCTCGTATTTATAAGAAAGGATTTATTGTTGAAAAATGTATAACGTTTCGCTGTGTTTTATATTTTATATATTTTACAATGTCGAACATCTTCAAAAAAGAATTTTTTTTACATCCTACATAAGAAAATGCGCTGATTTATAAGTAAACGAATTTCTAGCCGTGCACCAGAATTCCATTCGAAGGTATTGCTACTTTTATAATATCAGATCTTCTTTACACCCTATTTATAACAAAGGATTCATTGTTGAAACAGAGTAGATAGTTTCTCTGTATTTTATGTTTTAAATATTTTACAAAGGCGAACAACTTCAAACCCGAATTTTTTTTACTTCGTACATAAAAAAATGTCCTGATTTATAAGTAAACGAATTTCCAGCCGTGCACCAGAATTCTATTCGAAGATATTGCAAATTTTGTAATATCACATCTCCTTGACCTCTTACTTTTAACAAAGGTTTCATTGTTGAAACAGAATAGATCGTTTCACTGTATTTTATGTTTTAAATATTTCACAAAGGTGAACAACTTCAAAAAAGGTTTTTTTTACTTCCTACATAAGAAAATGTGCTGATTTATAAGAAAACCAACTTCCAGCCGTGCACCAGAATTCTATTCGAAGAAATTGCCAATTTTATAATATCAGATCTTCTTAACATCGTTTTTATAACAAAGGTTTCATTGTTGGAACAGTGTTAGATCGTTTCAATGTATTTTATATTTTAAATATTTTACAAAGGCGAACAACTTCAAAACAGAATTTTTTTTACTTCCTACATAAGAAAATGTGCTGATTTATAAGTAAATGAATTTCTAGCCGTGCACCAGAATTCTATTCGAAGATATTGATAATTTTATAATATCACATCCACTTTACCTCGTATTTATAACAAAGGTTTCATTGTTGAAAAATGTATATCGTTTCACTGTGTTTTATATTTTAAATATTTTATAAAGTCGAACAACATCAAAACCGTTTTTCTTTTACTTCCTACATAAGAAAATGTGCTGATTTATTAGTAAACGAATTTCCAGCCGTGCACCAGAATTCTATTCGAAGATATTGCTAATTTTAAAATATCTGATCTTCTTTAGCTCGTATTATTAACAAAGGTTTCATTGTTGAAAAATGCATATCGTTTCGCTGTGTTTTATATTTTATATATTTTACAATGGCGAACAACTTCAAAGCCGAATTTTTTTTACTTCCTACATAAGAAAATGTGCTGATTTATAAGTAAACGAATTTCCAGCCGTGCACCAGAATTCCATTTGAAGGTATTGCTAATTTTATAATATCAGATCTTCTTTACACCGTATTTATAACAAAGGTTTCATTGTTGAAACAGAGTAGATAGTTTCTCTGTATTTTATGTTTTAAATATTTTACAAAGGCGAACAAATTCAAACCCAATTTTTTTTTACTTCCTACATAAGAAAATGTGCTGATTTATATGTAAACGTATTTTCAGCCGTGCACCAGAATTCTATTCGAAGATATTGCAAATTTTATAATATCACAACTGCTTTACCTCTCATTTTTAACAAAGGTTTCATTGTTGGAACAGAATAGATCGTTTCACTGTATTTTATGTTTTAAATATTTTATAAAGGCGAACAACTTCAAAACCGATTTTTTTTACTTCCTACATAAGAAAATGTGATGATTTATAAGAAAACCAACTTCCAGCCGTGCACCAGAATTCTATTCGTAGAAATTACCAATTTTATAATATCAAATCTTCTTAACATCGTTTTTATAACAAAGGTTTCATTGTTGGAACAGTGTTAGATCGTTTCACTGTATTTTATTTTTTAAAAATTTTTTAAACGAGAACAACCTCAAAACCGAATATTTTTACTTCCTACATAAGAAAATGTGCTGATTTATATGTAAAAGAATTTCCAGCCGTGCACAGGAATTCTATTCGAAGATATTGCAAATTTTATTATATCGCAACTCCTTTACCTCTCATTTTTAACAAAGGTTTCATTGTTGGAACAGTATAGATCGTTTTACTGTATTTTATGTTTTAAATATTTTATAAAGGAGAACAACTTCAAAACCGAATTTTATTTATTTCGTACTTAAGAAAATGTGCTGATTTATAAGTAAACGAATTTCCAGCCGTGCACCAGATATATTTTCGAAGATATTGCTACTTTTATAATATCAGATCTTCTTTACCTCGTATTTATAACAAAGATTTCATTGTTGAAAAATGTGTATCGTTTCACTGTATTTTATATTTTAAATATTTTACAAAGGCGAACAACTTCAAAACAGAATTTTTTTTACTTCCTACATAAGAAAATGTGCTGATTTATAAGTAAACGAATTTCCAGCCGTTCACTAGAATTCTATTCGAGGATATTGATATTTTTATAATATCACATCCACTTTACATCGTATTTATAAGAAAGGATTTATTGTTGAAAAATGTATATCGTTTCGCTGTGTTTTATATTTTATATATTTTACAATGGCGAACAACTTAAAAAAAAAAAAAAAGAATTTTTTTTACATCCTACGTAAGAAAATGTGCTGATTTATAAGTAAACGAATTTCCAGCCGTGCACCAGAATTCCATTCGAAAGTATTGCTACTTTTATAATATCAGATCTTCTTTACACCGTATTTATAACAAAGGATTCATTGTTGAAACAGAGTAGATAGTTTCTCTGTATTTTATGTTTTAAATATTTTACAAAGGCGAACAACTTCAAACCCGAATTTTTTTTACTTCATACATAAAAAAATGTCCTGATTTATAAGCAAACGAATTTCCAGCCGTGCACCAGAATTCTATTCGAAGATATTGCAAATTTTGTAATATCACATCTCCTTGACCTCTTACTTTTAACAAAGGTTTCATTGTTGAAACAAAATAGATCGTTTCACTGTATTTTATGTTTTAAATATTTCACAAAGGTGAACAACTTCAAAACCGATTTTTTTTTTTTTACTTCGTACATAAGAAAATGTGCTGATTTATAAGTGAACGAATTTCCAGCCGTGCACCAGAATTCTATTCGAAGATATTGATAATTTTATACTATCTGATCTTCTTTAGCTCGTATTTATAACAAAGGTTTCATTGTGGAAAAATGTGTATCGTTTCACTGTATTTTATTTTTTAAATATTTTACAAAGGCGAACAACTTCAAAAAAGAATTTTTTTTACTTCCTACGTAAGAAAATGTGCTGATTTAAAAGTAAACGAATTTCCAGCCGTGCACCAGAATTCTATTCGAAGACATTGATAATTTTATACTATCTGATCTTCTTTAGCTCGTATTAATAACAAAGGTTTCATTGTTGAAAAATTCATATCATTTCCGTGTATTTTATATTTTAAATATCTTCAAAAGCGAACAACTTAAAAACCGAATTTTTTTTACTTCCTACATGAGCAATTGGCTGATTTATAAGTAAACGATTTTCCAGCCGTGCAGCAGAATTCTATTCAAAGATACTGATAATTTTATAATATCCCATCCACTTTACCTCGTATGTATAACAAAGGTTTCATTGTTGAAAAATGTGTATCGGTTCACTGTGTTTTATATTTTAAATATTTTGCAAAGGCGAACAACTTCAAAACAGATTTTTTTATACTTCCTACATAAGAAAATGTGCTGATTTATAAGAAAACCAATTTCCAGTCGTGCACAAGAATTCTATTCGAAGATATTGCTAATTTTATAATATTACATCTCCTTGACCTCTTACTTTTAACAAAGGTTTCATTGTTGAAACAGAATAGATCGTTTCACTGTATTTTATGTTTTCAATAATTCACAAAGGTGAACAACTTAAAAACCGATTTCTTTTTTACTTCGCACATAAGAAAATGTGCTCATTTATAAGTAAACGTATTTCCAGCCGTGCACCAGATTTATTTTCGAAGATATTGCTACTTTTATAATATCAGATCTTCTTTAACTCGTATTAATAACAAAAGATTCATCGTTGCAAAATGCATATCGTTTCACTGTATTTTATTTTTTAAATATTTTACAAAGGCGAACAACTTCAAAAAAGATTTTTTTTTTACTTCCTACATACGAAAATGTGCTGTTTTATAAGAAAACCAACTTCCGGCCATGCACCAGAATTCTATTCGAAGATATTGCTAATTTTATAGTATCAGATCTTCTTTACCTCATATTAATAAATAAGGTTTCATTGTTGAAAAATGCATATCTTTTCACTGTATTTAATATTTTAAATATTTTCAAAAGCGAACAACTTAAAAACCGATTTTTTTTACTTCCTACATAAGAAAATATGATGATTTATAAGTAAACGAATTTCCAGCCGTGCACCAGATATATTTTCGAAGATATTGCTACTTTTATAATATCAGATCTTCTTTAACTCGTATTAATAACAAAAGTTTCATCGTTGCAAAATGCATATCGTTTCACTGTATTTTATTTTTTAAATATTTTACAAAACGAACAACTTCAAAACCGAATATTTTTTACTTCCTACATACGAAAATGTGCTGAATTATAAGTGAACGAATTTCCAGCCATGCACCAGATGTGTTTTCCAATATATTGCTACTTTTATAATATCAGATCTTCTTTACCTCGTATTTATAACAAAGGTTTCATTGTAGAAAAATGTGTATCGTTTCACTGTATTTTATTTTTTAAATATTTTACAAAGGCGAACAACTTCAAAAAAGAATTTTTTTTACTTCCTACATAAGAAAATGTGCTGATTTATAAGTAAACGAATTTCCAGCCGTGCACCAGAATTCTATTCGAAGATATTGATAATTTTATACTATCTGATCTTCTTTAGCTCGTATTAATAACAAAGGTTTCATTGTTGAAAAATGCATATCATTTCCGTGTATTTTATATTTTAAATATTTTCAAAAGCGAACAACTTAAAAACCGAATTTTTTTTACTTCCTACATGAGCAATTGGCTGATTTATAAGTAAACGATTTTCCAGCCGTGCACCAGAATTCTATTCAAAGATACTGATAATTTTATAATATCCCATCCACTTTACCTCGTATGTATAACAAAGGTTTCATTGTTGAAAAATGTGTATCGTTTCACTGTGTTTTATATTTTAAATATTTTTCAAAGGCGAACAACTTCAAAACAGATTTTTTTATATTTCCTACATAAGAAAATGTGCTGATTTATAAGAAAACCAATTTCCAGCCGTGCACAAGAATTCTATTCGAAGATATTGCTAATTTTATAATATCAGATCTTCTTTACATCGTATTTATAACAAAGGTTTCATTGTTGGAAAAGAGTAGATCGTTTCACTGTTTTTTATATTTTAAATATTTAACAAAGTCGAACAACTTCAAAACCGTTTTTTAAGGTTTCATTGTTGAAAAATGTATATCGTTTCACTGTGTTTTATATTTTAAATATTTTCAAAAGCGAACAACTTAAAAACCGATTTTTTTTTACTTCCTACATAAGAAAATATGATGATTTATAAGTAAACGAATTTCCAGCCGTGCACCAGAATTCTATTCGAAGATATTGCTAATTTTAAAATATCAGATCTTCTTTAGCTCGTATTAATAACAAAGGTTTCATTGATGAAAAATGCATATCGTTTCACTGTATTTTATATTTTAAATATTTTCAAAAGCGAACAACATAAAAACCGATTTTTTTTTTACTTCCTACATAAGAAATAGGATGATTTACAAGTAAACGAATTTCCAGCCGTGCACCAGAATTCTATTCGAAGATATTGCTAATTTTATAATATAAAATCCACTTTACCTCGTATTTATAAGAAAGGATTTATTGTTGAAAAATGTATAACGTTTCGCTGTGTTTTATATTTTATATATTTTACAATGGCAAACAACTTCAAAAAAGAATTTTTTTTTACATCCTACATAAGAAAATGCGCTGATTTATAAGTAAACGAATTTCCAGCCGTGCACCAGAATTCCATTCCAAGGTATTGCTACTTTTATAATATCAGATCTTCTTTACACCGTATTTATAACAAAGGATTCATTGTTGAAACAGAGTAGATAGTTTCTCTGTATTTTATGTTTTAAATATTTTACAAAGGCGAACAACTTCAAACCCGAATTTTTCTTACTTCGTACATAAAAATATGTCCTGATTTATAAGTAAACGAATTTCCAGCCGTGCACCAAAATTCTATTCGAAGATATTGCAAATTTTGTAATATCACATCTCCTTGACCTCTTACTTTTAACAAAGGTTTCATTGTTGAAACAGAATAGATCGTTTCACTGTATTTCATGTTTTAAATATTTCACAAAGGTGGACAACTTCAAAAAAGGTTTTTTTTACTTCCTACATAAGAAAACGTGCTGATTTATAAGAAAACCAACTTCCAGCCGTGCACAAGAATTCTATTCGAAGAAATTGCCAATTTTATAATATCAGATCTTCTTAACATCTTTTTTATAACAAAGATTTCATTGTTGGAACAGTGTTAGATCGTTTCAATGTATTTTATATTTTAAATATTTTACAAAGGCGAACAACTTCAAAACCGAATTTTTTTTACTTCCTACATAAGAAAATGTGCTGATTTATAAGTAAATGAATTTCTAGCCGTGTACCAGAATTCTCTTCGAACATATTGATAATTTTATAATATCACATCCACTTTACCTCGTATTTATAACAAAGGTTTCATTGTTGAAAAATGTATATCTTTTCACTGTGTTTTATATTTTAAATATTTTATAAAGTCGAACAACATCAAAACCGTTTTTCTTTTACTTCCTACATAAGAAAATGTGCTGATTTATAAGTAAACGAATTTCCAGCCGTGCCCCAGAATTCTAATCGAAGATATTGCAAATTTTATAATATCAAATCCATTTTACCTCGTATTTATAAGAAAGGTTTCATTCTTGAAAAATGTATATCGTTTCGCTGTGTTTTATATTTTATATATTTTACAATGGCGAACAACTTCAAAACCGAATTTTTTTTACTTCCTACATAAGAAAATGTGCTGATTTATAAGTAAACGAATTTCCAGCCGTGCACCAGAATTCCTTTCGAAGATATTGCTAATTTTATAATATCAGATCTTCTTTACACCGTATTTATAACAAAGGTTTCATTGTTGAAACAGAGTAGATAGTTTCTCTGTATCTTATATTTTAATTATTTTACAAAGGTGAACAACTTCAAAACCGATTTTTTTTTACTTCGTACATAAGAAAATGTCCTGATTTATAAGTAAACGAATTTTCAGCCGTGCACGAGAATTCTATTCGAAGATATTGCAAATTTTATAATATCACATCTCCTTGACCTCTTACTTTTAACAAAGGTTTCATTGTTGAAACAGAATAGATCGTTTCACTGTATTTTATATTTGAAATATTTCACAAAGTTGAACAACTTCAAAACCTAATTTTTTTTTTTACTTCGTACATAAGAAAATGTGCTCATTTATAAGTAAACGTATTTCCAGCCGTGCACCAGATATATTTTCGAAGATTTTGCTACTTTTATAATATCAGATCTTCTTTAACTCGTATTAATAACAAAAGTTTCATCGTTGCAACATGCATATCCTTTCACTGTATTTTATTTTTTAAATATTTTACAAAAGCGAACAACTTCAAAACTGAATATTCTTTACTTCCTACATAAGAAAATGTGCTGATTTATATGTAAACGAATTTCCAACCGTGCACCAGATATAATTTCGAAGATATTGCTACTTTTATAACATCAGATCTTCTTTACCTCGTATTTATAAGAAAGGATTCATTGTAGAAAATTGTATATCGTTTCACTGTGTTTTATATTTTAAATATTTTACAAAGGTGAACAATTTCAAAACAGATTTTTTTTACTTCCTACATAAGAAAATGTGCTGATTTATAAGAAAACCTACTTCCAGCCGTGCACCAGAATTCTATTCGAAGAAATTGCTAATTTTATAATATCAGATCTTCTTATCATCGTATTTATAACAAAGGTTTCATTGTTGGAACAGTGTAGATCGTTTCACTCTATTTTATATTTTAAATACTTTACAAATTCGAATAACTTCAAAACCGAATTTTTTTTACTTCATACATAAGAAAATGTGCTGATTTATAAGAAAACCAATTTCCATCCGTGCACCAGAATTCTATTAGAAGATATTGCTCATTTTATAGGATCAGATCTTCTTTACATCGTATTTATAACAAAGGTTTCATTGTTGGAACAGAGTAGATCGTTTCACTGTATTTTATATTTTAAATATTTTATGAAGTCGAAGAACTTCAAAACCGAATTTTTTTTACTTCCTACATAAGAAAATGTGCTGATTTACTAGTAAACGAATTTCTAGTCGTGTACTAGAAATCTATTTGAACATATTGATAATTTTATAATATCACATCCACTTTACTTCGTATTTATAACAAAGGTTTCATTGTTGAAAAATGTATATCGTTTCACTGTGTTTTACATTTTAATTTTTTATAAAGTCGAACAACATCAAAACTGATTTTTTTTTTACTTCCTACATAAGGAAATGCGCTGATTTATAAGTAAACGAATTTCCAACCGTGCACCAGAATTCTATTCGAAGGTATTGCTAATTTTATAATATCAGATCTTCTTTAGCTCGTATTAATAACAAAGGTTTCATTGTTGAAAAATGCATATCGTTTCACTGTATTTTATATTTTAAATATTTTACAAAAGGAAACTATTTAAAAACCAAATTTTTTTTATTTCCTACATAAGAAAATATGATGATTTATAAGTAAACGAATTTCCAGCCGTGCACCAGATATTCGAAGATATTGCAAATTTTATAATATCACATCCACTTTACCTCGTATTTATAACAAAGGTTTCATTGTTAAAAAATGTGCATCTTTTCACTGTGTTTTATATTTTAAATATTTTACAAATGCGAACAACTTCAAAACAGATTTTTTTTTACTTCCTACATAAGAAAATGTGCTGATTTATAAGAAAACCAACTTCCAGCCGTGCGCCAGAATTCTATTCGAAGAAATTGCTAATTTTATAATATCAGATTTTCTTAACATCGTATTTATAACAAAGGTTTCATTTTTGGAACAGTGTATAGAGAAGTTTTGCAATAATGTCCCCCTTTTTTTTTCTTGATACAGATTGATGAAATTCATGATTTTTTTTTCTGAAAACAATCTATGCCATTTCACAGTTTATTATTATTATTATTATTATTATCATTATTATTATTATTGTATGATTGCTGGACATATTTTGCGATTTTTATTCCAGCAATCGAAAAAGAAAAAAACAACGGCTGTAACGACCAATAGGCATTATACCCTGTCACATTCGCTTAGAGTCTGTTTTCCCTTCTACATTTTCATTTTTAAATAATTTAGAAATACTGTGGTATGGAGAAAATTTTTACTAGATATTTCTCTGTACAATTATTGATGCATTTTATTAGTACTTTAAAAAAGAGCATGGGTTTGCGTCTTTAAAAAAAGTGCCCTAGAAGGAACACTAGTCATTTTGAATTTTTTTTTTCTGTTTCAAGAGCCTACGCTGGTCCAATGCACTCAGAAGCCATAGTTAGACCTACGGGGCATTACAATTTTCTCATTTGCACTTAAATATTTTTTAATTAATATTTTTTTTTTGCATATGACATCTGTCTAACCAAGTATCTTTTTTTTTATGATGATTTTGGTTGCTGTTTTTTTAAAGACACTCATTTCCATAATCAGTTCTGAAATTGAAGGTTGAAAATAAAAACCAAAGACAAAAATTCCAACATAAAGAATCATTTTTAAAATACTGAAACATAAAAGAATTTTAAAGGACACTCCTATAGGTGTAATATTAGCTGAAGAGTATGGTTGTGTAACTCAATGAAGAATTTGCAAACATCAAATAATCAATCAACTTTATATTTTTCTGATAATTCCAGACTCATAAATTTAAAAAAATTAAAAAAAAAATCATTTGATTTTGTTAAATTATGTTTAAAGTTAAGAGAAAACCATGTGAGTTTAAAACGCTGCATGACTGGCTGTGACATCACAGTTCATGATATGTCAATGTTTACATTTTGTTGGAAAGAGGTGTTTTGTTTCTTGGCTCGGGTTTTTCAAGCACTTGTTATTTTTTTACATTATTCTAACAGTCAGTATAATTTTATAACTTATAACTGACATAAATATTTTGTATTACTATTTTTTTTCTTTGAAAATATCAAAGCCAATAGTGAAAATCAAACTTAATTACACTTTTTTGTACTATACTGTTTTTACCTTTAAAAAAGTTACGGATAACTTTTTGAAGTTTGTGAGTTGTTTGGACTTTTAGTAACATTTTTATGTACTTAATTATTCTTCAGGGATCTGTTTAGTTACATTTTGTGAAGGGTCTTTTACAAAATATTTATTTTTAAAATAAAACCCTTCTCAAAAATTTTCATCTCAAAACCCTTCTCAAAGCTTTTCACCTTTTAAAACAGGATCCTTCACAAAATTATTTGTCTTAAAAATAAACCTATCATCTCTAAACTGAAATGTCACAAATTTAATTAATTAAAAGTAAAATGTGACCTGTCACTTTTTCAGATACATTGAAAATATATGTATTTTACATACATGTATCTTCTTACAAATGTATAAACAGGAACCTGGATATAACAATCTTTTCAAATTCACAAAATTATGACTAGATTTTTTGCAAATGTAAAAACCAAAAAAAACTTCACTCATAAAAACAAAATCACAGGGGAAAAATCTGGCCAGATTCCTGCTCTTGATAATGTAATACCCATGAATTTTATTACAAGACAAAAAGAGGCTTGGTATGTATCGAACTATCCAAAATATGAACAAATGTTACATTTCTTATCATGAACTGCGACGTCACAAGTCTGGCATAGGAAAAGTAGCGTCTTCGCAACACAGTAAATAGAGCGATATAAAAACTGTTATAAATCAATAACGAAAACAAATATACTGTTCTTATTTTTTTGTTTTCTATTGTATAAAAATAAAATCTTGAAAACGTGAAAATTCCTCATTGTTCTAATATAATTTGTTGAATATATTTAAGTAAAATTATGTTACTGCAAAAATAACAATTTTATATCTTAATAATTTTACCCTTTTATTACTAAAACAGGTGGCGGAATTAACTTGATGCTTGGAGGAATTCCGTTTTACCCAACTTTTTGATGGACTTCATTTTTGCAAGAATGACTACATTTTTAAAGGGTAGACATGATGCTGCACCCTCCTGAAACTGTCTGGGGAAAACTCTGTTCTGTAATTGTGATTACATTGATTAATATTAATCTGACATTTATTAATTTGTATTTTCAATAAATGGAGTGGCGTACCGTAACCCAATTGATTTGTTTTATTATTTTATTGTGTCTATAACTATTTTTGTTTCAGCTGATGCAAGGCTGCCACTGGCGACTATTTAAAAAATAATAATAATTCGCCTGTGTCAGCATTGCTGTGTATAAAAAAAAAGTTTTAAAAAGATGAACTATTTTTATTGTTGGTTTTATTATTGAAGAATTGCGCTTGAAAATTATTTTAAAAAACCATAACATTAAAAATAAAAATTGTGATGGTTAAAATTATTTAAATTTCATGAATAGTTGAAGTGGATTGATTAGATTGTTGCTACTTTTTATATGTGTCAGCATTACTCACGGAAATCTTTTTGCTTTATAATATAGGTTGACATGTAATATATTTAACTTGGTTTGTAATAAGATAAAAGACATGCACTGCTGTCTAAAAATTAGGGGCAGTGACTGGACCCTTTCGCTTTTTACACAGTTTGACAAATATCTATTGAAAATTTTGACAAATTGTTCTTGAAATCCGATGATAAAATTTGACTCATATAAAAAGACCACTCAAATATCGTGAAAACTCAGAAAAAGGGATATAATTCAATAGGATTTTCCCCAAATTTGTCAATTAGCTCGCTGTAATGCTGGTATCTTTCTGAGTTTTCGCTGTATTCGACTGGTCTTTTTATACAAGTTACTCTATAGAATTGACTACCAAATCATGAAAAAAAAATCTTTGGTATAGTTCAAGCATGCACAGTTATAAATTATTTCATACAAATGCCCATATCTCATCAAATGTCAATATATTAATTTTTTAATTGCAGTATACTGTTTCTACTGTTCTTGAAGTCAAACATGTGCTTTAAATCCTCGAAGTGCAAGGACAATTTGTAAAGAATTTCAGTTGATATTCCACAAACTGTAAAAAACAAAAGCATCCGGTCACTGCCCCTTAATTTTTTGACAACAGTGTATGTACATTACTTTGTTTTCTAGGAAAATAAACAAACCAGCAATAAGTGAAAAATAGTTTATTTAACGCAAATAGTTTGTGTTTTAATATACCTTTTTCAAAAATGATTTATTGGAGATTTTCAAAAAGGTAAGTTTTGAATTTTCTTCTTTTTTTTTTAGTTTTTGTAAAATTAAAATTTTGTATTAATATCATAGCAATGTAAAATTTACAAGTGTCTACTTTTGTCTAGTGTTAGCTCAAATAACTTTCAAGAATGCAAAAAGATTTTCCATATTTTTTTGGAGACTTTCTCATAACATTTCACATTTAAGACTTTGCTACTGTATTTTATGTATGACATTCACCTGAAAACATGTGGAAATGGAATTTTTTTTTCCTTTATAATTTTGCATTACACAAACAAACAATATATTGGGTTGGCAAGAAAGTAATTTCGGTTTTGTAGTATTGAAGAAAACTCATTTTTTAAGACAAAGAATAAACTTTAATCAATTATATATTTTCCCTTTTGTTCAAGAACCTTCTGCCATCTTTCTTCCAGCTGCATGATTCCGCGTTCATAGAACTTCTGGTCCTTATCAGACAAAAACTGAACCAAGAACTGTTTTAGGTCATCATCATTTGTGAAATTTTTACCATTCAAAGAATTCTGCAAACTTCGAAATAAATGGTAATCAGATGGTGCCAGGTCAGGGCTGCAGGGGGGATGCAACATCACTTCCCAACCAAGCTCTAATAATTTCCCACGAGTTACCAAAGATGCGTGAGGCCGGGCATTATCATGGTGGAAGACGATTCCTTTACGATTTGCCAATGCCGGCCGCTTTTCTTTTATTGCCTCATCCAGTTTTATAAGTTGCTGACAGTAAATATCTGAATTAATTCTCTGGTTTCTTGGGAGAAGCTCGAAATACACAACACCTTTGTAATCCCAAAAAATAGACAGCATGATCTTTTTTTGATGCAATTCAGCTTTCGATGTGGTTTGTGCTGGTTCATCATGCTTGGACCATGATCGTTTTCGAATGATGTTACTGTAGGTGACCCATTTTTCATCACCAGTGATGATTCTTTTCAAGAAAGGATCGTTTTTATTGCGTTTAAGATGCATATCACAAATATTGATTCGCTGTGTTAAGTGAATATCTTTCAATTCATGTGGAACCAAAATATCAAGCTTTTTAACGAGTCCAAGACCTTTTAAGTGATTTTTAATACTTGTGTGAGATACTTTTAAACTCTCTGCAATCCCTCGAACAGTTACATGACGATCCTATTGAATAATAACACTGATTTGGTCATCAGAAACTTTAGTCGGTCGACCAGAACGTTGGTCATCTTTCAGTGAAAAATCGCCAGAACAAATTTTTTTAATCCAATTCTGACACGTGCGCTCTGTGATGCAGTCAACACCATAAACTTCACATATCTCTTTATGAGCCTCTGCAGCTATTTTTCTTTTCCGGAAATAAAAAAGTAAAATATGCCGAAAATGTTCATTTTTGCACTCCATGTTAAAATTGACCCTCCACAAATAGTTGCAAACTAAATCACACTGCAATGGCTTAAAAAGCAACCTCAAGGTCACTGCTATCAAATGGCAAAATGCCAAAAACATTTCTAGCAGAATTCATTCAAAAAATTTACATAAATCTCTGAATGTGTGAAAACCGAAATTACTTTCTTGCCAACCCAATAGTATTTTATCACGTTGAAATTTCATTTCTGGAAAAGTGCTTGAATTTTATCATGGAAAGAGAGTATGAACAATTTAAAATAAATGCATAAGTAATAATTTTTCAGAATTGAGGTTTTGGATAATGCATGTGAATTTTACTTTCCAAAACTTTATGAAAATTATATTAAAATGTATTGTTGGATTCCCCTCTCAGTTCACACAACTTCGAAGTATAATCCGGTATTTTGATATGCTGCCACCACCGATATGAATACGTGATATCGGTTACGTAACGTGATTGAAAAAGAACCTAACTCTTTCAATTAAATTTAAACTAACACTTTTTTTACAATATTTACACTTAAAACTCGGATGTTACTTATCCGGTTCAACATTAAATCAAAAAAAATACAGAAACTACTTTCTGTGTACTGCTAGGCTACGTTAATTAACTCAGAACGGAGATTTCTATTAATCTCACATGCTTTATCTCTTCCCTTCGAGAAAAATCGTCTCACACACGTGCCTAGAGCTCCTGTCTGAACAACCAACACGTTTTACTCCTACGCTCAAACTAAAAACGGGTCTCAGAGTTCATTCTCCACACGACCCTTCTTGCTTCGCTCCTACGTTAAAACTAAACTCACTCTCTGGTCATTCCCTAGAGCACCCCCTCTCTACGGGGTTCGTCCCCTGTTCTAAAGGCTTCTTTGACAACACTTAATCCCCTCTTGATGGGTCTGTCTTCCTAAATAATGGGTGAAATATCTGTCTTATCTATGAAAGACAACATCACAAAAGACATACTTCTTCCATTATATTCAACCTTCTTTCAATACCGAAAACGTCCCCCACCTAATCGGATTAAGATTTTTCTTAAGACAGCTTTTGCAGTACACAGTAGATACATATACAATAAGATAATCCCATGTCAATAGCTTTTAAGTCTTGCAACTGCCAGATACCTGACACCCCCCACCTTAGCGGAAAATATGCCTTTTAGGGGCTAATTTTCCTCAAAACTATGTAATGTCTGAGAAGAGTTCAACAGTTCCTTGATAGATTTCTTCATTACTATAATTACATAAATATTTCAAGGTGTCTGAAAATTACCTACTGACATCTCTAATGAACCATATACTAATGTAATACCTACAGAAAAAAATTACACAATATGCTAATACACTTTTATAAACACAAGATGCAAATACAATTATAAATACACAAAAAAAGGAAGTTACACTAGTATTATGTCATTTCAATGTCAGTCCTTAGGCTGATATTTCTGGAGGCAGCACTACTTTTTCCTTCCAGTCATTTCTAGTTAACCTAATTGGTACATCCCTTTTTGCAATGCACCTGCTTGAATGGCTAACTTCTGCCTCTGATGTCCTAAATAAATCTTCCTCTAACCAATCAGGCACTTGTCTGTCCAAGTCCTCTTTGTACGTGATGAGAACATTGTACAATTTTTGTTTCATCTTAACCCTCTCCAGTTTACGACCAATCCGATTTTTCTCCATTTCTACTAGTTGCATAGGACCCAAAAATAATTCCTTATTTTTTCCTTAAAATTGATTTTATGTCCCCAACTTGAATATTGGTTAACCCTTTTATTTCAAATCCCTTTATGTCTTTAACTTCCGGTTGTTCTCTGTCTAACAAAACAGATTTTTCCTACAGTCTTCAAACTCCCCGTCCCTATCAAAGACAATATCAACTACTTTATTTTTAGCTATAAATTCCCTCATTTCATCTTGATACACCAGTTTCTTACTCCCGTCCACTAACTCAATTATATACGCATGTTGACCTGTTTCCTCTTTCTCCCTATCACTCCCATTCATTTCTCTCGTTAACCGACATTCCACACATGATTCACAACATATTTTAGCCTCTTCCGCCATGTCTTCCCGATAAAATAAATACTTGATTTTTTCTAACATTTTCTTAACCGCGTAATGTTCTCCATATAAGGAAGTATGCGCTAATTTTAGAATTTCCTCCCTTCTAATTTTAGGTAATACTAATTGAGCTACAGTTTCATCTACTAATTTCTCTTTATGATATAATAACCCATTAACAATATAGTAAGACTCTCTATCATTTTCAGTTAATTCCCAAGCTTTTTCTAAATCATTACAATTCATTTGGGATTTCTGAAATACATTTGAACTACTTTCCGTAACTTGATCAATCTTACTTTTCTCCACCTCGGCTTTCTCCTTCTCATGACTTTGTAAATTTACCGCTCTCGTTTCTACGACATAACGGTTATTATTATCATTTCTAATCCTTTCCCCTTCTTTCACTTTATTCCTACTATCTTCCTTACATTCCCTTTCTACCGATTCTCTTAATGATTTCTCGTTTTTTAACCCTGACAATTCATTAGCCACGTCAGGATGTAAAATTACATGTTCCTTACTGTTATCAATTATCGCGCAAAGTACATCCTGATGAATTACATTAGTTTGACACGTTTTGAAATAGCTAAAGGTAATTGAATTAATGGCGATTTAACTGCCTTACCAAATATCCCTTGTAAATAGATGCTACCAGCCCCTCTTAATTTCTCTGCTGGTACTAAATCTTTATGAACAACGCTAATTTCGCAACCAGAGCCCACTAATCCTTTTGCTATTTTCCCATTTACACTAACTTCCACTTTCTCGAGTTTATTTAACTTCTCTCCAATAACTTTAGTTCTCCAATCCCCGTTTGCTCCGGTTCTTGCCCTACTCGCTCCCCTTGGTAATTCTCCAATTCCTCGCACTGAGACATTATTGATACTAGCCCTTGGTTCCTGTCGGTTATTATTTTGATTACTTCCCTCATTATTTCCTTTTGTACAGTTCCCTTTGGTAAAGACATCGTAAACCACACTTGAAACAGATATGCGTCGCATCGTTAGGTTTCCTATATTCCGGTTTTCTACCCAAAAATGGACTAACTTCATTATTCCCATTTTGTCTCCAATTACTCCTAAATCCCTCATTTTTTTCCCTTCTAGAATCTCCATTATTTACGTATCTTTCTTTACCTTTATAACCCTTATAAGTTACCGCATAAGATTTTCGTTTAGCATCAAAGAAATTATCACATTCCCTATCAATCTTAGAAACTTCTAACCAATTATTCTGCTGAGTTAATCCAACATGCGTCGCGTTTTCCTCATCTAAAGTATTTAACAACTTATCCGTGACAATTAACTGATTAATCTTCTCATACGTACCTGCACCTCTAATCTTACAGTAATTCTCCCACGTTGCTATTAAACGTGATACAAATAATACATGAGTTTCGTTTTGATTCCTTCTAGCCTTCTTAAAGTTTTCCAAACACGCCTTCGGTGTCGGCTCGTGTTCCCTTAGAAGTAATTCCTTTAATTTCTCATAACTCTCAATTTGTTCCCTAGTAGTAAAAATTAACAAATTATCGGCCCTATCTCCTAACATATTTAATAGAATTTCAGCCTGCTCAGTTTCCGGTACATTTTTTGTTTGGAATGCTCTTTCTAAACTATTAAAAAACAGATTCCATCCCTCAGTCCCTTCTGGAACTTTGATAGACAAAGTTTTAACACTTTTGATCAATTTCTCAAGGCTACTCTCATGATTATATTCTCTAGTCCCATTAGAGTTATTTGCCGAACTTTGAATCTTTATCCTTTCCAATTCTAACTCATGTTTCAATCTCAATTTTTCAGCCCTTTCTTCTCTATCTAACTTCTCACGGTCTAACTTCCTTTCTAAGTTTTCTCGTTGTAACTTTTCCTCCCTTTCTAAGTTTTCTCGTTGTAACTTTTCTCCCTTTCTAAGTTTTCTCGTTGTAACTTTTCCTCCCTTTCTAACTTTTCCCGTTCTACTACTAACGCTTCTTGTTCTAACCGTTCCGTAACAACAGTGATAGATAATTTCATAACGGCCCCCTCTTCATATTCGTCGCTCTCCACTATCTTTTTCTTAAGCTTAAACCTGGTATCATCTTCCGAGACTTCAATCCCTAATTCTTCACATATCGCATGAAGATCCACCCTTTTTATTTTTAGTAAGAAAGCCATACCTTCTACCGACAGTTATTACCACCCTACAACAATACTTAAGCACAATATCAAATTAATATTTCCTCAAATCCTACCCTCATAAGTTACCTCCACATATTATACTATTTAACATATTTCAAATAAATAATAATAAAATGATAAATTTCCTTTAACAATGGTACCCCACAATTTGCTTCCAATAACAAAGTAACAATAATTTAAATTTGATTACTATGCAATACAGATTTAAATTTATACAATTAAATAATAAAATACAATTTACACAATAATACTGATACGTTGCAATTTGAATAAACACTGATACCAATCACTACATAAAGATATCTACCTAACAAAAATTTGCATGAAATACACCTCTAAATTTAATCTCAATAAAATATTCCAATTTCCAAAATTAATTCTCACACAGAAAAGTAAATCGCAGCACTTTTTTTTCACCTGGACCTTAAATTCTTCCTTGAAGGTCATTTCACTTTAATTTAACTTCTACACAAATTTGTCTTCCTCATTTACTATCAATGTTTCAAACTTAAAACAAACAATATCACTTAATTTAAATATTACTTTAATAATAATTTAAATTTAAGAAATTTCATTTATTCCTTCCAACTATTAACCCAATGCATTAATTTTAATCATTAATCTTATCCGTTAAAAAAAATTAGAAAATCAACTCTAGTAAACAATATTAGCTCCTATCCTTAAAACAATAGTGTAAAAATGGTTGTCAATATCTCATTTGATTTAGCCCAATTATTATATTGCACATAAATTATCATAAATTACCCACAACATTAAACTTAAATTACCATCAATTACACACAAAAAAACAGTAGGTTCGAGAATGTCACTAGAGTATAATTATCAAAACACCTTACCTCGTACTTTATTCGCTGGGGAAATTCTCTGCTCACTTTTAACCGAGTAAATATTCCACTCTCGGGCAAAAATCACTGTAACTTGAATCACTACACACACACACTAGCACTAATACTTCACACAGCACCACCGCTTGTTCACTTCTGTAATGACGACAGGGCACACACACTTCCGCTGGACGATCCGGCATCAACTCTCTGTAACACGGCTAGCTGGCACTGGTCTACGACGATAGGGCACGAACACTTCCGCTGGACGATCCGGCGTGCACTCTCTGTAACACGGCTAGCTGGCACTGGTCTACGACGATAGGGCACGAGCACTTCCGCTGGGCGATCCGGCGTACACTCTCTGTAACACGGTTAGCTGGCACTGGTCTTCGGTGATTCGGATCCCGTCGCTGCCAACATTGTCGGATTCCCCTCTCAGTTCACACAACTTCGAAGTATAATCCGGTATTTTGATATGCTGCCACCACCGATATGAATACTTGATATCGGTCACGTTACGTGATGTATATTGAAAAGAACCTAACTCTTTCAATTAAACTTAAACTAATACTTTATTTACCATATTTACGCTTAAAACTCGGATGTAACTTATCCGGTTCAACATTAAATAAAAAAAATACAGAAACTACTTTCTGTGTACTGCTAGGCTACGTTAATTAACTCAGAAAGGAGATTTCTATTAATCTCACACGTTTTATCTCTTCCCTTCGAGAAAAATCGTCTCACACACGTGCCCAGAGCTCCTGTCTGAATAACAAATACGTTTCACTCCTACGCTCAAACTAAAAACGGGTCTCAGAGTTCATTCTCCGCACGACCCTTCTTGCTTCGCTCCTACATTAAAACTATACTCACTCGCTATTCATTCCCCAGAGCACCCCCTCTCTACGGGATTCGTCCCCTGTTCCAAAGGGTTCCTTGACAACACTTAATCCCCTCTTGATGGGTCTGTCTTCCTAAATAATGGGTGAAATATCTGTCTTATCTATGAAAGACAACATCACAAAGAACATACTTCTTCCATTATATTCAACCTTCTTTCAATACTGAAAACGCCCCCCACCTAATCGGATTAAGATTTTTCTTAAGACAGCATTTGCAGTACACAGTAGATACATATACAATAAGATAATCCCATGTCAATAGCTTTTAAGTCTTGCAACTGCCAGGGACCTGACATGTATAAAACCTAAAATAGTAAAAATATATAAAATTTCCATATGTGTAACCACCATTGCACTTTTATTATAAAGAAAAGTCTAAAAATACTTTTTACTAATTATTAAAATGTTAGGTATTTCTTTTCCTTTTTTTTTTTTCTTTTTTTTGTGAAAAGAAAGTAAAAGTTCTAAAAATGTATTTCAAATTATTTTTTAAAATTACATTTTATTATGAATGCTTGTGATAAACAAATACTAAAGGAATTATAAGTAACTAATTAAAAAGTGTGAAAAAAATTTCTATAATTTACAAGTGCAGAATGGTATTAATCAGCATTGATGAAAAAAAAATGCAATTCTTTTGTGTAATTAAATTAGAACCAGCTGTTTACATTTATTTTTTAAAAATACATTTCAAATGCAATCAATAATTAATACTTCATTAATAATTTTCAGTTTAATGTTAATTAGAAAATTAGTAAGCTTCTCTACAGCAACATAATCTCATTGAATCTGAATCTCGGTTCATTAACTGCACTATAAAATGTTAAACCCCAAAATCCTGGTTCAATCTGGTATAACTTTTCCCATAAAATAAGTTTAGAAAAAAACCTGTATCAGGGTTCAACAATTTACCATAAAAAATTGGCTTAGAAAGAAAATCCCGAATCATGGTTCAACCTTTCACCATTAGATTAGACTAAATAAAACCGTAAATCATGGATCAAATCTCACCATAAAATTGGATTAGGAAAAATCCAGAATTATGGTTCAACCTTTCACCATTAAAATGGATTAGAAAAAATCCTGAATTGTGGTTCAACCTTTCACCATTAAATTGGATTAGAAAAAATCCTGAATTGTGGTTCTACCGTTCACCATTAAATTAGATTAGAAAAAACTCTGAATTGTGGTTCAACGTTTAACCATAAAATTGGTTTAGAAAAAACCCTTAATCATTGTTCAGTCTTTCACCAATATAGTGGTATTTTCAAAAGCACCATAAAAATGGTGAAACTTATCACCAATATCTTAGTTGCAGCTAAATTTCAGCTACTTTTCACCAGTTTTTTGGTGAAACGTCGAACTTTACTTTTAATAGTGTACAACTACATAACACAAACCACCATGTCTCCTTAACCAATATCAGTTATTAACAAAAAAGATTGGAAAAGCAAATATATTTCATCAAGAAATTATGACTTAAAACAGAAACATTGTAAGTTTGAAATTCCCGATGTCAAAATATGCTTCCCGATGCATACGCATCATTTTATCTGCTCCAAATGTATATAAACATGTGGTGTGAATGCATTTAAGAAAGCGATGCATGTAAAAACTGTATAAAACTACACCTCACGAACACTTCATTTAGCACCAGGAGTAAAACATTTTTTACCATACGAGAACACCATGAAACACATTATGAACACATTTTATGCATTCAAAAGTTGTGTTAGTTTTGCGTTCTGTATTGTGTTGCTGGGATTTGCAGTCAGTGAAGCAGAACAGTGTCTTCTAGCTTGAAAAAACTTTTTAAATTGCGTTTGAAAAGAAGAAAATAGGTTATTTGAAACAGTCTTCAATTTATATATAACATGAATGTCTTGTCTAGTTTTTAAGTGTCACTTGAAGAAATACTTCAGGTAATCTAGATGAATGTACACTTTTGTTTTAAATGGGATAGAATTTTAATTTTCAACAGATAGATTGAGAATGCTACTTAGAGCAGTTTAAAATAATAAGAAATATAGTAAGCCAAATATTTCTTTGTCTTTATATAATATATTATGCTACAAAAATAATTTAGTATAAATATAATTATTAACATTAAAATATTTGTATACTAAATACAGATGCACTTATTAAATAATTAAATCTTTATATTATAAAATTAAAAATTAACAGGGATAAAAAACTCAAATGGAAGTTATATTTAAAGGATGCCTCTGTATTTGGTATAAAAAGTTTTAATGTTTATAATTGTAATTGATATTATATATATATATATATTATAATTAATTACATCATATTTTACTATATAATTATATATATATATATATATATTATAATTAATTACATCATATTTTACTATATAATTATATATATATTATAATTTTGTAGCATAAAATATTATGAAAGACATTCAGAAGTTGTTGCAGAATATTTGGATGAAAGATAAAATGCTATCCCATTTAAAACTCTAGTGTAAATTATGAGAAAATTACCTGTAACATTACTACAGTTTCTTAGTAGTCTTACAGATGTTTTCTTATAAATATTCTAACATTGTGAAAGTGAACGAACATACAAAAGAAGTTTTTGTAATTCTACTATAGTCTCTTAGTAAACATACAAGAAAAACACCTGCATTGGTTACACATATTTTCTTAGTAAAGATACAAAAGAAATATCTGTAATAGTACTAACCATTTCTTACTATGCATACTGAAAAAACACTTGTAACACCTACTAACAATTTTTTAGTGAATCTATACAAGAGAAGTATCTGTAATACTACTAACAATTTCTTTGTAAACAAACTAAAAAAGGACCTCTAACGACTACTAACAATTTCTTTGTGAAGATACAAGAGAAGTATCTGTAGTACTACTAACCATTCCTTAGTGAAGATACAAGAGAAGTATCTGTAATACTACTAACCATCCCTTAGTGAAGATACAAGAGAAGTATCTGTAATACTACTAACCATTTCTTAGTGAAGATACAAAAGAAGTATCTGTAATACTACTAACCATGTCTTAGTATACATTACTAAAAAAGCACCTGTAATGGCTACAAACGATTTTTTAGTAGGTTCACTAAGGAAGTCTATGTGTTGTTTACTAAGTTTAATGCAGTAATCTTATTTAAGAAGAATCCGTATTGGTTACTAGAAAAGTTTATGGATTCACAGTTGCCTAGAGATTTTCCAGTAGTACTACAGATTTTTTTTACAGTGTATACGCATGTAAACGTTTAATAGGGAGCACTAATTTAAAGTGAATTTTTTTATGTGCGAATTTCATGAAGTGACAAGTCTATTTTTTGTTAATTTAAAATTAAAGAAATGCCAAAATACTCATAACGTATCCTTTGTAAAACATGTTTACAGTTGTTAAAAAAAATTTTTTTGATTAACGAATAGCTTTTCAAGAAAATAAAAGAACTTTATGGTCGTTTAATATTTTTCTTATTGGTTTGTTTCACTGAATTTCCATGTGAATCAATCATCAATAGCAATAATAGCATTTTCAAGCATTTCATATCATTGCTCTCATGGTAAAAACATCAACATTTCAGCTTAATATGATGTTCGGAATTTCAATAAAATGTTTTTTAAACTATCAAATTATGAAAGTATTATAAGGAAAATACAGAGTATTTTATCATATAGATGCTACACCAACACTATTTAACACCGGTAGAGACGAAAAAATTACTACTTTTAAATCCTGATCTATGTAAGAAACAATTTGGGAAAATGGAATCGTCCAATTCTCTCATTTGAGTTTCCTATACTTGTAAATGGGTGAGGCGTTGTTAAAATGTCATGTTGATGTATGTTTACCCTTACCCCACATACTTTCGCTGGGAACAAGTAAGGGAGGATAGTGATGTGTTTATTTGCTTGGGAGTGTTAATTCTTATTTATCCCTTTTCACCTGTAGTAAGAAGTGTTTATACTGCATTCTTACTCATATTTTATGGGAAAGGTCTGTTTATAAATTATAAGAATAAGACATGGAAGAAAGGCTTCTACTATTGTTCTCTTACAAGCGCTTTTGTGCAAAAAGGTTTTTCTCCCGTCCCTCCTCATACGGCAAATTACGTATGCGTATAACAAAAATGGTAATATTTATAGAACAACAAAAACTAGTAAGAATGATACAGGAAACCTGATATCCCTAAAAAATTATAATCGGAAAATAAAATTCGGCATACATTCTATATGTGGAATAAAATGAAAATGCCAGAATGATTCAGCATATTTGTACCTCATTATTTTCATTATAATAATATGGTTCAATCTCAGGTGTTGATACAGGCAAAATTTGGGGCCTATTTAGAGCTCCTTCACAAAAATCAATTTAATGAAACAGATTCCTTCACAAAATTCGTTTTAATAAATTAGTCCCTTTCACAAAATTCCATTTCATAAAAACACACTCTTCATTTATTATTTTTATTTTGTTAGATTTCAAAATATGCAATTTTTAAACAAAACATGTTCACCAAAAAGCAAATTTTGAAAGAGCTAAAGAATTTATTAGTGTTAATTAATACATAGTTCAAATTTGAGTAACAGGATTTCTTTTTTCGTTACAAAATGTATTTTTCACAAAAATATAATACATTTCAGAAAAGTAACTTATTTTTCACAAAATGGACCCCAAGAGAGATAAAACCTTCAACGACCCATGCATCTATTAGAGTATGAGATGAAAAAATAGAAAATTTGCTCATTTTAGGAGAGGGCTCATACTCAATATATAGGATTTAAAATTCAGAAATTTTCGGTGATTTTTTTAAAGACCCTCCTCTATAAAGCTTTTAGGGTGCAATTTAAGAATAAATACTTTTAAAATAATTCTCAAAAAATATTCTTCCCTGCTCAAAATTATGAAATTTTCTGTGATATTTATTAATTTATTTTTTTTAAAGTAAAATCACAGAATTTCAGTCATGACTCTTGAATGATTCTTATATATTCATCCATTTTTTCGATAAATACTTTACATCTTGAATTATAGTTGATTGATGTCTCATGACTTTTCTATGGTTTTTCGTCGGAAACATTTGTTCAAAACATCAAATTTGACAGTTATTTCAAAAAGAACATGTGCTTCTATCGAGAAATGGAAAAAGCTGTTTGATTTTACGTTTTCTGAATAAAAGCACTAAACATTTCATGTGCCTAAGTTTTAAAATGGCTTCATGAGGTAGAATAGCTTTCTGGAATTTTAGAATAGCCCTAATAATTATTAATTAATAAGCAATATTAAAACTGTTCTCAAATCCAAACTGCTATTTTTTTCACACGTTCATGGAGTTATTTGGAATATAATGCAGCATTCTCTATTAAAAAAAATCCCTGACGGCTCGGCCTACAGGCACAGGTAGATTTCGAAGACGCAGGCCGTGGGACGCCTGTTTGTAGGGAATTGCAGAAGAAATGACCTTTTTGCCATGATGCGACAGTTGGAACCACTCACTTCAAAACCTAACTTGTTTGCAGGCGGCGCCGGCAGGGATTTTTCTTTTCTTTTTTTGCTGTAAGGGTTGGTCCTATAAAAAACTTGTCAGTATAAAGTTTTAGATAATAGTAAGAAGATTTATAACAAATTTAAGCGGATTTGATATATTGGGAATTGCCGAAATTATGAATTTTTTTCTTCTACCCCCTCCCCCTTTTTCCCCCATGGAGCCATTTTTAATGATATCAAAAATCTCTCCTACTTAAATTTTCGGCCCTTCTTTTAGAAGTAATAATAACTTTAAACTGATTCGATACGTCTCATAATTAAGAAAGTATGGGTTTTTTTCTGTTTTCACAAAGAGCCCACCATCACTCCCCCCCCCCCCCCTGGTTCGATTTTGCCCACTAACGAACTTGACCAGAATTGTATTCCCCTTGATTTTATGTATCAGTTTGGAAGAGATTTGTGCAGAATTATTGACATTACCGTGTCCATAGAAAAAGTGACATAGATAGACAGATATATAAAGTTTTGAACTGTGGGTGGTTTTGGGTTCTGGGAGCCACGATCGGCGTAGATCTGCAAAAATTCCAACTTAGGGGAGAATGTAATAGGTAGTGTATTTCTTACGAAATCTACCTAAAAGAAGAATAGGTGTTTCAATTTGCTTGTACACAAAAATTTTGCAAATACAAAATAAAGCAAAAATTGAAATACGGTGACAGAAATCACGTTTTAAGTCGATTTTTGGAACGCTACAGTAAAACAAAATATATATCATTGCGCAGTAAATGTTTATAATGTATAGAGTTGTAACCCATTCACGGTGATATAAAAAGAATTATTCGCTTCATAGATATTTGAATAATAATGTTTGCATTTTTTTTTTTCAAAAACGAGTTTGCTAAATGTTAGAATATTTCACGCTATTGAACAAGGGGAAATAAAAAAAAAAAATCTGCAATTAAACGGTATTTAGTATTCAAATCTAAATTGTTGATAAATTTTATTTCGCTTGTTATCATTTTTCCTGGAAATAATTTTAAAAGAAACAAATAAGATACTAAAATACGAAACAAGGTTATTTTTATTTTAAAATATCAATACTAGCGGCAAAATATCTATACAAACGACATCCTTTTCTTGAAGTAAGAAACTAATATGAAGGGGAAATCGGTTGATCTGAATAGAATCCCTTTAGCTGATGAAAAGGTAACAAAAGTGATGGACAAAGTATTCCATCACTGTCATCATATAAAGCCACCTGCGGAAATAAGTAGGAACTCCATAGCACGGGGAAAAACGAATCTCTTTGTATACCTATCATCCCTTTTTTCTGCATTGCCGGCCCAATCCATTAGGTCTCAAAAGGTTAAAAGTAAAAGAAAGGCATTTATAGGAGGTTGTTTATAACCCCGTAATCCACGCAGCTTTAAGACAGTTTTTGTTTATTTTTGAAGATTTCAAACATAACAATAATAACAATAAGACGTGGTCCACTTCCGTGGGATAAAGCGTTGTAGTGCAAGCGTGTCCTGTCCATCACGATTTGGTGTAAATTGATTTCTGAAGTGAAAGATGATATTACATGAATGTTCTTTAGGTGATCCATATAGCCTGTAAATAAAGGACCATCTTTAGAATGAAACAGAATACAGTCAAACCTGCTTAACGTGAACACGCTTAACATGAATTACTTTTAGCACGAACTGTTTCTGGTTGCCTCCAAGGCCTGATTGATGCACGGGCCTCCGGGCCTCGGCCCTGGGCCCACCAATTTCAGGGGCCCACAAATTATGTGGCTTTTTTTTTCCCCTTAATGAAATACTTTTCAAATAATATTGTTTGGTAAAATATGAAACGTAAAATTTAAATATTCTGAATGACTCAATAAATTTTTTAGAAGCTTTTAACCTAGGCACTTTTACTTGAAAAAGTGAATGACGATGAACCGGAGTTTAACAATATTTAACAACTAGCCGCCACTGGCGACCAGTTGAGTCGCCCTTAAATGTATGTTAAGCATTGTAACAAATTATTTTTATTCATAATTTATTTTTTTCCTTAATCCTTCGCCAAACCGGAAAAATCTAATAGACAAATCAAAAACTTTTGCGATCGTGGTAGCATTTCGCATCTTTTTTGTTGTTATGTATTTCATCTTTCTTGACAAAAACCGCTTAACCCACTTTATAATAAATTAATCATTGTGTGTGTTTTTTAATATAAAATAAACTATTTCATAATAAAATAGAAGTACATGCTGTTTTAGTAATCTCTAATAGATACCTGAAAATGGGATTTTCTCGCCAAAATGGCACAAAACAAAAATCCGTGCGTCCGTGACAGCTGTTCCAATTTAAAATACATAACGTTCACATTTTTCTTTAAAATAGAAAATAGATAAATAAGAAAAAATATCATAAATCAAAACATTTGATTTCAAAATTAAAGTGTCGTTTCTAATTTGCACACGCGAAAAATAAAAGCTGACAATTCATTTCGAAATTTGATCCATTAAATATTATTATATGATTCAACTTACGTTAAGAAAAGATCCGGAAGAAAGTTGAGTTGTATAGAACAGAATTATGGTATACATTGACTGTCTCACTGGTGCGGATTATTTTTTTACACCAGGCAGCGGTCCAAAAAGTCATGGTTTAATTTTAAACGTTCACAACGAATGAATCTTTTTTTTTTTTTTTTTTTTTTTTTTTTTTTTTTTACTTTCATGGATATAGAATTTGAACTGCGAACCTAATTTAAACTGAAGTTATTGCAGAATGTATACATAATTGAACGTAAATCATCTCTGAAATATTAATTTTTTTTTGAACGATCTTTCGAAAAATGTAACTTTTATGCAGTTTTATTCGAAAAAATAATTTTGAATAAAAATGGCCGCCTGGCATATGAAAAAGTGAAGCGGACATCCCGGAACTGTTGATGACAGTCACATGACTTACGGTTTTATTATAGAGATGTATAACAATATTTCCATATTTAATTTTTCTGTAAAAGTCCTTTTCAATTTGAGAGCACCTATAATTTTCAAAACTTGCCGTATCCAGAAAATCAAACTTGGGGAAAATGCCAAAAACTGCATACTGTGTCTATTGGTTTCAATATAAGCGAGGATTTTACAATGTCAGAATTATAGTTTAAAATGATTACTAGACTGTTAGGGAAAACATAATTTTTATGATTTTGGATAAGGCAAGTTTTGAAAAATACGTCCTCATTTATTCTGCAACTTAAACTGTGGATCATAGATGTTTGTGGATTATACAAATGCTTATTTGAGAAAGTGGACGGTAATCATTTTCTCGATTATTCTTGTAAGTTATTTTTTTTTTTTTTTTTTTTTTTTTGTAAACTTGAAACTTTCACCCAAACAACTTTGTCAACTCATCAAATAAACCTACTTTTTTTTCTGAAAGAGTCACCGGGAATGGGGAGGTAGGAGGGGGCCCAACTTTTTAATAGGCCCTGGGCCCAACTTCAGCTTGATCGGGCTCTGGTTGAGTGACTCACTATGTAGTGGGCTAGTTCATTAATATGGTAGGTGGGGACAGAGGTATAGAAGAGACCGAGATAATTTACGTCCAGATCCTCGGCTACCCGCTAAGATTTCCCCCTTACAGTCTAAGGAGCGTTGATCGCACGCAAACAAAAACATTGATTTTTCGTACTGAAAATAAAATTTTGTTTGATGCATTTTACATTATTTCGTGTTATTATTTTGCATACTCTTATGTTACTGTCAGTTTGCTAGTAAATTTTCATAGAGCACATTATACAGCCTATTTTTTTATAGTTTTACACAAAAACTTTTATAAGATTTATTAAGTTTGTGATTTATTATTTGCATATTGGGAATAAAATAATAAATTTTATGGTAAAAAATTAAGTTTTTATTTTATTGTGATTAGATATTTTTTTATATATTACAAAATACCCTTTTTTTTTCTCTCTCTTTTTCTGGTTGGTTTCGTGCATTTCATTAGAATTATTAAATTTTCATATTGTAAGCAGAAATTGCATTTAAGACTTTTGACTTTTTTTCTTCCTTTACACAAAGTTCTTTAATAATTCAGTCAAACGTTTATTTAAAAATTATTATAGACAAACATTTCCTCAAATCACTACACTATTTTTATTTAAAAAAATCTTTAATTATCTGAATTTAGATATGATTAATGAAGCACAAATATTTAATTTTTCTTATTATTTTTGTAAGGATATGATGCATTTTATAAATTTGTTTTCATAAGTTAATTTATCCGTACTATATAATAAACATTAGGAATGCAACTCTTTTGTTAGGTGTAGTAAGAAAAATATTTTGCTTTAACAAAATCTTTGTAGATTCCTTACCTAATAATTGTAATAATAATAATAATAATAACCATTGCTTGTAAACGGTAGGCGGAAAAAATCACCATGGAAAAAATCACCACGATAAAAATCACCACGGTAAAAATCACCAAAGGAAAAAAGTACCATCGGTAAAAATCACCACGGTAAAAATCACCATGGTAAAAATCACCCCAGAAAAAAGCACCATCGATAAAAAGGTCCCGGATAAAAAAAGGGGGGGGGGCTTTAAGTTCAGATGGGAAAATACCACACATTTATGAATAACATGTCTTTGAATACGCCAATTATAATTTCGGGTAAAGCACGTGCTAACCACGTGTATTTACTAACCACGTGTACTAGGAACAATTGGAGTATTATATACATCATATATTCTAATACGAGATCAAATCTTGTGTGTGTGTGGGGAGGGGGGGGGGGTATATATACATGCAAATTTTATTTTAAAAACGGATCTAACGATTTTGTATCCTACAGTTTTGAGGCACCAGAAAACCATTGGGCTGGGTCACATGTTTGAGAAAATTCGATTAGTGGGTCATTTTGGGTCGCCATGAATCAGAGTCAAGCTAATTGATCTAAAAAACAGTTCAAACGATTTTGACTAAACTTTGTATCCAACCATTTTCGGGCACGAGAAGACTATTGGGCTGAGTCACAGAGAACTTTCGATTAATGGATCATTTTGGGTCAATGCGGGTCAAGTTAATTTTATCTAAAAAACGGCTCTGACGGTTTTGATTAAATTTTGTATCTTACGAGTTTCGGGCACGGGAAGACTATTGGACTAGGTCACATGTTTGAGAAAATTCGATTAGTGAGTCATTTTGGGTCACCATGAGTCAGGGTCAAGCTAATTGTATCTAAAAAACGGTTCAAACGATTTTGACTAAACTTTGCATCCTACCATTTTCGGTCACGAGAAGACTGTTGGGGTAGGTCACATGTTCGAGAAATTTCGATTAGTGTGTCATTTTTTCATGGGTCATTATGGGTCAAGCTATTTTTATCTTAAAAACGGCACAGAGGATTTGAACTAAATGTAGTATTTTACAGTTTTAGGGAAAGAAAAGACTGTTGGGGTAGGTCACATGTTCGAGAAATTTCGATTAGTGTGTCATTTTTTCATGGGTCATTATGGGTCAAGCTATTTTTATCTTAAAAACGGCATAGAGGATTTGAACTAAATGTAGTATTTTACAGTTTTAGGGAAAGAGAAGACTATTGGGCTGAGTCACATGTTCGAGAACTTTCGATTAGTGGGTCATTTTGGGTCAACACGGGTCACGTTAATTTTATCTAAAAAACGGCTCTAACGATTTTGATTAAATTTTGTATCTTACTAGTTTCGGGTACGAGAAAATCATTGCGCTAAGTCACATGTCCGAGAAAATTCTATTAGTGGGTCAATTTTGGGTCACTGTGGGTCAAGCTAATTTTATCTAAAAAACGGCTCAGACTATTTTGATTAAATTTTATATGCTACGGGTATCGGGCACGAGAACACAATTGGGCTTGGTCACATGTTCGAGAAAATTTGATTAGTATGTCATTTTGGTCATGGGTCATGATATTTGAACTCAAAGCGAATTTTGACCGACCACAGCTCGGTCTTCCCTGCTCGTATCGTTTAACAGTAGAACCTCCGTACCGAACAGTGACTTATTATCGCAATGGCAAATGGGAGTAGCTTCCCGGACTCCTCAAAGTAAAATATTTGGTATTTTTTCTTTAAATGAGTACAATTTGTAGCTAGACGACTTGGATGCCCTTACCTGAGTCTTTGCCTCAAGGCGTTACATAGTTATTCAGGGGTTGATAGCTGATTCCTGATTAGTGGACACACCTATATATCAATCCTTATCATTTTTCAATCCGATTTTATTTGTATAACAAAAACTAACAAAGAGAGAATTTTTCCGGTAAAAAGGAAGACACGGTTTTTACCTCCTCCCCAACAGTGGACACCTCTTTTTATCAGAAACTTTTCCAATCCACAACATTTCTACAAATATTGCTTAAATCAAAACCTTCCGTATTATAGAAATTCATATCAAAGTTACAGAATTTTATAAACATTAAGAAATACTAGGTCACAAGTTCAAACCGTGTTTGTAATAAATAACGGAGAGGAAAAAATTAGAAATTGATATCAAAATTGCAGAATTTTCTAAACGGTAACAGGAAAAAAAGTAATCGGAAAAAAAGTAAACGGAAAAAAAGTAACTGAGTCAACAAGAGCGGAAAAAAAGTAATCGGAAAAAAAGTAATCGGAAAAAAAGTAAACGGAAAAAAAGTAAACGGAAAAAAAGTAACAAGGTATTGATAAATATTGAACTTATTGATAAATAAGTGTTAAAAGCTAACGAAGTAACATATGTCTGATTTATATAACTCCCGTAGGCGAATATTTTCGAATGCTATTAGGAATTTAGTAAAGTTACCCCCGGAAAAAATCTCCCTGATAAAAAAAAAGGAATGGGTGGAGGGGGGGGGAGGCATTTATGAATAACACGTGTTTGAATAAGCCAATTATAAGTAATTACACGTGCTACCACGTGTATTTACTAACCACGTGTACTAGGAACAATCAGAGCATTATATACATCATATATTCTAATACAAGAGCAAATCTTGTGTGTGTGTGTTTGGGGAGGGGGGGGAGGCGGGGTTATACATATATACAAATTTTATTTTAAAAACAGCTCTAACGATTTTGACGAAATTTTGTATCCTACCGTTTTGAGACACCAGAAAATCATTGGGTTGGGTCACATGTTAGAAAAAAATCGATTAGTGGGTCATTTTGGGTCACCATCGGTCAGGGTCAAGCTAATTGTATCTAAAATACGGTTTAAACGATTTTGACTAAATTTTGCATCCTGTGGTTTTCGAGCCCGAGAAGACAGTTGGGCTGGGTCACATGTTCCATAAAATTTGATTAGTGGGTCATTTTGGTCATGGGTCATTATGGGTCAAGCTATTCTTATCTTAAAAATGGCTCAGAAGATTTGAACTAAATTTAGTATCCTACAGTTTTAGGGAACGAGAAGACTATTGGGCTAGGTCACATGTTCGAGAAATTTCGATTAGTGTGTCATTTTTGGTTATGGGTCAAGATGGGTCAAGCTATTTTTATCTTAAAAACGGCTCAGAGAATTTGAACTAAATTTAGTTTTCTACAGTTTTAAGGAACAAGAAGACTATTGGGCTAGGTCACATGTTCGAGAAAATTCGATTAGTGGGTCATTTTGGGTCACCATGAGTCAGGGTCAAGCTAATTGTACCTAAAAAACTGTTCAAACGATTTTGACTAAACAGGGGTCGATGCAGGTTTTTATTCTTGGGGCCCATTTTGTAAAGAATAAAGGTTATTTTTGTGAAGTTTATTATATGTTTGTGAAAAATAACATTTTGTAACAAAAGTTAAAATTCAGTTTCTCAAATTCGAACCAAGAATTTATTAACATAAACTTTTTTAAATCCTTTTGCTGAAGTTTTCCTCACTGGTGAACTTATTTGTTTACAAATTACACATTTTAAAATGTCACAAAATAATAAATATTTAATAAATAGTAAGTTTTTATGGAACAGAATTTTGTGTAAGTTCCTATTTTATTAAAAGGAATTTTGTGATGGGGCCCATTTTAGCCAACTGATTTTTGTGAAGAGGTTCATTTTATTAAATATATTTTTGTGAAAGGGCCTGTTTTATATATTTGTGTGAAGGGACCCTAAATAGGCTCTAAATTTTGCCTAGATCGACCCTTGCTAAACTTTGTATCCTACCATTTTCGGGCACGAGAAGGCTATTGGGCTGGGTCACATGTTCGAGAACTTTCGATTAGTGCGTCATTTTGGGTCAACGCGGGACAAATTAATTTTATCTAAAAAACGGCTCTAGCGATTTTGATTAAATTTTGTATCTTACGAGCTTCTAGAGATCTGTACAGAGATCTGTACTAGATCTAGTGTCTAGAGATCTGTACCGGGCCAAGGCCCGAAGCCCGTACTCGGCTCGGCCCGCGGGCCGGGCTCGGGCCTATTTTTCTTCACGGCACTCGGGCCGGGCCGGGCCCGGGCCATATTTTTTTCTGAAGGCTCGGGCCGGGGCCGGGCCTAGTAATTACTCTTTACGGGCCGGGCCTTATTTTTTTCCTGAAGGATAAGGCCGTGCCTTAAATTATTTTTTCCGTACAGAGCCGGGACTGGTTTCATTCTTCCTAGTCTTCACGCCTCAAAATTTTTAGTCCTGGTGTAAAATAAGATCTGGCATAAAAATCTTTTCAAAACATGCATACATTTTTAAATCGCCATTATCTCATAATTAAACATTAAAATTTATTCTTTTTAAAGAATAGTAGATTTATACACTTATTAAAATATGGCTAAATTAAAATATAGTAAAACGTGTGAAAAAGAACCTGCTTATGATGGAATCCTGTCTTAAATTGAAAAATGTGTTGATACATTAAAAATGAATATACTAATATTTAAGAAAAGAATATATAATACATTTACACCTGCTAAGAAGGCAAATTGTCTATCACTCATTTTTTTTCTTCCCTATGCAATTCCATCTTAGAAGATTTTACTGTATAGCATTTTTCTGATTTTTAACACTTCAATAAATGGAATATGAATTAACAATATTGATGATAACTTAAACACATACATACAACAAATAGAGATTTATTAAAAAAATAAATATTCCAGCTTGCGGCACCTCTATAAAAATGAAGATTATAAACATGAAAAAAAAGGCTAAGATAGGAATTTTTGGTTAAATCTCCTCCTACGAGGGAAATTTTTAACCAAATCGACGTAAAAATTATGTTTTGTAGAAATTCACTCGGGCCGGGCCGGGCTCGGGCCGAGATTTTAACTTTTTTCCGGGCCGGGCCGGGCTCGGGCCGAACTTTATCTTTTAAATCGGGCCGGGCCGGGCCAATATTTTTTTTGTTCGGGCCGGGTCGGGCTCGGACCGAACTTTTAATTTTTGTATCGGGCCAGGCCAAATTATTTTTTGTATGGGTCGGGCCGGGCCCGGGCCTGGAAATTTCGGCCCGTGCAGACCTCTCGGGCACGAGAAAATCATTGCGCTAGGTCACACGTCTGAGAAAATTCGATTATTTTATAAATGATTTTCAATATTTCCTCATGAAAACTTGTTCAAAATACAAAAACTGTATTTATATGTATTTACTATGTTCCCTCTAAATAACATATTTTAATTTCAAGACACACAGCTATTTAAAAAATATAACACAAACAAAGAATCCAAATCAGTTTACTTAATCATATATGAACTGGGAAAATTAAAAAAGTCATATTGAATAAGATTCTAAATAAAGAATCAAGATAATGTGGAACTAAAAAAAGATAATTGAAAACAGAAAAAAAAAAGTGGTGGTGTGGTTTTTTTTTTGGTATGGGGGGGGGGGGGATTGGGTAGATAAGAACCATGTTTGGCCCATGGAAGAGACAAATATTTTGTTTTCATTTTTGTATTAAAATTTAAGATTAAATTGGTTCTTTTTGTATAACTATTTAAGTATGCTATGTACAAGATAAAAATAAAAGTTCTTTAGCAAATTTTAATATACTTAACATTTTTACAAAAAAAAAATCTTTCTTATTTATTTATTTTTATTTATTTATTTATTTTAATAAGAAGGTCTCATAACACCAGCATGGTTTTTATGGATGTTAATATTTGAATAAAAATATAAAACATTCAGAAAAAGAATGAAAACTTGATTTTTCATTATTATTAAACTATTCTATTTAAATGTTAAAATAAGTTAAAGCATACTTAAATGATAGAAACTTGTACTTTCTACTAAGAAAATGAACTGCAAAATGAATTTATGCAGTTAAAAATTTCAATAGCTGATACCTCGGGACTGCTGGGTTTGTTCTCTATATACCTACATTTAGCGAACTATAAATCAGGATTGGGTTGCTTCCAGAAGCAGGACCTGATTATTGCACGGGCAAACTCTTCCACGGCTTTGACCCCCTCCCCTCTGATTTTAGGTGCCTCCCAAATTTGACATTTCTTTCAATATTTTAAACTTATAGAGTAGGATAAGATTAAAAACAAAAAAATATATATATTTATCTAAAAACAGTAAAACCTTTCAATAGCGGACATTTCGAGACTACAAAATTTGTCTACTATTCGGAGGTGTCCACATTTCTGATGTAAAAATATTCAAACATGTATGTGTTGTGGATTGAAAAGGTGGTTTTTCGCTAAATAGAGGTATCCGCTTTTACCTCTAAAACCGGACACTTCCGAATAGCGGAAAAATTCTGTTGTCCCGAAGTATCCACTATTGAGAGATTTTACTGTTTTTAGATAAATATAATTTTTGTTTTCAATCTTATCTTACTGTAAAAGCTCAAAACATTGAATATAATCAGTACAATGTCGAAATAGATTTAAAATATCAGCTTTACGAAAATTGCATTCTAAATTTTGGGCCCCATAAATCGGGGGGGGGGGGGGGGGGGTAGTGCCATGAGCCAGTTTGCCCATGCTTTAATCAAGTTCTTCTTCTTCTTAAAAAAAATTACCAGCCCTCCTTTGTGGTCCTATATAGTCCCATTTATTGAGGATGCAATGTTGTCAAATATGGCTGCATTTAATGCTTTAAAAAATGTGGTCAGAAATGGCTACTTACTGCCAACAGATCAGAGCACGAAAATGGCCTCAATTCAGACGTTTCAAATGTCTTAAATTCAGACACAAATAAGTGTTTTAAAAAATGAAGACACTTTAAAGTGTCTCTTTTTTGAACCATCCGTTTCAGACACTTAAGTGTCTGAATTTCAGACATTCCAGTTTACAGTGCAGTTTTAACAACTTTATACCTGGTTAAAAATTATTTTGATTAATACTTAAAATTATCCCAGTGTTTTGAAATATATGTAAGATTTGAGAATCCTGATTCTTGATAAAATTAACTTGACCCGCGTTGACCCAAAATGAATCACTAATCGAAAGGTCTCGAACATGTGACCCAGCCCAACACTCTTCTCGTTCCCAAAAACTGTAGGATACTAAATTTAGTTCAAATCCTCTGAGCTTTTTTTAAGATAAGAATAGCTTGACCCATAATGACCCATGACCAAAATGACCCACTAATCGAATTTTCCCGAACATGTGACCTAGCCCAACAGTCTTCTTGTGCCCGAGAATGGTAGGATACAAAGTTTAGTCAAAATTGTTTGAACCGTTTTTTAGATACAATTAGCTTGACCCTGACCCACAGTGACCCCAAAAATGACCCACTAATTGAATTTTCTTCAACATGTGACCAAGCGCAATGATTTTTTCGTGCTCGAAACTCGTAAAATACAAAATTTAATCAAAATCGTTAGATCGTTTTTTAGATAAAATTAACTTGACACGCGTTGACCCAAAAATGACCTCTCGAATATGTGACCCAGCCCAATAGTCTTCTCGTGCCCAAAAATGGTAATAAAAGTTTAGTCAAAATCGTTTGAACCGTATTTTAGATACAATTAGCTTGATCCTGACCGATGGTGACCCAAATGACCCACTAATCGAATTTCCTTGAACATGTGACCCAGCCCAACGGTTTTCTGGTGCCTCAAAACGGTAGGATACAAAATTTCGTCAAAATCGATAGAGCCGTTTTTAACATAAAATTTGCATATGTTAAATTATTGTTATTAATATTGTTATTAATATAACCCCCCCCCCCCACAAACATACAACACAGTAATACAAACAATAACACAATAATATTGTTATTAATATAACCCCCCCCCCACAAACATACAACACAGTAATACAAACAATAACACAATAATATTGTTATTAATATACCCCCCCCCCCCCCCCCACTCACCCACCGTCACACACACACACACAAGATTTGCTCTCGTATTAGAAAAAATGATGTATATAATACTCTGATTGTTCGTAGTACACGTGGTTAGTAAATGCACGTGGTTTGCACGTGATTTACCCGAAATTATAATTGGCTTATTCAAACACGTGTTATTCATAAATGTGTGGTATTATCCCATCTTAACGTGAAACCCTCCCCCTCCGCCCCATTTTTTTTATCAGGGAGCTTTTTACCGATGGTGCTTTTTTCCGGGGGTGATTTTACTCAATTCCTAATAGTATTCGCAAATATCCGCCTACGGGAGTTATATAAATCAGACATATGTTACTTCGTTAGCTTTTAACACTCATTTATCAATAAGTTCAATATTTATCAATACCTTGTTACTTTTTTCCGTTTACTTTTTTTCCGTTTACTTTTTTTCCGATTACTTTTTTTCCGATTACTTTTTTTCCGCTCTTGCTGACTCAGTTACTTTTTTTCCGTTTACTTTTTTTCCGATTACTTTTTTTCCTAGATCACCAAGAAATGCTAGCTCTCAAGTTCAAACAGTGCTTGTAAATAAAAAGCATTTCATGTTGCAATGTTATCTACATTTTGCTTTAAAAATTTATATCTTAGTATCTATGATATTACAATCATAAATTTATTGTAGATGTATTTAACTCTGATTTGGAAACGTCCTTTCTGCCAGACGGTACCATATCACTTAAAAAAAAAAAAAAAAAAAAAAAAAAAAAGAGACACTAATTAAAAATTTTTTTGCTATATATAATCGTAGATTTTCTGTCATAAAAGAAGTGAATTTTACTTTTTGTAAATAACGGTTTGATCGCATATCTCGTAAAAAGTGTTCCAGTTAAGGATTGATTTTCTTTCCGGTTACAATGCCACCGATCAGATAGAAAAAATGAAATGTTTAACACTTGCCAACATATGAGATGTAATCATCCCAACTGGGCAAAAAATCCGGGCCAGGATTCGAACCCGGGATCCCTTGGTTGAAGCTGGCAGTGCTATACAAACTGAGCAATCCCGGACGAATATGGCTGAACTAATTCACCCAGTTAACCTTAATGATAATCGTATCTGGTCTGATGTCTGAATCAGCACAACAACAATCAAAATTAATCTACTTTCCAACATAGTTTGAAAGTGTTGAAAGTGCATATACGTCATACTTAGGTTGATTTTTTTTAGTAGCCAGTTACTGGCTAGTGAGAATAATTTCTTTAGTAGCCGTTTTTTAGATAAAATTAGTTTGACCCACAGTGACCCAAAATCGACCCACTAATCGAATTTTCTCGGACATGTGACCTAGCGCAATGATTTTCTCGTGTCCGAAACTATAAGATACAAAATTTAATCAAAATCGTTAGAGCCGTTTTTTAGATAAAATTAACTGGACCCGTATTGACCCAAAATGACACACTAATTGAAAGTTCTCGAACATGGGACTCAGCCCAATAGTCTTCTCGTGCCCGAAAATGGTAGGATACAAAGTTTAGTCAAAATCGTTTAAACTGTTTTTTAGATACAATTAGCTTGACTCTGATTCATGGCGACCCAAAATGACCCACTAATAGAATTTTCTCAAAGACATGACCCAGTCCAATGGTTTTCTGGTGCCTCAAAACTGTAGGATACAAAATTTTATCAAAATTGTTAGAACCGTTTTTAAAATAAAATCTGAACGTATATATAACCCCCCCCCCCCCCCACACACACACACAGAAGATTTGATCTCGTATTAGAATATATGATGTATATAATACTCTGATTATTCCTAGTACACGTGGTTAGTAAATACACGTGGTTAGCACGTGCTCTACTCGAAATTATAATTGGTGTATTCAAAGACATGTTATTCATAATTGTGTGGTATTTTCCCATCTTAACTTGAAGCCCCCTCTTTTTTTTTATCAGGGACCTTTTTACCGATGGTGATTTTTTCCGTGGTGGTTTTTACTGTGGTGATTTTTACCGATGGTGCTTCTTTCCGTTGGTGATTTTTTCCGTGGTGATTTTTACCCGGGTGATTCTTTCCGTGGTGATTTTTTCCAGGGTGATTTTTTCCGGGATTCCTTGTAAACCCCCCCCCCCACACACACACACACTTATTATTATTATTATTATTATTATTATTATTGTAAGTAATATATCCACCTCTTGATTATTTTTATTAGTGGTAGTAGATTTTTGTGAGCAAAGCTTATGGAAAACTGGGATTATTTCTTTTTCATGAAATGATTATTTATGATTTGAATTTTGTATAATATAACCAGCATTTTAAGAAATTTTAATTTCATTCTTTGAATGTCAACACTGAGCATTTTTTACATGTTTCGAGTGTAAGAATTTGTGGTGTTTCCATTTTATATAATTTTTATTCTACGTAAATCCCCCCATCTCCCCCAGGACACAAGTTTAAAAACTCAGTAATCTTTTTAAAATTTTACTGTCCATTTTTGTTAATTTATTAATCTAAATCCCCCCCCCCCCCCCCCGCCGCGCCCGCAAACACGCACCACTCTTCGCACAGCAAAATATATTTTCTAGATTTGAAAATGGCAGAAAAAACATTTTCTTTTTACTTTTTTTTTTTTTTTTTTTTTTGTAATTTGACTATCTACACTCCCTTTGTTTGATACTTATCATTTTTATTAAAATAGTGATATTTTTCTTTTTAAATATTAGTAATGTAAAAAATTAAAAGTTTTAAGCAGCACAAAACTTTCTTATTATAGCATATCCTACTATATTAGTTTAAACAGTGCAATTACAAACAGGATGTTTATGTAAATTAACATGTATTTACACTGATGCAATAATAATAAATAATAATAATAATAATAATAATAAAATAATAATAACAATAGAACACTGATCAACGCATGTACAATAACCTCAAATGTAAAATTTTAGCAGAACCACATGCCGAGGTCAGGACATAGGATAGGTTAATTCTCCTGGTCTCCTCTTTTCTTCTGTCCCCACCTTTTATTATTGTGACTTCTAAATGGACTGATCCACTACACAGTGAGCCATTCTTCGAAAATCGAAAGAGCTGCTAGTAATAACAAAGACCTTGGTAATAACACGAACACAAAAAGTTTCCCCTTGAGTGTTCGCGTTAACGAAGTTCAATTGTATTTTGAATTTAGTAAAGACTGGTAAGACGTAATCTATTCCATCTTTTGATGTTCTAATGCATTAGTTTTATTAAAAAATAGAAATGAAAGTAAAATATTTTTTAATACATATTTTTCTTTAAAGTTTAATTTCAACCTTTTTGAATCGAGTTTCCTGTACTTTTTGCTTCATATTTTAATTATGGAAACAATGTACAAATAGATAAAACATTTTTAACTTTTTATAATTATATCTAGACACAAATTTCTTTTAACATGGTCTGAGGTACAACATTTATTTATTTATTTATTTTTGTAAATATTTGCTCTTTTCCATTTGAAAAAAAATATTTTTCTTTTCCCCAGTTCAAATTATTTTTTTAATTAAAATTTAATTTTTAAAAATATTTATTTTTAATTTTAGCCGCGTGTAAAATTTAATATTTCTTCTGAAAGATTTATTCTTTTTGCACAAGTTTTCCATTTTGGAGCAGAGAAAATTGATAAATTTATATTGATTTGTCTTTAATTTGATTTATTATATGAATGTTCTTTAGGTGATTCATATAGCCTGTAAATAAAGGCCCATCTTTTTGCACAAGTTTTCCATTTTGGAGCAGAGAAAATTGATAAATTTATATTGATTTGTCTTTAATTTGATTTATTATATGAATGTTCTTTAGGTGATTCATATAGCCTGTAAATAAAGGCCCATCTTTTTGCACAAGTTTTCCATTTTGGAGCAGAGAAAATTGATAAATTTATATTGATTTGTCTGTAATTTGATTTATTATATGAATGTTCTTTAGGTGATTCATATAGCCTGTAAATAAAGGCCCATCTTTTTGCACAAGTTTTCCATTTTGTTGCACAGAAAATTGATAAATTTATATTAATTTGTCTGTAATTTGATTTATTATATGAATGTTCTTTAGGTGATTCATATAGCCTGTAAATAAAGGCCCATCTTTTTGCACAAGTTTTCCATTTTGGAGCACAGAAAATTGATAAATTTATATTAATTTGTCTGTAATTTGATTTATTATATGAATGTTCTTTAGGTGATTCATATAGCCTGTAAATAAAGGCCCATCTTTTTGCACAAGTTTTCCATTTTGGAGCACAGAAAATTGATAAATTTATATTAATTTGTCTGTAATTTGATTTATTATATGAATGTTCTTTAGGTGATTCATATAGCCTGTAAATAAAGGCCCATCTTTTTGCACAAGTTTTCCATTTTGGAGCACAGAAAATTGATAAATTTATATTAATTTGCCTTTAATTTGATTTATTATATGAATGTGCTTTAGGTGATTCATATAGCCTGTAAATAAAGGCCCATCTTTTTGCACAAGTTTTCCATTTTGGAGCACAGAAAATTGATAAATTTATATTAATTTGTCTGTAATTTGATTTATTATATGAATGTGCTTTAGGTGATTCATATAGCCTGTAAATAAAGGCCCATCTTTTTGCACAAGTTTTCCATTTTGGAGCAGAGAAAATTGATAAATTTATATTGATTTGTCTGTAATTTGATTTATTATATGAATGTTCTTTAGGTGATTCATATAGCCTGTAAATAAAGGCCCATCTTTTTGCACAAGTTTTCCATTTTGGAGCAGAGAAAATTGATAAAATTTATATTGATTTGTCTTTAATTTGATTTATTATATGAATGTTCTTTAGGTGATTCATATAGCCTGTAAATAAAGGCCCATCTTTTTGCACAAGTTTTCCATTTTGGAGCAGAGAAAATTGATAAATTTATATTGATTTGTCTGTAATTTGATTTATTATATGAATGTTCTTTAGGTGATTCATATAGCCTGTAAATAAAGGCCCATCTTTTTGCACAAGTTTTCCATTTTGGAGCACAGAAAATTGATAAATTTATATTAATTTGCCTTTAATTTGATTTATTATATGAATGTGCTTTAGGTGATTCATATAGCCTGTAAATAAAGGCCCATCTTTAGTATCAAACAAAACATTTTAAATTTAGTAAAGACTGTTAAGACGTAATCTATTCCATCTTGGGAGGTTCTAGTGCATTAGTTTTACTAAGAAATAGAAATGAAAGTAAAATATTTTTCAACACATATTATTCTTTAAAGTTTAATTTCAACCTTTTTGTATAGAGTTTCCTTTAATTTTTGCTTCATTCCTTAATGGTGGAGACATGTACAAATAGATAAAACAATTTTAGCCTTTTCTAATTATATCTAGACACAACATTCTTTTAACATCATCTGGAATACAACATTTTATTTATTTATTTATTATTATTTTTATTTATATATATTGTTTTCTCTTTTACATTTGAAGTATATACATATTTATATTTTATTATTCATGCCGTATATACTCGTGTATAAGTCGAAGAATTTTAGACAAAATTTGGGAGCTGAAAATGGGGGGTCGACTTATACACGAAACACGAGTAAGTAAAAAAAAAAAAAAAAAAAAAAAAAAAAATGCGAAGTGAAATACCGGAGTTATACTTTTTCGCAGATAATTGGTTAGTGTGCAAGTCTTTTAATTAATCATACATGGGTCTAGGTTGAAGAGACAGATAAAAACGGACAATGGCGATTGATTAAAAAAAAGCTCAACAATAATGTCTCTGTAATTGTTCTGCACTCATTTTCTCTTGGGATAGAATTTTCTTCAATACAGGGGCATCCCTTTTAACATTTTAATCCCCTTTTTAAAAAGAGTTCAACTTGAGAATGCTTCTAGATTTCTCTCCTAAAAGTCCTACAACACAAAGAAGTACGATATTTTAGCAGTTTAAGAAGTTGTTTACCCTTGTAAATAAGGCTTGAATAGATTTTTCGAAAAAAAAAAAAAAAAAAAAAGTAAGTAATTATTAAATTGATCTGAATAGCTTTCAAAATAGTTTAAGCCTCTTCAGTTTTACATAATTATACATTTTTTTTTTATATAAATGTTGAATTAAAGGGGAAAAAAAGAAGTCTGATCAGAAATGTAAAAAAAAAAAAGTTAACTAACTTAATGGAAATTTATTATTTTTTCTTTATTCTCGATTAAAAATAATTTTTCAACATACTACCAGAAATGGGGTTCGACTTATACACGAAAATTTAGTTTTTTTCAAAATTTTGCGTAAGAATTGGGGGGGGGGGGTCGACTTATACACGAGTATATACGGTATTTTATTTTATCCTTTTATTATTTTTTCATAAAATTAAAAAAAAAAAAGATGAAATTTAATCAATTTAACAAATGAGACCTTTTATATACTAACGTATTTTAAATAATCTGTATTATACTCATTAGGTACGTTCCCAATTATATAAATACGTAGCACCGATACTCGTCTTCTGGTCCAACAGTCTGTGCGTATATAACAGCATAAAAACTACCCAACCGAATGGTTTAAAACTTAATATATATTATCGCTGCAGAATTCTGTTGAGTCATTTCAAATTTTATGAAAATCGAATCAAAACTTAAACTAGTCGTTGGAGGCCACCGTAATACTTACCCATCATTGATATGCATAATGTAAAATATTAAAATAAAAATGTGTAAACTACTTATAAAATGCATTGCAATTCAAATAAATTCGCGACTTGATGACGTCACAAACTTTAAGGGCTCGATTACTGAATTGCTTGAAAGAAACCTCTTTATAACTCCAAAAATAATAATCCTATTAACTAGCGGTTTATTGCATCTGATTAAGCGTCAAATTTCCAATTAAAATATATCTTTGAAGTGAAATTTGGATGAAACACAGGGTCATGAAAAATCGTAGAGTGTGGAAAATATAATTACAAATATCTCGGCAACTAATTATCCGATCGACTTCATACTTGATGCAAAATTTGTTTTTTATTGTCTTTTATATTCATTTTTTAAAATAAACAATTTCGAAAATTTTTATATACCTTTCATCAGAACGAATATTTCGAGAGTCCGAAAAAAATAGTTCCGGTTAATCGAGGTTATTGAAATGAAATAGGCTTCTTCCCATTATTACATACTAAGTACATACCAAATTGCAAGTCTCTATCTCAATTTTTTCGGGAGATAGAGCGTTTACAGACACACAGACGGACGGCAAATTTTTTTTTTTCTAAAAATATGTTTTTCGGAATCTCCAGTGTCTGAAACGCGTAAATCCGTCAAAAAAAATATTTCGATTTTCAAAACGATTACAAGACTTACCCTATACTACGTATGATGGGTAAGTAAAAGATAGTAATAAAAGTTTTCTTTATTCAATTAAATTCTATCATACGTAATCTACATATAATAAAAGCGCAATTCATATGACTGAGAAAAACAAATACGGGTTGATCACTTCTTTTTTCATATGTCAAGCGGCCATTTTTATTCAAAAGTATTTGTTCGAGTAAAATTGTATAAAATTTACATTTTAAGAAAGATTGTTCAAAAAAATTGTTTCTTTGAGAGATCAGTTACAATAAAATATGTATAGATTCTGAGATAACTTCAGTGGAAATTAGGTTAACAGCCAAATATTTCAATCCATTAAAATAAATAAACACAAGCGATTCGTTCATCGTGAGTCATAGAAATATTAAACCGTGGCGGTAATCATTCGCAAAGCTAGATCTTCATTGCGTATTTTGCAGCACTGTTTGGTGTCGAAAAAAAAAATTGCATCTGTAAACGTGGCAAAAGTAATAAGGAAAAAAAAAAGGAATGCTTATTTTGCTCATAACAGACGATATAATTCATTTCACTGAAATAGTAACGATGTTTTTTATTTTATTGTAAAACTAATTATAGTATGAACGCACCTCATTTGTCACGTTTAACGTACAATTTCTAACTTATTTTAACCTGTTGTCTTTTTTACAGTTGCCTTTATCCGTTGACCTTTTTATCCCAGAACCAAATTATATATTTGTAAAAGAAACAAGTTGGAAATTGTACGTCAAACGTTACAAACGAGGTGCGTTCGTACGCACGTTTTAGAATTAAATTCATGATATCCCGTGCGTAGAACGTGTTAAACAGCTAGTTAAGTATATATTTTATGACACTGTTCATACAAATATCTTAACTAGTTATATAAATATTCAGATATATATGTATCAGCTAGTTATATAAATATTCAGATATATGTATCAGCTAGTTATATAAATATTCAGATCTTGATGATTTTTAATTCTGTGAAATGAATTATATCGTCTGCAGATTAATTTCTGTAATAAAATAAGTGTCTCGGTCGCTTGACGATTTAACATCCATCGGAAGCTCCTCTAACAAGAAAGCACCGATTTTAAAAAAAAATCAAATTTCTTAATAAATATTTTTATTAATATCTCCTAAAGTTTTGATTCGATTTTAATAAAATTTGAAATGTCTCGACAAAATTCTGCAAAGATAATATATTTTAAATTGCAAACCATTTGGTTGGGTAGTTTTTGCGTTGTTATATGCGGACAGACAGACAGACGGACGGACAGACAGACGGACAGACAGACAGACAGACGGACGGACAGACGGACGGACCAAACGACGACTATAGGTGCTACGTATTTATATAATTACGAACGCACCTAAAAATAGTAACCTATCGTTATTTTTGTCAAAGGGACATTTCTGATAAATTCCAACATTTATTATTTTCCCATAAAAAAAAAAAAAATAAAAAATAAATAAAAGATTAAGAAGAAATGTAATCAAATTAATTAAACAAATGAGTCATTTTATATACTAATGCATTTCAGACAGTCGGTTTTATGTTCATTTTTGCTTTATTTTGACAAATGAGACTCAACACAGTAGAGTTCAGGATACTTTAAATAATTCGTGCCAATTTTTTTTTTTTATGTCAGAATATTGTGTATTTTCCTTCACTCTGATTTCCCCTTCCTTTTGTAGGATTAAGTTGTAAAAAGTAAATGAAAGGAGAAGTGTGATTTGCTGTATCTCCGGACACCTGAAAAATATGTGGGAAGGTGCTGGTAGAAATTCCTTTCAGTATGAACCCCCTGTGTATTTTTTTTTCTCTTTGTGTTTGTTTTCCTTTCAATTTTTGCTGATCAATAGTTCGTTTTCTGCGTTTATCCAAAGAACGTACAGTAGGTGTGTACAGGACTATTGTGTACGTTCTTTGGTTTATCCTCTCAAATCTAATCAGATTTCGTCTCTATAGTTTGAAGTTAAGCAGCACGTGATTCCGTTGTTATTCTAAGTTGTCCATTTTTTGGTTGCTGTGTACGATTTTAAAGAAAATCTACTGTTAGCTCTACAAAAACCGGTTAGTTTAATAAGTGACAAGTTCAGGTAATTTACCAATATTTCATATTACTACATATTCGGTATGTACTACCTTTTATTTCTCTTTTGGTCTTTTTTTTTCTTTTTCCCAAAATGATATCGTTAGTGGGTGCACGAGATAAAATTTCTGCTGTGATAGTTAATATTTCAATATTATATTTAATTATTTATAAATTGCATAAACTAATTAATTGCAATTTTTCGGAACCGGTTTCGAAAGTGAAAGTATCTTCGTAAAAAAAAAAAAATCCATTAAGAAAATCAAAAAAGTAATCAACAGCGGAAAAACATATTAATCTCTGCAATCCAATGTCAAAAAAAAAAAAAAATAATAATAAAATAAAAATATTGAAATGCAAACGAATTACACTAGTTTACATGACTTTTGTTCATGAAATGAAAGATATACGGTTACGTTACTTTGGGTATCTACATCTTGGAAAAAATATTTTAAAAAATCCAGCACGTCAGATTTTTGAAATATTTAAAGAAGATTTTTACAAAAAAAAAATACATCCAAATAAACAATAGTCACCAAGAATATTTTAATAAACTTTTGTTTCTACAATGAAAGGTTAAAATAAGGAGTTCTTATTTTCTAAAAAAAGTCGTTTGTAAATTCCGGTGTCAGTCAGTAATTTCTCATTTTACGAACAGAATTTGTCTGTGCCGGAAAGGGTTAAACAATTGCGGGTACATAGAAAACAAAGACCTTCATATCTCAGAATTGTGACGTGCTATTAAAAATAAAAATTTATTTTTTTTAACTACCGTCCATAGCCTACATAAATAATATATATTTCATTTCATGAACAACATTTTTTTTTTTTTTTTTGTAAACTAGTGTTATTAGAAAATAATGTCCCATGGGATTAACATTAGCGAGCGGGTGTTTTCGTGTGAAAGGAGAGGACACTTAAGGGTATTTTTAATTGTGTTTGGCATTTTCCTGCTGAACTATATTTAGTAGACTAATATAAGTTTGTGAAATATAAATAAATTCGTAATTCATATACAGGGTTACACATGGAACAAGTAAGTTTTGAGTTACTTTATGCGTTTTTTACCTGAATTAAATTTTACTTTAATATGTGATGTGCAGAAAAATCTTTATATAATATACAGGACTGTACAAAAGATTTTGAGAGCATTTCCACTGACTGGCAAATTTTTTTAAAAGTAAATTTCTAAGTGAACTGATTTTTATCATGGTATTTATTATATATCCAAGTCATATACAGGGCTGCACAAAATAATTTGACTACTTTATGGAAGGTAAATGATCAAACTGGATTTTTAAATGTATGAGATACCTTCATACCTTCATACTACATACCTTCTTTCACCTCATTTAATGGTGAAGTTTCGTTACTGTTTTCTAGATATGTTAGAAAGTGTTTCATAATCTAAGCTTGACGCGAGGTTTTCCGTTCTTGTTTTTTTTTTTTTTTTCTAAACCCGATCTCCCCAGTTTCTTAAGTTTTTTATTTAAATTTGTAAAGTCTATGAAAACTTCCATTTGATAAAAAAGAAATTATCTTTTTCATCGAAATCTTGCGCAAATATTCCAATTGTCCAAATTTTGATGGGAAATCAGTAGAGTAACCAGGATTTTTTTTCGTGAGGCGCAAAGAAATTTTCTTCAGGTTATATAAACAGTAATACATGCAAAGACGACATCACAAACATCCGGCGCACAGTGGAGTATTTGACGCCAAATCTTGGCCAAAATTAAATTTCATGTGTTTTAAAATCAAAACCATTGTTGTTGACTGACTATTAGTAATTACACTTAATTGATGTTATATATGCATAAATCTATATAAAATAAATAAGTAAATAAATAATACAACGTTTACTTAATTTTTTATTGTTTATAAGAGGAAAATAAATGTTGCTAGATTTGTTTTATTTACAAGTAATGTTTATTAAATGTGATTAATTTTATTACACATAAATGTTTAATTATTTATATATATACCAATGCATATAATATAAAAATTACAGTCATTTAGTATTTACCAAAGTATAGAGATATAGTATAGAGATGCTGGTTTTTGAGTGTTTTTAATAGACTTACAGTCTTTCCAAAAATCAGTGATATCTAAAAATGGCAACAATATGCGGAACATTAAAAAAAAAAAACCTTTAAAACTATAATCAATACGATTATAATTTTAAAAATGGTCTGACAAACCCCGACACAGTTTTAAAAAGCTTTGGATATATTAGATAATGTATTTCAATAAATATATTTCAATAAATCAGATCTGAAAAGGCTTTTAATATTAACACATTTTCAATTTAAATAATTTTTTATAATATGAAAAGTAAAATTATTTAAATGCACATGTCAAAGTATACATCTAAACACAATAACAAAGCTGAAACATAATAAAACAAGCTGGAAATTGTACGTCAAACGTGACAAATGAGGTGCGTTCGTACTGTAGCTAGCTATATAAATATTTAGATCTTGATGATTTTTAATTCTGTGAAATGAATGATATCGTCTGCAGATTAATTTCTGTAATAGAATAAGTATCTCGGTCGCTTGACAATTCAACTTCGGAAGCTCCTATAACAAGAAAGCACCGATTTAAAAAAAATAATAAATTCAAATTTCTTAATAAATATTTTTATTAATATCTCCTAAAGTTTTGATTCGATTTTAATAAAATTTGAAATGTCTCGACAAAATTCTGCAAAGATAATATATCTTAAATTTCAAATCATTCGGTTGGGTAGTTTTTGCGTTGTTATATGCGGACGGACGGACAGACAGACAGACGGACGGACCAAGCGACGACATTAGGTGCTACGTATTTATATAATTACGAACGCACCTAAAAATGGTCTGACAAACCCCGACACAGCTTTAAAAATCTTTGGATATATTAGATAATGTATTTCAATAAATATATTTCAATAAATCAGATCTAAAAAGGCTTTTAATATTAACACATTTTCAATTTAAATAATTTTTTTATAATATGAAAAGTAAAATTATTTAAATGCACATGTCAAAGTATACATCTAAACACAATAACAAAGCTGAAACATAATAAAAAAAGAATCTTGCAAAGAAATTTTCACTTCTACTGAGGTTAACAGCCGCAGGATATGACTCATACTCCTGAAATACGCATAGATGCACCAGTTAGTCAGCTATTATAAAATATGCTTTTTACCATTGTTGAGCAAATTTTAATTTCTGCCTTTTTGACCAGCATTTTGCATCAAATACTCCACTGTGCGGCGAAAAATTCCAATTTAGATAAATTTTGATCTTAGCAGGTATAATTGTAATGGTATTCTTCCGAAAGTAACTCGTGGATATTTCTGTCTAAGCAAGGTTTCTGTTACAGGCAGGTTCCGTTTTCAGAAGTTTTGATGTCGTTATATCTATTTACATAATTATGTTATATGCGCAGTAAAACTGTCAAGATGGAACTTGTTCTTGCAAAATCCTGTCTTAACCCCTTTGGCCCTGATTTTTTTTTTTTTTTTTTTTTTTTTTTTTTTTTCATTTTTGGGGGAAAATTACTTTTATGCTACCAAAATTAAAAATAGCTATCGGAATCACAGAAGTTAGGGTTTAATGAAAGTTAACGAATGCGTTCTTTACCAAAACCTCACAAATGTAGTTATTTTGCGTGTTTTTCATATAACAATAGTCTAAGGAAGAATATTTGAAGACGTTTGGAAAATGTCGTATTACAACTAAATTAAAGAAACATAAAAATTCAGTAATATTTTTTAATCTTTTATCACAAATTACCAATTTGGAAAAGGATTCCCAAATTTTAATTTAAAGAGTGAAACGTAGGTTTTAATTAAAAGAAATGCCAACAGCTTGCTAATAATTATGAAAATTATTATTATTATTATTATTACTAAATGCTAAACATAAGTGAAGTTATAATAGGAAATGTAGAGATTCATACTATCACTATTAGGTGCTGGAATTAATAAAAATAATGTTTAAAACAAAATAATACTCAAAAAGAGATATGTCCTATTAGTAGGACTTCAGGGCCGAAGGGGTTAAAAGAAACATTATATGGCCTCAGAGAAAGGATTACGATACAATTATGCTTCCTGAGATACCTGTATAAAACGGAATATTTTTCCGGCACCTTTCGATTACATTTTCGCATGTTTTACATAAACGGAAAAACCCGTGAAAACGAAACCTGTCTATTAAACAACCCGGTCTCAAACAGAAGAGTTTCATAATCCCATCGAAAACCGTATCTTAACTAGCTGTTACCCGTGACTTCGTTCACGCAACATTAAACGAAGAATAAATACATTAACTAAGCAAAATATCTCACTCACGATAATTAAAAACTTAAATAATTAACTAACTCTTTATCACATTTCATAGGAGGCAATACGGTATGTTTTTGTTATAGGGAACTTGACATAACTCAGTTTTTGAAAAGTTAAATTTTGTGCCAAATAATCGCGAAAATAAAATTGCAGCCAATGCAAAAAGGAGGGTTCATAAAATCGTGGAAATAGACGAATCGGGTGAAAACAAATGTCAATTTTACCTGATAAACAATTTTATTTTTAACTTCTTTGTGAAACGTTTTAACAGCCATCCTTCGAAAATAATTAATTGGAAATAGTATATGCTTTTTCTTTAAATTCAATTCCACCTTCTTAGTTTAAATGTGTAGCTGAAACAAATCTTGTTTTCTAAGTGACAATATGTTGACAGACAATTTTTGTTCTCCAGAATAAATGGATTAATTAACTTTGAATGTGTGAAAATATGTTTTTATTTTTCGGATAATTTACTAAAATCAAGATTTTGTTTTCACCATCTATTCAAAGTAGAAATAAATTCTGTTTTTCAGTTTTAATGAGAAAATGGCGTAAAAAACATACTGATCTGTTTTATTTCTTCTTTTTTATCCACAAATATGGAGCAATTTATTTCCCGTTTTTAGAGAATTTTCGTTAAAATTTACAAAAAAAAAATCTCGGCATCAAATTTAATATTTTAAGTTACGGATTTGATTCACACTCCTTTCAAAATATATTGGAAATTTCCCGTTTTATTTCAAATATGACGACGTCAATCCCCCCCCCCCCACCCCAGAGAAATCCCTTTTTAATGACATAATTCTTCTTAATTTTATTTTCCAGGCAATCATGATGTAAATTTTAGCAGAAAACTTGGATATTGAAGCTTATTATTAATTAGTATCGATAAAAAATATTTCCGTTTTTCATCTTAAATATGACGTCCATTATCTATCTACTTTTAATATATACTGATATTCATGCTCCTTGTATTACTGTGAATATTTGAAAATACATGTTTTATTTATGACGTCATATTTGTCCAAGCCAAGGACGGTCCTTTTCAGAGTTCCATGCTCCAAACGAAATCTTTTCTTAATAAAATAATTATTGTTCATTTTCCCTTTTAATTATAACACAGTCTTTGACAGAAAATGTCTTCTCCATATTTTCGTTTCAAACATCATGGAAATTCGTCGTCTCTTGAATTATTTTTAATTTTCATTTTTCACGTTGAAATCGTTTAATTGAAAAATAATTGTTGAGGAAAAATTATTATTCCAGGTTTTGTATTTATTGGCAACGATAATGTTTAGCAACTTTAAATGGTTAGTTAAATTTTACAGGAAAAATGTTCATTGGTTCTGTATGAAAATAAGAAAATTTTAAATTATTAAGAAAAATATTTGAAAAAAAAATGAAATCAACACTCTAAAAAAAATCCGTGAAAATACAAGAGATTTTCCGTGAAATTTCACGGAGAAGTTTCATTTTTCCAAAACAACAGTATAATTTCCGTAAATGACATTAGTTCCGTAAAGGAGATTTCAAATCCTTAAATATGCAGAAAGTTTTCCGTAAATTTAATGGATTTTTTCCGTATTTCTTTCAAAACAGTACAATGTCCGTATTTCTTCCAAAACAGTGCAATTTCCGTAGATAACTTTTAGAGGTTTGCGTACTTGTTTGAAATGGGAATTAAGATTGTTGTATTTACTAGATATGCTGGCCCATTCTAACCGGGGCCGTGTCTGGACAGTAATTTTTTGTGAAAATAATAGCAATATATATATATTTTTTTTAATGAAATATTTAGAAATTGATTTTGTTTTTATAATTTTGAGATTTTTTTTTTTTAATCTTTTTTATTATTATTATTATTATTGATAGTCAAAATTAAAACTTTTTTTTCACTAATTTTTTTAAAATTTTATTTAAACTTTTCTAACGTGAGGCAATATTGGGTTATTTAAATGTTTCATAACACAATATCTCTGCAAGTTATCGCTACGTAAATTGTATTAAACTAAACTGAATTGGCTTATAAATTTATGAATTAAACTAAAATTTATTATTTTATAAATTATAATTTTACAGCGTTAAAATTTTTTCCTTAAATTTATAAAAATAGTTAATATTGTTTTTTACTTTTATAAAAATGAAGTTTATAATTTTATTAACTTTATAATTTATTTCTTTAGCTTATAATTTTATAAATTAAACTAAATTAATTTAAACTAAATCAAAAGCAAGTCCAAATTTAAATCTTACCTATCAGAAGATCATTAATTTCGAAATTGTCTTTAAGAATCAATTTTTTGTTTTAATATTACTAAAACTATTCAGTTTGACCGTTCAGAACCGTACACAGAAGTTCTCAGCATAGCTCAAATATAATAATTTAATTTATTATAAAATTGTTTATTTACGTATGTTTTTTAAAATAAAAGATAACGAGAAGTTATTTTAATAGCATGTAATAAATACGTATCCTTCAGGTAATTATTATTTTTATTGGAATTGATAAATAGATCATCAGACAAATAATTAAAAAAGTATGTGTTTAAAAAAAAGAAAATGTTGTACCATTACAAAAGGAAGCAATCATACAATGACTCTTAATACAATGTCTCTTATGTTTTACGTATATGATACATAATAAGTTAAAATTTATCTGTTATAAAGCATCAAATAATAAACAAAATACTGAAAAATAGGTAAAGAAAACATTAAAAACATTGAAACAGAAAGAAATCCATGGAACCTTCAAATTTTTATATCATAAAAAGTGGCTGCAATAAGTAGCAACGCTTGAGTAAGTCGAACATCTAATCATGGCGTAATACTACGTTCAGATCGGATAGTTAAGATATCTTAGACCGCTGAACTCACTGAGTGAGTTCCAGAAACTCACTTAGTGAGTTCGAACTTTCCATTGCTAGATACAGTCAGTACCGCTCACTCTGATTGGCTCTGGAGGCCGATTGGCTGTTGAGTTTGCTTTTAACATATGCGCATGCGTAGTGGACACGGTGATGTTGAGTGAGTTATCTTAAATGCGTTTGGCGGTGTGGACAGGTATTCAATTCCGGGGAGGTACCACCTCAAAAATGGCGATCTAAGATATCTTAAATGTCCGATGTGAACAGGGTTAGGACCACCGGTTCAGTAAGCGAAAGGTTGCGGGTTCGCTTCATATCGAGGGAAGGGTTGGTTACATACACAAAACTCACTCAGAAATGAGAGAAAAAAAAAGTATATCTGTATAAGGTGTTCTTGAGACAAAACTTCTTTTTTCTATCTCCATGGTAGTTCCACTCTTCGAAAGAGCCACTCGTACCGATAGATGGCGCCAAAAGTATATTTTTAAAAGTAGCGTAATCGATGTATCGAATCAATGATTAAAACTGCTGTCACGAGTTGGTTGTAATATAAAAAGAAAGTTGGTAGTTCTTTTGTCTTTAATAACAAGTTAATTTAAGTAACAAGTTCAGGTAATATTTCATAATAATTCTTCTGTAAACTTTCTTTTTCTTACATTTTGATCGTATTTGTATTTCCAAAATGATATCGTTAGTGGGTGTACTTGCTGAATTTCCTATTGTTATAACTTATTGGAATAACTTATTTAATTGTTCACAATTTTATTTAAATAAGGTGCATCTTAACATAGTATAAAACAAAGTCGCTTTTTCTGTCCCTATATCCCTATGTACGCTTAAATCTTTAAAACTACGCAATGGATTTTGATGCGATTTTTTTTAATAGATAGAGTGATTCAAGAAGAAGGTTTATATGTATAATAACATCCATTAAATAGTGGGGAAATACTGTTATTTTTTAGGTTTTTAATGTGATGTCGTAAATAATTTCATTTTTTCCGCTTATACATTGCAAACGCAGGCTGAACCCTACAAGATTTATCAAAATAATGTACTAATTATTGTACACATTAAAAAGGTCTACAGAAAACACAAAGAGATGAAGGTTTTCAAGGTTAACCCGAACAAAGCGAGGGAGGGCCGCTAGTAAAATTATAAACTAAAAAAGAGGAGCACGTTAAAATAAGTAAGTTGCCTAAAAGCTAATAAATTAAAACGATTAAAACAGATATCTTTTGTGTAATAAATACAGTCCTAAGTATTTTGAAAGTAAAATATTTATTTATTTTACTTCTATATGTGAGTGCATATTTTTTGCTTAGATTGTCTTTTGCCATACGAAAATGTTCTTAATTTTTGTAAATATCAGAAACAATAAAAATAATGTTTCCGAATAATAATAATAATAATAAAAATAATAATAATAATAAGGACACATTTAAACAATGTTAATATATTTTAGATTAAACATATTCAAACTGTTATTTTAAATGAAATATTCTTCAAAATGTAAATTAAAGCTATTTATGTTTATTTATACATTATATTATTATTTATTTTGCTTTATGTCTTTTAAAACTTTATTTAGGTTTCGCTGATTTAAATCAGCTTGATTTCTAACAAGATTGAGATCAAATGTTTCTTTTTTACAAAAATTATTGACTTAAATCAACTTAAAAAAAATTATATATACTATATATATATATATATATGTGTGTGTGTGTGTGTGTGTGTGTGTGTGTGTGTGTGTGTGTGTGTGTGTGTGTGTGTGTGTGTGTGTGTGTGTGTGTGTGTGTGTGTGTATAAAATTTAGTTTAAGATTATTTCGGAATTAATATTATGTTTTGCCATAATTCATTGCGAATTTTAGGTAATTGAGAACCACGAATCCATGCTTATTTAAATTAAATATCTAAATTTAAAAGGAAAACCCTAATTTAAAAATAGAGATTCACTGCTAAACAATATTAAAAGATTAAAGGGTGCAATTTACCTACTAGAAAATATCTAAAACTTTTATGAATTTTTAAATTAATACAAAAATATGGACACTTTCTGAAATGACATGGTAGACTTTAAAACAAATACGTAGGCCTTTAAAAATTATTTTTTATATATTTATATAGAGTTCTCATTAGTGTTTTGTCACAATTTAAATTTCTATTAGTTAAAAAATATATTTACAAAAACAATAATAATCATATTTTCCATTCTGTTTAATTTAACTTTAAATTATATATTTTAAATTTTGAAAAGTTTATCTCGAATTAAATTCTGAATTTTTCTAATTTTAAAATATGCATATTAAAAATGTAATAAAATTTTATCATTAAAAGTCTTCCTTTTCGTTATTGCATAAGTAAATTGCAGTTACTAATTGCATTAGTATCGCTGAATACTATTTTTTCACATTTTCTTATTATAAATTACATTTTTTTTTCAACACAAAAAAAGTTTAAATGTCACTTTATTAAAAATCAAATTACTATCTGCATTGATATAATTATTATATGTAATACACAATTTTCTACTTTCCTTAAATTTGAATTACATTTAATAAGAAATATTCATTTTATTTACAATGCAAGACAAAATTTAAATGTATATCAATTAAAAATTTATAAAACTAATTTAAATTTCACGAAAAAAAATATATTGAATGAAATTTTAAAGTTATACAGAGGGAACTTTTAAAAATTTATCTTAAAATCTCAAATTATCCTTATTTTTAAAAATTGCCTAAAAAACTGCAATTTTAACAGAAAGTTCCTTCCTATTAATCACCGATAGATGGCGCCAAAAGAATATTTCGAACAATAGTGTGATCGAAGCATGTAAACTCCATTAACCCATTTTCGGCCAAAGGTGCGTAAACGCACCATTTCAATAAATATTTTTTATTAACACTGCGATGGATATTTTTCGCTAATTTTATTTTTCTGCTATTTTTAAGGGTTTTGGAGACATCTATAAAATATTAGTAATTCAATTGAAGTAACCACTTTCTGTTGAGATATTTTCAAAATACGCTGGTTTTTTACTTGAAACGGTCATTGACAAATTCGACTTTTTGAAAATGTATAATTATTCCATTTGAGATTAATCATATGTTTTTATAATGGAGTAAAGTTGCAAGTTCTGTAAATAAAATTAAAATAACAAAAATGCCATAAGAAAACTTAAAATTTTTTATTTAAATTTAATGGTAAATTAATAATAATAAATTAATAATGGTAATGTCAAATTAAATAAAATATTATTTTTCATGCACGAAACTTTTTTGATGTCTTAATAAATGTAATTTAAGCAAATTTCAATGCAAATAATACCACATTTTATAAAATTTCTATGCTTGGCCTAAAATGGGTTAATCAATTATTAAAACTGCTATCACGAGTTGGTTGTTATATATGATTGTAATTGTAACCAAAAAACGTTGTTAGTTCTTTATCATATCTTTAATAACAGGTTAATTTAAGTAACAAGTTCAGGTAATATTTCATAATATATATATATACATACATACATATATATATATATATATATATATATATATATATATATATATATATATATATATATATTGTATACTTTCTTTTTCGTATGTTTTAATCGTTTCCCCCCCCCCCCCAAATGATGATATTAGTGGGTGCACGTTGGAATTTCCTAATGACTTAATAACTCATTTGAATAACAAATTTAATTGTTCACATATTTATGTTAAATAAGGTGCGTAAAACTATAAACTAAAAAAGAGGGGCATGTTAAAGTAAGTACGCTTAAAAGCTAATTGTTTAAAACGATTAAAACACATATCTTTTGTGTAATAAATTGATTAAGTATTTTGAAAGTAAAATATTTATTTATTTTACTTCCATATGTGAGTGCATATTTTTTGCTTAGATTGCATTTTGCCATACGAAAATCTTTTAATTTTTTGTAAATATCAGAAACAATAAAAATAATTTTTCCAAATAATAATAATAATAATAATAATAGTATTAAGGACATTGTTTATTATCATTATTTATTTTGTTTATGTTTTTTAAAACATTTATCCAGGTTTTGTTGATTTAAATCAGCTTGAATTTTAACAAGATTCAGATCAATTGTTTCTTTCTTACAAAAATCATTGACTTAAAGTCAACTTTCAAAAAAGAATATGTTTAAAATGTAGGTCAAGATTGTTTCGGAATTAATATTATGTTTTGCCAAAAATGCATTGCAAATTTAATAATATTCGTAAAAATGTGTGCAGCTTAATTTTTGCGACATATTTATATAAAGCAGTGGTTTTGTTAAAAAATTAAGTAGAATTACTTTTCAAGAAACAATGTTATCCAGACACCCAGTGGCAGAAAGTTCTGTAGCTGTCTGCGACAAGCTTTTAAAATTTCATAATCTGTCTGCAAATTTTGCGTGTAATTTTAATGAATGAATAACACACTAAACTAGGAATTTTTCAGCATTTTATTTCAAATATGGTAAACTTGATACATTCTCTTTAACTTTGCTTATAACTTTTGATGTTACATGTCATTTCATCATCTCACTTCTTTTAGGATCTATAAAATGGGAAGGATACGCTTAGGGATGAGGGGAGAGAAACTTCCCTCCCCTGATGCAGCTACAAAAATTTCTTCTGGAGAAAAATGTTTTAAATAAAGTCCTGTTCGAGCTGAGTTTAGATTCCTGCAGGTTGGATTCGGGTTAACCCTAATTTTTAAAAGCTGGTTCTGTATATTGTTTCAAATTTAAAAATTTATGTATTAACCCCTTAATCGTCGCGCTCTTTAAGTGTAAGCTACTTTTTAATAATTAAGATTGCTTGATTACCACCAGTTTTTTTAAGTAGAAATATTCGGCTTATTTAATAGCCAGATAAAGCAATGCGAGAATAAACCCAATTATACTATTTTAAAAAACTGGTGGGAATGAAACATTCTGAATAAAACAGACGTCGCCTACACTGCCCGTGAATGTCTCGGGCACGACGATTAAGGGGTTAAACATAGATGTTAGTCTGTGCGTGTGATGTTTTCTGAAGAGACCGCTAAGTGCAGAGCGACAAGATTTGGCAGGAAGAGTCTGAAGTGTTGTTTTGTCTGATGTTATGCACCTCAAAGCCAGCTTTTGGACTAGTTTTCTCAATTTTTTATGTTTTTCTTTCTTTTTTTTTTCAGTGAATTTTTTACTTTAGTAAAAAGAATCCGGAGATCCTCCATCTATTTTTGAATTTTTTATGCAATTTTTAGCATTTTTCTCGTTTTGCGATGATCTTTAGACATTAGTAAAAGGAACTGGGTTGCAATATTTCAGCAGTCTTTTTATGCAGTAAATTTTCACGATACTCACGATTATTTTTTTTCCTCAATCGTTTAAAAAAAATCACTTTTTTTTTTTTTTTACCGCGATCCTCTGCCGAAATTCGCGTGTTTTTACCGCGATCCTTTGACGAAAATCGCGTGTTTTTACCGCGATCCCTTGACGAAATTCGCGTGTTTTTACCGTGATCCTTTGACGAAAATCGCGTCTTTTTACCGCGATCCTTTGACGAAAATCGCGTCTTTTTACCACGATCTTTTGACGAAATTCGCGTGTTTCTACCGTGATCTTTTGACGAAAGTCGCGTGTTTTTACCGCGATCCTTTGACGAAAATCACGTGTTTCTACCGCGATCTTTTGACGGCATTCTGTGTTTTTACCGCGATCCTTTGCTGAAATTCACGTGTTTTTACCACGATACTTTGCAGAAATTCACAAGTTGCGGACAGTTTTTTAAATTAATTTCATTAGTGCAGACAAAAATTGTCCTCAAGAGATTTTCTTTGTCTTCGACTATGTCGCCATGTCGCGGTGTTTCTGCCACTGGGTCCAGACAGCTCCGAACTTCAGCATCAGGGTTAAGAGATGATAAGGAATTCTATGCTATTTTTTCACCCCAAAATCGTCCAACACTTATTTATCTCGTAAATATTATTTTACAATCATGCAATGGAATGTTTTACACAGTGGGTACAGATTCTGGAAATCATGAAAGTTCAGGGAGGTTTATCAATCTGGAAAAATCAGGGAAAAGTTAGGGAATTCCGTAAAAGTACTTGAAAATCAGGGAAATTTGTCTATATGCGAAAATATTTGTGTTTTTGCACGAGACTGATTCATCAACAAAGAGGTAATGTTTAAGCCAATAATCATACACGATAAAAAAAAAAAGTAAAATTTTTATATATTTTTATAAAGATGCAGCACATGATATTAGTTTTTGGTATTTAACACAAATTAAGGTGATCAGATGTCCTCATTTTCTGTGGATAGTGCATATATTGAAGAAAATTTACACATTTTTGAAAATTTTCTTATACATTAGCATAAGTTGACCAAGTGGCCAGCTTAATCCAATTAGCTATATCCTGTCAGATATAGATATGTCTTAGAATTGAACTTTAATATCCTTCAAATTTTTTGTTTGCCATATACTCATTGGCCACTGTATGAAGTTGTTGGACTAAATTTTGAGTTCGGATTTATGAAATTGTGAACCAGTACTTTATGAATATTGTGCATTTTTTATGTTTTTCTCTTGTTTATTCTTTCAAATAAGGTATTAGCAAGCTGGATAAGTGTGTTATACAAGGTAGCAGCGTACATTAAAAAATACCGTATGTGTATTAGGGTGGAGCGCTCGCCTATGGAAACTTTTTTCCCTTCAAATCAAAATGGTGTGGTGTGGGAAAGTTGCTCTATCAGATCCTCATTCTGAATATAAAATATCTTTGAAAAATATTATTATTAAATACTGCCTCAAGGCCATTGAATATTGAGAAAAAACACAAAAGCGCTCACCTATGCAATTTTTTTTCTCCAAATCAAAATGGGATGATGTGGGAAAGTTGCTCTATCACATTCTCATTCTAAATGCAAAATATCTTTGAAAAATATTATTATTAAATACTGCCTCAAGGCCATTGAATATTGAGAAAAAACACAAAAGCGCTCACCTATGCAATTTTTTTTCTCCAAATCAAAATGGGATGATGTGGGAAAGTTGCTCTATCACATTCTCATTCTAAATGCAAAATATCTTTGAAAAATATTAATATTAAATACTGCCCAAAGGTAATTGAATATTGAGAAAAAACGTAAAAGTTGTGCATTTTTTCCATTTTATCCTCAAATATACAAACTATTAATATTAATTTAATTTAAAAGGATGATCATCGAATTATTATTATTATTATTATATATTTATAGTAAAATTATGGAATATTTATATCAAATTCGCTTTTATTATACTAACTCAACAACTATACTTTTATATATATATATCAAATTTGGATAGTTGTAATTGTTTTATATTAAAGATTATAATTATAAAGAAAATATAGTTTCAAATTACTCTTAAAGAACTATAGTTATAAGGTAAAAATAATTTACTATTGCAATTTAAAAGCAATAAAGTTCCCATTTTATAGAAGTCCATAGAGTTTTTTGGTTTCAAAAACTAGCATTTTTTTCCGAGACTCCAGATAAGTTTCAAAGAACCCATCGCGTGTCAAAGGATCACAAACAGCAGAAGAAGCCTGCTTCTTCACACATTTTTTCAGTGGTTTGATTGTGACAAGGGAATAGTTTAATCTTAGGTAAGATGTCTTCATCTGTTGCCTTTGGATTTAGGATACACTTTGTCAGAATGTTATGATCTAAGAACTTAGTTAATGGTGGTTCTGTCACGGTCACTTCAGCCCAATTTATAAAATCGATATAGTCATTGGCTTCAAAATTGATCTCAGGTAACTTGAACGTACGTAAAGAATTTCTAGACTTTCGAGATTTTATTATTCTGCGTAGTGCCAACACTTTTACATAGTCCCTATCGTCAGACAACATGGCAACCAAAATATTTTCCAGGTGATAAAAAAAAAAACATTTCGTTGAATTACGGGATCTATCATTGTTTGTAATTCCTTTGGTAAATATCATGATAACATAACTGTTTGATGCAAATACTTAACTCCGTAAATGCACGAAGGCTTAGTTTTAATTTGAAACCATATATAGTTGAATAAACTCTTAGTATAAAATTTGTCAGAATTAAAAAAAATTCAGACGGTTCAGACTTGAAGATACGTATAGCCTAAGAATTTTGTTTGCCCCTGTAAGCCACCTAGAATGCACAATTTTACCAGGATTTGTTTTATACAATTTTTCGTGACACAATCCCGAAGACATTATGCTTCACATATATCAAGCAAATAGAGTTGATCCGGACTTAAATCTTTTTTATTAGTAATTTCTGGCAATGTACAGCTTATTCTCTTATAATGTACAAGAGGAAGAAGTTCACAATCTTTAAGAGATTTGCCAATAGATCCTGTAAAACTTTGAGGCCAATTTGTTGTACCATCAAGATGCTCGAACAAATGGCACAAGATAAGTTCATTGGCATATATTTGGCAAGAAAGCCATTGAAGTGGCTTTCCTTCTTTTTCTTCTAGAAATCGTATGACACCTCCTTTATAACCCGTGTTAACTGTAGTTCCGTCACAGCCAATTGCAACAAGCTTACTGGTATCAATATTTTTTGTAGTTAATTTTTTTTTCTTCACCTTTCCAGATTGTAACGAAAAGTGCCCCAAATACACAAAACCTGGTTCCTTTATTAAACTTATGTGTTCCTCAAATACAACTTTTCTCCGTGTGTCTTCCATGATAAGAGTTTTGTTCTTACGGCCATCAAAATATAAACCAAACTGATCGGCTTCTAAATATTCGGATGTATTGATTAAAACGTAGTTTTCTTTTTGTTCTTTTTATAATACAGTTTCAGAAGTTTTTAAAAACAAAAAACAGTAGAGACCACTTAAAACAAATTAGTAATTTTAATGCATGTAAATTGTAATAATAAATTATTTTTTCTTGTTATTCTTCATTTTTAAGTATAATTTAAAAAATATATATTCCTACGAAGCATAAAATATAGCACAATTTTGTTGATTTGATTATGCTTTACATTTACCCAATTTTTATACATTTTTTAAAGTTTTGAAGTCATTGGGGCAGTATAAAAAACCTGGATTTGATATAAATATTACATAGTTTTACTATAAGCGTATAATAATAATAATTTAAGAAGTATACAAATTAATTTAATATTAATAATATTTGCGCATTTTATATGTTTGACAAGAAAATGGGAAAAAGCACAACTTTTACGGGTTTTTTTTAAATATTCAGTGACCTTGGGGCAGTATTTAATATTAATATTTTTCAAAGATATTTTACATTCAGAATGGGCATATGATAGAGCAAATTTCCCACACCGCCCCAATTTGATTTGGAGATTTTTTTTTTCTTTGCATAGGCCGTTTACGTTTTTTTCTCTCAATATTCAATGGCCTTGGGGCTCTATTTAATATTAATAGTTTTCAAAGATATTTTACATTCAGAATGAGGATATGATAGAGCAACTTTCCCACACCACCCCAATTTGATTTGGAGATTTTTTTCTTTGCATAGGCCGTTTACGTTTTTTTTTCTCAATATTCAATGGCCTTGGGGCTCTATTTAATATTAATAGTTTTCAAAGATATTTTACATTCAGAATGAGGATATGATAAAGCAACTTTCCCACACCGCCCCAATTTGATTTGGAGATTTTTTTTTCTTTGCATAGGCCGTTTACGTTTTTTTCTCTCAATATTCAATGGCCTTGGGGCTCTATTTAATATTAATAGTTTTCAAAGACATTTTACATTCAGAATGAGGATATGATAGAGCAACTTTCCCACACCACCCCAATTTGATTTGGAGATTTTTTTCTTTGCATAGGCCGTTTACGTTTTTTTTTCTCAATATTCAATGGCCTTGGGGCTCTATTTAATATTAATAGTTTTCAAAGATATTTTACATTCAGAATGAGGATATGATAAAGCAACTTTCCCACACCGCCCCAATTTGATTTGGAGATTTTTTTTTCTTTGCATAGGCCGTTTACGTTTTTTTCTCTCAATATTCAATGGCCTTGGGGCTCTATTTAATATTAATAGTTTTCAAAGATATTTTACATTCAGAATGAGGATATGATAGAGCAACTTTCCCACACCACCCCAATTTGATTTGGAGATTTTTTTCTTTGCATAGGCCGTTTACGTTTTTTTCTCAATATTCAATGGCCTTGGGGCTCTATTTAATAGTAATAGTTTTCAAAGATATTTTATATTTAGAATGAGGATCTGATAAAGCAACTTTCCCACCCCACCCAATTTTGATTTGAAAAAAAAAAAAAATTCGCTCCACCCTAAGTATACCAATCCACTCCTAGTAATGGAAATCAGGGAAATCTGATAAAGGTAGTCAGGGAACTTTTTTTTACAATTTCTGTAGTCATCCTGTTTTATAATAATAGACTGTATCAAAAGTATTTTCGTTTTTTGAATGCTTTTATATCAAAGTATGTAGTTGGCACTTTCTCACTCTTAATGTTGAACGTAAAATGTTATTGAAGGGAATACATATCCCTCTGTAATATATAACCATACAGGTTTCTTTCATTCATTTTTATGTCACATACATCACATTACTAATGTTGAGATTCTATGCATCTTAACGCATGACTTTAACCTGTGCCTTAAAACCAATAAAGCTGTCCTCAAAACTCGCGCAGTTGGAGGCCAGGACAACTGTGACATCCAGACAGTTCAAAACAAATCCGAACGTTTTAAGGAAGTGGGCCTCAGCATTGAAATCAAACCCAGAAGTGAGAGGTGAATTTTGATCATTTAAAGAGAAAAAAGAGGAGAATCCATTCTTCATAATAAATTTGTATGCTAAAAATTAACAAAACTACAGCATTAATAATTGTTGAATGTGCAGTTTTGTTAATTTTTAGCATTAAAATTGATTGTGAAGAATGTATTCTCCTTTTATTCTCTTCAACTGTTCAAAATTAACCTGTCACTTCTGGATTTGGTTTCAACCCTTACGAAAATAGTTGATAGAGCTGTATGGAACTCCAAAGAATTCTTTACAAGTTCTATAGAATAGCCATTCTATAGAATACTATTTCTATATAGTTTTGAAGAGTTCTATAGAAATACTTTTACTAAAGAAAACTTTTCTATAGAATTCTTAGAAGTTCTGTAGAATTTTTTTTTCTATAGAACAGTTTTTCTGTAGAGTACTATAAACCTTATAGAATTAAGTTCTATAAGCTAATGATTCTATAGTTTTTTAATAAAAGAAAAAATATTTCTTGTTTTTTTTTTATTTAAATGTGTAGTAATTTATTTCTAACTATATATTAAAATTAAAAAATAACCAGAGGGCCCGTGCGAGGATTTCGCACTGAAATCTAATATTTTCTGGGTACTTCTCTATTATCCCGTCGACCACTTTCATAACAAAAAACTATCGCCAAACTGTAAGATTAAACGCCAAAAATGCAGTCCAATTTACTTGACGTCAGAAGCATTATACTTGTTTGTTACGTCATCAAGTGATTTTTAATTCGAAATTTGCGTGTATTTTTTTATTATTTTTTACTGATTTATTAGTTATTTCATTATTTAAAATATCAATTGTGTCCTTAAATTCTTATTAAATTATTTATTTATTTTGATATTCCAATGAAAACGTTCTCCCGTTTATTTGGCGAAAGTTTTTTGTTAAGAAAAGTGGTCGACAGGATAATAGAGAAGTACCATTTATTATCAACATGTATATTTATTAGATGCAGGTTTAAACTTCTACAGAAAAAGTAAGGATAAAAATATCAGCAAACAACACTTAGATTTTAGTCAAGCCAGAATATCATCCTCTTTAATAAAAAGCTATGCGTTGCTGACGACTGGAATTTTCGATAATCGTTGCCACAGATTAAACTCGGAAAATGAAACATTTGAAGTTACTGAAAAAATTAATAGCTCGAAAAGTATTTGTCAGAAAATTGTTAGACAAACTTCGTTAGAAAGGTAAAAAATTGTATTTTTCTTGATATAAATTTCGAATCTAATGATTATGCCGTTTTTCAAATACTGAATTAAAAAAATTACCAAATTTCACAATTGAGTACCATAGCGAAATCTTCACGCGAAAAAAGATAATGATAACGGCCATGTGTCCTGACGTATACTGGTTATAGCACGAGTAACAAATTATAATAGCCTTACTATTCTGTTAAAATATAAAAGTGAATTATGATGCCATGAATGCATTATTTTTATTTAATTTTAATATAATCATCTTAGAAACAAGGTTTTGGAAATTTTTTTCGAATGGGACTAATAAATTGACCAATACTGTATATTATTTTAAGTTTAAAACAGGAAAGGTGGGGGAACGCTTTATATTATTTAGGTTTCCACAAGAACTTTTGTTCAGAATTGAAAGTTTAATATATCAAAACGTCAGAAATTAAATCGACATTAAATCGGCAATAACTATAACGACTGTCCTTCAGTTCGTTTGGATATATTTTCATTTAAAAACATAAAATATTGAAACTTAAAATCTTTGAACATTGATTTTAGGTATTTTTAAGGTTATTATCACGGGTCCGGGCAACGCCAGGCATGTCAGCTAGTGTCATAAAGAGTCACTATTAAGTTAATTATAATGTTTGGAATCACTTGCGTTGAAATCGGAAAGTCGGTTGGTGAGATATGGAAACGGAGCATAGTTAGAGAAAAAAAACTTAAAGGAGAGGCAGTGGGGGGGGGGGGGAGGTTGCTCAAGTGCCCTTCACCAAATGACTAATTAGGAGGACCCCTATATGCATCTTTCAAAATTCGTTCGTTTGGTTAAACTAGGAACTTAATTTGAAATGTGGCTTAGACTATTATTCGGAAATTCTGGTGACTGCTTTCTAGAAATACACCTTGAAGCTATGAAGGATAATTTAGTAAAAATGTCTATTACTACTGAAATATCTATTACGATAATTTAGTAAAAATGGAACTGGTTTCGAGAAGTTCGGAACACTATTAGCTGATATTTAAAATGGTGGTTTTCTCTATATAAAACAGAATTTAAACGCTATGGGTGCAGCTAAAAATGTTAAAATTGTTAAGTGATTTTAGACCCATAATAATATAAGTCATGTAAAAAAAAAAAAAAAAAACTTCAACCCGGCGTCTGTGTAATTTAGTGGCGCAACTATAACGCTGATAACTTCAATCCATATTGACACTATTTAGTTAGAAATCCTTATCTGTGCATTGCTACTCTGGTTTATTTAATTACTTCTGCAAAGAATTGATGCAATCAACCAACCCAAGAGAAAAAAGCGTATTTTTCATGAGGGTTCTTTGTGGATATTAATTAATATTTCAGTAAATAATTGAAATGTTAAAATTCTGAAGTTTAGGTGCATCAGGAAAGGGTTTGGACTACCTAAATCTAAATTTGGAGGCTTCTAGGTGGGCAAGATTTTCCTAGCCATCGCCAACAGACACACACACACATAGAGCGAAACTTTATTTTATTAGTATAGATAACTCAATTGTTCTTCCGAAATCCAAACAAACAAGTTGGAAATTGTACGTCAAACGTGACAAATGAGGTGAGTTTGTACTATAGACTGTTATATAAATATTCAGATCTTGATGATTTTTAATTCTGTGAAATGAATTATATCGTCTGCAGATTCATTTCTGTAATAAAATAAGTATCTGGATCGCTTGACGACTTAACCTCGAAAGCTCCTATAACAAGAAAGCACCGATTTTTTTAAAAAATTCAAATTTCTTAATAAATATTTTTATTAATATCGTCTGAAGTTTTGATTCGATTTTCATAAAATTTGAAATGTCTTGACAAAATTCTGCAAAGATAATATATCTTAAATTACAACACATTCGTTTGGGTAGTATTTGCGTTGTTATATGCGGACAGACGGACGGACGGACCAGACGAGGACAATAGGTGCTACGTATTTGTATAATTACGAACGCACCTAAAAAGAAACGTCATCCCGTTAAAGAAAGATAATTAATATTGTATTTAACAGTTATTAATTTAATGTAATTTTTATTAAAGCAATTTAGTTATATTTATTAATAATCTCTTATCGTCTTATCTGAATTTACAATTTGGTGCATGGCTCTAGACAAGCCATTGCGTTAGAATAAAGATTATTAGAACGCATGCAATTGAATTCGAAATGCTTATAAATTAGTTGTGGAAAATTTCTAAAATGTAAATTAGGAAACATGCTTTTCCAATCCGGTTTTCATTACTCCTCCTTCATCAGCGAAAATTTTGACACTGAACAGAAAGAGTCTTAAACGATTAAATATAGGTTATTGTTTATCGGAGCTAACAAAAGCATTTTGTTATTACGAACAATTCGCTTCAATACATATTGAGCTCAATTTAGTTTACTCGAGTGTGTGTCAATACAACGGAACTCTGTATATTTTATTTTCATGTGAAATCAGAAAAATTTCCGTATGTTAGTTGTAATATAAACCGATAACGATGCATTGTTATGAAATTTTTATAACACACTTTTTTTTTAATGCAATACATTAAAATAACTATAATAAAAGCAAATTAAAATAGCAAGTATTACAATGGCGGAAAAAAAATAAAAACAAATATGGATCATTCTACAGAATTTCAACAAATTCTATTTTCCTTTCTTTGCCACACCATGTTTTATTTTTATTAGAAATCCATTTTACTTTATAAAACGTAATCTTATACAAAAATATTTTTCCGGATATTGTTAAAAAATAGTATTTTCGAAATAAATTTCCAAAGAATTATGATATGGAACGTATGAATTATTGAACAGAAATCAATTTGTAGAAGCTTCAAATAGGCGAATGTAAAATTACAGTTCATTTCGCCAAGCAGTCCCTATGTTATAATTAAAGAACTACCCGGAATTCAATGTGTTTCGTAACTGGTACAAATAAATTTAAATTTTAGCAGTTCCAAATTTTAAACATTCCTAATTCCTAAAGTACTTGACCGAATATCTTCCGGTCTGTTATCTTAAGGTAACACTTGCCAAAGAAACAAAAATTTAATGTGAAAATTATATGTTGGCATTGAAATTGTTATTGTTTGATACAATGTCAGCATGGAGCTCCTTGCTCTAATTATTCAAACATACATTAAAATGTGATGATATTCAGTCGAATGGCTATATCAGTTTTATTTCTGAGACAATTTGAATATTAAAATTCATGGGAAGTTTTATTTATGTTTTCTTTTTGGCCGTCTGAACGCAAGAATCAACTAATTTAAATTGATATTTTAAGAAATGTTTTACGCAACATATGCACTCCAAAAAAAAGTGTTGATTTTACAGTATCATACTGGCATCCCAGCTACGAGTATTATACCTTAAAATTAACAGTAATAAATAGTAAAATAAGCAGTTAGACGCTGCCGCGCATGCGCGGCAGCGTATTGCTGATTGTTTTACTGTTTATTTTACTGCGTTTTTTACTGTTTATTTTACTGCTTATTTTACTGTTTTTTTTACTGCCTTTTTTACTGCGTTTTTTACTGTTTATTTTACTGCTTATTTTACTGTTTTTTTTACTGCTTATTTTACTGTTATACTAGTCTAATATATTCAATCAAAGTTAGAGTAAAAACTGATCCAAGATTGCAAAAGGCACGCCCGAGAAAAAAAAAAAATTAACAATCGTATTTTAACTGCATTAGAAAATAACGTCATCCGCTTCGGGAAAAACATGAGACATAGAAATATAAAACTAAACATTTTAATTTCAATTTCGCTTTTAAATCATAAATATAAAATAAACCTATGCGGAAGTTTTTTATAATAATTGCTGAGCATCCTATAATGTGGTATTTATTTATTTATTTATTTATTTATTTATTTTTGCCAACAATAATTTGAGAAAAACCTTTCATTTCTTTTATGAAAACAATGCCGATTTAATTTTTAATTAACAACAATTTTTTATAAAAAAAAAACATGATTTAACGAAGAGTTAAGTGTGCTATGTCAGAAGCCTGTTCAAAATCCTTTCATATGCTATCTCGTTCGTCGTTTTGCGTTTTGTATTTTCTTAGAAAAAGCTATGTTGACAGGAGAAATAATATGTGTGATAACTATTTTTGTAATACATCAGTTTAATAAATAATAGTACTCCATAGGTTTAATTATATATATATAGAATTTAATTCAATTCTAATACATAGTGATTCAATTGTCAATGTAATAATTTATGGGAGTTGAACTACTGATTTAAATGATGATTAATTAATTTGTTTGTTTATAATTCATTAATTTGTTGGTTAATTTTAGAATCAATAATTAATTTGCTGTTCAATTTATAAAACCATCCATCTAATTTAATAAACTTTATCCACTTTAATAATATGGTAATTTTTATTAAAATATTTTAATCTGAAGTATAAATATTTAAACAATTGTGTTTCAGTTTTAACAACTAATAATTTGTTAGAATTTTAAATATTTTTACAAGACTATGTATAATTTGGAATGCAAATCACAAAATAAATAAAGTTGAAATAGGGTAATAAGAATTTTAAAACTGTCAATGGTTATATAATGCTGAAAGTACTGGTTTTTCATTCGGTCACTGAAGTCAAGCAGCATCGAGTGTGGTTCGTACTTGGGAGGGTGACTGCCTGGGTTCTATATAAAATTGTATGCATATTTTTATAGAAGCTCTATATTTTTTCTATAGATATTTTTATAGACGTTCTACAGACATTTCTATTGAACTTCTACAGATATTTCTATAGTTTTTGGTTAAACAAGCTTATAGAAAAATGTGCCATAATTCTATAGGATTCTATAATGCGTTTTCTATAAATATTTTTCATAGAATTCTATAAGAAGTTTTTGTAAGGGAAGGCTGAAGTTTCCTTCCTTAAAACGTTTGGATTTGTTTTGAAATGTGCAGACACTACTCTTGTCCTGACCTCCAAATACACGATTTTTTGACAGATTTATTGGATTTAAGACCTAGTTTAAAATCATGCCTTAAGATGCATATAATCTCAATATTTTTATGACTCATTATATGACCTAAAAATGAAAGAAAGAAGCAGTATGATTATTCAATATAGGGAGATATGTATTCTTTTAAATAACATTTTATGTTCAACAATGGGGGTGAAAAATTGCCAGCTACATGCTTTGGTATACAAGCATTCAAAAAACGAAAATACGTTTGATACAGACTGATTTCTATATTAATGAAAGAAAGTTTCGTATCGTGTGTCTGTGTGTTTATCTGTCAGTCTGTTTGCGATGCCTAGCAAATTCTACCGCACCTAGAAGTCTGCAATTTTGGGTGATGTTCGTCCAAGACAGATTCTGAGGCACCTGAAGCTCAGATTTTTATTTTTTTAAGACCGGGTCCCCTTGGACTCATATAGGTTTATGTGTCCTAAATTGTCAATAACTTGCCTCCTGTTTTCCTGATCTTCTATGTTTTAAGTCCCTTTCTCCAATTAGTTATATCTCCAGTGCTACATTTTAGTAATGACCCTGGGGACCAGTATGGGGCCCCTTCAAGTTTTTGTTTCCTAAAATTATTAATAAATTGAACCCTTTTAATCCGATCTTCTTCGTTTTGGAGGCCTTTTCTTCATTCAGTAATTACCCCATTTCTATATTCCAGTTAAGATCCTGGGGCCCGGTGTGGGACTCCTGGAACATTTTGTGACCACTACATATTTTATCCTTCTAATTGTGTCACCTTCTCAATGCGTAACTTTAATGTTGAGTCTTGGACTCCTCTTTCCGGACCACCACCTTCATATTTTTATTGGGGCCCTAGGGCCCATTTTTAAACATTTCCCTCAAAATTTATTCTAATTAATAATTTATACCCTATGCTTAATTTAGACTAATTGAAGATCTAAAGCGCTAAGTACGAGGACCTTTTAAGGTGTTTTCTTCTTATGGACCTGCTCAAAATTATCAGTTGGATCATTTTGGGACCATTACTATAGTTCCCTTACAAATCGTTCGATTGACTAGGTTTTTTTCTAACAACTTCTCAGGACTTCCAGTTCCAGTTACTGCTTGAACGACAAAAAATTACTCGGATCTCAACTCCCAACAATGAATTTTGAATATTAATGTCCTTCTTGGGACACTTGTTGCTGCTTCTTTAAAAAAAATCATACAAACTTGAGTTCTATTTAAGGTTATTATCACGGGCCTGGGCAACGCCGGGCGAGATAGCTAGTAAGAAATAACAGAAAACAAGAATATGTACGAAATTAAAAATATTATTAAGGAACTTAAAAGTAAAAAATATGGGAGAATTGTTCATATGTAAGAAGTTGTAATGAAATGGATTTACCATTAATCACCGTTACATTTGTTTTTTGAAAAAAAGTTTTATTATATCTGTTGTATGTATGTTAAAGTTTGTTGTATATCATTATATTTGAATTTTGTAAAACATATGTAACATGCAAGATCAATGTATATATGCAAGATGCATAAATTTTAACATATGAGAATACAAAGAATGTTTGTACATCTATATATTTAAAGCTAATGAGGCATTCTGTCAAATTCCACAAAATATCGTCTCTTTACGCATGCGTCAACTTTTTTTTGAAGGATTCTCCCCTCAGAAACGATAAGACTGATTGATTAGCCTGTTGAGCCTAGGGGAGTTGAAAAGGGTTGATTTAAAGACCTTCTAATATATTTTTGCTCTGAGATTGAAAAAGATTGAAAGGCTGTTTTTTTTTCTTTTTTTTTTTTTTTTTCCTTTAAAGAACTTATGTTTTCAATACAAAATATGCATCTTTTTTTGCAAAATTTTAAAGAGAGCTTGGTATCATGGTTTATCTGGGTTTTAGAATCAGGCTGATAAAAGTAAAATTAATGAAAAATTTTAAAGGCCGCGTGATTTAAAAAAAAAATAGAAAATACTAAATATTGATATATATATATATATTTTAATTTTTAAGACTGTATTAAGTAAAAATAAATCATTCAATTAATATTTTTAGTTAGATTCTTGCTAAAATAATTAAAGTATAATAGGATGTAAATTACAAGCTTAAAATTATTTCACTTCATTAGTTGAGTAGGCTGGACTGACAACACAATCTATCGTTTTACATCTATAGAAATCGCTTACACAATATAACAGTTCATAAAATTTTCAACATTTAATTAATTTAAAAGCAGCTAATTAAAAATAAAAGTATATTTCTAAAGGAGCTTTCAAGTTATTTACCGTCAAATTTTGACGGGTACCATCTAGTAATGCATTAAATGGAATATTCAGTATGAAAGTAATCAAAAAGTTTTAAATGTACATATTAGTCATAATCTTTCAGTCTTTTTTTTCATTTTGTTAATCTATATACATTTTACATGACTACTTATATATATATTTATTTATTTATTTATTTTTACAGAGCATCCATCCGAGCTTTCCTGCATTTTCTGGACTTAGCTAATGTCACCAATGTCTAATTGTAAACATACCAGCAAAACTTCGTTCGAAGAAACACAATTTGAATGGGAACTTACTGATTACTTTTTGAATAAGGTAACTGAACCACATGTTTACTTAGACAGCAGTACCTTCACCTTCGGAAGAAGCTGGTGGAAATTAAGAGTGCTTCGAAAATGCTCTACTGACAGCGATTTTCTGTTTATACAAAATTTGACAACCAATAATGAATCAGATGTAGAATATGAAATTCTCTTGAAGAAAGTTGAAGGTACTTTTGAACAATTTGCTACAGGCAAGCATTTTGAAGAAGAACCTTTTTACTTATCGCAAGATCTCAGTATAATGGTTGCTCGAATCTCAAAATCAAAAATGTTGCAACGAAAATACGAGCTAGCACCACCTAATGGATTGACTATTATCTGCATTCTGAAGCGTGGAACAGCCCAGCAATTTTTATTACATCAAGAGCACCACCTACAAAATTTATAAGTAAGTAACTGATAATATATTTATACACTTATTAATTTTTCAGCAGTGCTGAAATGTGAATTATCACTTTACTAAACAGCGTAGAACTATTAGAGTGAAAAAAAAATGTCCAGACCGGGGTTCGATCCCGGATCCCTTGGTTTAGCGCACCAAGTGCAAGAATCGTTTACCTCTTCTTGATGTGGAGCTGATAAAAAACAGTAATTAAACAATAGATCGGACAGTTTATAGGAAAAATATGCGGTCAAATAATACTCTTTCCCGAGATGTTTCATCACCTTTAAGTTATAAACTGGCTGCATATAGGTTTTACATCCGTAGAGCTTTTTCAGTATGTACTGATAGTTATATCAATGAAGAACTTGACAGAATTAAAATTATAGAGAACTTAGTCAATAAGTTAATTTATCAATATCAATATCAGGATAAAAATAAAAAACAGCAAGAATTAACAGGAAAACCAACTAAATTTTACAATTTTCAATATATTCCGAAACTTTTTGAAAAATTAAAGTATAATTTAAAGAAATTTGAAATAAATTTGGTAGCATCCCCTTCAGTTAAATTGAAAGCGTTATTAGATAAGAAGATTGATCCCATATACCGATAGAAGATTTATCAGGAATTTATAGAATCCCAGTTACTATAGAAATAATTGAAAATAGGATGAAACGTTATAAAGTTAAAGACTACATTGGTATGACTTTAAGAAAAGTTAAAATTCGGTTAAAAGAACATATTGCAGATATAAAATACAATAGAAGTAACACGGCACTTTCCAGATTGAAACAAGAGTAGTCGATTAAAATAGATTTTGATAAAGCTAAAATAATTAAACCCACATCCTCCATTCATCAAGCAATAATAAATGAATCCATAGAAATTTTAACCAGAAAAGATAAAACATGCAATGATTCGGTATCTTACAACATCCCTAAATTGTGGTATAAACTTTTACAGATTGTTCAAGATTAAATAAGATTGGCAAACCCAACGCTTCCCAGCCCTAGTGACCTGTTTGTAATGGTTTGACCATTCTTCAGCAGAATATTATGATTTTACTAGTTTTAGACTTTGTTTTGTGTGTGTCTACGTGTTGGTGTTTTTTAGCCCTGATGATGAGCTAAGGTTGCTCGAAAGCGCTAGGTTGTTTATCAATGTGAAATTGCTCGAAAGCGCTAGGTTGTTTATCAATGTGAAATGCAGTTATGTATGTTTTAAAAACACCTTAAGTAAAGTTTTTTTTTAATTAAATGATGTATATGTGTTTTGTGACATTTGAGTTGTTTTTAAATAATTATTATAGTACAAAGGTGAATTGATTCAAATGAGTGTTGTTTTTCATGACTCAAGTTTAGAACCTATTACATTCAATTGCACGCAATCATTCACTACGACGTAGTAGAAATAATGGATAGATTAGATTAAAAAAAATTGAAATTAATAATAGCTAAAATATACAGTGTGTTCTAAAATTCGACTTACAAATTAAGAGAGAAGATAAAAGGCATCAAGAAGATGAAAACTTACTTTAGAGTATGCGGTCGCAAACGACGTTTAGTGGTAGAAAATTGCAAAAATAATTATGAAGGACGTGACGTCGAGTGGAACAAAAAGAGCCAATAATAATTAGAAAAAACATTTATCTAACGTAAAGCATGATTATAATGCGTTACAGTTCATCGTTAGAGACGACGAGACATTTTTATAAGAATATATTTTAACGCGTCTGGCAATCCTTCGTCTGTCGGTGTCGACGTCGTCTTCTTCGTTCTGACGTTGAACTGCAATGGATTGTAATCATGCTTGACGTCATATAAACGTTTTATCTACATATCATTTTCCCTTTTTGTTCCACTCGATGTCACACCGTTCATAAGTAGTTTTGCGATTTTCTTCCAGTAAACGAGGTTTGCGACCACATGTTCTATAGTAAGTTTTCATCTTCTTGATGCCTTCTATCCTCTCTCTTATGTTGTCGGAGTTGAATTTTGGAACACCCTGTATAAGTGCCATTGCTAGAAAAATTCATGATAGAACCTGAAATTTCAGTAATAAAATGAAATCCATAATTTCAATATGTTTTGCCTATTACATTGTAATTAATGAAAGTATATACATACATAAAATTTCACCCATTTGATGTGTGACATGATGTGTGTTTAAATAGAAGTGGAGAGCTTCATGAAATTATTTCTGTGTTTTCGATAAAAATACCATAGTTGGTATTTTTTAGTGAAATGGTGTGATTATGAAAAATGATTTCTAAATAAAGCTTGTTCTTTACAATTTTATGAAAAGGAGCAATTAGAATATTAGAAAAAAATGAAAAGATCTGTGTAATATTGTTAATAATACATTATTTTATTATTTTTATTGCGATTTAAACTTTTAAATGCCAGATATGTGCTTTAACATCTTTTTATTTTGATCTAAACGAATTTTTACCTATATTTGGCAGTGCAATTTTGTACAACAAAGTTACAGTTTTTACATTTACAATAAAATTGATATATTTTTTTTTCTTTCTTATCACGTATTACAGTTAAAGTTTTCCGGAACGTGTTTTTCAATTTATCCCATGAGTGGCTTTGGAATTTTGCGTGTTTTTTCTGTGTTGCATTTTGTTTGTACAAATTCCATTCTGTTCATTTTTGCATGCTTTCTTTTAACTTACATTTCTGTATGTATGACGCAGTCAAATATTACGACTCCTTTTCACCCACTTCCTGTTGACGTAGAGCTTTGAAATTTGGAATATAGATGTATTCCTGAAGGCAATACATGAATTGGACATTATTTTTTATAAATTCGATCCCTAAAGGGGGGGAGAGGGGGGCAACGTCGGCCGAAAACGTGCCTTTTTTCCATAGAAATAACGTTATGATTGTTTAATAGAAAAAAATAGCTCCATTGTTGCAACATTCATCCATTCTCACCGGTGCGCGGTAAAAAACTCAATTTACTAGGAGAAATTGCGTATTTTTCACCAAAAACTACGAATAATACGAACTTTGGGCTTGTGTAAGTCATATAAATCCAAACAAAATGCAAAAACTACTGTTGAAATCGTACACGATAAAACTTCTAATATTAAAAAGTGAAATAATTAAGTCAGTATAACAAAATCGAATTTTAGTCTTAAGGACCAAATACATGGCTTATGGACCCTGAACTTTTGGCGATCAGAAATAACTTTGTAGGCGTCAAATGCAGAAGTGTAATTGCATTAATGACTAACGATTGTTAATTTCTAACACTGTTTGTGCCACGACTTCGTCTAGATGCTAAAACTACCCAGCTGACGTGAAAGAGGTAAAGATTTCAATGCATTTTGTCTATCTAATTCGTGCTCCGAAAGTACACAGCGCAGTGATAAAGATATTTTATTAATTTAGGAAAACTTGTGAAGATATATATTCCCGCTTCACGATTACCATACCATTGACGATCACTATACTTTATATTTTAATGACTAATGAATATAAAAGTGCATTTATAGATCGGGTGATAAAAGGGTGGTAACTTTAAATCAGCAACCGATGATCTCATGTCTGGAGCCTCTCATTGATATCAAATATAGGAAAATTATCAAACATCATAATAATTTGAAAATTAATATCGGATATATATGTATCATGATAAATATCAATATATTTATCCATTGATGTATCACGAAAGCCTGTTAGTGAGTGACCTAAATGTGCTCTTCCAAATAACTCCTACACTAGTCTACACTAGTAGAGCCTACACTAGTCACGGGAAGAAGCACTCAAGCTAATGTTAAGTCTATGGGAATGTTCTTGAGAGATTTCTCGCTCGCATTTTAATATTTTTAAATGACTTTTTTGGCATATGATAGCTGAGGTCGATCTCTCACGTTGTTAGTTTTTACTTTTACGATTTTGGTTTCAGTTTTTTTATATAAGCTTACTTTCACTTTCAGAACCGGTTCCAACCGGTTCCAAAATTGAAAATGTCCGCTTATAAAAAAACTGGAACCAAAATCGAAAAAGTAAAAACTAACAACGTCAGAGATCGACCTCGGTTATCCTATGCCAAAAAAGTCATTTAAAAATATTAAAATGCGAGTGAGAGATCTCTCAAGAACCTTCTCATAGTCTTAACATTAGCGTTCGAGTTGCTTCGGATAACTAGCGCAGGCTCTTAAGGTTCCCGTTGATTTTTCAGATACACACGCTCGCTGATAATAATCTTATGGAACAATTTAATTTTTTTTTTTTTTTTTTTTTTTTTTTTTTTTTTTTTTTTTTTGGCATTAGATAGTTGAGATTGATCTCGAAAACCACCGTTTTTTACTTTTCAATTTTGTTTGCAAGTTTTCTTTTTGTATGAGGATATTTCCACTTTCGGAATTCAGCTGCTCATTATTTCTAAGGGCCTGAATATTTTTTATAGTGTAAATCCGATATATTAATTTTCTAAAAGATTTGAAAAATGGAAGTAGTTTTATATTTCTGCCTTTGTACTGGCAATTTTGGAAGTATTTGTAGAATTATATCTTGTAAAAACGTAGTTTCTTTAAAGAGTTGTTTAATATTCTTAAATAAACATTGTTTTTTTATGAACTTTTCCTTTGTTTTCAGATCTGGATGTGCTGTCGGAAAACTTCAAAAGACTTTCCGAAAATGAAGATACCTGCGACGTGATACTCAAAGTTAAAGAGAAAGAATTTCTCGCGCACAAGGTTATTTTGGCGTCTCGCTCGCCTGTATTTGCTGCCATGTTCAAACATGATACATTGGAGAAAAGAACGGGTATCATAGATATACCTGATTGTGACCCGGATTCTTTCCATGAATTCTTGAAGTATTTATATTGCGGAAAACTGGAAGATATTTCATTCCGCAGCGCTTTTCATTTGTATAAGACTTCCGACAAATATAATTTCCGGGAGCTGATGCCTTTTTGTGTTGAAAACATGAAATATTGTTTGACCAAAGACAACGTTTGTGATGTCGCAGTACTGGCAGATTTGCACAACGAGACAAATTTGATGGCTGCAGCTCAGGAATTTTTCAGTAACAATGTAAGCAAAGTTGCAGTGACAACTGCGTGGGAAAATTTAATGAAAACTAATACTCGCTTGGCTAATAAATTTATAATAGAGATGGCATCAACTATGAAAAAAATGGATTGTTTGTCCGAATGAAAAATCTCTATTTAAAGATTTTTCATTAAAAATAAAAGAAAAACATCACACTTTTGAGCTTTTGGAAAACTCTTTATGTGTTCGATACTATAACTTGACTGTAATTCTTTCTAATAAAATCATGACAAAATTTTATTTTGAATGACAAGTTATTGTGTCTTTATATCACTTTTGTCAGTTATTGGACAAATTTCGGAAGAAAAAATTATTCTATATATATAGAAAGGTTTCAGTTGATACTCCAAAAATATTTTTAGCTTAATAAATCTTATTTGTATGTTTCGATATTTAGATCTGTTTTGAATATATGAATAAAAATACAAGGGGATTCATTGTTACATTTTTCACATTACGTATCTAAGTTGAAATATAATTACTTTACATCCATATAAGTAGCTACACAGCTATTAAATCTATATCAGCTATAAAAGTTAAAATGCTTCCAAAGTCTTTTCGTCTATATCTTGAAAAGAAACGAAAAAAAAAAAAACTATATACAATGTGCCCGTTTATCGCTTCTTAATATACAGTTCATAAACCATTCAGAGGTATTTTCTAATTTAAAAAATGTTTCATATATAGTTTTTCATCATATTATTCGCAGTCATATTCTTTAATACCATGTGACAATAATTGCTACATCATGTACTTTACACGGATCTCTACCCTTACACTTAACTTTTTTACCTGTTTATTATAGTGAATGCTATTAAATTATGCATTTAAATATTTATAATTGTTCCTAATTAAAAGCCATACGATAAAACTTTACTGGAGTTCCCCTATTTTTATTGCCCTGAACACGCACCCATAAGAACAATGCCGAAATACAATCCTGTGCACGAGCTATAAAGCAGAAAAATGTATTATATCTCACGCGGGAAAATTTTTCATTTCAAAAATATTTTAAATGTTGTCTTTCATCTCATACAGAATCATTTACGTCAAAATAATAACTTTTTCGATGAATAATGTCAATATTTTTGCAAAACTTGATCGTTTATTTCCCTAACAAAATAAATACATAAATAATCAAGGTATTTTTCATCGTTAGCTATGACTTTTTCCCATCTTATTCGCAAAAAGTGGATTTTGCGTCGATAGAACAACTCATCTTTTGAAGCAATACATGAATCGAACCAATTTTGAATTCCTCGAATGAATTGAAGTGCTGTTGTGAAAGTCCGTGCTGCATGCATGTTCACAAAACCTACTCGTTTGGGAATGAAAACCCTTTCGATTGGATGCTGATAGTCACGAGACATCAGAGTTAGGTTACCATAGTGTTGGCGTTAGTTTTCTTTGCAAGCAAAATTTTTACACTTTAGTTTTAATGATCAGAAATGGCGGAAGATTTTCCTGATGAGTATGATTACAAGATTATTGAAAATAATGAAGAAAACATCATTTTTCGTATAAAAAATGTACGCGATAAATTTCATAAAGTGCAATTGCGATTACCTAAAATTAAGATTCCAGTTATTTGTAAAAAAAGAAAAAAAAAAATATGCAAAAGATTTTCATGTATACGCGATATTATTCCCCCCCCCCCCACACACACACACCCTCCTCTTCCAATATATTTTTTTTCCTACTCTTATAATTTACAATCTATTTATTAAATTCCTTAATGGCAATGAAATATTACTGTTATTGAAATCCACAATATTTACTTATATATATTATTGAAATCTATATCTTTATCAACGCAGATTTTATATTTGATATATATCGAAATATATATGGAAGTGAATATTACGATAAACGCTTTGAAAAGCTCAATAGATAATACAAAAATTTCATTCTAAATAATCTTTCATTTTAATTATTATTTTAGATTTTTTTTTTTTTTAAATCAGTTGTCAACACACTTCAAGAAACGACTGAAAATTTCTAAGATTCTAATAAATATGGCAAAAATGTAATTCAGGCCTTTCTAATTGTTCGAATAGCATTGAACGCCGTCTTTTTTAACGATTTACTGCAATGTTTACATTTAGCAAATAAGATTTCCATTCATTTCTTCTGTTTAAGAAAAGCGAATAACTGCCAAAGATGGTAACCTATATTAACAAACGCGCCAATAACCAGCGACCAATCACAAGGGTTTTCATTCCCAAACGAGTAGGTTTTGTGAACATGCGTGCTGCATCGATTGAAATAAGAGGTAGTCTGAAGGGTCTAAGTCTGGTGAATGCGGGGGGTGAGGTAGGACGTCCCATTTTATGTTCTCCAAATATTTTTTACAAATTTAGCTACAAGGGAAAGCCGAGTGGTGTCATGCAAAAATATGACTTTATCGTGTCTTAGCACGTATTCTTGCCGTTTTCAAGATTCCGTACTTAAAAAGTAAAAACGGAACCCTTTTAAGATCAATCCTGTGTCTTTCCATCTCTCTGTCACCACCCTTTTGCTCGTACACTATTGGACGTAGAAAATTGAAACTTGGGAAAGTTATAAAGCCCTTTTTCCCATATATTTCCAGATTACTGGTGATTCACATATATGTTTAGGGGAAAATTAGGAGACTAATTAAGTTTATTTAAACCTGCAGTAAAACTATAACGATTTTCCCTGTGTAACGTAGTTTTTGAGAAAAACGCATTTTTCTGTTATACACAACAATTTACTTTTTCGGCGGTCAGCAGGGGGAATTGACGGGTTCTCAAGTTATCTATCAACGCAGAATAATTCAAGGATATTTGATAATGATTTTCGAAAAAAAAAGTGTCGGTAATCAGCCGAGATATTAATTAAGTTTCTTAAAAATACTTTCTTTTTATATGCCGTGTAGGGTATCGTTCAAAAGATCTTGTAATATCGAACTCAAAAATATATTTTTTTCATTTTAAGGTAATATATTTTCAGAGATATTATCGAACGTATACTGGAAAAATATCTCCCATCCTCCTATTTAGGAATCTACTGAAACTAAAATTATGAAAAAAAATTAGGGGTAATAAAAGTTTATTAATTAATAAATAGTAATTAATACATTTAATATACGGAACCCTTTCAACGCGAGTTATATTCGTACTAGACCAATTATTTCTTCAACGTACGATCCAATTTTAACAGTTGTTGTTGGTTATTGTTTGTCTAGGTTCTTCACACAAAAATGCTTGGAAATATGCATATTCAAACTTTTTCGCCTGTCCTGAACGCTTCTAGTCTTTTCTATCTAATCCCCACTTTTAAACCATCGTTCACAAGTTTTTGGGGTTAGTGCATGTTTGTCATAAGATTCAACCAACAATCGATAACTTTATCCGTTTTCTTCAAATGAAAAAGGTCCTCGCAACACATTCCTTTCTGGTACAAAATTCGACATATTCAAAGCTATGAAAAACTATGTTGAACTTGTTTAAATATATGCCCGTGAAACCGGGCCCTTGTGGTCCAAGACTAAATACGGCCATGTGCACGAATTATCCTCTTTAATAAAAAGGTACGTGTTGCTGACGACTGGGATTTTCGATAATCGTTGCCACAGATTAATCTCGGAAAATGAAACGTTTGAAGTTATTGAAAAAATTAATTGCTCAAAAAGTATTTGTCAGAAAATTGTTAGAAAAACTGCGTTAGAAAGGTAAAAAATTGTATTTTTCTTGATATAAATTTCAAATCCACTGATTATGCACTTTTTCAAATATTGAATTTCAAAAATTACCAAATATCACAATGGAGTACTATAGCGAAAACTTCACGCGTAAAAAAAATAATAACAACAGCAATATGTAAGCACGAGTCACAAATTATAGTAGCCGTATTATTCTGTTAAAATATAAAAGTGAATTATGATGTCATGAGTGCATGATTTTTATTTAATTTTTCGACATATACTAGATGTGCCATTTCTTTTCAGTTGTGAATAATATAGGTTAATTCACGTTATTAAAAAATGTAGCTGTAAAACTTATAAATCAATGGAAAACAGTAAATAATAAATTGTAAACGTAATAGTAAACCGTATTTAAAAAACACAACTTAGTGAAATAAGTATCCGATTATTTTAGGATATTCCAGGTAAAGGTACAGATTACTTTAAAATACAAGGTTAAATTCACCGATATATTTCGTTTGATTCAAGGTTCTTTTGGAGAAACCGACCAGCGCAGCGGGCGTAGTCTGCTAGTTTAATATATTAAAACAAAAACGAAAAATAATGCATCAAGCATAGATTATGAAACACTTTCAAATATTACCAGAATACACTAATAAAACTTCACAGTTTAACAAAGTAAAAGATCATGCCTAAGTAAATAATTTTGAAAGTGCATAACACATTTGTTCACACAATTCCAGGAATCACTACACTGCAAAAAATGACCGATGTTTCTTATTTTATGAAAATATGCTATAACCACGAACGAAAATATAATATAATCTTCTGAGTTATCCGAAATTTCAAACAGCATGTTACATTGTCTTTGGAATCCCCAGAAACGAATACATCTTCAAAATTTAAAGAATAATTTATAAAAACAAATTATTTTTAGCTGCCCGTATTTTTCAGAAACGTTTCCGAAGGGTTTTTATAGTGTATTAATTAGTGTCCTTAGCCTGGAATACCTGTTTTTCGAATGCTATCAATTCTGAAGTAAACATTTTCATGCTCAAAAATTTTTTTTAACAGACAAACATGCAAAATTAATAGCGTTAACAATAACATTAAAATTAAGATTATTTATTTACTCTTTCGTGTATAAATTAACTTATGCGGCTGAAAACGTGTACTTGAGAATGGATAACATTCGAAAAACAGGTATTCCAGCCTGAGGACACTAATTAATACACTATAAAAACCCTTCGGAAACGTTTCTGAATAATTCGGGCAGCTAAAAATAATTTGTTTTTATAAATTATTCTTTAAATTTTGAAGATGTATTCGTTTCTGGGGATTCCAAAGACAATGTAACATGCTATTTGAAATTTCGAATAACTCAGAAGATTGTATTATATTTTTGTTCGTGGTTATAGCATATTTTCATAAAATAAGAAACATCGGTCATTTTTTACAGTGTACCATTAGTTGGAAAACGACCCGAATTCTTTTGTGCAGCTCTATATATGAGTCATACTTTCTTTTTATCGGACTTGTATATATAATTCTAAAATTTACTTTAGTTAGCAAACATACAGCACAGTTGCAAATTCCCCTTCAGAATTTTCCGTTAATAAACGGAAATGTACTCCAGATCTTTTGCGCTGCCCTGTATATCACCGATATAATTTATGAATTCTAAGTAAAAACAAAAATTTAGCTTAATTTAAAAACGTGTACCACAGCGTAAAACGCACTTCCAGTAATTATTGTTCATAGACGGTGCTGTTACCAAATTCTCTCGTGTCCCTATAAATGAACAATGAATGCTATGCACAGCATATTCAACAGTAAGCCTTTTGTTGTGCACCTCAGTGACACATATCAATTAAAATATATTTGAAATAGTGTAACATCATTAATATTCACCGCAAACAATTTTTCCACACAGACTGTAATGCAGCGGAATTATTTTGACTGTCTCTGTAAATGAAGTACAAACCTACGTACTTCATTTTTACCTCACATTCAGTATTAACCCTTTTAGTGCCAAGGAGCGCCGTCGCGCTGCTCTCGTTACTGTGTTTTTATTATTATAGTATAAAATCTTCTGAAGAGAATGTTGAAAAAATTATGAATACTGGTGTATTGTAACGGAAATGGTGAATATTTCTCTTGTTCATATAAATTATCTATAAAAATGCACTTTTTTACTGGCGTTTTTAGCATATATTGGTAACATATGTATGGCATTAAAAGGGTTAAACTTTAATAAGATATAACAATTGCATGGCAATCCGACTATATTTATGCAGATTAGCCTTTAGGGAATCTATCGTCCCAATAGTCTCTGTAACTCTTACAATCGTATACGAGTCGAAACGACAATGGATTGAATGATATACGCCCACATACACGCTTGCCAAAAATAGGTTAAATCACTGTGAGACGGCAAAAATGAAACAATTTAAAAGCTAATAAAGTAGAAAAATAAACTATAAATAAACAAGAACGAAAAATCATGCGTCAAGCATAGATTGTGTAACACTTTCCAACGCTTCCAAAATAATTTTACAAATCATACCGTTTAATAAGCTAAAAGGTAACATCTGAGTAATCCGAATACTTTTATTCAGCCCTGTATAGGATCTATAGATTTGTATATATACTACATAGGATGCTAATTTTTAGTTCAGATAGGAAACGCGTAGCACAGTTTAAAATTCTCCGTCTGGAGTTAAATAATACGGAAATGTGTTCGCGAACTTTTGTGCTTCCCTGTATAGGATCTACAGAATTTATACACACCACGTAATAGACAAAAAGCGAGTTAAAATTAAAATCGCGTTCAGTAACTTAAAACGCACTTGCAAGAATTATTGTTAACATACAGTAGAGAATTCTTTTGTGTGTCCCTGTAAATGAACGATGACTGCTATACACACAATATTCTGTAGTAAGCCTCTTGTAATGCACCTTAGTGATATATATAAATTTCAATGCGTTTAAAATAGGGAAACATTATTTAAATAAACCGCAGACGATTTTCTCCATAGACGTAATGTAACGGAATTCGTTTGACTGTCCCTGTAAAACAACTACAAGTGCTATGCACACCCTATTCCATATTAAGCTTCTTCTAATGCACCTTAGTGATATATATAAATTTCAATGCGTTTAAAATAGTGAAACATTATTTAAATAAACCGCAAATGATTTTCCCCCATAGACCGCAATGTAACGGAATTCTCTTGAGTGTCCCTGTAAAAAAACTATAAGTGCTGCACACTTCCGTTGAAATAGGGAACATGCTATACATAACGACTATAACATATAAAAATTGCTGAGCAATCCGAGCATATTTACGGGAGTTAGAGCACGGCGAGACGGCAGACGGCCAGACAAACCGAAGTCATAAACACTTTTCAACTAAGGTTGGAAAGTGTTAAAAATGAAGAGTGCAATTCGTTAGAAAGATACGCTTTTATCAATTAACCAGTGGACCCGTGCGACGATTTCGCAGTGCAGTCTAATAATATTTAGATGCAGGTTTAAACTTCCAAAAAAAAAATTAAGGATAAAAATATCTGCAAACAGCATTAGTCGAGCCAGAAAATCATCTTATTTATTCCTAAGAATAAAATCTCATAGAATATAGAAAAAGGCACGCGCGATAGTAAAAAAATTATTGCATTTTAACTAGAGGATGACGTTTCCAGGCTTTTCGGACGCCCGATATACACATGTGATTTATATTTGACGACCTAAGGAGAAAAACATGTTATGTAATATTTTATTCAAAACTTCTATTATTTTATGAATGAAGGTGTTATGAGGTAACTATAATATGAGGCGTTACAGTTATTAAGGCAGATCGGAACACACAAGTTTCTAAAATAATTAGTTTAAAATACATATCTATATTATCACCAGTCTGTCAATTTGTTTTATATAACAAATTTCAGATTATTAAGAACGAAATAGACATTGTGAGAGACTGAACCAGTTGATACAGTCTTTCAGTATCTGTTTAAAAAAATCAATTTATGTCGAGTTCGATCTTAACCCTTTGTTGCATACTGTCTACCACAGTGGACAAAAATGCTGTTTTTCCCCTACCCAACATAAAGGGTGTCCCAAAAGTCTCCGTACAACTTCAAAAATTTATTACAAAAAAAATAATAGGCCTACAGCAAAAATAATTACAACAATACATAGAGTAACTTAAAAAGTTTTTTTCTACTTTGTCAAAATTAGCTTTGAGTTCAAATATCATGACACATAACCAAAATGACCCACAAATCAAATTTGCCCGAAAACCATAGGACGCAAAATTTAATGTAAATAGTCTGAGCCGTTTTAAGATAAAATAGCATGACCCATAATGACCCATGACCAAAATGACCCACTAATTGAATTTTCTCGAACATGTGACCTAATCGAACAGTCTTCTCAGGCCCGAAACTCGTAGAATACAAAATTTAATTAAAATCGTTAGAGTCGTTTTTCAGATAAAATTAACTTGACCCACGTTGACCCAAAAATGACCCACTAATAAAATTTTCTCGAACATGTGACCCAGCCTAATAGTCTTCCCGTGCCCGAAAATGGTAGGATACAAAATTTAGTCAAAATCATTTGAACCGTTTTTTAGATACAATTAGCTTGACCATGACCCAAAATGTCCCACTAATCGAATTTTCTCGAACATGTGACCTAGCCCAATGGTTTTCTGGTGCCCCAAAACGGTAGGATTTAAAATTTCGTCAAAATCGTTTGAACCGTTTTTAAAATAAAATTTGCATATATATATATATATATATATATATATATAACACCACACACAAGATTTGCTCGTATTAGAATATATGATTTATGCTATTTAATTAGAAAAAAATTCCTATTTTTAAAAACCAATGATAAAAGTTGGACGACGCTCGTCGCGAAGGAGTTAATCTTGAAGATATTATATATATGAGATATTACTTTTTCTAACATTTAAGATTTTTATATTTTGTATTATTTAACCCTTAATTGCATCGTGATGTAAATTTTCATCACTTTTTATTTAACTTTTAAGAAATAAATCAACTTCTTGGCCACCACTATATTTATATAGAAATATTAATCCAGTAAATTTCCCATGAACTATGTTGCTGAACAAACTTAAAAATCTACCTTAAAATTTCTGGTGTCTAATATTTAATATATGTATAAAAAAAACACAATTGTAAAAGAAAAACTCATGCAAAGAAGGGTTAAGTAACATTAATAATTTGAAAAAGAGTAACTATTGAGTTCTTCTGTTATAGTTTAATACCACCTATTAGTAACTTAAACATATGCTATAGAGGAATAAATAAATCTGTTAGAATATTGCAATCATAGCATTACTGTTTAATTTTCATTGGTTCTTTCTATTACGCAGTTTTCGGCCAGGTTCGCTTATTTGCTGGCAGAATCCCAACAAACTTTATAAATATATGTAATGTTCCATCTTTTGTTCAGTTGTGCCTTTGTCGTTGTATGTGTAACTCAATACAGATCTTTCGATCCAGCCTGTAGTCTTTTTATTTTTTGCCTTTTTAATTAGCAAAACCAATAAAACTTTGACTTCAATTTTCAGATAAATCAATTTATGTTACATAAAATCTCCTTTAATCCTCCTTCAATTGTTATTATCTACAACAAATGAATTAATATTCATAATTCACTTGTTTATAATGCGAATTAATCTCTAAACACAAAATTAATTATTCTACTTTCAAGAAATCCTTAAATATCCTAATGCGATAACATCATTTGGACTGTTTAAATAACAAAAGATTATTTTTCATCGACAGCTCTTTACAGGTGATTAATTTTTACATTATTCTAATGCATAATATGAGGTTAATTATCAATTTAATGTGATAAAAATGAATATTTATGAAAAGAAATAGCATAGTGAGAAGTGAAAATTATTCATTTAAAAATATTGATGCCATGCAGCTGTTGTTGAAAGCTTTCATTTTGTTTTTCCTAAGTTACATCCAATATTAATTTTTAAAAGAGAAATTCTAAAATGTATTTTATAATAATGACAAAACTAAAGAAAGTTTTAGGAATTAAAAATTACATACCGTAAATTAAGGTGAAATTAACTTATTGAACTTGGAGTTTTGTTATAATCGGATAAAGTGGAAGCTTTGTAGCCGAATTTTATTAAAAGATCAAATGTAAACTTTAAAAAGTGATTATTTTCTTAATTTAGTTTTGTTTGCAATTTGTAGCCAAAAATTTTGAATATGATCTATATTTTGCATTCGCTACGAACAGTATCAATATTCTTTGAATTCAATTTTCTTAGAATTTTCCAATGCATTGGCTATTAGGATAATTTTATTATTGACCTGTGTTAACCATTACGATGAACTGTCGTAATCGACATATTGTAACTTTCACATAAAGGCTTTTTTAATAATTGTTTCTTAATTATTTTTGTTTGCAATTAGCAGCCAAAAATTTTAAATAGGACCTATATTTTGTACTCGCTACACAGAGTATTAATTTTCTTCGAATTCAATCATATATATTATTTATCCTGTCAACATCCCTTTTTCTCAGAAAATACGAGCCACAGAACAACGAATGAGATAGCATATGAAAGAATTTTGAACAAGCTTCTGACATAGCACACTTAACATTTCGTTAAAACATGTTTTTGATTAAAAATTGCAGTTAATTAAAAATTAAATCGGCATTGTTTTCATAAATGAAATGAAAGATTTTTCTCAAATCAGTGTTGCCACAAAAATAAAATACTCCATTATCAGATGACGTCATTCTATAATGCAATTAAAATACGATTGTTAATTTATTTCTTCCGCGTTGTTTTTGTAAAAATGTCGGGCGTTTAATCGGGTTTTTATTTAATTTTTACGCGTGCGTCACCTATTGTTTATTATTTTACTTTGTTTAATCATGGCTGTGTACATGCGTACTGTATAGCAGCACCAGTAGATTACGTAATTTAAGGATTATCTTCCATTTAGATATACAGTTCATTAGTATTCACAAAAATTGTAAGTATTTATTTTTTAATATTTCATTAAGCTTTTAATACGCCGGCGAAGTCTGACGTCACTTAAATGGCTGCTGGATAACTAAGTTTGAACATTCCATGTTTAAGTTTCCATAAGTTTGCAAAAAAGTGGCGTACCGAATATTGATTTATGTATTTAAGACATTTCTGGAACAGTTTTGCAAAATCTGAGGAAATGCTTTCATATGAATTCCCATTCTGATTCCGTGTTTATTTTTTTTTTCAGTATAGGGGTCTTGGCAACCTAGAGAAATAACCTTGGCGAGAGAAGAAAATTTGGCGAAAATTTTTCTGGCAAAATCTATTCCCATTTTCTTATACACAACAATCGTCATATATATTATTTCTGTTTTCAACATCCTTTTTTTTATACACATACAAAACATACAATGATGAATGAGGTATCATTCGAAAAGTGTTTGAAGAAGTTTCTGAGATAGTACACCCACATTTCGTTAAAACGGGTTGTTTGATATTTAAAAAAAAAAATCAGCTAATTAAAAATTCGGGCTAAAACGTACCAGGAAAAAATCTCAAAGATTGCAGTACGAAAGCTTCGCACGGGTCCTTCTGGTTTTCTTTAATTCTCCAGTATTTTGACTATTACGATCATTTATTGTTGTCCTGTGTTAACCACTACGACGAACTGTCGTAATTGACAAACTGTAAATTTCTCATAAAGGCTTTTTTAATCAATTTTTGTTTCTTTTAGCAGGCTGGAACTTTCAATGGAATCTATATTTCGTACGAGATATACACACTGGAACTGTATTTTCTAATAAAATGTTTCTCAAAGTGTTTTTTTAGTAATAATTTGTATGAGTAATTTGTTCACAGTATATTTCTATCTATCTTTAGGGGTACATTGCAAACCAGTCGTTTGGGGCGACCGTAATACTTACCCATCATGGATATGCATAATATAAAATATGAAAATAAGACATGTGTAAACTATTTATAAAATACATTGCAATTCGAATAAAACCGTGGCTTCATGACGTCCTAAACTTTAAATGCTCTATTACTGAACTGCGTAAAAGAAACATCCTTATTATTCCAAAATTGATAATAATATTAACTAACAGTTTACTGCGTTGGATTAAGCGTCTCCTTTTTAATTTAAATATATCTTTGAATTGAAATTTGAATGACATACAGGGTAACGAATAATCGAAAAGTGGGGAAAATAGGATTACAAATATCTCGGCAGCTCATTATTCGATCGAATTCATTCTTTATGGAAAATTTATGTTTTTTTATTGTCTTTTATATTCACTTTTTAAAATAAACAATTCCTAAAATTTTTATGTACCTTTTATCAGACCGAATATTTCGAGAGGCCGAAAAAAATAGTTCCGGATAATAGAGGTTACTGAAATTCAATAAGCTTCTTCCCATTATTACATACTAAGTACATACCAAATTTCAAGTCTCTATCTCAATTTGTTCGGGAGATGGAACGTTTACAGACACACAGACAGACGGCCGGCATTTTCTTTTTTTTAATGTTTTTTTTTTTAATCTCCAGTGTCTGAAACATGTAAATCCGTCAAAAATTTATAATAATGACAAAACTAAAGAAAGTTTTAGGAATTAAAAATTACATACCGTAAATTAAGGTGAAATTAACTTATTGAACTTGGAGTTTTGTTATAATCGGATAAAGTGGAAGCTTTGCAGCCGAATTTTATTAAAAGATCAAATGTAAACTTTAAAAAGTAATTATTTTCTTAATTTAGTTTTTTTTGCAATTTGTAGCCAAAAATTTTGAATATGATCTATATTTTGCATTCGCTACGAAAAGTATCAATATTATTTGAATTCAATTTTCTTAATGTCGGGCGTTTAATCGGGTTTTTATTTAATTTTTACGCGTGCGTCACCTATTGTTTATTATTTTACTTTGTTTAATCATGGCTGTGTATATGCGTACTGTATAGGAGCACCAGTAGATTACGTAATTTAAGGATTATCTTCCATTTAGATATACAGTTCATTAGTATTCACAAAAATTGTAAGTATTTATTTTTTAAGATTTCATTAAGATTTTAATACGCCGGCGAAGTCTGACGTCACTTAAATGGCTGCTGGATAACTAAGTTTGAACATCCCATGTTTAAGTTTCCATAGGTTTGAAAAAAAGTGGTGTACCGAATATTGATTTATGTATTTAAGACATTTCTGGAACAGTTTTGCAAAATCTAAGGAAATGCTTTCATATGAATTCCCATTTTGATTCAGTGTTTAAATTTTTTTATAATTCGTTTTTTTTTTTTCAGTATAGGGGTCTTGGCAACCTAGAGAAATAACCTTGGCGAGAGAAGAAAATTTGGCGAAAATTTTTCTGGCAAAATCTATTCCCATTTTCTTATACACAACAATCGTCATATATATTATTTATGTTTTCAACATCCTTTTTTTTATACACATACAAAACATACAATAATGAATGAGGTATCATTCGAAAAGTGTTTGAAGAAGTTTCTGAGATAGTACACCCACATTTCGTTAAAACGGGTTGTTTGATATTTTAAAAAAAAATCAGCTAATTAAAAATTCGGGCTAAAACGTACCAGGAAAAAATCTCAAAGATTGCAGTGCGAAAGCTTCGCACGTGTCCTTCTGGTTTTCTTTAATTCTCCAGTATTTTGACTATTACGATAATTTATTGTTGTCCTGTGTTAACCACTACGACGAACTGTCGTAATTGACAAATTGTAAATTTCTCATAAAGGCTTTTTTAATCATTTTTTGTTTCTTTTAGCAGGCTGGAACTTTCAATGGAATCTATATTTCGTACGAGATATACACACTGGAACTGTATTTTCTAATAAAATGTTTCTCAAAGTGTTTTTTTAGTAATAATTTGTATGAGTAATTTGTTCACAGTATATTTCTATCTATCCCTAGGGGTACATTGCAAACGATTCGTTTGGGGCGACCGTAATACTTACCCATGATGTATATGCATAATATAAAATATGAAAATAAAACATGTGTAAACTATTTATAAAATGCACTGCAATTCGAATAAAATCGTTGCTTGATGACGTCATAAACTTTAAATGCTCTATTACTGAACTGCGTAAAAGAAACATCCTTATTATTCCAAAATTGATAATAATATTAACTAACAGTTTACTGCGTTGGATTAAGCGTCACATTTTTAATTTAAATATATCTTTGAATTGAAATTTGAATGACATACAGGGTAACGAATAATCGAAAAGTGGGGAAAATATGATTACAAATATCTCGGCAGCTCATTATTCGATCGAATTCATTCTTTATGGAAAATTTATTTTTTTTTTATTGTCTTTTATGTTCACTTTTTAAAATAAACAATTCCTTAAACTTTTATGTGCCTTTTATCAGACCGAATATTTCGAGAGGACGAAAAAAATAGTTCCGGATAATCGAGGTTACTGAAATTCAATAAGCTTCTTCCCATTATTACATACTAAGTGCATACCAAATTTCAAGTCTCTAACTCTATTTGTGCGGGAGATGGAACGTTTACAGACACACAGACAGACGGCCGGCATTTTTTTTTTTACTGTTTTTTTTAATTTCCAGTGTCTGAAACATGTAAATGCGTCAAAAAATTTTTTTCGATTTTCAAAACGATTACAACTCTTACCTTATACTGCGTATGATGGGTAAGTAAAAACACTCATTTCATGAAAACTGTCCTTTTGGAGAGTTTGGCTTCAAAACAGAGAGGGCTTCAAAATATATTAATGAAATTTTAGTCTAGATTGTGTTCGCTATTGCTACTTACATTACAATGTATTTGCATTTTTAAATAAATAATTCCACTATCTTATTCTATATATTTCGTAAGTATTAAAAGATATCTTTATTTTCGGCTATTTGGGTTTATCTACAGGATTTTCTAAAATATATATACACGTTCCTGGTGTCGGGTCAATTAATTCATCGCGGAACAATACATCGCGCACAATTCATCGCAGCGTCAATTCGTCGCGGCGACAACTCATCGCAGCGTCAACTCGTCGCAACGTCAATTTATCGCAACGAAATTGTTTTTGAAGGCTATGATGATAAAATTAAAGATAATGTAGTAAAATTATTTAATGATAATTTGTTTAGACAGACGGCCGGCATTTTTTTTAATGTTTTTTTTTTTAATTTTCAGTGTCTGAAACATGTAAATGCGTCAAAAATTTTTTTTCGATTTTCAAAACGATTACAACTCTTACCTTATACTGCGTATGATGGGTAAGTAAAAACACTCATTTCATGAAAACTGTCCTTTTGGAGAGTTTGGCTTCAAAACAGAGAGGGCTTCAAAATATATTAATGAAATTTTAGTCTAGATTGTGTTCGCTATTGCTACTTACATTACAATGTATTTGCATTTTTAAATAAATAATTCCACTATCTTATTCTATATATTTCGTAAGTATTAAAAGATATCTTTATTTTCGGCTATTTGGGTTTATCTACAGGATTTTCTAAAATATATATACACGTTCCTGGTGTCGGGTCAATTAATTCATCGCGGAACAATACATCGCGCACAATTCATCGCAGCGTCAATTCGTCGCGGCGACAACTCATCGCAGCGTCAACTCGTCGCAACGTCAATTTATCGCAACGAAATTGTTTTTGAAGGCTATGATGATAAAATTAAAGATAATGTAGTAAAATTATTTAATGATAATTTGTTTAGACAGACGGCCGGCATTTTTTTTAATGTTTTTTTTTTTAATTTTCAGTGTCTGAAACATGTAAATGCGTCAAAAATTTTTTTTCGATTTTCAAAACGATTACAACTCTTACCTTATACTGCGTATGATGGGTAAGTAAAAACACTCATTTCATGAAAACTGTCCTTTTGGAGAGTTTGGCTTCAAAACAGAGAGGGCTTCAAAATATATTAATGAAATTTTAGTCTAGATTGTGTTCGCTATTGCTACTTACATTACAATGTATTTGCATTTTTAAATAAATAATTCCACTATCTTATTCTATATATTTCGTAAGTATTAAAAGATATCTTTATTTTCGGCTATTTGGGTTTATCTACAGGATTTTCTAAAATATATATACACGTTCCTGGTGTCGGGTCAATTAATTCATCGCGGAACAATACATCGCGCACAATTCATCGCAGCGTCAATTCGTCGCGGCGACAACTCATCGCAGCGTCAACTCGTCGCAACGTCAATTTATCGCAACGAAATTGTTTTTGAAGGCTATGATGATAAAATTAAAGATAATGTAGTAAAATTATTTAATGATAATTTGTTTAGACAGACGGCCGGCATTTTTTTTAATGTTTTTTTTTTTAATTTTCAGTGTCTGAAACATGTAAATGCGTCAAAAATTTTTTTTCGATTTTCAAAACGATTACAACTCTTACCTTATACTGCGTATGATGGGTAAGTAAAAACACTCATTTCATGAAAACTGTCCTTTTGGAGAGTTTGGCTTCAAAACAGAGAGGGCTTCAAAATATATTAATGAAATTTTAGTCTAGATTGTGTTCGCTATTGCTACTTACATTACAATGTATTTGCATTTTTAAATAAATAATTCCACTATCTTATTCTATATATTTCGTAAGTATTAAAAGATATCTTTATTTTCGGCTATTTGGGTTTATCTACAGGATTTTCTAAAATATATATACACGTTCCTGGTGTCGGGTCAATTAATTCATCGCGGAACAATACATCGCGCACAATTCATCGCAGCGTCAATTCGTCGCGGCGACAACTCATCGCAGCGTCAACTCGTCGCAACGTCAATTTATCGCAACGAAATTGTTTTTGAAGGCTATGATGATAAAATTAAAGATAATGTAGTAAAATTATTTAATGATAATTTGTTTAGACAGACGGCCGGCATTTTTTTTAATGTTTTTTTTTTTTTAATTTTCAGTGTCTGAAACATGTAAATCCGTCAAAATTTTTTTTTCGATTTTCAAAACGATTACAAGACTTACCTTATACTGCGTATGATGGGTAAGTAAAAACACTCATTTCGTGAAAAACTGTCCTTTTGGAGAGTTTGGCTTCAAAACAGAGAGGGCTTTAAAATATATTAATGAAATTTTAGTCTAGATTGTGTTCGCTATTGCTACTTACATTACAATGTATTTGCATTTTTAAATAAATAATTCCACTATCTTATTCTATATATTTCGTAAGTATTAAAATATATCTTTATTTTCGGCTATTTGGGTTTATCTACAGGATTTTCTAAAATATATATACACGTTCCTGGTGTCGCGTCAATTCATCGCGGAACAATACATCGCGCACAATTCATCGCAGCGTCAATTCGTCGCGGCGACAACTCATCGCAGCGTCAACTCCTCGCGGCATCAATTCGTCGCGACGTCAATTTATCGCAACGAAATTGTTTTTGAAGGCTATGATGATAAAATTAAAGATAATGTAGTAAAATTATTTAATGATAATTTGTTTTTTAAATATAGCGAATTATAACTAACAATTTACATTATTAAATAATTTTACTAAATTATATTTACTTATATCATCATAGCCTTCAAATATATTTTCGTTGTGATGAATGGACATCACGACGAATTGATGTCGCGACGAATTGAAGCGTCGCCGCGTGGAATTGACATCACGACGAATTGACGCTGCGATGAGTTGTCGCCGCGACGAATTGACGCTGCGATGAATTGGGCGCGATGAATTGTTCCACGATGAATTGTTCCGCGATGAATTGTGTGCCATAAATTGTGTTTCCTATATCACAAGTAGTCTATAACAACTTAGCACCTCAATTCTAACCATGAGTTCACTAGGAAAAAATATTTGTTCAGTGAAATTTTCTACTTCTTCAGGTTATGTGCACTATTTTTCTTCTATATAATAACAGATAAGTCTGTTAAGGTCTGTCTAGAAATTAAAAAAACATTTAAAAATTTATACAAGGTGTGTAGAAGTGCTTGTTTTTCAGTATCAGTACTTCTGAATATTAATTCTTTTACTTAATCGCAGAATATTGCGATTAAATAAGGTAAATATTACTGAATGGAAATATAGGTATGGTGAAAATAATCACAAATAGGCGCAGAAACGGGAAAATATAAAAAAATAAGCTCCTCTATGCAACTTATTATATGAAAACCAGACATTGTATTAAATACTGATACATTGAATACAAATTGTTATTTTTTACATGGAAAAAATATATTCTACAGAATTACCTAACGCACATTAGGGAAATAAATCTTTTATAACATGATAACTAAATATGTTTGTTGATATTCCCAGTTCGGTGGAATTTCGTTTAATGAAATAGCATTAATTAAATTCCGTTCTAAGTCTGTTTGCCTTAATAATCTCATCGGAATGGTTGAATTCTTTTCACACTTCTCTGAATAAATATCGGAAATTTTCATTCAGCGTTCACTCTTTTCATACTTCTGAACTGAAAAGTTTTATTAATTAAATATTGCATTCATGAAATAACTTTTAAATGCACTATATCAATTATATGCATGACATATGTAAATCACCTAAGTAATAGAGTATTGCAATATTTCCAAGAACGCCTTTTTTAACTCCAACATTGTTGAAATGTGTTTATGAATTTGCTTTGTCCATCTGTCTGTCTACTGTCTGTCTGTCTGCCTGTCTGTCAGTGCTCTAACTCGCATAAATATACTCGAAATTTCATGCAATTGGTATAAGTTACTGAGATTTACTATGGCATGTTCAGTATTTAAAATTAAGTACGTAGCACTTACAGTTTCTACTGGTGCTACGTATTTATATAATTTCGAACGCACCTAAAAACGATGGTGTTATGAACGCTTCATCTACACCGACGCTTCAAAAACATTTAAATACGTTACAATCCACTCAACAACTGAAATGCATTAAAATTTGCTAAACAAGTAAACATTGTAAAAAAAAATCAGATGTTTCTTATTATAGGAAAATACAACATAACAATGAACGAAATTATACAACAATCTCTTCCGAGTTATCAACGATAGTGAAAAACGTTTTTTATCTTTAGAAACCTCAGAAACCAATATATTTTTAACACTTTCCAACATAGTTGAAAAATGTTTATGAATTCGGTTTGTCTGTCTGTCTGTCTCTATGTCGGACTAATTAGCATAAATATCTTCGGATAGTCATGCAATTGATATATGTTATTGAGGTTCACTGTTATATGTTTCGCATTGAAAATGAAGTGTGTAGCACTTGTAGTTTTTTTACAGGGGCACTCAAAAGAATTCCGTTATATTACGGTCTTTGGAGAAAAATCGTTTGAGGTTTATTTTAATAATGTTTCACTATTTCAAACATATTGAAATTGATATGTATCACTAAGATGCATGATAAGAAGCTTACTATAGAATACTGTGTGTATAGCAGTCATCGTTCATTTACAGGGACACACAAAAGAATTTGGTTGAAGTACTGTACGTTAATAATAATTGCTGGAAGTCCGCTTTCAGTTGTGGAACACATTTTTAACACTTTCTAACATAGTTGAAAAGTATTTAATAATTCGGTATGTATGTCTGTCTGTCTGCCTGTCCGTGCTTTAACTCGCGTAAATATATATTTATAGTTATGCAATTGATATATGTTATTGAGGTTTACTATGGTATGTTAGGTATTGAATATGAACTGTGTAGCATTTATAGTTTTTGACAGGGACACGCAAAAGAATTCCGTTACATTACGATCTATGTCTGTTATCTACAGTCTGTTAACAATAATTGCTGGAAGTGCGTTTTCAGTTGCTGAACACGTTTATAAATTTAACTCAGATTTTGTATATTACTTGGTTTGTATAAATTCTATAGATCATATACAGGGCAGCACAAAAGTTCTGGAGTACAGTTCCATTTATTGACGGAAATTCCAGAAGAGGAATTTTAAAGTATACTACGCGTTTCCTAACTGAACTAAAATTTAGCATTCTATGTAATATATATATACAAATCTATAGATCATATACAGGGCTGTGGTTATGTTTCCGAATCGGATATGTTTCCGAATATTGTTGATAATTTCTGCAATTGGGATTTAAATGAGTTATGCGTTTTCCAAATTGTTTACTTAAATATCATATTTCGCCTTATTAAACGGTAACTATATGTAAAATTACTTTGAAAGTGTTGGAAAGTGTTACATAATCTGTGCTTGACGCCTGATTTTTCGTTCTTGTTTTATTTAATGAGGAACAGAGATCAAAAATAGAAAAAAAAACTTCCTTATTTAGCGATTTCATTTACGCTGATCGGTGATAGATTAATACATATTTAAATTTCCTTGACACTGAATAACCTATTTTTAAAATCTCCCTGCTTGCATATATCCTTTCCTTATTCGTATGCTCACAGACATCTACTTTGCATACTCAAATTACTCACACTCAATTTACATACTCAAATATTGGAAATACTATTTCCCTTTCTCAAAATACCTTTTTTTGGGAATGAAGATTTACGATTTAAATTCTAATCAACATCTTTATGGGCACGGGTATGCCTAAAAACTCATTACAGGTATTGCCGTATCAGTTTATAGGTGTAGAACTCACAGGGCTCTGTTTAAATGATTGTTATTTTAACGATTTATGCACATAAAATTCACAGGGTCCCGTTATAGTACTTGCTGTATTAAATATACATGGCTTAGAAGCACACATTGCCCCACTATTTCGATCACCGTATTGACAATTTATGGGCGTGAAAAAAAAGTTCCTATTTACAATAATCTCCATGTATCTTAGGTTATGCCATTTTTGTTTGTGTTATCAGATTGCTCTTCCTTCCCCCTAGATAACCATGGGCAGGACCAAGCAGCTGTTTGTCAGGGAGTTCATGAAAAAAAAAGTATAAATGTGTCGCGAAATCTTTATTTACATGCTTTTTTCATATTCTTATTAGTTATTCCCGTAAAGTTTAAAATAAAGTATTTTATTTATATTTTAATGTCTGCATGTAAATTGCATTATCTAGGCCCCACGCTGAAACGATCGGCTAGACGAGCGAAGACTGGCTAATATTTGATAAATAACACTCAAGTATAGCAACAAAACTATCTAAAAGTCATTAATATTCCTCAATTCATCTCTTTTTTTTTAAATAAAACTAGATTCTCCGATTTCCAAGGCAGTACTGTGCGTTGTTCATCAAATTCGCATTGCATAGAAACTATTGCCAAGCAGATTAAATGGTAAAAATGGTAAGATGTTCATTCTATATCTGGCGATAATCCAGAAGAATAAAGTTAAGTTAAATAAATATCTATAAAAATAAAACTACAAAATGGAATAAAATAAAATAGGTCAATTGCTCAGAAACGAAAGATGTGTACATTGTGAATGTTCTTCCTCGCATAAAAATAATTGTAAGAAATATAGAATATTAAACTGGATCTCTTTAATTTTTTTTTCAAATTAGCTTAACTATATTTTTTTTTTCTCTTCCATAAAATCATGCTTGAATTCATGCAAGTATTTTTAATGAAATAACCTTATTGCTTCATCACTAACAGATGATACTTACCTTTTTAAAATATGTATGTCTGGATATTTTTTCTTGCAGATATTTTTAATATTTAATTTTCCCTATTAATATATATAATCGTCTTTCTAACTTTCCTCTTTTATTACTATTATGAAAAATTGTTGCATCTGTAACAGTTAACTGAACAAAGTACATATAAAGATATAACAAGTTATAATAATACCTTGCAATCATATATTTCTTTTAATATCTAAAAGGCGTAAAATAAAAATTTTATAAACAGTAAAATAAGTTTTATTAGACAGTTGACATGTGTAAAAGTACGTGAAAATTTAAATGATGGCACTTCAAATAATAACTTCATAGACCGTGCAATTGTAGAATATTCTCATTTATTTTGATAATGGCTCTGGTGGAGTCGAAACATGTCGACAGTCTAATAACACTTATTTTACTGTTTATAAAGTTTTTATTTTACGCCTTTTAGTAACTGACGGAAGTACTGGGTGGTTATAATATAAGTATCTCTATTTGGTGCTGTCTGTAGCTTGAAGAATAACCCGAATGAAACCAAAATTGATACACTTACTATTCGAGAAGGGTGGAGAAGAATGGTACAATAAAAAAAGTAATTGCAATAATTGCCGATAGATGGCGCTTTTGAGTATGAAATGTAATGTGTAATACACGAATAAAGAATTAAGGTGTAAAACAGGATGGCAAACCTAATTTATTGGAAAATGGTCACCGTGAATGTGGTTACGCTTTCGCATGACGGTGACGATCAAGTTCAAGTTCCATATGGCCAATGTGCTCGAGGACACAATCCAGCCGGTGCACGACGTGCTCAAGGGCGGAATGTAACGCATTAGGTGTGATGTTTTACACATGTTGTGATATGTGATCTTTTAGGTCATTGAGTTTTGAGACATCGCCAGGGTACACAACGACGTTTGTACCGACAGGCTTCGTGGCGCCATCTTTTGGCGATTATTGCAACTATTTTTTATTGTTCCATTCTTCTTCCCCCTTCTCGAATAGTAAGTTACTAATTTTGGTTTCATTTGGATTATTCCATCAAGCTACAGACAGCTCCAAATAGTGATACTTATATTATAACCATCCGGTATATCAAAACGCATGTGTTGTGAAAAATACGAGGGGTGTCCACTTGCGAAAAAAAAAAGTAGCCCCCCCGCTGTAAGGTTAAGCTGAAAGTGTTATTTTATTCTAATAAATATATACCACACTGAGGAAGTAAAGCTTTGTGGAATCCAATTTTTAAATGTTTGTTTGCTTGGGATATTATATTTTGAAATTGGGTGGAATTCCTTTTAATAAAATGCCATTAATGAAATTCCTTTATAAATCAGTTTGCTTTATTATTCCCTTTCTAAGCAGTCAAATAACTCTGAGAAAATTTTGAGAATTCTTTATCAATATGAAGTTTTTTTATAGTTGTTTATTTAACTCAAATAATTTATAAATTTATTAAATAGGAATACAAACACCTCATATATTTATTCGCTGTTCAGTATAAAAAATACGTAAATATATATATTTTTATATAAAGCTGACAAGGCATATCTTCTTAAATCGCATTCCCTGAACATTTCGAACATTCTCTGAACATTTTGAAATGTTTTCTATATGTGCTTAATATTGGTGGTATTTAGTCGCAGAATCTAAACAGGAAATCTGTAAACAAAATAATGATCTATCACGTTTTTATAACCTGGAGCCATTTGGAGCTACGCGATTTAGTGAAGACAACAGGTGCTTGCCAAATGTATATCATCTAATTTGCAATGCTTACTGAATTTTAAAATTTAAACAATGAAATAGTGTGGGAGATCCATTGCTGCTCTCGTTTAAGCCATCTTCTACTCTCACCAGATGACAGCACCAGACGTAGCGTACATCTAGTCACGTGATGCAGCAACTACACGGTAAACAAACCTTTAAATTCTATAAGCTTGGAAAAATATTGAGCAAAGATGAAATTAGACGACTTATTTTAAAAGACTAACTTGTAGCTTGGTAGCTTCAATTGGTCAGCTAACAATTTAAGACGTCTTTTTTTGTTTTTGTTTTTATTTTTGTAAATAGCTTACACTTCTACATGGCTTAATTAATATTATAAAGAAGGTTGACGTCATTTTGTGAAGTTGCCTATTTTTATCAACTATATTTGATCAGAAAGTTCAACCGGATTCCATGCTCACGTAAAGAAGTTGAGAATAGATGTTATGATCTGTAATCTACATCTGTACAATAACTTTTAAGTGATACAAATTGTAATTTGAGATCATTTTGAAAACTAATTGTGATGTGATATTCTGCGTTTACGTAAAGAAGTTGATAACATATATGTTTTTGTTTGAGACGATCGAGAATACGACTGTTTCATTTAATGGTAATGCATTTGAAAATGTGGAAAAGGGATTGAAATTTTTGAATATGGAGTTTCTTTGCCTAATTTAACTGATTTATATAAGCTGATTTTAGCAAAAAGATGCATGAAGGGTAAGACAGAGGTCACGGCTGCCGAAGGCATTCGCGCATTATCCGCCGATTCCAGGCTCTAGGAGAGCCCATACGAGTCACGACCAGGAAGGATCCGGTTTACCCGGGGACCCTCTAAGTGGTGCTCTTCGGCCGGGGGAGAAGTGGGGGCGTGAGCCTACCTGCATTTCATCACCCTTTCCCAAATGAGTTGACGACGGGGGTCGAAGCGACATTAGTGAGACCTTATAAAAGGGCCACTTGGTTCACACTTGGGCGGATAGCGAGAGTGAGCCACAGTTTCGTAGCCGGGATCCCAAAAGGGAAACCGGGTGCTAGGCCTAATGTGAAACACTCACACTACCCCATTACTGTACCGCACCTTCCTAATATCGAATGTATGAAGGGTAAAGCAAAATTACTTATCCAGAGAGAATAAAAATAAATCCTTGGAATATATTGAAAACGTTATTAATTTCTGAATTTGGCTGAATATGTAACTTGGCAGAAGTCCGTGAATTGTTAAAAGAAGGAAAATTGAAGATAATGAATCACTTGATGCGTGTTTTTTAAGCATGAAGCAGTATGAGGTTCTGGTATATGTCCATGATATATATATGATATATATATATGTTCTCGAGGTAACGTTGAAGATGCCGCACTGATTCAATGCCCTATCAATGATATAAGATCCTATTTAAAAAAATATATTTCTGTGTACATGCTCTAAAATTAATGAATTTAGGCACAGGTTTAAGATTTATGAGGAGTTGAAGTTTGTTTATGAAAATGTAAAACGAGAATTTGACGCTAAGCATAAAATTAAACCAGAAGTAGAATTTAAAAATAAATTTCAACCAGTAAAGTATGATATTCGTTGATACAACTGTGGGGGAGATAATCATAACGGTATTAAATGTAGAAATAAGAAAAAAATTTCCCTTTGTTTCCGTTGTATTCGATATGGCCACAAGTCATTCGAATGGAGTAAACAAAAAATGTTAAATTTACTAACGAACCTTTTAAAATAAATATGCTTACTAGTTTTTTAAAATTTAACACTGAAAGAAGTTCACCTACATTCATTAAATTTCATTTCATTAGTATATACACGTAATCAGTGTACAATTTTGAAGAAAAGTATTTTTGATAAAATTAAAGATTATGCAAAATTATAAGCAAAATATATGCGTTTAACTGGATTACGACAAAACTTTTTCAACAATTTTCTACTTTCAAGTAAAAATGGAAAATGATGAGAAGAATTTGAAAAATCTGTTTTATTATTAATGATAATTCCATATATACTGATAAAATTATTATTATTACTGACGTCATATATCAAGGTACTTTAACTTTTTATGGTCATGATGTAAAATTAAATAAACATCGCAATGATTCTAAAAATTCCTTGGTTATTGTTATAAATGCAAGTGAAATTGCTGTTAATTCTAAAGTTAACACTTTTTCTTCCGCATTCCAAAACACTAACAAACGACTTCTAAACCTAAACCAAAATTTACCATTAATCAATTTAATTATTCCAGCACAGATCAGAATTACACCTAGAAAATAAAATTTTATTTAGTGAAGTTAAAAAATCCGAAAGGAACGTAAAATGTTAAAAACAGAAGTAATTGCATTAAAAGAAACATTTATGTCATAAAAATCAATAACACGAATCGCGGTAATATTTCTAGAATCTAAATTGTATGACATGGAAGTTAAATTAGAGCAAGAAGTAAAAGAAAGGCAAAACATCGCCAAATCACACAGAAATTAAGCAACATGCTTACATGTTAATGTCTCAATTAGATGAAGAAGGAATACGATAAAAGTATTAAAGAGTACTTTTTGTGAAAGTCAATAATCATCCTAAACAATTAGAGAAGCAGTTAGATGAATTAGAAAAGTATGTTTTCAAATAAAAGATACTAAAAGAAAAATTCAAAGAAAACGAAATGATTCCCAGGATTATTTCAAAAATTTACAGAGAGAAATGATTAAACTTAAGAATAAAATAAAACGAAGTGACATTTTCAAAAACCACCAAAATGACTCAGATTCCACAAATTACATGTATTCTTCAAAAACAGAAAAAGTGTCGTACTCACTCAAAAGTTCAATAGATCAAATTTAGAAGTAAGAAATAAAGAAAATCTAGAAATGTTGATCTAAGCTGATCGTTAGATTAATAATTTCGTTCATCTATTATCGAAAATCAAGAAAATTTTGCATCTTTACTATCGGTGATACATTTCAAAAATTTGCCGCGAGTAATGATTAAACTTAAGAATAAAATAAAACAAGTGACATTTTCAAAAACCACCAGAATGACTCAGATTCCACAAATTACATGTATTCTTCAAGAACAGAAAAAGTGTGGTACTCACTCAAAAGTTCAATAGATCAAATTTAGAAGTAAGAAATAAAGAAAATCTAGAAATGTTGATCTAAGCTGATCGTTAGCTTAATAATTTCGTTCATCTATTATCGAAAATCAAGAAAATTTTGCATCTTTACTATCGGTGATACATTTCAAAAATTTGCCGCGAGTAATGATTAAACTTAAGAATAAAATAAAACGAAGTGACATTTTCAAAAACCACCAGAATGACTCAGATTCCACAAATTACATGTATTCTTCAAGAACAGAAAAAGTGTGGTACTCACTCAAAAGTTCAATAGATCAAATTTAGAAGTAAGAAATAAAGAAAATCTAGAAATGTTGATCTAAGCTGATCGTTAGCTTAATAATTTCGTTCATCTATTATCGAAAATCAAGAAAATTTTGCATCTTTACTATCGGTGATACATTTCAAAAATTTGCCGCGAGTAATGATTAAACTTAAGAATAAAATAAAACAAGTGACATTTTCAAAAACCACCAGAATGACTCAGATTCCACAAATTACATGTATTCTTCAAGAACAGAAAAAGTGTGGTACTCACTCAAAAGTTCAATAGATCAAATTTAGAAGTAAGAAATAAAGAAAATCTAGAAATGTTGATCTAAGCTGATCGTTAGCTTAATACTTTCGTTCATCTATTATCGAAAATCAAGAAAATTTTGCATCTTTACTATCGGTGATACATTTCAAAAATTTGCCGCGAGTAATGATTAAACTTAAGAATAAAATAAAACGAAGTGACATTTTCAAAAACCACCAGAATGACTCAGATTCCACAAATTACATGTATTCTTCAAGAACAGAAAAAGTGTGGTACTCACTCAAAAGTTCAATAGATCAAATTTAGAAGTAAGAAATAAAGAAAATCTAGAAATGTTGATCTAAGCTGATCGTTAGCTTAATAATTTCGTTCATCTATTATCGAAAATCAAGAAAATTTTGCATCTTTACTATCGGTGATACATTTCAAAAATTTGCCGCGAGTAATGATTAAACTTAAGAATAAAATAAAACAAGTGACATTTTCAAAAACCACCAGAATGACTCAGATTCCACAAATTACATGTATTCTTCAAGAACAGAAAAAGTGTGGTACTCACTCAAAAGTTCAATAGATCAAATTTAGAAGTAAGAAATAAAGAAAATCTAGAAATGTTGATCTAAGCTGATCGTTAGCTTAATAATTTCGTACATATATTATCGAAAATCAAGAAAATTTTGCATCTTTACTATCGGTGATACATTTCAAAAATTTGCCGCGAGTAATGATTAAACTTAAGAATAAAATAAAACGAAGTGACATTTTCAAAAACCACCAGAATGACTCAGATTCCACAAATTACATGTATTCTTCAAGAACAGAAAAAGTGTGGTACTCACTCAAAAGTTCAATAGATCAAATTTAGAAGTAAGAAATAAAGAAAATCTAGAAATGTTGATCTAAGCTGATCGTTAGCTTAATAATTTCGTACATATATTATCGAAAATCAAGAAAATTTTGCATCTTTACTATCGGTGATACATTTCAAAAATTTGCCGCGAGTAATGATTAAACTTAAGAATAAAATAAAACGAAGTGACATTTTCAAAAACCACCAGAATGACTCAGATTCCACAAATTACATGTATTCTTCAAGAACAGAAAAAGTGTGGTACTCACTCAAAAGTTCAATAGATCAAATTTAGAAGTAAGAAATAAAGAAAATCTAGAAATGTTTATCTAAGCTGATCGTTAGCTTAATAATTTCGTACATATATTATCGAAAATCAAGAAAATTTTGCATCTTTACTATCGGTCATACATTTAAAAATAGAGTATATTTAAAACTTCGTAGAGTACATTTAAACTTCGTAGCGTAGCTTTAAATTTCCGCAACATCGAGTAACGACTAAGAGACACTTTCAACATCTGTATCTCACAAGCTACCTGCCTTTTTAGGTGGGTTCGTAATTATATAAATACGTAGCACCTATTGTCGTCGCTTGGTCCGTCCGTCTGTCCGTCCGTCCGCATATAACAACGCAAAAACTACCCAACCGAATGGTTTGGAATTTTAGATATATTATCTTTGCATAAATTTGTCGAGACATTTCAAATTTTATGAAAATCGAATCAAAACTTTAGGAAATATTAATAAAAATATTTATTAAGAAATGTGAATTATTAAAATAAAAAAAAATCGGTGCTTTTTTGTTATAGGAGCTTCCGAGGTTTAATGGTCAAGCGACCGAGATATTTATTTTATTACAGAAATTAATCTGCAGACGATATAATTCATTTCACAGAATTAAAAATCAAGAATATCTGAATATTTATATAACTAGCTATAGTACAAACGCACCTCATTTGTCACGTTTGACGTGCAATTTCCAACTTGTTTAATCTATGTTTTCTGTGCATACGGGTTTTAAATAATAATAATAATTAAAATTGTAAATTATTAAAGATTCTTAAACTTCCTTTCGGTACTTCAAAAGTTCCTAAATAATGTATAATGCACGAATAAAATTGTCTATCATTTGATTATTTATTCTTAGGCTGTTGTGCATCTTATTTCCTATAACATATACAATGATCTTTTCTTGTAATCTTAACAGTACAGTAATGCAGAAAATAAACAACAATTTTATTAATACTCAGATTTATCCATAACATTTCTAACGTAATGTTACATAAAGTCGTAATGGCATTCTATGATGTAGCAAAAATGTAACATGCTCTTTCCAAATTTATTCCATATCTTATTATAAGAATAGTAAACTGCTTTTGACACACTCATGTTTATTACTTATTTCCCTTCGGAAACGATTTCAGTCTTCAAATGAATTACATATTTCTTTTTTCCAGATGGAGTATAATAAATAAGTTAATGCTAGATTTGATATTTTAATTAAATTTCGCAGCGCTTAGTAAACTTAAAATAAAATATTGATTTTAGTTTTAGCGAAGTGTTAAATATTGAAAATTTTGCATTTAGTATTTAAAGTTATAATTCTTTGAGTTTTCAGTGATTTTAAAATCAAAGGAAGTGTAAATGTTTTTGTGGATTATGTAATATTATAAATGTAATCAAAATGGCATCTAAATAGCAATATACTAAATTATTCTAGAAAATAATAATTATTATATTATTAGAAAACACTGATTTCAGTTTTAGTGAAATTTTAAAGAACTTTTCATTAATTAATGCAATTAGTGAAAGCTATTAAATACTCATATGAACTCACTTTCAGAAGTATTCACTGATAACAATTGTATTAATTTTTATATTTTCTTAGTATAATATTTATAATATAATGTTATATTAATAAATGTTACATAGCAAAAAAAAATAGACATTTGTCATGTAATAAAAATGAAATGCTTCCTTTCTAAGTTTAAAGTGAAATTTTAAAGAACTTTTCATTAATTAATGCAATTAGTGAAAGCTATTAAATACTCATATGAACTCACTTTCAGAAGTATTCACTTATAACAATTGTATTAATTTTTATATTTTCTTAGCATAATATTTATAATATAATGTTATATTAATAAATGTTACATAGCAAAAAAAAATAGACATTTATCATGTAATAAAAATGAAATGCTTCCTTTCTAAGTTTATTCCATATCTTATTAAAATAAACGCAAACTATTTTTAACACACTCATTTTTGTTTCACTTCGGAAGATAATTAATATCTTCAAATGGATGACATATTTATTTTTTCTAGATGTATAATCATTAGGTTAATGCCAGATATGATATTTTGATTAAATTTTGCAGCTATTAATAAACTTACAATAAAATATAGATTTTAGTTTTAGAGAAACATTAAAAATTAAAAACTTGTCATTCAGTAACTTAAGTTATAATATAATTCTTTGAGTTTTCAGTCATTTTAATATAAAAGAAAGTGTAATGTTTTTATGGATTATGTTATATTATAAGTGTAATGAAAATGACAATATACTACATTATTTTAGTAAATATTGTTTACTATATTATAAAAAAAATACTGATTTCAGTTTTAGTGAAAGATTAAAGAACTTTTCATTAAGCAATGGAAGCTATTAAATGCTCATATGAAATCATTTTCAAAATTATTCACTAATAATAATTGTATTTATATTCCTATGTATTTATATAATATTTTTAATATAATGTTATATGAATAAATGTTACGCAAAAACATTTTGTGATGTAATAAAAATGAAATGCTTCCTTTCTAAGTTTATTCCATATTTTATTAAAATAAAAGCAAACTATTTTTGACACACTCGATTTTGTTTCACTTCGGAAAACAATTACTCTTCAAATGAATGATATATTTCTTTTTTCCTGATGATGTATAATCAATAAGTTAATGTCAGATTTGATATTTTGATCAAATTTTGCAGCTATTAGTAAACTTACAATAATATATAAATTTCAGTTTTGGTAAAATATTTAAAATTAAAAAGTTGCCATTCAGTAATTAAAGTTATAATTCTTTGAGTTTTCAGTGATGTTAAAATCAAAGAAAGTGTAATCTTTTTTAGAATTATATTATATTATAAGTGTAATGAAAATGATAATATACTAAATTATTTTAGAAAGTATTGTTTACTGTATTATAATAAATACTGATTTCAGTTTTAGTGAAAGATTAAAGAACTTTTCATTAAGTAATGGTAGCTATTAAATACTCATATTAACTCATTTCCAAAATTATTCACTAATAATAATTGTATTGATATTCCTATGTATTTATATAATATTTTTAATATAATGTTATATGAATAAATGTTACATAACACGCAAAGACATTTTGTGATGTAAAAAATTTGAAATGCTTCCTTTCTAAATTTATTCCATATCTTATTAAAAGAAAAGCAAACTATTTTTGACACACTGGTTTTTGTTTCACTTCGGAAGACAATTACTCTTCAAATGAATGACATATTTCTTTTTTCCAGATGAAGTATAATCAATAAGCTAATGCCAGATTTGATATTTTGATTCAATTTTGCAGCTATTAGTAAACTTACAATAAAGCATAGATTTTAGTTTTAGTGAAATATTAAAAATTAAAAACTTGCCATCCAGTAATTAAAGTTATAATATAATTCTTTGAGTTTTCAGTGATTTTAAAATCAAAGAAAGTGTAATCTTTTTATGAATTATGTTATATTATAAGCGTAATGAAAATGACAACATACTAAATTATTTTAGAAAATATTGTTTATTATAATTTAAAATAAGCTAGATGACCCGCCCGGCGTTGCCCGAGCAGACTGTCATTGAAAAATATAACAGTGGAGTGGACATCATAAAAAAAGACTGAATAATATTTCTTTATCCTAAAAACTTGTAAACAATTAAATAAGAGCTAAAATTTCAAAATTATAACAGTTACGTTTAAAAAAAATGAAACGGTAAGGGAAAATTATTACACTTACTTTTCCCTTTTTAAAAATCATTCTTTGTTTACATTTTAAATTTTATATTACTTATTGTATTTTTTTAAATTATAAATATTAAATGCTTACAAAAATCAATATTTCAAATGAAAATGTATAAAAATACATCTATTTAATTATTAATGTTGGCAAATTATAATTACAATTTATGTGCAATATATCAAGAAATCATTGTTTGTATCGCTTTTATTCCTGTTGATGGCAGCCCCAAACAGTTAAATGTAAAAAATCCTGGCCTAAATCCTGCCAAAGGACTTTCACACAATAACCAATGAGATGCGTTTCGTTCGGGCGTTGCCAATAAACAATTAACAAATTATCGCGATTTCTGTGCCACGTACGATAGCGTAATATATATATATATAGATACTGATTTCAGTTTTAGTGAAAGATTAAAGAACTTTTCATTAAGTAATGGAAGCTATTAAATACTCATATGAACTCATTTTCAAAATTATTCCCTAATAACAATTGTATTGATATTCCTATCTATTTATATAATATTTTTAATATAATGTTATATGAATAAATGTTTCATAACATGCAATGGAATTTTGTGATGTATAAAAACAAATATTTTTTTCTAAGTTTTATTTTATTAAAAGACAAGTAAACTATTTTGACACATTCATCTTTGTTTCACTTCGAAAACAATTACTGTCTCCAACTGAATGACAAGAACAATTACTGTCTTCAACTGAATGACAAGAACAATTACTATCTTCAAATGAGATTTCTTTATTCTATATGACGTTTGTATGTTCTATAGATTATTACAAGATGTCTTATTTTTATTACATTTTGAAGCAATTAGTAAAATTACTAGAAAAAATTATTTTAGTTTTAGTGATATATTAAAAAAAATACTTTTCATTGAGTAACAGAAAGCTATTAAATAGTTTTCTGAGTTTTCACTGATTTTAAATTAAAATGAAGTCTAAGTATCAATATCTTATTACAAGAATATTACTAAAATTATAAGAATTCCACATCTTATTATAAGAAAAGCAAACTACTTTTTACATACTCATTTTTTGCACTTTCCAACATAATTGAAAAGTGTTTCGGTCTCACTGTCAACTGTCTGTCTGTACTGTAACTCTCCTAAATATATTTTCATGCAATTGATATATGTTATTGCAGTTTACTATGGCATGTTCGGTATTGAAAATGAAGTGTGTAGCACTTATAGTTCCTTTACAGGTACACTCAGAAAAATTCCTTTACATTACTGTCTATGGAGAAAAATTATTTGCGGTTTATTTTAATGATGCTACACTATTTTAAACATACTGGAATTGATATATATCACTAAGGTGCACTACAAGAGACATACTATAGAATATTATAAAGATAGAATTCATTTTTCATTTACAGGGGCACACAAAAGTACTACTGTAAGCTAACAATAATTACTGGAAGTGCGTTTTCAGTTGCGGAGCACGTTTTTAAATTTAACTAATTTTTGGCCTGTTGGAGTGTATAAATTCTATCCATCATGTACAGAGCAGCGCAAAAGATCTCTAGTACTTTTCCGTTTATTGACGGAAATTCCAAACAGGGAACTGTGCTATGCATTTCCTAACCGAACTAATACTTAGCATTTTCGTTCCTTTACGAACCGAAATCTGCTGGACCGTTCCAAACTGAAATGTAGGATCGGGGTTTGGTCGGTGAGTGAAGACTGTAGCTCTAACTTAGTAAATAAATGCAAATCTTGGGGGTAATGTATGATAAACTATCGTTTCAAATATTATTGTTTCTGCATATAATCTCTAAAGATTTAAAAAGATAATAATAAAATAAAAGAATGATACGGAAGTTCGATTTGCGGTAAAAGCATTTTCAGAACATGGGAATTTTTTAAATAGTAAAAATAATTGCAATTCAAAAATTCGTCTGTTGGAAGCGGTAACATGGTTGTTATGATGAATAGAAATATGCAGAAACAATATTTGCAACGATACTTTATCATACATTATTCCCAAGATTTGGATTGATTTACTAATAAGTTAGAGGTACAGACTTCACCCACCAATCAACTACCTACCATACATTTCAGTTTTGAATGGTCCAGCAGATTTCTGTTCGAAAAGGATGTCTCTCTGATATCGCATTTCTGTTTCAAACCCTGAGGACGAATACGGGTGTACTTGAAAGTACTAGGTTTTAGAGAATTTTATGTTTTATTTTGTATTTTATTGTATTTTACATATTAAACACCTTTTAGTATGATATCTTATTTTAATTTTCAACTGAATTAATTTTAAATTATTATTGTAATATGTTCAAGCTAAGTGAAAATGGATTCATCAATATATTTTTGATTTTATAACATAAATATACTTTATAAGCCATTCTTCTAGACACCCAATCAATTATTATCTTCAAAAGAATCCTATCTTGTAAAGGAATAGCAAACTCTTTTGTTTCGCATGAAATACAATCAATAATTCTACGTCAAATTTGTTATTTTGATTGACTTTTGAAATAATTAATAAATTTATAAGAAAATGTTGATTTCAGTTTAAAGAAATATAAAAATAAACATGTCATTGAGTAATAATTTAATTTTCAACTGAATTAATTTTGAATTATTATTGTAATATGTTCAAGCTAAGTGAAAATGGATTCATCAATATATTTTTGATTTTATAACATAAATATAGTTTATAAGCCATTCTTCTAGACACCCAATCAATTATTATCTTCAAAAGAATCCTGTCTTGTAAAGGAATAGCAAACTCTTTTGATTCGCATGAAATACAATCAATAATTCTACGTCAAATTTGTTATTTTGATTGACTTTTGAAATAATTAATAAATTTATAAGAAAATGTTGATTTCAGTTTAAAGAAATATAAAAATAAACATGTCATTGAGTAATAATTTAATTTTCAACTGAATTAATTTTGAATTATTATTGTAATATGTTCAAGCTAAGTGAAAATGGATTCATCAATATATTTTTGATTTTATAACATAAATATAGTTTATAAGCCATTCTTCTAGTCACCCAATCAATTATTATCTTCAAAAGAATCCTATCTTGTAAAGGAATAGCAAACTCTTTTGTTTCGCATGAAATACAATCAATAATTCTACGTCAAATTTGTTATTTTGATTGACTTTTGAAATAATTAATAAATTTATAAGAAAATGTTGATTTCAGTTTAAAGAAATATAAAAATAAACATGTCATTGAGTAATAATTTAATTTTCAACTGAATTAATTTTGAATTATTATTGTAATATGTTCAAGCTAAGTGAAAATGGATTCATCAATATATTTTTGATTTTATAACATAAATATAGTTTATAAGCCATTCTTCTAGACACCCAATCAATTATTATCTTCAAAAGAATCCTATCTTGTAAAGGAATAGCAAACTCTTTTGTTTCGCATGAAATACAATCAATAATTCTACGTCAAATTTGTTATTTTGATTTACTTTTGAAATAATTAATAAATTTATAAGAAAATGTTGATTTCAGTTTAAAGAAATATAAAAATAAACATGTCATTGAGTAATAATTTAAATTAATTAGTTGTTTAAGCGGTCAATTATTACAAAATCTGTGAAAATGAGAATATTTTTATAATTACATTTTATTATACACAGTGTAGGCAGAAAATGTGTATAAAATTAAATATTTAGAAATCAAGAACAAAGAATGGTACGGCAGTCCGATTTGCACTAAAAGCATTGTCAGAATTTGGGATATCCTTAATGACAAAAATAGTTGTAGTTAAAAAAAAAAAAAATCGATAGGAAACGCTAACATGATTGCCTCTTTAAGGAGTATGAAAATAGGGACGATTATAAAACAATGAACTATTCCGTAGATTCATTATGGAATTAAATCCTCAATTTGTTGTGTAGAACAAATTAATGCGATGCTTATAAGTTAAATAACTGCAATTAAAACGAAATTAATTAGTCAGTTTTTGTCATCGTCAATATGACGTCAGCGTTATTCACAGACATGTTTTTTCTTTATAGTATGGATTTATTTTTATTAATTTTAAGTCTAAATACGTGCGTATTTAAGACATTGAACTTGCGTATTTAAGGCATTTCACTTGGGTATTTAAGACACATCTAAATATAATAAAACGCAGTGTAACGATTCCGGTGCAAACCCATCCATCTTACCAAGCGGCGATAAGATGAAGCCATGTTAGGCTTAATTTCGATTTGAAATGTATATGACAAAACATATACCAGCTTAAATACAAATCTCTTCTAGTTCAAATCACTCCTCTTCAGCATATTTTTCTATAATACATTCAAAAGTAACAAAATTTCAGTGATTTGCGTAATCGACAAACCATTTCCGAAATCATTTGTAATTTTGGTAATGTAAACAAACAGAAGATGGTAGAAATGAACAATGACTTTCATAGGATTTTTTTGCAAAACATTTTTCTAGAATAATATAACTATTGGAATGTATTATTTTGTTATAATAAATGAATAAGTTTAAATGAATAAGTTTAAATGAATAAGTTTATGAATAATAATGCTAAAAAAAGGGCAGCAAAACTTTCATCGTTAATACAACCTTGAACAAAATTCTATATAGCGCATGTCTGGTGTCGCCCTCTATTACTACAAATGAGTATTAAAGTTTTTATTTGTAATACAGGATGTTATGAAAATAATCCTTATAAAATTATTAATAGACGTCTTTAAAACGATTTCAAATTTCTAATCCTAATTTAATAGGGGATGGGGCTAGAAATTAAAATCATTAGTAAATTTTAGATTAAACAGTCTAAGTTTTGTTAACAAAAGAATCAGGAAATTTTAACTAACCCATCTCCTAGGACAGGTATTTACACTAGTGCGCAAATAAATTTCGAGCTGCATGTAAAATAAAAAACGTATAACTGTGTCGATAATTTTTCTTTAACTGTAGAATTAACTTAAAATGATAAAACTTGTATTTTTTAAATAATTAAATATAAATCCTTGATAAAAGTCGGAAATTCAGAAACATTTGATAAAGGTAAAAGATCAAAATATATTTTAACAATGTTATCTGAAAGATATATATATATATATATATATATTTACTATAAAAGTCGTTAAACTTACATCAAAATATAGTTTACTACCATAAGCCTTACTTATCAAAAATGGAAATTAAAAAAATATATATCGAATTACGTAAGACTTTCTTTTCAAAAATACTTTGTAAAAATATTTAAAAAGTTGTAAATTAAGTATATAATATATACTTATTTAATTTAGTTGCTGGACGTTTTGCTAATCGACTTATGGGGTTATTAAGGGTAATTAATTATCTTTACTTGTAATTAAACATCTAATTCAACAAATCCTAAATTTTTGTATCATAGTGTTTCAGTATTTCCAACTATTTAGTAATAAATAGCTGAAACAGCAGAAAACTAAGTTATGCATTCAAAACTTTCTTAAAAATATTTTCTGAGTCTGCTATTCAAAAAGAATTCCTGTGGTTGTTTTCTATGCTATAAATTTCCTTTTTATCTAATTTTAAACAATAAAGAGAATAAAAATAAAATAAAATACACAAAGATCAGATTTAAAACTTATCTACTTATTTGTCGTTGCATTACAGCAATTTGTAGTGTACCAAGAATTTTCATAACAACCATTAATTTAAGAATTTTTTTTTAAATAATACGACTTTTTAATAGTTAAAATTAAATTGCAATCTTAACAAGAAAGACAACTCATGCGTCACGCATAAATTACGAATACACTTCCAGAATATTGTAACGGAACTTCACCATTTAATAAGTTAAAAGATGACAACATATTTACCTTATTACTAACTTTAGTTTATCATACCTTATTAATAATTTAATAAGGTAAAATAAGATATCTAAATATACAATTTAAAAATGCATGACACAGTTGAACTCCATTCAATTTAAGCAATTAGCGTCCACAGTTCATAAGATATACGAAATATTTTGAGCAGCACTCTATATGATCAATAGATATGTATACACTCCCCATAGCAAAATTTTAATTGAGCTATTACAAAATGCAAAACACATTTGAAAATTTATTTTCAGCATTTATAGCCCATGTATGGTATCTTCAAATATTTTGTACGGCTCCGTGTATGATCTACAATTTTTTTACGTACTACACATATCGCTAAATTTAATTAAAATTTGAAACGCATAACACAAATAAAATCACGATTACCATCCAACAAATTATTCTTTTTCTTGCGTAGCCATTTATATGAATTTATTTTACAAACATGGCTTGGTATATATACTAACTACATTTAGTTAAACTGTAAAATTCATAACACCATCAAAAAAATTTCCCTACGCAATTTATGCTCATAGACAATGATGCATACGATTTTTTTTCTTTTGCACATCCATGTTAGAGAGCTATAGAATGACTACCTCAGAACCTAGTGAGCTACACACCACGTAATGTACTGAAATTTGGTTAAGCTTTAAAACGCATACCGTATCTGAAAACACACTTCCGTCCATTACATCTGATAGGCAGTGCTGTAACTGAATTATTTTTGTGTCCTTTAAATAAACCAAAAATTACTATGCATTCTATATTTTACTGTAAGAATCTGAAAGTACGCCTCAGAAATACCCATCAATTTCATTATGTTTGAAATAGAGTACATAGAATTCCGAATATATATATAACATTTTAAAAATACACTGCAAATGATTTTTCTCCATAGGCTATAATGCAATTGAGTGGGTCGGGGCAAGAGAGTACCAAGCCACATTTTTGAACTTTTGAGATACTTCAATTTGAAAATTTGATCCTATACTCAAATCAAGATGCATAACCTAAAGTATTTTCGCCAATGTCTTAGTAACATTTGAGATATTTTGAGTAACAATATGGCATTAGTTTAATCATGTTACTATTTCGTTTTTTGTAAACTAGCTATCTTCAGTGGGGGCATAAACATCTGGGGCAAAAACGAAACCTGTCACATAGGCTGCCACCAAGTAACATTAGAAGCAAATTATATGTTGGATATTATAATTTACATTATTAAGCAACAGATTACAGTGTTAGATTTATTTCACAAAAACGTGGCTTGGTATTTTCTTGTCCCGACCCCTTCAATTGAATAATTTTGTAATGTATAAATGTTGCATTTCTTGTATTTGTAAAGTATAAATGCTGCATTTTTTGTATTTGTAAAGTATAAATGCTGCATTTCTTGTATTTGTAAAGTATAAATGCTGCATTTCTTGTATTTGTAAAGTATAAATGCTACTCATTCCTTTTTCAATATAGAATATCCTATGGTAAACATCAATAATATGTACTAAACTCATGGTAATCCAAATATATTTAGACGATTTAGAGTAGGCTAGACAAACCAAAGTCATAAAGATTTTTCCATTACGTTGGAAAGTGTTACAAATTAAAAACATGTGAAAGCACTATTTCACTTTATTGACTATTTTCAATTACTGTTAAATTTCTTTAATTACATTATACAGTAGAACCCTTGACAATACCAGCCTGGTTAAATCGAAGTATTAGATGAATCAAACTTTTTAAAATTCTCTGTAAATCGCAACAGGTTGTAAAGAAACCGCTTATAACAAAGCCTGTGTATAACAAATAATTTTCATGCTTCCTTCAGCTTCATTACAATATATTTCATTTTTACTTACTTTGGCTCATAATATCCACTTTGAAAATACATTTTATTCTAATGTATTTTTGAAACAAAAATATATTTAATCTGCAACGTTTGACTAGCAATTGCAATCACGAACAGTAAACAATAGTTTTTTTTACGCAATTTATCAAAAACAAACTATATTCATTAAAGTAAGCTGTGAAAAGTAGAAGTTCGTGAGTGTTTGTTAAATAGTAGGGTATATGGCTATCACGCAACCAGGAAATATACCTTAAAGTTATTTAACGGAAATCATATTCATGTTATACATCACACACACACACACACACACACACACATATATATATATATATATATATATATATATATATATATATATATATATATATATATATATATATATATATATATATATATATATATATATATATATATATATATATATATATATATTAAATGCCTTAATAGCTTTTAAGTTGATACTTTTACATTCACGTGTGCGCACGTAATACAAAGTCACGATTTAAACATTATGGTAAATGGCTGTTATGTCTGAATGATTTATTTTTACATAGATAATATTAAAATACTGATAAATAATTTAAAACACTTAAATTAGCCACTTATATGGATAATATGCGTAATTAAATACCTACAACTATAATTAAATACTCAATCTAGTCAATATATAGAGTACGTCAGAAAAATGTATAGGAAAAGATCGGGTAACCCCGGACACTTGGATAAATTGCAAATGAAAAACCAATGAATGAAATTTCTGTCTTTATTTTATACTTAAAGTAAAATTACGAACTTCTTTAATTATTTTAATTAAACATTGCTAATAATATCGAATTATTTAACGAAATATACTGAAAATAGTTTGGCCTTTTTTTTTTTTTTTTTGGTGTCACAAGAAACGGCGGGTAGCTCTGGGCATATTAATTAATGGTGTCCCAATCGTTTTTTGACCTTACAAACATCACAATTATAATAAAAATCCGATACATCTATATAAACATAATCTTCATGGGCGCAGTCTTTGAATTCCTGGCACTGAATCCAGTCTTCTTCAAATGTTAAATAAATGTTCAATAAAGTTTGACAGGAGCAACGAAAATGTATTGACGAAAACAAAAACTCACCCACGACTAACTTACTCGGCGTCCACGTCGCAATTAAACTATATTTGTTTCTACTCTAGAGAGCGTTCATTTACAATAACTCTTTATTTACGCAGCACTTCGAATTTCTTAGAAATTTAAATGTCCTCAGTTACCCGCCATCCGCGGCTACCCGAATTTCCCCTACATACATTGTTTAACGGGTCATAACTTTCTAATTTTTCTTTCTTTTCAAAGTGTAATTAATTGGAAATAATGAGTGAACCAAGATTGACTTTTGAAAAAGGAAAATTTATTTTAAAATACTATTGTATGTATGAAAATGTAGCAGAAATACAAAGACAATATCGTGGGGAGTTTCAGGCCGATCCACCTATGCGACTTAAAATTCATCGGATTAAAGATAAGTTTGAAACGAATGCATGTTCATAGACAATATCGCGGAGAGGTTCAGGCCGATCCACCTATGCGACTTACAATTCATCGGATAAAAGATAAGTTTGAAACGAATGCATGTTCATAGAAAATATCGCGGAGAGGTTCAGGCCGACACCTATGCGACTTACAATTCATCGGATAAAAGATAAGTTTGAAACGAATGCATGTTCATAGACAATATCGCGGAGAGTTTCAGGCCGATCCACCTATGCGACTTACAATTCATCGGATAAAAGATAAGTTTGAAACAAATCGTTCCGGAACCGAAATTAAACAAAATGACACCACAACACCAAATAAAATGTTTGTTGAAGTTTCTGAATCAATAGCTCATCGTCATTAGCATTATATTGACCAGAACGGTAATAATTTTGAATATCTTCGGTGGGAGGAATATTTATATATTTTATATAGATTATTTTGTAATTTAAATATTAATTATGCGTGAATAAAAACTTGAGTTATAATCATTCAAAATGTGTATACAGTTTTCTGACGCACCCTGTACATTTTCTGAGGCAGCAGTTGTAAAGTACGGCATGCTTCAGGATGATTTCAACTTATAATAGTTGATTCATAAATTTCCAAAACAAGATGTTATTTCAGACATATAAGTATAATCTATCAGTCCATATGGTTTTCGTCAATTAAGTGTCAAATGCTCAACGTGAGCGCCTTTCGTTATTTTGCAAACGTCAATTTAAATCTAAACATACCGATAATTTTACTCGAGTATCATAAAAAATATTTCACACCAGAACTTTTAATCGATACTACTTAACTTTATGATTTAACTTATTTCTATGTGATTTATATTTTATTACTTACCCATCATACAAAGTATAGGGTAAGTCTTATAATCGTTTTGAAAATCAAAAAAAAAATTGACGGATTTACACGTTTCAGACATTGGAGATTCCGAAAAACATATTTTTAGAAAAAAAAATTGCCGTCCGTCTGTCTGTGTGTCTCTCTGTGTGTGTCTGTAAACGCTCTATCTCCCGAAAAAATTGAGATAAAGACTTGAAATTTGGTATACACTTAGTGTATATTAGTCGGAAGAAGCTTATTGAATTTCAGTATCCTCGATTATCCGTGACTATTTTTTTCGGACTCTCGAAATATTCGTTCTGATAAAAGGTACATAAAAATTTTCGAAATTGTTTTTTTTAAGGAGTTAATATAAAAGAAAATTAAAAAACATAAAATTTTCATTAAGAATGAAGTCGATCGGAAAAGGAGTTGCCGAGATATTTGTAATTATATTTTCCACACTCTTCGATTTTTCATGACCCTGTATTTCATTCAAATTTCAATACAAAGATGTATTTTAATTGGAAATGAGACGTTTAATCCGACGCAGTATGCCGTTAGTTAATATGATTGTCAATTTTGCATGTTTCCAATCATGTGAATAATGGTGTCCTTCGCAGTTTCCAACCATCTGAAGTACGGCTCAAATTACTGAACTATTTGACAGGCCAGATTTAATTATATCCACAAAATAACATGCGCGATTGTGCGAGATCCGGCCACTTCATACAGTCAAATAATATTGAAACGGATCTGGATAGAGTTAACAGATGCCGAAAAACGAAGAATTTTCTCTATGACCATTTGTCAGTTAATTATACGGTAACCACTGACATTTAAGCTTGAGCTGTTACTTATGTTTGAAAGTATGTCTTATTTTGTCAATTTATTAAAAATCTGCAATGAGGTGAAGTCGTTTACATAATTTTGAAACACGGCGTACTTTTGAATGTTTTTCAGATTTGAAAAAAGAAAGATTGGTAAGTATATTCTTCATTTTCTTAACCATATTTCTTAGAAACATTTTCAAAAGTATATTTCATTGTTTTGCATATCATAATTTGAGTTAGTTTCTTTAAGGATGGATAAAGTCAGCAACATTTTAAAATGCATCTGATTTCAAAATATATTTTTAATAACTATTTTCATTTAATGAGCATAGTAAATTTTATTAATTTCTCTTTTCTTCACTGTAAAAAATGACCAATGTTTCTTATTTTATGAAAATATACTATAACCACTAACGAAAATATAGTATAATCTTCTGAGTTATCCGAAATTCCGAATAGCGTGTTCCTTTGTCTTTTAAATCCCCAGAAACCAATACATTTCCAAAATTTAGAAAATTATTTATAAAAACAAAGTATTTTTCGCTGCCCGTATTTTTCAGAAACGTTTCCGAAGGGTTTTTATAGTGTATTAATTAGTGTCCTCAGCCTGGAATACCTGTTTTTCGAATGCTACCAATTCTCAAGTAAACATTTTCATTCTCAAAAAATATGTTTAACAGACAAACATGCAAAATTAACAGCGTTAACAGTAACATTAAAATAAGATTATTTCTTTACTCTTTCATGTATAAATTAACTTATGCGGCTGAAAACATTTACTTGAGAATGAATGACATTCGAAAAACAGGTATTCCAGGCTGAGGACACTAATTAATACACTATAGAAACCCTTCGGAAACGTTTCTGAAAAACACGGGCAGCGAAAAATACTTTGTTTTTATAAATAATTCTTTAAATTTTGGAAATGTACTTGTTTCTAGGGATTCAAAAGACATTGGAACGTGCTATTCGGAATTTCGGATAACTCAGAAGATTATATTATATTTTAATTCGTGGTTATAGTGTATTTTCATAAAATAAGAAACATTGGTCATTTTTTACAGTGTTTATGCACTGGAATTTGCAGTTTAACATGATCGATGAAGGTTTTTCTGAGTACTACTAACTGAAATGCTATTGATGTGCAAGTAATTATTTTCCTTAAACTGCATATTTCTATAGGTAGCATGTAATAGTATCTTATGGCGCTGCCACGTAAATTATGGCTTTAGTCTTGAGGCGAAAGCCTTTTCCTCAAACGCGAAGACAAACTATATAATTTAAATAGCACAAAATTCGTAAACATAATATTCAATTCTTTGCATCCTTTGCCAATAGTTATTACAATCTGTTACATTCGGATCATAAAACCAAAACTCCTTTTAGTCCCTAATAAGTATGGAAAAGGCTTTTTGTTCTAATATTTAAAATATCTGAAATAATCTAAAACACTTGTGATGCATTTTCTGACGGCTCTACCAAACAACTTAAGTATTCACAGTAAACAAGCTGTAACAATAAACTTTGAACATTTTTAATATAGTGAAATTCTACAATAAATTTCACTTTTATACAAAATAAATTTCCTTTTTATACAAATTTTTATTACATAAAAAATAATAAAATTATTATTCTTGTTTTATAATATATGTCTAGAAAATTCCAGTAGTATATTAAAATAGATAGGTCAGTTAATTGAAATTCAAAATTTAATTTATTTCCTAGTGTATCAATTTAAATTAATTATTTTTTGTGATATTTCTGAAATTCTACTTTTTAAAATCGTAATCCGATATCATCATTTAATAATATAAAAATATTTATTAATTAGTTATCACTTGATAAAACTAAATAGATTTTTATATATATTTTTTTTTTCAGGAAAAAGTATGTTGATAAAAAATCTTAGAAAATATTATTTTTTTAGCTTTTAAAATTTAATAAGAGGAGCATTAGCAATATTATATCAAATATAAAAAAAAAATTAGAAGCTTATTCTAATAAATATATATATATATCAACATGTCTTATGCTAACAAATATCCTTTATCTCTTGGGAATTTTTGTTACAGAATCAAATTTTCTTAAAATAACAAAATAAAATAGGAATTCAGACAAAAATGAAATGAATGAAATGTTAAGCTCATTATAACAATTTAAACTGCTAATAATTACCTCTTGTGCAAATAATTATAATTTTTAATAAGATTTCTTTCATTAAAAAGCAATCAGCTTTGTACATACGGTGACAAAAGAAGCAGTAAAGATGCTTGAAAACAGAAAAGAAAGAAAGAAATAACAATTCCCTTTTAAAAAAATATATTTATTTGTATCTTTTTTTATGTTCCACCGCTTTTTTTTGTTTCTGTTTCAATTACTAGAACTTTCATAGTTTTAATTTTACAAGTCATTAATAATTAATATTTTAAGTTAACCAGAAGAAGAAGCTTTGAGGAAGCTTGGGTATTAAAGATCTTCATTTGTAATAACCCTGCCACTTTTTCCTTAGTTTTTCGTAATTTATTTCAACTTTACATTTATCTTTGCTATGTCAAATGTTAATTTACTTTTTTTATAAACAAACACATGTTTATTGTTGGGTCAAATGTTAATACATTCATTATGCTATGGATTCCAATAAATAAAATTGTTGTGGTATTTTGAAATCAAATTTCCTCAAAAACATTGAACAATTGCATTTTATGAGCGAGACAGCGAAAACCAGACGCTTCAGTGAAATAGCAATTTCAGCATTTTTCTAGATCTCAAGTAATGACAGTTAATTTCATGTTAAACATTTATGAAGTATTCTATATTATAAGTAATTCTGTGATAGTGGCATCTCTGACAGTATTTTCAAAGAAACTTATGAAGTAGTTCCCTAAACTAGGAAAGATCCAAGAGCTATGAATCTTGAGATATTTACATATTGATCATTATTTAGAAACCATATTAATATTAGTAATACTTTGCTTTTTTTTAACCCGTCAGCACTGGAATAAAGTCTACCCCAGCTCACAACTATTACTCAAAAATGTGCGAAAATCGTTCGTGATCATTCTGAGCTTTATAGTACCTTTCAAGCTGAAAGATATCAAGCTGTGGCCAAAAATAATTTACCTCCGGTTGTAGATTTTTCATTCTTTTGTTATAAATATATCACGTGGGAGGAAATTTACCCCACGCGTGTTATAACGTAACCCATAATGATAGAAAAATATTAATGCAAATGTTTATGCAATGCAAATAATAATATAATTTTTCTTTTAAACGTTAACAACTCTTGCACATACAGTTTCTATATATCAGTTTTATATTTTATTCTATTTTTATGGCTGAATTTGGATTGTAAAAGCCTTGTATGTAATGATATGCAGAAAAAAATCTTAGTGCTAGACTTTATGTTTTTTTTTTTTTTTTTTTTTGCTTTAAATATAAAAGAACGTCTTATTTTAAGTTAAATTATGTTCTTTATTGATTTACAGTTTATTTCAAAATATAAATTTTTGTTTATAATCAAACCGGGGGGAAATTGGCACAAGAAAACCCATTGGGGTAAAATTTATCCTAAGCGTGTAGTAACGTAATGGAAAGGGGCGCCTGTGCTGATGGGTTAAAAAAAGAAAATTCTCCAGATCAGTTAATTGGCTAAACAAACGCCTTTGAATCGAAAGTTGTCGTGGTATAAATACGAAAAAGATAATCTATAAGAGAAACCTTTTTTATTTAGAAACTGTGTTGGTGAAAGTAGAAAGTGCCCGAAAGTATAATCCAGCGCATAATGTTACAAAAACAAACAAAGCAAATTGAAAAAAAAAAATATATTAAAATAAACACTTATACAATCGACCAAAATAAAAAGACGCTTCAAATATGCGAATTCAAAATTACACCTCATTCCGACAAGCAGGGCCCGCTTAACACTTAGAAGTAGGGGAAGCCCGACATCACACAGGGGGGCCCCCTTTTACTCTACCAATTATGCTTCAACAATTTGAAATTTTTCCATCAAAATTTTGAGTAAACAACACTTTTAATATTAAACTAAAACTACCTATATACATATACAAAATATTTTATTATATACATAATTATCCATAACAAATTAATTTTGTAAATGAATTTACCAATATGGAACAGGTGCGAATATTTGAACTTTAAAATATATTTTATGCTTTAAAACAGAGCAGGGACAACAAATATTTGACGTAAATTTATGCTTAGTTGCAACACAATTTTGCTTCTATTTTATAAACAGAAATTTGATACCACCTGAATGCTAGTTACTTTCCACTTTATTTAAATAACCTGTTCTCCATATTTTATATAATTTTTCTACACTTTATAAATATAAACAAAATATAATCATACAAATTAAATGTTCTGTTATCGTTAGCATGTTACAGTCTGAAACATTTGAAATTAAAATGTGAAACATAAGACAAATTAAAATAAGTTGCATTTAATCACTGTTTTTATACCATTTATTATATCAACAAAAAAAAAAAATTAGAGTATAAATGTGTCAGTATTAGTCTGAGGTAAAATTTGGTAGCTATAATTAAGAAAAACTAGTCGTTGGGGGCCACCGTAATACTTACCAATGATGGATATGCATAATGTAAAATATTAAAATTAAAATGTGTAAACTACATATAAAATGTATTGCAATTCAAATAAAATTGTGGCTTGATAACGTCACAAACTTTAAAAGCTCGATTACTGAATTCCTTGAAAGAACCATCCTTATAACTCCAAAAATAATAATCCTATTAACTAGCGGTTTATTGCATCTGATTAAGCGTCAAATTTCCAATTAAAATATATCTTTGAAGTGAAATTTGGATGAAATACAGGGTCATGAAAAATCGGATTCCAAATATCTCGGCAACTCATTATCCGATCGACTTCATGCTGTATGCAAAATTTATGTTATTTTATTGTCTTTTATATTCGTTTCTTAAAATAACCAATTTCGAAAATTTTTATATACCTTTTATCAGAACGAATATTTCGAGAGTCCGAAAAAAATAGTTCCAGTTAATCGAGGTTATTGAAATGAAATAGGCTTCTTCCTATTATTACATACTGAGTACATACCAAATTGCAAGTCTCTATCTCAATTTTGTCGGGAGATAGAGCGTTTACAGACACACAGACACACAGACACACACACAGACGGACGGAAATTTTTTTTTCTAAAAATATGTTTTTCGTAATCTCCAGTGTCTGAAACGTGTAAATCCGTCAAAAAATTTTTTTCGATTTTCAAAACGATTACAAGACTTACCCTATACTACGTATGATGGGTAAGTAAAAATACATTTTTTACCCTGACTGAATTTTTTTCTCCCTAAAAATTAGTTTTGAAAAGTAAATTTGGGGGCACCTTTGAATTTCAGTGAGTAAGCTCAGGCTTCACGGGCTTATTCGGTAAACAGGCCCTGCCGACAAGCAGTTTTGAGTTATGCTTAAAAAACTACTCGCATTGCAATTTATTTTGCAAAGATTACAAATGAATTTAACATTGGTAGTTCCAAACTTTAAACCTTCTTAAATCGTAAACTACGTCACCAAATGATATTCCGTTTGTTATCATTAGGTACAATTTACCGAAAAAGCCAAATATGATGTCAAAATTAGACGTAAATTTTAGAGTTTGGTACACTTTTACTATGAAACAGACACCTTAAGGGGTCAGGAACCCTTTGAACACACAAAATACATGAAAGGAGGACGTCCGTATACGAATTACAGTAATTCCGTAGCTAAGCGACTTTGAACTATAAAATTTAAAACACATATTAATTAAGGTTTACTGTATCAATTAAAATTCTCAAAAAATGTAGACACTGATATAAAGCTTTTTAATTTATTTAAAAAAACAATACACTTTTTACCAAAGAATTATTCTTGCATGCATTGCGCGCATGATTTTTCACATTTGAATGGCTAAAACCAGTCAAAAATGTTTTAATATAATAAATGTTTTAATAGCACAAATATAATGTGTTCTCAAAATGACCAACGATATAAAAAAAAAATAAAATATGTAGATCGTGATAAAATTTTTTTTAGAGAAATTCGAAATATTGATTTTTTGTTTATGCAAACATAGTCATGAATTCTAAATTTATTACTTGAGAAACATAATAGTAGGTCATTTTGTGAATCTGTATGGTTAACACATTCAATCAAAATTTCTTGAAATTCTAACCAACCATTGTTCAGAAATCGTGCGCGCAAACACCAAATTCACCGTTTTGAGAAAATTAACTTCAAAGATCAAACTATCCTTTGATCATACAAAAAGATCTCTGAGTGTTTTAGACATAACTCCTCTTCTAAAGTGCATTTTTGCAAGGGTTTTATTTTAAGATGCTCCTATAGAATTATATCTAATTATATGCTGATATAAAAAATCGAATTTTTGACACTTTAAAGGGTACTTGACCCCCTAAGTTTACATTTTAAAATAAATTGAAAGAAGGCATGATTTGCCGTCGAATGGCTATTTCTCTTTTAGCACCGAAAACGAAATTAAATTCCACCCCTTGGTTCACTAGCGTCTAGGAGAACGATTTCATAAAAAATTGTACTACTAGTGAACCAAAAATAAAAATAAATAATGATTTCTAAATTAAAACAACAGTAATAATTCGACGTAGTTATAAACATTAGTAACAATAGTTCATAATTCGGTGAAGATGTAAGGTAGCAATTTTGAATATAAGCGTTAGTTGCAAGCATGATTGAAACTAATGACGTAAGATAACGAATATTATGCTGGAAATGAAATATTGGGTTGAGGAAAAAGTAATTTCGTTTTTTTCATGTTTTTCAAAGAGAATTTATTCATATAAATTTCAAACACTAATCAATGATATATGTTCCATTTTAATCGATGAACTTTTGATATTTTTCCGGTAAAACCATAATTCCGTAACTGTAGAACTTCTGAGATTTCTGGCCGAAAAACTGAACCAAGTGATTTTCACAAGCCTCTTTTGAAGCCAACTTTACCGCGACTTACGTTATACACGGCCGGTGCATGACGTTTAAAACGTCACATGGAGTGGATCATTTTTACACGGTAATTGGTGCAAAGTGGCGCGCCCTTCCTTTTGCACCAATCACCGTGTAAAAATGATCCACTACATGTGACGTTTTAAACGTCATGCACCGGCCATGTATAACGAAGGTCGCGGCTTTACACCATTAAGAGAGTTCTGCAAAGATCGAAACAAATGGTAGTCGGACGAGTAACGGTTCAGGCTATAGGGTGGATGCATCAAAACTTTCTAGCCAAGCTCTCTCAATTTTTGCCGAATCACTAAAGGGTGTGGTCTGGCGTTGTCGTAATGAAAGACAACGTCTTTACTATTGATCAATTCTGGTCATATTATTTAATCGCCTACTTCAATCGCATTAGTTGTCGACAATAGAGAGTCGAATTAATGGTTTGGCCAGGTTCGAGCAGCTCATGAAGAAGATTGCGTTTCCAATCCCACCAAACACTCACCATCACCTTCCTTGGCGTCAATCCGGGCTTTGCCACCGTTTATGAAGCTTCTCCGGGCTTCGACCACGATTTTTTTCGTACCACATTATTATCGTACGTGATCCACTTTTCATTGCCCGTAATCATTCGTTTCAGAAATGGCTCGATTTCGTTTCATTTCAGCAACGATTCACAAATGGAAACTCGACCCATTAAATGTTTCGATGTTAATTCATGCGGAACTCAAGTATAGAGCTTCTTTTGGTATCCAATCTTATGTAAATGGTTCAAAACTGTTTAATCGATATTTTGTTCCATAGCGATGTCGTGAGATGAAGTATGTCGGTCTACCTCAATTTTGTTAAGAATTTCATCGACCTTTTTCGACGTTTGGCCGGCCAGGGCGAGGTTCATCTTTAACATCAAATTTCCGGAACGAAAACGAGCAAACCAATTCTGACACTGGCGTTGACTTAAGCACTGATCACCATAAACACCACACAATTTTAGATGAGCCTGCGCTGCATTTTTTCCTTTTCGGAAATAGAAAAGCAAAATATGACGAAAATGACTTCTGGAATCTCCATTTTCAAAGCAAAATAACTTTTGACTGAGTAAACAGATAACGCTACCTTTATATGTAGAATGTTCTATGGTCTGTTACCTTTCAAACGGTCTATAGTATGGCTTCATTGAATAAGCATTACTAGAGATATGCCACTTTAAAGCCATCTATTGGGAAAAAACGAAATTACTTTTTCCTCAACCCAATATATATATATATATATATATATATATATATATATCAACATTTGAACGGAGGCCAGTTTGGGGGTCTGGGGGTCATGATCGATGAAAATATACCAAAGTTTTTTGGAATTGCTTTCTTCCGAACGGCTGCAATAGCTAGTTTTTGTAATGAAAGCTATCTAAAAGTACCGGGTGCACCATAAATTCGATAAAACTTTAAAACATCAATAAAAAGAAACAAATAATGTTAAAAAAATTAGGTTTGTAGGAATGGGATTAGAGGGAGATCAGATATGTTTTAACAACAAAAAAAATTGTGCAGAAATTACCGATAGATTGCGCTGCATGCATAATATGGACCATATTTATGCAAGTCAGGATGTCAATAAAACCTCTCAATGCACACAGATTCTGAATTCGATGCCAGCAGTATGCTATTGTTATCAGATCAAGATTTGTTGATTAAACTTTTTAACAAGAACAGGGAAACAGACACTGGCGCATTGTGAAAATTCCTCACGGCCAAAATGCCTAATGCCAGGGAACACTAGGGAACTACCGGGCTTGCTCATTCATTGTCATGACGTCACAAATAGTGGCTGGCCGCCACCAGCGATTGGTACAAAGCGGCGTGCCCATCGTTTTGTGCCAATCGCTGTAAGTCTGATTGCGGCCAGCCACCATTTGTGACGTCATGATAATGAATGAGCAAGCCCGGTATCTAGTGTAGCCCTGCTAATGCTCGTATTCACCATCTGCTTCAACCTAGAACACCTGGGAATGAATGAAATTCTCCATTAACATGATTGGACCAGATTGTGGCCAAAGTGCAATCAGATTAATGATGAATACCATGTAAGCTTTCAACCCAGGTTTTCTAGGTAATAAAATGCACTATTTCTGTAAAATGCACTAAAATTGGGTTATTTAAGAAAAATCGAAAAAAGTGCCGAAAAATATTGGTTTTTTCAATATTGTGAAAAACGCACAAGGTCTAGAAGGTCGAAAACTTGTTTTTTTTTTATTAGAGGGTCAACCTTTACAGCATACCCAAAAATCAGAACTACCCGAATTTTTGTAAGGCAAGGCCATTTTTTGCGCTATTTCTACTGGACTATTAACTTATTTATTAATTTTATTTTAATTTATCTGCCTCCAATTAAACAACGACATTTCAAAACTAAAACTTTATTCCACGCATCAAACCCAAATGACATTTCATTCTCATGACAACAAACAGTTCCGTTGCCATTCACGGAAGAAACAGATGATATAAAAATATTTCAGCATTATTTTCAACAAGCGGGGTGAAATTTTTTTATTAAGTGTGGTAACTTTGGTGGCTTGAAGAAACCCACGTATTTCGATAGATGGATACTGAAATTTTATTACACATATTTATTTTAACATTTACCGCAAATTTCCAGTGCATTGTAACTAATATTTCAATATTTTTATTAGAAGCAAACGGAAATTGATATAAATCTGTTGATTATTCGATCACAAGCTGTGTGTTTAACCTCCAGTAGTTCAACCCCTTCCGCTACGTGGCGCACGACCTTCATTGATGTGAACTCGTCGGACACCTCTGTCATATATCTTTGAACGCTTAATATGTATGCAGTTTTTGAACATGATATCCCTCTAATCCCATTTTTGCAAATCCCAATTTTTTAGCAACATTTGTTTATTTCTATTGATTTTTTAAAGTTTTAGCGAACTTAAACGAATTAAATTCTTGGGGGAATTAAATAAGGCGAATACGCTTTGTATTGTTTTAAATTAATTTTGCTCCATATTAATTTTTTAACTTGATTTTTAAGGTAAAGCTATGACATAGGTAACTTAAAATATTAAGTTGTCAAGGCTTAAATTTAATTTAATGAAAACTATTATTAAAATATATAATTTGAAAATTTATGATACCTATTTCATATTTTAAAAGGAACATAATAGCACTTTTTTTCAATAAAAAGGAAACTAATTTTTAAAATCCACGAAAAGCAATATTTGTATACACGACATTTTGCTTTGAATTTTAAAAGTAATGTTTATTCTTTACAAAGTATTATACCATTTTTCTGAATCTTTTTCCACTTACGATGGTCTTTTAGAATAGAAATCCTAATACAGAATGGAATAAAAAATGAAATGTATATTTTCATAAATTCTCTAGAGAGAAAAAAATATAAATTTTTAAGAAATAGTGATATATGAGAATTTAAACTCTTTCCGTTTTGCAGACACTTCTTTTACAAAATATTTAAAGCTATTTTGGAAAGAATATATATCTGAAAAGATATATATTAAACTTTCAAAAGCATACATAATGAAATGGGAAGAATTTTATTTATTTTTTAAAATCGCAAGCTGTCAAAAATAAACACATCTTATTATTATGTTAATATAAAATTGATAGTCTATAATACCGTGTACTTGACATAACTTATCACTTTTAAAAGTAATTTTTTTTTCTTATTTGTAACAATTTTAAGTTTTTAGCAAGAAAGTAGATATTTTTGCCGCTCGTCCAAAAATAATTGTTATTATAATCTATAAGACATTCCAATTATGAGCAATTTCTCAATTTAAGTATATATTTATTATGTTTAGTTGAATCAACAATTTTTTTAAATAAAAATGAATACATAAGCAAGGGATTAAAATTCTAAATAAATAGAGAATTAGTTGGAAAGTGTATTATCGAATTTTTCTCGTGATTACACCATAAGGTTTTTTTTTATGTTTGTTCCGTAGATAGCTCAGTTAATCTCGTTGGACTGTATTTCGTTAAGAAAACTAAGATGATCATTTCGTACTCAATAAAAAGTGGAGTTAAAACTTAACTAATTACATTTATTTACAAGGAGAACAAAATTGACTGGCAGTGGTTGGTACACTGCGCTTACGTCTCAAGCAAAAACATCACTACTGGCGGGAATGGGAATCCGCTCCACGCATCATCCCATCTTGAGCGCTCGGCAGCGCCCCCTGGATAACAAAATGTTCTACGGAGGAAACACTCCCCCGGGGATTGAAATGCAATTTCAATATACATTCACATATAAATTTGCAAAAATTATCATATAAGAAAAAATTATAAGATATAACAACTTACATACACAATAATAATACAATCATAAATGCACTATAATTCAACATTACATACAGAAATAATATATACCTTAAAAATTGCTTAAAGAAAGAAAAGAAATCTGTTACTGAACTGGTAATATACAGACATCTCTGACATTTCTCTTATAAATTCGTCCGTCTGGTAACTGTAAGTTTACGGTTCGTATTATATTGTCCCTTCCCTTAAAAATTTCAACTATCCTTCCAACCTGCCATTTGGTGGAAGGTAAATTTTCCTGCTTTATTAGTACTAAAGTTCCTTTCTGTACATCATCCTTTTTAAATTTCCATTTCCCCCTCTGCTGCAGATTATTTAAATAATCGCGCTTCCAAGTCTTCCAAATTTGTTGACTAAATTTGGTGATTCTCTGCCATTTTGCTAATCTATTTTCATTAATGTTATCTAAAGGTGGTTCGGAGATCGAACTGATAGGTCTACCGATTAAAAAATGAGAGGGTGTCAAGGTTTCAAAATTTTCGAAATCTGAGGACAGCGGGGTAAGGGGACGGGAGTTCAAAACTCCCTCAATTTCCGCTAGTATAGTAAGAAACTCTTCTAAGGTTAATTTTTGATCACCTATTACCCGTTTTAAATGAAACTTGAATGATTTTACAGCCGCCTCCCAGAGGCCACCAAAATTCGGGGATTTGGGGGGAATAAATTCCCATTTGACACCTTCATGGGTTAAAAAATTACACAATTCCTCATCTGGGAAGCTAATCAGTTTATGAAATTTTTTCAACTCTATGTCAGCTCCGATGAACGTTTTTGCATTATCCGATAGGATTTTTGCATATTTTCCCCTTCTGCCAAAGAAACGTTTCAGACTAGCTATAAAAGCCTGAGTTGTGAGATCTGAAACAAAGTCCAGGTGTATTGCCTTGGTGCATAAACACACATACACTACGACATAAATTTTATTCAATACGCCCTTCCTTTGATTTTTAAATTTAATAGAAAATGGGCCACAGTAATCCAGACCTGTCACCGAAAATACAAAATTTGGTGTCACACGTTCTCCCGGCAGATCAGCCATTAATTGGGAGCTGACAACAGGTTTATTCTTGAAGCATGTCACACATTTGTGAACAATGCTTCGGCAATTATTCCTGCCATTAAGTGGCCAAAATTTTTGTCTTACATGGAAAAACAACGCTTGTGGGCCTAAATGAAAGTATTTGAGATGGAAGTAATTTAAAATAATATCCGTTAACTTATGATTTGCAGGCAACACAATTGGAAACTTTGAGTTAAGCGGCAAATCTGCATGTGCTAAACGGCCGCCAACTCTAATTAATCCATCCTCTCCTACAAATACGTTTAAGGAAGATAATCTACTTTTATTGTGAACAGGCTTACCTTTTTCGAGACATTTTAATACTTCCTTAAATTCCCCCCTTTGTGCTGACCGAATTAGAAACGATTCGGCCTCTCTAACCTCGTCGAGGGATAGTGGTCCACTTCTTCTCTTCAATTTAGTACGACAGTTGAAGGTGAATCTAAAAATAAAACTCATTATACGAATTAATTTTACAAAATTATTAGTACATGCAAAAATATGATTAATTAACGGTTTATCGTGAGAAATAGTTAATGTAACAAAATCATCATCAATAATGTTCACGGAGTCTCTTTTTAGTTCGTTTATATATATGTCCTTGTTAGGAATCACTAAAGTCTGGTCGTTGTTACACTGATCTAAGTCTTTCAAAAACTCTGGTCCAGTGCACCATTTGGAACTCTGAACGAGAAGGTCACACTTGACACCTCTTGTTAGCAAATCTGCAGGATTCTCGGACCCTGCACAGTGAAACCACCTGGATGGGTCTGTCAGAGCTTGGATTTCCTTTACACGGTTCGACACAAATGACTTCCACCTGTTTGCAGAGCCTTTGATCCAGTACAAAACAATTTGCGAATCTGTCCACAAATACATAGATGATGGTCCCTTGCGGTCTAGTACCGTTTTTACTTCACAAGTTAAGCGTGCAGCAAGTAATGCTGCTAAAAGTTCAAGTCTAGGAAGTGACACTTTTTTCAATGGTGCCACTCTGGATTTTGATGTAATCAAATTTAAGGAAGATTCACTTAGTGAATCAATTTGTAGATACACGGAAGCACCGTATGCCTTTGGACTGGCATCGGCAAAGGTATGCAAAGTTAGGGTGTAATTGGAGTCATCGGGAAACTGAAAAATGTTCCTTTGAATTTTTAGATTTCTCAACTGGGGAAGTTCGGAACACCATTGTTCCCACGTCTTTGTAATATCGGAGGGCAGTTCTTCATCCCACGTTAAATTCCTACTCCACAGTTCTTGAAATAAACATTTAATTCGTATTGTATACGGAGAAATTAGACCCAGAGGGTCAAATATTCTACCTGCAACTTGTAATACAAAACGTTTTGTATTTTTTGCGTTACGCAAAAATTCGAGCAAATTATCAATATCTATCAAAAGTATATCTTGCTTGGATTGCCACGATATCCCCAAAACCTTATGTATTGTAGTATCCTCAAAAGGTTGTGGCATAGTACTAAATCCACGATTATCCCATATTTCCATTAACAGTTTATTGTTCGAAATCCACTTCCGTAAATTCATGCTAGCTTCCTTCATTATTTTATGAGATTGTTCCGAAATGTTCACCGCATCTTCGACTGTGTCTGTCCCGGTTATTAAGTCGTCCACATAAATACAATTGTGGAGTACTTCTGTCGTTATTGGATATTCCGTTTCAAATTTGTTAAGATGATGCTTAATTGTAGCAGATAGCAAAAATGGGCTTGAGTTCAAGCCAAATGTTAGGCGTAAAAATCTGTAGACGATAACATTAAATGCGTCATTGTCGACAGGATTCTTATCTATAAACAAGAATCTCAGAACATCCCTGTCCTTGTCGTTTATGGCAATTTGTAGAAAAGCCTTATCTATATCTGCTACAAAGGCAATTTTGTTTAGTCTGAAAAAAATCAATAAGTGAAAAATATTAGGGTTTAAATTAGTTCCTGCGTCAAGGCAGTCGTTCAAAGACAATTGTCCTGCTTCATGGGAACTTGCGTCAAAAACTATTCGACATTTAGTATAAACACTATCTTCTCTAAATACTGTATGGTGCGGTAAGTAAAAAACTGGTTTATCTGAAGGGTTTTCTAAATTGGGTACACTTTCAATTATGTTCATCTCTAAATACTTATTCAAAATATTGCAATATTGTTCGTATAACTTTGTATCACGTTTCATTCTTTTTATAAGACCTGAGAGTCGCGCTTCGGCGGTTTTATAATTATTTTCTAAATGGTTCCAATCCCTTGTCCAAGGGAGACTGATTTCATATCTATTATTTTCAAAACGCACAGTTTCATGAAATTTTTCTAAAATTTTCTCGTTTTTAACACTGTTTGGGTCATCTTTAATTCCCAACGTCTCTAAGTCCCAAAAGGTTTTCAAATCTAATTCATCTTGATTTTCTATTAAATGGCACGTGAATTTACTTTCATTTCTATCTTGTATTGTTCCACCCGCGATCCCTCCTAAATGAGAATTTTGTAAAATTATAGAAGTGTTAGGAATTTTTATTTGACCAGCTAATAACAATTCGTAATATACATCTGCTCCTAATAACACTTGAATTCGCTGAGGTTCAAAAAATCTTGGGTTCGCGTAGGTTAAATTCTGTGGTAAGTGCAGATTAGAAATGTCTACGGCGCTTGAAGGGTTTAAATCAGTGATTTTAGGGACCAAAAACATGTTGGATAATTTTTTAAAACTTCTATCCTTGTTGGAAATTTCTACATTTATTCTGCTTTTAATTTTACAGACAGAATCATTTAATCCAGTAATTAATGACTTGACCTTATATTTTTGCAACCCTAACATATCTGCTACAGAAAACGTGCACAATGAGACATTACTCGCAGTATCAAGAATCGCAATACAAGAAAAAAAAGAATTATTACTTCCCCTTAAATAAATCACAGCTGTCGAAATCAACCCATTATAACTGGAGCAAGACAAATTTTGATCATAATTGTTTTGACAGCTCAATGTTAACGCATTTGTGGTGGGTTCTATTGAATTAGAATTTACGTTATCTTCCGTTTTCAACCGCGGTTCATTTGCAATACAATTAACTTGCCTATTTTCATAAGCAGGTTTCGAAAAATTAGCGCCATGAAGAGAACTATGATGGTTGGAGTAACAAATCCTACATTTATTATGCAATTTATTACATCGATTAACAGCGTGAGATAACGATAAGCAGTTATAACATAACTTCAACTTCCTTACTTGGTTCAATTTCTCTTGAACCGATAAATCTAAGTACCTTTGACATCGAAATATCATATGAGGTTGTTTACATAATGCGCAATTAAATTTGTCATTCTGTAATACTAAACTTTTTTGTTTCTGAGTAATTTCATACCTAGATTTCGTAACGGTGTTGCTTTTTTGTATGTTTTCGAGAGCTTGAGCTCTCTTCAGTAAAAAATCAACAAAAATATTCCATTCAGGCAAGTCGTTACAACTAAGACTCATTTCAAATGCCTTTCTTGACTCGTCATCGATTCTTTGTAACACAAAATACATTAAAATTGATTCCGATAAATTATTATTTTCTAGTCCCAATTGTTTCAGAGCCCTCAAATGACTCAATAAATTATCTACCAGATTGCGTATTTCTTTCGCATTTTCAATTTTTATTTTGTTGTTACTCAATAATTCAGAAATATGAGAATTTACAATTAACCGTTTGTTTTCAAATCGTTTTTTTAAAGCTTCGAATAAGGAAGCATAAGAATCATCAATGTTTTGCAATTGTTTCACAGGGCCTGTTATAGCCGATTGTAAATAATATAATTTTTGAGCATCATTTAATTCGTCATTGCTATCAATCAAGGTGGTGAATTGTAGTTTAAAATTAAACCACTCTGTGTAACGTCCCGAAAATTGGGGTAAATTAATTGACGGCAATTTAATTTTTGACTCATTAGCATTAATTCTATCATTATTATTTTGACATTCAACATTAGAAACACTAGGCTTTATTAAATCAAGAAGACTTACTTCGAGAACTTCTAACTGTTCTTCTATCTCCGTCAAGGAATTTTCAAATTCCGGTAAATCATCAACAGAAATTACCGAATACGACTCGTTGCGTAACTCATCTGTTTTCTTTTTTAACGTTTGAAGTGCATTGAACTTTAGTTCCAATTCTTTCTGGCCAAGTTTTGATTTTATAGCATTTGATATACGTGTAACTTGGCTGCGTATGTTTCCGCGTTTCCGATTGAGGATCACAGTACCTTTAATAGTAGCCATTATAATTATCTATAACTACATACAAAAATCCAAGGGCGATGATTCTTTACAGTGTTCTAAATGAGCGCTGGGGCTCGGAGGACCAAAACATGGTCCGTAGATAGCTCAGTTAATCTCGTTCGACTGTATTTCGTTAAGAAAACTAAGATGATCATTTCGTACTCAATAAAAAGTGGAGTTAAAACTTAACTAATTACATTTATTTACAAGGAGAACAAAATTGACTGGCAGTGGTTGGTACACTGCGCTTACGTCTCAAGCAAAAACATCACTACTGGCGGGAATGGGAATCCGCTCCGCGCATCATCTCATCTTGAGCGCTCGGCAGCGCCCCCTGGATAACAAAATGTTCTACGGAGGAAACAATGTTTATTTAAAAATATATAATTTGCATTCCAGAACATGAGACGGGAATGAACTCTGATCACAGAAAAAAAATTGAAATTAACAGACATTCCGATTAATGACAGAAGACGAATTAAAATGTTGTGAAAGTTGCAAAGATATCAATAAATGAAAATATTTAAAAATACCTTACCTAAAGATTTATGGAAGCACTAGAGGGTAAAATGTAACTTTAGAAAAGTAGTAAAATGCATTATTCTTAAACCTTAGCCACTCCTTTACGAAAATAAAATCTGTCAATAAATCAGTTATTGTGTTCAAGAAGTACGTCTTTAAGTTGAAATTTTTACATAAAGTATGTTTATAACGTCATCAAATGTTTATAACGATGAATACCTATGAATACTTCCGTTTTTTTTTTAACCATTTGGAAAATGGTTGTTGTTTTCGGTCGAGAATGTACCTCTTGACGTCGTCACTTTATTTTTTTTAAGCATTTTTAACGAAATTCTCTAACTTTAGAAGACTTTTTAACGAAAGTCTGTAACTTTAGAAGAATGTTTCTTTGAATAGGCAATAGAAATGCATAAAATCGTTACAAAAATGTTAAAGTTACAAAAAGGATAGATGCAAACTATCAGATATGAAAAAAAGCCGAATTCAAAAATTGACGTCGGATGAGAAATCATCTTATAAAGCAAAAAACGTGGTCTTGAACTTTAATTTCCTCAAAATACCTTTAGCTCAGACAACAATCTAAACAAGAGTTAAAGTTATTCTAGGAAGGACCCGACAAAATATTAAGGTATATATTAAGGATAAGGTATAGTACTGGAAAATGCGTTTCAATAACTGCGGCGATGGTTCAAACGAATATTTTTGCGAGGACAGAGAATACCAGGATCTCTTCAACCGTAGTAATGGAAAATGCGTTTATTTGTAGATGGTTTTGATGAATATTTTTGAATAATTAATATTTTTAATTAATTTGAAATATTTTTTTAAGCTTTCGGAACATTTTCCCAGTGGTTGTTGTAATTTGTTAAATTATATATATATATATATATATTAAACACTTTACAACATAGTTGAAAATATTTATGAATTCGATTTGCATGTCTGTCTGCCGTTTGTTTGCCGTCTGGCTGGCTGGCCGTGCTCTAACTCTCGAAAATTTATAGTCAGATTTTCATGCAATTGATGTATGTTATTAAGATTTACTATGGCATGTTCTATACTGAAAATGAAGAGTTTAGAACTTGTAGCTCCTTTACAGGGACGCTAAAAAATTCCCTTATATTACAGTCTATAGAGAAAAATCATTTCCGCTTTATTTTAATGATGTTACACTATTTCAGTCACACTGAAGTTGATATATATCACTGAGATGCACTACAAGAAGCTTACTATAAAATATGGCGTGCATAGCAGTTATTAATACAGGGACACGCAAAAAAATTACGGTCCATGGAGAAAAATCCTTTGCGGTTAATTTTAATAATATTTCAAACATAGAGAAATTGATATATCTCTAATGTGAACTACAAGAGGCTTACTATAGAATATTGTGTGAATAGCATTCATCATTCATTTACAGGGCCACACAAAAGAATTCGGTTAAAGTATTGCCTGTTAACAATAATTGCTGGACGTGCGTTTACAGTTGTGGAACGCGTTTTTAAATTTCATTAATGTTTTCCCTATTACTTGGTGTGTATAAATTCTTTAAATCATATACAGGGAAGCAAAAAAGATCTCGAGTACATTTCCGTTTAGTAACTGAAATTCCAAAGGGGAATTTTCAACTGTATTATGCGTTTCCTAAAACTAAAATTTAGCATTCTATTTAGTACATATACACATCTATAGATCCTATACAGGGCTGCATAAAATAATTCGGATTTTTTTCCGAATATTCTTGGTAATTTCTGAAAATTGGATTTTAAATGTATTATGTTTTTCCAAATTGTTTACTTAGACATTATCTTTCACCTTATTAAACGGTAAAGATTTGAAAAAATTATTTTAGAAGTGTTGGAAAGTGTTAGATAATCTATGCGTGACGCATGATTTTTCGTTCTTGTCTCTTGTTTTAGTTAATTTTGTTAATTTGACCAAATTATATATTAAAAATATTCTTGTAAATTAAAGGATAATTAAAGTTTATTTTTCTGCATAAAAATTTTATAACGGGAGGGTAAATGTAACGAAAAGAAAAAATTCTCGTTTAAATATTTCTGTAATAAAATTAATTAAATTAAGTGGGTAAATGTGATTGAAGATCACATAAAGGATTTCGTTTAATTTTATCCTTTTTTTAATAAATCCAAATAAATTTCATTTTCAAAAAAAAAAAAAAAAAAAGGTCAGGTTTTTATAAAGTAAAAATTTACCGGTCTATTTTTCTCGTTTTTTCCAATATCTGAACCGGCTATAATCTGTCATAATAATATTTGTTATGAGGACTGAATGCGATATTTTAAAAAAACAATTTCATAACTAAACATGTTCTACCAGCTGAAGTACCCGGCGTTGTGTGGTATTTTAAGAATGTTTGTGTAGAAAAATCAATTTTAAAATTAAATATGTTGTATAGAGACCTTCAAAATGTTAAAATATGCCAATATTTCAATAATCGGGTTTTTATCATGATTCAATACGTTCCTCAAACTCATGTGACGTAAGGCTCCTATAATAGGAGCTGACGCATATCCATTTTGTTTCGCATTATTCGGGTCTCAGTTCAGCATCTCAATCTTCCGCTGCCAGAGCTGGGGTTGCCTAAGGCCTCGTTCCTCCACCTTCTGAAAGAGGCTGGATGTTAAATGGCGGAAAATTAGCTTGGTTTTTCGACTTTGAGACACATATCTGCGAGGATGCGTCAGCCTGTATTATAGGAGCTCTAATGTGACGTTATAATCACTTGCTGACGTCATATCTACTTGCTTTCTCTATTACTCATATTGATATTTTCTTTGTATTATTCTCAAACATTTGAAAAAGTCCATTAAACTTCTAATATGACGTCAGATTAATTTACTTTTTAATTCTCTAATGACATCATATTAACCTGCTTTCTGTACTTACACATACTCAATAATACTCCTTGTATTATTGAGAAATGTTTGAAAATTTCCGTTTTATTACCAATATGACGTCCTATTAATCTTTTTTTTTTTCAATTGGTGAAACTTTTTTATTTCATTTTCATTTTTCACGTGGAAATCTTTCAATACAAAATTAAATATTGTAGAAAAAGTTTTATTGTGGATTTTTAATTGTTGGCAACTGCTATAACGAAACATGTTTAAATTTAATAGGAAATGCTGTTAGATTTTTGTGTTTTTATGGCTCTATATTAAAATAATACGACTTTTTCAAAATTTTATGATTTTGTGCTTCATAGTAGGTATTCAGCTATAAGTTCACAAAATTTCACCTCTGTAAGTTATATACTTTCTCAGAACCGGCTCTGTGACGGACAGACAACGTAGCGGGACGAATAGGGTTTCGTGAAATGAACTAAACCCTAAAAATCACTGATAATCCTATAGTGACATTAGAAAACTGTTAGAATTCAAAAACATTATCAATGAATGTAAATAACATGTATGTATCTGAGTCTTGTATTTGATATTACGACAAACTTAAGGTTACAGCGTAAGGTAAGCTTTCGTAAGATGCAAATGTTTTGTGTGAACAGGACGTGTAGTTTTTAAAAAGTAACTCTATATGAGTAGGAGGAACTCTATCCTACAAAGTCCCTTTAACTTTCCGATGTTTATTTTGGCAGCAAAAAGCTCACTTATATAACACATCGGCTGATAAGTTCCCGGTCTGGCACACAGATGGCGTTGCAATCTCCGAACCGGTGCTTTTTTTTAGTAAATACTAACCTTTAAAAGGTAGCAGAAAAAATGTCATGACGATTCGCCGTGTGGATAAAACGTTAGAGTGGTTTTAGTGCAACGACTTTGTTGATAAACAAAAAAAATTGAATAAACAAGAATTTCAAGAATTGTTATTTAATGGGAAAAAACACCGTTCAAACAAAAGGTTGGCTTGATAAGCGTTATCCGGACACTGCACCAGGTAGATCAACCATTATTGACTGGTTTGCTGAATTTAAACATGGTCGTAATGATGCACCACTCAAAAGAGGTGGTTACTCCGGAAAACATAAAAAAAGTCCACAAAATCGTTTTGGGGAACCGTAAAGTGAAGTTGCAAGAGATAGCTCAGACTCTGAAGATATCCAAAGAACGGGTAGGTTTTATTTTGAATGAACATTTGTCTATGAAAAAGCTGTTGTCAAAGTGGGTGCCGCGCGTGTTGACTTTTGACCAAAAACAACAACGAGTCCACGATTCTGAGCACTGTTTGGAACTTTTCCGTTATAAAATTGTGTTATTTATTATAAAATTATTATTATTACTTATTTATAAAATTATTATTATTACTTATTTATTAAATTATTATTATTACTTATTTATTAAATTATTATTATTAAAATATTATTATTAAATTATTATTATTATTATTAAATTATTATTATTATTATTAAATTATTATTATTTATTATTAAATTTATGTTATTTATTAAAGTTTTAAAGTTATACAGTTAAAAAGTTATAAAATTATGTTAAAAAGTTGTGTTTTCTATATTAGACCGGGAACTTATCAGCCCACGTGTTATTGATGTCCAGAAATTAAGGGGTAGTGGCCAATTTCAGACGTTTCGTCGAAAATCTTACTGAAACTCGTGAGGAAATGTCCAAAATGCCCTTGAATTTAGAGGATGTAAAGAACATGTTTTTTATAGCATGCAAAGTTTTCAGCCGAATTTAACACCGCATTCCAAAAACTTTGACAAAAAATCGTAGAAATAGTACACTGTGATTAAAATATTAAAATATTTAATATTTAATGAGATATAGGTATTTTTATGAAATAAATTTTAACTGCACATGCGCGAACTACAGCAAAGATTTTTTGTCATGATTTGATAGCCAATACTATAGGTCAACTCATATTATAAGAACAGTGAGACATCGTGAAAATCCAAAAAGTTACAGCAATAATTGAAAAATTGAGGAGAACATCCCATAATATTATATGGGATCTCCTCCTCAAATTTCCAACTATAAGAGCTTCCAGAGTTAATTTTTCATGCCAACGTTTTATTTATCATTTGAGCAGTTTCACATCTTTATTGCTGAAATAAACTTCGTAAATTTTGCCAAATTAAAAAAGCTGGAGACACCAAAAGTAAACTTTTTACAAAGCTAAGTTCGTATACTTTGCAATTTCGTATTAGAAAATTGACAATATTTATGAAAAATGTGTAATTTTCTGTTTATTAAAGATGTGAAAAAAGTAACTTTATATATTTTTCCAATATCTATTACTTCTTTCAATATATTTTTTATTTTTATGTTGTAGTTTTAATTCTTTTTTTAAATGCTTAAAATGACATATTCTAACATATGAGTAAGTATTTTAAAAATCGGAGTTCTTGAGTCACAAATGGTTAAAATCTAGATTTGACTGGATGATAATCATAATATTATACACTGTAATATATTTTGCTTAGTTTATGCTTTGATGTGCTGTTGCACTTTATACTTCAATTATTATTTTTTTAATATAACGGTAGGAAACTACTGATTGTTTGCTGTTATTCTTGTTAATGCTTAGTAAATGTAGGTAATATTTTCGAAATAAACAGCCGTATGAAAAAATCTTTTTATTTGTAAAGCTTACAAGCAATTATTTATTTATTTATTTTATTTATTTATTTATTTGCACAATGATAGAATATAATATCATGAATTTGATGCAACAACTTACATACATATAAACTGCTAAACATTCAAATAATCACATTTAATATATCGTCGTTAAGAGGCAATAACATCATATCTCAAAAATGTGCATTTTTCAGGAGAGACAAAAAAAATATTTCATACATTTGAACTTGAATATATGAAAATAATTTTGATTTTAGAATGGTTTACATGAGATTTTCAAGGATAAAACAGAACATCAATTTAATAAACTCAATCCTTTACTAATTTATATGAAATACGATGTTGTTTCCGCACTATTATTTTGTAATTTTTGTTAAGTTACGGGGATCAAGATTTTGGAGTTAAATAAATAGGGTTGAATATAATAAATTTCTTTAACCTATCAGAGTTCATGATATTTTAAATATAATACTAATATGTCTGTAATTTTTTTAAATATTTCTTCTTCTTTTTGCTTGTGAAAAAAAAGCTTCATTTTGACCATTATATCTTACAAAAAATAGTTTTTTTCTTAAAATATTAGTTGAGTTTGCAGTTACCATAATTACCGGCTGTCCCAAAAAAGGAGAGAACCTTTTAAAAATTAAATAATTTAAAAACTATTATCGACACAAATACCCCGTTGTTTGTTGAATCTTTATTAGAAAAACAATAACTTTTTAACTCTACGATTTCCAAATAAGTTTCAAATTTCTCCAATAGGTGGCACGGTAAATTGAAATAACTATAGGACAATATTTTCGAAATATCCGCCTCTTGCAAAAATAACAGGTAGCAGATTCATAACAAAACTTGCTGACACCCATGAATATGTTTCATACAGAATGGCCTCACATGACTTACAAATGTAACGTTCCAGTTCCACTAAGTTTGTATTTTAAGTGCCTCCACAGAAAGAATTAGCAAGGATTCAAATCCGGTAAATATTGTTATTAATTTTTTTCAGCATACAGGGCATACTTATTGGCAAAATTTTAAACTAATTCTGAAATCGTATGCTTAAAATTTTATTACTTTTCTTATAAAAATGCAACAAACGGGGGATTTTTATCGTTAACTGTTTTGAAATTATTTATTTTTTAAAAGGGTCCCCTCTTTTTGAGACAACCGGTAAGCTTTTATGTCATTAACTTTTTAAATCCCAAGCTTTAAAAAAAAGAATGACCTTAGAATCTCAACAAAATAGCCCAAAATTAAGGGTTTTTTTTCGTTCCCCCCTTTTTCACTAGGTAAGTAGTGGAAATTACCCTACTGTCTTCTCCCTTTATTTAAATTTCGACAGGTGTAACACACCTCTGTTTATCATTGCTTCAGTTACTGCAAATAAATCTTGTTTTTCTGTATGTACTATCCAGAAATGCCAACGCATTACTCCATCCATCACTGAGAGAGACCACCCCCTTAACAGCACCCCGACCCATTTAAGGGGAAGGAAAATCCTTTCAGCTATCCTGGGCTACTGTGGGTTTCACAGCATTGGGATGATTTCGGCTATTGCGGGATTCTAAAGGTTAAATAATAAGTAGAATATGACCTTTAGGTTCTTAAAAAACTCTCCAATTTAGACTAAGAGCACTGAGCTAAGAGAGATTTGAATAATCCACAGTACAAGATATCATTTCATGCCAACAGATGGCGTAAGAATTGAGGTATTGAGATGAATGTTCTTGCCATCTTGTGTAGAATGCTTTTCTTGAAATATGTTCGTAAATAAATACGACCAATTTTTGAATTACGAGGTTATTTCATCTTAACGACGATGTAGCTAAACTTTTATACTTTTATGCATTATTAATTCACTTTTTGTGCAGTCGGCTAAAAAAACCCAGAAAGAAATGAAAATAAGTAACACCCTATACATTTTAATCTCCAAATTGTCTAAGAAAACAAAATAGCTATTCGACTGGATATTATGTAGAGTTGCAAAAATCTGGTTTATTCCCAGTTTTTTTCCAATAAACCCGGTGAATTCCCAAAAGACCCGGTTTATTTCCAAAAAACCTGGTTTATTTCCAAACAACCCGGTTTATTCCCAGTTTTAAACCGTGTTTTTTTTTTTAGTCTTTTCAACTCTAATATTATATCTTCTTTTGAATTGATTTGAATTGAATGAATTCTTTCAATTTATGTTTTTATTTATTTATTTATTTATTTTATTTCAAGGTCGTCTTAATGCTAAAGTTGTACCAATGTTTGAGATTTTTAATACAAACACCAAATTTTAACATACTTTTCTTTTTTTTTCTTTTTTTTTCCCTTTAAGATACCAAACGAGAGGTAATTCGATCAAGTAGTTTAATATTTATCAAATTTTGTAGTTTGGAACAACTAATGTTATTTGCTGCACAACAGATTGTAAGGCGGGTAGCTTTTTAAGCATAAAACAAAAACAACTTGGCGAAAGAACTATAATTTCGAATTCTCATATTGGAAGCTTCTAAAAATATATTTCTGCTAAAAAAAATAAGTTATAAGTTACAATTATATATACTATAACAATATACTATAAGTTACAATTGATTCTTTTTTTTTTTTTTTTTCGAAAATTAATTTTAACACTAAATATACAATCCAGTTATTTGACCGGTACCAAATAAAAATATTTCAATTCGAACCAGAAACTTCTTCAAAAAAGAAATAAAATGTCAATTACACAAAAATAAGTTAAATATAAAAGTTAAATAATGTAATTTAAACATTCTGGTGCAAAATATTTTCTATAAAACTTGAGTAAAATTTCCGGTATCTGTAGTGTTAAAAAAAATATTTTTGACATATTTAAAAAAAAAAAAAATTATGAATTGTACATAAATATTTCTGTGAAAATTTGAAGATTAAAATATCAAGATTAAAATATAGGTGTTCTTTATTTTTATTATTATTATTATTATTTTACCCGACTGTACATATTAGTGATTAATCGTACACTGTATTAAACATAATTCGACGTTCAACTGAATCAACACGCCTGGTCTTCTTCTGTTTTTTCTTTATTTTGATGAATGCGTAAGCAAGGACATCGTATAACATTTCGACAAAATCAAAGAGAGACACCAGTGATATTCCCAGCCACATGCCCATGTAGCCACCAATGTAACTGAAAAGTTCCACGCTCTGAAATGATAACAGAATTATATACTTTAAAAATATTTGTGCAAATTTAACTCTGATTATTTTTTAAATATTTTATAACCCTGTATAATTAAATTTTCAGAAGAGCTGAAATTACGCTGGAAATTAATGAATATAACAAAGGATGTTAATTATCACTTACTACATAGTTTATGACCAACAGTATGAAAAAATGTCCAGACCTGGAATCGAACAAGACAACATCCAGTCTAGTATTTCTTACTCTTATGTAAGAGTATACAGGAGGTCGTCCGGATAGCTCAAATGGTGGAGCATTGGTGCGTGATACCAAGCGTTCCGGTATTGGACATTTTTTTCACTCTGTTGGTTGTACGCTTTGTAGAAAGTAATAATTCACATCCTTTGTTATATTCATTTTACAAGCTGACCCGCCCAGCGTTGGTCGGGCGCGTGTTAAAACCTTAAATAAACCCCAAATTTGTATTATTTTATATAGTTTACCCGACTTTGTGTGAATGTATATCTTTAATGACAAAATCGCAAAATCGTAAAAAAAAATTACGTCTTTTTTTCAAGTAGGATCGTTATATAGTTTTAAAAAATAGCTTTTGTTGTCCAAACCGTTTGAAATTTTCAATGGTCATGAATATAACGGTTTTACAGTCCGTGTAAAAATTACGTCAGAAATATTGTTATCTGATTGTAAAATAAATATGTTTTCTTTTCGCGTCGGGTATGTTAACATAAAAAAAAAAAAAAAAAAAAATTAGTATTCGTCTTCCGATCTCTCTGAAATTTTAGTCGTTTGGAAATATAACTGTTTCCAAGACCTCTATAAACTTATGTGAAAATATATGCATTTTAAATAGTGAAAACGTTACCTGAAGCCGAGCGTGACCGCGGAAAACATTCCGTTATTATGGGTTTTCGCTCGAAAGTATCTCAGATTTTTTTTTTTTAAATACTTTTTCTGGACCGAACGCTTCGACATTGTTGTAGGTGATGTAAATCTGGTCTACCGAGATGTTCTAAAAATATTGTGTCAAAATATGAACATTTGGTAACTTTTAGCATAAGAAGAAAAATCTTTTCTTTGGCTCAAAATGACCTGCATTCGTCAGAGTGTTTTTGAAAGTGTTAAAATACGTATTTAAAAAAATTATTATACCGTGTAAGAGCATATGTTTGGTTTGTCTGTATCTCTACAATTGTGCTGTTGAGGGGCTTTGGCGTAAGAGAGAAAACATAAGGCCGGGAAAACGATCCTTTTTCAAAAATGTTTTTCAAAGGGTTAATTTTTTTTTTCAAATTGATTGCGGCATTGGAAAGGTAAGAGTACGATCTTTCCGAATAGGCTTTCCATTTTAAAATAAACCAAACGGTTTAGTCGATAGAATGTAAAACAGAATTGCGAAATAAACGCATTCTTCATGCAAATGTTCTTCATTCTCGTGCGCTGTGGCAAATCAGGTTCTGGACATGCGCGAGTCCTGAAAGCTGGCTCGCAAAAAAAAAAAAAAGAAAGAAAAAAAAAAAAAAAAAAAAAAAAAAAAGAGTTATTGAATAGTTTATAATTAATATTTTTGTTAATTTTCAAAGTATTAAAATCAGACTCAGGTACACCACGCTAGGCCTTCGACTATCCACACCTAAATTTTCAGACTTCTAGGAGGGCTAGATTTTACTAGCCATCGCAGACAAACAAACAAACACACAGAGCGAAGCTTTCTTTTATTAGTATAGATAACCTTTTCACCAGTAAATATGTTATTTTTATAGACAAATACGGATATACTTTAATTAAAAACTACGTTTTAAGTAACGAAAATTAATCGCCTATTTGCTAACTAGTTTCAATAGCATATTGCTGTTGCCGTCAATGCAAATGGCGACACTGGGACTTGCTCCTTTCTAGAGTAGGATAAGGACGACAGTCTCGACCAATCTAAAATTAGGACACCTAAGGGGGCTGGCTAATCCGAAATTAACCAGACTGCGAAAGCTAGTTAAGTCAAGATTGGGAAAACAAGAAATGAAAAATTATAGAAAGAAATATCAAAAGAAATATTTTATCTAAGATTTATCGGAATTTTATCTACAATTTTTCTGGAAGATGCACGTCACCTTATCTGACACTTTAGTGGCATTTGCGAAAATTCGGCATTTGTTCTACTAGCACATAATTGAAATTAGTCTGCAATTGTGCCATTAATTCTTTGCTGTTTAAAACGTGGTTTGCAAGACAAAAATTTCTTCAAATGCAAAAAATAATTATAAATCTAAACTAACTTAGTATTTTAACTAAAGATTTGTGCTTATCCAATAGTACTTCTACTATATTTACCAACTCTACAGAATTTTTCCGTAATACTGTGGAAATTTGAACAAATTCAAATGTATAAGATAAAAGTTTTACTTTTTTCTATGTGGCACTGATTTAATATCAATTGTTAAGGAAAATTGGTAATATTTGATATTGGAATTTTGCACGGTTCTAGTGTAAAATAAACACATATTTCTTTAAAAGTCTTCGTATTATAATAGAAAAGAAATCGGAAATATGATGATAAAATAGTTTGGTAACGTATAGAATACATGCTATTGAAGGAATCATATAAAACATTTACCTGGAATTTCGGTTCGTTCTTGTATTTTTGAATTATCATCCGACTAAAACTCACTTTAATACCCATGTGATTGTTTCTAAAACAGACAAACAAATGTTAAGTAATAATAAATTGCATGCATATGCATACAATGTACCTGAATGGTTTAGTACATTTCTGAAACCTCATGAAAGAACCATGAGGCTTCAGAATCAAGGTCAGCAATTTAGTATTACTTACCCATCATACATAGTATAGGGTAAGTCTTGTAATCGTTTTGAAAATCGAAATTTTTTTTTTGACGGATTTACACGTTTCAGACACTGGAGATTCCGAAAAACATATTTTTAGAAAAAAAAATTTGCCGTCCGTCTGTGTGTCTGTGTGTGTGTCTGTGTGTGTGTCTGTGTGTCTGTAAACGCTCTATCTCCCGAAAAAAATTGAGATAGAGACTTGCAATTTGGTATGTACTTAGTATGTAATAATGGGAAGAAGCCTATTTCATTTGAATAACCTCGATTAACCGGAACTATTTTTTTCGGACTCTCGAAATATTCGTTCTGATAAAAGGTATATAAAATTTTTCGAAATTGTTTATTTTAAGAAATGAATATAAAAGACAATAAAAAAACATAAATTTTGCATAAAGCTTGAAGTCGATCGGATAATGAGTTGCCGAGATATTTGGAATCCTATTTTCCGCACTCTTCGATTTTTCCATGACCCTGTATTTCATCCAAATTTCACTTTAAAGATATATTTTAATTGGAAATTTGATGCTTAATCAGATGCAATAAACCGCTAGTTAATAGGATTATTATTTTTGGAGTTATAAGGGAAAACCTCTTTCAAGCAATTCAGTAATCGAGCCTTTAAAGTTTATGACGTCATCAAGCCTCGATTTTATTTGAATTGCACTGCATTTTATAAGTAGTTTACACATTTTTTATTTTAATATTTTACATTATGCATATCCATGATGGGTAAGTATTACGGTGGTCCCCAACGACTAGTTTTATGTAGAAATTACAACATTCTTCTTGCTAAAATTGAACTTCATCTAAAACAACTATAGATCTCTCCTTAAAACTTTAGAGTTGTTAATTTATTTCATTATTATAGTTTTACCCAAATACATTATTATCTGATGCTCGTGATTCATCGTTCATGTGAAAAAAAAAGAATTCGTTAATAGTTTTTTAATGCTAATTTATTTATAAATAAGTATTAATTTAATCTATATTTTATTTTATAAATATATATTATTATATATTTATGATCTATATTTTATTTTATAAATCTATATTTTATTTTATAATAGTTACTGTATTAAAACAGGTATTAATTTCTTAATGTCTGTATATTTACTATTTATTCTCCATATTACCAATTTACACTCAGACATTATCTAAAAAGATGGTAAAAAGTTCCATTAAAAACACCCCACATTATCAAAAATGTAAAAAAGTTTCAAATAAAAGCTGTCACCATTGGACAATAGCGCTTTCAACAGCGCTTTTGTTAACTCTGAAGCATCTGATTCTTCTGTATATATACGACTGGGGGTTGAAGAATTCCCTTTATCGGCATTCAATTCCTCTTTTCCTCCCCCTCTTCTAACATCTTTCTCCAGCGGCAATCAATGATTGCGTGAACCATATCATCGCAAACGACTTTGGATGTATTAATTTCTATTGCTTCTCGTATTAGAATGCCATAGTAATCCTCAGTTAAATATATTAATTACCTGTCGGTACGAGTATATTTACGGAAGTTAGAGCATGGACAAATGGACAGACGGAAAAAGGTACAGACAAACAGACAAACCAAATTCATAAACACTTTTAAACTACGTTGGGAAGTGTTACAAACAAGTAAAATTAAATCCAACACAGAGTATGTTCTTAAAAAGAATTCTGAAATAAGTAAAAGTACTTACTTGCAGTATTCGTCCGATTGATTCTCACACTAAGGAATGAAAAGAAGAAATTACAGATTGTACTTTTAAAAACGTTATCATAAGTTGTTATATCTATATTATGAAGCAAAAACATGTTTATGAGTAACGCTGATGTCATATCAACATTGGCGACGACCAGACCAATATATTTTGCTATTTTTCAAATTTAATAACTTCTAAATATCGCACAGTTTCAATTTTTACACTGTCGAATTGAAAAACACATGTACTTTCAGATTCAATCTGTTTGAAAACTGTATCCTAAGTTACTGAATTTTAATGGTTTTTATCAAAAATTTCATGTTTCATTTTTAATGTACCTCAATCGAAGTGCAGCTTGATTACAGAAGATTACCCGTTTGCACTTTAAACAATTTAAGTTCATATTTGGTTTCCGACTAATATTTCATAACGTAATTAAAACTTCACCAGTAAATAAATAAATAAAAGTACTAGGACTTCCCTCAAAGGGATTAGTCTGAGTGATATTGCTGAGAACATAAAGTTAACAATTACGATATAAAGAAGATATCAACAAGAATCTAAGTGAATATACAGCATATGATAGACAAGAGATAGATAAAGATACAACATATGAAAAATAGCAAATTAAATGATATAATTACAAAATATCATATATAAATTCATATACTGTTATGTTTTCATATGCATTTTTTTATAACATTTGGCAAATCATCTCATTTTCTTAAGCGGGAATTGCTCAAAACTTTAAAAAAAAAAAAAACGCCGGATCTTTTAAAACGATATTTTTAAAGTCACATAATCAGATTTGCAGCCAATAGCGTATTTTAGCAAGCGTAGTTTAACGCAAATTTAATTTAATTTTTGCAACAGTTTCTTTGTGACAAATATCTAAATAAAATATTAAAAAATAAAATATTAAATATTGAAATATTAAATCAAATATTTAATATTTGAATTAAAAAAATTTCCTTTGTTTATTTGTATAACTATTTATAGAAACTCGTATACTTCAAACCATATTGATAACATGCTTTGATACAAACGTGTCTACCAGTCTAACTACTCGTATGTCTTAGCTGTGTCTCTCTCCGAACTCATCTGTCTACTGTCTCTCTACTCTTCTGTATACCCGTCTCAGTATCCGTCTGTCTTTCTACCCGACTCTTTAATCGTCTCTACCTGTCTCGCTTCCCGTTACACTACTCGTCTATCAACACGTCTGTCTGTCTATGTACCCCTCTCTCTACCCGTCTGTCAAGTCGTCTCTGTACTCGTCTCTCTATCCACCACGATACCCGTCTCCCTACCCATCTCACTATTCCTCTGTCAACCCTTTTTTGCACCTGCCTCGCTACCCGTCTGTCTATTCGTTTCGCTACCCGTTAGCTTATCTCTGTCGCTATCCGTCTCTCTACCCGTCTGTCTATCCGTTTGTTTACACGTCTATCTATCTCTCGCCAACTCTTCCCAATATTTAAACAATTTAGTAAACGGAAGCCGTTTATCTGTTATTAAATGCAAACAGAGTAATTTATCTAAAGAGTGTAATCAGATGCAATTTTTTTAAATACATACATAAACCAGCCTAATAATTTACCAGTTTTATTTTCATAGTAGTTTATGTCATTTGACAGTAAATCTCAACTTCTTCAACCCGAACTGCGCCAAGCTTTTTAAAAAAGCCCCAAGGTTCGTATAACTGGGAAGGGGAATTGTCCTCAGGGCTATTAGATACATGTTATTAAGTGAAAGTTTCGTAATCGGGTTCGCAGCCAATTTCTTATGTCAGAAAGGGTGGCTTCACGCCATTTTAAATTCATTTCTGTAACTTTCTTTTTCTTTTTTTGGTGGGTGGTTGGGGGGGGGGAGGGTTCCAAATATATACACTTAAATTCAAACTTTTGCCCCCATGTTAATATTAGTGTTGTTTGTATTATCAATTAATACTTTGTTGATCGAGCTTCATTCGAAACAAATGTAAAAGACTTCTGCAGTTTTTTTTTTCTAGGAGAAAGTTCCGTAATCGGGCCCTAAGCTAATCGGGGAATTTAATATCATTATTGTTTCTAACTCTTATAGAGTTAAAACAATATTGTTGCTAGCATTACTCTTGTTTGTGACCAACCTCTTCTGTGTATCTGAATAGGGAAAAGTTCCGTATCATGTACTGGTTGGTGCCAAAGGCAGTTGTAGAATCTTACAAATTTTTCTAGAGAGCGGAAAAACATGTTTTTTAAAATATTTACAAATATACGTTTATTAAACCATGTTTTTGAGCCATTTTAAAAAATTAAGTACGGTGCTAAAAGAAAATTTTATTGCCATTTTCGATATTTTAATAAGAAATGAAAATACATAACAAACAAATTTAACAAAACTAAGCCATTTTTGGGTACTTCTCTATTATCCCGTCGACCACTTTTCACAACAAAAAACTATCGCCAAACTAAGATTAAACGCCAAAAATACAGTCCCATTTACTTGATGCTAGAAGCATTATACGTATTTGTTATGCCATCAAGTGGTTTTTAATTCGACATTTGCGTGTATTTTTCATTATGTTTTACTGATTTATTAGTTATTTCATTCATTAAAGTAACAATTGTGTCCTTAAATTCTTATATTTTATTTATTTTGATATTTCAATGGCAACGTTTGCCCGTTTATTTAGCGTTACAGTTTGGCGATAGTTTTTTGTTATGAAAAGTGGTCGACGGGATAATAGAGAAGTACCCATTTTTTGTGATAAATAATTGTTATTGCCAGGGGGGCAAATTGTAAACAATTAATAAGCGAACTAAAACAATTACCGGAAAAAACTTGTGGGAATCTCAAGAAAGAAATATCTGATATAAATAGCATTTAAAATCTTAAAATGGAGAAGTGGTCCGTATAAAAATGCAAAACATTATACACCTGATATAAGAATTTTTAAATTTTTTTATATTTCCGAAAGCACAGATAAAAGGGTAAAAATCCCGGCACAGATGCCATATACTCACCACGTTGGCGCGATTTTTCCCCCGCCCCTTTGGCGAAAACTGTTTGTTGTGTTTGTTTACTTTTATTTTTTATTTTAATTCTATAGATTATTTTTATATGTATATCAATATTAATTTAGGCACAGATATCATATACGCACCAGATTGGCGCGATTTTTCCCCCGCCAATTTGGCGAAAACTTCGTTTTTGAATATTAGTTACAAATACCATACAATAATAGCATGTATTTTTTTATTTCAATATAAAAATAAAATAACGTAATAAATGAAATAGCTCCTATTATTCAAAAATGGGAAATAAAAATAAATAAATGATAGTTTGATATAAATAAATATTGATATATATAATAAAAACAATTTATAGAATTAAAATAAAAAATAAAAGTTAATAAACAACAATTGAAACAAAATAACCGGGTTACCATGTGAGGCATAAAATTGCCATTTTGTTGCAATCGCGCCAATGTGGTGCGTATATGACATCCGCGCCTTTATTTATATCAAACTATTATTTATTTATTTTTATTTCCTTTTTTAAAATAATAGAAGCTGTTTCATTTATTACGTTATTTTATTTTTATATTGAAATAAAAAATCACGTGTACTATTTGTCACACTATTTGTAACTAATATTCAAAAACAAAGTTTTCCCCAAGCTGGTGGGGGGAAAAATCGCGCCAACGTGGTGCGTATATGACATCTGGGCCTTGTTTCATTTCACATAGAGGTACTGCTCTATTATCCCGTCGACCACTTTTCATAACAAAAAACTATCGCCAAACTGTTAGATTAAACGCCAAAAATGCAGTCCCATTTACTTGATATCAGAAGCATTATACGTGTTTGTTACGTCATCAAGTGGTTTTTAACGCGACATTTGCGTGTATTTTTAATTATGTTTTACTGATTTATTAGTTATTTCATTCATTAAAATAACAATTGTGTCCTTAAATTCTTATATTTTATTTATTTATGTATTTTGATATTTCAATGACAACGTTCTCCCGTTTATTTGGCGATAGTTTTTTGTTATGAAAAGTGGTCGACGGGATAATAGAGAAGTACCCACATATGTATTGGTACTTTTATGTTAACTTGGCGCAGTTGATAAATCGCCAAATATTTTTCTCATAACATCTTCATATTGCATTCATTTCATTTAAATATAAATCTTTCACTGATTTCATTTGAAATACATACATTAAAAATACACGCCTTTCACTAATTCCATTTAAAATACTAAAAAAAGAAAAGAAAATAAGAAATAATGCCACAAATCGAAACCTTTTATTTAAACATCAAAGAATTGTTCCTAACACACACACGCGAAATAAAAAAGCTGCTAATGGTGTGATTTACGCCAAATCTCTAATACTAATCCTACTCTTACTAATCTCTAATACTTTTCAAACAGAAAAAATTCCAGATTAACTTTCCATTTTTATTAAATTGAAATATATTTTATTGTGCTGAATATTACTGCTTGCATATTTTTTTGCTCCATGTATTCCATGAACTTTTCAATTCCGATTGTCTACGAAAATCTCCCGCCGGTGAAAATGACGTACACACAAAATTTAGTGACGTATGTACTTTAATTGTGCTTTTTTATCTATTTTTTTAATATAATTTCCAAACGTTTTGACATTTATTCTTGGTAATAAATAGACGTCGTTGTCACCTTTATAGGTACCTGCTGTAAAAATTTGAACGAAATCCGTTAAATATTTTTTTGAGTTATGCTTAACGAAAGGTTTTAATATCCATCGTAGCTATATATGGGGCAAAGTAATACTGCGCTGTGTATGAGTCTTCGTTGCACTCAGACAATAATATATAATTTCAAAGGCTACTCTCAAACTACTACTAATTGGACTATGTGATATGAGAAAACCGTTTTTAATAAATTTCTAAACTTTATTTAAATGAATTTAGTTTTTCATATAAAAATGTTTTTTGGTGTTATTAGCACGCAACCTAAAAAATATACATTAATTGTAAAAAATGTATTGGCATTTTCCATTAAAAATGGTTTTTACCTATGTTCTGTATACACTGTAAAAAATGACCAATGTTTCTTATTTTATGAAAATATACTATAACCACGAACGAAAATATAATATAATCTTCTGAGTCATCCGAAATTCCAAATAGCATGTTCCATTGACTTTTGAACCCCAGAAACCAATACATTTTCAAAATTTAAAGAATTATTTATAAAAACAAAGTATTTTTCGCTGCCCGTATTTTTCAGAAACATTTCCGAAGGCTTTTTAGCTCACAGGCTATCAAAGCCTGAGAGCTAATGTGCCCGCCCGTTCTGTATGTATGTATGTATGTACGTATGTATGTATGTATGTACGTAACGCGATAACTCGTGATAAAATTATCCGTTTTGCTTCAAATTTTGTTTACAGGTTCATTCTAATAAGGCGCTTCCCTGATTAGTTTTGAGAGTTCATTGGTTAAGTATAAAGGGGGGAAAGGGGGGGCTAACTCCCCCTTAATTTAGATAAATGGGTTTTTCATGCAGATGTATCCGTTTTTCTTCAAATTTCGTATATAGGTTCATTGTGATAAGGTGCTTCCCTGATTATTTTTGGGAGTTCATTAGTTAAGTATAAAGAGGGGAAACGGGGGGATTACCCCTCCCCCTTAATTTAGATACATGGGTTTTTCATGCAGAATTATCCGATTTTCTTTAAATTTTGTATATAGCCTCATTGTGATAAGGCACTTCCCTGATTAGTTTTGGGGGTTCATTGGATAAGTATAAAAGGGAGAAACGGGGGCTACCCCCCTTTAATTTAGATAAATGTGTTTTTCATGCAGAATTATCCGATTTTCTTTAAACTTCGTTTATAGGCTCATTGTGATAAGGCAATTCCCTAATTAGTTTTGGGTGTTCATTGGGTAAGTATAAAGGGGGGAAATGGGGGATAATCCCCTTTAATTTAGATAAATTGGTTTTTCATGCAAAATTATCCGATTTTCTTCAAATTTTGTATATAGATTCATTGTGGTAAGGCGCTTGCCTGATTAGTTTTGTTTTTTCATTTGTTAAGTATAAAGAGGGGAACGGGGGGCTCACCTCCCTTAATTTAGATAAATGGGTTTTTAAAGCAAAATTATCCGAGTTTTTTCAAATTTTGTGTATAAATTCATTGTGGTAAGGCGCTTGCCTGATTAGATTTTGGGGGTTTATTGGTTAAGTATAAAGGGTGGGAAGGGGTGCTTATCCCCCCCCCCTTAACATATTGTCGATTTCTTTATTTTTCGAGTGGCATTATTCTTTGAAAAAATAGCATAATATACAATTAGTGTGAATAGCCTGTGAGCTCAGTGCCCTCAGTTTAAATGGGCAGTTTTCTTTATTATAGTGTATTAATCAGTGTCCTCAGCCTGGAATACCTGCTTTTCGAATGCTATCCATTCTCAAGTAAACATTTTCATGCTAAAAAAATGTTTAACAGACAAACATGCAAAATTAACAGCGTTAACAATAACATTAAAATTAAGATTTCTTCTTTAGTCTTTCCTGTATAAATTAACTTATGCGGCTGAAAACGTTTACTTGAGAATGGATGACATTCGAAAATCATGTATTCCAGGCTGAGAACACTAATTAGAACACTATAAAAACCCTTCGGAAACGTTTCTGAAACATAAGGGCAGCGAAAAATACTTTGTTTTTATAAATAATTCTTTAAATTTTGGAAATGTATTGGTTTCTGGGATTCAAAAGACAATGGGACACGCTATTCTGAATTTCGGATAACTCAGAAGATTGTATTATATTTTCGTTCGTGGTTATAGTATAGTTTCATAAAATAAGAAACATTGGTCATTTTTCACAGTGTAGTAGTGTCTTCTGTAACCCGGGAAGCCCAGGTTGGATCCTCTGATGTTTTTAATATAGCCATCATTGGTAATGACAAGAAGCTTTCGTATAGTTTCTACACTGAAAAATCGCTGAATTAAGGCTTTACATACGTTCTCGGCGGCGAAAAATTGACACATTTTGGAAACTTATTTTAGGAAGGAAATAATCTTAATTGAAAAACTAATAATTCCACGTCATTTTTTATTGATTCAAGTATTTAAAAAGAAAATTTGTTAAATTTGGTCACATCCTACGTCGAAAACCTGCAGCGCTTTGACCTGTACCAAAATATCCGGACTCGATGAGCAGCATCCTAACTTCCTGCAGAAACCAATAAAATATTAAAATCTCAATATCTTCTTGTAAAATAAGGTTGTAACTAAGGGGCATCGGCTCATTTTTTTTTATGTCTGGAGAAATAAGAAAATTGCGTTAGTAGGAAAAACATTTCATTTTTAAAGATATACAAATATTATAATACAAACATACATACAATAGTTATTATTATTGTATTATTATTATTATTATAGTATTAGTGAGAAATTGAAGACTCAGGAATTGGCCGGAGTGGCGCAGAGGTTAGAGCGACAGCCCGGAAGGCTGTGGACCCAGGTTCGATTCCTGGCTCTGGCTAATTTTTCCCTCCATGTTGGATTATTTTATTTTTTGTATGTATGTCTGTATTATAATATTTGTATATCTTTAATTGCTGAATGCAGGCGTTGTTTATGTGTGTTTTAATTTCATTTTTAGTCTAAAATTTTGACTTTTAAACTTATTGAAAAATTATTTAAAAAAAATGTAATTTTCTATAAATGGTTTTGATATCTCTTAGACAATTTAATTATACGCAGATAAGCGCACATTTTATTAAAAAATGTTAAAAAGTGTTCAAACTATTGTTGTTTCAAAATGACTGCCACTAAAAGATTTAACACTAAAAACAATATACAAAAAAGTAAAAAATCAAATTTAATTTTTGTTTAAGTGTTAGGCAAGGAGCCATCCGGAAATTTTTTTGATTTGCCTCTATCTTAAAAAAATGGCTCAGATATAGCAGTTTGAAATTCTAGGGTGACTGACATTTAGAAATAAGACAGCTGATTACAAAATAGCAAGGAATAATTTATGAATTTTAGTGAACATGTTTGTTGCAAATTATTATCTTTCATTTTTGTAATCATTTTCGCAGTCATAAGCATAAAAGCGCTTATTGCTTTTTTTTCCATTGGTTAACATCAAATTCTCGTCAAGCGTGGCGACGCTTGACGAAATATTGCCAAATTTGGTGCCCAAAAATAAGTCTCCATAAATGAAGATGACGCATGAATGCATTACGAACGCATTATGAATCTTGACGATAGTATACGCATTACGAAATGTATAGGCTAAAGCTGAAAGGAACCAATAATAATTTATACCTAGTATTTGGAACTAAAACAAGAAAACGTATTAAAGAAATTCCTAACTCCAAACCATAATCTCCTGCAAAAACAACTCCTAGCATTCACCGTTTGCTTGCTTTTGAATTTTAAAAAGGATTTTTTCAATTTAAGACACCATGTGTAAGCTTAATATTGACTCTTAACACTTGCTTCTATGCAATTACTAAAAACCAATTCCAAAATAAGACAAGTATAATGTTATTGAACCTCCGATATTTTTCTTTCTATGGCATTAACGGTAATATACGCATTACGATATGTATATTCTGAAACTGAAAGCGAAGATCCAATGATAATTTATTTAGTACTAGCTGACCCGCCCGGCGTTGTCCGAGCCCTTGTAATAAACTTAAATCTCTTAAAAAACAAAACTCTGGCTACGATCTACGATGGCTTCGGAACCGTATACCCGGCATGCTCGTACGCTCTAGAAAATCTTTTATTTCCCCCTACCACCGCCAGGGGAGCATTCTGTTCTAAACTAACCTCTTTCCGAACGAACTTCTGAGACAGGTCCCCGCTGCCTACGTTACTGTATAGTAGGCGCACTACAAAATTGAGCTGGATTCGAGAAGATTGGAACATTATTAGCCCAGTTATTGCAATAAGGCACAGTTAGATAAAATAACCTTGAGTGAGGTGCCGAGGGGAGGGGATGTTCGAGTGTCCTTCAGAAAATGACTAATTAGGAGGCCCACTATGCATGCATAAAAATTCGTTCATTTTGTTAAACTAGAAATTTAATTACAAATTTGGCTTAAACTCTTATTTGTAAATAGTGGTAACCGCTACTCATAAATTTAATTTAATGTTATAAAGGGTGACTATTAAGTTAAATATAATGTTTGGAATCACTTGCGTTGAAATCGGAAAGATAGTTGCTGATATATAGAAACGGGGCATAGTTAGAGAAAAACCTTGAAGGAGGGGCCGGGGGGGGGGGAGGTTGTTCATGTACCTTCCAGCAAATGACTAATTAAGAGGAGCACTATGCATCTTTCGAAATTCGTTCGTTTGCTTAAGCTAGGAACTTAATTACAAATTTGGTTTACCCAATTATTTAGAAATAGTGGTAACCACTACTCATAAATTTAGTTTAATGTTATAAAGAGTGACAATTAAGTTAATTATAATGTTTGGAATCACTTGCGTTGAAATCGGAAAAATAGTTGCTGAGATATGGAAACGGAGCATAGTTAGAGAAAAAAAGAAAACGGAGCATAGTTAGACAAAAAACCTTGAAGGAGGTCCCGGGGTGGAGGGGATGTTCAAGTGTCCTTCAGCAAATGACTAATTAGGAGGACCACTATGCATCTTTCAAAATTCGTTCGTTTGCTTAAGCTTTGAACTTAACTACAAATTTGGCTTAAACTATTATTCGTAAATAGTGGTAACCGCTACTCATAAATTTAGTATAATGTTATAAAGAGTGACATTTAAGATAATTATAATGTTTGGAATCACTTGTGTTGAAATCGGAAAGATAGTTGCTGAGATATGGAAACGGAGCATAGTTAGAGAAAAAAACCTTGAAGGGAGGGCCGGGAAGGGGGGGGGGGGCTTGTTCAAGTGTCCTTCGTCAAATGACTAATTAGGAGGACCACTATGCATCTTTCAAAATACGTTCGTTTGCTTAAGCTTTGAACTTAATTACAAATTTAGCTTAAACTATTATTCGTAAATAGTGGTAACCGCTACTCCTAAATTTAGTTTAATGTTATAAAGAGTGACAATTAAGTTAATTATATTGTATAGAATCACTTGTATTGAAATCGGAAAGATAGTTGTTGAGATATGGAAACGGAGCATAGTTAGAGAAAAAAACCTTGAAGGGAGGAAGGGGGGGGGGAGGGGTTGTTCAAGTGTCCTTCAGCAAATGACTAATTAGGAGGACCACTATGCATCTTTCAAAATTCGTTCGTTTGCTTAAGCTAGGAACTTAATTACAAATCGGCTTAAACTATTATTCGGAAATAGTGGTAACCGCTACTCATAAATTTAGTTTCATGTTATAAAGAGTGACTATTAAGTTAATTATAATGTTTGGAACCACTTACGTTGAAATCGGAAAAATAGTTGCTGAGTTATGGAAACGGAGCATAGTTAGAGAAAAAACTTTGAAGGAGGTCCCGGGGGGGAGGGGGTGTTCAAGAGCCCTTCAGCAAATGACTAATTAGGAGGACCAACATGCATCTTTCAATATTCGTTCGTTTCCTTAAGCTTTGAACTTGCTTAAGCTTTGAACTTAAGTACAAATTTGGCTTAAACTATTATTCGTAAATAGTGGTAACCGCTACTCACAAATTTAGTTTAATGTTATAAAGAGTGACATTTAAGATAATTATAATGTTTGGAATCACTTGTGTTGAAATCGGAAAGATAGTTGCTGAGATATGGAAACGGAGCATAGTTAGAGAAATAAACCTTCAAGGGAGGGCCGGGGGGGAGGGGTTGTTCAAGTGTCCTTCGGCAAATGACTAATTCGAAGGACCACTATGCATCTTTCAAAATTCGTTCGTTTGCTTAAGCTAGGAACGTAACTACAAATTTGGCTTAAACTATTATTCGGAAATAGTGGTAACCGCTACTCATAAATTTAGTTTAATGTTATAAAGAGTGACTATTAAGTTAATTATAATGTTTGGAACCACTTGCGTTGAAATCGGAAAAATAGTTGCTGAGATACGGAAACGGAGCATAGTTACAGAACAAACCTTGAAGGAGGTCCCGGAAGGGGGGGGGGAAAGGGGATGTTCAACTGCCCGTCAGCAAATGACTAATTAGGAGGACCACTATGCATCTTTCAAAATTCTTTCGTTTCCTTAAGCTTTGAATTTAATTACAAATTTGGCTTAAACTGTTATTCGTAAATAGTGGTAACCGCTACTGATAAATTTAGTTTAATGTTATAAAGGGTGGCTATTAAGTTAATTATAATGTTTGGAATCACTTGCGTTGAAATCGGAAAGATAGTTGCTGAGATACGGAAACGGAGCATAGTTACAGAACAAACCTTGAAGGAGGTCCCGGAAGGGGGGGGGGAAAGGGGATGTTCAACTGCCCGTCAGCAAATGACTAATTAGGAGGACCACTATGCATCTTTCAAAATTCTTTCGTTTCCTTAAGCTTTGAATTTAATTACAAATTTGGCTTAAACTGTTATTCGTAAATAGTGGTAACCGCTACTGATAAATTTAGTTTAATGTTATAAAGGGTGGCTATTAAGTTAATTATAATGTTTGGAATCACTTGCGTTGAAATCGGAAAGATAGTTGCTGAGATATGGAAACGGAGCATAGTTAGAGAAAAATCCTTGAAGGAAGGGACGGAGGGGGGGGGGGGGTAGAGTTGTTTAAGTGGCCTTCAGCAAATAACTAATTAGGAGGATCACAATACATCTTTAAAGATTGATTTATTTGATTATTTGAAATTTGGCTTAGACTATTATTCGGAAATTCTGGCAACTGCTTTCTAGAAATACACCTTGAAGCTTAAATGTAATTAGACCCTTGCCCCTCTTCATTCCCGCAAATATAAAAAAGAATCTGTTAAATAAAGTTTTCTGTATTAACAATCTCCATCATAATAATAAATGTCATGTAAAAAAAAAAAAGCCTTAAACCCGACTAATTGTCTTGAAGAAAAATGCGCCTGAAAAATATTTTAATCAGGGGGACGTATGTGTAATTTGTCATGTGCAGGTGGGGCGACATTCGCATGGATCTACGCTCATAACTTCAATCCATATTGACACTATTTAGTTAGAAATCCTTATTTATGCATCGCTACTCTGGTTTATTTAATTACTTCTGTGAAGAATCGATGCAACCAACCAGTGAACCAAAAAACCCAAGAGTAAAAAAGCGTATTTTTTATCAGTTTTTTGTATAAATTAAAAAAAATTACCAACCGAATTTTTCAAAAATCACATAGTCAGATACAGAATATTTTTTTACATATGCTCAGAAATTTTAAAATTGATATCTCAATTAATTTTCTTAAAATTCGCCAATTAGTAAAATAATTTCAAATTCGTTCATTTCCGCTTCCAAATCCAATGCGCCGGTTCGTTTCTTTCGCCATTTTGATTTAAAAGATGATATTTTAGAAGCGATTGGTTAATGAGAATCTAATTAATATCTAGGCTAATTATCAAAATATTAAAATTCTGTGGCTCAGGTGCACATGGCCAGACCTTGGACTATCCATACCTAAATTTACAGACTTCTCGGTGCGCTAAATTTTCCTAGCCATCGCCAACAGACACACACACACACACAGACACACACACACACACACACACAGAGCGAAACTTTCTTTTATTAGTACAGATTTTGAATTAAAATAAGAAAACGTATTAAATAACTTCCAAAATCCAAATCATAAGCTCCTGCAGGAACAACACCTAGCACTCACCGTTTGCCTGCTGTTGAATTTAGAAAAGGTTTAGTTCAATTTAAGATATCCTGTGCAAGCTTTCACTTTTATGCATTCACTTTTAACATTTGCTTCTATTCAATTAGTAAAAACTGAATATACAATAAGACAATAAATTAAATTGAATTATTTTAATTCGTAATAAATTATAAAATTGACTCCTAACATCGGCTTCTGTTTAATTAGTAAAAACCAAATCTAAAATAAGACAAGTATAAAATTCTTGAATATAAATCCTCCTCCGAAAAATGTCTCTCTCTGCAGTCTTGACGAAAATATACGCTATACGAATCTTGACGATAATATAAGATATACGAATCGTGATGATAATATACGCATTACGAAATGTATAGGCTAAAACTGAAAGCGAGGAACCAATAATAATTTATACCTAGTATTTGGAACTGAAACAAGAAAACGTATTAGAGAAATTCCTAACTCCAAACCATAATCTCCTGCAAGAACAACTCCTAGCATTCACCGTTTGCTTGCTTTTGAATTTTAAAAATGTTTTTTTCATTTTAAGAAACCACGTGTAAGCTTAATATTGACTCTTAACACTTGCTTCTATTCAATTAGTAAAAACCAATTCTAAAATAAGACAAGTATATGTTATTGAACCTAAATCCTCCTCCGAAAAATTTTTCTTTCTGCAGTCTTGACGAAAATATACGCGATACGAATCTTGACGATAATATAAGCTATACGAATCTTGACGATAATATATGCATTACGATTTGTATAGGCTGAAACTGAAAGCGAGGAACCAATAATAATTTATACCTAGTATTTGGAACTAAAACAAGAAAACGTGTTAAATAAATTCCTAATTCCAAACCATAATCTCCTGCAGAATCAACTCCTAGCATTCACCGTTTGCTTGCTTTTGAATTTTAAAAAGGATTTTTTCAATTTAAGACACAGTGTGTAAGCTTAATATTGATTCTTAACACTTGCTTCTATTCAATTAGTAAAAACCAATTCTAAAATAAGACAAGTATATGTTATTGAACCTAAATCCTCCTCCGAAATTTTTTTCTTTCTGCAGTCTTGACGAAAATATACGCTATACGAATCTTGACGATAATATAAACTATACGAATTTTGACGATAATATACGCATTACGATTTGTATAGGCTGAAACTGAAAGCGAGGAACCAATAATAATTTATACCTAGTATTTGGAACTAAAACAAGAAAACGTATTAAAGAAATTCCTAACTCCAAACCATAATCTCCTGCGACAACAACACGTAGAACTGATAGTTTGCTTGCTGTTAATTTTTAAAAATGTTCATTTACTTTTAATACATCCTGTGTAAATATATGTGCTTCAATTACGACCACACTGTATCCTTAATCAATTTTAATACAGAAATTTATAAAATAGGGTTAATCACATACGTTTGAAGTAAGATCTTCGATGATTTCCGTAGTCATATGATAAATGTTTTCTCTGAAATATAACAAAAATACATTTTATGTAGCAAATTTGTAAGTGTACATACAGTTTAACGGAATTTTGTTAGAAAATGTATCTTCTAAAACAGTTATAGTATCTTTATGAACTTACTCGCATGAGTCTCGGCAACTAGCAGAACATTTTTCATTCATTTCAGGGGAAGTGACGATTGCTTAAATAAAGAAAAGGTATGTAAGTGGCATTAAATATACAGGGTATACAGGGTGTTTCAAAGCATCACGTAAAAACTTGATGGAGAGATAGGGCACATCGATAGCAACTATATTCACATACTAGGTGCGCAACTAAGTTTCGGGGTTTCACACATAGATGGCGCTAATGGCCCGTGTAGTCAACATACATGTCTAAAGTTGTGTTTTTCTAATAGCTTGGATATCTATTAATAATAACCAATCATAATAACAACAAATATCGAAACGCAAAAATATTTTTTCTAACAACGAAAATGACGAGTTTTGTGCCAAATAAACAGCATTTGCGGGAAGCTGTGCTTTTCTGCTTTTACTTGAAAAAAAATGCAGCTGAAGCACGTCGTTTGCTTGAGTAGGCCTACGGCGAACATGCACCATCGAAAACTACCTGTGAAAATTGGTTTAAACGCTTCAGAAATGGCGATTTCGACACTGAGGAGAAGGAGAGATCCGGAACACCAAAAACAATTGAGTACGCCGATCTGCAAGCGTTATTGGATGTAAATGATACACAAACACAAGAACAACTTGCAGAGGCATTAAATATGACTCGCCAAGGTATTTCCAAACGTTTACATGCTATGGGAAAAATTCAAAAGGAAGGAAAATGGGTGCCACATGAGTTGACTGAGAAACAGATGGAAAATCGAAGAGCCACTTCAAAATTTTGCTTTTGAAGCATGATAAAACGAGTTTCCTGCATTGAATTGTTACTGGCGATAAAAAGTGGATATCGAGAATCCCAAATGCAAAAAATCGTGGCTTTCACCTGGCGAAGCATCAACATTGAAGGCACGGTCATATCGCTTCGTAAAAAATACAATGCTCTGCTGGGACCAGACAGGAATCGTGTACTACGAGCTGCTGAAACCGGGCGAAACTGTTAATGGGAATCGCTACCGACAACAACTGAATAATTTGAACCATGCATTGCTGTAAAAACGGCCAGAATGGAGCAGGAGACACGAACAAGTGATATTGCAGCATGACAACGCTCCGTGCCATCGCACTTCCATCGTCCATGACACCCTCAAAACACTGAAACGGGATCTGCTACCACACCGGCTGTATTCACCAGACCTGACCCCTTCCGATTATCACTTGCTACGGTCTATGGCCCATGGCTTGGCTGGCCTACACTTGGCCAATTTCAAAGAAGTGCAAAATTGGTTGGATGAATGCTTTCGGTCAAAAGACGCATCTTTTTATCGTCGCGGTATTCATGCATTGCCAGTGAGATGGCAAGATTGTGTAGCTAGTGATGGACGATACGTTGAATAATTATTTTTTTTGTATTTCTCTTAAATTTTTCCATTTTTTATAGATTAAAAAAATTCAGAAACTTAGTTGCGCACCTAGTAGACACGCATGCCCCAAAATTTCACCAGATTCGAATAAAAACACATAAATACAGAGGGATAACGCAAAAGTGTGTGCACAGCGCTGAAGTACGAGAATTGAACAAATAGTATAGACAAAGTGCATACGGCTTCGTAGACAGTCGGTCTTGAGGATTCCCCAGGGAAAGAAATCGACGCATATTAAATCAGGGGCTCTTGGGCACCATTCGAATGAATCCAATCCATCAATTTCGGGAATTGCTCAATTATCCATGTACCTATCTGTTGTGATTGTCTATATCTGTTGTGATTGTCTAGAACAATGTCAGTTTGGAACTGCAATCAACGACGCAAAGTCAAGCACATCTTTAAGCTAACACTATTAATTTCACACCCACATCTTCACTACGAACAACGTTTCTTTTATGTGGGGAACCATTGTCGGACTACAAGAAAATGCAAGGAATAGCAGAGGAAGTTTCTTGACATGTTTATCCACCTCCTCTGGGGAGAATTACTTTTGTTGATTTTGTGTGCTTTGCGTCTAAACCTTTGAAGTACAATAAGAACGTCACAATTGACAACAGAGCCTGTGGAAAATAAACCCAGAGAAATAATTAATGACTCTCGTCGCAAAATGTGATCAGCACAAAGCCTTGAAGTGCGTTAAATATATTTTTCTCTTGTACCACTGCTCTGTGTTTGTGTGTTTTTATCTCCTTCTGGTGTCTTTTCTAGAAATGCGTTTCTATGGGAATACGGTTCCTGTCGATGAACTCTATCTCTTTTACAATATTTTACGTGGGATTTTTAAACACTCTGTATATATAGCACAATATAAAATAATGAATTTATTGCCTTTTGTTTTAACAAGTGTTCCACACGTAGTCTGAATGTGATTTCTCTTCTAACATTTTTGTTCCCCTAACATTCCTCTAACAGATTTGTAGTAGATTTTTCAGCAAAATAGAAGAATTTTAGATGAGGTGAAATAAGAATTATTGTTGGTGTAAAATTGTTCTACTGTTTTCTTTGGCATAAGAATCGTTTTTAATTATCATACAATGTATCGCGAGCTTAAAGTCCTTCATTAATGTAACAACCCTTCTTTCAGATTTACAATCAGCTTTATAAAATAAAGTTTTCCTCACTTTCGCTCCTGATAATTCTTTTTCATGCAGCATCGTTGAAAAAATTGTAAGTACAAAATTTAAACTTGAATTTTTTCATCTTCTTTTAATCAGATTATAAAAATCGGTGCATCTACGCACATTATATTAAAACAAACACACCTTTTACATATCTGGCAAACTTCCGTATTTTTTTCCACTCATGTAAGCATATCTTCAACAAGAAATTTCACTAAATAATTGAAAGGAAATAAATACCACAAAGAGACAAGGTATATTTTATGAAATATATGTTTTTTTAGTTCCACAGTATGGGAAAATAAATATGAAATATTAGCAGCTATACTTCTTTGCAGCTTTTCAAAAAAAAAAAGAAAAATCAGAATTTTATATGTTTTATTCATGTTTAGTAAATTACATAATTATCTGTGGTCTTTTACTTTCTAAACATACTACGTTTAATATGCTGTAAAATTATGGCCGATCAAAATCAAAAGAATAAAGAAAAACTTTTACAATTTCCGGCGGTAAATTTAGATAAAAACTGAAACTTTCTTTGTAATGCATATCGTAATTATATTGTAGTTAATTAAACATTTATTACCTCACTTTTATTTTAAGAAACTTTAAAATTCATCGCTTGATAAGTATTTGGGGAAATATTACAGAAATCCCAATTTAATTAGATGGACACGTTTTAAAAATGGAATTTTAGTTATTTTGTTCACAAATCCAAAATTCTAAATCAAGTAAAGGATTCAACTAGTCTAAAGCTTGATTGCAGAAAGGGAATAAAAACTATGTCAATTTATTTCATGTTTTACATTTATAATAGCATTATGATCATAAATTTCACAAATTAATGACAATTATTTCGGAAAAAAAAATATTTTTCCTATACTTACACTTGTCATCACATATTGTATAATCGTTCGGATATGTTATAGTTTGTCCAACGCAACCATATTCATCAATCATTGATTTAATTTTACACACATCTGTGCATCCCTAAAAAAAATTCAATGAGTAAAGTGTAAAGAGAATGGCAAACATATAATAAAAATTGAATATATATACAACATATTATTTAATAAAATTGGACTTTGGTGGAAATATTTTATTTTGTAAATGTTTTCTTTTACATGTGTTTTACTGTTAATATTCTTTGCTAAATATTAAATTATTCCAAAATAATTCTTTCGAATTGTAAAAGTATTTCTGTAATTTGTTTACTTTTAACACTTTCCTTCATAATTGAAAACTTTTTATGAACTCGGTTTGTCTGTCCGTCTGTCTGTCTCTCCGTACACTTGTGGTTTATTATGGGATGTTCGTGCATTCTTACACATAACAGAATCTAACATCATATAAATAATATCATATACTATAATACGAGCAAATGTTGTGTGTGTGTAGTATGAAAATTTTATCTAAAAACGGTCCTAACGATTTTAACTAAATTTTGTATCCTACCGTTTTCGGGTACGAGAAGACCATTGGGTTGGGTCACATGTTCGAGAAAATTTTATTGATAGGCCATTTTGGGTCACTACGTGTCAAAGTCATGCTAATTTTATCTATAAAACGGCTCAAACGATTTTGAATATTTTTTGTATCCTAACATTTTGGATTACGAGAAGACCATTGGGCTAAGTCACATGTTCGAGAAAATTCGATTAGTGAGTCACACTTACCCGACTTCACCTTTTTAATTATGCAACTGACACTTAAAAAAAATAATATCTCATAAATTTTCACATGACATTTGGTTAATTTTTCTCTATAATAGGAATACTGGTTAAAGATTCAAGACTTACTCTTTTAGAGAGAGGTCCATATCCACCGTTTTTCTTCCACTCACTCAAATAATCCATGCATTTTGATGAATATGGTGGAGGGAGACTTTCTCGTCTTTCCTAAAAGCGATAGAAAAAGAGTGAAAAACCAAGCACCACATATAGATTATGAAGAGAGATACTTGTAACATCTCTAAAAGCACATTTCACGCATCACAAATGAAATATGTCTTAAAAATTTAACCATGCATATTTTTACACTTCCTATAGGGTTCTCACTTGTTTGATTTTTCAGTACCAGTATTTCTGGAGAAATAACCTCAAGCACTACATATAGATTATGAACAGAGGTACTTTTAACATCTATAAAAGCGCATTTCACGCACCAAAATTGAAATATAAGCCTTAAAAATGTAACCATGCATATTTTCACGCTTCATTTAGGGCTCTCACTTGCTTGATTTTTGAGTACCAGTATTTGTGGAGAAATAACCTCAAATACCACATATAGATTATGACCAGAAATACTTTTAACATCTCTAAAAGTACATTTCACGCATCACAAATAAATATAAGCCTTAAAAATTTAACCACGCATATTTTCACGCTTCATATAGGGCTGGCTTTCACAGGTTTTATTTTTCAGTACCAGTATTTCTGGAGAAATAACCTCAGGCACCACATATAGATTATGAATAGAGATACTTTTAACATCTCTAAAAGCACATTTAACGCATCACAAAAGAAATATAAGCCTTAAAAATTTAACAATGCATATTTTTAGGCTTCCACTCACTCAATAACAGGGCTCCAGCAAGTTTGTTTTTACAGTACAAGTATTTCTGATGAAACTTTTTCATGGTAATTTTTATAACATCTGTAACAAAATAACCTTCCGGTTAGGTTTCTACAAAATTTGTAAAAAAATCTAAAAAGAGGATTTTTCTTTGATAGAAGTGGTATTCAAAATTAGACCGAGTGCGCCTGTTTACATATACATTTTTAAAAGCATCCCATTTCATTGCTTAAATATTGTTTTAATTTGTATTTTACGCAAAAAAAGCCAGTGTGAGCGATATTTGTTTAAAATTTTTGCGCATATTATAAGGTTTGATAATGTACTTACAAATTACATTGAAAGGAATTGCAATTGTATTATAAAAAGTAATTTCCTGTTATATAATTTGATTTGATATGCCCATGTTATAGCTGAATGTAATAAGAAAACACATTATATTAGCACGTGTTTATGCCCTCTTCTCTTCTCCGTGTGTGAATATCAGGTTTATATATATATATATATATATGATGGGCAAAGATCATGCCTGTGTTCTTTCAAAACGCAAAATTCCGGCATACAAATTAAGTCAAGGAGTATTTTCACGCCTTGATACAAATCTGGATTTATCTCGAATAATGAAACCCTACGAAACATTATCAAAATAATATTATGATACTTTATTTTTTTTCATAAGTTGAAAGAAGATATCGAAGAAACAGTTTTAAAAACAGATAACACAGTTGCAAGCCCGTTGTCAGGTATAACAACTCATAAACTATAATGTATTTAAATTCTTTTGTGCCACATTTTGGAAAATAATCTCCGACATACACTTATACTAGGATATTCACAAGAAAAATATACAAGAATTTCTTTTTATATAAATTGTGATACGATTGAATATATTTCATATATAGTATGATATAGTCGTCAGTCCTAAACTACTATCAAAAGGTTAAGTTTACCAGTATTGAGCCATGTACCTATAAAGGGCCACCTTCATTGATAAATAAAAAATATGTTCTCACGCACAAGCAGCTAAAGTAATTGGTCTACAACTCGGCCAATCACCTGTCGGGTTGGGTTGGGTTGATTTTTGACGGCCGATTATCTACACATGGGATATAGGCCCGGGGGGAGTGCCCTTCGTGGGGGTCTTTCTAAGGGAACCTAACCCGTATTTACGCATGGATAAATCCACGGCTCGAAGAAAACCACGAAAACTCCGAACGATTAGGCCGACGGGCGCGATTGGGATCGAACCCAGCACCTCCCGTCTACCAGCTTCGAGAGCACAACCTCTCAGCCACTGGTGGGGCGCCAATCACCTGTCATTTCAGTTGCTTGTAAGAACGATGTAATAACTTTATTCTTACAGTTCTCGAAGCAGGTGTTATAGGTACATGGTACCATTACTGGTAAGTTTACATTGTACATGATGCAGTATTTTTCTTGTTATCTGTTAAATTAGGAGAGGGAAATGTACTGTACACAAAGGTCGTTGAAAAATATTAATAATGTATGCAATTAATTATGTACAAATACCTACAAAATCCCTTACTGCTTACCATAGTTATGTAGATCTTATGTACTTTTCCAGCTGACAGAGTTAATCCTTCAGCCATAGGGTTTGCTGAAATGCGTGGGTCATGAACGAAAACATATGCCTGAACTAGATCGTTAAATTTCATATATTCTTCTGGTTGCATATCGAGTATAACATTGTAAACTTAAAAGGAAAAAATTAGAAGTATTAGTGTATTTCAACATTGGGTATAAATAACTAAAATAAAATTTTGTTAAAAACTTATGGCAAAGGATGAAATAATTTAAAATTTTATATCTATATCAATTAGTATAATATATATAATTCTAAAAATATTATAGGATATTTTATAATGCACAAACCCTTAAATAAATCAAATAATTTTTATTATTTATTTATTAATTGACGGATTAGTCTCTTATGTTTTCAATCTCTTTAAAGTTATCGTGTCATTCACCATAAAAACACCCCGATCAAGGAAATACACTATTGTTGTAGTGATTGTTATATTGTGGTCGAAGATCGTAAATGCATTTTTAGTAGCTAATCGTAGTAGTTAATTAGTAGCTAATTTAGTAGCATTGAGAGACAGGCGGACAGACAAAACCAAATTCATAAACATTTTTCAACTATGTTGTAAAGTGTTAAAAATCACTCTAATTATAGAAAGCACTTACTGTCAGTCAAAGACACCTTTGCTGATTCGCTATCTGGCTTTCCCAGTAGAGACATAAGAGTAAAACATTTGTATGGCAATCCTCCTTTTGCAACTTGTATCATGGTGCTGTCACTAAGGATATAAAAAACATATGATTTCAAATAATTACGCAATTTAATTACGAAATTTAGTTACGCAAAATTAACAGGAGTTCTTAATGAATGAGAAGCATATTAATTTTGAAAGTATCTTATTTTTAAACCTTATATGTTCTGGTACATAGCTTCCATGTTGCAATATTCATCTTCTTTCTCACCACAGTTCCCTTATTATCAACTCTATTAAGAACCTACACTAGTCACGAAAAGAAAAACTCAAGCTAATGTTAAGTCTATGGGAAGTTTTTTGACAGATTTCTCGCTTTCCTTTTTAATATTTTAATTTAATTTATTTATTTATTTATTTATTTGCATAGGATAGCTCAGGCCGATCCCTAACGTTGTTAGTTTTTTCTTTTTTGATTTTAGTTGCAGTTTTTTTTATAAGCGGACATTTTCAATTTGAGAACCGGTTGGAACCGGTTCTGAAATTGAAAATCAAAAAAGTAAAAACTAACAATGTTAGGGATTGTAACAGCCTCAGCTATCCTATGGGGAAAAAAATCATTTAAAAATATTGATATGCGAGTGAGAAATCTGTCAAGAACCTTCCCATAGACTTAACATTAGCGTTCGAGTTTCTTCGGATGACTAGCGTAGGCTCTTAATGTGTCTACTTTAGTAATGTCCGAAGTTTTCCTGTAAATATAGCGCAAGTGTAATTGGATTGGTTATTTTGAAGAGTGCGGAAGTCACATATTTGGCTAAAGGAGTTATGTATACAGCTACATTTGCATGAAAATTTAAATGCACTTGACTTAAAATATCACATGACTTCAAAATCTTTTTTTTTTATTCGATTATGTCATTTTTGTCTCTCACCACTCTAAGATTGTCAGCCTTTTTTTGATATATAAGATATATATCCATTTTGTTTTACTATTTTGCCATTAGAAGTTGTGGTCTGTTCAAAATTTTTGCCCTAAGGTTCTACACTTCATTGTGCTGAGAATCCTTGAATTGGTGCTCCAATTCATTTTCCCTTGTTTTAAAAACAAAATGTATATACTTTGGCGACTCGTGAATCTTGTTGCAGACCAGTGTAGTCATCAAGAGGGAGAAGGGGTGTCCATGTTGTGGTCAGGAACAGCCGTAATGTGTTTTCCTATTAATTTCCTCACCATCTAAGACGAACGCACTAAGCTCTAGTCATAATTTTTGTCACCATGACAAGAATTAGGGCGATGCCTTTTTGAGGGTTTGCCATACGCATCCCTTTTTTTCCACCCTGCGCTTGCCAGGAATTTTAACAATTTCATCTTTTCATCTGATTTAAATCAGCCCATTAGTTTTTTCTGTTTTGGCACTCAAGTTCATTTTTTTAATTATACGTTATCTTCTACTATAATTAGTGCATTGTGTTTATTATTTGTTCTTGCTTGCATTTGTGTTTAATGTTTGTCTAACTACATTAAGATCCAAACATGATCAAAATGTTCTAAAAAATGTTTGTTAGTTTTCTCATTGATAAATAGTCGTTACTGAATTGAAATTTCACCACTTGTATCTGGTAACAAACAACGAATTAAAAAAAAATAGGTAGCCAACATTAATTAAACTTACTTAGACTGTAAAAAACTATTAAAGTGAGAGAAAGTGCAAATCTCATGACAATAAGTAAAAAGATAATGCACCATTATATTTTTTCTTTCCTTTTTACATTATTCTTAGTATTTATGTTTTTCTATTGTATATGGGTATGAGCAGAAACGATTCACATAATTTTGCAGATATAATGCAGACATTACAGCTTTTTTCAAGGTCTGTGGAGTGATATATAGAACAAAAAACTGTGTCATATATGTTTACCCCCCTAAATTTAATAGTTTAATTTAAATATCCTTATTTTTCTTAACCTAGGTATAGTAACTAATTTGTAACTTTCTTTCAAATTTCAAACCTTTTATTCTAGTAATCAAATTATTTTCCAAACTAAAATGATTTCTTTTAAAATGATACAAAGGAAAATAAAAGAAATTATTTTCATTATTTCAAACTTTAATTATATCTAACCGCTTATGCTAAAAATAGATTCAGCTGCCTGATATCCATTTTTCTTCGTCAATTCTCTGTGTATAAAAAGAACAAAGAAAGAAATATTCTCTTTCACACATACCCGACTTTTTCAACTCACATACTTAACATTTTTAACCTGGCATTTTGTCTGTAATGAACTGTATATGTACATTGTATTTTTAAAATTAGCGAATGTTTTGTCTCATATCTCTAACGAATTTTCATGTGATTTACGTTCTCTACACTTTATCGAGTTAACTCTCTCATAGCCAAGATTTTCAGCAGTTTCCAAAAACCACAAATATTTCTTGAAGCCTATGTCATACAAGAAAACCGTCGTTGCGAAGTAATCATTTAACATGCCAATTTCTTTGTTTTGTTTCCCGATACAATCTCCTAAATCCGTTGTGGCTTGGCAATTTCTTTCGCTAAGGTCATCTCTCACTTACCCTATAAATAAGAGGAAAGCATTTAAATAAGTCAAAGACTCATTTAAAGCCTATATCCGTGAATCTCTAGAAATTTCATTAAGAAAGCATGAAATTTGTAACGATAACACATCATTTTCTATTCCAGCTATCTGGAAATGTATATTGAAGGAGCTTTGATTTCGTTAAACATGATTTCCAGTTAAGTAGCTGATTCATAGAGGGCGCCACCAGGCTTATTTTTGAATATGTTTTGTAAATTCCGTTAATTTAAGCGTCTTGTCAGTTGGAACATTTTTCTCAACTATGTAACACATATTTAATTTTTTTGCTGTTTGTATTTATGGAAATTTTCTCCTGAAGATGGTTATGAAGAATAACTGAAACGTCGAGAATTATTTATCTATGTAGTTTTTAAAGTAACTCATATTTAAATTAAACGAAATATACGTTGAAAGCAAGTGTTTGATGTTTCTATTAAGTCAAAATTACTTTTCAAAAATACGGCACTAAAAAAAATTACCGCACTTACCCTATAAGTGAGAGGAAACTGTTTTTTCATTATTTTTAATTAAACCAAATTGGGACCCATTTTAACTACCTTTACTCGAATAACGGTAATGTTTCCGGACTCGTGATTGGTTCGTTTCTTCTATAAGATTTGTCTGGACGCTATTATTGAAAAACAGAAGGCACTGCCTTTGAAACAACTGCTCAGTAAAAAGTTATTTTTTCCTGAAAGGCATATCTTTTCGGAAACTAACCTTCCGGTTTAATTTTTTAATGAAATGAAATCAGTTTACCCAAATTAATTGCAATACGTAGTAATGGTAAAAATCAGAGATTAAATAGCACAAAAAATTACCTTCAGAAAATGGGGTGCCAAAAAATTAAAAGACGTGTGAAATGCTCGTCGCAAAGGAGTTAAATAAGGCAAAAATTACTTTTCAAAAATACGGCGCTAAAAAAATTACCGTACTTACCCTATAAGTGAGAGAAAACTGTTTTTTCATCATTATTAATTACACCAAATTGGGACGCATATTAACTCGCTTTACTCGAATAACGGGGATGTTTCCGGATTGGTGATTGGCTCGTTTCTTCTATAAGATTTGAAGATTCCATAAGATTTTTTATTCTATATGTTCTATAAGTAATGGTAAAAGTTTAGAAGATTGAAACAAGCGGGTGAATTTTTTTCAAAAATTGGCTAATGAAAATTGTAATTCAAGAACATCAAAGCCTTGTAAACAAAGATTTGCTATTATTTGTTTCTGTTTTCAAAAATCGCGTCGTGATAGGTCACATTGGAGAAACCAACCAATCAGGAGTCCGGAAACTTCCCCGTTGTTCCTATTCGATTAAAGGTCTTTAATATGCTTTCGAGACATTTTCATTATTACTCCATTTTTAATATTTTTTTTTCTAATAAACCCTCAGTATCATATATTTATAAAATATCTTTTTTAAAAAAGAGAGCAGTCTAGTAGTACTTACTTGCACCTTCTGGCTTCTGCAACACTCTGGATATTGCAGCCCATTATCAAATCCTTTTCTTTTTGAGGTCCTATAGCATTTAGAACTTCATTACTGCGATTTTGGCTGATGTATGCCCTGCTATCTGGATTCTATAAGCGTAAAAATATAAGATTTTCATAAAAATACTGTAATTTAACGATACAGTAAAACCTGCTAAGACGGAATGCACCGGATGCAATATAGCAATGAAAAGGAAAAATTATGATTTTTTTCTTTAGAAAGTTTTCCGTCTTAGCGGGTTGGCTGCTAGTTATAATTGAGGGAGTTCGAGCAAGAGAGTGCCAAGCCACATTTTTGAACGTCTGAGATATTTCAATTTGAAAATTTGATCAAAAACTCAAATCAAGATATATAACCTAAAGTTTTTTCGTCAATGTCTTAGCAACATTACAGATATTCTGAGTAACAATATGGCATTACTTTAATGATATTACTATTACGTTGTTTGTAAATTAGCTATCTTCATTGGAGGCATAAACATCTGAGGCACAAACGAAACCTGTCACATATGCTTCCACCAAGTGACATTAGAAACAAATTATATGTTGGATATTATAATTTACACTATTAAGCAACAGATAACAGTGTTAGATTTATTTCACCAAAAATGTGGTTTGGCACTTTCTTGCCCCGATCCCCTTAATTGTCACTCGGACCATGAAAACATTCTGTTTGAAGCAGGATTCCCTTACAGACAAATTTGAGTTTCACTTGAATTTCTTAATGTACATTGAATATTAGAGATATACGCAATATATTTTTTTTTCAGTTAATAACAGACCGCTGTCGTCATGCTTTAGGTAAACTTGATAGTAGTGGTAAATGCGAAAATGCTTAAACTCATTTGTATCATTTTTTTTTTTATCTTTAGTGCACACATAGGATTGTCATGTGTACGTTTTCTCCATAAGCTATATGTTTTTCAAGTATTTTGTATGGTGTACGCTTCAGTCCTTTCCGTACGACGATTTATTTTGTTTTTGAAAGAAAACATATCTGACTTTTACAATTTCAAGAATTTTTATTAGTTTATCTTTTCAATTTGCTTCAAAAATTTCACGTTTGAAAAACATTTTACCCTACAAATGTGGCAGAATAAATAATTAAACAGTATTATTAGAATAATGCAATACAAATACAGTTGGTAAATAACAATTATAACAATTAATTAATGATTTGGTTTTAAGAAAAATTCTATAAAGAACACATTATTGGCACATTCAACATACTTCAGAAGGATGTTGAAAATGACGGTAGTTTGATAAAATAAATGTCCTTTTTACTTACCCATCAGACGTAGTATAGGGTAAGTCTTATAATCGTTTTGAAAATCGAAAAAAAAAATTGACGGATTTACACATTTCAGATACTGGAGATTCCGAAAAACATATGTTTAGGAAAAAAAATTGCCTTCCGTCTGTCTGTGTGTGTGTGTCTGTAAACGCTCTATCTCCCGAACAAATTTAGATAGAGACTTGAAATTTGGTATGTACTTAGTATGTAAGAGTGGGAAGAAGCTTATTAAATTTCAGTAACCTCGATTATCCGGAACTTTTTTTTTCTGACTTTCGAATTATTCGTTCTGGTAAAAGGTATATAGAAATCGTTTATATTAAGGAGTGAATTTAAAAGACAATAAAAAACATAAATCTTGCATAAAGAGTGAAGTCGATCGGATAATGAGTTGCCAAGTTATTTATAATCATATTTTCCACACTCTTCGATTTTTTCATGGTCCTATATTTCATTCAAATTTCAATTCAAAGATATATTTTAATTGGAAATGAGACGCTTAATAGTACTCAGTAAACCGTTAGTTAATATTATTATCATTTTTGGAGTTATAAGGATGTTTCTTTTACGCAATTCAGTAATAGAGCATTTAAAGTTTATGACGGCAACAAGCCACGATTTTATTCGAATTGCAATGCATTTTATAAATAGTTCACATGATTTATTTTCATATTTTATATTATGCATATATCCATGATGGGTAAGTATTACGGTGGCCCCCAACGACTATTTTACTAACTTGCTAGTATTTGGCGCCATATTTCTGAGTCTTTCACCGTGTACATATAAATTACACTTCATATGTGCCAATAACTCATTGATCGTTATAAATAATCGTCGTGGGTTACAGGTTTGAATGGTAAAAGAAGGTAAAATATTTTTTTAATTGAAAACTCTAATGTTTTTTTTTTCTTTATATATTATTTAAGACTACTCAATAGCTACATCAAAAAACCTTTTTGTGTCAAAGATATCAATTGGATATTCAAGTAACAAAGTTTTTAAATTTATTGAAAACTACCTGCTTGAATGAAATACGCAGCCTGTTTCCTAATCATGTTTATAATCTGTATATGTCTGGTATTCAGAAAGTAAGTATCTTTCACTAGTAGAAAAAACACAGCATGTAGTGCAATAAAATCTTTTATTGTATATTGTAGTACATCTATTGTATTGTGTTGCACTATAATTGTCTGCTATCTTAGGAATACATCATGATTTGTATTCCCCTATCGATGAATGTAATATCTTTTTTTAGAGTCATCATCATCCTGAAATTAGTGGCAAACAACAAAAGCTTTCACGTACAAAAAGAGATAAAATTTAAGCTTTGGATTATAGTGTGGATTCGAAAAACATATTCAGAAAAGGTCGCTAAATGTGATACTCATACTCATCCGCTTTTCACCAATTTCTGAACCATCGAATCACTCGTGATCTTTTCGCTTAACGTACTTCGCCAATCTGGTGGTGAGTTAGTTACAGCTGCTGACACATTTCGTGAATTCATAAGCTATATGGCTGACGGCATTTCACTCGTGGTGGCCGTATCACTTTTTCTAAACAATATTTTCACCCGCTACGAAGAATATCCTCTGTTTTTCTTTCTAACACTCGTGTCTCTGCTTTGCGGAGGGATATAACTATTCGGCTAGAAAGCATAATCATTGTAGTACGCGAGAGACAGCGTCACATTTTTGTTACCAATTTTAGCGTCGATGATTATAATATACATGGTATATTAGATGGTACACATAACGAAACTGCCAGAGAGATGTGTTTCCATAAGAACATCATACACCCTGCTGCAATGTTAAATGAATCGCAACGCAATTTCTGATGATGTCTCTGAGTCTGAGAAGTATGAATAATCGTGTTTCGATTCATTTCATATTACAGCCGGGTGTGAAATGTTGCTATTGTAAAACCAATCACTGGAGCGCCAGTCAACCGACAGTTTCGGTGTTTGTACTACCTAACTTTTCATATATACCAAAATCATTGACGCTAAAATTGGTTCCAGAAATGTGACGTTGCTTCCCTGGTTATATTACTTCAGTAAAGCTACGGCACAGTTTGGAAGCGGAACTTGTCTGCTGGATGTCCCTTGTAAATTTTAAAGGAATTATTTCAGCCATTTGTCAATTTTACGAAAGAAAATACCATTTTAACACTTTCCAACATAGTTGAAAAATGTTTGGTTTGTCTATTACTTTGAAAAAAAAAAAAAGGGAAAAAGGAAAGTGAATAGCTATTGATTGTTGAGTAATAAACATCTATGTGTATGTTGCGGAGGGTGAGGGGGCACCATTACAGGTTACCCTTGATTGTGGAAGAACAATGTAGAAAACTTGAAAACCATTGCCTTATACAATCACAGGAAGTACAGTTTAAAAATGTTATATGCTTTCACCTAACTAACATATTTACAAGCGGTTAACGTCATTTTATTGTAAAATCTTATTCTAATCTAAAATCTATAGTCTATTCTAGACTATCTTGTCAGTAAAAAAAAAAATTTAAATTTAAAAATTTAAAAAAGAAGTAAAAATGTGTTTTTTTTTCAAAATTTTCGTGTTTCGGATCACTCTAAGGGTGTTCTCGAAAAATGTTTTTCAACGAGAAACGTTTCGACTCGTTTTTAAAGAACAAAGCGTAGCACTTGCATGCATTGCTGTTAAAATGTGTTTCCAACATAGTTGAAAAGTGTTTCTGAATTCGATTTGTCTGTCTGTCCGTGCTCTAACTCACGTAAACATACTCAGGTTGCAATGCAATTGATATATGTTATTGAGGTTTACTATGGTATGTTCGGTTATTTAAAATAAAGTTTGTAGCATTTATAGTTCGTTTACAGGGACATTTAAAAGAATTCGTTACATTACGGTCTATGGGGAAAATTGATTTGCACTGTATTTTAACGATGTTACACTATTTCAAACGTGTTGAAATTGATACATATCACTGAGGTGTACTACAAGACGCTTTCTATAGACTATGGCGTGCATAGCTTACTATGAACAATAATTGCTGGAAGTGCGTTTTCAATTGTGGCAAGAACTTTTAAATTTAATTGGTGTTTTAGGTGCGTTCGTAATTATATAAATACGTACCTATTGTCGTCTCTTGGTCCGTCCGTCTGTCTGTCCGTCCGTCCGTCCGTCTGTCTGTCCGTCCGTCCGCATATAACAACGCAAAAGCTACCCAACCGAATGGTTTGAAATTTAAGATATATTATCTTTGCAGAATTTTCTCGAGACATTTCAAATTTTATAAAAATCGAATCAAAACTTTAGGGAATATTAATAAAAAAATATTCATTAAGAAATTTGAATGTTTCTTAAAAATCGGTGCTTTCCTATTATAGGAGCTTCGGAGGTTTAATCGTCAAGCGACCGAGATACTTATTTCATGACAGAAATTAATCTGCAGACGATAAAATTCATTTCACAGAATTAAAAATCATCAAGATATGAATATTTATATAACTAGCTATAGTACGAACGCACCTCATTTGTCACGTTTGGCGTACAATTTCCAACTTGTTTACTATTATTTGGTGGTATAAATTCCATAGATCATATACAGGAATGTAAAAATTATCTTGAAAACATTTCCATTTATTGATGGGAATTGACGAGGGAGAATTTTCAACTATGCGCTTAATAACTAAATTAAATTTTACCATTCTATGTAGTATATTTATAAATCTATAGATCATATACAGAGCTGCACAAACAAATTTGGATATTTTTCCAACTATTAATGGTAATTGCTAAAAATTAGGTTTTTACATGTGGTATGCTTTTTCAAATTATTTACTTGTTCCTTTCACCTTAATAATCTGTGAAATTTCATAACAGTAATCTGAATTTGTTGGAAAATGTTTCATAATCTATGTTTGAGCATGATTTTTCTTTCATGTTATTTTTAGTTTTGTGACGAAGTTTAAAGAAGTAGCTTTCGCCGAGATTGGGAAATCCATTACCAAAGCGATAACACACACCTTTCTCTGTAATTTTGCATATTTATTTATATTGCCTAGTCTATTGATATGTCTGTACTCTATACAGAAAATATTTACTTAGAACCGTAGGATAGTAAATACCATAAAAGCGTGTCTATTAGAAACATATACGCACGCAAGTAACTATTGATTTATGTTTTTGTTTCTTATTTCGATGATTCAAAAATATTGTTTCCCATATATAACCGTCTATTACAGCAAAATGGTTTTTTAGGATAATTGTTTCAATGTAAGAAATTGATTTTCTCACCAAATTGGAAAGTTTCTTTTAAATGGTATTTTGCAAGATACGAAAAAAAAAATGGCCTTGGCATAAGAGGGAATTTTTTCACAAGTACTTCGTGGCAACCTATTTATTTTTTCATACACACAAAAATTTGCGCAATATTTAAACTTATTATGTCGTATTATCATGATTTGATCAAATATATTTATCTAATAAATCTAATATAATCGAAAAGAAGCAATTTATCAAATATATAAAATCAGAGACAATTTATTTAATACGTTCATGAACATTCATAATAATTCATCAGTTTTATTTTAGATATAAATCACATTTGGATATAAATCATATTTGGATATAAATAACACTTCTTAAGCTCGAATTGCGCAAATACTATTCTGGAAACGCGAAGATCACTATAAAAAGTAAATATCTATTAGCGTTATTCAATCTAGTTTATTTAATTTACTTTATGGGGGCTCAGGGCTTGATAGATACCGAAAAACATGTAAACAGAGCTCTCGCTTCGAGTCCATATAAAAACAAAAATATTCAATGTAACGTAATTTAAACTTTCTGATATTTTTAAGATATGTTTGTAGTCTTATAAAATTATAAAATGAAGTACTTCAATGCAATAAAATTAAAAATAAACAAAATTTAAATAACACAATTTTTGAAAAAAAATTTAGGTGTCATATCACTATCCGTAAGATACCTTAACGTTGAATTGGCCCAACAACCAAATTTTTGCTTTAAAATGATCAAGAATCTTTACTCTATAGAATGAATTAAGGATATAACCACCGCTCAAAGGAAACATTATTAAAAAAAACTCTCAAATTTTAAAATTTTAAAAACTTTTAAAAACTTTCAATTTTTTTTCATAAAAAATACTCAAAATATTAAACTATCTAAAATATATTAAATCATTCTATAGAGTAAAGTTTCTTGATCATTTTAAAGAAAAAATTAGGTTGTTAGGCCAATTCAACGTTAAGATATCCTACGGATAGTGATATGACACCTAAAATTTTTTTCGAAAATTGTGTTATATAAATTTTTCTATATTTTTTATTTTATTACATTGAAGTACTTCATTTTATAATTTTATAAGACTATAAACATACCTTAAAAATATCAGAAAGTTTAAATTAGCTTCATTGAATACTTCTGTTTTTATATGGACTCGAAGCGAGAGCTCTGTTTACATGTTTTTCGGTATCTATCAAGCCCTGAGCCCCCTTATACTACAATGCTAAGAATCTACTGTTTTATACAAATGAATAATTATTATACGTAAATATCATACAAATTCAGATCTATTTTATAAGTTAGTATGATACAATATAATTAATACTATTAATAAACTGACATTGTAATCCATAGAAATTTTCTCCGGCTTGGGATTTAAAGTTTTCCAGTAAAAAAAGGTTCGAACAAAAGCTATGAATCGTTCCTTTTCCAGTCTAGTTTAGCATTAAATCTTTCTTTTACGTAGTTCATGTAAATTCCTTTAGATAACTTCACCAGCTACGACTTCAATAGCCGGATGACCCATTTGAATCAATAGCGTGAATTTCAGGAATGTCTTTTTATTCATACCAGAGGTTTTGAATAGTAAGTTTTGCTTTTTTCAATGACAGATGTTTCGTGATTTCATAAAGTAAAAATTCTTCTTTCGGAATTTCCGGTATGGATTCGAAATTTATTAATAAAAAAGCATTTCCTGAAATGGACATATATATGCACTTACGATGGAAATGGGTTAAGAGCGTAAGCCTCAACTGAACACTAATAAGTTGGAAATTGTACGTCAAACGTTACAAACGAGGTGCGTTCGTACTATAACTAGTTATATAAATATTCAGATCTTGATGATTTTTAATTCTGTGAAATGAATTATATCGACTGCAGATTCATTTCTGTTATAAAATAAGTATCTCGGTCGCTTGACTATTAAACCTCGGAAATCCTATAACAAAAAAAGAAATAAAATAAAAACAAAATAAAAGCTCCTAAAAAAAATCGTTGCTTTCTTGTTATAAAGCACCGATTTTTTTTTCATATTTCTTAATAAATATTTGTATTAATACCTTCTAAAGTTTTGATTCGATTTTCATAAAATTTGAAATGTCTCGACAAAATTTTGCAAAGATAATATATTGTAAATTTCAAACCATTCTGTTGGGTAGTTTTTGCGTTGTTATATGCGAACAGACGGACAGACAGACAGACAGACGGAAGGACCAGACGACGACAATAGGTGCTACTTATTTATATAACTACGAACGCACCTAAAAAGTTACTCACAATTAACCTGATTGGATCTGATCCCGTCGAAAGTTCAATCCGTTTTATTGGTGAATACCATTTCAGCATATAACCGAGCTTTTTGTGCTTACTAGGGAATTGAGGTAGATTGTGAATACGTGAGCTAGCGATGCAGAAGATCAACTCAATAAAGTAATATTTTTTCAAACTACTCTAAAAAGAACAATTTGGAAATTGTACTTTAAACGTGACAAATGAGGTGCGTTCATTTCGTGCTATAACTAGTTTTACAATGTAAATAATATCATTGTTGTTATTTCAGTGAAATAAATTATATCGTCTGCCATGAGCGAAATGAAGATGCCATTTATTTTTCTTATTACGTATGCAATGTTTACAGAAGCGAATTTTTTTTTCGACACCAGACAGAGCTGTAAAATTTACCATGGAGATCTTGCTTTGCGAATGATTACCTCCATGGTTTAATATTTCTTTGACTCACGATGAAATAATCTTTTGTTTATTTACTTTAATGGATTGAGATATTCGGCTATTAACCTAATTTTCACTGAAGTTATCTCCGAATCTATGTATTTTTTAATGTATATGATCTCTCAAGCAAACATTTTTTTTAACAATCTGCCTAAAAATGTAACTTTTATGAATTTTTATTCGAAAAAACAATTTTGAATAAAAATGGCCGCTCGGCATATTGAAAAGGATGTGGTTAGCCCGTATTTGTTTTCCTCGGTCACATGACTTGCGCTCTTACTATATGGATTACGTATGATAAGATTTAATAGAATGAAGAAAACGTTTATTAATATATTTTTAGGTTTTGATTCGATTTTCATAAAATTTGAAATGACTCGACAAAATTCTGCAACGATTATATATATTAAATTTCAAACCACTCGGTTGGGTAGTTTTTGCGCTGTTGTATGCCGACTGACGGACCAGACGGCGACTATAGGTGCTATGTATTTATATAATTACGAACGCACCAAAAAATACTGAGAGTGTACTAGAACCTTATAAGTGTTCAGTTACCCCTGACCGGAATCTGAACAGTACATTTGAAGTCAGCCTTCAACTGAACCCGAACACGACGAAATTTGAATCTAACCCGAAATCTAAAAATGAAAGAAAAGCAATACCATACTTAACACATATTTTGCAATCTTCCTATATATAGGACAGTTCAGATAGATGTATGGAATATTTACAAGAAATTTTGCATTTTTTTTCTGCTCCGCTACTAAAACTGGCATTCAGATTGATAAGTGCCACCTGTAATCATATTCAGTTCAATTTTAATAATTCAAATTTCTTTCAGAAATTTGAGATTTGACAACTTTTACAAATTTTATGCAATTATATTCTCTTTTACTTACCCATCATACGTAGTATAGGGTAAGTCTTGTAATCGTTTTGAAAATCGAAAAATTTTTTTTAACGGATTTACACGTTTCAGACACTGGAGATTCCGAAAAACATATTTTTAGAAAAAAAATTGTGCCATCCGTCTGTGTGTCTGTGTGTGTGTGTCTGTGTGTCTGTAACCGCTCTATCTCCTGAAAAAATTGAGATAGAGACTTGCAATTTGGTATGTACTTAGTATGTAATAATGGGAAGAAGCCTATTTCATTTCAATAACCTCGATTAACCGGAACAATTTTTTTCGGACTCTCGAAATATTCGTTCTGATGAAAGGTATATAAAAATTTTCGAAATTGTTTATTTTAAGAAATGAATATAAAAGACAATAAAAAACATAAATTTTGAATAAAGCATGAAGTCAATCGGATAATTAGTTGCCGAGATATTTGGAATCCAATTTCCACACTCTTCGATTTTTCATGACCCTGTATTTCATCCAAATTTCACTTCAAAGATATATTTTAATTGGAAATTTGACGCTTAATCATATGCAATAAACCGCTAGTTAATAAGATTATTATTTTTGGAGTTATAAGGAAAAACCTCTTTCAAGCAATTCAGTAATCGAGCCTTTAAAGTTTGTGACTTCATCAAGCCACGATTTTATTTGAATTGCAATGCATTTTATAAGTAGTTTACACATTTTTATTTTAATATTTTACATTATGCATATCCATGATGGGTAAGTATTACGGTGGCCCCCAACGACTAGTTTCTCTTATTATCAATTAAGGTAATTGGGTGGAAAAAATTGCCAAAATCCTCTTCAAACTTAATAGTGATATGTTTTAATTGTTGGGTAAAAAAAAGTATTGCTGAATAACTGTAACATATATATACACAATTTGTACTAGTGAACTCAATTTATACTAGTATTATTTTTTATATTCCATTGTACCACTATTTACAAAGACAATTCTTAATGCAGGACTTTAAGGCGGTCTCGGAGTTCCCAAATGGTCTGCCTTTTTAATGCCAAAATTTTTAAAGCAAATAATTCTTTTTAGTATTTTTCTTGCAAATTTTGAAGAAAGTTATTTCTATTTCAATATTGTAGAGACCTACCACGAAAGTTTGTCTTAGAAAATACTGGTATTAAAAATGCGGAGATTTTGGGAGCCCTGCGGTCTGTACCTTTTCCGATCAAAAGTTAATAACATTCGATAGAATTCAGAGCATTCAATATTGAAATATATTTTTGTACATTTCTTATCAACAAGTCCAATATAAATTGTTTTTCTTACCCCAAAGACGAAACCTTCTGGCTTTGGAAAGGTATTTGGACATTGCATTCTGTACATTTCACAAAATGTTTCCCAATTGGTATGGCGCCAACTGCACTTCTCCGGAAAAGTTTTGCAAAATGGTTGGCGCAAGAGTCTGTAAAACATAATTATTCTCTGAAAATGTATGAATTAGCTGTAAAATATAAATTATTCTTTGAAAATGTGTTCGTGAAGCAGAAATTCGAAATAATTCAAAGTTTCCAAGAAAAGGTGTTGGAAATTTAAATGACTTCGTTATTACTCGATCCAATTTACCGGCATCGTCAGAGAGACTCAACGAATGAGTGAATTGAATAGAAAAGTTTTTCAAATTGCTCACCGTTTGCACAAAGCACTGATCTGGTCATTGAACGGATACCTGAATCACCAGTCAACTTTATGTTGCGTCCGGATCATGCTTTTGATGTGTGCAAATAATAAAGCGCGTACTTTTTCTAATATTCATATTTTTATGATTAATACTTAACATATTTTTCAAGTCTTCTGCTGAGCTTATACGAGGTTTTATTCTTAAATAGGATGAAATTAAATACTTGTGGTGAAATTAAATAAAATCTGGAATTTTTTAAACAAGAAAATATAATTCAGTGAAAATCCTGGCATCTTCGTTATGTTTTAAAATAGAAAGTCGAATTTGAAAATTTCTATCCCATACTACTCTATGCAGGGGTCGCAGCGTTCTATATATATTTTATATAATTGCTACTACGACGTGTTTTTAAACTATAACATTCATAGTACGCTTCTACTGCGCATGTCATAGGAATATACTACGAATATTTTAGTTTGGAAATGTGGTAGCATATATGCAAAAAGTACAGGACGCTATGACTCCTGTCTATAGAATAAATCGGTATTTTCACATTCTAGTTCCTCCGAAATCGTAAGGCATTTTGTAATCCACCCGTAGTACTTTTCTGCATTTAAATATGGCGAAAAATTCTATTTAAAAATGTGGTAAAAGCGTACAAACCCTGTACTCGCTCATATTCAGAGTAGTCTGGAATGTCAGATGACGAAAGGGCAGGCAGAATTTTCCCAAATTATACGTATTTTAAAAGAAATAATTGAATATTTAGTTGTACCATTTTATGAGGCAAATTTCCGTTTCAAATATATTTATCGGGTACCTATTTCTTATATAGATGATAGCGTTGAATACTTAAAGTATTTTCAACGCGTTATATCCAATATAGTCGAGTAGACTAGATAAATCTGTAGAAAGAAAAATAAAGTTTTTTGTAAAAAAAGTTTGTGCAAAAGTAGTCGATGTTTTGTATTTGTAGAAAAGTAGTCTATGTTTAGTATTTGTAGAAAAGTAGTCGATGTTTTCTATAGTCGATAATTTGTAAAAAAGCAGATTTGTAGCAAATAATTAAATTTGATTAAAAACATATACAGGATTCTATATATTGAACGTCATATTTACCTTAATAAGTTAACATACACAACGTTACTACATTGACTCTCGATTCATTTATTAATTAAAAGTGTAAATATAATATATGTGGGCATGACCACTTGAAAATTACAAAAACGCATTAAAGAACATATGACAGACATCAAAAGAGGTAAATTATTCACAGCTCTATCCCGTTTAAATCACGATACAGACATTGATGTCTTATTTAATAAAGCTAAAATCATTGCACGTGTATCATATTATAACATTTTCATAATCAAGAGAGATATTGACAAGAGGCAATAATGCATGTAATGATCGCCATGTATTATCATATATACTATTGTGTTGTCAACATCCCTTTTTCTAAGCAAATGCAAGGTGCAGAACGATAAATTAGATATCATATGAAAGGTGTTTGAACAGGCGTCTGACATAGTACACTCACATTTCGTGAAAACATGTTATTTGATTAAAAATTGTAGTTAATCAAAAATTATATCAGCATTCTTTTCATACATGAAATGAAAGGTTTTTCTCAAATCAGTGTTGTCAGAAAAAATAAATACGCATTATACGGTACTCAAAAAAGATTTTTAAAAATAGGTGGTACAAAAAATATGGTACTTCTCTATTATCCCGTCGGACACTTTCCATAACAAAAAACTATCGCCAAACTGTAATGCCAAATAAACGGGAGAACATTACCATTGGTATATCAAAATAAATAAATAAATCTACCCTATATATATAAAATCCTAATGAAACAAATTTGTGAAACGATTTTATGAAACGATTTTATGAAACGACTGACTATGTTTCAGGGCTATTTTCAATAAAATATTAAACGCTTGATGGTGAAATTAATATCAATTGTCCATAAAAATCCGCGGATGTCAAAACTGGTAATAGAATTTTGAAATTGGAGTTAGTTTTCGAGATATTAATTTTTTTCTAATTTTAATGACATTTCTGTAATGATGGCAACTAATTACTCAGTTTTTTGTGACAAAAAAGGGAAAAAAATTGAAAAGGATCCCGATAGGGATTATTGATTTCTTTTTATTCGTCATTTTCAAATTGAAATTGAATTTATCTTTTATTTCAATCGATAATGAAGACAAGATTGTGATTAAATTATGTTTTTCAGGAAAATTTGAAAAAAAAATCACATTTCTATCGTTGTCAGGATTCAATCATCTGTCAGCATTTAATTTAATTTATAAACTGAAAATGTTTTGAATAAATTCGTCCAAATGACGTCATTTATGTAAACGCAAAAGAAAGGAGCAAAAAAATATTTATACAATTTGTTTAGCGTAAAATGTTATTTATCCTATTTTATATATAATCAGAAGTAATTTGTATAGAAAAAACAATAATAATATACGAATAATTAAAATACGCATATAAACAAAAAAAATCGTCGAATTTGTTTCCATGGCTGTTAATGTCATTTGGCACCAAATCTCACTTTCTGATGCCCGAATTGCGCCAAGTTTTTTTTAAAAAAGCGTCAAGACCTCTATAATAGAAAAGCACCAAAAGCTCATTGGGTTTGTTTTCATAACTTTTGGCAACAAATCTATGTATATTAACGAATCTATCCCTTTTCGAAGCTCGAATTACGCCAAACCTAAAAGCAAAGGATCCTATACTGGAAAAGTACCCGATTTTCTTATGGACAATATTCAAGTGACATAACAAGGTGTAAAATTATCGCGGATAGCAAATTTGTTTAAATATGTCATCAATTGATGCCGAATAAATGCAGGCATGCATGCACAAAATGTTTAATTAATTTTGTATGATAAATAATTATTAGAAATTCGTATATACATATTAATTAAAATAAATAATTTACATATTTAAAATAACGTGAAAATATGCATGATGGCGCACTAAAATAGAGAGAAAATTAAAACCTGTTACTGAAAATGTCTATAACAGTACTTTTCAATACCGTGGTTCTTAATGTTATTCACAAGCAGATGGAATTTTTCTCATCCTTAAACGCAAAGAAAGAATAGAATACAGATCGTTGTTATAAAAGTCCGAGAGGTAGCCACAATTTAAACCTAACCATTTTATACAAGCTGGTTTTCAAGTTGTAATTGATTTTACTTATCAATCCCAAAAACAGTCGTCAGTTGTCACAACAGCTGTGTATGAGGCCATGGTAATAAAAAAATGCCCCATTAAAACGTTAAAAGCATGACAACCCAATTACAGATTTACCAATATTTTTAAAACAAAGCACGCTGTCATGCTTTTAGAGGCTTCGAAGTCTGAGCGGGGGTTGGCGAGCGTAGCTCGCAGGGGGTAGGCCCCCTAGTAAAATATAAGAATTTAAGGACACAATTGTTATTTGAATTAATGAAGTAACTCATAAATCAGTAAAACATAATGAAAAATACACGCAAATGTCGAATTAAAAACCACTTGATGACATAACAAACACGTATAATGCTTCTGACATCAAGTAAATGGGATAGTTTTTTGTTATGAAAAGTGGTCTACGAGATAATAGAGACGTACCAAAAATATAATGTGAAACAATTTATTCTTATTTTCCCAAAGCAGATGACCTCATCCCCTAATGCAGTTAAAATCGTGGCATACGTAATAAAAGAAATATATCAACATATAATTACGTATGCTACGGTTAAAATACGATTGTTAATTTTTTTCTCGCTCGCGTCTTTTAGTATCTTCGATCAGTTTTTACTGTAACTTTGGTGAAATAAATGAGATGATATTCTGACTTGGATAATATTGTTTGCAGATATTTTTATCCTTGATTTTTCTTTAGAAACTTAAACCTGCATCTAAGAAATATTAGATATTGCTAAAAAAATATTAGATTGCAGTGTGAAATCTTCGCATGGGTCCAATGACCCACTGTTAAAAATTTGCAGCAAACTGTCCAGTCATTTGACCGTTTTTGTAGAAAACGGTTACATAACCGTAATTTAACTATATTCTGACCGTATTATTGCTCATTTTATGGTCAGAATATAGTCAAATTACGATTATGCAACCGTTTTCTACAAAAACGGTCAAATGACTGGACAGTTTGCTGCAAATTTTTAACAGTGCCTTATCATATACCGCATTTATAGTTTAATTTACTTGACATCATTGGTACATTTGGTTTTGATTGACTCCCCCCCTCGCTCTTACTTTTAGTGGCATACCCTCTCTTTCCTCCCCTCCCTCTTATTTATTGTTTCTGGTTTCGACCATTACGTGTACATCTTTAGAACTACAGTTTCTTTTCATTTTAACTCCTCTGATGATGGTTAGTGTTTAGCTGAAAGCGCCATTATATTTGCACTGTTTTAGTAATAAATGAATTGTGAGTCAATGTAGTTACGTTGTGAATTAAATTTGGTTTCTACTAGTAAATTTCAATTTAACAACATTAAAATCTACTTATTACTGACCTGTTTCTGTTACAGATTGTGATAGCTGGAGCACTTAAAGTCTCAGGGTGTTCCACGCTTATATCCAGTATGGTTGGGTAGGCCATGTAAATTTCTAGAAAGGAGTACGTTTGGTAGAAGAACCCAGCCGTACAAATTAAAAATACAAGTAACTTAATCCCTCTTCTCGCAGAACTTTTTGATTCTGCTATTACAGAGAAACCTATAAATGAAGCACAAAGAATCAGTATTAACCTTTTGCACTCTATTGACACCTATACGGTGACATACTAAGTTTAAACCCAAATGTCACAATGGCACCGACATTTTGAAACAAAATTTTTGGTGTATTATGTACTCGAACAAACGCATTGACTTATTTAAAAAAAAAAAAAAATCGAAAATTCCGGTGCCATTGTGACATTTGGAATTAAACTTAGTATGTCACCGTATAGGTATGTGTCAGTGGAGTGCAAAATATTATTATGAAAATGAGTGTATTATTTATGTGTGTGTTTCACGTGCAAGACAATTACATGTGTGCATCCATTTATCAGTAAAATATAAATTATCAAACTATCTGTAAAGAATATAAAGAATTATCTACACGTTGATAATTTAAATGTCAATATATTCGATATGTACAGTGTTCGCACGCTTTTACCACAGTTTTTAATAGAATTTTTCTATTTAATATTTAAATAGCAGAAATTGTAGATGCCTTGTTTAGTTGCAAGATTTTTAATGCTTTTCTTCATTTAAATAAGGTGGAAAATTCTATTAAAAATTGTGGTAAAAGCGTATGAAACCTGATGTAGTTATTATTTTTTCAATAACATACAAGGACGAACAGCAAAATTATGAAAAACATTACATAGTTTCTTTATTTCTTTATGTAACAGTGTCTCGTTATGTCAGCGTTTATGTCTCGTTTATAAAATTCACTGAAATCAAACTATGAGTAAAGAATATGGACAATGCTCCACATGTTTGGCGTTTAAATGGCAATATATTTGATATGTAATTAACATGTTTCAATAACATACTGAGGACGAACAGCAAAATTGTGAACAACATTACTTAGCGTTTCTTTCTTTGTGAAACAGTTTGAGCCTCGTTTGTAAAATATAAATGAATCAAACTATATGTGTATAGAATATGGAGAAAGCTCCACTTGTTTGAAGTTTAAATGACAATATATTCATTATGTAGTGATTATACTTCAATTGCATACTGAAGACTAACATCATAAAACTTTTCCCATTAGGTAGCGTTTCTTTCAGAAGTTAAAAGCTGAAATGTTTCTAAGTTTCAGAAAATACTCATACGTTATCCGTTAACATCATGAGATCAAGTATTTCGATCGACAAGAGAAAACATTCTCTGGACATAACTGCGCTCATATTCTACTTTGTTTGTAAAGACTCAAATATTCACGAACGCCAAACACTTCTTCTAAAACGTCTAGCACGTTTCTTGCAATATAATGCCTGGCACATACAGATACCCATATTTTTACTCACCCAATAAAAGTATTGCTGAAAATATAATTTAAAAACTCATATATATATATATATGATACTCCATTAATAACTAGTATATATAATGTGACGCAATATGTAGACCTGTAAACGAATAATGCTCTAAATAGACGAATAATGTTGCAAAAATCATTAGAATAAGTTTATCATCATTAAATAGCTTCAGTCATTAAAAATTAATTAATATCTAAATCATAAGTTATATATGGCATTTATATTTGATTTTTCAGTCACTTCTGAGTGCATTGAATTATGATTTCATTGGTTTAAAGTCAATTACGGAATTTATACATAGCGTATATTTTTAAATAATAAAGTATAGCACATAAAATAGTATTAACTGCTTTATTTATGTAAGAAGAAGCCTAGTTAGCTGATTTAATATCAATTAAAGAAACTCAGAAATACAAGTTTGAATGCGGACGCATTTCCTGCATATTCCTGTGAAGTCCGAAAGCAAACATCGGGACGATCATAATGGTATAGTTTCATAATTAAATAACGCCATGAACAGAAATCGTATGTTCCGGTCTATACATAGATAGTCACAAATCCAGCCAAAAGGTTTCAGCCAAGCTCTTACAAATACAGTGGTGGCCAAAAGTTTGGACATTTTTTGAAAGTTTCATGTTTTTCAACTTGTGTGCTTGTAGAATATATTAATGTTCCCTTAAATACAAACGTTTATACATCAAATTGAAGGTAATTTAATGTAAAATTTAATAATAAAAACAGTATTACAATATCTGTATTACAAAAAGAGTTACGCTCATTTTAGTAGAATAAACAAACACAAATCGTTTTGAATAAGGACGTGTTTTGTAATAAAATCGTACTAGCCAATCACAAACACTGTTCTGAGGACCAATCAAATGTCTGTAACTATAGTTTAGGTTATTTGGATGGTAAAAGAGTTATTGTTGTGAAAATATTTTGCGGAATGATGCATACTTAGTACAATTAAATAGAGTATTGCTGTTTTTGAATATTTAAAGTCCTTTTTTTTAATTAAACTAATTTTAAACAATGTCATCAACAAGAAAAACTAATTGGACATCTACAAAAAGAAGCCGAATTGTCATATTGAGAGAAAATGGCCTCTCTTATGCTGAAATTGCAAGACAAGTTGGTGGTTCAGTGACTTGTTCTGGTGTACGAAAGTTCTGTTTACGTTATGTAAAAACGAAATCAGTGGAAAATAAGGCCAAATCAGGCCAAAAAAATGCACAAGTGCTACTGCCGATAGAAAAATTAAAAGGCTATGCCTTCAAGGTAGAAAAATTTCATCAGATGCCATTAGATGTGAAATGAATGCAGCGGGTATTGCAGTAAGTTCAAGAACAATAAGAAGAAGGTTATCAGGATTTGGACTACAAGCTAGAATTCCAAGGAAAAAACCATATTTAAATCAAAAACAACGCAAAAAACGTGTTAAGTGGGCAAAAGAACATATTAAATGCTCAGAAAATCAATGGAAGCAAGTAATCTGGAGCGATGAGAGTAAAATATCGCTCTTTGGTAGTGATGGTAGAAAATACGTGAGATGTAGAGTAGGAGAAGCAATTCATCCTGATTGCATTGAAGCAACTACAAAAAACCCAACAAATGTCATGATTTGGCATGTATGTCTGCAGATGGTGTGGGCCAAATTCAAGTGATTGATGGCATCCTGAATGCCAAAAAATACATCGAAACCGTCCTGGAACCAAAATTGATACCTTCTATCAGGCATCTCTTCCCAAACAACGCACCATTTATTTTTCAGCAGGATTCAGCTCCATGCCACACAGCAAAAGTATGCAAAGCATGGTTTCAAAATAAAGGCATAGATATATTACCATGGCCAGGAAACAGCCCTGATCTCAATCCAATTGAAAATTAGTGGCGACGTTTGAAAATTCTTGTACGAAAAAATCGTCCATCCAATAAAAGTTAACTTATTGAAGCTATAATTGATTCTTGGCACCATGTGATTACGAAAGATAAACTCCAAACACTCGTTCACTCGACGAAAAGACGCTGTGAAGCTGTATTAAAAAATAAGGGTTATCCTACTAAGTAATGATTGTGTAAGTATCACTTTAAAAAAATGCAAATCTAAGATAGATCTTACTATTAGTTGCATAACTTTTTTTGTAATACAGATGTATGTAAAAAAATGTTTATGAAACTACTTACAGTGGTGGCCACACTGTAAGTAGTTTCATAAACATTTTTTTTCAAAATGTTTTGAGTTAAAGAGACATGCTTTAAAGAGACCCTCCTTGTTAGATATAAGTTGCATCTTATATAGTGTTATATTTGCCATGGTGATTTCAGAGTTTTAATTCTTTAACTATCCCCCCCCCCCGATAAAAAATATCCACCCCCCTCCACACATTACAACCACCCACACATTGAAACACATATACCACACACACATTAAAACTTCGTTTATTGCCAGAAACATTGTGGTATCATATTTATTTATGTCTATTTTCTTTATGAATATATTTCTAATTTTCCAAATTTTCTAATGTCAAATACTCTTATGACTAAATTTATAATTTATCTACTGGTCAAAACTATTCGGATTGTTTTGAAACAATATGTGATATAATTTGCTGACTGTTTTTCTCGAAAACAGAATACAAAATACACAGAAAATACCCTACACTTTGTCGAAACAAATTTCACCGCAGGCCTACTTATAGAAACTAACGAATGCAAAAATAGTTATTTTACCTGTTATCAAGGACTGTTTCATCAACTGGCCGCAGTAAACTCCGAAATCTTCTTGTTCGTCTGATTTCTGTTTCTTTGATGATTTCGAATATCCCTCTTCACGAAATTTATTTCTCTTGATTGTTTTCGAAAGCCTGAGAAAGTCGAAACAATTACCCACTTGTTATGTAAGTAATCATGTATGCATGCTGCTAAATATTTTATATGTTTCCCAAATAGTACAGATTTTTGAACCATCGTTGGCAGTTAGTGGAAACTGTTGGGAAGTAGTTTATAAGTTGGTTTAGAATGATAGGATTGGGAAATGGTAGAAGAAACCCCTCTAATTTAGAGAGTATTTGAGAAAGATTCTGAGCTACTAACGATTGTACAAAGAATCAACTGTAATAACGTCATATACGGTCCAAAGTAGAGAAGCCTACGTACTCTACCTTTTCACAACCAGTTCCCAACTCTACCATTGTAAACACTGGCATTTCCCAACGATTTCAGCAAACTCCCAATGATGGGTTAACAGTCTGTGCTAGTTGGATCATCTGAAAATCCTTCAAGCGAAAAACCAACCTCGGAAACCTGTAGGCATTAAAAATGAATTTTTTTTTTTAACTTTCAGCCAGAAAGAGACCTTTTCCTTTCAGAAACATTTCTACAAACCTCATAAACCTAATTTTTTTTTAAGGTTTATCAATAACGCTTTTCCGAATTGTTTCTGAAGATAATGGAAATAATTCCGGAATCTTGAGTAACTATGGGTTTACTATGAATTTTTGTAAATATTTCTGCTGTACTAAAGCAGTTTTTTACAGAGTTTATAATGGCTTGCTTCCCATCTATTTCTTTAATTCAGATGAATTTTCAGGTTTACTTCTATTTGTTCATATCAATAAGAAAATGAAATTTCATGTCATCTTGTTCCACCCTGTTGTCAAAGATATACAAGGTGTTCGTAAAGTGTTTTTATAAAATAAAGCGGATAATAGTATATATTAAGATGAACAATTTATGTACAGGGAGCCAGAATTCACAACCCATTTATTCAGTCAAAAATCCAGTATGTCTTGCTCTAAGCCGAACTCGATTTTAACTGGATCACTTGATTTTAACTCGTTTTGTAACCTGGGCTTCCCGGGTTACATAACATACTGCCTGGTCTACAGAATATAAGTGAAAATTATTTTTAATTGACGACTAGAATATTTTTACATTTAACCCCTTGCCTATGGAATATATTTGAGAAAAACTTCTCAAAAATGGGAAAAAAAATTTCTCTTCAAAAACGATACAAAGAAACTTTTAACTTGCGAGAAATTTACCTGCCTGTCAAACATAATGTGGTTGGAATAAAATTTGGAAAGAACGGCAAAATTACAAAAATCCGACAAATGGCGCGAAACTGCCGAAATTTCGCGGGAAAGTATCGCCATCTATTGGGAAAATAGTAAATTACATATTATGCATTGGACGAACTGAGTTCGGGCTTCACGGAATTTAAACACCGATTTTTCTCTTGCCCGAACTCAGGTCGGGCATTCCAAAAGCGGCATATTTGTGTTGTCCGAACTGAGTTTGGGCTTCGCGGAATTGAAACACCGATTTTTCTCTTGCCCGAACTCAGGTCGGGCATTCCAAAATTGACGCATTTTCGTTACCCAAATTGAATTCGGGCGTCCCAGGCAAGGGCTTAATATATTTTTTTCTATTTCCGACTAACACCAAAAGCATCTTGAAATGAAAAATATCAAATATGTATTCAAATAAAGTTTTAAAATGTATTAAAAACTGTATTTTTGTATCAACTACATGCCAAAGGAAAATACCCGCAGGTATTACCAAAGATTTCGCTACTTACATCGTCCTTTTCCGTTCTCATTATTTCAGTGCTTAAGCACGTAGTTCGATCTGTTATTTTTTTTTTCGTCATTTATTTATTTATATATCGGTGAAGTTTTAACTTTGTTGTGAAATATTAGCCGGAGACAAATGCAGAACTATTTATATTGTTTTAAGTGAAAAAGGGTTAATGTTTCGTAAAGATACTGCACGCGAGATAGATGCAGGCCTCCCATTCGGTATGCCGCTTTTTGTATACCACTGTTTTCAAAGAAAATTCTTGTTTTTTTAGTTTTCTTACAAATTTTGTAGGAACCTATCAAAAAAGTAATTTTTGTTGCAAATGTTGTAAAAACCTAGTACAAAAACTTTTTTCAGAAATGCTGATATTAAAAAAACGGACCAGTAGGAGCCCTGTAAATATAAAAAGTTATCTTTTAAAACCATAAAAAACCAGTAAAAATAATTTTATACCCACATATTTAAAACTGCTGGTAGTTGCATTAAATAAAATTAATACTAATTGCATTTATAATATACTGCTATCTGTTAAAAAAAAGCCAGGCAAATGAAAATCTTGCAAATTACTATACCAAAGGAATCTGCAGAAAGGATCAGGTCCATAATTCGTGTTTTTGGCCCATGAAATAGACTAAAACTCTATTTTGTTATACTGACTTAATTATTTTACTTTTTAATACTAGAAGGTTTATCCTGTACGATTTCAACAACAGTTTTTGCATTTTGTTCGGATTTATATGACTTACACAAGCTCAAAGTTCGTATTATTCGTAGATTTTGATAAAAAATACGCAATTTCTCCTAATTTTACCTCAATTATTTATATGAGTGCAATCGTGCAACTCTTTCTTCATTACATATATTATAAAATACATCAAAATGTACAATATATGTAAAAATAAAAGTTTTGCAAAGCTGCGCTCATAGTATAATATTAAGAAATATATTAAAACTTAAGATAAAATTGGAGAAATTGAGGATTTTTCATAAAAAAACTACGAATAATTCGAACTTTGAGCTTGTGTAAGTCATATAAATGCGAACAAAATGCAAAAACTATTGTTGAAATCTTACAGGATAAACCTTCTAATATTAAAAAGTGAAATAATTAAGTCAGTATAACAAAATCGAATTTTAGTCTTATTCCATGGGCCAAAAACACGACTTATGGACCCTGATCCTTTATAAAATTATTTTTAAAAAAAGCTGACAGATTACGAGAATCCACCGTAAAATCCCAATAACCTAGAAAAGTTATGAAAGATTAAATTTTAAAATAATTTTGTACATACATATTAAATGCTGCTGCTATTTATATTTTAAAAAACTAAATACTAATCCCATTTATAGCGAATAGCGTATTTAAAAAAAGCCGGACAACTGAAAATCTTGAAAATCTGCGGAAAATTATAGTCAAGAAATCTGAAAAAAATGATAAAATGATAGAAAAAGCTGACAGATTTCAGCCATCCACTTTAAAAACTCAATAATCTAGAATAGTTATACAAGATCAAAATTTTAAACAATTTCATTCGCGTATATTAAATACAGGTACCCTTAAATAAAATTAATACAAATTGCATGTATAATAAATTGCTAATATTGGTTAAAATAAATAAATATGTTTTAATAATTAATATATATTACATAACTGTCAACCTTTACGCTTTTTTCTTATCACTAAAATTTTACAGAGTGTTGTGTCTTTTATTTAATAGTCATAATCTACAAAAAAACAAAGTAAATATTCCTAATTTAATAAAATCATTTGTTAATTTAAAATTAAAGTGTAATTATTGCTTAAAGTGATAAAAACACAACACGAAACGTTTAAAAATACCTTTTAATATAAATTACATATGTTTCCTTCGCTCTAACGGCGACATCTTAAGATAAAAATGATTAATAAATGATAAAAAAAACTTTGCGAGAATATTTTATTTATCATTTTGATCTGAAGATGTCGTCGTTTGAGCGAATGAAACATGTAATATATATTAAAAGGTATATTTAAACGTTTCGTGTTAGGTTTTTATCATTTTAAGCAATAATTACACTTTAATTCAAATATTTCTAATAAATTTAAGTGGTACTTTAAAAACATAAAATTTGGCAGATGTGTATAAGTATTCCTTATAACAGTGGCGCAGCGAGGATGCGGGTTTAGAAGCTCGAAATACCGCTATTTTAATATAGTGAACTTTATCTTTTTTGAATGTCGATTTTTTTTAAATTAAATAAAGCGAAAAGAACTTTTAGAAAAAAGTGGTATCCTGTGACTCTAACCCCCCCCCCCCCCCCCGCCCCTCGCTGCTCCACTGCTTATAATATAGAATGCATGAGTTCAAAAATGTAAAGTCCGGCCGTTCAATTCACTTCTCTACCACACTTTGACTTTTACAGAAAAATTAATGAGTACCATCTCATTAAATATTTGATTTAATACGATAATAATTATTTAAATATGTTTAACTTACTTTGGTTTATGAAAATCTTGGTAATAATCATTATCGTTGTGATACATCTTTTAACTCCGGAAAACTCAGGAAATCCTGTAATATCCAGCTTTTGGCAAGAATGTGAAATTAATGATATACATTTCTGAAAACTTCGAAATAAACAAAGTTAATTTTGGAGGAACAAAAATAACAGAAACTCATTTGATAATGGGTTTTGCGATCATCACGCAATCAGTGCTTTAGCGTTATTTAAAAGAAATCATAATCGTGTTAAGTATTTACAATCTGGGTGGCTTTCAAAATGGTTATATTCTGATTGACATGAAAGTATAATAATAAAATCAATGTTGAAATATTTTAGCGTTACTGATTTCATGTGAAATGAAACATTTTAGGCAATAATAAAAATGATTATATTGAATCATATTAGAACGTCTGTATGTCTATAAGCATAATAAGACAAAACATGAAAATCCTTACTCCAGATTAGCGTAACTTTCATAATGCAACAAATGACGAAAATATAATTTTTTTACTTTTTGCTTGAAATTAATTAAGACATCTTTAGTATATTCTCACGAAGTGTCTTAAAGATCCGATTATGGAAAATAAATTTTAAAAACATTTTACCTTTTAAATAATTCAAAGTTGGAATTTTTACATTATTTTTTTTCTGTATATGTTTATTCAATATATCAGTATGTTCAAAGTCACAAAACTTTAATAGATATTTCTCAAATCACTTTTTTAAACTTTCTAACAAAGTTGAAAAGTGTTTATGAATGCGATTTGTCTGTCTGTCTGTCTGTCTATCTACCGGTTTTATATTATATCAATGTATTTATGTTGTGTTATTTCAAGTTAAAGAAGGCGAATTTGACGTTTAATATATGGAATGTTCTATATTTGTAATTGCCAGTAAAGGTAGTATTTTGTTTGTAACCCTTGTTTTAGGTAGATTTCGTAAGAAATACTACCTATTACATTCTCACCTAAGTTGGAAATTTTGAAAAATTTTTGCAGATCTACGCCGATCATGACTCCCAGAACCCAAAACCACCCCCAGTTCAAAAGTTTATCTATCTATCTATCTATCTATCTATCTATCTATCTATCTATCTATCTATCTATCTATCTATCTATGTCACTTTTTTCTGACCACGATAACTGGAAAAATTCTGCATAAATCTCTTCCAAACTGATACATAAAATCAAGGGTCATAAAATCTCGGTCAAGTTCGTTAATGGGTAAAATCGAACCAAGGGGGGGGGAAATGGGGGGGCTTTTTGTGAAAACAGAAAAATCCTCATAATTTCTTTATTATTATACCTATCGAATCCGTTTAAAGTTATTATTACTTCTAGGAAAAGGGCCGAAAATGTATGTATGACAAATTTTTGATATAATTAAAAATGGCCCCAAGGGGGGGAAAAAGGGGGGTTTTAGAAGAAAAAAAAATCATAGCTTCGTCAATTCAGAAGATATCAAATCCGCGTAAATTTATTATTAATCCTCTTAGTATTATCTAAAACTTTTATATTGACAAGTTTTTTATAGGACCAACCGTTATAGCAAAAAAAAATTAAAAACAAAACAAATCCCTGCCGGCTCCGCCTGCAAACAAGTTATTTTTCGAAGTAGGCGGTTCCAACTCCCGCATCTTTTCGAAACTGATACATAAAATCAAGGGTCATAAAATCTCGGTCAAGTTCGTTAATGGACAAAATCGAACCAAGGGGGGGGGGAAATGGGGGGGCTTTTTGTGAAAACAGAAAAATCCTCATAATTTCTTTATTATTATGCGTATCAAATCCGTTTAAAGTTATTATTACTTCTAGGAAAAGGGGCCGAAAATGTATGTATGACAGATTTTTGATATAATTAAAAATGGCTCCAAGGGGGGGGGGGAGGGGGGTTTTAGGAGAAAAAAAATCACAGCTTCGTCAATTCACAAGATATCAAATCCGCGTAAATTTATTATTAATCCTCTTAGTATTATCTAAAACTTTTATATTGACAAGTTTTTTATAGGACTAACCATTGTAGCAAAAAAAAGTTAAAAACAAAAAAAATCCCTGCCGGCTCCGCCTGCAAACAAGTTATTTTTCGAAGTAGGCGGTTCCAACTCCCGCATCTTTTCGAAACTGATACATAAAATCAAGGGACATAAAATCTCGGTCAAGTTCGTTAATGGGCAAAATCATACCAAGGGGGGGGGGGGGGCTTTTTGTAAAAACAGAAAAAAAACCCATAATTTCTTAATTATGATACGTATCGAATCCGTTTGAAGTTATTATTACTTCTAGGAACAGGGCCAAAAACTTATGTATGACAGATTTTTGATATAATTAAAAATTGCCTTAAGGGGGGAGGGAAGGGGAGTTTTAGAAGAAAAAAATTCATAACTTCGTCAATTCCCAATATTTCAAATCCGCTTAAATATATTATAAATCCTCTTAATATTATCTAAAACTTTTATATTGACATGTTTTTTATAGGACCAACTGTTATAGCAAAAAAAAAAAAAAAAAAAAAATCCTTGCTGGCTCCGCCTGCAAACAAGTTTTGTTTCGAAGTAGGCGGTTCCAACTGCAGCATGATCGCAAAAAGGTCATTTCTTCCGCAATTCCCGACAAACAGGCACCCCACGTTCTGCGTCTTCGAAATCTACCTGTGCCTGTAGGCCGAGCCGTCAGGGATTTTTTTTTTATGAGATCATTTATCGAACATTTCGAACGCACCTTGTAAAAGAGTTCAAAATAAAAATATGACTTGTTGACCTGACTTGGGGCTCTTCATCTCCAGAATTACAAGTTAGAAATATAATCATTATTTATCGTATACTATTATATTCAGAATAGTATCTTCATGGATGAATTATCAAACATTGAATATACAGACTTCGAGATAACTCATGAGACCTAATCCTTCAATTTCCCCATAAGAGCTACGAGAGCAATTTTTATTTTGTCAATTGTTTTTAGTAATTTAGCGTCTAAATACACTGTCGAGAAAAATGGAAGCACACGTATAAATACTCATTAAAATTGAATGATTTTTTAACTAAAAACACGGAAATTGCACAAGATTGACTTCATTTTGTTATGTCTGACATATCTTCAAAATGAAGATTATCATTTTGCTGCAAAAAATAAATCTTAATAAGAATATAAGAAAAGTGCTATAAAATTGGGTAGGGGCAATAAAATTGAGTGGTGTTACTTTTCATAGATACGTAGAAATATTTTACAAGATGTGTAGTCCTTTGACCAAAATGCAATATTTACAGCTTCACAAACTTATTGGCCTTCTTCTATTCTCCCAATTAAACGCCATTTCTCAGAATCCGTTAAATGTTTTCTCAACAGTATGTTCCACTCCCCATACGCGAAACGTTTCTCAAATTTGTATATTTCTGTGTAGCGAAGATGAATACCATTAACCGAGTAGACTATGTAAATACATTGACCATGAGTTACCAACTTACCACTTTAATAGAATTAACATAAAGTACTTTTATATAGTTGTTCTTTTAATTTTTTTTCCGCCAGTGTTAAGCATGTGCATTTTTAAAGTTTTTGTTGTTGTTCTTGTTATAGTATTGCATACTGCAGTGCTACACTGAAGCAATATATCCTTGACAATTTTCATGCATAATAATTGTAAATAGGTTTTACAAACCATAAATCGTGAAAAAAAAATGCCAGTGCTCGCTTTTTACAAGTCGTGGTAAGCACAAAACTTCGAAGTGTAGCGAGTAAAAGTAGCACGAGAAATTTTGAAAAGTTATTAAAAACATCTGGTTCTAACAACAAGCGTTGTTTGTAAACGTGGCTGTGACAATGTTTTTTTTTTTTTTTTTTTTTTTTTTTTTTATTACGTAGTAGGAAAGATGGGCATCAACTGGGGGGGGGGGGGGGAATGTTTTCATTTGAATGGGGGAAGGCTTGAGCTTCATGCGCTAACCTCTTCTCCTTACTTCCTTTCCTACGCCTCTGGCATGTCGCTTTTTCGAATATTCAATGCAGATAAAGTATATAGAGAGTTAATACAATAATATTCAATATAAATTCTGGCGTCTTTAGAGTTATACCGATTTTACTCAAGCAATTTTCCTGAATTGCTTCATCTGAGGAACTATATTTTAATAAAGTATAAAGGATTTTTTCTGTACCTATTATTTTTTATTTTTTGTATGACTTTACTTTCTTTTTTCGCATAGTATTAACTACACCTACCAGCAGCATTTTGCGTACGCAAAAACTTATTGAATGTATACAAGAGCGTATCTGAACTGATGGTCATAAACTGCAAGGGGTGGTAGTATATGTCAAGACAAACAATTTTTGTATACAAAACCTTGATAACAATCCACTTAGACATTCAAAAATGTAACGTATCTAAGATGAACCTGGGTATTCGTTCATAACTATAGCAATACTCAAGATACGTATTTTAGGAAATGTTTCAATGCTACGACATCAAAGGATTACTCTTCCCTTGATGTCATGACATTGCACAAAAAGCATTGAAAGAAAAAGGAATTGACAATTGAATTTTAATTCGTTCATTAACACCGTATGCACTGTCTACCTTCTGAATTTTGAAGTGCATAACACTAAGTGTTCAGTGCAATAACATGGAACACTGTTGCAATAACAGTGTAAAATAATTAAGATTGAGCCCATTAGTTGTTTAACATTAACAGCATGTTGTTACATAAACAACAACACATCAGTGTAGTTTGGACGTGGAAGATACCATTCCTAACACTTCTTGGATTTTATTACATTTGCCAAAAGCAAAATAAAATCTGTAAACATTTAAGTAAAATATCTTCAGTATTGCGATCTTGTTTCCCATACAAAAAGATTTTGTATTAACGTGTATTATCATCACCTTTAGTGTTCTGCAGAGTAGAGTTCTGAGAATACAGCAGATTATTAGAGTCCTGGAAGGATCGGGTTGTTTTAAAAATTCTGAAATCAATTATAAACCCGACAAAAATTTCTTCAACCCGACAACGACCGTAAACGAAATATTCAAGTCAAAACCCGAAACAAAATAAAAGAAAATTAATCCATATTTTAATACGATTAAGAAAAGTAGGCTACAATTATATCGATAATATTAATTTTCTCTTTTTTATATAAAAATTAACACATACACGTTCATTAATATTCAGATATATAGTTTTTTCGATTGAAAAAAAGTCAGGACTTTCTTTTGAAAAATCGGGTCAAATCGGGTCGGTAAAAGAATCGAAACCCATCCCAAAGACGAAACATTTAAAATCAACCCGACATGAATTTGCCTCACAACGAAAACAATCAGCGTCAAACGACACGAATTGATTCCACCCCGCAACGAAAAAAACAAGTTGGAAATTGTACGTTAAACGTGACAATTGAGGGGAGTTCGTTTTATAACTAGTTTCGCAATGTAAAAAAATCATCCTTATTATTTCAGTGAAATGAATTATATCGTCTGCTATGAGCGAAATGACCATGCCTTTCTTTTTTTCTTATTACGTATGCCACGTTTACAAATGCGATTATTTTTCTTCACCAGACAGCGCTGCAAAAGTCACCTTGGAGACCCTGCTTTGCGAATGATTACCTCCATGGTTTAATATTTTTATGACTCATAATGAAAGAATTTCCTGTGTTTATTTACTTTAATGGATTGAGATATTCGGCTGTTAACCTAATTTCCAATGCAGGTATCTCATAGTCTATACATTTTTTAATGTAACTCATCTCTCAAAGAAACAATTTTTTTGGACAATCTTTCTAAGAATGTAACTTTTGTGCAATTTTATTCGAAAAAATAATTTTTAATAAAAATAGCCTCCTGGCATATGAAAACAGAAGTGGTTTGCCTATATTTGTGTTTTTCAGTCACTTGTCCTTGGGTTTTTATATAGATTACGTACGATGGGATTTAATAGAATAAAGAAAACTTTTATTGATATCTTTTTTAAGTTTTGATTTGATTTTCATAAAATTTGAAATGATTCAACAAATTTCTGCAATGTAAATATATATTAAATTTCAAATCATTCGGTTGGGTAATTTTTGCGCTGTCATATGCGAACAGGCGGACAGACAGACGGAAAGACAAGACGACGAATATAAGTGCTACGTATTTATATAATTACGAACGCACTTAAAAAGCGTCACTCGACATGACCCGAACCCCGGGTTACCCGACACAGTTCACACGACCATATGCAAGACTCTAGTTCAGAGAAGCCCTTACTCTCTTTTTCAGTCAGTCTCTCATTCTATATATGCATTAGTTGATATACGTTTTTGCTTCTGTGATTCGTTCACATTGATTAATGCTTGTTTTCAACACTCACCATTGAAAGTCGGACGCGGCTTCAACACTTCATAATAAACTACATAGGTTCCGTGCACCCAGATGCTCCCCCACGCATTGCACATATACACAAGAGAACTCTAAACGCACTTCGCTAAGATGTTTTACCCAACCCGCTGTATTCACCAAATTTTGCTCCTTCAAATTACCAATTGTTTCGCTCAGAACACTATTTGAAGAGTGGTACCGCTCTTATTCAGAATTGAAAATTGTCACAGTAAATCGGTGTAAGTGATAGCGCCATTAATAATCATCTAAAATAGCAAATCCGTGTGTATTCTTAAAATATATTAAATTAGTTGTATATGTCACACCTAAAATTAAAAAGATACATCAAAATTTAAAAAAAACGATGGCTCTTTGAAGTTTGGCGTCCATTTCTGGCACTAATTTTGCATTTTCGAAACTGTTTGAAAAATTCAAATTATTAAAAATTTTATTTTGTTGATGGTTTGTCGTCCAATTAAAAAAGTGTAATTTAATTTGCAAAATAAATACGTCAATAGCCCGATCGGTTTATGCGTGAGAACGAACACCGATTTAAAAAAAAAAAAAAAACTTGTTACAAGAAAAACGTGTTCAAAGTTTTGATAGGCTGTTTTATGAGCCCTGACACCTGTACATTAAACTGGATGTCGCTATAACTTAATTATTGGTTTGTAATATAAAGTGTTTTGAAGGCATATTATAAATACTTTAAGTGTTTAAAAAATGCACAAAAAAGGGATAAATGAATTTTTGAAAGTTTTTCCGAGTTAACAATCCCTTTATACATTTCATAATAAACACCATTCTTTAATAATTACAATTCTTTATTAAACACAATTATTTTTTTTTCTATCCCCTCCAACTATTTCACATAGTAAAAATAAATGCCAATGTCCTCTCTAATTTATTCCACAAGGAAATTATTTTTTCAATAATAAAGGAAAGATAAATTTAAAAAAAAAAAAAAGGATCATTTTACTTACCCATCGTACGTTGTATAGGGTAAGTTTTGTAATCGTTTTGAAAATTAAAAAAAAAAAATTTTGACGGATTTACACGTTTCAGACACGGGAGATTCCGAAAAACATATTTAAAAAAAAAAAAAAAAGAATTGCTGTCCGTCTGCCTGTGTGTGTGTCCCTAAACGCTCTATCTCCCGAACAAATTGAGATAGAGACTTGAAATTTGGTATGTACATAGTATGTAATAATGAGAAGAAGCTTATTGAATTTCAGTAACTTCAATTATCCGGAACTAATTTTTTTCGCACTCTCGAAATATTCGTTCTCATAAAAGGTGTATAAAAATTTTCGAAATTGTTTATTTTAAGGAGTGAATATAAAAGACAATAAAAAACATAAATTTTACATAAAGAATGAAGTCGATCGGATAATGAGTTGCCGAAATATTTGTAATCCTATTTACCACACTCTTAGATTTTTTACGACCCTGTATTTCATTCAAATTTCAATTCAAAGGTATATTTTAATTGGAAATGAGACGCTTAATTCTACGCAGTAAACCGTTAGTTAATATGGTTATCAATTTTGGAGTTATAAGGATGTTTCTTTTACGCAATTCAGTAATAGAGCATTTAAAGTTTATGACATCATCAAGCCACGATTTTAAACACTCTATTTTTAAGTGTACAGATTTGCATATTTATTTATATAAATAAATCTTTTAAAAATATTTAAAAATACGTTTAAATTTTATTCGAATTGCAATGCATTTTATAAATAGTTTACACATGGTTTTTTTTTCATATTTTATATTATTCATATCCATGATGGGTAAGTATTACGGTGGCCCCCAACGACTAGTTTCAAAATGCCAAAAATGGTCATTGGCTTTGTCAATCCACAAATGTCATTTACACTCTTTTCTGTGTTATTTAAAACTTGTCTCTGAATATTTGTTTATTGATCGTTTATTCTCAATATGTAAACGGATTTCCTTTAATTATATTTTAGACGCATTTTTATACATTTATATTTTTATCAGTGACAGAATTATTGCAAATGAGTAAATAGTACAAAATGCAAAAATGCTATTCATAACGTTCTTATTAGGTTTTTTTCTGCTCCTAACCTTTTACTATCATTTTTATTCGTAATTCGATTATTTGAGTACTTAATTATGTTTCCTTTTATTTAACTAAGGTTAATCTAGAATATAAAACTCATTTAAATCCATTACATCAGCTATTACTGTAGAGTTTGACTTTTAGAGCACGATCATTTTGCTTTCGTGCCGGTTGTTTGCCTCGCAGTATTTACCTTTATGCTTTTTTATAACATGCGATCACTTTTTTTTTTTTTTTTTTGTAAATATTTGTTTAACCATTTAACAGTTTTTCATTCCGCAGTCTTTAGTCCAAAAATAAGCAACATTTTTATAAATATTTCTATATTCAAATCGATTATATAAATTAAAATCAGCAATCTATATTTTTACAAGTATTGGATATATATAGTTTTTACATTCTTATATACATAATAGAAAAAAGTATTGCAATCACAATTTTTTCGACTTCCAGTTTTCGAAAGATTTACTCGTTTTAGGTGTAAAAGATCCTGAAAAACATATTTATGCAAGATTTCTGATGTCAGTTCGTCTGTCGGTGTGTCCGCCTATCTGTCTTCACTGTATCATCGAAAAATGTATGAAGTTATGTATAGAATTGAACCAAAGTTTTAATAGGTTTGTGACTATGGCCAGTAGGTCCTTCTTGAATTAAGAGATATCACCGGAAGAGGGCGCTGTAATAGCGATTTATGCCATGTCTATTACTGTACCATGGAAAAGTGTATGTAATTATGCATAGAATTGAGCTAAATTTTTTTATAGGTTTGTGACAATGACCAGTTGGTCCTTCTTGAATTTGGAGATATTTCGCCGGAAGGGGGTTCTGTAATAGCAATTTTTGACCCATTTTCATTATAGTATCATTGAAAAGTGGTTATAGTTATGCATAGAATTGAACCAAATTTTATGTGTATGTTTTTGATTCTTCCCTGCAGGTCCCAGTTGAATTTGGAGGTTATTTAGACGGCAGGGCACTGTGATAGTCATTTTTGTACAATTCTCTCGATTTTTGGAAGTTCTGCTGTAAATTACCTTCTCGTGCAGCGAAGGTAACCCGGCACTTTGCAAGCAGCTGACGTACAACAGAATAACGAAAAGTATTGATTTTATTGGTGCGGTGATAGCGAATTTTTAAGTATTAATATTTATGAGATAGATGAAAGTTTTAAGATTGGCACATCCGACTAGTTTATTTATTTAGAGCGAAAAAATGGCATTTTAGATTAATGAGACTCTTTTTACAAAGATGAATGTTAAAAAAGCGCCTACATTTTTTAAACACTAATACTCAGTACCCTTTCAAAAATCCCCTTTTTTGATAAAGTTTGACAGGGGGATATCAGCACAGTCCTACATCGCAATCGGGACAAAAAAAACTGGTTCCTTTTCTGATATATTTTTCACATTTAAAATCACACTTTAGAAAAGAAAATTTTTGAATGGCTTTATGCTGAGGTAGGGGTACTGTGGTACTGTGGTACTGTGTACACGAAAGTTCCCCAATATTTCTATCGGTGGTTATAAAGTCCGGTTGAATTGACATGGAATGATCAGAATGGAGATTTATAATATGGAAAAATAAGGAGGTACTGGAGCAGAAGCCTACAAAATTTGCACTACGCTTGGAACACAACTGAATTTCAAAAGAAAAATTCATTAGTACTGTAAATTAAATTATTGCTTTATGTATACTAAATTTCATTAGAAAATTATTTAAGCAAGTTGGAAATTGTACGTTAAACGTGACATATGAGATGCGTTCGCTCTAGATTCACAAAATGTAAAAAAATCATCCTTATTATTTCAGTGAAATTAATTATATCGTCTGCTATGAGCAAAATGAGCATGCCTTTTTTATTATTACGTATTCCACGTTTACAAATGCGAATTTTTTTCTACACCAGACAGCGCTGCAAAATTCACCACGGAGATCTTGCTTTGCGAATGATTACCTCCATAGTTTAATATTTTTTTTATAATAATGAATGAATCTCCTGTGTTTATTTACTCTAATGGATTGAGATACTCGGCTGTTAACCTAATTTCCACTTAAGTTATCTCAAAATCTATACATTTTTTTTTAATGTAACTCATATCTCAAGCAAAACATTTTTTCTGAACGATCTTTCTAAAAATGTAGCTTTTATGCAATTTTATTCGAAAAAATAATTTTTAATGAAAATGGCCGCCTGGCATATGAAAAAAGGAGTAGTTTGCCCGTATTTGTTTTTCCCAGTCCCATCAGTTGCGCTTTTATTATATAGATTAGGTACGATAGGATTTAATAGAATAAAGATAATTTTTATTAATATCTTTTTAAGTCTTGATTTGATTTTCCTAAAATTTGAAATGACTTCACAAAATTCTGCAACGATTATATATATTGAATTTCAAATTATTCGGTAGTTTTTGCGCTGTTATGTGCGGTAGGACAGACAGACGGACCAGACGACGACTATAGGTGCTACGTATTTGTATAATTACGAACGCACCTAAAAAGATAGAATCGCTATTTAGCTTTTGATGAATGTAGTGCTATACGTCTACTACTGAGCTTGTGATGGTTCGACTACTCTGATCACGTGAGTAGGCGATGTTTTGAATGGGATCGTATTTTTTTCCACTAGTGGTCCATGTTCTTAAAAGTTGATCAAGGCTCTCTTTCTCTAGCTTTCGACGGATGCTGTGTGAATCTCAGAAATTGTGAGTTTCAGCTTTTTATCGATATTCATGCAAATTATTGTAGCTGGTCAATCGATATTTGGGATATATAAGCTTCGAATTTACGTTTGAAAAGCGGATCTTGGATCGGGTTCTCTCTCGCTACAAAGAAATCTAAATCCTGTGATTTAATGGAAGCTGCGCAAGCATATGAATAGTTGCTTCTGGCCCGGACGAACGACTGCATCAGTGCTCGCCTGGTCTACAGTGTGGAATTGAAGTATTTATTGAATGCACCCTGACCTGTGGCTGTCTATTGAAATTGTGAGTTCGTTTCTTTTCAATCTTTACTTTTAATATATTGGAAAGTTTTATTTTGTACGGAGAATAGCTTCAAGTAGAAATTTACTTATTTATTTTGGCGTAAGGAAAAACTAGTAGTGGCCTGTTCAACCCCTGCCCGTTTAAGTTTCAATAAAAAGGTATTTTTTAACTTTACCTCTGTGCTCTCCTTGTACGCCTGGCTCACTCATTACTGATGGCAATGGCTGTCACAAAACATCCTATAAATCTTGGCGAGTTTCCTATTATCGCCAAACTAAGGTTTGTTGATTTGTCTCAGTCGTCTAACCGAATTCATGAAGGCAAGTATTTTTAAGTTCTCGAATGTGGGTTGCCATAGTTTGGACAAAAACTGTGCATACGCTCTTTACGTCTCTCGCCCCTGTTATCGATAAAGGCATCCTACTTCTTTGGCAACTTTGCAGAAGTAACGCCATCTATAAGAAATTTTTGGAACTATTTTTTTTTTTCAATTATAAGAAGCATTTTGGCCAAACCGCAATCTCATGAGCCAAATGCTTAATTTTTTATTGAATTTTAAAATGTGTCAAGGATTATTGGGACACCCTGTATGATTAAAGTTTGGGGAAAAGCAGCTATGTGATAGTAAATCCATCTTTCTAAACCACGCTGTATTTCAGGATACTTTATTTCAGTTGTAGTTATAGAGCTTTGTGTAGTAGAAATATTGTATATGGTAAAAGAATACTTTATGAATAATGGTTCATATTACTTATTCCATACTTGCCAACCTTCAACTAAACTTCCGTAAAATGTGAGTTAATTTGATCCAGGTTAGAGAAGTTTTTATCCAGAAAATTTATTTGATGTAACAATGTATATTTATTTTCAGAAAGAGAGACATAAACAGTTCATTGTTTCAATGGGATTCCCAGTTGTAAAACAACTTCACTCCCTGTCTATGAGTAGTTGTATATCATAACCTAGAGGAACCATGAGAAAAAAAGTATAAATGTAGCATATTAGCACAAGAAAATGAAAGAAAAGTAAAAGATTCGACTGAGAATTTCATCAGCCAATCCGAAATAAGTAAGGCAGCCAATCAAATTTAACTTGCAGTATATTTTCTTTAAAAAAAATCTGGTTTGAAACATATTTAATCTGGCTCAAATTAGCCCATATGTTACGGAAGAATACTGCGAGGATTGCAGGTATGTTATTCTATAAAGTAACAACTTTATTAAAATGTGTAAAAGAAATCACACAATTCAATATTTTACAACTTTATTTATAAATCATATTTTCATTAGTATACTCGGAGAGATATTTACAAAACTTCAACTCACACATCATCATTTGTTTTAAAATTAAATATACATTTTTTTATGTAACAAACTAATACTTCCTTTTATATCTTTTAAAAAGAAGTTATACATCTATGCTGACAAGTATAAAGTTCAAACAAAACACTCGAGTCCTACATATTTCTCATCCATTCTCTGGAGTAGCCTCAACAGATTTGAAAACAAAAATAATGAAGGACAAATATTAGCAATAAATAGTTACAAAAAGAGGTAAAATGTACTGGTATAAAAAATTGCAATAAAAAGATATAAGTATTGGCCTTGTAGTTATATTTAACCCTTAAATTATACTTTATATGTACTACAAAGTAGAAATCAGTATTAAAGAACACTTTGTTAAATGTATTTTTTTAAAGCAGACCGTGATTTTTGGTAAAATCGTGGTTATATTATTAGGTTAAAAAATATATTGCTATCAGCTACTAAAAAAATTGGATCATCATGAAAAATCAGAATTTATTTTGAAAATATTTTTTGACAAAAGACGAAATTTTTTATTTATGTTTTACCGATGGTACATGCCACAAATTAGCCTAAACCATAAGACATTAAGAAGAAAATGGACATTGTCTTTATACAGTGTTGACTGTGTTCCGGTATTTTTAATACCACTATTTCCGAATAGTAGTATTCGACATTTTTAATGATAGATATCTATGATCAACTAACGCCAAAATTACTATTAGAAAAAAAGGTATTGTAAATTCTGAAACACAATCACCCCTATTTAGATATATGTAAAAAGGGGGCTGTATGATATGTGAAAAATTATTAATACTAATACAATGAGGAATAAAAACAACATAAAAAAACCTAAAAGCAATATTATTATTTAAAATAATCTAAAACTTTTTTCAAGTACTAAAAATGTGTTTAATGTTCTATTTCTTAAATTAAAATACAATATCCACTTCAATGGAAATAATTTGCAAGTATAAGAAGTTAAATATTTTATCCTACTTTACAATTTTCATACTCAAATTTAAGGGTTAAATATCTGATATAAAACTAAAAGTGAAAAAAATGAATAAGTAACTTGTGCATGTTTTGATTTAACATAAATTAATAAGGGTAGAAGTCACTTGTATAGGTTTAAAAACAGTTTTTTTTTTCCTTTTTGATAAACAAATAAAAAAAAGTTTTCTAAAATAATAACTTTGGATTATTTATCCAAAAATAAACAGAACATAAACTAAGAAAATGGAATGTGAATTGTATAAAAAAAAAAGAGAGATGGTTACTTTCAGCTAGTACCAAAAAACGTACTGCATTTTGTAACATTCCTAAATCACAGGTTTTTTTTTCTTCCCTTTATTTGTTATAAGAGCACAGTTAGTGAATAATGAAAATAGCAAATAGGAAAATTTGTTATTTTGCCGTAAACGCATTATATAAAGCTCTTTCGGTCATTAATCGCCTCTATCATTAAGAAAGGTCCATAATTTCGTATTGCGTATCACTTTAGTCCGTAAGTCACTTCGTGTTTGGTATGAATCCTTGCACTGATTTCTGATTGGCCTCTATTAGATGGCGTCACTTTAAACAGCTAATTGAGCACAGTGCCATCTAGTGACAAGAAGTTTGTGTCAGTGCATGAAAAATTCATATATGCCAACTCTTTACAATTAGTCCATAGTCCAATATATTTTAGCACTATTATTATATATTACAATTCAGTTACTGGGTTATTAGTATTTCTTCTAGAAGACCAGCTTGTAAAGCCTGAACCTCTTGAATACCCGGATATCCTGTAAAAAAGGAAATAAAAAAATTTAAATTTTAAATTTAATTAACCTTACTAAAATTTAAATTTAAATTTTAGTAAGGTGAATTTAACAAATGAAAATTATAGTGTATATTAGTATTTAGCATATGAAAACCTTAAATAGTATATGAAAACCTTAAAACTTATTATTTTAATAAAACGTTTTAATGCGATATACACTCGCGAGAAAGTAGAGCATGATTTTGAAGTGAAAGGAAATATGAACTTTTAGTTTTATGCAAATAATTGATAGCTAAATGCAAATGCGTAGATAACTTTTTTTATAATCAAACTGGATACTCGCATACGTTAAAACTATTTCTGACGCAGTTTATTTCAATTACTATCGCAATACGTTTGATGTTCTTATTTGAAAGAAAATAAAATTTAAAATAATTCCTGACTTTAATAGTAATACACCTAGTTTTTATACGCCAATTTTGTTCCAAAGCTGATAATGGATTTGTTTTTTTTCGTTTGTAGTTTCTTTACCTTAATCTGAAACTAAGGTTCTATTACGTTCTCTATGTAAGAAACAAACAAAGTTACTATTAAAATTGATGTCCAAAACTGGTGCTTTATGTTGTTTCATTCTCCTACTTATTAACCACTTCCGGACTGACGTCCCATGCACGAATTTTATTTGGCTTGCACCACTTTTTTAAACAGTTTTTTTTAATATAATAACGAAAAGGATCTTAATTAAATAACATAAATATTACTTTTCTTTATTACCAAATTGTAAATGCTGTTAGCACCTTTTGAAGGTGCATAAAAATGCCATGGTCCCTAAGGGGTAAATTAATTCCCTATTATTACGTGTCTAATATGTTTATAGAAACATTTGCGTCTCCTAAATGTACATGACTAATATTTTGTATGATACACCAAATAAATGAATATATTTTAACATAATAATGTTAATGACTATAGAGAAAAGTCTAGACATTATTTTGTTGCTAAATGATTACACAATGAGTAGTAAAATTTAAAGCAAAAACATTATTTTATGATTGAGGATGGCTTTGAACATAGCAAATATATATATATATATATATGTAGCATTTTGACGAGGTTGAGATATTACGATGAATAATATTCGATGAAAAGATGGCAGTCCTTCAACGATATAGCAAGTTGCAGTCGATATTAGCGAGTATGGCGAAGTAGAAGGCAATGAAATGAGTCCACCAAATTTTTCCAATAAATCCAGCCAATCTCCAGACAAATAATTTTATTAGAAGACGAACAACACAGAAACAACTCTCAAAAGGTCTAAAACTTATAGCCCTCGGGCTAACGTTGCTTCACTTCATTGAATTAAGATGTTACTGGGCCAGATGAATATTCTACGGACATAAAAATACCAGACACATATTTGTTTAGACTTCCGAAAACGTCAAAAATCTGCCGCTCCGAGGGCTGCGGGCGAGTTTTGTTCTCTCCGCGGAAACATACAGAATTTACGTCACGAGCGCACAACCCAATGAGTGAGAGGTTAGCTCCAGCCCAGCTCCAGCCCAGCAAATGAGGTGCGAAGGAGGAGCTAAGACGATAAAGAATTCCGAACCTGTCGCGGATTAATTTTGGAGTGAAACTTCCTCAGCGCGCGAAAGAATCAGAGCAATAATAATAATAATAATAAAAAGAAAATGGCTTTTAAAAACATTCGAAATGAGAACGCGTCTCAGAATTTTATAGATTGGGGAACTGATAAAAGCTACGAATGATCTTAAATTTTAGATTAAGATTTGGAATAAAATAATTATTAATATACGGATATTTACTTTTAAAAGGACTTTAAATAGGAATAGATATTATTAAGAATTAAGGAAATACTGACTATGACAGAAGTTAGATTAATTTTAAAATATTAATGCGAATAAAATGGAAGGATACGAAGGAAATAAATTTTTATATAACATATATATATAGCGAAATCATCATAGCGAAAATATAACCGGAAAAAATAATAGTTCTAAGCAAATCACTTAAAACGCCTTCAAACTTTTAAATATTATCATTTATTTTTTTTAACATAATCAACATTTATTCAGTTACATAATTAACAGGATACACAAAAGAGGGGAAATATATAAAACAAACTTTAGAAATAAAAGAAGACATGATTAATAACTATTACATATGAAAAGAATAATTAGTAAATGTGCAAAAGAAATTAAAATTTGTAGATAAAACTGAAAACATATAAAATTCATACAAGAAAGGTATGCTAATATTTAGCTCAGCACAACTTGTTAAGTATATAACTCTTAAGCATATAACTTGTTATGATTTCACAAAATCAGAAATTAATTTGAAATGAACGCGTTAAGCATTTTTGCACATTTCTGAAAAAATATTCTGTACAATAATGGATATCAGAAGCAGTTGCATAGTATAAATTCTAAAACAACAAAATTGTTAAGAAAAGAGCATAGATTAATAGAATTTAAAACAATGTGCAAAAAAAAAAATTAAACAATAATCAGAAAAGTGTTTATATTCTAATTAGTTTTTCAGCAGAGCTAAAATTACGCTGTAAATTAATGAAATACAAAGGTTGTGAATTCTCACATTACTAAACAGCGTACAACCATTGGAGTGAAAAAATTTCCAGACCGGGGTTCGATCCCGGATCCCTTGGTATAGCGCACCAAGTGCTTGGTAAAGCACTTGGTGCTTGGTAAGCCACTTTGTGCGCTATATGCTCTTGGCACGCTATATGCACTAATAATCACTTGGTCAACAAGGGATCCTGGATCGAATCCCGGTCTGGACATTTTTTCACTCTAATGATTGCACGCTGTTTAGTAATGTGATAATTCACAATCTTTGTATTTGATTAAAAAAGGGTTGTTAGTCAGTGGTTGTTACAGCCGATTATCTGCACCGGGTATATAGTTCAAGGAAAAGTTCCCCATGTGGGTGTCTCTCTAAGAAAACCTATCCTGTATTTACGGAACGCTAGTTCGAAGAAAACAAAGGAAAACTCCAAACGATTAACCCGACTAGCATGATATGTTTTCATTCCCAGAAGTACCCGTCTACCAGCTTTGTAAATAAAACATTTCAGCCATTGTCGGGTTATCATCAAAGGGGAAAACTGCACCTTCACTTCGAAATCCAAGCAAAAGTTTTTTAAGTATGGCCTTTTAAAGCAATGCAATGAATTCAAAATTATAATTATGTTCTATTTAAGCAAACTTTTCTAATATGATTTAATCTAGAATATAAGTACCATATAAGAATGCTTTAGCATGAAGGTATTTATACCATATATAAATAAAAAACCTAGAAATAATTTTCAGTTTGAATTATTATTTAGTTACGAGTGCCTCAGTTTTATTTATAATATACATGAATCATTTTGATTATTTGTATCAGGTGATAATTAGTAATAATTATTAAATAATAATTATTATTAGATTTTCAAATATTTATAAGGAAAGCTCTTTTTATCTATTATCGAAAGTTCTGTGTTATTATCTATCTATGTAATTATTTATCTATTCAATAAAAATTATCAAACTATATTTCTTAACACAGTTCAAAACTCATTTAATAAATTATTCCTTAATTTTTTTATTAATTTTAATTATTTAATACAAACTGCGGAAAATAGTACGCAAATATTTCATTATTATAACTGATAAATTAAAATAATCATGCAATTATTTAAGCACAGATAATAATTAAAAGATCGAAAGGTGACCACTACCTACATGGAGTCTGCTCCATCCCTCATATCATACCACTGACTATCATTTTTGTTGTAACCCTTATCAAACTTTGGGCTTGCATTGGAAGGGTTAAGTGAAGATGCTCCGTCAGGCGGCACCTGTTGCCTTGATCGCCTGTTATTCCTCTTCATAGATACGTTATCAGCAAGGCTGTCTGGATAATCAGGCCTGCATTAAAGAAAAAGACATAAAATCAGTTAATGTAAGGAATGCCTGAATTGTGCCAACCATATTTTAACTTAAGGCTGTTTTCAAATTGGAAGTGGCAATGTAATAATAACGAATTCAGAAAGATTTAGTAGGGCTAAATTGAAATTTAAAATCAGTAGCAGGTGTAAAAGTACTTACACAATTTGATAATTTATTATTATACAAGCTTAATTTTCTGTTTTATTTTGTATTGAAACTATTTTGTTTACATTTAAGTATTTCCTTTTCTTATTCTGTAATTACATACCTTTTCAGCGGGGCCCTTCAACAGCACAGGTAATTTTCTTTAATTCTTATATTAAGTTAGCATCTTCTCCAATTTTTTTTTTTACTTTGTTCACGCAGTAATATTAAACGTCTTTTAGTCATTAAGTCTGGTCCCAGCTGGATTGAATTTTCTTGCATATTTTAATTTGCTTATATTTTGTTTGTTTACTTTAGTATTATTATTCATTAATTACTGTTCATTTAGTACTTACTTCTATCCAATATTATTATCTACTTCAGCATCATACAGTATTATTATACATGGTAGTATTATTGCTGTATGACTTAGTATTATAGTATTATTTAGTACTGCTCAGTATAATTGGTAAATTGTATTTTCGGAATTTTGTAATTTCGGAATTCGTATTTCAGTATTACATGGTATAATTATTGCTTAGCATCACAAAGTATTATTTAGTATTGCTCAGTATAATTAGTAAATTATATAAATTTACTCCTCCTAAAAATCTCAGTTATTATATCATCAAAATTTTAATTTTTGGAATTTGTGTTTCAGTACTACTTTTCTAAACTCATGGTGGTATTTGATTTTTGTTTATTCTTTGATTATTTCATTTGTCTTTATCGTATTTATCAATTGTTTATCATTCAATAAGTGAGCTATTAGTATTGTTTTGTATTTATTGTCTTCTCTCGACTTTAATAATTATCTTGTAAGGCTTTGCTGCATAGTAAACAAACAAATCTGGGCGGGGTTCGTTGAGCTTAATCCGAAATGTAAGTCTCCCCGCCCGGTTTAACGTTGACTTTGAAAATGGCAATTTTATGACACATTCATGAATTCGTTTTTGCTCCTAAACGAAAGGCTTGACCATCACAGGGTCACACGGGAATAGTGTCCCGGCCCCACATTTTCAGGGGTCCCCAAAATGCATTTTGAACACTCTCTGAAGATGCAAATTAATGCGAATTTCCACTTATACTTTATAGAAAAAGTTAATGTTTTCCATTCATGTGAATTAAATTATCTCAGTGTCCTTCACTAAATACAATGAAATGTAATGTAAACTACGGAATTCTGAGAACGGATATTATATCAAACATATTTCATTCAATTCCTTAGGTTTAGAGTTTTATTTACTCTAAATAAACCTCTAACTCTGCAAAAAAGTTTACCTTTCCACAATTTTTTATGCATTTTCACGTGTGTCTACAATATATTCTTTTTTCATAAAACTATGATTGAAATTTTAAACTGCACATAAAGCTGTTTGTCATGTTTATAATGCAGTTTTCTTGAGAAAGGGAGACCCTAGATAACCAGTGTGCCCCGGGTGCGATATAGAATTGATCAGGTCCTGCATAAACGCATGTGATTTGTAGATGCTCGTACTCAGAATCTAGGAATTCGATTAGTTTTTTTTTTCGTTTTTCGTTAAAGATAGAGGTTTAACGAGAAAGAGAAGTTTTGTTAATAATAACTTTCACATCTTACAGAAAATGCTGTCAAAGTTGACGTTTTGAATCTAATTTCCGTGCGTGATAGTCCAATAAAACGCATTATGTGCCAACAATCGCTAATAACTCAAGATGCAATTCATTTCTCGAAAAATGAAAAACTAATCCATTCCATAATCATTTCAACAGTCATGCCTGCCAGTCTCTTGCTTTTACATTTAAAAATAAATTCATAAATGTGTCAGAAAGTTTCGCAGGGAAAAAACATTTTTTTTTTAATTCTAAAAGTATATCAAATGTAAAAGTCTGCCTTAAAAAACTTTCAGAAGGTGAATTTTGCTATAAGAAACTACTATACTGGAATTTTCCTTGTAAAATTTTTCTTGTTAAAAAATTTATTTTGTAAATTTGACCCTAAATGTGATCTTAATTTGAATTCATAAGAGAAACGTTTGTTTATAAAATAAATTAGAGCCACAGCAAGAGTGTTGGAGTCAATTTTTTGGCATGATTAAATATTATTAATAAATTGATATTTATACAATAATATTTATTTTCTATAACAAAGTGCGTACTTCATGAAATATCCAAAGAGTAAGTTAGAAAATATCAATTTAATATTCAAATAGCAGAATTCAAATAGTAATTACCACGTTTAATTGCACATTTTGTAATATTTTTCTGAGATTAAATAAGGTGAAATTTGAAATTCAAATATAGTTGTAGAACTGTACGCCCTCTGCTACAATAAATGTAGCAGAGTGCGTATATATATATATTTTCTTTTCAAATCTTATATTTCTGATATTTGGTAATACATATTAAATATTTCCCATGTTCAGGTGATAAATGATGCAATAAAAAGATTTTGTCCCTCATATTATACTTTTTATTTTACTAATTTTATATGTTTCCTAAATTACACTTACACAGATAGATCTCCATTTGCATAAGCTGATTTGATATTATCAACTGTGCCGTTGGGCGTACTCCTGCTTCCGTACGGATTGCCCAAACTTTTTCCCATTAAAGGATTTTTGATGTTATACAGTCTTTGTTGTTCCCATGACGTATGTCTCCTTCTGCCTTTCCTAAAATAAAAGAAAAAAAATTAAAAATACAAAATGGCTTAATGAAATAAAAAATTACTCTTATGTTGTTAATTTGATGTATTGTGAAATCAGGGTAGGAAAATTGCTCTTTAATATTTGTTTTCTAACAATAATATCAAAATGCCTGTTTCAAAAGACGTCAACTTTTCCAACAATTTTAAGCCTTGTCATTAAGAACGAAAAGACTTGAAACTGTTATCAGCAACCTGATATCATGTATTTTCATTGACATTTATTTTTCTATTTGATTATACAAAAAACCCTTATGAAATTTACATTAATTTTTATTGATTTTTTAGGAGGGGGGGGTAGGGGGTGAAAACCACAATTCCTATACATTTGCAGATGATTTTATTCATTTCTGTTTTTAAGAGAGTTTTTAGTTTTAAGGAGGAAATAAAAACAAGATTTTAAAAATAAATAAATAAATTTTCCTAAAATATAAAAAAATCAAAATATAAAATGTCTTAGATGAAATAAAAAATTCTTCTTATGTTCTTAATTTGATGTATTACAATTTCAGGATATAAAATTGTTCTTTAATGTTTATCTTCTAACAAGAGTATCACAATGGCTTTTTCAGAATGTGTCAACTTTTCCATCAATTTGAAACTTTTTCTTTCACGGAAAATTTTGTTGTTAAGAACGAAGAGTCTTGAAACCATTCATAACAACCTGATATTTATCTATATTCATTGATGCATATTTTTCAGTTTTTCTATTGGATTAGCCATAAAGCCCTCATCAAATTTACATTAAATTTTTTATAGTTTTTTTTTTTTTTTTTGATTGAAAACCACAAACCCATAAATGTTTTAGAGTTTATTACATTTGCAGATAACTTCATTAATTACTGTCCGGCTTAATTAATTTCAGTTAGTGTACTATGCGTATAAATGCTTCGATTAGAAAAAATACCATTATTATATACATTTATTTATAATATAAACGCAAACAGAGAAAATATTTTTGTTAAATAATGTAACACGCAAAAGGAAAATCATCTTGCATGTTACATTAGAGTGTTACACATCCTTTTGCGTATTACTTAGAGGCTTGCCTATCGGCCTCCAAGAAGCCCGTAGGTGGGCTTCCTGTTTAAAAGACAAATACCAGTCATCTCCAATGTATTAACAGAATTTTAAGTTTTAAGGGAGAAATAAAAGCAAAATGTTTAAAATGAACACATAGATTTTAGAACAGAACATCAAAACACAAATGAAGATTTGTCAGCCTAATTTTCTCAACTTTTATTATTTCACTCGTTGTTATTCAATTATTTATTACAATATTTTAAAGTGAAAACAAATCACTCTTTTTATCCTTGACAAGGACGATATTTAAAAAGATAATAATTTATATTATTTTTTTCTAAACAAAACAGGAAACTTTGCGTAAATGATTTCTTATTTTAAAAATATTCCTAGAAATACAAATAATTCAGCAATAATTAAAAAAAAAATGAATAAAAATGCATAATAACTTGAAACCTGGTTTTAGATAAATTAATATTTAAACAGATATTCCTATAGTTTTATACGTTAAGTCCCTTAATACAAATTAGGTAAATAAAGTAAAGATCATTACTTTTGTCACATTAAGATTTTTATTCTATTACATCACTTAATTTTAATTTTTAGAGCCGTTAATTTTATTAATTGGAGCATTAAATACTTTATTGCGTTTCAAATATGAAATTATTGCGGTCGTTACGCGTCAGTTAAAAAAATGGTTTTGGTGAAAGATTATGAGAAATATTTTGTTTTGTTTTTAACGTTATGATCTTAATTGAGAAATGACTAACATATAATTATAAATTTAAATTGTATTTACGTAATCGAAAAAAAAAACAGTGATTTGTAAAAATGTATTATTTATAATTATTTACATGAATTCGATCTGCACAGAATTTAGTAAAAAGATTATACATTGAAAATTTTAAATCATTTACTGGTACATTTAAGAGCTTTCTTTATACATTTCAACGTGCGCACTGGAACTTAAACTAAAGTGAGATCCGGTCTAGAGTCTTGCGAGGGTCGGTTATATCTTACTCGAACCCAAAAATTCTATCTCAAGTGAACCCGAAAGCCGACACGAAACCGAAATACTTAAACTCAAAACCGAAACCGAAATGGAAGAAAATTAATCCATATTTTAATACAATTATGGGAAAATAGTCTACAATTAGATATCTAATATTAATTTTATCTTTTATGTTGAAAAATAAACATATATATATATATATATATATATATATATATATATATATATATATATATATATATATATATATTTAGAAATACTCATTAATTTTCATAAACATAGTTCTTTTTTTCATCTGAAATAATATTCTAGATTTTTTTTTAAATATCAGGTGAAATCCTAACCCAAAATCGACCTTAAACCGACACATTTAAAGTCAACTCGATCCGATTCGATCCCTGTGTTGGGTGGTTTCGGGTAAAATATGGTTACCCGACACACTGCAGCAATCTAATTCGATACACTAAGAATATCCAACCACGAACCAGTATTCGGAGAGTGCATATCTTTCCTAAAATTCAGCGTCCTATCTATAACACAAAGATGTAATTATTTCTTTATTAAAATAACTAGTCTTATAAACGAACAGGATTGTATATCACAATCACCTATTTACGATGTAATTGCAATAGATAATTATTTAAAATATTTATGAAGGATTGTTTTACATATCTATTACTGCCTAAAAGTGTGTGAACCATTTTATAGTACATTCTAGAATAATAAAATGTACATTTAGGAAATTTTGTGACCATGTTGGATTTTTTTTTTAATATTTTGAAGTAGAATTTATATTAAAAAAAAAACAATTGGGCTAATTTTATACAAATTACTTGTACTAACCTCTTTTTGCATGAAGAGCATAACAATGCAATGCCCAATACTGCCCCGAGGAAAATGACACTGCTGAGAGCGATAATTGCTATTTCTGTCGTTCCCATTTGGCTGATCTTCTCTTGGACCGACACTCCTTGAATACGGACGATGTTGAAATTGTCCAAATTTGATACAATCAATTCTGATCGTTGCTCCAAAGCACTGCAATAAATAAATTAAGGTAAAATTTTGTAACAATAAAATTTTACAGTAAAAAACATTACTAAAGTTGAAATACATCAACGCGAAGGAACCTTTTTCGGCTTGTTTGATGTGGTCATTATTTTGTCGCACGACACGAGAATGTAGTGATAGTGGAGAAGAGTCTCTTGACATGTTTATCACCTGCCCTGGGAAGAATATATTTTATTGATTTTCTGCGGTTTGTTTTGAAACCTATAGAGAGCAATACAAAAGGGCACAACTAACCACAGAGTGTTTGGAAAAGGAAGTGCAGATTAATAATTTATGACTTTTGTTACCGTATTTGGTATATATGTAACTCTAATGCTACTTCTTTTGCCACTACTTCAGTTTAATTATTTTTTTTCAAATTGAGAATTATATACGCAAAGCTAGCATAAGCCGAGAAATACTCAAAAGAAGAAACTTCTATTTATAGTTAAGTATCCATTTTTAACATTTCACCTGTTGCAAACAGCATGTTCGCCATTCTAACTTTTATACCGTGTTATTCTGGATACAATGTTTTACCTCTATCTTATTAAACAAACACTCAAACCTCTATCATTCACTTTTCATTGAAGAAACATTCATTCCAGGTATGAAATCAGAAACAGTCTTATCATCAGAGGTTTTTTTTTTCTTTTTTGCTATGACAATCTTTTTCGTTTTCATATAAATATGAATGTATATTTTATCCACTAATTAAATTTTCAGCAGAGCTGAAATTACGCTGTAAATTAATGAAATACAAAGGATGTGAATTATCACATTACTACACAGCGTACAACCAATAGACTGAAAAAATGTCTAGATCGGGGATCGATCCCGGATCCCTTGGTATAGTGCACCAAGTGCTTTACCATTTAAGCCATCCGGACGACATCCAGTCTAGCATTCTCTTACTTTTATATGGCTCATACGTGTCGTTTTATCTTGTGCTGCCAGTTTGAAGCCTAGCCAGTGAGAGAATGCTAGACTGGATGTCGTCCGGATGGCTTAAATGGTAAAGCACTTGGTGCACTATACCAAGGGATCCGGGATCGATCCCCGGTCTGTAAATTGTTTCACTCTATGGGTTGTACGCTGTGTAGTAAAGTGATAATTCACATCGTTCGTATTTAATATTTTATCCTTTTATTTATGCAGATATACACATACAGCATTTTATAGCGAGTTTACAATGCTTATTATTATGCGACTATCAAAATTACTGATTCTACTTCATTAATTTGCTTAACTTTTTTCAAAGATATGTTTAATGGCAAGAAATTGTCATTTCAAAAACAGAGAAATTTATTGTTATATATTTTTTAAACAAACAACACTGTTAAAAACAGGTATATAAAGTTAAACAAAATATTTTCATCTTTGAATATTTTCCCTGCTTATGACAACTCCAAGTCAACGTCAGATGTATTTATTTTTTCACCATTTTAAAAGTTTAAAAAAAGTGAAAATGATACTTTTACAATTTATACGTATTAGTCGATTCTGCACCTTTCCATCATTTAACCTCAACGGTTACAGATAACAGAAAATAAATGTCTCTATTTTGGTTTTTAAAAAATGGATGTCAAATTTAAAATATCGCTTTATTTTGGGATATTCTTCACTTTATTATTGTATATAATTTTTTTTGCGAATGTGTCAAAAGAAATGTAAATAATACAAGATATACACATAGGTTTGATACAGCCCTAATAAAATTGATAAAAGTACTTTGTTAGTTTGAAGTATGCAACTTTTACTCTTTAAACTATTTGCATGAAATATTCCAAAATGTACACACACATTTCATAAACAATTTCTCTTGAAACATTTTGAAACCCTATGTAAAATGTAATAACACGGGATTATATTTATATTTATTTGCTATTTTATTTTGACGTATCTTTAACTACTTATGTTTAAGCATGTCATGCACTACTTTACTATACAATAGTGAAAAGAAAAACAAGTAGGTTCAGGTTCTCAATTTTAAGGATATTTTCTTAACAATGAAGCCTATTATCTTATTAGATATGCCCCAAAACTAATTTTTAATTATTTCTATTTCAACTTACTGAAGCCGAAACTCTGGTATCTACTATGTCATTTGTATCTCTGTGAATAGCACAATGAAGCAAATCGGTGCATGCAATGTTAGTTTGACATACGTAATTATTTGTTTACGTGTTTACATGCCATGCACTACATTACGATACAATGATTTAAAAAAAAATAGTAGGTTCCGGTTCTCATTTTTAGGTAGATTCTCTTTCAATGAAGCCTAAATTTTATTAGGAAAACCACAAAACTAATTTATAATTATTTCAATTTCAATTTACTTAAGCAGAAACTCTATTTACGGTGTCATTTGTATCTCTGAGAATGGCGTAAATGAATAAATTGGTGCATACAATGTTATTTTGACGTACGTAATTACGTGATTAAGCATATCATGCACTATTTTACAATGCAATGATGATAAAAAACACGAGTAGGTACAGGGCCTCATTTTTAAGTAGACTGTTTTTCAATAAAGTCTAAATCATATTAGAAAAACCTCAAAACTAAATTTTAATTTTCAACTTACTTAGGCAGAAACTCTGTATCTACGGTGGCATTTGTATATCTGTAAATGGCATAAAGAAACAAGTCGATGGATGTAATGTTATTTTGACGTACATAATTACTTTTTTACGTGTATAAACATGTCACACACTACTTTACGAGGTAATGATGAAAAGAAAACTGATAAGTTAAGGTTCACATCTTTAAGTACATTTTCTTAACAATAAAGCCTACATGTTATTAGAAAAGTCTCAAAAACTAATTTATAATTATTTCAATTCCAACTTACTTGAGCAGAATCTCTGTATCTACAATGTCATTTGTATCTCTGTGAATGGCATAGAGGAACAAGTCGGTACTGAAAAAAAAATACACAGTCATTAGAAGGGAATATAGTAAAGTAAGTATATAGTTAAGTAAGTAATTAATAAAACTAAATGTAAAGATGAAGTACTATTAATGAGGAGATTATATAATTAATATTCATTCATCTAATTTTTGTAGATTCTTCGCACTATCAGATCTAATACATTGTGAAAATAGTAAAGCATTTTACTAACCTTTCTCTGTCTTCATATTCTCCTTCATGATGTGGTTCAATTTTTGCCATTTTTACATCATATCCAGTCAGATTGCTCAAATAGCTGAAAACAAATATATGTATTAATAATGCTCATTTTTGTACAAACATACTCTTGAAAATCACATTTAATGTTATATAAATTCAGTGCTGTTCAATTCAATAAAAAAATGAAATTTAAAAAGGAGATTTTCATCGTTTTATAATAGCTACAATGTTAAAATTCAGTAATTTCTCTATAATTTTCTTGACTACAACACCAGAAGAAATAGGGTGGGCTTTTTTAAGACATTGTGTTCATGTTTTCTATCACAGTTTTAAAATTCATTACTGTTAGTACGTCGGATATATAAGGATATTAATAAAACGAGGGTCACACTGAAAATTTTCAGATACGATTTAATAAGTTAAACTTACCAACTCTTAGGATAATTCACAGTAGTTCCCTCCAATATCAGTGTACTTTTGTAGCCAAATTTTCCAAAGATTATATGCCTCAAGTCATCCATTTCTTCGAATGGAGAAAAAATATGCTTTTTTTAACTCATCAATTCCATCTTCAGAATGAAAATGACGTCGAAATAACATTTTTTTTCAGATTAAAAAATAGCCAAAAGTCACATAGAGCAAAATTCGGAGAATAGGGTGAATGTTTTATCAGTTTGATATTTTTTCTTTGTTCAAACAGTTCGAGTGTAATCCTTACTGAATGATAAGATGCATTGTCACGTAACATTCACCTCTTGACGAATTTTTGTAAGGCACTGTATACCAGTTTGCTGTAACTGTCCTCTGTACCTCTACATTTATGGCTTTGGAAAGCCCTGTACTTTTAAAGAACACGGCATACGTTAATTTTTTCACTACGCATTTTTTTTTTTTTTGCTCATGGGTCATCTTCAATGACCCATACTTTTTTCCTTCACGTGTTGGAACGTCAAAAAAGTTATGAGCGTCTCATCTCCAGCTAATAGTTTAGAAATAATGTGGTGCCTACCATCATTAAGTAAGTTTAGGGAGTTTTTTGCTGATTTTGATAAGCTCCGTTTTTTGGTGTTCTGTTACGTAATACCAGATCTGACGACAAACAAATTTGTCCATATGCAGTTCTTTATGAAAAATGTTATGCTGCGTATCAAACGTTAACTTCCTTCTGTATCATTTAGTAGATACAGCGGTTAACATAGATTAACATTTTTCGTACAGGCGACAAATTTTCTGGCATTACAGCTGACAAAGGCCTGTCTGTGTGCTCTTGATGCAGGACAGAATTACCACCACTTCAAACGTCTGTAAACCTGAATACGGTGGCGCAAACTGAGCTTCATTTTCACATGACAATTGTAGACGTTGAAGGCATTTATCTTTATTTAGCCCCACTTTAAAAAATCACAGATCGATAATGCTCTCGCATCAACTTCATTTTTTCTTCTTTCAAAATTTATTGTACGATAGCTAAATTGCAATTGTTGTCACAAATGATCGTATGCGGACATAAAAGAATTCAAATTTAAATATCCGATCAATAATATGTTTTGACGCAAATCGTCTACCTCTGAAAATTTTCACTGTTGCTCTCGTATCAGGTACCGTATTTACGCTTATATAATGCACATCTTATTCTTGAAGGAAGAATACGAAAACAATTGCTTTTTGTGTAAAATTCAGCGTAATTTAATTACAAGAAAAAAAATTGGGACAGTGACAAAGCAAGGACAAAAATAATAAAGATGAGTGATGTGTCTATTTCGGACATATTTTCATAATTGCGAGTTGCATCCACAAAAGTGTGTGATTTTGAAAATGTGTGTGTAACATCTAGTTAAAAGTGCATGATGTATTTCTGTGTGGAAAGTTTTTATTTTATTTATTATTCAAGTATGCAAGTTAGGTCAAAATATTCCTTACATATTCCTACAATGTAACTAAGAAACATGTTCTATGCAGTGACTTATTGAAAGTATGCGCGGTTTTATACACATGTTGGAAATTTTCTATCCATACAGCACACTGCACTTTTTAGGTATAAAAGTTTGGGCAGAAAAGCGCAATAAATACGTGTATATATGGTATCTCCCATAATATAAAATTGTATAGACTTTGAAATACATAGAGATATTTGCATACTATGTATTTTTTTGCAAAAAAAATATTTACATTTTCTTTTATTAGAGTACACATTATTTTCATCATATTTTCCTTGTTCTTTCAGAATTATCTCTTTTTTGAAGACAAATATGTTTAATTTAATCCTTTTTTAATCCACTGCTATCTGTTTTTCAGCGAGATTATCCATATTTTTAACAAATCTTCTAAGAGTGCTATAGCGGCATACGTAATTTAACAATAATTATAAGATAATTCACATATTTTGTTTGGGGAATGCTAAGAAGTAAACCAAAGTAATCGAACAAACGTGTAAATTCTTAATATTATTTCTTCAAAGATCTAGCACAGGGGTGATTGTGTTCCGGTATTTTGTATACCACTAAATTTATATAGCAATATTCTGAGTACGTCATCGCAGAATTTATCTTAAAGAAGAAAAAGATTGCTATATAAATTTAGTGGTGTACAAAATACCGGAACACGATCACCCCTGATCTAGCATTAATGTCTGCCTACTTATTGTACTGAAATTCTCTCTACAATTACTCTAGTACGCAAAACAAAATTTAACAGTCACAACAAGGGTAGAATCTACTTAAAATATTTAAACTAAATAAATGTTTACCTTTTTAGTGAATTACAACTTAAATAAAACTTAAATATTATAGTAAAATTTGTTTTAAATATAAATTGTAGCTTACCATTTATTAATTTATTTTGACCAATATTTGATATTTTTTTTTATAAAAAACACCAAATTTGCATTAAAAATGTCATTAAAATATGTTTATTACCTAAGTATCTTATCTACATGCTGTTCAATTGCTAGAGGTGTGCGGCCAGCGACAAACAATACTAGTTTTGTTTCTGGGAGAACATACACCTAAAAAAAACAAATAATCAGACAAATTTATTATACAAATCGAATTGTTTGAACAGTAAATCTTATGAGAAAATAAACAATGTTGCCATATTCGGAAAACTACAAAGTCAGGAGATATTTTTCTAAAAATCAAAAGATTATTTTATTGAGTATTTATATGTTTTAATTTAATCAAATTTAATACAAACATATTTTTGACAATGACTAATTAGTGTTGAAATTTTAAAAATATACATGTTACTTAAATTGTAATAGTTTTTTACATATCAAAAGAAACTTTAACCCTTTGACTACAGGACATATACGTCCCAGTGGACTATTTTCATTCTATTCGTACCACTTTTTGAAAAATAATTTCTGGCATAAACTTATACTAAAATATTTTCAAGAAAAAACTTCCGCAAAGAATTGTTCTGTAAATTGCGGTACGATTGAATACAAAAATAACCACTAGTTCTGGCCCATAATCAAAGGATTAAGTAAAAGAATTACATTTAAAATATTTTATCATAATTTTAAAGTACAAAGGACATTCCATAAAAACTGAGATTTATTTTTTACGTAGTGGCAACACGGTGAAACTAAAAAATAAAACTACAGGGGATTTTTTCAATCTGATAACTGTACGTTTATAAATATTCTAAACGAAGCAGATGATTTTATTTTCCTAGTTTCGTGCTTGTTTAAAGAACTGTTTTTATTTGCCCTAAAATGATGGTTGAACGAAAGGACTGTTGCATATCATCTGAGGGAAAGTATTTTGATAAAGAATGGTGTATTTTTTCTATAAATATATTTCTTGATTTTTTTTTATTTTACTCTCAGTTTGTATGGAACGCCCTTTGTAATTTCAAATATTATGAACAAAATTTGTCTTCACATAAACACACATAAAACAATAATAAAGATCTTGGTAAAGTTTATGTTAATAGAGAAAAACTGTTAAAAAAATTTACACAATTATTACTTTCAAAAGAAATTTCCATAATTTAAAAAAAAAAAAGTTACATCTTCTTTCTACTAGGAAATACTGCTAGTAAAAGCAGACTTACTTAAGAATGAAAGATGAAAATTCTCCATAGTCTCAAATCGAATTTTATTAACAGTAAGACATAAATTAACGGTTTCTTAAATAACTTACAAAAACATTAGCCACTGCAGAATGACCATTCTCACTTCCTTCTCTGTCTGTTGCTTTTACATCGAACCCGTAGATTCTGCCACCGTCTAAAGCAAATGTTACCATAGAACGGACAACTCCGGACATGGGATCTATATGGAATTTGGTTGAGGCATCTTCAGGCTTCTTGATTATTTCATACCTTATTGCACTGTTATAGCCAACATCTGAGTCTTTCGCCTGAAATTTATAGATTGTCATAGGATTATAATATTCATTTGATCATTAACATTCAATATTTGAAGTTATAATACAAAGTGTCCAAAAGGTACCATTACCCTTTTTGAAAATTTATTTCTCTTTAAATGGGAATAAAATAATAAATATGAGAATAACATAAATATAAATAAATACTAATGAGAATAATATATAGATATAAATAAATAAAAATGGGAATAAATTTTAATACTTTTAATACTAAAACTATCATTATTTTAAAATCCTTATTATTACAGACATTCTTCAAATCCTTTCTGTGCGGGTACCTTCTGTGCAAAAAGTACCTATTTTAACAAAGGGACCTCCAAACATGATGCGCATAGATTTTGATGATTTTAAAGTATGTTGTAGGGATCATACCCCTAATTAAAGTCAAAAGTTTCCTTCAAATGGGCCTTAGTATTTGAGAAATTTATGGAAGTTCCGCATACGTTTCAAATACCCATTAGCTTGATCTTTTAAACGTGGTCTCAATAGCGCGTTCTTTTTTTTTTATTTAACTACACGACCTTTAAAAATTTTCATTAAATTAATTTTTATCAGTCTGATTCTATAACCCTGAATTTAAACTTTGCTGTTTGCAGCTAATGATTTATAATACATACTTTTTAATTACTTGATTTTTTATTTTACATTTTCACACATTGTTTAATTGTTAAATCAAGGATATCATGATAATTTAGAGTTCCTGTATGAATATTTTCCCTTCTTTTTGTTTTATCTCCTTTTATTTTTCCTTTTATACGAAAAATAATCACATACTTATCTTATTATATTGATAATTGACTTACCACTTATAATAAAAATTGTAGACCAGTTCTATTTATTTAATCGATAATTACATGCACGATCTTTTAATTTAAATACTTTAAAAATAAATTTAGTAACTAAAACAAAATATTCTTGTATGTTAAATTTTACTTAATTATAAAACATTCGAATAAAAAAAATTATATAATTGTTCTTCCTGAATTAAATATTGCTTATTAAAATGACTTATTGCCAATGAAATAAGAAAAATAATTCTGCCCGGAGAGGGTATTGAACCGACACGATGAAAGGAAAAGAGAAGCACCACGCCTTATACCACTCATACTACTTTTACTCGTTCGAGTGTACTCTAAAACTAGTTAGGTGCTAGATTTAATTTTACGCATGCGCAAATGGGTCATTTTCGTGTGAAAAGAGGAAACGAAATCCCTTTTCGTTTTAATACATAAGATTGTTTATGACTTTTCAAAAATCTAAAGATACTTTTAGGATGCCTTGTACTTTTTATTGACCACTTTTGATGTAGAGATATAATTACTCAAAGATTCCATAACTTACCGATATTCTAAGAACTTGATAACCAAACGATGCTTCCAGAGGTACTGCTGCAACAATTGGTCGGCCTTGAACTTCAAATACTGGAGCATTGTCATTTTCATCTCCGACTTCTATTACAACCAAGGCTTCGTCAAAAGCGAGGTGATAACTTTCAGTTGACCTGACTGGTCCTAAAAATACAGTAAACATACGATATGTGAATAAAAATAGAATCGTGTGACATACTAAACTAAAAATCTAGAATTAGACCATGTATTTTATGTTTAACAATATTTTACAGAAAAAATATTTGAAACGAATATAACGACATATTGACAAAAGGGAAATTTCATCTCAAAGGTCATTTTCTCCCAACATTTAAGAATATTATGTGATGATAATATTTCAAGGAAATTATGAATAATTTTAAATTTATTTTATTTAAGCCATAGTAAATTTATATATTATAGGTAGTGTTGAAAAAATGGCCGCTGAAAAAATGTTTGGAAAATTAGTGAGAAATTCGGGGGAAATTTTCGAAAGCAGAAAAATATATTTATAACATTTAATTTTACCTGTTATGAACTTGTACAGAGTGAAGATATCACCCATATAAGTAAAAAATAAACATGTAATTTGTTAAATTAATTATCTTAATTTAACTTTTGTCTCTTTAAAAAAGAAAATAGTGAATAGAATTTTGATTTAAAATAAGTTAATATGTTATTTTTATCTATTTTGGCTACTTTTTTCAACTCGTTACACACTTTTGTTGTTTTACATCAATCGTTTAGCGTCCATGCAATTTGTTAGATCTGGCAATCATTTGATATTCTGTTTGGACAAATTGGTAAACCATTCCATTTTCGATTCCTGGTATTCTACAAATTTGCCCTTTTTAACATTGCATTTATTAATGCAATGTTAATAATGCAATATTAAGGGAATGTTACAAATTCAATATAAAAAATGCAATGTTAATGCAATGTGAAAATTGTAATATCACAAACTTACTGTTTTATAATCTTTGTATTCCTTCTTTTTTTTTTTTTTTTTTTTTTACCTCAAACATTGAATTGTTCGAAAGTATTCATCATAGACTATTTCTTTAAGCGTTACTTTTATGGACCTACTTATTTTTATTTTGTACCTGTGTCGTTCAACATTTTCAGCTCTTACTTTCAGAGAATAACGTTCTCTCTTTTCCTGGTTCTTTCTATCACTTTTTTTAAACTAGTGCAATTTGTTTACGGTATTTTTAATAAATGATGTGAAACAAACATTGCTTTTATTCATCGTAGAAATCCTCTTACATAAAAAAGAGTACCAAATTTTTATGATTGTCAATAAATTATGGAAGAATATTCATCATAGACTATTTCTTTAAGTATTGCTTTTTGAACCTACTTATTTCTCTTTCGTATCTGTGTCGTCCAACATTTTTTGTTCTTATTTTCATAGAATAACGATCGCTTGTTTCCGATTCTTTTCATGACTATTTTATCCCGTGCAATTTGTTTACGGTATTTTTAAGAAATTATGTGAAATATCTATTTTTAATTCATCGTAGAAATCCTTTATAAGAAAAAGAGCACGAAACTTTACGGTTAACGATAAATTATCAAAAAATATTCATTAGGCTGCTTCTTTGAGCATTACTAACCCGACCTGCTTATTTCTCTTCATTATCTTTGTCGTCCAAAATTTGCAGCTCTTACTTTCACAGAATAACGATCTCTCTTTTCCCGATTCTTTCTAGGAATTTTTTATGCAGTACAATTTGCTTATGATATTTTCAATAAATTATGTGAAACAAACCATTTTTTAATTCATCGTAGAAATCCTCTTATATAAAATAGAGCACGAAATTTTTATTATTAGCAACAAATTATCAAAAAATATTCATCGTAGACTACTTCTTTGGGCATTACTTACCGGATCTACTTATTTCTCTTCCGTATCTGTGTCGTCCAACATTCTCAGCTCTTACTTTCAGAGAATAACGATCTCTCTTTTCCCGATCTAAACTTGCTGTCACAGTAAGACGTCCAGTATCAGCTTCCATGACGAAAAGTCCTGAAAAATGAAATTAAACATTTTATTGAAAATATCATAAACTAGAATATTTCCATTTTCATAATATCAATCACTCAATTACTGTCTTACCTAGCAGACCTTCCCGCGTTTCCCGGGTCCGGCTCAATTTGAATCTCCAGAGAAAAATCAAGTAACTTAATTTGACTTACTAATTTAAGAATACACTTTATTGAAAAGGATATAAAAAAATATTATATTCTGCTAAGAGATTACATTTGGGTTGATTTTATGAATGGATCAAAATCGCCGGCAAGCTTGGAAAATCGGGGAAGTACACAAATTTTTCCTTTCAGTATAAAATAACAAAAAAAAAAAACAGTCGAATTTTATTTTGGAGAAAAAATAAAATTTTAAAAACACTTCACGTTTTATTATTTAAGTATATAAGTATCATTTAAGTAATACGGAAGTTATGATGTCATAAATATTTCGAAATAAAAGGTTTCTATAGAAAAAAAATCATGTTCCTTTTTCGCTGGCTACGCGAAATAAAAAAAAAAAACTGTATAAAATTAAATAATTAAAAATTACTTTAAAAAAAAGTGAAAAAAAACTAACCAGAAAACTTCGATTGCGATAACATGATGTAACAAATTCATTTATCTCTCACTTACAAAGGAAAACTATCGCAGTAGGTTTCTGGACATAAAAGGTTACTGTAGGAACCAAACGCAGGAAAAGTCCCGCGCTGGAACTTTACTTCTATCGTCAAAAATGTCTCTTTTCTTACAATTAAAAAAAATATTATGAATTCATATTATTAATGTATTTTTTAATTTTTTAAGGGATTTCCGAAGGTATCTCCCATAGTGTGACATAAAATATAACATTGGATAGCTAAGATATCTAGCAGAAATTGGTTCATAAAAAGAAGTTCTCATTTTCTGCAGAAGAGAGACTTTTTTAAAAAATCGAGAAAAATTCAAAAATCTCTGCACGAATTCCAAATAAACTCATTGAAAATAAGTCAAAATTTACTGTATTGAGCTAAAAGATTGAATTTGGGTTGCTTTTATCTGGAATCAAAATCGCCGAAAACAAGGAAAATCTGGGAAATACGCTAATTTTTCCGTTTAATATAAAATAACAAAAAATCTGATAAAAAATCCAAATCTGAGTCTTAGGTACATTCAGTGTTTGCTAGAGCGTTATTTAAGAAACAGAGGGTATAAGGAGCTACTAAAAAAATCCAGAAGTTATACGGCGTATACATCTGTATACACTCCACTACACCCCTGATATACAGTTAATCACTCATCCATCAATGTCCACTACAGAAGATATTACGTGAATCATAAACAATATAATGATTTCATTATTGTTATACAGCTACACTTAAGTGAAGAACAAAATTAATTTCATTTGATTTAGTTTGTTTGCCGTTTACTACTTTAGATTTTTTTAAGACGAATATTTCAATTCATTTAGTTGTTTTACATTTTTAAGACGGGTGACTGTGATTACAGTCGTAAATAGTAAAAACGTTGAAAGTTGAAAGTCTATAATCTCAATTGCGTAATCATTATTCCAAATTCAAACCAGAAATTTTTGAATAATAATTTTGTTTTATTTTATTTATAAAATCGCATGTCATTATATACAACAAAAATAACTATTGAAACTATCTGGTGAAAATTAGGAATTTCTGAATAAACAGATCGTCAAATTTGGAAAATTGCTTAAAAGGGGGGGGGGAGATCACGTTGAAGATTTTTAAAAATCTATTTTTCAAAAAAATTAGCATGGATGCCTTGAAATGTTACAAATACACTGCAAAAAAAATTTTAAAAAAATCCAACTGGAACGGAAGCTATAACTAAAAATATTTTGTAAAAAGCCATTTTCTGTCATGCTATAAAGTTACCTTTGAAGTCCTTTTCTCAAAATAGTGTTTTTTGGCATTGCGCGCACTCTCATCAAAAAATAATTATCATAGAATATTAAAATTTTGCGTATAATTAATTCTTATGTATACTTTTATGCTGAACCTAAATTTAGTCTGATTTTTGCCATGGAAAATTCTGTATTGAAAAAATAAATTTAAAATTTTTGGTAAATTTAGTGAATATTGTTATAAAAGCCATTAATTTTGCTAATGAATTTCAATATACTTTTAAATTTAGGTTCAGTGTAAAATATAATAGTATAAGTAAAAATAAATGAAATATTAAGTATGTGTCTGCAGCAGAATTTTTTTAATCTTGCGCGCAAAATACATATTTTAGTATTTATATTTTTAAAAAGCCATTTTTGCCGTTATCATTTAATTAATTAATGTTGCTAAATGTATATAATTTGAGTTTTTTATTTAACTACAAGAATGTGTGAAATTATAGAAAAAAATTGTTGTATTTCATTTGTTGGTTTTCGAACTATAGAGTTTTTCGCACTGGTTTAACTATTGTCATTTTCAGGCTGCTCAACGTGATCTCCCCCTTGTCATCCGATTAATCTTGTACAGATGGTGAACTTTCATATGTTGACAGTAATTACTCAAAAGATAGCGGCATTTTTCCAATAGAAAACCGCTCTGGTACTTATCATTTGCCTAGCAGTAATTCATATGCAGTTTATTAAGTTGTTTCACATGCACAATAATTGGATTTGTCCGCATCACGTTCAAAAACACTGAAATTGCTGCCCGCCTACAAAATATTAACTTTTCTTGAATAATGAATGTCCTGATTAAAGAATATGTCATTCATCCAAGTTTCATTACATGCCAGTACAAATAAAGCACTTATATAACATACTTGTTTCAAAATGATTAAACTTACCATTATAATCATGACCGACTATGCTGTAAAGTACTGGCTTGTGTGCTATTTCGTCTGTAGCATTCAGATCTAATACTACTAATGGCGCTAATCTGTTCTCAAATACTGTTACTTCATATAATCTTTGTGGGAACAGTCTTACTCCATGGCCAGTGCCTACGATAATATTGACCTGAAGGACAGAAATTTTACAGGTTGTGAATAAAACTTTCTTCAAATTCAACAAAATATTTTAATATGACATTTGCCACTCATATTAAAATCGTGGAAAACAATGCATTTTAATTCTGAGATAAATATTAAAAATAGCAGAACATTTCAATCAAATGTTGGATTGAGTCGTATAATTAACGTTTCTGAAAGATTATGAAACTAACTGAAGTATATACACAGAAATATATTCAAAATGTTTTGGGGTAAATCTACTAAATACACCATCAACATAAGAAAACTATTCACCAGAACCGGTAAATCCTAAACCAAACCAATTATGCACCAATCGAGATTTGTCTAATCTTAACCATTAACGAATTCCAAGGTCTTTTTTCGAAGACCATTATCAGATGTTCATAAGATTATTATGTCAATTTGTTCGTTTAACATATTATCAAAATTCGTGCCCACATATCCAAATTTAATTTTAAAAAACATAGTGGATCAAGATAAGAGTATTTCTACTTTTTTATGTCGATTAAAAGTAATCTATGCATTTAAAGAATCTATTAATTATCAAGAAATTAAAATTTCTAATAATTTACATTGCAGGACACTAATACGGTAACGCTCCGAGGAAGTATAATTAAAAATGAAAGTTTTACTTGAATTATTATTTAATTCATAAAACATTATTTAATAGATAATTTTTTTTTATCATTGCATATCAGTTATTTTATGGCCTTCATAAAATTGATAGTACACAAATTAAAACTGCGGCACATTTTTCGAAATGCTTACGACTGTTTTGATAAATTCTCAGCGATGTCAAACATTTTAAAACAAGACAAAAAATACAAAGTTAAGACAGCAAATTTCTCATTTTCCATTTTTCACTAAATGTGCGGGTAAATGACTGGTAGACGTTTGATAAAGCATTGATCTAAAAATATTCTGTTTTAATTTTTATAGATTATTTAATAAATTGTTGAACGTATTAAATATAAAATAGAAATAGCACACAACTTATTTCTATTAAAATTACCATGAAATCTTTATCTAAAATAAAATTTTTACTTGACTTTTGACTAGCGTTTTCATACTTCCACTGACAAAATATATTAGTTTGATGGATTTAATTTTCCAAACTATGGAGGAAAAATTTATGATAGGAAATTAAGACAAAACTTACTTCAGCTGTATCCGCTTTTGGTGGATCGCTGTCTACAGATGCCTCTACAAGTAGCCTGTAATGACTCTGCTGCACACTATCAAGGGCTTTAACCAATCGAATATCTCCTGTACTCATATCAACATCAAAAGCATCTAGTTCATCAGCATCTGTAAATATAGAAAACATTTCGATTTTTAACTATTTTATTATTGTTTCAGAAATTTAAATTTTCCATCCTGGACACTGTAGTGTTAGTAAAATTTTTTTTTTACTAAGATTCAGATTTGTGGGTTGATGCATAAGTTTGTAGAATATTCCCTGGTATGGCAACACTGCAGCGTTGGGAGTTTTTTTATTTATTTACTAGGGGGCTCTGCCCCCTGCTCGCTACGCTCACCAACACCCGTTCTGATTTCACAGCCTCTTAAAACCTGGTAATGTATCCTGTTTTAAAAAGATGATGATGATGATGATATCACGAACGGCGACTATCTTCTGTAATCAGGTTATAATGCTTTTTTATTTAACTGGTTATAATTCTTTTTCATTTAATTCGTCTTTTTTATTTTTAATATTCATGTGTAAACACAATTTTTATGACGTAATTTTCTTTATTTCCTGCTTTCAACACGTGATCATTTAATTATTATTTTAAACTTTCATTATTGTTTTTAATAGTCTCGCGCAAATACATTTTTTATTTGAGATTAAACATAATCCTTTGCGATTATTTAGAAATTGGCAACAATATAAAAAAATGACTTTTTCAATAAAAGATTTTTTACTCGATTTTTTAAGGATTTTTTGAGTTTTTATTGTCCGACCGTGATAATTTTTTCAATTTCTGAAAGCTTGTTATATTTTGCGTCTGGTGGTATGATTTTCGAATCCGTAGGATGGCTAGAAAAAAAAGTAATAGCTCCTCAAAAAAGTCCCTAGTAAAAAAGCCATGAGAATAACCCGAAATATCTACGCAGAATTTGATTGGTCCATTTCTAAATCGTTTTTGGCTCAGTTCCAGATTACTTTTTTTTAATATAGAAGGATTTTTTTTTTTTAATCATTCGTCCTCTATCAATCGTTATTTGGGGATCTGTGCTTGTAAATGTGTTTTGGAAGATTTATACTATTTCTGACATAAAAAACATTTAGTGTGAGGTAGAAATATGCGAAAATTTCCGATATATTTTAATATTGATGATACAAAGGCGGCTGAGGCGGCTAGAAAGAATTGTTCATAATCGCCAACTTTTCTTTATTCTTCAGTAAAAACTGGGTTAATTTGTACAAAATCAAACAAACATGATTTGAACTAGAAAGTTTATTTAATAAATTAAATCAAATAAGTTCCATATAGAAACATAAAATAAAATAATGAAACATTAAATAGATTTTCTATTTCAAATCGTGTTTAACTTGGATCAAACCAAACTTTTTTTACGAAAGAATAGCGTGACGTTGGCAAGTATGGTCTGTCTATAAGAAGATTGCAGCTGGATGTTATGTGTGTATTTTATATAATGCATGTTTAAAAAAATAATCCATTGTTTATGATGGCCATTTTGACATAAACGATTTGGCACGTTCCATAACATTATCGGATTTTGGATGAAGAACTTCTGAACTCTGTAATGCATGGTGATCCATGTCCGTCAACGCGACAATCAACACATGTAATGACCAGACGATTATCGTGAAACATTTGCATTTAATGTGCAAGGTGCAAGATTCCAGTACTACTCTACGAAATTTTGCATCAATTTAATATGTTACAAATTGGCATCGATCCTCTATATATGAAAGTAAATGCTTCACAAACAAAAAAGATATATTCCCACAGTACTCAATATAAAACAGGTTCTGTTACTGGGAATATAGATTGAAACTTGATTGTTTCTACAAAATCTCTTACGTGGTTGACAACTTTTACTCTTTTCTACTACCACTAAAATTTAAAAGAAATATTTGTCTTATTCAAGAGCAAATTTCGGCGATTAAATAAGGCAAAACTTACCGTTAAATTTAAGTTATAAGAAGAAAGTATAAATGTTAGCATATATACTATTATTGATTTCCGAATATTCTACTTACTTATTAAGGAATATTTGAAATCTCCCTTTCCTGCATCCAGCTTGAAAACTGTATCCCCAGGTTGGCGACTTTCGGCAACTTCTATGGTATAGACTGCTTTTGAAAATTCAGGTACAGCATCGTTTGTATCAGCTACAGTTACCCATAATTTAGCTGTGGAGCTTAAACTGGGATTACCTTGATCGTAAGCAATGACGGTCATGTTATAAAATGCCTGTTTCTCATAGTCCAAAGTTGATAATGTCCATACAGTACCATCTAAGATAAAGAAATCAATAATTATGTTATTATGAATCATGGTACTTTCGGAAAAGTTTTTTCGTATAAAATAGATCAATGTTTATTTTTTTAAGGGTTACTGTTTCATGTACATTATTCTGAAAAAAATATTAAGCATATGAATTATATCATTACACGTCGTTTATTAGAGTTTCATTCTATTAGGAAATATTTGTAATATATTATTTAAGAAATTAATCAGCTTCATTTTCTTTCATTTATTTACTCAATATCTTTATTTATTTTCACCTTACTTTTATAATTTTCATTTTTTGAATCAAGAATTAACCCTAAAGACTAATGTCGACATCTAGGAGTTGGGTGCTGTAGACTACATTAAGCGTCGACAAAAGTCGCCTAGGCGTTCACGGCGTGTATTGTGCTCACTGTAGTGCGTCATGGGCTTAGCAGTGATGACGTATTGCGCCTGCGTAGTGCAGTAATTTGGCTATAACCAAAACCAGTAGCGTGCTTTTCGTATAACCATAAGATATGATTTTTAGTTTTGTATTGGGTCGTTCGGCAAGTCGTGTCCCTTTGGGAAAATCAATTCGTACCAGAAAATTCTGCCCAGTAATCAGATAAATAAATCGCTTTTTTGGTCGAAATATTCCGCACAGGGCATTAACCCCACAAAACAATTGCGCACTGAAAGGGTTAATATCGTTTCTAAGACACAAAAAATGTTACGTCTGGATACTTAATTAACACGTTAAAATTGATTTGATCGCCATATTTTGAAATTTTAAATTAAAAAAAACATAAATTTATTTCTTTTAAGTATCTGCTTACCTTTACTATCAATATAAAACTTGTTGTTATGTCCTGTTCCCAGCTTGTAAAAAACAAGGCCGTTTGATCCAGAATCGGAATCATAAGCTGTGATTTGTGTTACCTAATGAATAAAAAAGTTTCAAGATTAAAAACTTTATAATTTTAAGAAAAGTTAAAAAAAAATTAAACAACTTATTATGAAAATACTCCATACTTTCTGGCCAGGATCCAGATTTTCTTGAACATGGGCTAAATAAGGATCTGTGTAAAATCTTGGAGGTTCGTCATTCACATCGATAACTTCTATTATGATGTCTGCTGTTGAATTAAGCTGTGGTTCACCGAAATCAGTAGCCTAAAATAATATAACATTTTTTATTAACTATTCCGATAATTATATTGGAAATATGTGTGAAATATATATCAAACATATTGGATGTATAATCCAAACTAATGAATTAAATTGTTCTCCTAAGCCGTGAATATTCACAGGATATTCTGCTATTTTATATTTAAAACAAAAGTAACCATATTATTAAATATATAAAGGTATCTTCTTTTTTCTTCAAGTGTATGGTCAATATGTATATTCCCAGCAATAATTTCGTAGCAAACAACACATATTTTTTCCTAAATGTACCGCTGATAGATATTCTAGCGTTATATTATAAAATTTCTTAATGCTACTACACTTAACTGATAATTACACACACCAAAATTATTTCCAAATGCATATTTTTTAATGGATATGCTATACGAAAGCACGATAATACGACATTAGATATAACTTCTTGCAGTTCGGACTGAAGTTTTTAAAGACGTATCAATGGACAAAGTCATATTTCTTTCACTACAGCCATTATATTGTCTCCAAAGTATCGTCGTTCACTTTCGGACGACTGACATGCACCAGTAGCTATTTTAGAAATGTATTAGGATGGTTGCAACGACTGGCGCTATGGTTTTCGCTGTTGTTGCTCTTAAATCACTTCTAAGCATGGTATAATTTAAATTTTTACCTTATTGAGACAGATGAGTTGCCACAATTGGTAATTGGCTGCCCCGAGCTAAATAAAATCTTTTTTTTTCTTTTTCCCCCTTTTTTTACATTAATCTTCCGTAATTGGTTCCACATTTAGAAGTTGCCATCGTGGCTACAAGTCCTTTAAAATATATATGAATGCCACTAAAGATTTTAGACAACACTTTATAGTTCGAAATGACATATGCTCAAATACGTCATTTTGCTAAGGACCCGATTAATCGGGCACTTTGGCGCAAAACTGAAATCTGTAACCGAAAAAGCAGATTTTAACTTAATATTTATATTTATTTTTTATCTTTATTTTTATTTTATTTTTATTGGCGCGAAGCCCGCATACATGCGTTATAATAATCGAAGCATTATCGAATTTCATGTATTTTTTACATTCCCACACTATGACGTTGCTGCATCCAGTGATTGTTATAGTTAATTTTGATCTGTTAGCATTTTATTTATTTTTTTAACTTAAAAATAAAAATAAGATATTGGATAACTCAAACACTTCTAATACAGATTATCTTCATTCAGTCGAATAATTAAAAAGGCCCTGGACAGGTTTACATTAGTCCTCTCATTAAGATGATGATACGTCATGGTATATATGTTTTTATATTAACAGTTTATACAATATGTAAGAACAACCAGAACATTAGCATGAATTAAGTCACACTTACCAAAACTTGGAATTTGTATGAACTCTTCGATTCACGATCTATGACCCCTTGAGCAAAGAGTTCACCCGTTTTGCTGTCGACTGTAAAGGGAAATTCTGTAAAACGAAAAATCAGTTTCTTTCAGTTTAATTATATATTTTTAGATATGTTTTTTTTTTTGCTTTATATCAGTTAAATAAAACAAATCCTTCCGGTTGAGTGGTTCAGGTTTATTTTTTTTAATTATTATTAGATACTGGAAAGATCGACACACTGTCTCAATTCAGTTTGAATTGCAATATAAGAACATATTAATTCAGACATAATTAAATACAGTAACCCAACATGAGTGAAAAATTCCCCTGGGCGGACTCGAACCTGGGACCATCAGTGTAATGTGCTGTTGCTTTAACCACTGAGCCACCCTGGTCGATATCCTAGCCTAGCAATCTCTCACATTTATACATGTTGGGTTGTTGTATTTAATTTTATCTGAATTAATATGTACTTAAATTGTAAATCAAAGTAATCATATTGTTTATGTGCTTTAATAATGTTTGAATTGGTTCAGTATTTCAGACATTATCGTGATGACAATTTTTGCATGCATTTTGCTTTTGTGTGTCCCAAGAGCTACATACTTAATTAACGAACTCGTTCAAGATCCGGACGAGGTCAAGACACTCTCCCAATAAGGTTCGAATTGGTCAGTATTTTGGACGTTATAGTGATAAGAAGCTTCGCAAGTTTTTTATTATTTCTGTCCCTCTAAACGAACTATTTGAGCTACATACATCATTAACGAACTCATCCAATGTATTGGCAGGTCAGGGCACTTTCCCAATTATGTTCGAATTTGTCCAATGTTTCGGAAGTTATTGTGATAAGAAGTTTTGCATGTTTTTTGTTTTGTGTGTCCCTGTAAACGACCTACTAGAAACACATACTTTATTACTGAACACATTTAAGATCCTTGCAAATTCAATACACTGTTCCAGTTACGTTAAAAATAATTCAGTATTTCGAAACATCATGGTGATGAAAATTTTTGTATGATTTTTGCTTTAGTATGTCCGTGTAAAATAACTATAAAATCTGCATACTTGATTAAAAAACTCACCCAAGATACTTGCAAGATAAATACATTCTGCCATTTAAGTTTCAATTGATTCAGAATTTTGGACGTTAAGCTGGTGACAAGCTTTGCATGATTTTCTTGTATGTGTGTCCTGTAAACAAACTTTTAGAGCTACATGCTTGATTAAAGGTATCGTCTAAGATGCTGGCAAAAATCATACATTGTCCGAATTATGTTTGAATTAGTTAAATATTTTGAATGTTATCGTGATAAGAATATTTACATTACATATAGACAGACATACAGATGAAATTCGAATTATAAGCGTACTTTTAGAACTGCATGCTTGATTAACGGTATTATCTAAGTTGCTGGCAAAATTCATACATTGTCCGAATTAGGTTTGATTTAGCTAAATATTTTGGACGTTATCGTGACTAGGGAATCGAACCCGGGCTTCCCGGATTACAGACCGCAGGCGAAAACCATTTTTTCCCTAAATCTAATAGATTTTTCATATTTTTATTTGTCAAAGTTGCACCATTTAGTGATTTTTTTTTACTGGTTTCTTTGCTTTTCTTGTGCGTGAAGCGCTCATACATGCGGTATCCATCCAGTTTTTTTTTTTTTTTTTTTTTTTTTTTTTTTTTTTTTACTAAGCGTTCATACATGCGATATAGTGATCACGACATTAACGAATTTCAAGGGTTTTGTTTATTTTTTATTTTTTTGGTATTATTAATACAGGGAGTTCACTGCATCCAGTGATGCTTCTTTGTTAATTTATTATTCATCATCTTATGCATGCGATATAGTGATCGCGATATTAATGAATTTCATGTATATTCGTTTTTTCCAACTTCGCAATGACCGTTAACATTATTTGTAATACTGATGAGATATGAATTAAAACGTTGTTTCTTACTGCTCATATTAACTTTTTATATGCATTTTTATTAAATTTGGGAAATAATTTTTTATATTTTATTCATAAAAATGCAATATCTAAAACAATATCTTCCGTTTATATTATCTGTTAAAATATCCGATGTTTGATATGGTGTAAACAAATAATTTTCTTTTAAATTTTTAAATTATTACAAAGCTTCCTTTTCTCCAAAATCGTCTGAACTAATATTTGTTTATTGGGCGTTTCAAAATTCATGCTTAAAAATTATTTTATTAGCCATAATATATCAGGCAATTAAGATATAGTTTTCAAACAAATAACATTTGAAAGTAAATTTTTTTCCTTCTATAACGGTGTAAAAATTGAAAATGTGCTATGTTTAGAAATAAAAAAAATTGCAATAGCAAAAATCACAAAACCGAAATTTCATCGTCAGCTGTTGCCATTCGCAAAATGACGTATGCGTTACGCACGGACACGTTTGGCCTTTATAATATAGATAAGAAGACATATAGACAAATATATAGATAAGACTCGAAATGTAAACGAACTTTTAGAGCTATTGGGTTGTTCGGTAAGTTCTTTCCGTTTTGGAAAGTTGGTTCGCACCGTAAAATTCTACCATTTAATTATTACACATTAATTCCGATATCTGATGTCAAAATAATTGAAGGACAGAGTTTTCCGGTACAAATTCGTTTTCCCAAACAGAAGGAACTTTCCGAACAACCCAATACATGCTTGATTAACTCTTTCCGGCACAGACAAAGTCTGTTCGTAAAATGAGAAATTACTGACTGACACCGGAATTTACAAACGACTTTTTTTAGAAAATAAGAAGTCCTTATTTTAAGCTTTCATTGTAGAAACAAAATTTATTAAATATTCTTGGTGTCGAATCCAGGTTTGGAATTAAAATTAGGTGTGCCACTGTAGATTGGGACCACTGTGCCGGAAAGGGTTTTAACGGTATCATCTAAGTTGCTGGCAAAAATCATACATTGTCCAAACTAGGTTTGAATTAGTTAAATATTTCAGATGTTATCGTGATAAGCAGAGTTACATTACAACTAGATAGATGAATAGATAGAAATAAAATGATTGCAATTAGTCTATTTCTAAGTAAATCAACCTACAATGTACAAAATTGTGTGCTTACTTTGTTCAAAAGACGTGGTTAAAAGGGAATACTCGATCTGTCCATTTTGTCCAGTATCTTCATCGATAGCCTTCAGCAAACCCAGAAGTTTCTTATTTCCAGTGTAATTTCCTTCTTTCACTTTGAAACTGTATTCAAAACGAGAAAATGTCGGTTTGTGGTCATTCACGTCCACCACAGTGATGTTGACGACAGTTGAAGAGGCCAACCCTTTACCGTCAGCTGCAGATACATTGAGTAAATAAACAGTTCCTGGTTTCAAAGTGCTTACCACGTAGATTTCACCTGCAATTTTAAAAGGGAAAAAATACATATAGTTTACAGATTTTTACTTTAATGAGCTAAAACTGTACTTTTGTTTATCATGATTATTTAACACGTTGGGTGCCATGTGAACCGTCTGCAGTCATACGTAAATCTAAATTTCAAGCATAGTAATTTTGATGACACTCCAATAATATACAGTAGTGTTGTTCTATGGCAACTAGGTAAAACATTTTTGCTTGACAGCCGGCGGTGCATAAAATACATTTTTTATAAATTATAATTACACTTATAATAAATGTCACTAGGGTTATTAGTTTACCGCTAAATGCAGGGCTGCCACTGGCGATTATTTTTTAATGCTGTCTCGGATCACTTTATCATATATTTTTATATATATACAGTTTCACAAATGTGCAAGAGAAATGTACTACAGTGCGAATAGAATATAAAATTAGTCGCGAGTGGCAGCCCTGTAAATGTAATAATGGCACCCTCTGAAAGCTTAATTTATATATGTGGTGACACTCAACGTGTTAATGGACTTAATTTTACTGTTTCGCACTTATTTTATTCACAAAATGTATTTAAACCCAGTGAGATTATACAGGTATTTAATAGAAATTCGCTTTGTAAAATATTCATAAATGTAAATTCTGGTGAGAAAATAGTGATTTCTTATTAGGCAAGTATCACATTTGTTTAAGGTCTATTCAAATGAAAGAAATACATAATTTTTCTTCTAGAAAAATTAAGTGATCGAAACAACGACCATTCGCCACGAATTTTTACATCTCTTTTATGCTGCGTTTACATTACGGTGTAACCGTCTACCCAGGTTTATAAGGTCTATAACGTCCAGGCACAGGTTTTCCAACGAATCTGCGTGTTTCATTGGTTGTACATGAACCTTTGATTGCTTGTACCTTATGATTTAACGTCGGGATCACTAAAGCCTAAGACGATAACACCATAATGTAAATGGCCTTTAAACAGCCAATAAATTCTTACATAAAATTATAGCATATTTTATGCATGATAGGGTATTTTTATCTACCACTTTAAAATAAGAGATTCATTTCATCGTTATTTGTATCGTTTTCCACAATCGTTGTTTTTATTATGGTATCCATTTCACTTTATTATTCCCGTATAGTTTAAGTATAACCTATTACGTTATCATTCTTCCTCTCGAATGCATGGTTAAAAAATGTGAAAAACAGAAAAATTCTGACAGCAAAAGTTGCAACAAAAATTCTGTATGAATCAGAAATAGCTCTACGTATAAGAAACGATTGACATATACAAACATTTTTTTTATGTGCATGTTTTCTTGTGTACACAGAAATTTTCTAACACCATTTTCTGCGCAATATTTCAGTTTTTTACAGGACTTTCTTTTACAATACATATTTTACATGTATATTGTGACTTTTTCTAATTTTTAATGTTTATACATCTCATAATCTCATTCAAATTGCATTAATTTGTAGATGCATCAAAATTTTGTATGTGTCGGTCTTTCCTTGTGCTATTTCTGGTACATACAGAACTTTTTCCTGCAACTTTTGCTTCCAGACATTTTTTTCCACAATTTTTTTACAGCGTACGATGGAGATGGAAAATTATCAAATTATATATTACTAAAGCTACCATAAATCAAGTTCTAATATTGGATTTTTTTGTATCACAAAAAAATTATTTTAAAACGTTTTACATCTTGCTTAGTAAAGAAAATGATAATGTAAAGAAAATAAAAGATAAAATAACCTCACCTGTCGCTCTATCAATTCTCACATCGCCCTTATCACCAGCAGTGATTATATATTCAACCTTTGAATTTGGACCCTTAGCATCAGCATCTAAAGCGTTAACTTCAGCAATCTTTGACCCTGGCCTAGCTGTTTCAGGCAACATTACTCTGAGAGGACCATGCTGAAACACTGGAGAATTATCATTCTCATCAGCAACATTAATGGTGAGGTAGGTTGAGGAACTGAGATTGCCCATATCTGTTGCTGTGACCTATGGAAGCAAATGATTAATTCAAGATGTGAGCATCATCATATCATAGGTTCACAAATAAGTATTAATATAATTTATTAGTTATGATAATTGCTGACTGATTGATTACTTTAAAATTAGTTATGGTTCAAGTTATCTGTTTATTCGTTATATAATTTTCAGTGTATCATAGGAAGGCGTGAGAATAATTTTTGTTTGAGTGGGGGGTAGGGAATCCAGGCACTTTTGTAGGAATGCATCTCTTTGGATGGCAACTTCAATGCTTTTTTAAGTCAAATAAACATATTTCTACAAGAATTTTTACTTAATAAATCAAATAAAATATGTACTATATTTCCTTAAAAAACACAGCACTAACTTTATTATTATTTTTTATTTAAAACATATTTATATGATTTAAAAAGGCGTAGATGTTGGCAACTATGTATCTCTTAACAAGGTCTACTGTCTGGGAAAAAATTTGCTTCAGATGAATTTGCCCCTACAATTTTTTTTTTATTTATTGGATTATATTTCAAAGTAATTAAATATTTACTAACTAACAGAGTAACAATTTCTAGATTAAAATAAAACAAATTCCTAAATTCGGATAAATTATTATGTAGCATCAAACTTAAATTCAAATTCAACCTGACATTTCATGTGGAAACCCTTAAAGATCCATAGTTTGAAGGTCATGAAGATATAAATGGACAATGATATTGGTAAACATCGAATTGCCTTGATAGTCAATTTTCATATTTTATAAACATTCTTCGAGAACAGAATGATTAATGAAGAAAAATGAATGATTCATTTATGAATACTACTATTATTATTTTTAATTATATCACATCAGATTATGTATGTCGTATATAGAATTAAATCTAAATATATGAACTTTCTACTTAAAATTTAACAAAAGAGATTAGCGATTTTTTTCAAATATTTAGTTTTTAAATCGAAAATATTTTTTTCTTTTATTATCAATTGTTGCTGATTTTTTCGACAGTCCATAGAAGAAAGCTACTGTATCCAATTACACTATTTTTTATATGAAAGATTTTAGTCTGCACATGTTCCAAATGTAGATTTTTTTTTTATCTAAATTCGTATTAATTAACGATAATACATGCTCACTGACACTATTCAAAGCTCGCTTTCAACTCAAACTATCTTTCGTTATAAGAATAATGATTTTTCTACGATTTACGTAGTAGTACATATATTTGCCATCATGCCGTCAAGTTTTGACGAATACCGCGCTAGTATAGTTTATTTCTGATTAACATCAAAATAGTGATGTTTACCATCTTCCTATTATTATTATTATTATTATTATTATTATTATTATTATTATTATTATTATTATTTGAACAATTTTATCTAGAAAATTCATAACTACTTCAATACAAAATCTTTAATTCTTACCTGTAAATCATATCTTTCTTTTCTTTCCCGATCCAGTGTTATAATTGGATCAGGAGAATTGAAGATAACTTGACCACTCTCTAATATTTTGAAGATTTCACTTCCAACACCACTTAGAGAATAGGTAACTACAGAATTGTTGCCACTATCGTTATCGACTGCCGAAATAGGAGGTTCCTATAACGAAAACAAAATAGTTTGGAAATATAAATGAAGCATCAGAAGCATTTATTTTGAACGTCTGTTATGAATTTATAACAAAAAAACTAAGAAAAACCACTCAAAAAATATTAAGTCACAATAAGTTTTCAATTATGATATGTATACATTTTAATATACAGGGTGCATCAGAAAAATGTTTACATACACTGTTTAACAGATCATAAGTTTGTGTTTTTTCTTTCTTTTTAAAGTGTAATTAATTAAAAATAATTCATGAACCAAGATTAGCTTTTGAAAAAAGAAAATTTATCTTAAAATACTATTGTAAGTATGTAAAATGTAGCAGAAGTACAAAAACAATATCACAAGGAGTTTCAGGCATAGCCACCTATGCGACTTACAATTCTTCGGATAAAAGAAAAGTTTGAAACGAATGCATGTTCATAGACAACGTTTCGGAACACAATTGACCAAGAATGCGCCACAACACCAAATGAAACATTTGTTGAAGTTTGTGAATGAATAGCCCATCGTTATAAGCAGTGTACTGACCAGAACGATAATAATTTTGAACATCTGCGGTAGGAGGAAAATTTATAAATTTTATGTAGGTTCTTTTGCAATTTAAATATTAATTATATGTGAATAAAAACTGCAGCTATAATGATTCGAAGTAATCATTCGGGTAATAACCAAACTGATCGTGAAAAAAAAAAAAAAAAAAAAAAAAAAAAAAAAAAAAAGAATCCAATCGACTAACTAACAGCAGGGAATAAATACCTGTTTGAGGCTTATGTTTGCATTATATTAAAAAGAAAAAAATATATATACTATTTATGGAATGCGGTAGAGTTGATTGATTTACGGCAAGCCTATGCATGGGGGAATCTAATAGCTCATATTGGCTTAAGGTGGCGACTTTTAACGGATTGGGCCATATACTCGCTTTAAAAATTGGATTATGCTTAAATATATATATATAGTGTTCATAAATTATTGTCGGGGATTTATTACCTCATAACTTTTGATTTAAGATTATGACAAACAAATATTCTTACAAATTCATAAAGTACAACTCAGAAAGTTTTTTTTTTTTTTTCGAACAAAGTGTCGCCAATTTATGCGATCATTGTGGAAGGTTGAGACGTGAGAATTCAAAGTGTCGAGTGCAGAAGAGAAATCAGTGTGAGAATTGTGTATTTTCGAAACAAAATCCGTAACTACTAGATAATTCATTAATAACATTTTGATAAATTTTATATAACATTTTAATATTAACTATTATTTGATTATAATCGTTTATAAAGGGCATTTCCTTAAAATTAAAAATAAAATTCAAAAAACTTGGAATAAGCAATCCCATCACCCCAGATCCCTCTATTTCAAATTAATCAGATTAGACGCAGAGAAATTTAATTATTAACAGACATCAAGTATATAAGATTAATTTCAATGGTAATGAAGGAAAAGCTATTTCATATATATGTATGACAAAAAGGAGAATTGAAGACAGAACGAAAGAACACAGAAGAGATATAAACTTAAATAAATCAACCACTGCAATAACCAGATTAAACAATAAAACACCAACTTCAATAATATCGAAAAATTAATAATTTAAACTACACATTACAGAGAGAAGCCATTAACATATGACATATTTACATGAAACTCAGAAACATGCAATGGTATGATACACGCAAAAATCGATAACAGATGGCGTCGTATGCTATTAGGAAAAGGAAAATGGATCGTTTTCAACGGATTGACTGACGAGAAACAAAAATAACATCAGTAACTGACGATGCCGCGAGAACAAGAGATGAAAATATTTTTACAACTTTTAACATATTGACTAGTTTTAGTGTAATTTTAAGAGTGTTTTTTTAACTTTTGGACATGTACACTGCTCTTTTATGTGTTTTAAAATAAATTAATGTATGTTTAAATGGGTTATTATATAATCGTTATTTTATTAATAACGTTTTGAGTTGCAACTTTACGCATATGTAACATTGTTTTCGTTACTAAAAAAAAAGCTTTTTGAGTTGTACTTTACGATTATGTATTTTTCGTCATGTTCTCAAATCAAAAGTTATATGAAGTAAGGAAATCCCTACAATAATTTATGGACATCGTGTATCTATAAGCTCCGAAAATTAAACGCCGTAATTTGGAAAAAGGTTAAGTAAGAACGCAGGATAAAGTAAATTAAAATAATTATTATGCCAACATAAAATAAGCACGCTGAATCATGCTGGATCATTTATATTATCTATTTGCTCTCATCAATAAAGTAAATGTATAATTCTCAAATGCACGACTGTTGTTTTATTCTTTCAAATATAAAAGCACAGAGTATTACAGAAAACTGCAAATAGTGACACAAATCTAGGAACAAGTACTTAATAATGCGTTGTCTCTTTTCTATTACCTCTGAAAGCTATAGTATCAGCTAATTTTATAAGCAACAGTTCATACAGTACCAAGTTAATTTAATTATATATTTTAAATTAAATATCGGGTACTACTGAAGAGATTCATGATGCACTTACCACATTCACTGGTGTTCCTGATGCCGCATTTTCGTTAATACTGCCTGTGTAACTATGTTGGAATGTAGGTATTTCGTCATTTACGTCCAAAACTTCAACTGTTACCTCACAAACCGTCTAAATAAATGAATAATACAAATGTTATTCAGTGCATTAAAAAAAAAAAAAACATAACATTACATTACATTCATCAGCAAGTTTTACTCATATAATGACAAAATATTTCACTTTAAATTTCATTTACCTTTATAAATTCATTTCGTGTGTTTTACAGTTTTCTTTCTAATATCTTTTTTTAATGTTATAGTTAAAAAGTAAAAATAGATATATTTTCATGAAAATTGTAATTTAAGATTTACCCAAAGCTTATTATTTTGCAATGAATTTATCTCGTACAGCATTGTGACATCACAGCAAAATCACGGGGAGTCAAAATGTTACAGTGTGACGTAGCTACGATATAGATTTACCTTCTTTTAAAACTGATATACAACATTAGCCAAAATCACGCAGTGTATGCAAGGGACATCTAATATTCCTCTTTTTTTATATCAAAATAATATCTGTGAACCATATATTTGTTCCCATCACTAATTAAATAAACAATACTTATCTTGAAACAAAATGAAAAAAAAAATCTAGCACGATTAAAAACAAAATGAAATAGCAACATTTAAATAATGTTCAGCTAAATTAAATGTTTACATTTAAAAATTAAAAAATATTCTTCATTACAAGGGACGAGGAAATTAAAAACTTTTTCTACACAGTTAACATTTTGGGCACAAATGCAGTGTCATAAATCTAAAATCACATCCGTAATGGTCTGTGACGTGCTTTCGTGCGAAAGTGTACGTTCACATTCGTGAACGTACAGTGATGCCACAGCAACATCCATGTGAAAATACTTGCTGTAGGATATATTAATAAAAGAATATTAAACAATTTAATTAGGTCAATGAGGCCCCATACATTGGGGACACTTAAAAATATAATAATAAAAAAATAAAAATAAACGGATTATAACGGTAAAGAAAATTCTTTTTTAATATCAATAAAAAACTTAGAAATGTACGTACAAAAAAGCATCAGGAATCAACTTTAAAAGCCCTTTCTTATCATATTGAAGTAAGTTCTTTATTAATTTATTCTTATTATTTTGCACGAATCCATTGATTTCGAAGGATGTTGTTATGACACAACAAATCGAAAACAATTATATCATAAATGCTCTTTTAACGGCATTAATGAAGAATTTGAAAGATATTAATTAAGCTTTTAAAAAATTGCAATTTCGAACAGCTCTTATGCTGTTGAAAACAATTACACAAAAAATATTTGCTATTGTATTTCCTAGAAATAATAATTAAATGTAAAACTTAAAAAAAACATACTTTCATTAAAATTCACAAAAGAGTCAACTTATATTATAAAGCACAAGTGTGTGCGTCGCTCAATGGTGCGGGCCACAATGTGGTGAAAATGGATGAATGTTTCAACAATGGAGCTATTTTTCATTTAAACAATCGTAAAGTTATTTTTATGGGGGAAATGCAAATTTTGGACCGACGTTGACCCGCCTTAGAGATCGAATTAAAAAAACTAATGTCCAATTCATGTATTGCCCTCAGGAATACATACACTATATGGCCAATGATGACCGGTCACTTGCGATTTTAGACGTTTTGTTAAATATCTGGAAAGATACATGAGGAATTATCCTGAAACTTCAGGAGTGTAAACAACATGATAGACGTCATATAGTCCCGCGAAGATTTTTTCCCGAAACCCCATAAGGGGCCGTCAACAAATTGAAGAAAATCGAATATCTTTTGGATAACCCTGTAAAAACTAATATAGAAAAAGCGTTGAAACGGTAACACATGCTTAGGAGGCTTTTGTTAACTATGTTAATTTTTATGAGTATAGCACGTATGCTCGTGGAGAAATTAAGGTTTTCATAAAAGCAAAACACTGGGTGAAATTTGGGATTGTTTTTATAAAAACCTTAATTTCTCCGCGAGTATACGTGCTATCCTCATAAAAATGAACAAAGTTTATTAAAAGAAGCTTCCTAAGCATGTGTTACCGTTACAACGCTTTTGGGATATTAGTCTTTACAGGGTTATCCAAAAGATATTCGTTTTTCTTCAATTTATTGATGGCCCCCTATCGGGTTTCGGGAAAACATCTTCACCGAAATATATGACGTCAATTATGCTGTTTATACGCCTGAAGTTTCAGGATAATTACTTATGTATTTTTCTAGATATATAACAAACCGTTTAAAATCGCAAAGGACCGGTCATCATTGGCCATATACTAGTATATATATACCAAATTTCAAAGCTCTACGTCAGCAGTGGGTGGAAAATGAGTCACAAGATTTGACTGCCACATACATACAGAAATTTAAGTTAAAAGAAATTATATAAAAAAATTACTACTTACAACTTTAGTTGAAGGCTTCTTTTCTTCTAACATAACTGTAAATGTGTGCAGGCTTCTCTTTTCCCGATCTAGTCCCGTTTTTGTGTAGATTTTTCCTTCCTGTAAGGAAAAATAAATTCAATATAAACTAGACAACAATATAACTCAATAAAATAAAGATAAATTCCATTTCTAGACAGTGATAAATTTTTATGGTACAATTTATTGCTTAAAAATAAATGCTCACCTTGGTGATATTAAAAAGATTCTTCACGTCATTGTTGACAATATTGTACTGCATCATGCTGTTGCTTCTGTACATCCGTTCTTTGAGTTCCACATGCCCGACAAAGGCACCGGCTATATTTTCCGGAATAGAGAAACGGAAATGCTTTTTGTCGAAAAGAGGATCTCTTTCCTCAGCTTCACGTATAAAGAGTTTCAGGGTAGTCTGAAATAAAAGAAAAATCGAAAAATTTTACCTTTCTCCAACATTTAAAAAAATCATAAAGGAGAAATAACTTTTAAAAGATTATACGAGAGAAAGTCATTAAGTAAGTCACAAAAGATAATTAAATAATAACTTACAATGATATTCACTTCAAAACTATCACATAATCACAAAATAAGATCACTAAATATAATTAAAATCTAGAGAAATGCTTAAGTGATACAAAAAGAAACAACAAAAGGCTTTTAATGATCAACATACGTTTCAACGCTCCTACGGCGCCATTTTCAAGAAATATAACGATAAACAAAGTATTCTCGCAAATTTGGATTTTTTTTTTCAAATTTGCGAGAATACTTTGTTTATTGTTATATTTCTTGAAAATGGCGCCGTAAACAAAGTATTCTCGCAAATTTGAAAAAAAAAATCCAAATTTGCGAGAATACTTTGTTTATCGTTATATTTCTTGAAAATGGCGCCGTATGAGCGTTGAAACGTATGTTGATCATTAAAAGGGTTTTTTTATAAGCCTTTTGTTGCTTCTTTTTGTATCACTTAAGCATTTCTCTAGATTTTAATCCAAAGCTAATTTTATTTCTCAACATATTCTCCACCGATATTTATGCACTTATATCACCGTTTTATCAGTCCCCCAACACAAGCTGCATAAGATTCTTTGGGTTGCTGTCTCAGCCATATTAGGAATTCAAGTTGAACCTTTTCATCATCTGTGAACATCATCTTGCTTCCAAGCTGGTTTTTTAGTGGACTAAACAGATGAAAATCGCTTGAGGCTAAGTCAAAGCTGTATGGTGGATGTTGAAGAAGTTGTCAACCAAACTTTTGAATTGTCTTCTGTGTTCAACTTCAAGTTCTAATGTGACTAAGACAGCGACCCAAAGAATGTTATGCAGCTGGTGTTGGGGTACTGATAAAACGGTGATGTAAGTGCATAAATATTGGGGGAGAATATGTTGAGAAATAAATTTAGTTTTGAAGTGAATATTATTGTAAGTTATTATTAAATTATCTTTTATGACTTACTTAATGACTTTCCCTCGTATAAAAGTGTTGAAAAAGGCTTCTAACATTTTATGTGATAAATTAACGGTAATATTTCAACAGGTAGAGCTTTAAGACGTATTTCGGCATTTGTTATAAAAAGCAGCATCATAAAATATCAGCATTTATTTTGATTTAAATTTTTACGGCGTTAATTCTATCGGTGGTGGTTTTTGGTTTTATTGATCAATATGTAGCTTATTATGCTGTAAAAATTTGCGTAAGTCGAATTACTCCAGGAGAAATTCCAGGCAATGTCACATTTAAATAAATTAGCTTTCCCCATAGAAAAAGAGGCAAATTCATTAGATAAACTGGTTTTTCCCCTAAAAACGCAAAATTTAGGGAATTTGACTATTTAGCTTGAAAAAGAGGCATTTCCTATAAAATTACTGCAGCAATTCCGTGAATTCGCATTTTTTACAGTGTATATCGTTCGACCTAGAATTCCCGAAATAAAAAATCAATAATTAGAAAAATATTGAGAATAAATAGCTAGATGCGATTTTCGCCGAAAGGTACCCAAAGGCGTGAGAGTTTTGTTTATAAAAGAAATTTTGTTGCCAGAGTAATTACGAGGGGTGATCCAAAAAAAAGTTTACAAGGCAAGGGAAAAAGTATTTATTAACAATAGAAACAAGATACAAATGGCAATCAAGAGACACATCTGGCCTTTACTTTTCCACATAGTCGCCAAACCTGTTTAGGCATTTGTCAGAACGTTCGACCAACTTATTTATCCCGTCTGGGTAGTAATCAGGGCCCTGCTCATTGAGCCATTTCTCGGCAGCTGTTTTCACTGCATCGTCTGAGGTGAACCGTGTTCCGGATAAGTTTCGCTTCAACGCCGGAAAAAGGAAATAGTCACTTGGAACCAAATCGGGGCTGTATGGGGGGGGGGTGATTCCAGACCTCCCACTTGAACCTTTGCAGCAATTGCTGAGTCTGGCGAGCTGCATGGGGCCTGGCATTGTCATGCAAAAAAATGACGCCTTTGAATTTCGGATGCGGCCACATTCTTGGCCCATAAGAATTGAATTAAGGCTCGCACCTCTATGCAAGACCACTTTTCTAGACGTCGTGCCATTACTGTCGCTCTTAAGTGTCTGCGTACTGACGCTACTTACTCGTAGAACCGCTGTAGGACAACTAACGCCATCTGTCAACCACCCTGGGTGGAAATATTCGCTCCACAATTATTACGTTTCAAATGCTTCTGCTTGTAAACTTTTTTTTGGATCAACCTACGTACATTTGACACCAATAAGTAGCTTTGAAGTCGTGACAGCATTTTGTACAACAGCACAAAGATTACAAATGTTTGATCTGGTGGATACAATTAGCGAGGATAGTTTTCAGACATGGCTAGTCAAGTCTGAAGAGTATCGTAATAGACTTCTGCTTCAATTTCAGTCACATGGTGGCCTAAATTGTGTCAGACAAAAAAGTGTACATTCTTTAAAGAAAAAATAATCAGTTTGATTTTCTTATATCATTTTATAAGGATATAAAAATTTATGGGTATTTAATAACATGAAGACAAAAAGACAAGGTTTCATTGTATTATGTGTTTTTTTTTTTTTTTTTTTTTTTTTTACTGTTCATTCATTTCAGCATTTACGGTCAGCCCTTCTGTCAAAATATCTACGCTTCTCTTAAAAACAAAGTTATTTAAAAGGGAGCTAAAAATATTTCTTTTGAAAATCTACGAAGGTTTAACAAATCTATAATCAATCTGCCAAACTGGCTGAGTACTTTTTTTTTTTAACCACACATGGATCCAAGATTGCGTTATTTGAAACGTTGTTAGAAAAGCTAGATGAATGTTTATTGTTTTATTCTCTGGTTTACAAAACTTAACGTAATATTTTTAAAAATAATATATCTCCAATAAAAAAAGTGGACTTGAATGCTATATACAAAGGTATCACTGTTTTTAGCTATTATACTTTAATCGAGTATTTGAGGTGCATTCTTATTCATAAGCTTTGGAAAATATAAGAAAACTTTCTAAACTAGCAGATGCCACCACCAAATGGTTGTTAAAATTTCCAGAATATACTAACCGCTGCCTTCCATAGTCCATCCGATGCCTCAACAATAATGCTGTATTCTCTGTTTTCTGATACATCCAATGACCTGGAAACATTGACAGCTCCAGTGTAAGGATCAATGAAGAAGGGAACTGTAAAGAACACATGAACATTTAAAAAATTACATTTTGCAAGATTAGTTTTGAAATCTTAAACGCATTGTTCAAATTGTTGTAAAGACTAGAATTTATATGATATATTCAGAGGTAGTTAAGTTACATCAGTCAATAAAGAATAAATTCATACATCAAGATGACTCAATTCCATTGAATCATCAAATCAATTTAATATTTCGATCTGGTAACAAATTAGAAAGGCGAATACTGCCAAAGACCATTTCTCTTTGGGTAGTAAGCTACATTGCTTTCTCCCTTCTTCATATTCTCAAGCATTTATTTTAATGTTTTAATATTTCTTTTAACTTCGCACTGAAGATGGAGTTTTATAAACTACGAAACAGCTACCTACTGTCTACATTTAAAATTAATTTATGCTTTTTTATCACATTTGTATTTTAATATATTAGCAGAAACTTTCATCTATTTATTCTAATCAAAATATAGACATTAAATTTGATATAAAATGCTCACAACTAAAATAGTATTCATTTACTATGACAGTTGATTTTTTTTAAAGCATAGGTGAACCCTTAAAATGTAATAAATGAATGGGGAATTATTTTTGTTTAAGTTTAAATAGTATTACATTTTGTATTCTAAGTATTACTAAATATAGAACCAATAATTTATTTTTTTTAAATATGTTTATTTGTTCAATCTTTCTATCGTTATTTATAGAACAACTTACCATTTCTTGTTCTGGTGCCAAAAGAATATTTCATGTTTGTGTTGTATTCGGCATCTTCGTCTTTGGCTGTCAATGTGGTTACAACACTTCCAACGGGTTCACTTTCAGACACAAATTCATAATAGATATCCTTTGAAAATTCGGGTGGACTGTCGTTAATGTCTTGGATTACTACTGCCACCTATTGGAAATAAAATAATACATTTTTTTCATATCATGAATAACTTAGTTCCAAAATAGCAAGTGTTAATGAATAGAACAATGCACAGTTTACAATTAAATTCTTACAATTCTGAAAAGAAATTAAAAATACTCGATACATTTTATCTATGAGCAAACTACATTAAATTATAGAGCAATCTTTCACTCGTTTTAATGACTTTAAATACCCGATACCAAAATTAATTACATAAGAAGTCGCATACAGAATTATTTTACTATGGAGTTCCTTTCAAGGTGGCGACCGATCAGGGAATTTTTCAGGAAAAGTATCAGTATTTTATTATTTTATTATCATTATATTTCTATAAGAAAATGTAGGTATTTTTCCAGAAAAATTCCCTGATCGGTGACCTTCCTTGCCATTTAGAAAATTCAATCTATATATAAGCCAGCTTTGCATAACAACTTTGTTACCATTAAAATTTAAATGAAATCCTCTACTTCGTTAAACACGGGTTTTTACGTCTAAATAAGGCAAAATTTACTGTTAAATTTTAGTGGTGAGGAAAAAAGCGTAAAAGCAGTTATGTCTATCGAACTGCTAATATTTAAAATTATGCATTAGTTATGTAATTAGTATATGATGATATACTTCAAAAATAGTCAATTACTATACTAAAAGACATGATATGAGCACCAATATAACTTTCTATCAGCATTGATAATTTATTAATCTCACCAATAATTTTATTTTATAATTGTTGCTTTTTTAGGTCTGAATCAGGGATCACAATTAATTATTACCTTTGTGTGACTAAGTATTGACTTAATCTTAAGAATTCATATTTAAACTCTAGGAAAATGCATTTGACAGACCCAAATATATTCTTCACAGTTTCATAATGTAATTTTATGATACAAATGCGGAGGAAAAGAAGATAAAATTTGTTACCGTTGCTGTGCCAGTTCTAGGTGGTGCACCCATATCTTTAGCACCGACCACAACCACATGCAAAGCAGAGTCTGGTACACCATATTCTTCCCGATCCAATTCTTTTACGACAGTTAGCAGGGGCTGGAAAAGAATTAATATTTTAACACCAGAATCTCTTCATTTCGTATTAAGAAAAATAATTAATTTTCATTAGTGAAAAGATGTTTGATATAAATGTTCCTTACTCCCCGATCGTCGACTGATAGTCTAAAGTGGTTGTCAACATTTCCTTCCAGGATCAAGAGTTCCATCTGCCTGTTGGCTCCTTCATCATAATCGACAACAGGCAATCGAATACTGGCTCCCAAACTGCTTGAACCTATGAAAAGAATCAGACATATAATTTAAGGGGTCGATGCAGGGTTTTCTTTCTTTTGACCATTTTCATGAAAAGTTAAAATTATTTTCGTAAAATTATATATATTATTTCTCCTGTCAACATCCCTTTTTCTAAGAAAATACGAAACGCAGAACGACAAATGAGATAGCATATGAAAGGATTTCGAACAGGCTTCTGACATAGCACACTTAACATTTCGTTAAAACATATTTTCGATTAAAATTTGCTGATAATTAAAAATTAAATCGGCATTGATTTCATGAAAGAAATGAAAGGATTCCTTCAAATTACTGTTGCCAAAAAAATAAAATACCACATCATACGATGCTCAGCAATGATTATAAAAAACACCGCATGGGTTTAATTTAAAATTTATGATTAAAAAGCGAAGTTGAAATTGAAACATTCAGATTTACATTTCTATGTCCCATGTTTTTTTTCGAAGCTGATGACCTCATCCTCTATGCAGTTAAAATACGATTGTTAATTTTTCTTTTTCTCGCGCTTGCCTTTTGCAATCTTGAATCCGTTTTTACTCCAACTTTGATGGAATAAATTAGATGATATTTTGGCTTGACTAAAAACATACATGTTGTTTGCAGATATTTTTATCCTCACTTTTTCTTTCGAAGTTTAAACCTGCACTAATAAATATTACATATTGATAAAAAATAGTAGATTGTAGTGCGAAATCTTCGCACGGGCCCGCTGGTTTATTATATTTTTGTAAAAAATAACATTTTGTAACGAAAGATTAAATCCGGTTACGCAAATTCGAACCAAGCATTTATTAAGAAGAACTTCTTTAAGTCCTTCTGCAAAAGTTTTCCTTTCTGGTGAACTTATTTTTATTGAAAATCACACATTTTAAAACCTAACAAAACAAAAATAATTAATGGAGAGTGCTTTTATGTTATGGAATTTTGTGAAGGATCGTATTTTATTAACAGGAATTTCGTGGAGGATCCTGTTTCATAAAAAAGAATTTTGTGAGCGCACATGTCGTATTAAAAGGAATTTTGTACACCAGCCCTGTTTTAATAAATATATTTTTGTGAAGAGGCTCTAAATAGGCCCCAAATATTGCCTGGTTCAACCCCTGTAAGGAAATAGGTGCATAGTTGACAAGATCTCTCATTTTTTTGGGAGCACTGTTTTGGAATTGTAATCTTCATCTTATTTTATTGCCGATTTTCTATCATTAAATAATGCCAATATTCTTATTCAGAAATAGTGGTATTCAAAAATAGAAAGGATTGACAGCTATGGATGTGCAACCCAGATATGACCGAAAAAATAAGAGCTAAATTAATAAGTGTTAAAAGGAGAAGTATATCAAAACACGTCTACCAGAAAAAATCTATTGCATCTATTGACAACACCTACCCCCCTTTTTCTGAGTGGCTCTTTTTTCAAAAAGTAATCTTCATCTTATTTTATCGGAGATATTCTGTTTTCTGACATCAAATAAAGCAAACATTCCTATTAGTAAATAGCGGTACTCAAAAACAAAATAATTAGCAACAATGGATATGCAACAACTTTCCTTTTACTTATTTATTTATTTATTTATTTTGAGTGTTTCTATTTCCAAATAGTAATATTTTTCTTATTTTATCTCATATTTTTGTTATTAAGCAAAGCGAACATTCCTATTTGAAAATAGCAGCACTTAAAAAGCGGAAGGATTGGTAGTTACGGATGTGCAACGAAGATATAACAGAAAAATTAAAAGTTAAATTAGTAAGTATTAAAAGGAGAAATATTTTAAAATACCTCTTGAAGGAAAAATCTATTGCACAGCTACCAACCCTCCCGTTTTTAGAATACCTCTAATTCTAAATAGTAATCTTCATCGTATTTAATTGCAGAATTTAGACCATTAAATAAAATAAGTATTTCGGAAATAGTTGTACTTAAAACACGCATGGAGCGGTTTGCAGCTATGCTATTGCTGCAACTTTGACTTAATTTTTATAAATATTAAGATAATTTCGTGCAACATTGCTAAAGTAACATAACTTTATAGTAATAAATGCAGTGAAACTTTGCAATAACATTAATTTCGGCATTATAAAAAAATCCTACGAACGTTCAGAAACACTTCATAAAATCACATCTTCTGTGCATTTAGCATCATTTTAAAAATTAAGTCAAAGCTTCAGTTAGTGAACAGCATATCAATGTGAAATTAACTTTAATTCTAAACATTTTTTTAATTTCAAGTAACAAACTTATTATTGTAAATACTGTGTATAAGAGTATGCACAAAATTTCAAGTAACAAACTTATTATTGTAAATACTGTGTATAAGAGTATGGACAAAATTTTAAAACAAATATCAACTTTTTTATATTGCTTGTAAATTACAAAAGAAGTATTCAAAAGAAAATAATAAGCTAAAATTTAAAAATATAAGCATTAATCCATGATTTTCTTCGGTTAATCATTTTGTATTTATTGGTTGTACTTTTAATTTGGCTGTACTTTTTTTTTAGTTTTTTTTTTTTCAATAAATTGTAAATAATGATATTATTTTTTAAACGATCAAAACATTTTAATTTATATACTATGATTTGTAAATTATACAGAATTTAATAAATCTGAAACTGAAGTTAATTTCAAAAATAGGATTATATTTTTCAAACTTATATATCAAGTTGTGTTTCACTGTAGATACAAAAAAATATATCTGAAAAATACAATTTAATATTTTACTTACCCTCTGTTACATTCAGTAAAAATGTTTCATTCATAAACGTTGGAGTCCAATCGTTTTCATCTAAGATCGTAACATGCACATTGGCAAAACCCTAAGGATGACAAATGCATAATATTAATATATACATGCAACGTATATTACAAAACATTTTTTTTTGTTTTCCTTCAGTTCAAAAAGTTACAAATATATGATTGATTATCTGTGTTAAGTGTCCAGTGCATTTTTTATTTAAATACTAATGAGAAATGTTCTTGAATATTACAGTACATATTATTATTTTTTCTAGAAAGGAACTGACTTTAAGTAAAACGCATGACTTTTTTAGTTAAATAATGTCGTATTTTTTTTATCTAATTTTAAATGAGATCTAAATAAGTTATGATTCATAATGCGTAATCGATATTTTTTTTTGTATATAAATAAGAAAATATTGTCCGCTTCAAAGAAAATGGGATTTATAGAACATTATAAAAGCTATTTTCCAAATAAAAGTTACAATCTAATCTGTTGGTTTGTCTATTTTTAATTGCAAAGTACAACTACAAAGTGTAGATTATTTCATTAAGAAAATTCATTTTTGTTTCTGCTGCTTCATGCAGATTGACTGAATGAAATATATTAACGAAAAAACTAAATTTTATTGTTTTATGTAAGGAAATATTTTAGTTATTAATCATTCATTAAGCTCCGTTTAAGCAACGCTGAACTGACTAACTTCAGCTCCAAGATTATCCTGTTTGTAAAAAGCAAGCATGGTGATAAATTTACATGGGTGAATCCTCTTTGTTTTGGAAAATATTTAGGAAAAAAGTCCATTTTTCATAAACGTTTCAAGTACGAGAAGAGTGAGAAATAAACTTAAACTAGAGAGAAAATACGAGATATTCACATTTTAACGAATATTATTCTTTCAAAAATCGAAACTAAGTGATAAGCATTATTTATAAGCATATACATAGACTCGATCTTGTGTAGAAATGAAAATAAATAATATTGTTTAGGTTAAGCAAAATTTGTGTTGTTCGCCTCCCTTGCTGCCCCACATCTGTCTCCTCTACTTATAAATTGGTATTGACTTCGGCAAGAAGAGCGGTCGGTGGGCGCAAATGTCTGGTGAGCGTAGTTGATGATCCCTGTATTAGATCATGTTTCAAAAAATTTGATTCATTGTTTATACTATTTTGAATGATTATAGAACCTTTTTGTAAATACTTACTGTATTATTAGCCGAATCAAGGGCTAAAACTCTAAGCATAAAAGCAGGCGTTTCTTCTCTATCGGGAGAGAGTCTCACAGACAGAACGCCGGTACTTTCTTCTATCTGGAATTGATGATCGTGGTTTCCTAAAAAAGGAGCACAGAAATATATCAAACATTTTGAAAGACTGATATAAAGTGCGAATTTGTTACTTTAAAAAGAATTTGAGCATTCATCAATGTTACAAGTTTATTTTTCAACACTTTCCAACCTAGTTGAAAAGTGTTTATGACTTCGGTTTGTCTGGTTGTATGGCCGCCTGTCCGTGTTCTAACTCCCGTAAATATGCTCTCGGATTGTCCTGCATTTTTAATATGTTATTGTCGTTATCTATAGCAAGTTCCCTATTTCAACTGAAGTGTGTAGCACTTATAGTTTTTTTTACAGGGACACTCAAAAGAATTCCGTTACATTACGGTCTATGGGGAAAAATCATTGGCGTTTTATTTTAATGATGTTACACAATTTCAAACACATTGTAATTCATATATATCACTAAGGTGCATTACAAGAATCTTAGTATGGAATAGGGTGTGCATAGCACTTATAGTTACTTTACAGGGACAGTCAAAAGAATTCCGTTATATTACGTCTATGGAGGAAAATCGTTTTCGGTTTAATTAAATAATGTTTCACTATTTTAAACACATTGAAATTTATATATATCACTAAGGTGCGTTACAAGAGCCTACTACAGAATATTGTGTGTATAGCAGTCATCGTTCATTTACAGGGACACGCAAAATAATTCTCTACTGTCTGTTAACAATAATTCCTGGAAGTGCGTTTTAAGTTGCTGAACGCGATTTTAAATTTAACTCACTTTTTGTCTATTACTTGGTGTGTATAAATTCTGTAAATCATATACAGGGCAGCACAAAAGTTCGCGAACACATTTCCGTTTATTGACAGAAACTCCAGAAGGAGAATTTTAAACTGTGCTACACGTTTCCTAACTAAACTAAAATTTAGCATCCTATGTGGTATATATACAAATTTATAGATCATATACAGGGCTGAATAAAAGTATTCGGATATTTTTCCGAATATTGTATATGTTGGAACTATATGTTGGAAATTCCTGAAATTACGTTTTTAAATATGTTATGCGTTTTCCAAATTGTTTACTTAGATGATATATTTCAGCTTATTAAACGGTAATGATTTGAAAAATTATATTGGAAGCGTTGGAAAGTGTTACATAATCTATGCTTGACGCATGATTTTTCGTTCTTGTTAAAATAAAAACAAGCCCCTATAAAATCTACATCAACCGGTCCAGTTTTTATAGATAACTGTTGCTGAACCATATTATGAAGCATTCTCATTGGTCAGAATAGAAAGGAATCACGTTATGTAGCCGTTTTCTAGAAAAACGATTGAATAACTATACCCTTTTCTGCAGATTTTTAACAAATTTCTTACATAAGATAATACTATTAATAAAAGTGATAAATATGCGTTATAAAAGTCTTCCATTATTTTATATCAAGCAATTCAGACCATTGCATGAACATTTTTTAGTTTTCCTTAAACAACCGTCACCTAAAAAATTACTAAATTAAAAAAAATTCACTAAATTTCTCATTTTAAATAAATAAAGCATGTGTTATGCCACACAATATGAATCAAAATTTATAATTATGCATAATTAGCATATAACAGATAATATTAAATGTAAACATTCAAAGGATAATATTATTTTAACTTTTAACATTTCTTTTTAAAGATGCTTAAAATAAATATATTATCTGTCACTGAAAAAATAAATTACATGCCCACAGAAGATACTGTATTTTTAAGTTTTCATAGCTTTTAAGTAATTGTGTACATATGCAATAGTATAGGAAATTAAGTGCTAATATTGAATCATGAAAAACCATTATCTTCTAAAATATCATTATTTCTAATAAAATTAACACGCGACCGTACATGCACGAGGATGACAAAAAAAATAAAACTGAGCAAAATGAATTGCTGGAAAATTACAAACCATTGGTAGTGCCACTAATTGTCTTCAGAAAAATAATTTATATGCAAAATAAAAATATTCTTCATGTAAGTTACTTTACAAAAGATCATATTTGTAAATTTCAAAAATATTTTGTTTCATTGTCTTTTATGTATCAGAAATAACAGAATATACTTACCATCAACTATGAAATATCTTAGTTTATTTATGTCCAATTCATCTTTATCAGTAGCTGTTAAATGGACAACAACTTGACCAGGGGGTGCATTCTGAATTTTGGGGAAAAGAAATGCATTTACCATTAAATATATATTAAAAAAGTCACACAATAGAAAATTTACTGTTATGTGCAAAATCTTCGTTAAGATATTATCATAATTATTTTAATTTTTCATACTATGTAATGTAAATAAATTGTTTGAGAACTGAATTGTGATAAAGTAGGGAATGATATATTTAAAATGTTTATGCGAATATTTTATAATATCAAAAATTAAAATCCTGTTTTGAAAACATTCTTCTTCTTTTAAAACTGTTAATGTTTAGATAATTTATATTTCATTGTATCTGTACAAGGAATGAAAGACAAAATGCAATTTTACAAAAAAAAAAAAAAAAAAATCTTGGAAAGTAACAAACATTTATACTTAAATAAAAATATTTTACAAGCAAATTACTTTTTTTAGACGTAATAGAGAAAAATTTTATAATTAACCTAAAATTATTCGAGAAATTATATGCAGATGAATGAGAAAGAAATAAAACTCTCCACAGCAACGATATTAAGTCTCAATGATATTGTTTTATCAATTTATATATACCAGTGAACAATTAATATTGGACTGTTATTGATACCGTTATTAAATTACCATGTGATTACTATTGTATTGACTGCTAGACATTGAATATTGTATTTTTACCAAAAAAAAGGGGGGGGGAGGATAAAAAGCAAAAATTTAAATAAATTATTATATTTGAAAGTTTTTCGGAATAATCGTGGGAAAGCTTGAAGATGCAAAAGAAATTGTCCACATTAATTTTCAATATCTTAGAATTGTGAAATATGTGTAATAAATCCGTGTGCTCGCTAAATTATTTTTAAAAAGGAATATTTCACTTATATTTGCACTTTTTTAAGCATAAAATACTACAACGATACTGAAATAGTAAAAAAAGAAATTCAAATATTTTACTTTTGTCGTTAGTTCATGCAATTACTTATAATACTAGAAAAAATTAGAAAGTATATGGAAATCACTTAAATATCTTAACATCAAAGTAAGTACATTAAGTTTTAATAATAATTGTTGTATGATTTTTATGTATGCAAACTAATAAATTATGAATATAATTAAATAAGCAAAACAAAAAAAATATCTCAATGAGAAAAATTTTTAGATTTAATCAAGAATTTTTTTTTTCCGGAAATTTGAAAAACTTTCACAGTAAATCTCATGGATTATTGCAAAATTAGCTAAATTGCAATATTAGTTAAATTATTGAAAAGTGTACGCAAAAACTTTTTATCCTCAGAATCATAAGAAAACATTTTTAATTATATATATATATATATATATATATATATATATATAACCATAAATGAAACATTATCATAACACCAACTTAAACAATGAAATAATAATTAAGTATGAAATAATTAGTTGACAATGAAAGATTCCACAACACACTTAATATATCCCCAACACACAAAAACATATTAAAAGAATAAGAAATTAAATAAAAATTGAATAAAAATTGAATAAATGGAATTAAATGAATGAAATGAAATGAAATTTGTGGAATTTAAACAGAATTATCAAGTCCCAAATGCCTAAATACCACAAATAAAATGAAATGAGAGGTTTCATCATCATATTAGCCATACATTGCTAAAAAATATGATTTTGGGACTACATCTCATAAACAATGAAGCAAACCAGTGATAAAATGAAAAATAAAATACAATATTAAAAAGGAAAGAAGCCATACTTATAATTTACAGAGAAAAACATTTAATTGAGTCAGTAAGTATAAAATCCATAAAGATTAAAAAAGATATCTTGCACCTCAAGAACCAGCATGAAACTCAACCATGACTAGGGAATGAATTGCATCTATATATATATATATATATATATATATATATATATATATATATATATATATATTCCTTTTATTTATTTTTCTATCTTTCATTTAGGTTCGAACTATTTTTTTTATCTAAAACATTACAATATTATTAAATGATTGAGATATTTAAATTTCCTTGCAGTTTATATAATTAGTTATGATTATTAAATTTATATAGGCTATTTTAGAGTAAAAATATATTAATAGCACTGAGCAATAAATTTTAGCAATGATTTGGATTCTACTAAATACAAGCAAAGTTGCTCATTCTAGTAATATTGTTTTTCGAAGCATTGATTTATGCATTTATGAAATTTATTTCAGAAAGTAAACAGTTAAAATATACTTAAATTATTTTGAAGTACACATATCGCACTTTTTTCTGAAAAAGCAAAGTTTGTTTGTAGCTCACCTCTTTAACTTCAACAACAAAATCTTTCTTTTCAAATGTTGGGCTGTTATCATTTACATCTTCAACAAAAATGTTCAGTCTGGTGTTTCCAGAGCATCGTTGATTACTCGCCGTGACCTGTTGACAAATGAAAATTTGGAAGCTGATAAATGATGCATTGAATAATAATATTAGTAATCATCAATTCACAGCTGAATTATGCATTGAATAATCATAACAATAAGTACTATCAGTAATATTATATGAGAAAAAAAATAAGCTATCAATATTCAATTTAAATATTATGATAATTTTTTTTATTAATTTAATCCATAAGAAAATACGCTGATCATTTATATAAAAATAAAAGAAACTTTAGCTGCATGATATTTTGAAAAGACGTAGAAAAACATTTACTTAAATAAATAACAGCAGTTTTAAATTTTTTATGGTTGGACAATGTCTAACTTTTTGTGATTAAACATTTATTATTTAAATATCTTTAAATATTATTCAGAAAATTTTATAAGTTATCCATATTATACGTTAATTATATATTTAGCATGTGTTTGACTATTTTTAATCATTTTCATTACATTATTTGATTCTCTTCTTCGAGTTCTAAAATGTAATATTTCAAAACTGGGCTTTCCGATTGTGATTATCACGTACATTACTCCACATTTTTACAACGAGAAAGTATTTTAAAGTTTTATTATAGAAATTAGAAATATTCTTTAGAAGTTAAGCGCACAAAATTGTTTTATAATGTAGATTTTTAAACTGAATTTGTCAGTTAAATTAGATTTATATGCATTGTTTTTCACAGTTTACAGAAATTAATTTACGATGTAATACCGGTAATCTTCCAAAACTGAATAAACTGAAACATATTGGGTTGTCCAGAAAATGATGATACATAGGTGCTAAATTGTACGCTTTTTGCTACTATGAAATTCTTATAGTATTCTTATTTAATCGGAGAAATTTTACGATTAAATAAGCAAGGAATTCCATAAGGATTTAGTGGTTGCCAATAGCATACAATAATGTCATCTATGCGTCATGCGATTCAAGAATCCTGTAACATTTCAGGTTCTTCAGTGATTATACGACTATTAAATTTATTAAATTTATACAAGTAAATTACACTACAAAAAATTATGCGACCTTCAAGACTTTAAATACAGAAGTGTTGCATAGCCTTTTCAGACCAAACATGTAGAATTACATTAATGCGACGATTTTTTGAGCTTGTGATATAGATTAAGTCCGTCAGCATTTATTTTAAGTTTACAAGTTCGGGTTTGAGATATATAGCACTATTGAATTAGTGTATTCCATGCTAAACTTATAGAATAATAGTTCAGTAGTCCTGACCTCAAGTTAAGCGCATAACTGACTGTTGAATCTCATATCATAGTTTTGTATTGAAGTTCAACCGCAGGGTAGCTGAGGTCCAGATTAATGAAGAATTATCCTGTGGAAATTTAGTTAGAGGGTCTTCAATCGGGATGGCGTAGCTGTTATAATAATGCAATAGTTGATAATCAGGACAGGAAGAATTAAAACACTATTGAATTAGTATATTCCATGCTCAAACTTATAGAGTAATAGTCCGTTAATCTTCACCATAGGCTAAGCACTTAACGCGTGGTTGAATCTTCTATCGTATTTTTGTATTACAGTTCAATTCGTATTTTTGTATTACGAGTTACCTGATTTCTAGTTTAATGAAGAATTATCTTGTGAAAATTTAGAGAATGGGGCTTCAATTATGATCGCTTAACTTTTGATGAACATTAAAACATTTCAAATAAATTTTCAGAAATTATACGAACTTATCTCATAGTTAAAAGTTATATTATTTAAAGTTTTAAGACATTCGTCTATATACTTTAATCTAAATTTATGTAAGTTTTAATAATCTGAAATTTTCTGTACTTACCGTGAGCGTGTACATTCCTTGCAGAGTAATTGGCATAGAATCTCGATCAAGTGGCTTCTTTATTTTAGCTGACACATTGAAAGCCCGAGTATCGATGAAGAAATTGTCGTTAGAATTATCTTCGGTAATTTGATACGAGATCTGAAAAAAAGTGCATATTTATATTTTTTCTGATTTTTCAAGCTATTAAAATCTTTTTTTTTTTTTTTTTTAAGGAAACTCAGTAAAATATTGTAAATTAAACATATTTTGCTTTAAAAAGTGCTTTATTTTTGCATCATGCACTTACTCTATCAAAAATATGAGCATCTTCAACTTGAAGGTAAGGTAGCACAACAGAATCCGCCATTGCATTTTCTCGTATGGCAGTGAAGTATTCTGAGAAGGGGAACTTCGGACATCTTATGCTAGCATCACTCAGTTGTACAACAACCTAAATAAAAAGATAAACTTATTTACAATCTAAAGAGATAAATATTGCATGTAATAATACATTAATTTCAAAAGCCTAAATTAATTCATGCAGTGTTTGTTTACATTTAATCCTTAGAATACAAATGTTTTAGACCTGTTGGAATAAGACTGCCCCCAAGAGACTGTTTTTGTTTATTATTTTGTTTATTTTCTTACCTTAACCTTCGTGATATATTTTTGGTAGAAATTTACCATGAAAATTATTGTTTCGAAATAGTGGTAGGAAATATAACTTTTTAAAATGTCACTTTATTTGACCATACGTAATACACATGTGTAATGTTTGTTGTCTACCGGTTAAAATGCCGCTTGAAATTCGAAACTTTTCATAAATTTATCATGAAAGGATATATTCGCTTTTAGCTAGAACAATCTAAAGATATATTTCAAAGCTTTCAAAATTATATTATAATTCTACTAAACTATAGATATGAAACAATTAATTAACTTTTGTGCAGGCATTACATACTCAGTTACACTAAAACGACATGAAATTTTTTTAAATGAATGAAAGAAAAATATTAAATAATTTAAAAGCATTTTTATCTTTAAATACGTAGAGTTTTCTGCCGTTAGAATCATATTTCTTGCATTCCATTAACATTTATACATTTAAGCTTTCTCACAAATATTTTGATATTTCACATATCAATTTAATCCTTTAAAGTCATTGTGTTATAAATCACATTTTTTTTTTAATGTTCGAAAAAGAAAAATATATACTTGCCAGAAAAATTAATGTGCAATCAGTGCATTGAAATGTTAAAAATTCGTGGTGTCTACATGCAGATTTGTAATACCATGATTGATACTGATCAGCCTATTAATAGTTTGATATGCCTTCCATGCGTATAGGATCAATTTTCAAAATTAGTGACTTGCACCACTTTGACTTTAACAATCTTAATTAATATTGAGATCTTTATGCATACGCACATATACACCAACAGTTATATTTATATGTATAATTTTGCATAGTATGATGTTTCATTTGTGATTTTTTTATTACGTGATCATTAAAGAAGAATTGTGATATACATTGTGTTACATTAGAAAGCCGTCATTCAGATAAATTTCTCACAAAAAAAACCTGTCCGAATATGCAGTCAAATTAAACCCAGAAAACTTCTCGAACCGAAGAATTCTGCGTCTAATTGCTTATAATAGTGGCTTATAAGGCTTTTTCCATTATAAATATGCATCATTTCCATCCATAAGGACTTTTATTTCGGTTCCAAAGAATTTGTGTTTATATATTTACAAACCGAAAAAACATTTTTATACAGGGCTCCCACTAATTCGCTTTGTGAACAGCAGTATTTCTGAAGAAACGTTTTCGTGTGAGGTTGTAACAACATTTGCAACAAAAATTGCCTTCCGGGTAAGTTTTTACAAAATTTGTAAGGAAAAATCTGAAAATAAGTTAAAATAAAAATAGTGTTATTCAAAAACCGGATAGAGTGAGAGGACCGTTTTATATCTTGTATGAAAGTAGATACTGAATGCCATGCATCGACATCGCTCTCTGTCGTGTATTAAAACAGCTATGAAAAGCATGTTATAAAAATATTGACATGTTCTTGCTCACTTCACATGATAAAAGTGAAAACATAATTAATGTAGTCTCCATTTATCTCAGAATGTACAGTGAGAATGTTGATAGTTGTTTTAGCACTATTTTTTGATATTTTTTGTAGTAGGTACAAATATTGTTCGCAAATTCCAATAAACTTACCCCTGCTTCAGTACTCCTGGATGGATCAAGCTTATTGGTGGCTGCTACTAAAAAGTGATAAAGGGTTTGCTGGTCAGCTGAAAGTCTTGTTGTCGTTGTGATACGGCCCTAAAGAAATTAATAAACTATTATTGATTCTGAAACATTAAAATTATTGCTTAATAGTTACTAAAACAAAGTTAGCCAATCGAGGAAATAATATTCAAAAATATGATTAATTGTTGCTGTTATTTTAGATTAAGAGACTTAAAATTATCATTTATAATACTAATAAATATTAGTATTATTATACAAGCTGATTTTTTCCAGTTGAAGGAAAAAGTGGCCAGCCCGGGAATTGAAGTCAGCACCTTTGAATTAAAATGTCAATACTCTTCCAATTGAACTACCTGGAACGAACACCGGCCGACACAATTCCATCAGTATGATTACACAAGATTAATTTTAACACAATTATTCAAATTGGTAAAGAAATCATATGAGTTGTAATTTCCCAAAATTGGAAAATTGCAATTCATATAATCAGTACGATTGTGTTAAAATAATAAATGTGTTAGTATTATTATTAATTTTTTTATTACTTTCTATTAGTAATGACATTCATTCAAAAAATTAAACATAATACCATCTATCAATCAACTACATGTATAAAATGCAAATGGGATTTTCGTTGCAGACGCTTATAACTTGAGTTGTGCTGAATGAATTTTGGACTGTTTGTTAGATAACGTTTCAAAGAAGGTTTTGGTATATTGCATATTGTTCTTCGTTGCTTAGTTATAGAATTGTGGGGGGGGGGGGAATTCTATAACCAGGTGATCCCCATTATGAATGATTAGCCTTTTTAAAAAATTCTACAGGACGGACTTTCATTGTTAGATACATAATTTTTCAGGGATGGTTTTCGTATATTGCATATTGATCTATCTTAACGATAGAACAATACCAAATAATACTAAAAATAATACTATAAATATACTATAAATACACAATTCTTTACCAAATACCACTATAAATGGTCAGCTAAAAGAGTTGGTCCTAAACAGCCCAAATTTTGTCTGACACATTAGAAAATATAATAGCACAATGGCGTTCGTATCTTTTGCAGCAATGCGGAAGGACATTCCAGGTAAAGGTACTTATTGCTTTAAAACATAAGCTCAAATTCATCGATATCATTCATATGATTCAGGGTTAGTTTGGATAAACCAAACATACCAGCGTAACGACGAAGCCTGCTAGTCTGGTTATATTTTAAGCATTTTCAAGAATCTTAAAATAAAATATTTCTGTGCTAAAGGTAGTATAGAATATAATTTAATGACCAAAGAAAAATAAAAGATTATGAATAACTTCCGATTTCTTCCGATTGTTCCGTTTGAAAAATAGTGTTCTGAATGAAGAACGTACTGTTTCTCTGTCAATGTTGAAACCTCGGATCAATGTGTCTTCTGGTCCTGTAATGTTATAGAAAACGGGGCTTGCATTAGGTACAGTTGCTCGAACATCTAGCACTGTAGTTCCTGCTTCAAGAATGCCATCTGCATTCACTGAGTACTGAACGGAAGTGAAGACTGGAGTTGGATCGTCAATGGAATCCTTGTAAACTTCCACCAAAAGGTCGACAGTGCTGGAAAAGAAAAAGCTTGGATAAGAAATTTATAAACTATCATATTAATTCATAAAAATTCTAGAAAAAGGCGCTAAAAAAATATAGCGTAAAAAAAAATAGGAAAATCTAAAATTTAAAATAATTTAAAATTATCATATCAATATATATTTTTTAATTTTTTCGGTTGTTATTCACTTGAATTTAGTCACCGTGAATGAGCTCGACAGCCATAAATTAGCCACTTAAGTGGTTTAAACAGGGACGAGATTTCTCGGCTTTTTCGTATGCCAATATAATTTTAGACGAAACGTTGTTCTGTTAAATCGCAGAATGTTCCGATTAAATTAAAAAACATTTTCTGTAAGATTATACTGGTATGCAAAAAAGCGGAGAAATCTCTTCCTTGTTTAAAGATTTAAAATTATTACTTATAATAGCGAATAATGTTACTATTATTGCTTTTTAAATATTATTGATTATATTATATTATGTTATTATTATTTTTTAATTTATATTAAATCGTATAAATCTGCAAAAAAACGCATCTTTAAAAAAGTGCTTGTCTGGTGTTTTACTCTTATAAATTAACTAGATTTGTCAAATCGTAATTCGAATGAAATCCGATCTGTCTTTTCATATTTCTAAAAGTTGTCTTCATTATTTAAAATTCATTTGCAACTAATAATTTTAATTATTTTGCATGAAGCTTTTTCTTTTCTCTCTTTCTTTTTTTAACAATTTTTTCTCAATAATGTTATCAGTCTTATTTGTTCATAAATTACGAGTTTGTTTCAAAATAACAAAACTTCAGAAGTTAAAAACTTTAAAATGTTAAACTAACATACAAAATCTTTAAATATTTCGTATTTTGCACATATTGATTTTACAGACAAAAGCTTTTAAAGTTAGGATGCCAGTAAAAAGCTTTACTGCGAAAAAACAGTCTGCAATAGTTAAATATCGTGTTAAAAAACAAAATGTTCATTAAAAGAAAAAAACTAAAAAAATATGCAATATTAAATGTTCATTAAATCTAAAATCTAAAACATTCTGCAAAATAAAAATGCATTAAGAAAAAAAAAAAAAAAATGAAAAAAAAAAGTTTTTTTACTAGCTTCCTAATTGACTCTGAAAAATCAATATATTCTGAAAAATCAACGGTCTTTTTCAACAGTGCCGGAAATATTTTTAAAAGTTTAATATTAATGTTTAACAAAATAAATGTTAAAAACATTTTCATCTGTTTATTGGGACTTTATTTAATAACCTGCCATATGCATTTAAGACAAGTTATTTTATATATTATAGAATTCTACAGTTAAAAATTGTCGTCCTTGACCCTTGTCTACAGTGTTGTGCTCAAACTTTTATACACAGAAAATTTATAACCAATGTGCATACACTTCTTACTATTCCCAAGGAGTACAGCACCATTACATAACAGTAATCTTCACCTTATTACAAATTAAGGAAATTATTAGAATTTTTTTACAAATTCTACAATTAAATAAGGCAAAGAAAGCATTCGGTGTGGTGCTCAAGGTATATAAAACCTTACGTGCTAAGTATATTGCGGGGAAGGGAAACATTATAGAGTTCCGAAAAGGCGATGATTTTCCTTTCCTAATCATTTACACAACAGAAAATTCAAAATCTTCCGTGTGAAGAAATATTAGTCTTTAGAGCGAGACACTTTTCCTGCTAGAATACTCTGTGAATTTATCACTACATGTCTGTTTAATAGATAAGTTTCTCGAAGCACGATAATTTTATAATTCATTCGCGACGAGCATTAAATACGCTCCTTTTAATTTTTTCTGTACCACTTTTTCAAAGAGATATTTTTCTATTATATGTATGTTGACCCTCTTTGATTAAACAAAGAGAATTTTTCTGTTTAAAAAATACTAGCGTCAAAGTTCAAGGAATTTTCTGGATGCAAAATCCTTGAATTTTGGTGGCACGTACGTGGTACGTTTGGCAGCATTTGGCGACACGTATACGTGCCGCTCGTCGCGAAGCAGTTAAATCGGAACAGATGCTTTGCACTCACGCAGTGATGTTCGGCGACTTTTTGGTTGGCGCGATTTTCAAGCCCCGCGCCAAACCACTAACTTCATACAATGGCTAAGTTGCCGTTAAAGGAAAAAATCCCCTAAATTTGGCGAGTTTTTTCCTTTTTATAACCGATTAAAAAAAAAAAAAACTTGTGCGTGAGTGTATGACATCATAGCCGTTAAATCATGCTTACCTTGATAATGGAATGGCTCCTCCATCTGTAGCCTTTATCCTTAAGGTTTCTGTACTTGGACTAAGGGGTTGACTAGGTGTGATTTGTCCAGTTTTCCTGTTGATGGAAAATTGACTGCTTGGTGGTTGTAATTCATACGAGATGAGACTGTTACCTCCTGCTGGACTGTCAGCATCTTTAGCTTTCACTGTATAGACCACTTCAGCAATAGATGTAGAGAGCGGGACTCTCAAATGGTGTGGGAGAGCCAAAAACTCTGGTGGATTGTCATTGAGATCGTTAACAGATACCTACAGAACAATAATTTTAGTTTAGTTCTATGATTTTATTCAGCTCAGGCGAATAATGTGTTGCAGTTCAAAGGAAGTGAAATTTAAATAATCTATCTTTATAGTTTTAAGTAAATTTACGTGTAAATACTTATAATTTTAAGTAAGGAAGACTTAATTTAAGAAAAAAGTTTATAAGGAAAAAAATATTATCAAAATTTCGAATAAAATGCATAAGAAAAAAATTACATTGTATTTTCTTTTGGTAGCGAGTACGCTATCAGAACATAAACTATTTTTGCAAGTAAAAATTATTAAAAGATTAATTTGTTTAACTAATACAATGGCAATAGTCATTGGTATTAGTTCCCTATTGTCTGAAATAGTGAAATTTTATTACGATAAATATTTTTTTCCTGTTGTTTTTATGAGTACGCTATTCTATTTTGTTTTTGTATCATTCGACGCTAGGAATATTTGACCATGTATTCAAATACATCAGAAATAACTTCAATTTAAAAGTACTAAATGCGACAAAAACTTAAAACGAAAGGATTGTTTTGTTAAACTAATGCAATGTCAATAGTCCTTGGTATTAATTTTCTATTGTATGAAATGGTGAAATTTTATTACGATAAATATTTCTCTCCAGTTGGTTTTACAAGTACGCTATTTTATTTTGTTTTTGTATCATTGGACGCTAGAAATATTTGACCAAGTATTCAAGTACGTCAGAAATAACTTCAATCTAAAAGTACTAAATGCGATAAAAGAAAAAAAACCCATAAAACCGAAGGAAAGAACAATGCAATATGAAACAGGGGAAACTTATATTGTGAAACGCGTTATCAAGGCCAATATTTCACAATATAAGGAATTCAAAATGATTTCTGTGTAAAATAGACTGCGTTTAAGCAGAATTGTCTATTTTAAATTATCCGATAGTAAAAGAACAATGAATTTCTTAAACACAAACACGGGTTAAAATTTTGCGAAAATTAAAAATAGAAAAAAAAATGATTTTGAACTCATCTGTGAACTTACAGTGACAATTCTTCATTGAACTTTGTTCTTAAGTTTTGAAGAGGATAAAAGCACTAAAACATCAAGTGCAGTCAAAACTTAAATTGCGCAAAATATAAATGTAGTACACGCGTATCAATCTGTAGTTTGAAATGAATTACAGAATAATGTCAGTTCCTCGATTGTAAAAGTAGAATTTAATTATGTTAATATTACAAAACAAATCCCCAAAACGCTAATCACCCTAAACCTGGTGGGAAATATCTTACAAAATCTAGCTTAGCAATTTTCACATTAAAAGATTTAGAAAGTGAAATTTTAGTAAATAATTCAACAAAAATGTATACCTGAACAACTGTTGTGGCGAACTGGGATTCTTTGGATTCATCTCGAGCTTCGACGGTCAATTCCAAGTATTTAGTCTTTTCGTAGTCCAATGGTGTTACAAGCGTTATCCTGCCACTAGAGCTGTCAATCCTAAATGCTTCTCTTTGAGTTGACCGGACGATTCTGTATCTCAACCTGTAATGAGAAATATTTAAAGTATCAAATGAAAGTTTATACAAATTACTGCACAAAAACACATTATAGAGTTTTACACAGAAATGTCAATTACACTCTAAACATCTGCATAAGCCCTTAATTCCTTCGCGATAAATGTCCCATATACTTTTAATTTGTGTACACCAGTATTTTCAAAAAGTAATTTTCAGCTTAATTACTCTCTGAAATTGTGCAATAAACGACACTCAAATCTCACTTACTATATAGGTGCAGCTCATTGCAAAGTGTTTAATTATAGAACAAAAGTTCCCAAAAGTTAACTGTAAACACAGAGCTGCCAAGTCTCCGTATTTTTGAATACCAGTATTTTCATATAAAAAAGTTTTGCTTTATTTAATCTCAGAAATCTCCAATTTGATAAAGCAAAATTTTCTGCACGAAAATACCGGTATTCAAAAATCCGGATACTTGACAGTTCTGTGTACACTTTAATCGGATTTGTTGCCTGTAATTTTCAGAAACGCTAATATTTATAACGTTTCCGAAAATTTTGAGAAACTAATGAATCTTTTCATTTCAGAAACATTTTCGTTAGTTACGGAAACCTGTTGGTTTTCTGAAAATTTATCAAATTGTTTTTTCGCTTAATCTTTTCTGAAGAAGAAAAAAAGATTTTTGGAATCGTGGGTAACTGCCATTTTACATTGATTTTTTTTAAGCATTTCTGCATATTTACTGTAGTATTTTTTTTTCAGTGTACTAAGAGAAACCAGATCGCTTTATTATAGATTCATAGGTACGTCTATTATGTGATTACATTCCAATATCTATTATCGTGCTAATTTGCTTTCAAGTAGTAAGTTATTTATCAAGATGTTAACCCATGATTAATAGTAGTATCTTAGGCGCGTACAATATTTGAACAAACCCGTGCTCAGAAATCACACATATTTCAAAACCTTCTTATATGCAGTTCATGGAAAAAAAATAAAATCAAGTAAAAACTTTCACTATAAAATAATGTTACGCTTAAGAAATATTTGGTACTTTTATGTTAGTCGGACTCAGGCGATAAATCGCGAAATAGCGCCATCATTCGTTTTACATTCATTTCATTTAAAATACATACTTAAATTGCATGCCTTTCACACTGTTAAAAATTTGCAGCAAACTGTCCAGTCATATGACCGTTTTTAGAGAAAACGGTTACATAACCGTAATTTAACTCCGTTCTTACCATATTATTGGGCATATTATTGTCAGAATAGTGTTAAATTACGGTTATGTAATTGTTTTCTATACAAACGGTCAAATGACTGGACAGTTTGCTGCAAATTTTTAACAGTGCACTCATTCTATTTAAAATATCAAATAAATAAGTAAATAAATAAATAATACGAACTACCACTAACCAAAACATTTTATTTCAACATCATCCTATTTTTTTATTATGTTGGCGAGATTTGCGCTAACTAACGTAAATATACCAAATATTTTCCTCTGTTACTATTACTATAATTGATTTTATTACTTTATTCTCTTTATACTTCTGTGTAGCGAGGAATAAATTACAGTTGCAGTTACATCAGTAAGAACACCAATGACTCCAACAATTAATTATTCATAAATAAACTATTACATAATTTTCACATAAATATTTTATAAAACATATGTTTCAACCAGATATTAGAATATCTTACAATGATTATAGTATATATAATACAGACCTTCCAGCAGGACCTGAATCTGGATCGTACGCATGAACAGCCACAAGGTCGACATTTGCTGAATTTTCATCGACTGCGACTCTATATCCAAATTTTTCGAATTTAGGCGGATGATTTCTTGTGTTTGAAACTCTGACAACTAAGATAGCTTTTCCTATGTTGGATGCAGCTCCATGATCTCTGGCAAATATCTCCATTTCGTAAGTCATGTTTTTCTGTATTAGTGGTGGCAATGGATTGGAAAGTCGAATATGACCGGTCTGAGAGTCGATCTCAAAATGGCCGTGTGAGTTTTTGATCCAATAGGTTACTTCACCGTTACTATCCATGTCGGGATCTGTGGCTAAAACCTGTAAAAATAAAATGGAAATAGGAATAAATTTATAGAAGTCTTACTTCATTGAATTCACAAAATTATTTTCCATTATATTTTTACCACAATATAGCAGTTTACTCACGAATTATTGTGTTTTCAGAATTTTATAACCACTATTTCCGAACAAAAATATAAAAATTCCGAATAATATTTCGCCTTGTAAGTTCGATGATTAAATAAGTTAAAGATTACTATTTGGAAATCTTGGTTATATAAATCACCTCTAATTATTACTTGGACAAACAACGCGACCATCGACACACACACAGACATATATATATATATATATATATATATATATATATATATATATATATATATATATATATATGTTTGTCAATTTAAAAAAAAAATTATATATATATATATATATATATATATATATATATATATATATATATGTTTGTCAATTTGTTTTAAATATATATATATATTTAAAATTAATAATATTTTTGTATATAAATATATATATATATATATACAAAAAGTGGTTTTGTATTATTTCTTTATTTTTGAATGATAGCTGAAGTATATTTCTTTTTAAATTAACGTAGTTGCAATTTGAAACAGTATTGCCGGAATATGTTTGTCAATTTGTTTTAAATAAATATATTTAAAACAAATTGACAAACATATTCCGGCAATACTGTTCCAAATTGCAACTACGTTAATTTAAAAATAAATATACTTCAGCTATCATTCAAAAATAAAGAAATAATACAAAACCACTTTTTGCAGATCTGCATTTTCTAGAAGCATTTCAAAGGAAACTTGAAGAATAATTCAAAAAATTAAATTAAATTTTTACAAGAATGAACTTTTTCTGCACAACCTTTTCAGAAACCGTTTTTCTCAAAGCTTTGTGTATTTATTTGCCATGAATCTGCAAAACTAATAGCAGACATTTGCAGGTTATTACGTATTAAGAAATAAGCAATTACATATTTATTCTATGTATATTTATGCCTTCCCAAAAATTAGAATAAAATTTACATTATTAATCGCGCGGCAGGCCGTAATTTTAAAAGAGAAACTGGAGAAATTGCACTACTGATCCAATTTGTATTTTAAAATTTGTTCACTAAACACAACAACATACCTGAATGATAGTTCTTCCTGCTTGTGAATTTGGCGGAATACTGACGAAATATCTTTCCCGCTCAAATTTCGGTGGATTGTCGTTTTGGTCCACAACCCTGATGACTACCGGTGATTTCGTTTCATAACGTCCGTCCAGTGCGATGACCACGAATTCATACGTAGCTTTTTCTTCTCTGTCCAAAACTTGTTTCGTACAAACGTCTCCAGTTTTTGGATTTACAGTAAATGGGATGGTGTTACGATCTACAGCATATGATAATGTATCAACAGAATCTCCACTTTCAGCGTGAATCTATAAATTAGAAATGAGGTGAAAATAAGCCTAAAGTAAAACCAGAACAAAAAATGATGTAGAGATTAAGAAAAACTTTCAAAATATTATTAAGAAATTTCTTATTTTCATACAATGAAATCAGTTATTCAAATAAACAATTTAGAAAACACATAACACATTTAAAAATCAATTTTCAGTTGAACTTTCGTTTGATTTATGGATTTCTCTACTACTACATAGTGAAACTAAAATGTTATTCAGTTACAAAACACATGAGCTTTTGTGGATAGCATAAGGAAAGTATCAGTTATTACTAGTTATACAGAAATTAGGAATATTTAAGGGAGAGTGATACCAAAACGTAAAATCTTCATACAGTCCACCACCCCTCCTTTTTTCTAATACATAAACTTTCTCTTTTTTCTCCCCTCAATTTTTTCTCCTTTTTAGCCTAAAAAAGTATTTTTATGTATCCATCGCCCAGTAGCCTCAGTGCTCAATTCGCACTTCCTCAGGCTTTTGTTTGCGTCATCGGCTGAAGCGTCCGTAACTCTCAAAATCTTTTTAATATCTTTTTATCAAAATGTTGGGCATTGTGGAAAGTTAATAATTAAGCTATTGACTTCATGCATGGACTGAAGTTACATGAGACTTAGTGAACCATTAAATTTATCTTTATAATTACTAATTTAATTTTTTCTTGTTATATATATATATATGGAAAAATATATGTAATACAAATATATAGAAAAATATATATAATACATATTCTTTTGTGAAATTTAAAGATTTTTTTCAGATTTCTACATTCAATTAAAAACTGTGAAAATCTTGTTTATTTTCAAACCAGCGCTACGAAGTAGCAATGCTAATCTGTCTGAAGGTTCCCGTGATAAACACTACTAATTATACTCTTGTTATGAGTTTTCTACTGATAAGATTAATTTTATTTTTATCGCATTTGTTGCAACCAGGGCTTTACAAATTTGATAAAACCTGGTAGCCAGCAAAAAATGATACTCGCCAGTAAAAAATATCCCTCTCCCTCACCTTAATTGTATTTTCAAAAAACAAAAAGGTTTTTTATGAATTAATCGAGAAAAAATAATAATAAGCATGGCTTATAATTATTAGTTACATAGTTTTGAACCGTACAAAAGAAAGATAATATCTGACTTATCAAAATTATATATATATATATATATCTCGAAAAAAAAAGGAAAGAAATACTGTAAAGCCGGTATGTTATGATTTAACCGGCATGTTCGGAAAATGCTTGTTGCCAAATGATTCAAATGTCCGGGACGTTGAATACTACAAAATCTATAAATGATGATGCAGAAAAACAACTTTTTGCCTATTTTCCTGTCTAAGTCAGTCAAAAGATTCCGATTTTATTATTTTAAAATTTGCAGTTTATGAACTTATTTTTTCCAAATTAAAAATAAAAGTTAAAAATATTTTTTGTTTGAATATAGTTTCTAAGTTCATTTCTTAATATTGGAAGGGGAGAGAAAAAAATGCCGTTTGTGTTCATTTCTTAGGTCAATTTCTATCCCCCCCCCCCCTCCACAAAAGAAAAAAAAATAGAATAATGCCACCAGATTAAATAACTTAGTCGCCAGAAAGAAAATTTTGGTCGCCAGTGGCGACCTGGCGACCGCATTCGTCAAGCCTTGGTTGCAACCATTAATAAGATAATAAAATAAAAAAATTTAAACGTAAATCGATTTTTGAAAGAGAACTACACACTCTTAACCTATTATTTTCTGCGTAGAAAACATTAATCGTTTAAAATACAAAAAATGTTAACTGTTTTAACTTAAGTAAAATTCAATAACACTCACTTGTAAGAAGCAATGTCCAGCTGGAAGGTTTTCTGCTAACGAAGCCGAATAAGACATCTGAGTAAATGCAGGAGGATGGTCATTGGTGTCGATGACATCAATGGTTACCATAGCAAGTCCGTATAAAGATGATGCATGCGCTACAAAAGTAATTAATGAAAATATTTAATTAGAATAAAATTATAACTACAAGATAATAGTAGACAAAAATCTGACCCAATAAATTATCGATAAAAAGATTATCCACTGGATTTACTATAATAAAAGGCTAAGGGATACCAAAAGCGTGACGGACATTTCCGGTGACGTCACTATTCTACTTCACCGAAGATATTGAATATATTGAATAAATATAGCAATTATAAACTTTTCATTATGGTAATACATATGCACCGCAATATTTATTTTGATACTGTTTTTTGCTTTTAATTATTAGCACATCCATAGTGACGTGATTTTTTTTTAAATCTGGTCCGCGGATGTGAAAAGGTTCGCCGTCACTGGTTTGCCTACAGTGAATTGAACTTTAAAACTTTCTTAAAAACATCTTTTAGTTTAAAAAAAATAGTTCATTAACTAATTTTTAATATTGTACGAAGGTAGATCAAATATAAAGGAAACTTTTTCAATATCAATAGAATATTTTTATACCTAAATATGCCTATGATAATGTGTGATAATGTTAACATACCTATGATAGGTTGTTTATGGTCTAAAAGTTTGTTTAGCATCGTTTTGTTCTCCATAGATTCATTTATTTAGTCGCCAACATTATAAATCTACATGAAGCACTAAGTGTGGCTGCACAATGTATAAATTAAAAAACTTTCGACAAATGAAAATGTCAAACCTATTGAAATTTAGCACAGTGTAAATGTACAATTCGGAAATGACACTCTATTGTGGTCTCAGGTGTGTAAATGGCACAAGCTGTTTAAAAAAGACCATGGAGAAGGTGAAACAAGGCGATCTAGTACGGAATACCGCACAAAAAGAGAACCTGACCCACTGAATCAAAAACTGATGAAGTTCTCACTGATAATTTTTGGAATTTACGAGGTAATTTGCAAGTCAATTTTTTGCATGAACAACTTACATATAATATAGTATAGTACTGTTAATTTTTGGGGAACTGCATATCGGTTCTAAAAACTTTCCATTCCAATCTGAATGTTTATTTTCTGATTAAAATAAAAAGTGCACACAAAAACATGTGATTCACATGCACTTTTTATTTTAATTCGACAAAGATGAATTTAATCATTCTGAACTTGTTTTATATGTTCATTTTGTGCCTCACACAAAAGGTGTAACGAATAAAAAATTTCACTGTACATCACTCGACCACCTTCCTTATAGTCCGAATTTATCATCTTCTGACCTAACAATTATATCTTTAACCTCCTTAAAGAAACTTTAGCAGAAGATATGTTATCATCAGATAAAGAAGTCAAAGAATTTTAGTGCAGTATGATTCATACGCATTCTAATTCTTTCTATTATGCAAGAATTCCCAATATGTTTAAAGAAAAGGAACAATTTTATATGTTTGGTAAATAATACGTTATAAATAATCCAGGATTCGTACGCTTTTACCACAATTTTATAATAGAATTTTTCGCATTATTTAAATGCAGAAAAGTATTACAAATCCTGCAATTAAACGAGGCGTCTGCAATTTCTGCTATTTAAAACAATTTAAAACTAGAAAAAATTAATAGAAACTTTAATTACAAATTTGTGGTAAAAGCACACGAACCCTGTAATCTATTAAAAAATGTCTACTTTATATTTGATCCACCGTGGTATATTTATGATTCTAAATTACACCTTGTGCATTAACACATTGACTGCCATACCAAACGAATAAGTATGCCATCAATATTTACATTGAAGACAATTTATTGATGTAAAACGGGACCATTGATAATTTACACTGCTCAAAACAATTAAAGGATATTTGAAGTTTTATATAAAATAAAGATATAAACGAAATTTATTTTGCCGAAAATAGAAGAAGAGAATCACAAATGCAAATTTTTCTGGTTTTCAAACTGTGGAGTATGCAAATTTTGAGTTCGACGTCAAAAACGTCGCTTCAGCGGCAGCGAATGAAATTTGACTTTCAACTGGATAAAAGAGAATGAAGACAAGGATGATCGGCATTCAGTGATTGCTTTGTTTCGATGAGAACGATGTCTCAGCGAAGTCATTTGACAGATTCAGAAGCTTGGAGAATTGTTGGTAGATTAGAAGGGTGCCAAACTCAAGCCGAAGTAGCGCAAGCCATTGGAGTGTCACAAAGTGTCATTTCCAGGATCTGGAACCGTTTTTTGGAGAGTGGATGTGCAGGCCGAAGACCAGGGCAAGGTCGTAGACGGGCAACAACGCCCAATGAAGATCGGTATTTAGCGTTAACAGCTCGGAGACACCGAAACATGAACACTACTCTTCTCCAACAACACCTTCGCTCGGCTACAGGTACCACGATTTCAACTCAGACTGTCCGAAACCGGCTCCATGCTGTACGTCTGTATGCTCGCCGACCGATGGTATGTGTTAGATTAACATCAAGGCATCGTCGCGACCGCAGGGAGTGGGCAACCGAGCATGTCAACTGGAGGAGAAATTAATGGAGCAATATTCTGTTTTCTGACGAGTCCCGTTTTTCTGTGCATCCGGATAATAGGCGTATTTTCATCTGGAGGGACCGTGGCAGTAGGAATAATCCTGCGTTCGTGCACGGAAGTGTCAGATTTGGCGGTGGAGGAGTGTTGGTGTATGGTGGCATCTCCATTGACGAGCGCACTGACCTCTACATCATTCGAGATGGAGCTCTGACTGGTCGCCGATATAGGGATGAGATCCTCAGACCTATTGTAGTCCCTTACGCTGCAGCAATCGGAGATAACTTCATTTTAATGGACGATAACTGCAGGCCACATCGTGCAAACCTGGTGGAGGATTTCCTTTTCGAGGAAGGAATCGTTCGAATGGAATGGCCAGCGTGTTCTCCAGACATGAATCCAATCGAGCATGTTTGGGACGCTCTAGGAAGACGAGTTTCTGGCCGCCAACAACCCCCACAAACTCTCCAAGAACTGGAAAGAGCTCTTCTGGAAGAGTGGGGCAGAATACCCCAACTCGTCATTAATAGCCTCATTGAGTCCATGCCTCAAAGGTGTTCAACGTTGCTGGCCGCCCGTGGAAACCATGCCCCCTACTGAAAATGATTTTCTTTGAAGAAAACACCTTTTCTTATTCTTTTTTTCTCATATGCACAAATTGTGTTTTTTTCCTTTTGTACACAAATGCGCAATAAAATGCATTTTTTCTGCCAAACATGTGTAATTTATTCTCATATAACCTACTATGTCTGTCGACCATGTATCAATCAGCTAAAAAGTTTCCCAGATACAAAATCCACCTAAAACTGCAATATCCTTTAATTGTTTTGAGCAGTGGATTTCCAATATATTATTACAAAAAAAAAAAAAAAAAAAAACGCTTGGCCGACCAGGCATGTTTAGTGATTTCAGTTTGACAAACAACGTGTAACAATAATTATAATTTCGGTAATTTTGAATTTAAAAAATGTATGACATTATCAAACATTCCCGTGTTTGGTGATTGTGAACCGACTCGGTAATCACTGAAAACCACTCTTTAAATATCCGCCAAAAAAAAAAAAAGCCACTTCGCCGCATACTGTGGCGGTTAACGTGATAACCACGAGTGTGACTTGTATAAAGTAAACCAGATAGCATTCCTAAAATTTTCTCACTTGTCTACTCTTATTTTAAAACTATAATAGTTATTGTATGCATATTTTAAAGAAATCCATACGACGATTTTTTCTTATTTGAAATAGTGGTAGGAAATGTAGAAAAATTTAGGAATGCTGCGAGCCTTGAATAAACTTTGTCTTGTGAATCAATTATGAGTGTGACACGTGTAAAGTAAACCAAGTAGTTTTTCTAAAATTGTCTCACTTGTCTACTCTTATTTTAAAACGATAATATTAATTGTATATATTTATTGCAGATTTTAAAGGAATCTACTACGAAAAGTTTTTATTTGAAATAGTGGTAGGAAATGCAGAAAAATGTAGGAATGCTGTGAGCCTTGAATAAACTTTGTCTTGTGAACCAATCACGAGTGGGACTCGTGTAAATTAAACCAGATAATGTTCATAAAATTTTCTCCTCTGTCTAGTCTTATTTTAAAACGATAATATTTATTGTATACTTTCATCGCAGATTTTAAAGGAATCTATTAGGAGGAATTTTTATTTGAAATAGTGGTAGGAAATGTAAAAAAAATGTATGAATGCTGCGAGTCTTGAATAAACTTTGTCTTGTGAATTAATCACGAGTGTGACTCGTGTAAAGTAAACCAGGTAGTATTCCTAAAATTTTCTCACTTGTCTACTCTTATTTTAAAACGATAATTGTAAATTTCTATTGCCAATTTTAAAGGAATCTACTAGAAGGATTTTTTTTATTTGAAACTAGCTGACCCGCCCGACGTTGCCCGAGCCCGTGTAATAAACTCAAATCTTTTAAAAAACCAAACTCTGGCCAAGGTCTTCGATGGCTTCGACACCGTATACCGGGTAGGCTCACACGCTCCGGAAAATCTTTTATTTCCTCCTTCCACCACCAGGGGAGCAACCTCTTTCGGAAAGAACTTCTGAGACAGGTCCCCGCTGCCTACGGTACTGTATAGTAGGCCTGCGACAAAATCGAGCTGGTTTCAAGAAGATGGGAACATTATAAGCCGTGTTATTGAAATAAGGCACAGTTAGAGAAAATAATCATGAGTGAGGTGTCGGGTGAAGGGGATGTGCAAGTATCCTTCAGAAAATGACTAATTAGGAGGACTACGATGCATCTTTAAAAATTCGTTCGTTTGCTTAAGCTAGGAACTTAATTACAAATTTGCCTTAAACTATTATTCGGAAATAGTGGTAACCGCTACTCATAAATTTACTTTAATGTTATAGAAGGTGACTATTAAGTTAATTATAATGTTTGGAATCAATTGCGTTGAAATCGGAAAGATAGTTGCGGAGATACGGAAACGGGGCATTGTTAGAGAAAAAACTTTAAAGGAGGGGCCGGGGGGGATGTTCAAGTTCCCTTCAGCAAATGACTAATTAGGAGGACCACTATGCATCTTTAAAAATTCGTTCGTTTGGTTAAGCTAGAAACTTAATTACAAATTTGGTTTAAACTATTATTCGGAAATTGTGGTAGCCTCTACTCATAAATTTAGTTTAATGTTATAAAGGGTGTCTATTAAGTTAATTATAATGTTTGGAATCACTTGCGTTCAAATCGGAAAGATAGTTGATGAGATATGGAAACGGGGCATAGTTAGGTAAAAAACCTTGAAGGAGGGGATGTTCAAGTACCGTTCAGCAAATGACTAATTAGGACAACCACTATGCATCTTTAAAAATCCGTTCGTTTAGTTAAGCTAGGAACTTAATTAGAAATTTGGCTTAAACTATTATTCAGAAATAGTGGTAACCGCTACTCATAAATTTAGTTTAATGATATAAAGGGTGACTATTAAGTTAATTATAATGTTTGGAATCACTTGCGTTGAAATCGGAAAGATAGTTGCTGAGATATGGAAACGGGGAATAGTTAGAGAAAACTTTGAAGGAGGGCCCCGCCCCGGAGGGGGGGGGGGGCGAATGTTCAAGTGACCTTCAGCAAATAACTAATTAGGAGGATCACTATAAATCTTTAAAGATTGATTCCTTTGGTTAAGCTAGGAACTTAATTTGAAATTTGGCTTAGGCTATTATTCGGAAGTACTGGTAATTGCTTTTTAGAAATACACCTTGAAGCAATGAATGCTAATTTTTACGATAATTTAGTAAAAATGGAACTAAATGGAGACGTTCGGAACATTATTACTGAGATATTACTGAGAAACTGAGATTTAAAATAGCGGTATTCTGTATATAAAACAACATTTACACGCTACTGGTGAAGCTAAAAATGTTAAAATTGTTAAATGTAATTAGACCCCTACCCCTCACCATTCCCGCAAATATATAACAAATAATCTTTTAAATAAAGTTTTCTCTATCATAGTAATATATGTCCTGTTTTAAAAAAAACCTTAAACCGAGATAATTATAATGAAGAAAAACGTGCCAGGAAATGTCTTAAACATAGGTGGCGTTTGCGTAATTTGCCGGGAGTAGATGGCGCTACATTAGCTTGGCTATATGCAGATAACTGCAATCCATGTCGCACTATTTCGTTATAAATCCTTATCTATGCATCGCTACTCTGATTTATTTAATGTGTTCTGAGAAGATATTCTACACAACCAACCAACCGATGAAAAAAAAGCGTATTTTTAATGAGAGTTCTTTGTGCATTTTAATTAATATTTCAGAAAGTAATTAAAATATTAAAATTCTGATGTAATGTTGCACCAGGAGAGGGTTTGGACTACCTAAATCTAAATTTCCAGCCTTCTAGGTGGGCTAGATTTTCCTAGCCGTCGTATCTTTCTATTAGATTATATATATATATAGAAAGAGACACACACACAGAGCGAAACTTTTTTTATTTGTATAGATAGTGGTAGGAAATGTAAAAAACTTTAGGAATACTACGAGTCTTGAATAAACTTTGTCTCGTGAATCAATCATGATTGTGACTCATGTAAATTAAACCAGATAGCATTCCAAAAAATTTCTCACTTGTCTACTCTTATTTTAAAATGATAATATTTATTGTATATTTCTATTGCAGATTTTAAAAGAACCTATGCAAAGATTTTTTTTTTTTTTTTTTTTTTTTTAAATAGTGGTAGGAAATATAGAAAAATTTAGGAACGCTGCGAACCTCGAATCAATCACGAGTGTGACTCGTGGTAAGTAAAACATACCTTGTGAATCAGTCGTGAACCTGACTTGTGATTAATGCACAAGGGATGGGGTAAAATTGTTAGTCAAAACACATAAATAATTTAAATAAATAAAACCACAAGGGGTTAAATATTTCTTACACAAATCAATCATCTGTTTAAAAAAGATACTGAAAATATTACTTGTTTACATTATATAGCATGATATATATATATATATATATATATATATATATATAGAAAGAGAGACATTCTCGGATTTCAAAAAATTTGTTTGTTTAAAAATAAGTGAAAAATATTAAAAAAAATATGGATCAATTTTTATTCATTTTTAATGTAATTTAGATATTAATTTCAATCAAATATTGATATTAGAATAGTATTTAAACAATTCAAAGTTCTGTCAAATCTAATTAATGAGATAACTTACAGTCTCTAGCCTCGATGAGCAAACTATAAGATTTTGTTTTGTCATAATCCACTCTATAAACTTCGGCTGGTCTCACAAAAATTTCTCCAGAAGATGGATTCAATTCAAATATTCCTTCCTCATTTCCGCTCTTGATACTGTATGTAACTGTGTTGTTTTGCAAATCTCTGTCGACAGCAAGGATCTGTGGAAAGTTGCAAATTAAAAAACTCTTTAAGTATACGAGCAAAATAAATAAATAAATAATTTAATTAATAATTTTAATAACATGTTTTTCAATCAATAAAAATGAGAAATGTGATTTGCTAATTTTTTTTTTTTTTTTTATTATTTTTAAATATAAAAAGTTGTTAAAAAATATTATTTTTATTTAAAATCTGTAAATACATTATCTCCATACATTATTCATGCCGGCATAATTCAGTTTCTTATTATTGCCGATAGATAGCAGCACCATGTATTTAAAATAATATAAGTCAGTTGAATTTTCAATTGTTATCAGCAGATGGCAGCACTACATTTTTAACAATGAAATACGCAGATAACAAAATATATTCATCACAAAATTACAATAAATTAATGATGATTTAATATAAACCAACGATCTATGCATCATAATAACATTATAATTCAAGTAAATTTTACAGTATCAGAATGCATAATTTTGTTTTATGAATCCCGATTTTACAGACATACATTCTTTCTGTATGACAATAATTTCTGCATTAACATTGAAGAATGTCATGCCAAAACAGATTTTCTACAACATTATTAATGAAAGGGGACATGAAACCATTCCAACATAGCATTCTAATGGTATATGATGAATGTTTTGCTATCTTATTTACATATTATTAGCATCTAAGTATATAATTTCAAATTAAACATATCTTTCCAGAACAAGCGTAAAAAAAAAAAAAAAAAAAAAAAAAAAAAAATTATTGATAAGTCATAAAAAATAAATGTAAAACAAACAATCAATCTTTCTATTAGATTATTAATGAATATATAAACTATGCATTAAATAATATCATCACATATTGTTTCTTATAAATATGACTAGCACAATACAACTTTTAATCATTGGTGTATAATGAATAAAGGAAATAACGTAGTTTAATTGTGTGCATGAAACATTTTATTTTTTTATCAACTCTCTATGTATTTATGAAAACAAATTTATTACTGATGAATAATACAATTGGAACGTGCCTTTTTTAATAATCTGCAAATCAGTACATATTTTATACATTTGATAGTATTTCACAGATGGCAGCACTATGAGCTAATACAAGGATCTTGGTGGTACTGTTTGAAGTTTTTTTTTAATACTATTATATGAGAGTTTTATACCTTCTTGACATATTTTTAAATGGTTTTTATGAAGAAAATTATTTAATCAAGAGAAAATGCAATTCTTGAGGGAAAATTTGAAACATTTATTTTTAGCAGACGCCCGTTATCCGTCAGATGTTAGTTCGGATAAGCAAAAGTTCGGATATTTGCAGAGGCAATTTTAGTGATGTACCTGACTATGCTAAAATGGTTACAATGACTTTTTACGTGTAACAGTTTCTTTTTAATGGAAGAAATGTATGTTTTTAAAAATATAGTACTGGATAAGTAGATTAAAAATTAGCCTTCACATTTTAAACAGGCAAGTAGCTGTACTGGTTAGTAAAGGATTTTTATTTTTATTTATGTACTTATTTATTTGTCATTTATTTTAAATGACAAAACTAAAAAAACTAAAAAAAAAAAAAAAAAAAAAAAAAAAAAAAAAAAAAAAAAGACCTTTTTTACCATTTTCTGAATTGCAAAATTTGAAATTTAAGCAAAAAAGCTTTGGAATGTTTTTTGCTTTAAAAAAGATATTATTTTCAATGCTTTTTTTTTTTTTTTTTTTCATTGGATAGTTAAGATTGATCTCTACAACCGCCGATTTTTTACTTTTTCGATTCTCTTTGTGTATTTTTTTACGAAGACACTTTCACTTTCGAAACCGGTTCTGAAAGTAAAAGTATCTTCGTAAAAAAAATGCACAAAGAAAATCGTAAAAATAAAAAAACGGTGGTTGTAGAGATCAATCTCAACTATCAAATGCAAATAAAATAAAATAAAAAAATCGTTAAAAAATATTGAAATGCAACCGAGATATTAGAAAACAACTGCCCCTTAGGATTAACATTAGCGAGCGGGCTTTCTCGCGTGAGGGGGCAGGACCCTTATAAATACTTAAGTGAATAGATTCGGTCCGGCGGCGAAAAAATTCGAAACAAATTGGAGCGGAAAGTTACAGGAATTAGACTTTTCTCCCACCAATCCACTGATCTAGAAAAGGGTTTCGAATTCAAGGGCCATCCTGAAATAAATTTCGGACATAAAACTTGTGTTCGGTAATTGGATAGTTTGGATAATAGGCGCTCTGCTAAATTAATTAATTTATTTATTTATGGTGGAAAAATGTAAGAAAATTTTAAATCCCTACTTCTGTTACGATTTTTCCCATTTTTTTTTTTCTTTTGTTGTATGTTTTTCTTAAAAATGTACTATATACCAATAAGAATCAGATATAAAAAAAAATTAATTAATTAAAAAGTCTATAAATAAAATCTCGTAAAATGTGTAAAAATGACTTACTTATCTTTTTTTTTTTTAATAAATCATCTATATTACTCTGAATCCTATCCATAATTTTATGCTATGTACCTTCAATATCACCCCCCCTCCCTCCCCCAGCCACCTAAAAAATGCAAGTGTCATTGAAATGTATATGTTGAGGGTTTAGCATTTTGATTACCGCAATTGGCAATTGCGTGTTCAGAGCAAATTAAAAAGGAAAACAGATTAACAATGATACCCTCAAATTAAGATAGCGCACTTTGGCGCTAAACTGAAATCGATAAACCGAAAAGACAGATTTTCATTTTATGTTGAACATAAATTAGTATCAAGATAATTTGAATTGGTGCAACACCCTGACCCTTGTCGCGTGTCGGCTCTCCCCAGGCAAGGCAGGTGTTTGTACGTTGTATTTCTTTTTTTTTTTTTCTAAGCACACCTTAAAAAAGGAATCCGGAAGGGACATTATGCTCTACTGACTTGGTTACTTCGTCTGAGCTGTCACTCTTAGGCTATCAAATCGAACGTAATTGGGGCAACGTAACGTCTGATGGAACGTAAAAGATACATACATTGAATCAAAATATGCTCGGAATTGTATTTTAATTTTTACTTTTGGTTTCTTAATTTCTAGCTGTATGATTGCTGTCTGCCGAGTTTTATGATTTGGTATATTTTGTTAGTTTCCTTACCTTGACAATAGGTTTGTCAGTTGCTTGTTTCTCTGTAATTGTTCCATGGTATGAGAGCTTGGTGAATACAGGAGGATGATCATTCCTTTCTCGAACCCAAATGTTCACCTGAACACCGATACTGTTGTTTTGGGGTACGCCGTCATCTGTAGCTCGAGCAATAAAAGAAAAACGTGTCCTGGCGTCTAAGTCTTTTTTCACATACACTATTCCAGAGTCTTCATCAATCATGAAAAATGCTGTTGGGGAAGAATATACAGATTTCTGATTAGTTTATTAACCTTCAAATGATGTTAATAGTCTCAAAAACAGTTTTATTTTTTCGTGAAAAGTTTTGACTTCCGTTTCTCGACGGATTTATACGTTTTAGAAGGTCCTGAACACGATTTGATTGTTTTAAAAAAATATCTGTCCGTAAACACGTGGATCTATCTACTTGTATGTATGTAATACAAATTTTGTAGGTGCTTTAACTCCCGAACTACTGCGTGGAAGAGGGTGAAATTTTATATGAAGTTGAATTCTTATGTGAACTGGGGTTGATTCGTTTTTGGACAAAATCTCCGTAGAGGAGGTGCTGCAAATCTATAATATGTTCGATTTATGTTATGCTTATACACTATATTGCCAAAGGTGACCGGTCACTTGCGATTTTAGACGTTTTGTTAACTATCAGGAAAAATACATGAGAAATTAACCTGAAACTGCAGGTGTGTAAACAGTGTATTTGCTTCCTTTTGGGAACAATGGATTTCGAGCTTATTCTATCGACGATAATTTTCTGAATTTTCAAGCTGTAAGTTTGAGACTTTCACAAAAGTTGCTCTACATACTTAGCTAATACATTATGCATATTATATTTTGATTGCATTCGCGCATGCGCAGTGAAACATTTTTTAGTAAACCTGCTCATTTTTCATCCAATTTTTATGATTTTTAAATTCTGATTGCAGAGTATTATGTACAATGTTGTTTGTCATATTTTCTAAAAATAACTTTTTTTTATATTAAGAACTCTGCAAATTATACGCAAAAAACTAAGGCGAAGTTTGGGACTGTTTTCATAAAAATCTTAATTTCTCTACGAGTATACATGCTATCCTCATAAAAATGAACACAGTATATTACAATAAGCCACTTAGTAATAATCTCGAGTTTGAACGCCTTTGCTACATTAGTTTTTACAGGGTTATCCAAAAGATATTCGTTATTTTTCAATTTGTTGACAGTCCCCTATGGTGTCTCGTGAAAAAATCTTCGCGGAAATATATAACCTATACTATACTGTTTACAAATCTGCAGTTTCAGGTTAATTCCTGATGTATTTTTCTAGATAGTTAACAAAACGTCTAAAATCGCAAGTGACCGGTCACCTTTGGCAATATAGTGTATTTCCAGTTTATGTTACACAAAATTCAAAGAAACATCAAATTTAGAATCCTCATGATAGGAATAGCTTGTCAATCACTTTTAATTGTGGTCATCTAAGAAATAATGTCGAAATATGCAATGATTATATTACCAGTATATATCCACAGGATTTAACGAAACTTCATGCTGAACATGTCTTCATTGTCCACGATTCCATAACAATATTCTGCGTGTATATAAAGAAACACCAATTTTCTAAATCGATGTAATTTTTTGTACTATTTAAATTGTTTAATTGATTTGATTTATATAGAAGAATGCTTTCTGATGGTTACAACATACTAGAATTTTTTTTTTCAATCTTCTCTGTTTTTCTTGTAATTTTTAGTTTAACTATAGATACTAGTTAAATGTTTCGTTTTTAGTTATAATCCTATCGATAGCGAATTCAAAACGTAAATATAGGTACAGAAACAGTATCCTATCGTTTAATCGAGCCTTATCTTTCGATCAAGTGGTCTTAGAAACTGCTTACAGTATCTATGGGACAATTTCTGTGACAGCATTTAAGGGTTAAAATATATTTCTGTTTATTTTTATATCAAAGTAATATTGGTGAGAATGTCTAAATCTTGGTGCACTAATTTTCAAATACTAAATATACAGCACTTTGATAATATTTTTATTAATATATTAAACCAGACGGGTAAATAATCGGCTTTACATAGAATTGCATAGTCAAAATAATAATAATACTAATAATAATAATATTAATAATAATAATAATGTGAAGATCACCAAATTGAATTGTGTTAGTTTGTCACTAATCTAGGTGTCGAGTTTAGATTTTTGTATGAATATCAGTACTTATACAGTATGGTGACGTCACGACAACACAACGGTGACGTCACGATGTTAATTTTTTTTAAAAAGTAATTTGAAGAGAGTATGTGTTTTTCGAAGATTCGAGATTAAAAATATATTTAGAAATTTTCAAATATTTATTGATTGCAGGATGTTGTTACAGTCGAAAGTAGTGGATTAACCATATTAAAAAAAAAAAAAAAAAAAAAAAAAAACGCATCAAATACTTTTAAATGTAAATTTCTTAGTTATAAATTAAATGACTATATTTTAATTGTAGCTGAGCAGGCAAAACACATGTGAAAAGTAAATTCTGAAAGTTCTACATACACGTGGTTTATGTCACATGTAATATTCCATTTATAAACAAATGCATATATTTCAAGTAAAATAAAAAAACATTTTTTCATTGAAGTATAGCAAACCGGAAGTGAAAATTTCTACATTACAGTCTTTCCTCAAATAGTACGGTTAATTAGTCACGCTATATTATCGCACTAATCTGAACATACACTCAAAGCTAAAACTACAATAAATCCGCACCCAACTTTCTTAAAAACCCAATACACATAAATAGGCAATGCAATTCTGTACTACAATATTGTTTTTGATGTATTATTGTTAGAATTTACATATTACAGCTTGATTTGAACCTTCTTTAAAAACGTTTATCTAAATTTTATAAAATTCCACAACATAAACGTGTTAGCTAATTCAATAGGCCGCAATCAAGAAAGATTGAAAAGTCGATTTTAAGTTTAATTCTGCCTTACTACATTGTATTTTGTTAATTAAATTAGCTAACTTAGTATTAGATTAACTATATACCCCATCACCCCGCCCTCTGTCGCGTTTATCGGCGAGCTCAGCTTCGGTGAATTATGTGTTTTTTTTAATACCTCAATAAGGTGGGGGGGGGGGGGGATATCTATGCTCTACAGTCTGAGCAGTCTTGCTCGGGCAGTAATGTAAAGTATTAGATAAACTATCACAAATTTAAATAATTTGATTTTGAATCTATTCAAATACATTTTAAATACTTTAAAATTACATGATTTTTAATTATTAAAGCAAAAATTTATCACTTGTGAATTGCACAATTTTTTCTTCGTTTCAGCCTGTATCTTGCAGTAACACGAAATTTGATTTTGTAAACAACGATACAATTGAATACTTCTAAATGCTGTTTGAACATTTCTATTTTCGAAAAGTTCTCCGAGACCTTTTATTCTTATTTCCTTTCCAGCATTTTCCTCAATTTCCGTTTTCAACAACTCGATGCAATTTGAATTGGAAGAAAAGAAAAAATATTGCCTGTTTTGTTCTTTGCGCAATAATTGAAAAATTTCCCGCATCAATTGCGGGAGCATCTATAATAAATTTACCATCAAGCATTACAAATTATTTTTACCATGAATTCAGATACCCACTGTATATAGTATAGTTATTTTGTATATTTATTTAAGGTATCCACATACTTTTGAATCGTCATTTTCTTTAAAAACATAATTTTTTTTTTTCATTTTTGCAGTAATATTAAAATCCGATCTTTTATCTATCGAATTCCGCTCTAAATGTGTCTGTATCTTAGAACCAGAGTTACAGCCGTTTAAAGTTACATCTGTTATAACTCGCCGATGAATTTTACAACCGGAAATACCATTCTGCAAACCGAAAGTAAGCTGAAATGTATGTTTACATTCTTCTTTATCGAGATTTAGCCTTTAAATTGGATTATATGTCAAAAAAAATACATTGAGTATATAATTAAACCTCTAACGAAAAATTATTATTTTTATAGCAAGAACCACGTTTAAAAGTTATTTTTTGCTGTTTCTCAAAATAAAGATTTTCAGATTTTAACTTTAAGCAAAACATCCTATAGCAAAAAATTATGCATGAAATGCCGTGGAATTTTTTATACTTTTTTTACGAATGTTTATTGAGGGAATAAACTACAATCCTAATGATATATAACTAGTTTTATATTTGCACTGGTATAAGTTAAAAAGTTGCACGAAATTTTACGAATTTTTTATTACATTAGTACTTTAAGTACGATAGAGATGCTATTATTATGAGGCTAGTCTATGCCCTAGAAAACGTCATTCTCCTTATTATGCAATTTACAAAATGTGAATGCATTGATTTGGTTTTGAGTTATCATGTTTTGCACAAATGTCAATTTTTTACGTAATTTTGACTATTATTCACTTTTAAAAAATCATTTCTGTGTAATTTCTAAAATGCTTATATATTTTTCAAAGTTTTAACTTAAAAAAAGTTATACAGAGAAAATTCCAAAAATTTCAAAAAATCACCTCCGAAGGTGTGTAGATACCTTAAAAAATATATAAGTAATATAAATGACATTAGTACTGAAAGATTATGAAGTTTAGCGAGGGCTCAAGAAAGTGTTCGGAGGGGGGGGAAGGAAGGATTTAAGCCCCCGTTAAGTGTTTGCCCCCACCCTGCAAAGTATTTCAGATAATGCGAATTTCAGTGCGGTAAACTTATTTTAGATGCTCCCATCAGTAGCGTAGCTAAGGGGGGGCAAGGGGGGCGGAAGCCCCGGGCGCCGCTGTCAAGGGGCGCCAAATTAAGAGAAGCTTTTAATTTTCACAAATTTTGACAATAAATAAAAATTGTTGACTTTTTTTTTTTTGGTGTTAGTCTGAATGTTTTCTTTAAAATATTTTTTTTATATTCAAATAATGAACGAAAAAGCTTTTGTAAATGTTTCTAGGAGTGGCTCAATACACTTTGTACCTTACATGATTACGTATCTGAAAGAAGTCGCAACATGATTAAATGGGGAGGGGGCGCCCAATTGAGAGACGCTTTAAGCCAAAATTTTCTTACACATATAAGACATATATATTTACATATTATTACATTTACATATTATATATTTTTTATTATTTTACATATATATTTCTAACAATAAATAATAATTTTTGACGTTTTTTTCCGTGTGTGTGAATGTTTTGATGAAATTCGGCGATGAAGTGGGGGAATGGAGAGATCCATGTATGCCAGTCACAGATGGAGGCTCCTCACTGTCTAGCCTCTAGCTTATAAAACAAAGAACCCTGCTGGTGTCACATTTCTTGTGTCAAAAGAGCATTTCTTTATTTCTCTATTGATTTTCCTGCTTATTTTTGTGTTCTTAGTTTTCCATATATATAATTTCGTGTAATAGGGGCTTCTGTGAACCATTGCAAAATGGATTTAGCTGAACGAACTGAAAATAAATACTATATTATTCCTTCTTTATTGGAAATTATATTTTTCAGCTGAACTGGCATTGAGAAAAGCCAAATAATTAAATGTTTGCTACATACCCCCAATTTTCCTCTTCTTTTTTAAATTCAAATTGCTTGATTACTACCATTTTTTTGAAGTAGAAATATTCGCCTTATTTAATGGCAGATTAAATAACGCGAGAATAAGGGTCAATTATACCACATTTTAAAAAAGTGGTGGGAATGAAGCAATCTTAATTTTTAAAAAGTAACCTACTGGCAACACTGTTTCTTGCGACCTATTGGCAAATTTGCGAATGGATTTTTTTCAGAGCCTTGCTGGCAAAACTCGTGTTTTTTTTTTTTTTTTTTTTTTTTTTTTTTTTTTTTTTTAAAGCCATTGTAGACGAATTTTTCGACCTCATTGTATACGGGATTTATTATAAATCAGAAATGATATTGCAGAGATCATCTGCATAGTTTTTATGGCTAAGCCATAAAAAACAATTTGTTGTAAACGACAATATTATAAGTTTCAAGGACGCCACCGTAGTTACGCTGGGCTCAAAGTTTCTAAATTTGAGAATTTCTAGATAAAGTTTTTCAAACCAGGATTACTATCATGTGCAAAAGAGAGGGAAAATAATGAAATTTTATCTGAATGGACAAAGATATTCTTTCTATTTGGGCCAATGAAAGTTTAATTAAAATTTGCAAGGTGCACGGCTGTAAATTTTTAAGATGCATTTTTTATTAATATATTATATATGGTTTTATGTGATTTAATCAAGTAAAAACGTAATTAATGGTGTATAACAAATATTTAATTGGAAAAAATTTTAAAGAAAATTTTAAACCACACTTTTCCTACAAATTTTAACTTTTTGCAACATTTTTTTCATAATTTCCTTATAAATCTACTCTATAACTGTAAAGATCATATTTTCAAGTAAAACAAAAAAAAAGAAAAAGACAAAAGAAAGAAAAAGAAAAAAAAAAGAAAAAAAATTAGTTAAAATGTCATGACAAATTTTAAAATATAATAAAAATGTATTTTTACTTAAAATTTGTGTTTTTAGAAAGTAAACTATTTATGTTGCTTTAAATCCTATTTTTAATTTTATGAAATGCAACTTCAGAATTATTAAAAAAAAAAAAATAGCGAGACGCGGTTGAAAAATATTTGTTGAAGTTTTGTCACTTAGGACATATGGAATTTCTTGGACATTCCAAAGAGTGTACACACCTTGTAAATGAAACAAGACAGCATATTTTTTTTCTCCATAATCGAGTTTAATTTATGAGTTTTAGCAAACGTGGTTTCTTGCAAATTTATTTTCATTATTGTAATGATTGTTGCTATTCTCATAAGCTTAAAACTACATAGTCACATCTGCTAACGTCAAATTCATGTCAAATTAGGCAATATTTGGCTAAATATATTGGCGATAAAAGTAGGTCGCCATAAATGTAGCCTTCTTGGCGATAGCTGACTAATTTTTCGAAATTCCCATTGAAATTCAGTATTGATGAGAAGTAGGAATCTTCTATAATCGGGTTTACGCCTTTTAGCTTCGTGTGTTTGAGTAAAATTAGCTCAATTCTGAAAAACAAGGAAGAAGAAAACTACCTTTTCTTAACGGTACAATCCGGAAAGACTTTTTTTGTCGTTTTGAGAAAAAATAATGTGGTTATTTTTTTATTTAGAGGGAAGCAGAATTTCTTCCTGCCCCGGGCGCCAAAAAACGTAGCTACGTCACTGGCTCCCATAATTAACGAAAAGCAGAAAATGGGTGATCTTTTTTTTGTTGCTGTTGTTTGTAAAAACTTTGCAATCAAAAGTCTTATGACAGAGGATGATTTGTTCTCTACGTCTGTCTATATTTGCATTACCATTACGTAGAAGAGAAAACACAAGTTGTGAATTAGCCCCAACCAAAATATTTCCAAACCCCCTCTGACTTTACCGACTGATTACTACCCTGATCTGAAACCGTAAAAAAAAATCTTGGTGTGATCCCCAATTCACGGTACAAACTTTAAGGGTCGGTACAGGACACTACAACATTTGTTGTATAGGAAACCACGGTCAGAAATTCATTTATTTAGTCAAAATTACAGGGCGTCTCGCTCCAATCCGAAGTCGCGTTTTCGTTCATAACTTTAACACTAGTGAAGAAACTTTAATGAAATCCTTACAATTTATAATATATTGAATATTAAGTAAAGTAAATAGTGCACATTTTGAAAATGAGGTGGAAGAATAAATTACTTTTACACATTTAATGAACTTCACAAAACAAAGAACGTAACATCACAACATGAAGACGAAACAGAACTACGAGTACATTCCATGGCTAAAGCTGTACAAACAAACTTATTAATATAGATAGCGCTAGCGGATGGACTTACAATTATTCTTGTGGTGCTGCCATCTACAGCTTACTTTCTGAAGTAAAAACACCACAGAATTCATACAAAGATGAATCTGTTGCAAATTTCATTAAAATGTCCTCACTACTATTAAAGTTATAAACGAAAATGCAACTTCAGATTGAAGTGAGACGCCCTGTAATTTTAACTAAATAAATGTATTTCTGACACTGTTTTTCAATACAATAAATGATTATTACAGTGTCTTGTATCAACTTTTAACGTGTGTACCATGAATTCGGGATAGTACGTTTTGAAATGCGGGGCACAAAATCTAAGAAATGGAGTTAGTTACCTGTGTCTCCTCCAGACAAACTGTACTTTATTTTGTCTCCGTCGCCATCAAATGCTTTCACGTGTCCAATTTTCGTACCCTTGGGAGCATTTTCTTCGGCTCGGAAATCGTATGGGAGGCCGACGAAATCTGGAGCGAATTCGTTGATGTTTTGAACTTTGATAACAACATTAGCAGACCTAAAATAGGGGAAAAAATTAAAATTTAAGAATTATTGTGAAAGGTTAAAAATAAGCTATATTTTAGCAAGTTTACGAAAAAATTCATTTAATTTTCTTTCTTATCTTTTATATTTTATGTACCGTAAATTGAGACTACCTTTACCTTCAACAAAAACAACAACAATAAAAAAAAACCCGAAAAATCATGCATCAGGCATAGATAATGAAACATTTTCCAAAACTAACAGAATATTCTTAAGAAAATTTATTTTTTCATTAATGAGATATCGAAATAAGCAATTTAAATAAAATGCACAGCAAACGATTTTTTTCCATACACCATAATGTAGCGGAATTATTTTGTGTGCCCCTGTAAACGAACTATAAATGCTACCGCCTTCATTTTTAATAACGAACATTTTATAGTGAACTTCATTAATATATATTAATTATATGGCAATTCTGGTATATTTATGAGATTTAGAGTACAGACAGACAGACAAACCAAATTCATAAACACTTGCAACTACGTATGTTGGAAAGTGTTAAAAATCTGAAGTGACTGCTCTCGATTTTCCAAACATTTTATAGAAACCATGTATCAATATAATTTGCTGTCACAATGAAATCACATGAATTCTAAAATGGGATCATTCTGAAACTGTAGACGTTCCCTCTGAGCCACTAATGCTTGATTACATAGCCGCAATATTTATCACTTATACTCTGTCACATTTCCTGTGTGATTTTTTCTATTGAATCGATCTCAAAATGGTTTGTAAATGGTTTAAAAAATAATTAAATACTTAATCCTTCGTCGATTTCTACGAAAATTTATATTGGTCTTGCGACAGTGGTTTATAACATATTAAAATAATGGGAGATCAATCGAAAGTTTCGTTTTTGAGTTACAGTGTTCATTTACACACTCACACATATACTAATCATGAATACAATACTTCCCTTACACTATCTTTTTGGAAAGTAAAATAATTGTTTACCCGACTCTAGCTGGGCGGCCACCATCAATAGCAAATACTGTAAACTCATGCTGGTCATTTGCTTCGTAATCAAGATTTGATATTAGTGTAATAGCTCCTGTTGCGTTATTCACCAAGAAGACATCCTGCAAATTAAACAGAAATAAAAATAATAAACCTTTTAAAAATATACACAATACTATCAACTGAATCTAATAATAAAAATGCACTCTATTTTAAGAATAATTGCTATACTAAAAAGAAACGTTATCTGTATTTATCAAAATTACACAGATTTGATGAGAAAAACTAGTGTTTCCAAACATTAAAGATCATATTGCGTGCAGTTACACGACATATTTTTAGTCTCTAAGTTTCATCCGTTGAAAGCCTGAGTTACTAGAGCTGAACATAGCATAAAGTTTCATAATATTTTTTAAATCTTATCGAATCTAAATATTGTAAAATTGGCGTGTTATGCAACACATGTAGGTAGACGTTCGTTTAAGTAAGTGGTATACTTAATAATTGTGCGAGTATTAATAAACATGCAGCGCCTTTGGTGAGTTTTAGAGAGTACCATAAGATTACAAACGTATTATTGTGTCTATCTAAAAAAGTTATAAAGTAATTTAATGGACTCTATGCACGTAGCGTCACAGCCCAGATATGGTGGTATTTTAATCCGCTAGAATGGCCAATATGCGTAGCCGCAAATACCGACAACTGACGAATTTGATCTTTGATCCAGTTGCGTGTATGAACTTAAACCGAAATTTCGCGAATTTAGCGAATGTTCTCAGATACAGAATGACATTTTGCAATGAATTTCTTTACGGTATTTGTAACTAATAAACAATAATAACACTAATACTCCATAGCTATGCTAATATTTAGATTTAAATATCGCCAACAGTTGAATTTTAGCCTCGATCCCAGGTAGCGTCAAGTCCATTAATATGATATAAGCATAAGTCCATAAGCATAAAGTCCATTAATATGAAATTTATACTGAATTACGATTTTTTTAATGCAAATATTATTAAATATAATAAATTTCAAAATTTATTGAGATAGTTTATCTTTTTACGTATTTGGATATTTTATAAATTATTTAAAATTTCTTTTTTATTTATTATTATTATTTTAACAAATAAGGATATACATTGCCTGAAAATCTTTAATATCAAATTAGATTTTAAATTCAACATATATATTTTGTAATTTGAATAGGTTATTACTTTAATGATGTTGTTATATCAAGATATTTTTTATCACAGTAAAAATCTAATAATTCATTAAAGAATTAAGCGTTACTTTTAAACAGCAAAAAAAAAAACACACAAAAAATATATTTAATTTTTTTTAAGATTAAAAAATATATAATAATTTCAATGTCAATTAAATAATTAAATATACTCACGTCAGATCCGTTAGTATAGTATCTGTCGATCTTTCCGTTTGGACCAGCATCTATGTCTTTTGCTCTAAAGAATGGAGGTAATGTCGTACCCAAAGGTAAATTCTCAGGCAATTCCAAGGCATATTTTTCTGTAAAGAGTGAAAAAGTTAAATATGAGAACAGAAATCGGCAACATCATATGAAAAATTGAACTAACTCGTGAGTTACTTTAATTTCAGTGTTGCCAGATTGGGGAATCGTTTATTCAAAATATCTACCACTTATCCTGACAAGTAATCTTTACTTTATTTAATCACGGAATGTCTGTCATTGAATAATGCGGAGATTACTTGAAATAATGGTAGATATACAAAAAGGAGTTTTAAAAAAAAATTCCAACTTGGCACATTGCTTAATTTTCCAAATTAGTGGTTCCCACCGTGCGGTACGCGTAACTCTGGGAGCACGCAAAAGTAATATTATTAATGGCGGGAAACACAAAAAAAAAATTAAATGTAAACACTAAAACAAAGTTGTGAAATTTTCATTTACAAAACGAGACATGTGTCAGTCCAGTAGATTGCATATCAAGATGAATAATTTTTATAAATTTTCATTGTAAGTATGATAGAACGTGCAACAGATCAAATCAGTTGACTTAAAAAGGCACAAGTAAGTATAAACACATTATTCTGAATACTAGGCTTACGTGTTGACACAAAAATGGCGGCTGTCGTAGGTGGATTTCTTTCAGCGTTTGTATGATCCCTGAAATTTGAACACCATTTTTCTTAATGCATTCTTCGCGTTTCATTAATTGCAAAAAAATAAAGTGAAGAATTATTTTTATAAATTACAGATATTCAATTTCAAGGGACCGTACGAACGCTGCAAACAATCCGCCTACGACAGCTGCCATTTTTGTGTCAGCGTGCAGGCCTAGAATTACGAGGGCTTTGGTATGAAAGTGGATGATGTCCCGATTAGAACACCATTCATTGGAGTTTTAAGAAAAGGCTTAGCAGAGGTGGCTGGATGTTCTTTAATAAGTCGTACTTTTCTAATGTTATAATTGTAAATTGTGCACATGGCCATTTTGAAATGTATTAGCTTATCGTCTATCAACTGCTTATTTTCTTATGTACTTTGTGTTTATTAATGTTATTATGTACTTTGTATTTGTGATGTCTTTGAATCCAGCGTAGTCCATTGAAGCATTCTCTGGTGAAATTATTTTATTATTTAATAATGTCCAATAATTAACAAGATTAAAATTATTTTATTGCTGATTTTATGTATTTTGATGTTAGCCTGCCTTAATAAATTGTAAAAGTAAGTTTTAAAATAAAACTCTCTAAATATTTTGTTAAGTTAATTTGAGTCATTCGATTATAAAAAGATTACTATTTAACAAACGTTTCTACGTTCAGGTATAGTTACGGGTAGTTTATGAGATGTACTCATAAGTGAAAAACCTAAGCAAGGGGTACGTGGGAAAAAAATTGAGAACCACTGTTCGAAATGTATGTGTTTAAAACTAGAACGGTCAGAAATTTTACTCAAGTAATATAGAAAAACCTCACACCAGAATTTTATTATTTTTTTATTTGAGTTAATTATTTAACTTATTTCCGTGTTGTACATATTTGATTTATTTTATGAAGAAATTTCTTGTTTCAATCGAAATATATTCAGTTGGTTCCGGTCAAAATGACCGCTATGGCCGTTCTAGAGTTAAGCCAATATTAATTTTAGAAGATAATTGTACGAAAACAAATAAAAGAAAATCCTAGGCAAGGGATACTTGAGAGAAAAAAGATTGGGAACCAGTGTTACAAATGTATGTGGTTAAGCCAATATTAATATTAGGAGATTATTCTACGTGAAACAAATAATGTTCTGAACGCTTGCATTTTTGCAAATTGAATGACATAATAAAAGTATAATAAGCGTAAATAATAGTTACACGCGTAAACTTACCTTCATCAAATGTCGGTGTGTTGTCATTAACATCATCAATTACTATGACTACAGGTACACTTGTATTTAAAGAATTGCTGGACAGCTGGTCCCTTGCATATACCTATATGTTCCAGAAAATAAAAGTCCTGTTAGAAAGATTTTTGGAAAAATTCAGTAAAATATATTTATTGCTGTATACCATTGCATGAATACCCCTCTGAGCGTTTTGAAAACGGGTAAAATTGTAATGTTGTTTTCTCTGCATTTTGTTTTAAATGCTAAAAAAAAATATGATTCTTTCAACATTATAAATAAAACTTAATAACAAATATGAATGTAACCCTTGAGAGTATTAATCATTCTTCAATGTATTGAAAATTCATTAAATCTGTAGAATTATATTATCTTAAACATTGCATATATTGCAGTGAAACCTGGAGCTTAGTGAACGGAATATTACGTTCCACACGCTTAGAGGGTTAATAATTTATCAATGCACTGATATTACAATTGCTCGCTATCTCTTGAAAATACATTTAAAATGAAACGCTAATATTAGTAAAACGCTGACCACAATAATTACTCTAGAAATACTTACGAGGGTTGTAAATTAAATAGTGGCAACTTAACCTTGAAACTCGTAGAAGGGTGGGCATGCGCAAATAGGATATGGAAGCGGTGAGGTGGCGCTGTTGTCGATGTGTAGAGTGCAAAAAACAGTCGATCTGCTTAGAAGGGTAGTTGTTGTGTGGCGTTAAAGTGAGGAGTTTCGTTTCCATCGCTCTAAAGCATGTTTTCAAAAGGTGATCAGCGGTCGTGGCTTAAAATCGAGGTTTCCCGTGGCAAAAATGCAACAGAATGCTATCGACGATTAGTGGAAGCCTGCGGCACAAATGCTTTACTGTATAGGACAGTAGCACGATGGGTTCAAGCATTTCGTTTGTGTCGGAATGAGACTGCGAATTTGCAACGCACAGGTCGGAGCTCCATTCCTCAAGTGCAGATTGACATCCTGAGTGGTCTCCTTACCATAGACCGCCGATGGACTGTCCGAGAATTATCCTTAGAGGTTGGTCTGAGTCATCTGTACTCCACGCAATAGGGCGCTCGGTCGCTCACATCAACAATCAACACCTTGCCACTGGTCTACAACGTCTTCCCGACATTTGGCAAAAGGTTAAAAGCTTTGCTGGTGATGACATAGAAGGAATGTAATGCAATTGTACTTGTAAGTTCATTAAAAATTGATTTATACCTATGTTGCCATTACTTAATTTACAGCCCTCGTATATTGTAAAATGAATTTAGAGCAAATACAAGTATTTTATCGGAATTATTTCTAGTTTCTCAAACTATTTCACTATATTGGGTAATTTCTCATAAGCAATATTAGCTATATTCCTAATAGAAATGGCCCTTTCGCCTTTGGTCGAGAGCTGCAACGCAGACATACTTTCATGTTTTAAACACTTACTCCTGGTGATAATTTTAACCTTTACACTGATGAGGAGACTTTAGAAGCTCCGAAAGAGTTCCGAAACACTTTTATAAGCATATATTTACATTTGCGCTATTTTCACATTGTATATTTATTTTTTAATATAACGGCCCATTGTTCAATCTTCCTATTTCAATTATTGTAAATAACCTATTCAAAACAGTGCAAATTAACAAATATCACAGTAAAAAACACAATTGAAGATTGGTATAAAAAAAATAGAACATTAAAAATCATTGCTTGAAAAAGAAAGAACGACGAGTAACTATTATCTAACTCTCTCCTTGACTATCTAACTCTCTCCTTGACTATCACCGATTTTCCCTCTAAACTTTCATTTGTAAGTGGACGATACATTTAGGTCAGGAAGATGTGGTATAATGGATTGTTTTAAAACGTAACATTCTTGCATTGGTACATTATCGCAAATGGCCTGTTCAAAATAGTGCAATAGAACAAACATGAAAGTAGTACTTCAAAAAAAAAAAAAAAAAAAAAAAAAAACAGTTCAAGATTGGTATAAAAAGAAAGATTTACGATGGAAATCGATGCTTGTAAAATAAACAAGAACGAAAAATCATGCGTCAAGCATAGATTATGTAACACTTTCCAACGCTTCCAAAATAATTTTACAAATCATTACCGCTTAATAAGCTGAAAGATAACATCTAAGTAAACAGTTTGGAAAACGCATAACATATTTAAAAACATAATTTCATGAATTTCCAACATATACAATATTCAGAAAAATATCCGAATACTTTTATTCAGCCCTGTATAGGATCTATAGATTTGTATATATACTACATAGGATGCTAAATATTAGTTTAGTTTGGAAACGCGTAGCACAGTTTAAAATTCTACTTGTGTAGTTTCTGTCAATAAACGGAAATGTGTTCCCGAACTTTTGTGCTTCCCTGTATAGGATCTACAGAATTTATACACACCACTTAATAGACAAAAAGCGAGTTAAATTTCAAATCGCGTTCAGTAACTTCCAGGAATTATTGTTAACAGACAGTAGAGAATTCTTTTGTGTGTCTCTGTAAATGAACGATGACTGCTATACACACAATATTCTGTAGTAAGCCTCTTGTAATGCACCTTAGTGATATATATAAATTTCAATGCGTTTAAAATAGTGAAACATTATTTAATTAAACCGCAAACGATTTTTCTCCATAGACGTAATCTAACGGACTTCTTTTGACTGTCCCTGTAAAGTAACTATAAGTGCTATGCACACCCTATTCCATATTAAGCTTCTTGTAATGCACCTTAGTGATATATATCAATTACAAAGTCTTTGAATTTGCGTAACATCATTAAAATAACCCGCAAAAGATTTTTCCCCATAGACCGTAATGTAACGGAATTCTTTTGAGTGACCCTGTAAAAAAACTATAAGGGCTATACACTTCAGTTGAAATAGGGAACATGCTATAGATAACGACAATAACATATAAAAATTGCAGGGCAATCCGAGCATATTTACGGGAGTTAGAGCACGGACAGACGGCAGACGGCAGACGGCCAGACGGCAGACGGCCATACGGCAGACAAACTGAAGTCATAAACACTTTTCAACTCGGTTGGAAAGTGTTAAAAACGATAAAAAACTATTATCTATAACTATTTTTACTATCACCAATTTTCCTCTGACCATTCTTTTGTAAGTGACTATACATTTAGGTCACAGTGGTATAATGGGTGTTTTCAAAATGTAACATTCCAGTTTTGGTACATTATTGTAAAACACCCATCCAAAATAGTGCAAAGAAGCAAAAAATAAAGCAGTACTTCAAAAAACACAGTTGAAGATTGGTATAAAAGAGGAAGAACGTTGAAAATCGATGCTTGTAAAAAAACAAGAACGAAAAATCATGCGTCAAGCATAGATTATGTAACACTTTCCAACGCTTCCAAAATAATTTTACAAATCATTACCGTTTAATAAGCTGAAAGATAACATCTAAGTAATCCGAATACTTTTATTCAGCCCTGTATAGGATCTATAGATTTGTATATATACTACATAGGATGCTAAATTTTAGTTCAGTTAGGAAACACGTAGCACAGTTTAAAATTCTCCGTCTGGAGTTAAATAATACGGAAATGTGTTCCCGAACTTTTGTGCTTCCCTGTATAGGATCTACAGAATTTATACACACCACGTAATATACAAAAAGCGATTTAAAATTAAAATCGCATTCAGTAACTTAAAACGCACTTGCAGGAATTATTGTTAACATACAGTAGAGAATTCTTTTGTGTGTCCCTGTAAATGAACGATGACTGCTATACACACAATATTCTGTAGTAAGTCTCTTGTAATGAACCTTATATAAATTTCAATGCGTTTAAAATAGTGAAACATTATTTAAATAAACCGCAGACGATTTTTCTCCATAGACGTAATGTAACGGAATTCTTTTGACTGTCCCTGTAAAGTAAGTATAAGTGCTATGCACACCCTATTCCATATTAAGCTTCTTCTAATGCACCTTAATGATATATATAAATTTCAATGCGTTTAAAATAGTGAAACATTATTTAAGTAAACCGCAAATGATTTTTCCCCATAGACCGCAATGTAACGGAATTCTTTTGAGTGTCCCTGTAAAAAAACTATAAGTGATACACACTTCCGTTGAAATAGGGAACATGCTATAGATAACGATTATAACATATAAAAATTGCAGGGCAATCCGAGCATATTTACGGGAGTTAGAGCACGGACAGACGGCAGACGGCAGACGGCCAGACGGCAAACGGCCAGACGGCCAGACAAACCGAAGTCATAAACACTTTTCAACTAGGTTGGAAAGTGTTAAAAAGGACGATGAATAACTATTATCTTATCTTTGACTATCGCCGATTTTCTCCCTTAACATTCATTTGTAAGTGACGATACATTGAAGTCACGGTGATATAATGGATGGTTTCAAAATATAACATTCCAATTTTGATACATTATTGTAAAAAATCTATCCAAAATAGTGCAAAGAAACAAAAAGGAAAGCACTACTTGAAAGAACACAGTTAAAGATTGGTATAAAAAAAGAAGAATTTTGGAAAATCGATGCTTGTAAAAAAAAGAACGATAAATAACTATTATCTAAATATCTTTGAAACTATCACCGATTTCGCTCCTGAACTTTCATATGTAAGTGACGATACATATAGGTCATGGTGATGTAATGGATGGTTTCAAAATGTAACATTCTAGCATTGGTATATTATTGTAAAATACTATCCAAAATAGTGCCAAAAATTAACATATAGTACGCTAATAATGAAGCAGGTAAAGTAAGACAACATACTCTCAGTTGAAAAACTTGTTGACTAGCCGGAGGATCTCTATCCACTGTCTCTGTTAGCACAAGTTCTCCTGACTTGGGATTAATCCAGAATTTTTCCAGGGAATTTCCTTCGCCGATCCAGTATATGATGGATTGGTCTTTCGGAATTCTGTGCGGATTGGTGGCGTTAATATATCCAATGCTCTCACTCCTTGGCAAGTTCTCAGGTATCCTAAACTGATAAGTCTGGCGATCAAAGGCAACTATTTCGTCATTGACATCCTGGAAATTATGAATTGAAAAATCACTTACATGTATTAATGGTGAGACAATAAAAAATGTCAAAAATATACAGTTGAAGTTAGAGATCATTCAATCGTTCAAAATATTGACTATTAAAATAAATATTTACAAATTATTTAAGATATCCGCGTCTGATGAAAGCATGTGCCAACTATATCGTGACCCCGGGCCTCCTGAATTTAGGGTCTTACAAATTTGGTATACAATTTTCGTAAAGATCTTTTAAATATCATTTGATCTTTTACTGATCACAATCAATATTTTTTATCTTTAGAGTACGAAAAGTTGAAATAAAAAGTGTATTTATCTAAATATGTATTTCTACATTCATGTATGCATTATAAGGCATTGAAAAAGTTTAATTTTTCTGACAGGATGGGAAGGGGGGTTTGGTTGGTTGATTTTAAGACGGCCGATTACCTACACGAGTTATATAGGCATTGGGAAAAGTGCCCTCCTTGGGGGTCTTTCTAAGGGATCGTAACTCGTATTTACGGCAAGGTTAGAAGAAAACTACGAAATACGGGAATATAATAAAATTTGGTTATAATAAGATTTGTCATAATAGTTATTCTTTTATTTTTTAAGAATGCCAGCAACCAGCCTATTATGTTGGTTTCACAAAAATTTTAAAAGCTAGACTATTTTTTCTGTTGCCAAAAACAATATTTTTTGAAACGAATAAACTAATATTTAAACTATAGTTACTATTTTTAGTAATAAGTAAACTACGCTGCCAGATAATCGAAAAATTAACTGTTGAACTCCTGTAAATCAGTACATATTTTATTTTTATTTTATCACCAATTGAGCCGCCAATCCCAACGATTTTTTAAAACAAGTAATATTGAAAAGAAATCTTTGCCTTTTTTAGTCGCATAGCTGCCAATCTTTACATTTTTCGCAACCACTAAATTTTAATAGTATTTTTTCCTTATTTAATGGAAGAGTTTTCAGCTAATAAAAAAGGGCAAAAATTACTATTAAAATTTAGTGTTAAGAAAAAAGCGTAAAAATTGGCAGCTATATGAATCACATATATATGAGATAAGATAAATAAGGTGAAGATAAAATTACAGATGCTAAAAAAATCTTAAGTAAACGACTGGAGATAAGAGTAAAATATTATAATTTTTTTTTTATTTCCTTGTGTCAAAATAAGAATTTCTGGAAAAAAAAATGTTTAAATCTTAAATTATACGCAATATCTAACTAAACTATTAATATACTGATATCTTCGACAACTGAAACAAAAATAACAAAGAAACAGCAACTGTTATTTATTTTCTTTTTTATTCTGAAACCTTTAAGAATAAGCCAATTTCCACCTTTGTATTTTTTTTTTCACTTTCACTTGAAGTCCCACGCTTCTATTATGCAACGAATTTTCGGCCTTAGTCGTGATGATAATATTACCAGATATGAAACAAATTCTCTAAAAGGCAATTTCTCATTATACTAAGATAAAATCTACTTTGGCATGCAGGTAGTTACTTTATGGCCAACCACTTTATGTGAACCCATTATAGAATTCCAACAAAGCACTTAAAATGCTGAAGCTCAAATGAGGCAATTAGTGGCTGTTTTGTATTAAGTATGATATGTAAATTTTTATGAAAGTATCATTTTTGCTGGGGAGGAATTTTTTGACCAAAACAAAAACTAAATTTGAGGTACGTAAACAAGCAATACCACATCATCAATTTATATTAACATATATAAGAAATTTTACGAATGTAATTATTCAAGATATCATCAAGATATTATGAACTAAAATATTTTAGTAAACTACATTATATAATTAAGTTTGTATGCATTTTTATTAATGAAATATACTAGTAGAAAATTTCTTAACAATTTTGTAATAAAATATTTTACAAATTTATATTGTTTGAGTAAATCAATATATTTTTTATTCATTATTTATTTGTATGTTTAACAAAACAAAGAATTATAATACTGTAATTCGTTTTCAGTGACATATCATAAAAAAATTACACATTTTTGGTACGTATGGGTGTATTTGCATTCACAAATAAGAAATTCCATACTGAAATTAAATTTGCAATAGATAATTCTATAACATTATATTTTTTGATTAACTTTGTATATATTTTTATTAATGTATTATGTTATCAAAAGAAAAGAATTTTGTGCTCAAATTAAGTTTCGAATAAAGTATTTCAGAAATATATAATGTTTGATTGTGTCTGAAAGCATATTTCTTAAAATAATATAATGCTTTATTGTTAGTATTTTTGTTTCACTTTTTTTTTAATATTTTGGCAACAGTAATTGTATTTTATAATTTTTTAAGTTGTTTATAATAAATATTCCAGAAGTAGCAAAAGATGCTGTAAAACAGATTTTCTGGTAAACAACTTGGTATCGAAATACGGTAAAACTTTCTTAAACTGCCACTCTCTTAAAACTTTATCCGAACATAATGTCAATTTTTAAAAAGTCCCGGCCAAAGAGATAACGAAACTGTGCTAAAAAATCCTATTGAATAGTAAAATATTGAACATGCTCTACCATTAGTCATCGCCAGGGCGTAGAGTTGCTTCACAGCCGGATAGCCCTTCGAAGCCTTCAACTATTCAACTGTTCAAAGCTGTAAAATTCCATTTTCTTATTTTAAAGTAAAGTTTTTCGAAAATTCCAATGTGAACTCAATATTACAGAAGCAGAACTATTTTCCCCTAAAAAGGTTAAATATTGGGTCTTGAGAAGTAACGGTTTATTGAGGTTTCACTGTATGTATTTTCGTGCAATTTTTTTAAATTTTTGCGGTACGGATTTCTTTTAAAATAATAAATATAATAAAAACAGACGTTACTTACCGTGACTTTAATGATTAGTTTTATAAATGGATTGGCCAGAGCGGAAGCTTGGGGACCTTGGAATGGTTTAACATTTCTGGCAGCTACGTGTAAAACGTATTCAGATTGTCTTTCGTAATTGAGCTTATCAGCTGTAGTCACAACACCAGTATCTTCATTGATAGTAAACATTTTTTCTTCGTTGCCACCCACAATGAGGTATTTCAAGTCTGCATTTTCTCCAGTATCGTCGTCTTTTGCCTTTAAATAAAGATTGCAGTTAGCCAAAGTAAACGTTAAAAGGTATAAAATAAATAATAAAGAGAAGGAAATATAACTTTATGTAAATGTTTTGAACGAAAGTTAAAGAAATATGTCTCTTTAATAAGTAACAGGTTTATTTTGTTAATTGGAGGTACTTTTTCTTTCGTTCTCGATAAACCCCAACCGAACTATTTTTAAAAAAACGTTATTTTTCCTTATTTTTGTTTATTCTTGTAATAAAAATAATTAATATAATATGGTTTGACTTTTAAAAGCATAAGATGACTAATAGTGTAAAACAGTTTATTTTTCATGTACTGATATGAGCAAAGCTTAACATTAACAACTATTAACTGCTTTGCAATGAAATAAGGAAGTACTTGAACATTTGATCACAAATGAAACACAAAAATTGAGCTTAAAACATTTGTCTCATAAATTTTGCTTATTGAACACTTTTATGAGCACAACATAAATTTCATGCAGCGATTAGTTTAATAAAATCTAAAATTATCGTATCTATAGCTGCCAACTTTTACGCTTTTTATGACCGCTATCTCCTGTAGTGCTCTTCACCGATTTAATAGAAGAGCTCCTATTATTAAATGAGACTAAGATTACTATCTTAAAATAGTGGTTACAAAAATGACTAAAAATTGTCAGCTATTTATATCAAAACTTTTCAATTAACAATCTTTGAAAACTGTTTTAATAAACGATTTATTTCTTACTGCTCAAGAAAGAGCATAAAAAATAAATGTAAGGAAATAATCTTTTACCCTGAACATATGTTTTTATTTTTATTTTTTTAAATAGTCAAAAACTTATGCCAATATAGTGGAAAAAAATGTACTGTTATTTACAAAAGTAATATTATAGGTATGTAAATATTAATTACAAATATATTATTTTCCATAAATATTGCAAATATATAAAAGTCAGACAATAAATATATTTTAAAGGCAGTATCCATGTACTTCAATAACAATATTTTAATAAAATTTCTCCTCTTATTTCATCGCAGAAAAATATTACAAATTCTGTGATTAAACAAGCCGATTACAAACTGCAGTTTAAATATTAAATAAAACACCTCTAATCTGAAATAGTGATGCTTTACTCCTCTGGAAATTCTAAATAATGTACACACCTTGTAAACATAAAGTAACATAACAAAATATTAAATAAAGGTATCATTTAAACAAACACAGAACTATGAAAAATTGCAATTACTTCTATTTTTATAAAGGCCTTTCCCACTTTTCCATTACCTTCTGAAATGTGCAGGTTTTGAAAATTCTACAAAACATTTTTGTACACTGCAAAAAATGATCAGTGTTTCTTATTTAATGAAAATATACTATAACCTCGAACGAAAATAAAATATAATCTTCTGAGTTATCCGGCATTTCGAAAAGCGTGTTCCATTATCTTTTGAATCCACAGAAAGCAATACATTTCCAAAATTTAAATAATTATTAATAAAAACAAAATTTCTCTAGCTGCCCGTATTTTTCAGAAACGTTTCTGAATAGTTTTTATAGTGTATTAATCAGTTTCCTCAGCCTGGAATACCTATTTATCGAATGTCATCCATTCTAAAGTAAACGTTTTCAGCTGCATAAGTTAATTTATATATAAAAGAATAAATAAATAATCTTAATTTTAATGTTAATGTTAACGCTGTTAATTTTGAATGTTTGTCCGTTAAACATATTTGTTGAACATGAAAATGTTTGCCTGAGAATGGATAGCATCTTAAAAAAACTATATTCCGGGCATAGAAAACTAATAAATACACTTTAAAGCTACTCATAAACGTTTCGAAAAATTACGGGCAGCTAGAAAAATTTTGTTTTTCTAAATGATTCTTTAAATCTTGAAATGTCATTGATGTCTGAGGTTTCTAAAGATAAAGAAACACTGTTCAGAATCATGGTTAAAAAAGATCAGTTCATATTATAAATTTATTCGTCATTACATTATATTTTCGTAGATTCAGAAACATTCGTCACTTTTTACAGTGTATAATCCCACTATAGAAATAAAAATTCGTAAGTGAAACATCGCACAGCCATTTTAAAGCTCTTGTGCTTTTTCTCCCTAGTTCAGAAACGCAACCCTTTATTTTAATGTTCTTTATCTTTTCTAAAAAAGGTTTTTCTTCAAACGTGATGCACATTTTGAGCGAATTCTGAATCGCGATCTACTAAAATACATGTAAAATACATTGATAATGCAAGTAACATCTGAAAGGATATTTTCAGTGTTTTTTGAATAAATTTTAAAGTAAATGGCTTTAAATCCATTTGTGTAAAAATTCACTTTTTTCGAAATTTAAATCAGATTTGTCTGCTGTTCATCCACAATATTTGAATTGAGATTTCTCCTCGTACTTAATCGCAGAAAAATATTGCAAATTCGGTGATTAAAGAATGCGATTACAAACTGCGATTTAAATATTAAGTAGAAAATCCTTAATCTCAAATAGTGGTTCCTTACTCCTTGGAAATTCTAAAGAATGTACGCAACTTGTAAGCGTAAAATAACATGTTAAACATAAGATAACAAAATATTAAATAAAGGTATTATTTCAAAAAAACAGAACTGTGGAAAATCGCAATTATTCATATTTTTATAAAGGTCTTTCCTACTTTTTCACTACCTTCTAAAATGTGGAGGTTTTGAAAATTCTACAAAACACTTTTGTATAATCCCACTATAGAAATAAAAATACGTAGGTAAATGAAACATCTCACATCCATTTTTAAACTCTTATGCCTTTTTTTCCTAGTTCAGAAACGCAAAACCTTTTATTTTAAGGTTCTTTCTTTTTCTTTTTTTTTCTTTCTGAAAAAAGGTTTTTATCTTGAAACGTGATGCACATTTTGAGTGAATTCTGAATCGTGGTTTACTAAAATACATGTAAAATACATCTATAATGCAAGTAACATCTGAAAGAATATTCTCTAAGTTTTTTGAATAAGATTAAGTTTTAAAGTAAATGCCTTTAAATCTATTTGTGTAAAAGCTCATTTTTTCAAAATTTAAATCAGATTTGTCTGCTGTTCATTGCAATTTGAAAGTACCTATGATATTTCAGTGAAATAGTTCACGTAACTTTTTAAAATAAGCTCAGGTATTTTCAATTTTATATTTCTTCAAAATTTCTTTTGAAATTGAAAAAAAAATAATAATTATCAATAGAACTTATTCCAATTTAAATAATTTTAAAAGACATACTAAATAATGCTCATAATGCCTAATTTTTTTTCAGCAGAAAAAATCAACTGTATAAAAGACAGGTGTTTCTTATGAAAATTTAAAGAAACCACGAACTAAAATATACAATAATCTCTTCACAGTTACCCATGATTCCAAAAAGCGCTCTTTATCATTAGTAACTTCGGAAACCAATATATTTTCGAGATTTAAATAAAAAGTTACTAAAACAAAGTTTTTTTGCTGCCACTGATATTCGGAAACGTTTCTGAGTAGCTTATAGTGTATCAATCAGTTTTCTCAAACCAGAATATTGGTTTTTAAGATGCCATCAACCCCCAATTAAACATTTACAGCTGCGTAATTCAATTTCAACATGCAAGTGTAACAAAATAATATTAGTTTTAATGTCTTGCCCATGATATTAATTTATCATAGTTGTCTGTAAAACTTGTGTTTTGATCATGAAAAGGTTTATTTGAAAATTAATAGCATCCTAAAAAACGATATTCCGATTAAAGATGCCGGAATATCGGTATCCTATAACGGATTGATAATAAATGCTGTGCAACCTTATTATTAATATATGTTGTGCATTAATAATAACATTAACATTAAATTTTGTGCATGTATAAATTCTGTTACGCAACTGAAAATGTTCATTGGAGAATCGTTCACAAAAAACTAATATTCCAGTTAAGTACGCAGAAATATCACCCGTCTTTAAACGGATTGTTAATATTTGTTGCGTGACCTTATTCTTATTAGATGTCGTGCATTAACAATATCATTAAAATTAAATTAATAGTATTTTTTACCTGTGCATGTATAAATTCTGTTACGCGGCTGAAAATGTTTACTGGAGAATTGTTAGAATAAAAAAAACGATATTCCGGTTACGGACGCCGGAATATCAGCCGTCCTTAAACGGATTGTTAATATTTGTTGTGTAACCTTATTCTTATTGTATGTCGTGCATTAACAATATCATTAACATTAAATTAACATTATTTTATTGCTTTCGCATGTATAAATTCTGTTGCGCAGTTGAAAATGTTTTTTGGTGAATCGATGGCATACAAAAAACCGATCTAAAATGGATTGTTAATACTTGTTGTGTAACCTTATTCTTATTACACTTCGTGCCCTAACAATATCATTAAAATTAAATTAACAATATTTTATTACCTTTGCATGTATAATTTCTGTTACGCAGCTTAAAATGTTAATTGGAAAATTGATAGCACACAAAAAACTGATCTTAAACGGATTGTTAATATTTGTTGTGTAACCTCATTGTTAATATATGCTGTGCATTAACAATATCATTAACAGTAAATTAACATTATTTTATTACCTTTGCATGTATAAATTCTGTTACGCAGCTGAAAACGTTTATTGGCGAGTTGATAGCATACAAAAAACCAGATAGAGAAAACTGATAAATACACTGTAAAAACTACTCGGAAACGTTTTCGAAAATTACGGAAAGCAAAAGAAACTTTTGTTTCAGAAATCTTTCTTTAAATTGTGGAAATGTATTGCTTTCAGAGGCTTCTAAAGATAAACGAACGCTTTTGGGAATCGAGGAGTTACGTAACCGTAAACCTTAAGAAAGATAAGAGCTATATTGTATATATTTTTTTAAACTGTACTATATTTTAAAATATAAATTGTTCCATTTTTTTAAACCTGGTGTTTTTAATTAAATAATAAAGCACAAACTTATAAAATTATGCGGAATGCTTTTGTATATTTTTTGATAAAATATAAAAAATCCTAAAGGAAACATGTTAAAGCTATTTTTGAAAGCTTTTATGCTCTTTCTTCCCAATTCAAAAATATATCCTTTTTTATTTAAAATCTTTTCTCCTGAAATGTGAAAAATATTTTGAGCGAATTCTGAATTACATTTCAATGAAATACATCTAAAATACAAAAATATGATAACAGAATGCTTTTTAGAAATTTGAATAAAGTTATGTTTCGAAATAAATGGCTTTTTGTGGAAAAAATATTTTTTATCAAAATTTTAATATATTTTTTTTTTCTTTCAGCTGCAAACGCATTATTAAAGCACACGCATTTCTGCATTTTTCCCTTTTATCTTTCTTTTTTGTTAATAAACAAGTGAATATTTTTATCCACATATTTGTAATAAATTACCATTTATAATATTAAAGTAACATTCATTGAATCATATTATTATTATTTTTTTTTATTTTTTATAAGAAAATAAATTCTTGTAATAATAAGTAAAGAAATTCTCTAAATTTTTAAGCGAGAAAATAAATTTGTAATTATATGAAATTATTTAGCGATTATTATTTGTAGTATTTAAACATACTAAAATTAAAAGCTTTCTATTTATTACTTACTATTATTTATTATATAAACCTCTTAAAAATGGCTTTATTGTATTTTAATTAGAGCAAATAAATACGTTTTTGAATTTTTTTGAATTTCTTTTTTAATTTTACTGGCGTTTTTTGGGACACTCTGTGTTTGTCCTGTTGTAAAATTTATATAAGTTTATAATTATCTCTTCAGGGGTTTCACAAGTAATAGCTAATACGAGAATGTTACAGACCGAGGCCACAGCTACTAACTGTTAAGCTTTTTTTTTTACCACTAAAACTGGATAGTAAATTTTGTGTTAATGAATCGCTCAAATCTGTAATTAAATAAGGCAAAAATTTCTAGTATATTTTAGTAGTAGCAAAAAAAGCATAAAAATTTACAACTATGTGACACCCCTAGTATCTCATACTAACAAAGTTTAACTGTATTTTGATTATGCAAAAGGAATTTTAAAAGAGTTAATTAAAGTATAGAATATAAACTTCGTTATCAATACTCACATGCATCTTATGGACAGTATAGGGAGGATTTTCTTCTTCCGGTACGTTCACAACGTACGTGTCAGAATCGAAGTATGGTGGACTATCGTTTATGTCTTCAACCCTGACACCCACTGTAGCGGTACCACTAAGTTGTGGTGTACCAGCATCAAAGGCAACGACGAGAAATTCTATTTTGGCTTCCTTTTCTCTGTCCAGCCTTCTTCTGCTCAAGATGTTTCCGACATCATCAATTTTAAAGGCTTCACTGGCTTGGTCACCCAATAACCTGTAGCGTACAATGGCATTCCTACCAGAATCGCCATCTAATGCCTATTAGGACACAAAAAAAATTATACATAAGAATATTTTGATAAATAACTGATATTTCGGCACATGAAGCGCTGATCAAACAAACATATTTAGACAATAGAGCTATGAATAAAGACATAAAAAGGAAAATATGCAGAAACAAACAGTGTTGTGTTTACCGGTTGCAACTGAAGTAACTGAAGATGTAGTCACATGATGGCGGCTGTCGTTTGTTTATATCGTTTAAGAAGGGACTGATTAATGCCGGGGCAAACTTCCACCAGAAAAAACGAATATATTTTTCCCTTATTTATAAAAGAAATTATGCATTAATAAGGAGTTTAAATAAGGCGAACATTTCTATTCAAATTTACTGGTGGCTGTTTGTCTCAGTGGTAATTAAAATCACTAAGATTTACAGGAGGAATATTTATGTAGTCATAATATGGTCGAACGTCAGGGCTTGACTACTGCCGGGGCAAACGTTCTCCAGTAAAAACTAATCGACTTCTTGCCAGACAGAATAATTACAGAAAAATTGCACGAATAAGGTGTTAAAAGAAGAAGGAAATTTCTATTAAAATTTATTGGTGGAAGTTTTCTCCGATGATAATCAGTTCCTGTGGTACAGGTTACAGTTGAAGCTTCGTCATTTTGAGAGTATATCAATTCCTCTTTATTCATAGTTCCATGATTTAGACATAGAAATATTATTTAATAAAGTGTAATTTGTTTCTGCTTCGTAATTATTTCACTTTATTTATCAAATTTGTTTTGTAGTTCGAAATATATTTGTTTGAGTTGCACATTATACGCCGGAATATGATGTAATATGAGAAAAAGAGGTAAGACTTTATATTAGCTTGTTAGACAAATATTCGCAATATATGAAACTTTGCGTGAATGTGTTAAGAACATATTTGTTAACATTTAACCCTTTTAGGGGAAAGTAATTCCTGTGCTGCAATGTAAAAAATCACTAGAATATGCGAATAATTTAATTAAAATAAATAAATGCAACGTAAAAAAAAAAAAATCACGCAACCTATAAAAGAAAAAAAAATATTCAATTATTCTGGTACAAATTTTGCTTAAAATTAAGTGGTATAAATAATATACCACTGCCCCTCAAAAGGTTAAATTCGGATAATTTTTAACCTTCAATTCAATTAAGACCACGAAAGAGATTGCGGATAAAACGAAGCTATTATTGAATTCTAAGGAGAATTTTGTGGACATTTAGAGGGATTTGGCTGTCTACGAAAGTATTATACATGAACAGTTAGAAAAGTGAGGAATTTAATTCGTTTCTGAAAAACAAATGTCTCGCAGAGCAACACAAAACTTTCTGACATATTTACGGACTAATTTTTAAACTTAAAAACGTGATCTTGGCAGCTATAACTATTGAAGTGATTTGTAATTGAACAGTTATTTTGTTTAATTTTTTGATAAATGAATTACATCTCGAGTTGTAAGTGATTAATGTCTCAAGATAGTCCGTTGTCTCCCATTTGCCGTGCTGTCGAATCCGGAAATTTGGCTCAAAATGCTTACATTGACAGCATTTTCTGAAACAACTTCTGTCTTTACCGGAAAATAGAAACAACTGTCCGATTGCATAGTTTCTGAATAAAAGCTTCTTAAATTTCATGCGTATGTGGGTAAAAATGAATTAAAAAATGTATCAGGGAGTAGCTTATTTGGATTTGAGAACACCCTTGATGGATGGCAGTGGAAAGTATAGTGCAATAAGAGATCATTTTGATCAATTATAGATGTAGCATCAGCATAGTATAAGAAGTTCGTCGTTTAGGTAATGCTTGGTTATTTGGTACTAAGTTCGATGGCTAATTTGCTTTACTAATAAATACTAAAAGTTAAGATTAAATTTTAGACTAAAACAGTTCGCATCTATGTGACTAGTAGAGTATTTCTTGTAGATGATCTGCCAATTTCATGACATCACAAATTCCAAAAATCTTCACCTTTAGATTACGGACCCAGACTCCCGACTAGTCTGATAATTAATCGTACACAATTTACAAAAACTTTTCTGGTAGATTATTCGTGAAAATACCCTATAGTATAAGTGTAGGCCAGAGTATAGTTTTCAAAAACTGCTACGAACAAAATAAAAAATAATCCATTGGGACGTAAATGTCCCAACCGTAATCGAAGGGTAAACACAAAGTCTACCTCATAATTAATAGATATCTATCTCATTGCATATTATTCAGAAATATTACAAGCGTAATTCTATGTTATTGTTTTTTCACTTTAGGACTGCTCTAAAGTAGAATATGATAAGTATTACTTTAACAATAATTCAACAATATAAAGGCACGAATAATTTTTCATGATAGATAAATGAAATAAATAATCAGTATTACTTCTACTTTATGAATTCTCACATTTGTATAATAATTTAATGCTTTCAACTATGTTGAAAGACATTTTTTAACACTTGCTTTAGGGGAAATAAAATAAATCTAACTTTTACTCGTTCTTAACTGATATACATCAATGTTTATTAAATAATATGTAAAAAAAAAACACTTTTTTCTGAAATTAATGTTTTTTTTTTTTTTTTGAGAAAACGGTTAATTTTGAAAATAGTAAAACATTTCATAAAATATAAATGCAGTTGTAAGCAAACTAGTAAATATTCAGTACATAAGCTTCTAATTAAACTACTATACAATACAATGCATAAAATTGGTAATGAACAAAAAGTAAATTTCTGAATTCCTCTATGGAATATAACTGTAAACTCAATTACAAAGTATACAATAATTTACATTTCTGACACTTGTTATCTAGCAACAACAACAGAAAAAAGCATATGAATAAATGAAAGGAAAATGTCACATAAAAAAGGAAATTTTGCACTTACAAGTATAGATCCCACTGTAACATTTTCCTGCATCTCTTCCACAATTGAAAAATTATAATAATTGTGCGTGAAAATTGGCTGCTGATCGTTGATATCTACAACATTCACAGTCATGGGAGAAACAGCGGTCTGAAATTTAAAAAAAAATATATGTATAAATTATGAAAAAACTAATATTATAAATTTGTAAATATACAATAAATAGTAATACACAATAAATTTGCAGATTTAAAATATATAGTTCTTATGTCCCATTAATCACCTTAAAAACATAAAAGATTTTATTTATCCAATAAAGTAAATTTTAAAAAATGTGTTACATGTAAATAATTCTCAGTTATTACAATAATACCAGCTCATTTTACATTAAGTTTATATCATTATTATCGCTTAGTTAGATCTAATCCAATTGAAATCATAATACTTACTAAAAATTGAAATCATAATACTTTTAATCATAATACACCAATTGAAATCATAACACTTACCAGGAGGGTTCATTATATGGGCCTGGTATAGATGATTTTATGTAAGTTGAATATTGTCATTTTTATCTCTATTTGTTTAAAAACGTTGTACATTTTAAAAAATGTCTTTCTCGAAACACTGTTTTACAAATCGGTACAAAGTAGAACTCGAGATTGGATCTACCGATATGGTTGAATTTTTCATGCTTTTCTAGTATATACTATTTTGTAGTTTTCACTACACATTACGCGTTTTTCAATATTCGAGTTGTAATTATTTTTTTGCGCTATTTCAATTCGAAAAATTTTGTCTAAAATCGACAACTTGAAATTTGAACGGCCGCCATTTTCTCCAGGATCAAAAAATTTATAAACGCATCCGAGAAAGACTACAAAATATCGTAAATTTTAAGGTTTTTTTTTGTTTGTTTGTTTGTTACAAATAAGCAGATTCGCGTTTCATCTGGTACCGCTGAACGTTTCAATTTTTGCACCCTCCTGTATCAAAAGCCGCCAGAGGACCATTTTTTCAACCTATTTCCAAATAAAAAATTGTTTTTAAAACTTCAATATATGCTCTTTTATTTGCAAAAAACCATTATTATTACTGTATAATTGAGCTAAAAAAAAGAAAAAAAATCGCAAAAAAGTGAAGAAATGTTAGGTCTTTTTTTTTTTATGGTTATAACATGCCTTAAAAGAAAATGTTGCCTCGAATAATACTAGAATCACCATTCAGTGCCTAATATGACATATGCAAACTTATATATAAGAGCAATTTGATAAATAGTGTATTGCGCCAGTCAAACAAAATATCTGAACTCTGAAATATTATTTAATAAAATCTAACAATGTTAATTTGTTGTGATTACTTAATAGATTTGTTTGTATATTAGTATAGCTTTTATCATAAAATTTGTCATACTCACATTAATTCCGTCTGATACTTGAACTAAAAGATCGTAGCTTTGTTTCTTTTCGTAATCCATGACTGCAGCTGTAAATACTTGACCGCTGAAAACAGATAAAAAAAGAATTCATTTCAATTGTTAAAACGTCACTTGAAATACTGAATCCTATTTTTTCTGCGAAATATTATAAAATTTAATATAACAGTAAACTATTAAAATATTCAGACATATTTAGACGAAAACATATCTACTCATGTCAGTGTTTAGAGGACAAATCTCGTAGATTTATTAAATTAATTAACCAATTTTATTGCAGTTATTATGACTATTGGGTGTAGTTATTAGCTAGTTTTGAATAAGGAATACACTATGCACTTACGTTGATGCATCCACAAGAAAGTTTCCTTCGTCATTTCCAGCCACTAGCGAAAATTGAAGAACTGTATTTGCATCAGGATCTTTGGCCTATAAGAATAATAAAAGTGTATTAAAAAATACATATATATATTACACTCTTTATTTTTGACCATCCGGGCTTCGCCCAACTAGAGGTCCATTCGGGGGCTAAAACTAATTTAATTGGTTCATAGACCAATGTCAAACATATGTGTCGATGTCAAACATATTTTCTGATTTTATTGTCTGCAGGCAAACGAAGTGCGTATTGTTCACCGTGGTTTTCAGAACGTCAAATATCACAATCAATTCAATTCTTTTGAAGCGATTTTTTAACGCTAGGAATGAAATTTATGCATTTTAGAAGGTAGCTCATCTTTCAAAAAATATATTTTTTTACTATATTTCTAAAAATGTAAGTTTTATACAGTTATACGAAAAGTAAATTTTGAGGGAAAAAAATGTCTGAAAGGCATATGGCCCAAGAGATCAACCCCATATCTTTTTATGACAGTGATGTGATTTGCGCTATTACAATGTATATTTTATTTTGTCCCAAGCGAAATTTAAAAAAATACATTGGCCAAAGTGGTCAGTCCCCTATTTGTTTAGACAGTGATATGATTTGCGCTATTATATATACTAGGGAATCGAACCCGGGCTTCCCGGGTTACAGAACGCAGGCGAAAACCATTTTTTCCCTAAATCTAATAGATTTTTTATATTTTTATTTGCCAAAGTTGCTGCATTTAGTGATTTTTTTTACTGGTTTCTTAACTTTTCTTGTGCGTGAAACGCTCATTCATGCGGTATCCATTCATTTTTTTTTTTTTTTTTTTTTTTGTACTAAGCGTTTATACATGCGATATAATGATCGCGACATTAACAAATTTCAAGTGTTTTGTTTATTTTTTATTTTTTTTTGGTATTATTAATACAGGTAGTTCGCTGCATCCAGTGATGCTTCTTTGTTAATTTATTATTCATCATCTTATGCATGCGATATAGTGATCGCGATATTAACGAATTTCATGTATATTCGTTTTTTCCAACTTCGCAATGACCGTTAACATTATTTGTAATACTGATGAAATATGAATTAAAACGTTGTTTCTTACTGCTCATATTAACTTTCTATATGCATTTTTATTGAATTTGTGAAATATATATATATATTTTTATTTTATTCATAAAAATGCAATATCTAAAACAATATCTTCTTTTTATATTATCTGTTAAAATATCCGATGTTTGTTTATGGTGTAAACAAATAATTTTCTTTTAAATTTTTAAAGTATTACAAAGCTTCCTTTTCTCCAAAATCGTCTGAACTAATCAAATTTTGTATCCGGTATAACGCTACTCTCATATAAATGCACCCTATTCTTGTGACGTTTTTATTTCAAAATACATTAATTTTACTACCTGTAACTATTTAAAAATTTATAATGGCAGCATTCTTCCATTTGTTTATTGGGCGTTTCAAAATTCATGCTTAAAAATTATTTTATAAGCCATAATATATCAGGCAATTAAGATATAGTTTTCAAACAAACTGCATTTGAAAGTAATTTTTTCCCCCTCTATAACGGTGTAAAAATTGAAAATGTGCTATATTTAGAAATTAAAAAAATTGCAATAGCAAAATTTAAAGACTAATCTTATTAATACTAATTATTATTATTATTATTATTATTATTATTATTATCATTATTATTATTACTATTATTAATTATTATTATTATTAGTAGTAGTAGTAGTAGTAATATTTATTATTATTATTATATTTTTATGATATTTTATTATCTAATTATTTATCTTATTGAAATTGGAACAAACTTTGAATTTTTCAGTCGAACACCTAAGTTTGATATCATATTTGTACTCCTCGATAAATTTTACTTTAATCTAACCAATGAGAATTAATTCGGCGAAAAAATTTAATAATTAGGCAGATGTAAAGTTTTGAACTCATAATGTTAAAATAATTTTTAACAGTTTTTAGGTAGATTTCGTAAGAAATACTACCTATTACATTCTCACCTAAGTTGGAAATTTTGAAAAATTTTTGCAGATCTACGCCGATCATGACTCCCAGAACCCAAAACCACCCCCAGTTCAAAACTTTATCTATCTATCAATCAATCTATCTATCTATCTATCTATCTATCTATCTATCTATGTCACTTTTTTCTGACCACGATAACTGGAAAAATTCTGCATAAATCTTTTCCAAACTGATACATAAAATCAAGGGTCATAAAATCTCGGTCAAGTTCGTTAATGGGCAAAATCGGACCAAGGGGGGGAAAATGGGGGGGCTTTTTGTGAAAACAGAAAAATCCTCATAATTTCTTTATTATTATACGTATCGAATCCGTTTAAAGTTATTATTACTTCTAGAAAAAGGGCCGAAAATTTATGTATGACAGATTTGTGATATAATTAAAAATGGCCCCAAGGGGGGGGGGGAAAGGGGGGTTTTGGAAGAAAAAAATCATAGCTTCGTCAATTCACAAGATATCAAATCCGCGTAAATTTATTATTAATTATCTAAGTATTATCTAAAACTTTTATATTGACAAGTTTTTTATAGGACCAACCGTTATAGCAAAAAAAAAAATTAAAAAGAAAAAAAATCCCTGCCGGCTCCGCCTGCAAACAAGTTATTTTTCGGAGTAGGCGGTTCCAACTCCCGATTCTTTTCGAAACTGATACATAAAATCAAGGGGCATAAAATCTCGGTCAAGTTCGTTAATGGGCAAAATCGAACCAGGGGGGGGGGGAATGGGGTGGGGGGGCTTTTTGTGAAAACAGAAAAAAAAAACATAATTTCTTAATTATGATACGTATCGAATGCGTTTAAAGTTATTATTACTTCTAGGAACAGGACCAAAAACTTATGTATGACAGATTTTTGATATAATTAAAAATTGCCTTAAGGGGGGAGGGATGGGGGTTTTAGAAGAAAAAAATTCATAACTTCGTCAATTCCCAAGATTTTAAATCCGCTTAAATTTATTATAAATCTTCTTAATATTATCTAAAACTTTTATATTGACAAGTTTTTTATAGGACTAACCGTTATAACAAAAAAAAAATTAAAAACAAAAAATCCCTGCCGGCTCCGCCTGCAAACAAGTTATTTTTCGAAGTAGGCGGTTCCAACTCCCGCATCTTTTCGAAACTTATACATAAAATCAAGGGGCATAAAATCTCGGTCAAGTTCGTTAATGGGCAAAATCGAACCAGGAGGGGGGGACTTTTTGTGAAAACAGAAAAAACCCATAATTCCTTAATTATGATACGTATCGAATCCGTTTGAAGTTATTATTACTTCTAGGAGAAGGGCCGAAAATTTATGTAAGACAGATTTTTGATATAATTTAAAATTGCCTTAAGGGGGGGGGGAAGGGGGGGTTTAGAAGAAAAAAATTCATAACTTCGTCAATTCCCAAGATTTCAAATCCGCTTAAATTTATTATAAATCCTCTTAATATTATCTAAAACTTTTATATTGACATGTTTTTTATAGGACCAACTATTATAGCAAAAAAAAAAAAAAAAAAAAAAAAAATCCTTGCTGGCTCCGCCTGCAAACAAGTTTGGTTTCGAAGTAGGCGGTTCCAACTGCAGCATCATCGCAAAAAGGTCATTTCTTCCGCAATTCCCAACAAACAGGCGCCCCACGTTCTGCGTCTTCGAAATCTACCTGTGCCTGTAGGCCGAGCCGTCAGGGATATTTTTTTTAAATTATTATTGCAGTGCCGATAGTTTTTTAAGCATTACTCAAAAACTACTTGGCGGAATGTGCTGAAATTTTTATTTCGCATTTTTTAAGCTTCTAGAAATCAATTTCTGTTAAAATGATTACATTTTATAACATAGATATTTTTTCGAATATTGATTTTGTAATTATGAATGATTATTATTATTATTTAGCGAATTATTTATTGTTTAATGTTTTCAAGAAACATTTCTCTTATAATCTTCCGTAATATTATTATTTTTTCCACGAAATCTATATACATAATATCGCGTGAATAATAAAGTTCAAAAAGCAATTTAAGAGAAATATCAGATACAATTTTGGTTTAATATAGTTTTACGGAATAAACGCTACTTAATTAGTACGTTTTTAAATTTTGAAATAATATTTTCTATAATTTATTAATTGGATTTTATATAATTCTATTTAACCAATAGTGAAAATCTTAATTTTTATTTACAATTATATTCTTTCTAAAAATTGTTTTTCATCATTTTTAATGAGATTTTTTTTTAAAAGGCAAATATTTTTTTCATTTAATTTAATAGGATTTCAACTTTTAATATTTGCCTATTTATAATGAATTTTATTTTTCAGAGGTATTGAAGTTAATCTTACAGGAGAGTATAATGTATGAATTCAGGAATTTATTTACTACGCCTCCTTGTTACAGTTCAAAATATCACCTATCGATGACGCTGGATTGTTCCAAACTGTAAAACTGCTCAAAGTAGCCTTGCAATTTCGAAACGCAAACTATTTTTATTTATTTATTTATTTATACTAATATTTATATTTATATTATATTTATATTTATTTACACTAATATTTATATTTATATTTTTATTTTTATTTATTTATTTATTTATTTTAGTATTTACTTAAAAGAATGGTATTTTCAGTAAATGAAAATGATCATTTTCAAAACTATGGTACATAAATATTTTATCAGTATTTCAACAATAAATAAGTTCTATGCCAAGTATTGCAATAAATACTCAAGAATAATTCATTGAAACATTTTTCATTCATAAATAAGAAACTCTTAAATACATTAAAGCTATCCAATGAAAAAATGAAAATATTTTAAATTTAGAGATATTGCTTAGAATTTCTTCACCTTTTCCTTTTTAGAAAATATTAATATCATTATTATTATTCAGAAATTATTTAACCTTTTATTTAACAATTTTTTATTTTTAAATAGTGGCATTTTCTATTATTGAAAATTATTATTTCAAATAGTATTTCAATGAAAACAAAAAATATCTCAATGAATAATTTTACATTCATAAAATATAATCTCATAAATACGAATAAATATCTCCAATGAAAAAAAAAAGGGGGGGATGGCGAGATTTTAAAAATAAAGAGATAACTAAAGAGAAAATGTACATTATTGATTCGAAAGAAAATGTATACATCACGGTTATCATTTTGAAGTATGTAAATTTAAAGAGTTTGCTCAGAACGTCTCACGCTATTTCGTTTTCGAATGAATTAATATCATTATTATTATTCAGAAAATATTTAACCTTTTATTTAACTTTTTTTTAATAGTGGCATTTTCTATTATTGAAAATTATCATTTCGAATAGCATTTCTATGAAAACGAAAAATATCTCAATGAATATTTTTGCATTCATAAATCAGAATCCCGTAAAAACGAATGAAGATCTTTAATAAATAAATAAATAAATAAATAAATAAATAAACAAAAATGTTTACAATATTGAATTCGAAATATAATTTATATATCATGGTTATCATTTTGCACTTATTTAAACTTTCCCCTCTCGAACTCATGTGGAAATAAATAAAACTGAAATTATCAGTAATTCATTATCCATAATGCTGTTGAAATGTCAAAATGACTCACATTCCTTTTGAAATACATAAAGAGGTGAAGTATATTAACATAAACTCAAAGAATTCAAAAAAGATAATGAAAATAACAGATGCCTTAGCCTTCGAATACTTCAACTGCATACGCCCTTTCAAAAAACTTTAAAAAAGGAAATAAAAAAAGTCTCTGTTCCACATTGAAAGGACCGGTTTCATCTGGTATACGGAATACAAGGGGATATGAATGAAAGCTTCTTGTTAAAATTACTCATTACGAGTAGGTAAAGAGAGGTTGAAGTTAGCTCAAGACGTGGATGTCAATCAAAAAGGTTGAATTTTCTTTAAAGGGAAGATTTTTCGTTCTTACACAGGGTCGGCATTATCTTTAAAGCGGCCTGGCACAAGAAATTTTTTGAAAACCCTTTATGACTTTAAAAATGTAAAAAATAAATAAACAAAGAGAAGTAAAGATAACATTTCAGTCTCATTAGAGGCGCTTTTTAGCGTGGCGGTCCAGATGCAAAAAGGTTTGTGTTCGTCATACACTCTCAGAAAAAACTGTAAATTTATGGGCGTTTGCCCTTCAATTTTACGGGCAACAGCCTTATTTGATGAAAAACGGTCTGATCCACTAAATAAGCGGCCTTATTCCTTAGATACTTGGAAAATTAAGGGCAATCCAGATATTTTTACTGTTCTAGCCCATATGTGAGCAAAAATACGGTACGATCCCATACATTGTCCTCCGCTAGGGTGTAACCCTTCATTTTACTCGTGTTTCGAAAATTTTAACCTGCCAAAAAAGCTATTCTGTGTTGATTATCTAACGTGTTACGTGCTACGGAACAGTAAGTAAAGTGTTATTGTGTTTTAAAGTGCATTATATCCTGCGCATTATAATGCTGCATTACTTTGCCCGTAAAATTACGGGCTGCACAAAATGATGGGCATGGATTTTTTTTTCTTTTACGGGGTATGACTGGAATCTCTGCTGCCGGCCCCTGCCCGTAATTTTACTGCAATTTTTTTTACAGTGTAGCATTTGAAGCGTTCAGAAACCAAATGTAATATGCCGATTTTTTCGTTCAATTCAACCGAGTTTGAGATGCATTCTTGCTTTGTAGACAATACTTTGTTATGTTAAATAATGAAAAGTTCTACAGTGAAAAGTGCTTGTTCCCCGACGAAGTGATAATGATGAGCCGGATGTTTGAAATTTGTCTTTAGTCTACTTGTAAGATATGTTATATTTAGGAGTGATAAATTCTTTTCTCATAAAATATTACAAATATTTTATATTGAAATTTCAAAATGAACTATTATAGTTATTATACTAGATTCTTGTTGTTTCAATATAAATTTTAAATGTGTTGATTCTCCAAAGTAGTTTGTCAGCTGACATTTTATTTCAGTTCTTTGCAATATACATTTTAATTTTGAATATTAAAATAAGATCTTTAATTATATAATATCGTTTTTAAAAAAAAAATATTTTACATAATTTTAACAACAAAGTTCTAAACTACAACAAACTAAGTTCTAAGTTAAAAATGTGAGCAATAAATGGTACTAGTTTCCCAAGATTCTGAATTAAAATGTCAGCTGACTTGAAAGTCAGCTGACAAACTACTTTGAAGATTCAACACATTTCAAAATTTATATTGAAACAACAAGAATCTAGTATAATTACTATGATAGTTTATTTTGAAATTTCAATATAAAATATTTGTAATATTTTATGAGAAAATATTTTATCTATCCTAAATATAACATATCTTACAAGTAGACTAAAGCCAAATATCAAACACCAGGCTCATCAATATCACTTTGCCGAAGAACAAGCGCTTTTCACTGTAGAACTTTTCATTATTTAACATACGTATCCTCTTTTTATGTGTGCTTACGTATAACTAATCGTCTTTTTTAAAGTAGGAGAAAAACAAAAAGAACGGGGAAGAAATATTTGATGTGACACTTCTACTAGTACATAAAAAGAATAAGAATTGCAAAAGGAATATATCTTGCCACATTTCTTCCTTTTATGGTAGCGAAGATATTTTTAATTAACACATAGCTGACGGCTAATGCGAATTTGCGTGTTTTGGGTATGTATAACTCCTCACTGGCGTTGCTTTTGCATTCTGCATGTTATAATATTTCTCGAAAAGAGACAGAATATTTGTATGTATACAATTAGTATATTATGGAGGAAGAAATATATCTTGCCACATTTCTTCCTTTTCTGGTAGCGAAGATATTTTTAATTAACACATTGCTGATGGCTAACGCGAATTCGAGTGTTTTGGATATGTGTAACTCCTCACGGACGTTACTTTTGCATTCTGTATGTCATAATATTTCACAAAAAGAGACACAATATTTGTATGTATACAATTAGTATATTATGCATGTAAATTAGAAATATGACTGATTTTATATGTAGTCATTTGAATATGGACGCTAACATAAAAAATACTTTTGTTAAACAATGTAACATGCTGGATTAACTCCTATGGACGGAGACTTCCTGTTTAAAAGACGAAAACTTGCCGTCAACAATTTGCTAAGAATTTCCCTGAATTTGAAAAAATAGTTGCTTATGACACAACATTTTTTCTAATGAATTGTGGTTAATGTATCGATTTTATGACATTTTTCTTCATATATTTTAGTTTTCCGATTAAATTTATTTGCATGCACATTATTCTGCTTACAAGAAATTTGGAATATGTAGAAAATTTAATTACCGGTTAGCTGAAAAATTAATATATTTGAAATAATTATCAATAATACATGTCTATATAATACGTTTTTGTTTGCCATTAATATATATTTTTATAAATATATGTATGCATTGTGGAAAAAAGAGCCCACAATTCTTTTGTCTTGAAAATTCAATATAAAATACATTTTCTGGAAACATTTTGGGAGAAATAAGAGAGATAAACTGTCTCGTAATGTCTCGTAAGTATAACATACTTTACGAGTACACTCAAGCCAGATGTCAAATATCATCCTCATGAATACTATTCTGTCAAAGTACAAACACTTTTAAGCTAAAGAACTTTTCATTGTTTAACACACTTATCCTCTTTTGTGCTTACAAATAGTTAATCGTCGTCTGTGAAAGTAGAAGAAAAAGAAAAAAAAGGATGAAATCTTTGATGAGAGTTTTTACTAGTACAAAAAAAGTTGTAAAAGAAATATATCTTGCCGTATTTCTTCCTTCTTTGATATAGTAAATTTTTCTAATTAAGAAATCCTTTGAGTTTTGAAAAATACTAAAGCAATTGCTTGAGATATATATATATATATTTTGAATGAATTGTGATTTCTATATCGTCCCGATAATGTAGTTCCTTATGTTTAAATTTTTTAAATGAATTTTTCTCTGTAAAAGATATTGATTTGTATAAACCTTTTGTCTGAAAGAATTATATATATAGATAATAAATGCCTATATATAAGATTTTTTTCTACTATTTATATATGTTTGGATATATTTATATGTTTAAATATCTGTATGCATTGTAATTCAAGGTTGTTAAAAGAGAGAAAAACAAAAATGTGTTATTCTGAACATTCTACATAAAATACTTTTTTCTGAAATGTTTTGTGAGAAACACGGGATTAAAATTACCTTTATCTAACCTAAGTTTAAAATACTTTACGAAATACTCAAGCCAAATGTCAAATATCACCCTCATCAATACCATTTTGTCTAAGGACAAGCATTTTTCAACTAGAAAACTTTTCCTTGTTTAACATACTTATTTCTTTTTTTGCCCTTCTTACAAATAGCTAATCGTCGTCTTTGAAAATAGGAAAAGAGTAATGAAATGGGGAGAAATGTTTGATAAGAATTTTTACTATTACGGTAGAAGTTGTAAAAGAAGTAAATCTTGCTATATGTATATTTTTTTCATTTCTACTATTGAAGATTTTTTATTTAACAATTCGCTTGAGTTTCAAAAAACAATAAAATAATTGCTTGCGATAAAACTTTTGTTGGGTCGAATGAATTGGTAGCCTATGTATAAATCTTATATTGGTTTTTCTTTATACAAGATGTTCAGATACCACCACACAAACTTTACAAAACGAGAATCCTCGCTCAAAGTACATAAAAGGTGTCCAAAAAACCATTCCTCTAAAACGCAAAGTTTTCGAGAAAATGCGAAAGAAAAAAGTATGACGTCACATCAGAAGCACCGAAGATAAGATTTATTGGATATCATGAAAGTGCAATCGGATGATAAACAATATTTAAAAAAATAAATAAATAAAAGACTTTAAAATATAAAAATTGTACCCCATACGCTTGCGAAAGGGAACAATTTAAAAACACATGAACGGTGTAGGCGTGTGTATAATATGAAAATGAACAACCGCCGTTCAGCTCGCTTTAAAAGACGGCTACATCAAACTATTGACAATCTTCACAAAGTGATAAAATATTTCGTTGGTGAGTGTATCTATATGTATATTACTTTCACACAGTGCAATGGTAATGCATTACATATTGCTAGAGGGTATGTGACGTCATACTTTTTCTTTTTAATTTTTCTCGAAAATTAGGCGTCGTCGAGGAATGGTTCTTTAGACAAATTTTATGTACTCATAGCAAGGATTCTCGTTCATCACCGATTGTGCGGTGTTATCCGAACAACCTCTCTATATATAAAGTTTACGATTAAATTTATTTGCATGAAGCATACTCTAGATCAGCATAGTTAGAAGCGTACTCTAGAATGAAATAAATATTTGCGTACACTGAGAAAAATAACACTTTCAAATCTGAGTAAATCGATGTTTTCATTTTGTTATGAAACTTTTTCTTTCAAATAGGACGACCCAATTCTTTCAAATCTGAAATACCAGAAATACTCAGAATATTGAAACATGGACATACTCAAAACTGAGCATATAGAGGGAACATGGACATACTTAAAAATTGATTAGAATCGGGTCAAATTCATTTTTGAAACATGGAAATGCTCAAAAATCAGATTTTGGTTTCGGAGCCATTTTGACTATGCAACACACTCAGATTTGAGTATTTTTTTGCTCAGTTTTTAAAATGTCGTTTTTAGAGTATATAACTGCTATAATATTAAAATATTTATTTTTTATATTAATAAAAATATATATTTACATGAAGAAGTTTTCTTATGAATTAATAGATAAAAATTTTAAAAAAAGGAAAATTTAAATGTATGTGTAATATATCGGGCGTCCTCTATTTGCATCGTCTTTCTACATGTTAATGGGTATCAATAGTCGCGATTCAAGTAGAATACAGAGTTCCATTTAAGGACTTCACTTTTATTAGTTCTTTCGTTATAAAGTACTCATTTCAAGTCAGGTCCGTTGACCTGAAAGTCCCCGTCAAATTAGAACATAAAATGTAGTTTTGTGCATTAGATTTTAAAGATAGGAAATTAAACTAGTAGTTTTGGCGATGATCTCTTACTCTCACGCATCTTTTTTTTTTTTTTTTTTTTTTTTTTTGAAAAAAAAAATCCGTTATAAAATATAATAAATCCCTGACGGCTCGGACTACAGGCACAGGTAGATTTCAAAGACACAGACCGTGGGGCGCCTGTTTGACGGGAATTGCGGAAGAAATGACCTTTTTGCGATGATGCTGCAGTTGGAACCGCCTACTTCGAAACCAAACTTGTTTGCAGGCGGAGCCAGCAAGGATTTTTTTTTTTTTTTTTTTTTTTTTTTTTTTTTTTTTTGCTATAAGAGTTGGTCCGATAAAAAACATGTCAATATAAAAGTTTTAGATAATATTAAGAGGATTTATAATAAATTTAAGCGAATTTGAAATCTTAGGAATTGACGAAGTTATGAATTTTTTTCTTCTAAAACCCCCCTTCTCCCCCTTAAGGCAATTTTTAATTATATCAAAAATCTGTCATACATAAGTTTTTGGCCCTGTTCCTAGAAGTAATAATAACTTTAAACGGATTCGATACGTATCATAATTAAGAAATTATGGGGTTTTTTTCTGTTTTCACAAAAAGCCCCCCCCCCCCCTGGTTCGATTTTGCCCATTAACGAACTTGACTTATGCCCCTGACGATTTTATTGACGATTTTATGCCCCTTGATTTTATGTATCAGTTTCGAAAAGATGCAGGAGTTGCAACCGCCTACTTCGAAAAATAACTTGTTTGCAGGCGGAGCCGGCAGGGATTTTTTTTTTTTTAATTTTTTTTTTTTTTTTTTTTTTTTTTTTTGCTATAACGGTTGGTCCTATAAAAAACTTGTCAATATAAAAGTTTTAGATAATACTAAGAGGATTAATAATAAATTTACGCGGATTTGATATCTTGTGAATTGACGAAGCTATGATTTTTTTTCTTCTAAACCCCCCCTTTCCCCCCCCCTTGGGGCCATTTTTAATTATATCAAAAATCTGTCATACATAAATTTTCAGCCCTTTTCCTAGAAGTAATAATAACTTTAAACGGATTCGATACGTATAATAATAAAGAAATTATGAAGGTTTTTCTGTTTTCGCAAAAAGCCCCCCCCCATTTCCCCCCCCCCCTGGTTCGATTTTGCCCATTAACGAACTTGACCGAGATTTTATGACCCTTGATTTTATGTATGAGTTTGGAAGAGATTTATGCAGAATTTTTCCAGTTATCGTGGTCAGAAAAAAGTGACATAGATAGATAGATAGATATATAAACTTTTGAACTGGGGGTGGTTTTGGGTTCTGGGAGTCATGATCGGCGTAGATCTGCAAAAATTTTTCAAAATTTCCAACTTAGGTGAGAATGTAATAGGTAGTATTTCTTACGAAATCTACCTAAAAGAAAAAAGTCGCCAAATTTTGAAGATTTATTTCTTTAATAGTAACCTGGCCATTGCATTAAGTTATTGGTTTGGCGCGGGTTTGGAAATCGCGCCTATCAAAAAGTCGCCAAACATCTGTGTGTGAGTGTAACACATGTGTTCCGTAATTTTAAGTTAAATTTTGAACTTTAAAATGTTTTATTTTATTATATTTTTATATATAACTATATATGCTTGTCTGTATCCTAAACTGGTTTCTTCTATTTACAAATAACTGCATATATTTTATAAATATCTGTATGCATTGTATATATCTGTAAAAATAAAGAACCAATATATCCAGGGCCTGTTTATCAAATAGGCCCGGGAAGCCCGTACTTACACAAAGAAATACAAAGTGGCCCCAAATTTACTTTTCAAAATAACTTTTTAGAAAAAAAAATCCAATCAGGGTAAAAAAAAAGCTTTTTTTTTTTTTTTTTTTTTTTTTTTTTCCTACGAAACTTTTATTTAAATTATGGAGATCGCTCTTTATACAGCGATGTTTACTCGAAATTTTGATAGTAAAATTTCAAATTGTTGCAGCATACGAAAAATTGGATTTAGTAAATAACAAAACAATTAATACAGTAGTAGGGGGGGGGGGAGGCTGAGTAACGCCGGACTTCCCCTACTTCTATGTCTTAAGCGGGCCCTAAATATATCTATAATCTTGTAAAGTCTCCGAAAAGTACTTTTTTCTGAAAACATTTTGTGGGGAAAAAAGACGACTTTTATCTCACCTAAATAAAACATATCTTACAAGTACACTCAAGCCAAATGTCAAATATCACTTCCATCAATTCTACTTTCACTGAAAACAAGCACTTTTCAACTACAGAACTTTTCATTGTTTAACATACTTATCCTTTTTTCGTGCTTACAAAAAGCTAATCGTCGTCTCTGAAAGTGGGAGAAAAGCAAAACAAATGGAGAAGAAATGTTTGACGAGAGTTTTTGCTAGCATAAAAGGAACTGTAAAAGAAATATATCTTATTTTCACATTTCTTCTTATATATATTTTTTTTGGTATTAAATATTACTCTAGTTAAGAATTTCCATGAGTTTTGGATAACAATAAAACAGCTGCTTCAAATAAAACATTTTTTTTTAGAGAGAGAGAATGAATTGTGGTTTATGTATCGATCAGATGATATTTTTTCTTTATTATTATTTTTAATTTTTTCATAAATTTATTTTCTAATAGTACATAATTTTCATAATTATACTCATGGATAACTTGCTCTAATAATTTAGTCCAAGGATTTTTTTAAGTAGTAGAATTAACCTTATACTTTTTTTCTTACATTGAATGTTCTTATTGTTTTGTTTTTTAGGAATTGTTGTTAAAAATGTTTAAACCACTACAAAAATGTTGTTTATAAAAGTTGTTGCTTATGACGTGTATGGTTAATTCTGCTATTTCAAAAATCCATTGGGATAAATTATTTTTAGTTATCTATGTGTATAATAATATTCCTCATGCTCTAATAAATTTTCCTTTGGCTTACCTACTTTGTGGTCAGTTACTTTATGACTGTTCTTTTAGACAAAATGTTTATCCCCCTGTAAATGAAGCTCTTAGATTATCGAAAGATCTCCGAACGCGTCCCTTTCAGAATTAAAAGTAGGGTTACAGCTAAAATAGAATATTCTCAAATGGAATGAATTTTGCTAAAAGAAAGCTACGTTACTAGGCTTAGAAACAATTGAAATTTGAGCTAGAAAAAGTATTTTAAATTGGGTAGTAATAAATTAAATGGGAAAAATATAGACTATTAAAATATTTTCACACATATTATGATATTATATTATTATTTTTTTAAATATATATGTATAAATACTATACATTATGTGAATAATAAATAAATATAAATGTATGTGTATAAATATTATACATTATGATGTATTGATTTTAACAGATTTATACAGATTTTAAATACCTCATATGATGATTAAAAAATTAATATACTAATAGCAGCTTTATTTATCTTAATGGAAGTTTTCTTTTTGTTATTTATATACATTTATAGATTTTTTTTTTAGATATCTGAGCTTACTCTAAATCAGCTATGTTTAAAGAAATTTTCTAATCAAATTCTCTTATAATCTTTAAGTCAAGTTATTATAAATGATTTCGTCGTTACAATAATAATAACGATGTAAAATAGCGTCATGTTAAAACTGAGAATAAATAAGAATATTAATTTTGCCTAAAATACTTTTAAAAGTGTAAGGGATGTTTATCTTTTAAAAAGTTTGCTTCAAATATTAAACATTAATTTAAAATTTACATCACAAAAACTGCTGAAATATTATCGGCAGTTAAACGACTTGGAATTACTAATACTTAAAATTTCAGCATAAAATACTGTTAAAAAAAACTGCTTTTATCTGTCCTTAATATAACATATCTTACGAATATATTCAAGCTAAATGTTAAATAACACTTCCACTAATGTACTTCTTTATTTGAGCTTTTCATTGTTTATAATACTTATTTTTCTTTTCGCACTTGCAAATATCCAAGTAGCTAATGATCCTCTCAGAAAGTAGGAGAATAGCAAAACAAAATGGGAAGAAATCTTTGATGAGAACATTTACTAATGTAAATAATTACTTGTACAATATTTAGTGAGCTTCTCTAATAAAAGTTTTATAGTTTCATTACTCTACCTGTAATTGGTACACAAGCGCCCCTGGTGGAAGTGATTCTCCTATAAAAGCCTCGTAGGGTGCTCCGATAAATTCTGGTGCATTGTTATTGATGTCTTGAATGTTAACGTTAACAACAGCAACTGAAGATCTACAAGAAGAAAGAAAAAGAAAATATATAAGAATTATATTGCAACTATTTGTTTATCATTATATGTACATAAACATATTATAGCACTTAATTATCTAAAATAAAAAAGGTTTTGTTATTATCAGTTTCAATTTCACTAGTATAATAATAGTAAACGCATAATTCATCTATATTTTTACTGTTCAATGTATGTAGTTTACCAAAATATTCTCCCCTAAATCTTCATTTTAAGCAAACAAAGCAGAAAGAAACTTTATTTAATAACACATTACAATATAAATAATGCACCACATATACTATAGCTGCGAACTTTTACGCTTTTTATAAGCACTAAAATTTAATAGAATTTTTTTCATTATTTAATTGTGGATTTTGGCAAGTAAAAAAAAATTACTATTAAATTTCAGTGATAGGGAAAAAATACTATTAAATTTCGGCGGTCGGTAAGAACAAACTTAAGTTGGCAAACTATGCATATACGTTTCGGAGTCAAGGAAGACCATTTTGGCTTTTTGTATGCATTTTCATGGCACATTACCAACAAAATTTCTGTAAAAAATTGTTACATTTCAGTGATAAGAAAAATAGCATAAAAGTTGGCAACTATGTATGTAAGTTTTGGACTCAATAAAGGCTATCTTGGTGTTTTCTGATGCATTTTCGTGGTACAATCTGTAAAAATGTATTGTTGAATTTCAGTGATAAGAAAAATAGCGTAAAAGTTAGTAGCCATGCTTATAAGTTTAGGACTCAAGGAAGACCATCTTGGTATTTTCGGATGCATGTTCATGGTGCATTACCGAAAAAAAAGTCTGTAAAAATGTATTGTTAAATTTCAGTTATAAGAAAAATAGCTTGAAAGTTGGCAGCTGTACATATACGTTTCGGACTCAATAAAGACCATCTTGGAATTTTCGGATGCATTTTCATGGTACATTTCCGAAAAAATGCTGTACGGTTTTAGGCAACAAACTGGTTTATACCGTTAAATCTTCACGTTTTCAGAAAAGAGTACTAAAATGACATTATTTTTCATTTCTTTCAATTCTTATACGAAAGTCATCATCAGTCATCATCAATCAGCATTCTATTGAATAATAATTTAAATATATATATCTTAGTCTTTCTTCTCTATTCTTTAACATCTTAGAGATTTGGACCATAATATAAAACGTAACTTTGTTAGAAGGTGTACTCAAATTACATTTTTTCCCTTACAATTCCTCCTTCTGCAAAAGTTATTAGTTATCATCAGACAGTGTTCTAGTTCAGTAATAACATTTTAACCTTTTCAGTGTTTTAAGTTTAAAGATTGTGATCGTAAGATTGAAAATTCTTACATAATTTCCAAGACAAAATATTTTTTCTTAACGACTTTTATTAGATTAATTTTAACACAATTAATCTAATGTAATCACGTATCCAGCGTTTACTGGAGTTCCATTACCTGTGATCTATTCTGTTGAGCTGATTAAAATATCAGACCAGATGCTAGGATCAATAAGGTTAACTGGATGAATCATGCCCTCCAGATTCGACCGGGATGGCTCAGTTGGTAGAGCGTGGCGGCTTCAGCCAAGATATCCCAGGTTCGAATCCTGGCCCGGACATTTTTCGTCCAGTTGGAAAAATTACAACTCGTATAACGGCTTTTAATATCATCATGATACATTTTTCATTGTATTCAAGTTTTCAAAACACAGGAAGTGATTTCTAACTTTAATTAATGTTAACAACATTTTGTTAACAATCTATTTCATCACCCTTGAAGTTTATAGAAATATTCAATTAAGCTATGACGATTATTTAAGCATTTTTAACACTTTCCAACCTAGTTGAAAAGTGTTTATGACTTCGGTTTGTCTGGCCGTCTGGCCGTCTGCCGTCTGGCCGTCTGCCGTCTGCCGTCTGTCCGTGCTCTAACTCCCGTAAATATGCTCGGATTGCCCTGCAAATTTTATATGTTATAATCGTTATCTATAGCATGTTCCCTATTTCAACGGAAGTGTGTAGCATTTATAGTTTTTTTACAGGGACACTCAAAAGAATTCCGTTACATTGCGGTCTATGGGGAAAAATCATTTGCGGTTTATTTAAATAATGTTTCAATACTTTAAACGCATTGAAATTTATATATATCACTAAGGTGCATTAGAAGAAGCTTAATATGGAATAGGGTGTGCATAGCACTTATACTTACTTTACAGGGACAGTCAAAAGAATTCCGTTACATTACGTCTATGGAGAAAAATCGTCTGCGGTTTATTTAAATAATGTTTCACTATTTTAAACGCATTGAAATTTATATAAGGTTCATTACAAGAGACTTACTACAGAATAGTGTGTGTATAGCAGTCATCGTTCATTTACAGGGACACACAAAAGAATTCTCTACTGTATGTTAACAATAATTCCTGGAAGTGCGTTTTAAGTTACTGAATGCGATTTTAATTTTAAATCGCTTTTTGTATATTACGTGGTGTGTATAAATTCTGTAGATCCTATACAGGGAAGTACAAAAGTTCGGGAACACATTTCCGTATTATTTAACTCCAGAAGGAGAATTTTAAACTGTGCTACGTGTTTCCTAACTGAACTAAAATTTAGCATCCTATGTAGTATATATACAAATCTATAGATCCTATACAGGGCTGAATAAAGTATTCGGATTACTTAGATGTTATCTTTTAGCTTATAAAAGAGTATGATTTGTAAAATTATTTTGGAAGCGTTGGAAAGTGTTACATAATCTATGCTTGACGCATGATTTTTCGTTCTTGTTTACTTAGAACTGAGCAAACGTCTTTGTGTTAAAGTAGGTTAAGTATTAAATTTAAGTGAATACAAACAAACTTAATGATTACGTTGCGGCATAAACGTTTTTACAAGACACCAAATTATTTTGTATGGTAAAATGAGACGCAAACTCTCATCTTCGTTGTTGACCTTAATTCAGTACGAAATAAGATTATAAAACAATGTTTACCTGAGATGTAATTGAAGCTGAATAAAGAGATATCCATTTTGTCCCATATATGCCTTTCTCTTTGCAACTTCGCGTTTATATATTCTTTTTGTAAACTGTAATATTTAAAAACATGTAAAAGAAAAAGACCATACGTAAGATTAAATTTTTAAAATAATAACGCAATTCATTTTATCTTTCTAATTTTGAGCTATAGTTTATTCTATTTAAAGTAGATTTCCGAATATCCGGCACTCGATTATACGACGCACTCGGTTAAGTGACTCATCTAACATATTTCATAGTAAGGGTGTTTGTAGTTATATTCCAAAATTCAAGTCGAAAATTTATTACTCTTTACCTTAGAATGAATTATACAAATTGTACAATTAATGTTGTTCTTGAATAAAAGAATTACCTAGATTTTCTCTAAAATGAGTTGCTACCGGATGGACCGGCAAACTACATGTTCCATAAACTTTTTAATTCAGCAATCTGAGATTATATCTTATCTTATAAACCGTAATATACACCGTGATATTTAAAAACATATAAAAGAAAAATACCATACGTAAATTAAAATTAAAAAAATAATAACGCAATTAATTTTATCCTTCTCATTTTGAGCTATAATTTATTCTATTTAAAGTAGATTTCCGAATATCCGGCACTCGGTTAACTGACTCTTCTAACATAATTCATAGTAGGGTGTTTGTAGTTATATTCCAAAATTCAAGTCGAAAGTTTATTACTCTTTACCTTAGAATTAATTATACAAATTATACAATTAATGTTGTTCTTGAATAAAAGAATTACCTAGATTTTCTCTAAAATGAGTAGTTGCTGGATGGATATGTTCCATAACCGGCAAACTACATGTTCCATAAACTTTTAATTCAGCAATCTGGGATTATATCAAATCTTATGGTAAATCCACCCGCTTGGATAATGGCGGGAGAATGCTTTGAGGAAGGTTACTTTTTGACTAGTACTTATGCCACCTCTGAAGCCAACTCTTCAAATTTAAAAGAAACAGAAGGGGGAGGGTGGTAAATTTTCACAAAATCTAGTAACTGTAATATTCTATACTTTGCTTAAAGAATTTAACAATAAACGACTGTCAAAATATATTTTTCATTTAATAATTATTAAGAAGTGAAATAACACATTCAAAAATTTAGTCCTATTGTATCCAAAAATCATTGTCCATTGACAACTCGGCAACATATGAAATTATCATAAATAATGATCGGGTACATTATACAATTTTAAAAACAAATACTTCATATTGAAAAATCAATCAAAATTTGTCCATTTTACGTTCTTTTATTTAACTTAACTTGGTTCATGTATACGTAAAGATGGAATTTTGTAATCGATTATTCACTCATTTCCTGATATGCTATAGAATTATTAAAAATGTGCACACAGGTGAGTTTCCGATGGCACAACAACATTTTAATATTTTTAGAACCTAATTATAAATTTATAAATTAATATTAAGGTATTTTCCCGCTAGCCTAGCAGAGGTGATAAATTACCATATATTTTTTATGGTTACAACTGTATACGAGTTACAACAACAGCAGAGTTAATTGCGCTCCCAAACCATGCTCGCTAAAATATGTCAACTGGCTGCGAATCTGCAACAATTAAATATTTAAACACAAAAAATTGAAAGAAAAATATAAATAAAATATAAAGAGTGTAATATATATATTTTTTAATACGCTTTTATTCCTTTTACATTACAGTTCATCTATCATTTAAAATATTTTGTTCAATCAGTCAGCCTGAAAGAGTATCGAAAAATTAAGGTTATCTTTGAATGAAAGGATAAATTAGGTACTCTAGAAAGAACAGTTGCTGAATGCATATGTTCTACACAGAGTTCCCACAGATGACTATTTCTTTTATTTTGTCCACAACTATTTATAAATAATAACCATTTAGGTAGATTTCTTCAAATCCTTGAAATAAATTATTACTGTTTAGAAATAGTGGTAGATAAAATAATAAAAAAAAAATAGTCACCTGTGGCAACTTGTCCGTATGAACCGTACTTCAACGAAAATCAAAATTCAGTAAAACTCAGAGCTCGAATCGAGAACGAATCTGAGTAAATCCAGAAAATACAACGCCTAGTCTCTGTGCCATTCTTTAGTTGAACAAGGATATGCTGAAGTTTTCTTCTTTTCAACTTCGTAATTATTAAAAAAAATGAAATAATTTTTCATAAATTCAACAAAGTCTTTATAAAGTTCAGGGATCCTGCTCCCGAGTTTTGTTTTCTTAGGGCTTGCACATTAATATGTTAAAATTAAAGGAGTAAAGATTAAGTTACTTTGCTGAATTATATTATGGAATATTATATCATTAAAGGATTAATAAATCGATTTTTTTTATATTCAAAATGTAAAATACATTATTGCGTTGTACAGTAAAATGATCATTAAGTACATAATTTTTAGTTGACTTGGAAAAAAAAATAAATAATAAATAAAAAAACGATAATTTTATGAGAATAATTTAATACAGTTACAGAAGAAAAGAAAAAGTTTTATGATACGTTTGAAAATTTATTTTTTCCCCCTTAAAAAAAGCATCAAAGACTCCGTTCACCATTCTTTTAGCCAATATTACATAAATTTATTTCTAGTGTATCCTTGATTCAAACATCATTCTCTACTCAAAGATCATTCTTTACCTCAAAACTATGCACGATCTCAAATTATCTTAATTGATGATCCATTTATCATAAAATTTAATATTAAAACATCGATCAAAGAAACCGTATTACTCCTCCCTTGCACTACAGCTGATTAATCACTTAAAAACTTTTGTTTAATCGATTCTAAGCCTGAAGGGGCATCGAAAAATGATGGTTATCCTTGAATGAAAGAATTAATGAGCTTTTCTTTAGAAATAGAAGTTTTTGGGTGGATATTTCCCATAAACTAGGTTTGGATATATGAGTCTATTGTAAATCTACATATTGGGATTCTGCAAAAAGAATGCTTTTAATGCGTAACGTTTTACAAATATCTGTTCTGTTGCCGCTAAAGATCTGTTACACTTTGAAATTTTCATAACTCAGTTTGAATCGTCTAAAATCTGAAAAACTGAAAAAATTACCCCTACGCTACTCTTTGCTTGAAGAAATGATTATATAACGGCTTTAAAATAAGACTATGATAAGCTACTGATTAAGCAAACGAATGTAAAATGCATAGCATTAGGAAATATGCTATAGGGTATCATGATAGAATATATAAATTTTGTGTCAATACAGGTATATCTACAAAGGAGAAATTTCACTGTGAAATGAAAATACACTGGCAAGAGATGTATTTATTTGCTTATAAAGATGTCTACTCTCCGATGTTGTTGATTTAATGATTAACAACTAATGAGAAAAACACTTCGTAAATTTATTTCTCATTAATCCTTGATTCAAAGACTATGTCTTTATCAGAACTCAGCATCATAAAATTTAATAAATTAAATATTTTGATAGTTTATATTGCAAGTTCAATCGAAGCACTTTTACTCTTCTTATAGTACATTACATTTATCATTTAAAACATCTCTTTAAGGGGTTACATCCAACCGGAGGTTATTTTTTACATTTGTTTTCTCCAACAGTACATAATAGATGAAAACAACAATTCGTACGTTCGAATATTCCAGTCTTAAAGTTCATTCATGAATTATTGTGCACAAAAATAATGAAAAATAGCGGAATTATGGTCCGGCTCCGGTAGCACCTCTCAGCGGACGTGATGTGCGGTGGACAGGATAATTTGGAAACCGCTTATCTGAAACAATCGAAACCAATCGATTTTAATAATAGCATATTAAATAAACTTGCCCTTGAATGAAAGAAGTTATTTTATGATGTGTATAAACAAAATGGCGACTGTTTGAAGAAGAAAGCTATTATTTGGCCTAAAATTTGGCTATTCTAACGTGCATAAAAAATATTAATTTTGATCAGAAATTAAATTCTTTCGTCAGGGAGAGATAATTCTAATAGCTAAAGAGAGAAATAATTCTAATAGCTAAAATTTCACAAAGTTTCATTAAAATCCGTTAAGAACTTTTTTTTTAAATTATGTCCACCGACTTAAAAAATGTCGTTTGGAGAAAAATACTTTCAATTTTTGAAATGAAATAAAATGTGTTTAAAATTAAAACACGATGTTATATAACACGTTTCACATTTTAAACAGGTCGTCTTGCTTCTATGAGTAGAAAGAGACAGCCGATCATTGTGATGCAACGGGGGGCAGCGTTTGCTTCGGCGCGGCGCGGCGCGGTGGAAAACATAAATTCTTACTATCAGATCGACTTAAAAACTTGGAATTGAACAGTCTACGGACTCTCCTTTCGCATGCTTACGTTTGCCCAAAATCGATTTTTACAAAATTGAGGACCGGAAGTAACCCCTTAACCAGTTCTAAGCTTGAAAAATTAACGAAAAATGAAGGTAGAAAAGTCTTAGTAGAAAAGAATTAATTAGGTTCACTTTAAAAATGAATAGTTGCTAGAAGAATATGCACCATAAATTGCATTTGGGCTCATAAATCGCTTGTAAATCTGCATACTGGGATCCATCTAGAATAATGCTTTGAACAGGTAACTAGAAATGTCTGCTGTGCTACTGCCGAAGAAAACCCTTCAGATATCTTGACAAAAACAGATCGAATCGATGAAAATTGAGTCCGGGACAAATTGCACAAAATTCAATACACCGAAAATTGTACTAGCCAAATTGACTATTTTAACCACGATAAACTATCTAGTTTTTAATCTGTAAATAGGTACTACTTTTTAAAGAAATACACCATACAGCCAAAAGTCACCGGAAACTTTCAATTTTATACGTTATGTCGAATATCTAGAAAATTCTTGACGAATTCTTCAGGAATTTCAGGGATGTGAAGAACAAGTGTGACCACAGTTTTTTCAGTGAAGATTTATATTAGTCACGAGGTCATTTAGGAGGCCAATAAAAAACTAAAAAAAAGATAATGTTTACGGTCAACCTGTAAAATCAAATGCTGGAAATTATCTGTAGAATTAGCACATAACTATGTGAATCCAGTACAACGTTTGGGCATACTTGTGTAAGAATATCACGTACATTCATTGGTAAATGAAGGTTTCTTTAAAACATTAAGAAATTTTGGCATGCAGGACTCGGAACCAAATTTTTACACCACTTTCAAAACACTTGACAGTTTGTAGTAGAAACAATACATTGCAATCAGAATATAAATATATTAACTATTTGATGAAATATAAACATTTGTAAAAATAATGTTTAATCCCTTCAGGGGCAGCGGTGTGTTTATGAAACCCCTTAATTTTAATGCACAAACGCCACAATGGCACCAGAATTTTGTTAAAATCTCTTCCATTTAATATATACGTGAAATATAGCCTTTTTCTTATTTAAAAATAATTTCTTTTATAAATTCCGGTGCCAGTCATTTATTTCAACATTTTAGTACTGAAAGTGCTTTGCCCCTGAAAGGGTTAACTGCGCATGCGCGATAACATTTTTTTTTCTTTTTGCTTAATTTAATGGTCAACTACACCGAGCAACTCATATAAAAACACCAGTCAAATATTGAAAAAAATCTGAGAGATATCGACAATAAAGTGAGCTGAATTTCAGTTGATTTCTAAAAGTAGCTGGATGATAAGGGATTTTGCACGAATTGTCATTTTTTCTTTATTATTATCTTTTTTACTGATGTTTTAGTTCTCGTTGAAAAAAAGTCAGAACAAGCTTATTCTAACAAAGAAAGAATTATCAAAATCGAAGCATCTTTTCAAAAGCAACTCGCGGACATACGTTAAATACAAATTCCTTTGTTGAATTTCAATTTAAAAAAAATGAAATTTTTTAAAAGCTCCTTTATCATCCAGCTACTTTTGGAAAACAACTGACTATATCACACATATCATTCTGAATTTTCACAATATTCGACAGGCTTTCTTTTATGAATTGCCCTATATAATTGACTACTTAATTATGCAAAAAAAAAAAAAATTTGTAACGCATACACACTTAAAATATATTTCATAGAAATGTTCATATTGCATCAAATATTTAATACACACTGTTTAAAAAATTGCAGTAAAATTACGGGGAGAGCCCGACAGCAGAGATTCCAGTCATACCCCGTAAAAAAAAAAAAAAAAAAAAAAAAAAAAATACATGCCCATCATTTTGTGCAGCCCGTAATTTTACGGGGCAAAGTAATACAGCATTATAATGCACAGGATATAATGCACTTTAAAACACAATAACACTTTGCCTACTGTTCCGTAGCACGTAGCACGTTAGATAATTATCACAGAATCGCTTTTTTTGGCGGGTTAAAATTTTCGAAACACGAGTAAAATGAAGGTTTACACCCTAGCGGAGGACAATGTATGGAGTCGTACCGTATGTTTGCTAACATATGGGCTAGAACTGTAAGAATATGTGGATTGCTCTTAATTTTCTAAGTATCTGAGGGATAAGGCCGCTTAGTGGATCAGACCATTTTTCATCAAATAAGGCTGTTGCCCGTGAAAATTGAAGGGGAAACGCTCATAAATTTACAGTTTTTTCTGAGAGTGCATCTATATTACAATTGCGGCATATCATTTCTATTGTACTTAGCCAAGTTGTCTGTAAAGTGTCGCTTACTTTGGTAGTAAAAATTGAAGGACAAACGTTCATAAATTTACAGTTTTTTCTGAGAGTGCATCTATATTACAATTGCGGCATATCAATTCTATTGTACTTAGCCAAGTTGTCTGTAAAGTGTCGCTTACTTTGGTAGAAAACCCTGCATACTATAAACAAAACACTACTGAAATTTCTAAAATTTTTTAAAGAAACTTTTATATCTCTATGAATATACATGTTATTCTTAAACAAATAAAAACAAATGTTTACAGGGCTCACAACAGCTACAGATGATTTTGAGCGTTTTATTTTACAGGTTAACCACAAACGTTTATTTTTTTATTCACCTTGTTATTGGTCCCCTATTGTCCTCGTGAACAAATCTTCGCTGAAAGGTGGTGACTTTGGGCCATATAGTGTATTTATGTAGAGAAATGACATTATCGTAATTAACATAATAATTTTTTTGGTTTTCTACTTGATGATTAACAAGAAATGAGATTCACAAATTTGGTTCTCGTTTATCCTTGACTCAAACCTATTCTCCATTCAAAACTCAGCAGAATCTGAAAAATGTTCTTGAATGATGATGGATTTATCATAAAAATTCAATAGATTAATACTTTATATCGCAAAATTCACTGTTGTTAATCAGAATAAGCCGTTTCAACTCTTTTTATATTACAGTTCCTTCATTACTCAACATCTTTGTTTAATCGATTCTGAGCCTGAAGGAGTATTGAAAAGTGAAGGTTATTCTTTAATGAAAGAATTAATAAGGTTCTCTATAAGAAAGAACAGTTGTTGGGCGGATGTGTTCCATAAACTGGGTTTGGATGCGTCATGCCTTGAACGTGGGATTAAGATACAAATGTCAATGGATAGAATGCCATATGGTAACGGAGAAAGGCGCAAAACACATAATTATTCTGAAGACGTCCCTGTCTTTTGTGTGTTCTTCAGGTTAAAGTCATTTTGACTTGAAAAAGTTTATGATAGGGCAGTCCAACCAGTAAGTGAACAGCCTCCAGTGAGTGAACAGTTAGTGAATATTTTAATAGAATAAGGTTTGAAAAACTCCCCACTAGTTAATTATCATGCTGGGTTTAAAAAACCCGTAATTCAGTAAAAAGTGTTATAAATTATTTGTTCAAGTTGTAAAATAAATAACATAGTATGAAACTTAAGTGTTTTTAAATTGCTGCCTGTTCATACACTAGAAAATGTTGCGTTCATTCACTGCGAGAAAAGTCTTGAAAAATTTGTGTGATTACACAATAAATAAAGTTTCTCTCGTTAGTTTTAAAACACGTGTATTTTCTTTTTACATATGTAAAGATGTTGTAGACTTGAGTTAGCCGTGAAAAGTGATCTTGAAAATAAATAGTGGGAAATAATTAATGCCAGGTTCTTTTAGAAAAATAAAAAAAATCCCTTTCTGGAAGAAAGATTGAGTCGAATACATCCATGAAGATTTTGAAGAACTTTTAATAAAAAGCACAAGCACAGCAGCATAAAATAGGCGAGTGGGTGGTGCCTTAATGTTCATACAATAGACTCACAATCTTCATGTTTTCAGGCCGGCAATCAGAGAAGGAATGCTGATACACATACGCTGTAAATTTCTTCGTTTACATTTTGTGGCATCATAAATTTGGCGAGAGTACATGAATAATAAAGTATCCGTTAATAGGAAACATATGGATAACTGTTTGAACTTATAGCCAAACAAGTAATTTAACAAAATTAAACACCGCCAACAATTACGTTACAGAAGAATTTTCGCATCCCATGAGAAGTTCCTAGATAGACAAAATAAGGAGTGCTGAATAACCTTTTATGAATCAGAAAGAAACAACTGCATAATGAAAAAATATAACGAATGTGAAAATGAATAGAGTTAATTTGGAGGCCGAAATATTTCTTGTAGTTTTTGTTTTTATCTGATTTAAGCGTTTGATCGCACGTCAAGACTAAAGATGAGAATTTGCGTGGGAACAGAAAAGCTGATCAATTTCTTTTATTTGTTCTGAATAAGAACGCAAAGAGCTTAAATAAAATTTATCAAAACTTTAATAAATGAATTATAGAAAGGGAAATTTATTAAAGTAAAAAAATAGCTAATTTAAAACTATATGTGATTTCACATCACATATATCTCCCCTTTCACCGGAAAAAAACTGTAGAACGAGGGAGTAGAAACGATCATGTGCTCTCGCCAATACGTCCTGAATGATAAATTGTCACTCAAAATATAAATTTCCACAAAACAAAAAGTAAGAATATATATATAACTAACACATAATAATGAAATCTTGGCACACACCCACGAACACAAATAATACATAAAATATCTAGAATTATAATGAATTCACAAAATTCCAGAATTCAACATGCATGTTATGTTTATAAAATGAGGTACCTCTTTATATTCAAATGTCTCAAACAATCAGCTGCAGCATATGTTATAATATTATGTGTGCACACTACAATAATTACATAACATAGTCATTTAGACTAGTTATATTACTTGACCTAGATTTTATGTATAAGATAATCAATCCATAAGTCATTTGGCCATATATTAAAATATATTCAATTATTTTAAGGCCTTTAAAATGAGACATATTTTTTTTGTATCAGCAGAATAAATTGCTGTACATATATAAGAAAACTGGAAATAAAGATAAATGCAAATAAACACATGGCATACTTGTATATACTATAAAAGAAAATTTTGCGAAGTGGCATATTTAGAAAAAAAACTGGCATGAATTTGTACCCACAAATGTAAAATGGCATATGTTGAAAATATTGACGAAAAATTAAGGACTATCAAAAAAATGTGTAAGAGTGAAAAAAAAAGTTTCTTTGTAGGGTGAGTGATCTCTCACTACAACTTACCGTCCACAACATATCAAATATGACACATAATAACAACTTCATACGTTGTTGTGCAGGGATGGTAAGGTAAAAAGGTAATTCAACATTACATTGCATTTAAAAGAGTAAGAAAAATTATGTGAACTATTTAAAATTGCAAATTAAAAAAAAATAGCATATGTTGTATTAAATGTGAAAAGCAATTTAAATGTGAATTAAAAAGTGTGACATCATGTAAAAGAAATGTGACTAAGTGTGTTAGAGAACTAGTGCAAGATGGAGTGTGAGCAAAAGAGAACATATAAACACTGTTCGTTTAATTTTGTACCTACATTTACAAAAAAATTTGAAACTAAAAAAAATTAGCGACAATTGTGTAGAACATTCAATTGTGTGAAAAGAATTATTTGAGAAAGTATGTGTGTACAGTCTGAAAGCAACTTCCACCGAAGAAATGACTGGTACAAACACCAAAGGTTGCAATTACATAACAACTGTGAATAGATACTTCCACAAATAAGTGTAGTGTATGAAAAATGTATGTCTTAAAAAATTACTTATATTGAATGAATAAAGAAGGTAAATTTACGAGCATTGAGTAGGCAAAACAAGGGATGAACTTGAAGTGTGACACATACTTCATAGAGGAAAATAAATGGAGAAAAAAAATGAATTTAAATTAAAACATGTACAGTGAAAAGTTATCATTTGCTTGTACAAAAATATTTTACTATTTAACATGTCAGGAATAATAAAAAAAACAAAAAGGAGAACCAGTGACAAAAATTCTTAAAAGATATATATAAAAATGTGACTGATGGAATGTAGTGTTATACATGTAAGAAAAGAAAATGTGTAAAAGTGTTGTGTATGTCCACAGAATGAAAAAATTGATGCCTATATTTCAATAATTTCATGAAAGCGACGTGCACTACAAGAAGAGGAAAAATTTCCTATAAAATCTTATTATGAAAATAATAATATTGCCATACTGGCATGAGTAGTGCACATTTTTCATTTTTCAACTGTAGAAAAAAATTTAGCAAGAAAAAATGGTTATTTAATTTATTTTTAAAAAGAATATGTGATTATGTAAATATGATAGAAAATGTAGAAGTAAAGTAAGTGATGAAATGAATACTGAAAAAAAAAGGTATGTTACCATGATAACTAACATTACCAAAATTGTTGCGATTGCAGTAGGTAACTAAGTACAGTGTTTTTTTACCATAATTGGTGCATATAGCGAGTTCTATGAACTCCTCCAATAAATATATGGTATAACTAGTACCTAATTTAAAGTTACATGGAAAACATGAAGAGATGATACATGTGCAGAGATTGTGTTAATGGATTATGTTGAATATTACAAGTAGTGTAATTAGAACCTAGAAGTAAAGTATATAGCAATCCTGGATTAATTTTACACAGATTTAACCATATCCTACAACCATTTTGGTAATATGAAACCCCACTTTTTTTATTTCTCACAACCAGTCAAGGTTACAAATAATTGCTTCCCACTCTACTAGTCAGCGTCACCAATTAATGTATTACACTACCAATCAGTATTTCTACTAGTCAATGTTACCAGTCACTGTACACACTACCAATCAGGCCCAGTTATTATGCACATTTCCAATCATTGTTACACCCTCTACCATTAATTGTTATATTTTTGTTTTTCTTCTTTTTTTTATACTTTTTAATAGTGATATTTTTTTCACGTTCGCATCACCTGCATTTAGTAATCTCATGGTATATTTGTAAGTAATAGTTACACCATACACTTTTAAATGGATACATAACATTTGTTATACATGCCATTGTTGGTAAACAACTATACTTATTTACCTGTTGCATTCTCAGTAATGCTGATATCTTATTTGTAGGTTGATAGTGATACTTTTCTTTTGTCTATAAAAATATACAACATTTACTATTCTTCTTCAGTTTACATATTTTTTTTTTTTTGCATCTATAATTCCACTTTATAAACACTTTACTCAATATATATAAATAAACACATAATTTTTTTTAAATCCCACTTTTTCATTAAATAAAACTTGTTTGCTGATGCAAAATAAATGAGGCATTACTGAATCAGGCCTTAAGGGTAATTATATTATTTTTAATATTACGATTCTTAGAGATCTACTCAGATTTCTGTCCAATGCACTCATTTCATGAAACTTTCATGTGCAACGCATCAAGTATTTCATCCTGTAAATTTACACATACTTCTATAATCTATACTTAATGCATTCCGTTTTCTCATTTACATTTTTTTACTATTCAATGTTTCAAGTATTACCAATCAAGGATATATAAATATATCATACCAGTCAAAGTATTTGCTCCACCATTCAATGTGCAACTGTGCTTTTCACATTCATTCCTTTTTAATTAACACTTATTTCTTTAACATTATATAATATATGTGATGTGAAATCACATATAGTTTTAAATTAGCTATTTTTTTACTTTAATAAATGAATTATAGAAAGGGAAATTTATTAAAGTAAAGAAATAGCTAATTTAAAACTATATGTGATTTCACATCACAACATAAAAAATATATATATATGCCACATATAATCAATGTAATAAAATGTAAACAAAATATTTTTTTTTCACTTTAGAGTGATGATACTTAGTCAAAAAAATAAAAATTATAAGGTTTTTGTCGTCATTTTTTAAAAATATTTTTTTAATTTTAAAGAAAACAATATAAATAAATAAAAAACCCTTAAAGAATGCAAAAAATCATATACTATATCATTATATTTATTATACTACAGTAGACAAAAAATATGGTAATTTAAGAAAGGGTAATAAAAAATAGTGAAAACCGATGAACAAGAACTAAGTTTCAAATTAATTACTTAAAGCATAAAAAACAGAAAGGTAATAAATATAACTGCTACAAAGTATCCCATTTATTTAATTTTTTTTCCGCAAACATATTTTATTTTATGTTTTTTCGCAAGAAACTGATATAAAAGTTTTATATCATTTTTACTAAACCTGACAATTTTTTATTTATATATTTCGAAAAACAGCTTCCAACAATAAATAAAATATTTTATCTCAGATTATTTATAACCAGATAAAAGCCGTGAAGATTTAATAGAATAAAAGTTTTGAAGACGATAATAAAAGTATAATTTGAAGATTGAATTGAGAACCGAATTTTTTTCTATAGGAGTATTTAAAAAGTCAGATATTGTACGTCAAAAATAACAAAGAGGTGCGTACGGACAAATAAAAAGTTTTATAAATATTCAGATCTTGGTGCAAAAGCTGTTGCACTCTTATGCAAAAATGCATCAATACAAAATTTATTTTATGGGCAGATTTTTATATAATAGATATTAATTTTATTTTATGAAGTTAAGTTTCAATACGCTTTTACAAACTATTAATCACAATGATGCTACATTAAAATTACACTATGCGTAAATAACCAATACAAGACAATGTAAAAAAAAAATTCAACGTTGTTATTTCACTGAAAAAAATGAATTATATCGTCTGTTATTATGATATGATTCATTTCCGTAATAAAATAAGTGCATTTTAAGTTGGCAATATTTTATCTTTTTTTGACGTTTACTGAAAATCCCAATGGGAAACTTAAGCCTAGCTTTGAAAATTTCAGAACTTGCAATACATATTTAGACTCTTTTTCCATTTAATATCAATTTCTCTGGAAACCTCTATCCAAAAAAACTGTCGAAAAATTATATGATTGATATAATTAAACAATTTTAGTATACAAATTCGGTTTTTAAATTCAGTAATATGGAAATAATATGACTACATCTTAAATATAACGTAATCATCATGGCAACCTGGAATCATTACCTAACATGAGATATCATTGAATTAATTACGTATGAGATGATTTAATAGAATGAAGAAAACTTTTATTAATACCCTTTTAAGTTTTAATTCGATTTTCTTAAATTTTGAAATGTCTCGACAAAATTCTGCAACGATTGTACATATTAAATTACAAATCATTCGGCTGGGTAGTTTTTGCGCTGTTACATGCGGACAGACGGACGGACCAGACGATGACTATAGTTGCTGCGTACTTATATAATTACGAACGTACCTAAAAAGTCTATCACCGTTTTCAATAAAAGAAAATGGTTTTCACCTGTATTCACATAACCCGGGAACCCCTGGTTATATCCCCTAGTAATAGTAAAAACCAGCGAAAAATATAAAAACAAGTTTTTTAAGTTTCTAATTAAAAAAAGAAAAGACTGAAAAAAAGACTGCTGGAAAAAAAAAAGAAAAGAAAAAATAAGTAATGTTTTGCTACAAATTAAATCATTTGTCTGAATTCTTTTCGAAAACATGTCTTTTATGTTTTCTCCAAAGTGGATTGCCCTAAAAAGTTTATACCGTTTTCGTAGAACGTGACAAAGAAAGTTAATTTTTTTGACATTTTAAATTTAGGACGTCTCCGAAAACAACTTTCTAACAATAGTATAAAATATGTTGTCTAAGATTATTAACAATTAAATAAAAGACTACTTAAATTCTACTATTAAAAATTGTTATTTATTTCAAACTTAAAGGAAAGTAGGAAAAATATAATATTTAAAAGGCTTACAAAATGAGTAATAGCAAAATATTATGAAATATTTTACTATGTATCATACAGAGCCAACGGGCAGATTTATTAAACGATTTCTTTCAGTACATGTTTAAACAAGTTGGAAATTGTACGTCAAACGTGACAAATGAGATGTGTTCGTACTATGACTAGTTTTATAAATATTCAGATCTTGGTGCAATAGCTATTGCACTCGTATGCAAAAATGCATGAATGCAAAATTTATTTTATGTGCAGATTTCCATATTATAGGTATTATTTTTATTTTATAAAATACAATTTCAATTCACTTTTACAAACAATTAATTACAATTCTGTTACGTTAAACGTATACTAATACGGAAATATCCAATACAAGACAATGTAAAAAATAAAATCCTCGTTATTATTTTACTGAAAAAAAAAAGAAATATATCGTCTGTTATTATGAAATCATTAATTTCAGTAATAAAATAAACATATTTTAAGTTGGCAACATTTTATCCTTTGTTGACATTAACTGAACATTCTAATGGGAAACTTAAGCCTAGCCTTGAAAATTTCAGAACTTGAAATCCATATTTAGACTCTTCTCCCATTTAATATCTATTTCTAGTGAAACATCTATCAAAAAACTGTCGGTACATTTGAGTGCTGTAATTAAACAATTTTAGTATACAAATTCGATTTTTAAATTCAGTAATACGGAAACAATAGGAATCCCTCTTAAATACGATCACCATGAAAACCTAGAATCATTACCTATCATGGGATATCATTGAATTAATTCCGTATGATAGGATTTAATAGAATGAAGAAATCTTTTATTAATATCTTTTTAAGTTTTAATTCGATTTTTATAAAATTTGAAATGACTCGACAAAATTCTGCAATGATTATATACATTAAATTTCAAACCATTCAGTTGGGTAGTTTTTGCGCTGTTATATGCGTACAGACGGACAGAAGAGACCACGACTATAGGGGCGGCGTATTTATATAATTACGAATGCATCTAAAAAGGACACATTTTTTCTTAATCTAAAAAAATATGTAACCACGATCGAATATATACAATACCAGTACCCCCGATGCCCCAAAGCGTTGTTTATCTTTAGAAAGAAATATATTCTCGAGATTTAAAAGAACAAATATAAAAAAAAGCTACTTATGCTGCCACAAATTTTTAGAAATGTTTCCGAGTAGTTTCTATAGCATATCAATCAGTTCCCTCAAACCAGACTATTGGTTTTTAGGATAATAGGAATTTTTAATTAAACATTTCCAGCTGCGTAATTTAATCGAAACATACAAGTGTAAAAAAAATGATGTTAATTTTAAAGTTAATGTCAATACTGTTATTTCATCATGTTGAACATGAAAATATTTACTTGAGAATTGATAGCGTCCAATACACGTATACACTCTGGTTACAAAAAACTGATTAATATCTATATATATATTACGCTATCGTACGTGGCACAGAAATCGCGATTATGTGTTAATTGTTTAATGGCAACACCCGGATGAAGCACGTTTCGTTGGTTAGGTGCTGCCATCTACGGGATTAAAAAACATTAACAATTAAATAGATATATTTTTATATATTTTCATTTGAAATATTTATTTTTGTAAGCATTTAATACTTATAATTAAAAAAATACAATTAGCAATATAAAATTTAAAGTGTACAAAAAAAAAAAACAATGATTTTTAGTAAAAAAGGAAAAGTAAGTGTAATAATTTTCCCTGACCGTTTCATTTTTTAAACGTAACTGTTATACTTTTGAAATTTTAGCTCTTATTTATTTTTTTTACAAGTTTTTAGTGTAAATAAATATTATTCAATCTTTTTTTTATGAAGTACACTCCACTGTTATATTTTTCAATGGCAGTCTGCCCGGGCAACGCCGGGCGGGTCAGCAAGTATTATAAAAAATTCTCGGAAACGTGTCCGAAAATCAGTTACAGCAAAAGAAACTTTGTTTTTATAAATGCTTCTTTAAATCTCGAAAATGTGTTGGTTGCTGAAGCTTCTAAAGTAACAGAGGAATAGTGGGTAACTATGAAGAGGTTATTGCATGTTTTCATTCGTGATTATATTATATTTTCGTAGATTAAGAAAAATTCGCACTTTTTTACACTGTAAATTGAAATATCTGATAGTATATCTTAGTTTTAATTTAATCATATTTACTGTAACTAGAGTAGATAAATAATATGATTACTGAGAAAATGGAAGAAATATTATTAAAAACCAAAAAAAAAAAAAAAAAAAAAAAAAAAAAAAATAGAAACAAGACAAGTTTTAAACCTTTTTATTACATAGAAAAAGAAAAAAAAAGAAAACGATAATATATCTTTTCTATAAATTATATCATTTGTCTGAACTTTTTTCGAAAACTTTTCTTGTGTGTTTTCTCCAACAGACTGGAATAATATATATATATGTGTAACATTTTGATAAAACGTGACGAAAGAAAGTATTTTTTTCCCCTCAGATGCGTCAGTTTGATAATGTTTAATAAAACAATCTTCGAACAGCAAAGTTAAACATTTTATCTAAAATGATTTACAATCAGGTAAAAGTCGTGACATCTTAAATAGAATAAAAGTTTTCAAAAAAGTTGTTTTCGCAAATAAAAAATATTAATTGTTTTCAACTTAGAAGAACGTAAATTTTCTTATTGACAGATTTCATTTACACACTGGAAGGGTTAAGATTAACAAATGCTCATAATTTTTAAATTATCTTCATGCTCTTAATTTTTAAATTATCTTCACGCTCTTAATTTTTAAATTATCTTCATGCTCTTAACTTTTAAATTATCTTCATGCTCGATAATTCATTTTTGATACATCATCTCCATAGTTACATGCATGCATGGAACTGACGCAATTTTAACTTGCGTACTCAGATTTATATTTTTAAAACAAAAAGCTGATTAAAAAAGGATCGATATCGGTTGATCTGAGGATGCGCACAATAACCCTTTTAGGGTGTTTTTCAGTCACCAAATGGAGTGGGAAACGAGTGTTGAAGTTGTTTTATTTCAGGGGAAATTTTATTCGCATCGAGATGGCCGAGTGGTTTTAAGCGCCAGAAAGAGGAATTCTGGTTCTCCAAAGGGAACGTGGGTTCAGAGTCCCGCTGTTGGCATAAGATGTGTATGGAATTTGTTCTTTATCTTCAAGCTCGATAATTCATTTTTGATACATCATCTCCATAGTTACATGCATGCATGGAACTGACGCAATTTTAACTTGCGTACTCAGATTTATATTTTTAAAACAAAAAGCTGATTAAAAAAGGATCGATATCGGTTGATCTGAGGATACGCACAATAACCCTTTTAGGGTGTTTTTCAGTCACCAAATGGAGTGGGAAACGAGTGTTGAAGTTGTTTTATTTCAGGCATTATTAAATTATTAAGTAACATTTGCCCATCCCAATATATATTTTTTAATTAATGATTTTGTATTTTAAATTTTAAATTAAAACCTTTGGCATATAATTCTAGATTAAATTAAAATTATCTACAGTTTTTTAGTATATTTTGTATTACAATTGGTTGATAAGGCTTACATACTAAGACAAATTAGTGATTATTTTCAATAAACAAAAACGAAAAAATAAATAAATAAAAGCAGAAAGAAAGAAAAATATTTATATAAAAATCTGTGATACTATATATTAGTATTGTAATGCAGTCAAAATGCTTATATTTGAGAAAACTGGTGGAATTTTAACTTCAAAAATTTCTTTATTTGACGTCTAATCAGGTACTTTTTAATTATGTACCCAACACCCGGGGCCGCATGAAATGAATCCGAAGACCATGTCATGATTAACAGTGGTTTACCCTCTCTCGCTTTTTAATTAATTCTTCGCTTAGTATTCTGCACAAAATTTTAGCTCAAACGTTGCATACACACACAAATGAACTTACATACATGACTCCTTTTCTAACGTAAACATTTTTGTAGTGCATAATTATATGATTTGAATCTAAAAGCTACCACAAAAAATAAAAACTTACCTCCTTTCCGATTCAATCCTAGCCAGATCTGAAGCTTCAACGAAAAATGTATATCTAGCTGGTTTTTCGCGAATCGTTTTGAAGGATTCCATAATGTAAACAGAGCCATTTTCGGGATGGACGTCAAACGGAACTGTCTGGCTCAAGCTGTCGTTTTGCCTTCGGTATCTTACTACTCCGTTGATATCTAAATCCGGATCAAGTGCAATAACCTAAAAGTGTTAAGGAAATTATTTCTAAATGTTTGTTATGGTGCGAAATGTTCCCAGTTATTTGAAAAATAAACAAGTAATATATATATAAAAAAAAAATAAGTCAATTCCTACTACTTAAGTAAAAAAAAAAAAAAATTCCAGCGATCTACACGCTTCGCCATTGACGGTATTTATTCCTAAATTTATATCCTGCTGAATATCTTATATAAGATATATTTTTGAAATGTGTTAAAAATTAAATAAAAAATAAATAGCTAAAATACCAAAAAATAATAGCTCGAAAAATATTTCTCACAAAATTGTTAGCCAAACTTCGTTAGATTGTATTTTTTTTTTATATAAATTTCAAATCTAATGATTATGCCATTTTTCAAATATTGAATTTCAAAAATTACCAAACTTCACAATGAAGTACCATAGCGAAACCTTCACGCGTAAAAAGATAATGCGGCTGTTCACGGACGAAGATCAGGTGGTGCGCGGGCGAAGGGGACTATAAATATGGAGTGAATCTATACTTTTGAACAGAAATGAAATATAAAACTAAAATTAATTAATTAAATTTAATTAATGAATTAATATTTGAAAAAAAATGTATTAACGTCAAGTGTCAGCCACTACAAGTTAAAAAAAAATGTATTTGAAGTTGAGTGGGTGAATAAAAATTTGAACAAGATATATAAATATATAGAGGGTGTGAGCTAATAGTAGGAATTGGAAAATAAGTATTGTAACGATTTGAACGAATCTTATGTTTAAACAAGAAAATACAAAAAAAAAATAATAATAATAATAAATAAAAAATCTTTAATAAAAAATAAAACATCCTCAGTTACAAAATAGCGATACACTATAATTACCTCAGTACACGTGAAATATTTGAACAATAATAGAAATAATTCAACAGTTTTCTAATATAAGAATTTGCATATTTTTTTTATATATAATGTCTGATGAAGCAACATATTCTCATTTAGTAAACGACTAACATTAACCCCATCGCGGCGAGCTCTTTTACAGTTCTTTTAATTCTTTGGCACCAGTATTTCAAAATTGTCATTTTCGCCTTATTTAATCGCTGGAAAACTTATTAGATAAGGCGAAATTTCTTGCATTAAAATACTGGTGTTCAAATTCAAGGATCTTTTGCTTTCTAAACGGCACGTATACGTAGAAATCAAAATGGGAAGTGGTGGTTTCTCCCGATATGGCTTGATTTTTAAGGTATTTTCGGGAATTTATTTTGTTTAAATAATATAAACAGAAAAATAATAGATTTTTGGATTGAATTTATTGTACTTTCGGCTAAGTGTGGGAATACTGTCGCATAAAAATGTTGATATTTTAATCAATCTCAACTTCTTCAAAGTTCAGTACGCACGAAGTACACAGTAAATCAGTATAAATGATTTGACCTATAATAATCACCTGAAGCAAAAAATTCACATGGATTCTTAAAATATATTAAATTAGTTGGATACCAAACCTCAAATTCATAAGATAAATTAAAATTTCACAAAATGGCGTTTGCTTAAATCATGAGGGTTTTTTTTGGGGGGAGGGGGGGGACTAATTAATTTTTGAAACGCTTTAAAAAATCGAAATTATTGAAATTTTAATTTTTTGAAAGTTTGACCTTCATTTAAAATTGTCTTGTGTAATTAAAAAAAACAAACAAAATGACGATAGTTTGAACAATTTAATCGTGAAAACTTACACTGATTATAAAAAAAACTTGTTTCAAGAAAAATATGTTTAAAATTTTGAACAGGTTTTTCGTCAACTGTGACTGCTGTCCGTTTGTCTGGGTTGTTAGGACTTGAACATTTGGTGGCATATTCTAAACACCTTAAAGGTTCGTAAAATACAAAATGCAAAAAAAAAAAAAAAAAAAAACGAAAGAAAGAAAGAAAGAAAAAAGAAAAAGTAAGATTTTGAAATTTTCTACGAAAATCTCTCCATAAGTGCTGAATGAATCCCTGGAAGCAATCCATTGCTAGCAGAGTTTTAATTCAATTTCGTTATGTAGAATTAATTGGTTCTTACTGCCTAAATGTATTGCATAATATTGGGACGTTATTAGGGCATTTATACTTTAGAAATACATAGACGAAAGTTTTGCAGATCTGTTTTTGTACAATGTTAGTTAATGTCGTCATAACATTACAAAAATCTTCAAAGAAACGCAATTTTTGGTAAACTATTTTAATTAAATATAAATTGTCTCTTAAAATTCTAATATTTCAACGATATCTGCATTGTAACGTAAGCATTTCTAGTTTGTCAATGTTTTCACAATACCAATAGTGAAAAGAAAATTTATAATATAGAGTAATGTAAATCTAATAAATACAATCAATGAATCACAATATCTTAGTATTGTATCAATTGGTATATCTTTATTTTAAACGTGCTGTATACCGATAATAGGTTTGCCGTTATTCTGGGCATAATGCTGGTGAACTGCTAGCATAACGAACGATCAATGACAATCAGTCACAAAGATTGACATTATCAGTTCGAATATTGTCTCAGTACTCGTGTACTACTGCCTACAAAAAAATTCGAAATATATCGAATATTGGTATGTTATTTGTGGTTTCATATAAAAAATGCCATTAAAAGGGAATAACTCGAACACTTTGCTAATTCTACTACGACTAAAAAAAATACGAAATCCCCCTCTCGTGGCGATCCAGCCGTTAAGCAAAGGAACTCCACGAGAGCATACGAGAGCCGTTAAGCATAGGAACTCCATAGAAGCTCCACGAGGGGAAATGTTTATTGAAAATTCATATTTTAGATTACAGATGTTGAATATTACATTAGAGATTAAAGTAAAATTAGTACAAAGTCAGTTTTGACAATACTGATTGAGATCACAACATTTCTTAATATTAAAAAAAAAGTATATAAGAAAAAGTATAAAAGAAAGTAACTAGAAAATTTATGTAATTACTACTTAATCATAGCACAACCAATAATTTTGCATGGTTCAAGCTGTAAGCCGAAATAGGAACAGGATGAGTACAAAAATGTGAACAGTATGTGAACTATAATATACAAATTACTAAAACAAAATGAATTCTATTAAAAAGTACTTTATAAATGTAGGAAAAAGGATCATAGATCCTTTTTAATAAAGGAGAAATGTTTATTCAGAATGTTGTAATTTTCTTTTAGTTTATCATAGTTTAAAGGATCAAACAAAGTTATATTCAGATTTTGTCTCACTGTAACATTTTTATTGAAATTGAAAGTGTATCTCATTAGAGGACAATTACCATATATGTAATGTAATTGTACTACGACTGTAGTAAATGCTTATATCAATAAAAATGTCTAAAATGTAAAATTACCTGGCCAACAATAGTTCCAGGAGCATCCACTTCGGTTGCGCTAAACACATACACACTGCTGGGAAAGAATTGCGGGTTGTTATCATTAGCATCCAATAAATGCACCTCAACAACTGCTGGTACATTTTTGGCATTAGGATTAACATTGGGTTTACGTTCTCTAGCAAATACCCTCATTCTTATAACGTCTTTGGTTTCTCTATCCAGTTTGCTAGGATCTCTTACACTAATGGCTCCCCCAGTTGGATCGATTGAGAAGGCTCCAGATTCGTCTTCCAGTTCATAGCGGAATTCAGCATTGTCACCCTGAAAAAAATAAATAAAAACGTCAAAAATTATAAATTATGCTATAACTAACTAATGCTACACTAACTAAATGCTACAACATATGTCCCAGTCAGGTAGTAAACATCACGCTGGACCTCCAGTGTTTAGTTCTCAACTAAGCTTGGTAGTCATTTTATCGATTCCGAAGGGATGAAAAGGTTGGGAGAAAAAGTAGCGTGGTAACGCTACGCTCTGACTACCAAGCTACTGGGCTTGATTCTGCGCATAAACAAGGCGAAGATTACTATTCAGAAATAGTGGTACCCCTAAACTTTTTTCACTGTTGGGAATCACAGACGCGAATGACTTTTGGCAGTTTGTTGATTTTATGAGAGAAGATTGAAAACTTCCCTGACATGTTATAAAATAAATGGTATAGTACCTGTATGTTTCATTTCTATGCGTATTTTCTAATAAACTTATATGTATACCTGCCTGCTTCTGAAGTTACCAATGTGTTTGTTTATCTTACATTAATTTCGAAAAATGACATAATTTAACTATGCTTCTGTGAATACTATAGTATTATACTAACAAGGAGACCGCCAAATATGATGCGCACAAATTTTGATGATTTTAAAGTATGTTGTAGGGATCATACCCCTAACTATTCAGGTCAAAGGTTTCCTTCAAATGGGCTTTAGTTTTCAAGAAATTTCGGGTTAAAATTCAGCATGCATTTCAAATGCCATTACTTCGCGATCCTTGACGTGGTCTCCGTGGTGCCGTGGTAACGTTCGCGATTTGAGAGCCGCAGATGGGTGTTCTATCCTCTGCTGTGACTTTTACCTTTTTTTTAACAAATTTTATATATTTGTCGCGTTATAAGTTGTATGCAGAATTATGAATTCTGCATCTTTGAACTTTTTGATATTTTCCTAATAAATTCCATTTACATTTTCGAATATTGCGTGAAAATTTATAGTTTTTGCGCAATTTTTATTCGAATATTTCTGCTGATGAAAATCCAAACTAATTTATGTCTTGATATCTCGTCTTTTTAAAATGATTATTGTTTACATTTATGTATATTTACTTATTTATTTATTGTATTTATGAAATAATACATTTTTTTTAAATTTACATTTTCTATTTAAAAAAAAATTTAAATGATTAAGAAAAAATTAACAAAATAATATATCCTTTTAATATTTGATTTGTTCTAAATATATTGAAATATGTTAACTGCTGAAATACTAAATTATTTATCATCACCGACATCGACTTTTTTAGTTTATTAAATATGGAACTAATTGTGTTATACCTATCGCAAAAATATTCTAAACAAATTTCGCATTAAAAATCGCCTTTAAATAATTGTTTTAACAATATTGGAAGAATGTATAAATTAGCATATTATATATTCTTTAAATACTTAAATTGTGATAAATATATTTAAAAATGCATTAAATTTGAAAAAGAAATTATTTCATACGTCGTATTTGTCTGCAAAGGAAGCGAAACGAAATTGATAAAAAGAAAATGTTATTTATTCTGATATTACCGTAAAAGTCGTCGCAGACGATTTTTTTTCAGATATTTTTTATATGTATTGTAATTTACAAACGATTTTTCATTTCTAGTTGAATTTTTCTGTATGGCATCGACTTGTTAGACTGAAAAAAAACTAACTGTAATACATTATTTTTTATTTGTGCAAATCAAAAATGACGGTGAGTTTGAACTTTACAGTTAAATGTATTTAAATAACATAAAACAAATATATATAACTGGCTAAAACTTGGATATAATCGTTATTGCTTTAATATTTTATTACTCCTTTCAAGATATGTTTTTGGAATTAGTAAGTTTGGAATTTCGTCAATAGAAATATCAATTTCAAAACTGCACAAGAAATAAAAAAAAACCGTAAATTTTTACGAATTATTCGAAAATGTAAGTGGAATTTATAAGGAAAATATCAAAAAGTTCAAAGATGCAGAATTCATAATTCTGCATACAACTTATAACGCGACAAATATGTAAAATTTGTTCAAAAAGGTAAAAGTCACAGGAGAGGGCAGAACACCCATCTGCTGCTCTCAAATCGCGAACGCTACCACGGAACCACTGAGACCCTGTCCAGGATCGCGAAGTAATGGCATTTGAAATGCATGCTTAACTTTAAAAAGAAATTTCTCGAAAACTAAGGCCCATTTGAAGGAAACCTTTGACCTGAATAGTTAGGGGTATGATCCCTACAACATACTTTAAAATCATCAAAATCTGTGCGCATCATGTTTGGCGGTCTCCTTGTAAGAATCTGTATTTTCCAAGAGGAGTTGTTTAGCTAATGAGTTAGACCTGAAGTTATTCCTTTCTTTAGTGTAATCCTTTACCTAGTGTATAATGTTATTTTTATTGATGGATATTTTACTACATATAATATTTATAAAAAAATTTCATATTTTGGTATTAGCTTGTTCAATGTCATTATATCGTTTATTGGCTATCAGTTCTAGCATATAGAAAGTTGAAAAGTTCATACACTATTAAAATCTCTTCTATTTACTTTTAGCATATAGTTCATGTCATTTAAGACTGTTAAGTAGATTTGGTAGCAGTTGATTAATTTTACCCATATAAAATATTTAATTAAAAAAAAATTAAATCCAAAATAAACTGATATATAAGAATACCGAACAACGTTGTCGTTTGCGACAAAAAATAAATATTTTTTTGTAGTTCCGTATCATGAAGCCTCACCGTATCTAAATCAAAATGAAATACTTTTTCTGGTTAATTTTCTTACCGAGTCTTCGTCAAATGCTGACACTTGCACAACTGTAAATCCCGGAGGTAAGTTCTCCATGACTGTGATGTTATACAATTCATACTCAAACTCAGGAGCATTGTCATTGACATCTAGTACTTGTACATCTACTTTGGCTAGAGCTGTTCTCAGTGGATTATCTGTTTGGGTAGCCTAATAGAAGAAAAAATATTGTTAATAAACGTAACTATTATACACAAATATTTTGCGTTATAAAAATTAAACAGTAATATAAACAAAAAAATAACATATTTTTTTTTATTTTGATGTATCAAGTAGATCTTTGCTTACTTCAACACCGTTTGGAGATTTACTATTGTTTAATACTACACGTTTACTATAAAAATTTAGACAACAGACGATCAAAATATTAACAGAAACTGTTTCAACAAAATATATGTTACGTAGCTTTTTTTGCTGGTTTTGTTTTATATTCTCACGGCAATCAGCAAATTTCAATGAGGCAATTTTCATATGATTTGCCGTAAAAAACGAAAAATTTATACTTTAAAAGTTTTTTTTTTATTTTTTTTTAATGATGCACATTAATTTTCTATGATTAAATAACTGTTTTGCAAGCTCATATTCTCGTGTTCGTATTAAAAACTGTCAAACTAACTGTAAGTTATCTTGAAGGCTTATACTTATACAATCATTGTTACGTTAATATGAGATTGTGATTAAAATTTTTGTTACTGAATACAAACATTAATCTCAATCTCAAGAGCGTTTGAATTGACATAACAGTGTAAAATAATTTTTAACCAGTAGACAATTCATATTGTGATTTTAAACAAGATTTATACAATGCGGTACTTTCCTACTGCAGAAAAATTTGAGGGCTAGAAGTTCTTTTTGGTGGTATTAAAAATTCTGTATTCCGGGTTCATTCAGTAAAAAAACAAAGGTTGCATGTTTTCTTTTTCTATTGTAAAACAATTTCAACAGGTATGTTGTATTTTAACAGGGTTCCTACACTTTCAGGGAAAACACCAGTATTTTCTTAGAGAAAAACTCAAATCATGTAATTTCGCGATAACATAAGACAAGTTTTTCTCTAAGTAAATACTGTTGTTTACTTATATCAGCCCTGATTTTCATTTTCGAAAGAAATATTGTTTATCTAAGAAAAATTCGCTTGGCTTAACAAAATTTTCTATTTAACCCGAGGACTCAAAACTTCGATTCAGCACGCACGCGCTCCACTCTTGTGCGATTTCGGATTCCGTAACTTCAGTTGTGTATAACTTTGATATAGTGATATGGTGCAGTGTAGTAATAATGAAATATAACAGATGTTTCCTATACGAAATATAACGAGGAATCGATCTGTGATATTTGATTTTATCAAAAAGATCATTTTGTTAATGAAAAATGCAAATTAATTACAGCATGTTTTTAAGAAACGCTGATTTGAAATGTATGGTGGTACGAATTCGCACTGGTGTGGAGTCCACGGGTTAAATACAGTACCATGTTACCGTATACCATAACTTCAACTGCGTATAACTTTACTACAGTGATATGATGTGATATAGTAATAATAAAATATAACACATGATTCCTATTAGAAATTTAAGGAGAAGTGAAACTGTGATATTTATTTTTATCAAAAAATTCATTTTGTTAATGAAAAATGCAAATTAATTAAAGCATGTTTTCAAGAAACATTGACGATTTGAAATTTATGGTTGTGCAAATTCACACTACTGTGGAGTTCATGGGTTCATGTATGTAACCGTATACCGTAACTTAAACTTCGTATAACTTTACTATAGTGATATGACTCAATATAGTAATAATAAAATATAACACATGATTCCTATTTGAAATTTAATGGGTAATCTGTGTTTGTTGTGTGTATTTGTGTGTGTCTATATTTGTTTTTATCAAAAATTTAATTTTGTTAATGAAAAATGAAAACTATTTAAAGCATGCTTTCAAGAAATGCTGAAGATTTGAAATTTATGGTCGTGCGAAAATGCACTAGTGTGAAGTTCACGGGTTAAATAGGGTACTTATAGAAATGGTGTTCGAACATCAATATATGTGTTATTAACTACTTAAGATAATTTTCTGAAATTATACAATGTTACAGTTTCAGGACACACCTCAACTATTAAAGAAAACACCTTGGCCTTTAGCTTCGATACGCTTATTTTCCCTTTATTTACCACAAACACCACGGTTAACTACAGTGTGAACTTAAGCAACCTAGTAAAAAAACGGTGGAAGACAATGTCATGCGATTATAAATCATTGCTCCAGATTTTAAGGTTCTAAACTTGTACAGCTGCTTGGACCTTACGGCTATCGAATCCCCTCCGGTCAAAAAACGAAGGAGAAAAACAAAAATCCCACATACCCTTTCGAACTTCTCTCGTCTTACAACTATCTCTAGACAATAGAAAACAAGTAAAATAAAAATATGAAAAAAAATGCAAAAGGTATTTGAAGAAAGTGTGTCAAGCTTCAAAGAGGGAACTCCGCAAAATCAAGGTGATCAAGTGCTGCTTACTTTCTCACGTGGCCAAACAGAGGAGGCGGAATGGTAAAATGTCGTGAGATGGCCGCCTTGTTTTACCCGATTTTCTGGCCGTTACGTCATTTGGCCAGGAGGTCATCAACGGGTCTTTGTTCCGCAAATGAAAGTGCAGTTATTCTGCATAGAAGTGTGAACTTTTATTTGAATAAGACTGATAGTGTGAACAGTAAAGCTGAGGAAGAGTTACGTAAATACCCATCTAAAGTTAAATTAGTGGATATCAAGTTAGTTTCAGCTTCGCACGTTTTAGTAAATTAGTTGAAAGAAAAACACAGGGAGATAAAATTATTAATGAGGTAGCTTGTTTTGGTGTTAAAAAGGAGTATTTCAACATGTGAATGACTGTTCTTGCAATTTTTCATTAATGGCTTGATGACGTTTGCTTATTTTTGTACAGCTTTTGCATGTGAGAATAAACATCAGATAAGTTAACACACGCAATCACAGAGAGCAAAATAGGCACAGCAAAATTTGGCCAGGAGGTCATCAACGGGTCTTTGTTCCGCAAATGAAAGTGCAGTTATTCTGCTTAGAAGTGTGAACTATTATTTGAATAAGACTGATATCCTCCACAGTAAAGCGAGGAAGAGTTACCTTAATACCCATACAAAGTTAAATTAGTGGATATCAAGTTAGTTTCAACTTCGCACGTTTTAGTAAACTAGTTGAAAGAAAAATACAGGGAGATAAATTTATTAATGAGGTAGCTTGTTTTGGTGTTAAAAAAGAGTATTTCAACATGTGCATGACTTTTCCTGGAATTTTTCATTAATGGCTTGATGAAGTCTGCTTGTTTTTGTACAGCTTTTGCATATGAGAATAAACATCAGATAAGTTAACGCACGCAATCACAGAGAGCAGTTATATTATGATATTGAAAAAAAAAACGATTTAGGGCAAGTTTCGTAACACATTTTTTTTTTTTTTTTTTTTTACAGATTAATTAAAGCGTTTTGGATTTAACAGCTATACTTACTAAACTATAATTTTTGGTCATTCAAAATTTAAATTTTACTTGCCCGTGAATTTTTCCTTAGATTGAGTTAGGTTTGGTTTGCGGCATAAGACAATTTTTCAAACATTAGAGGCAAATAGACTGAGACTTCTACCTTAATGCAAATCCTGCGTAATTATGAACACTCAGACATGAACCGTACTCGATAATGATATATTTTACGCGATTCCTAGCTTTATAATCACTATACAAGGCGGTCGGCATTAATATATACCATTAAAATATTTCAGCTTAATTCTAAAGGTTAACAGATTAAAAACAATTTCTGTAAATTTCATTTAAAGAAAATAAAATGAAATAAGTTACAATTCTATATTAAAGCTTTAATCTGGAAGCTTTAATCTGGAAATCTCTCTCTCTATGAGATTTTTCTGGCAACATTTTTTTTTTTTTTTTTTTTTTTGAGGATTATTGTAATTTTTAAAGATGGACGATAAAATGCCGTGAGACGGAGTTTTTTGCCGTTATGTGCAAATATCATAACGGCTACTGTTGTAAATTAGAATGCGCAAAGAATGCTAAATCCTGTTATGGAATACATTTTTAAATTACTCTATATTTTAATAATTTATATATGGTATTTATAAATATTTTTTCTTTAACAGTTCCCCGCTTTTAGAAGTATTATCCTCATTTCATATTTATTCCACAATATTACTGAAACATTTGATGCGTTCAGAGCTAAAGTAGATCAAGTCCATAAATTATAGATTTGATATAATCAAGGCTAAAGTTTATTAACACTAGATGAAACATAAGGTGATTTAGAGTAAATTTTTTTTTATATTGTAATGGTATGAAGCCTAACTTAAAAATGGGTCATAATTTGAAAATTCAAAAACAATAATTAGGGTGGCAATTCAATTTTAAATCGGAATTTACTGGATTTGATCCACTTTGGACCTGAAATTATTTTTACATGAAGTCGATCAAATGAATACAGTACAGTGAAAATGGGACTTGGTTCACTAGGGCTCTGAAAATATACACCATTAACAAGTATTATCCGCAACAGATAAATTTTTTATACTTTTGGACTTGATCCACTTTAGCTCTGAACACTCCATTTATCCATCATACTTATCAAATATAAATTATATATTTCAACTTTAACGCATTTGTTATCGAAAAAGATCTCCACCCACAAATCAGTACTGATATGGGATTTATCCTAATCCAATATTTTTACGCTAGTTCAGCACTGAAAATGAAGAAAAAAGTCGAAGACCAATTTCCAATTTTTAAAAAGATGATTTCTCAGCAATCTCAAAGATATATCTGACACATTTCAATGTCTTAATAAAAAAGTTTTGTGAAATTTATATATATTCTTTCTAACTATATGTAGAAGAGAATTGTATATAAAAAGCAATTTTATATCTCTTTTTTAAAAAATCATACAGACGATTGATAAAAGTAGGTTGTTTAATATTTTTTATCCTGAAAAAGTTTTTTTTTTAATATGCAACTAAAATAAGAAGGTAGGAAAATATTAATAAATTCGTGAAAAAAAAAGTACAAAAATATTCTTGGGAATGTGAAAGGTCTGGATTCTACTTTATTTTCTGAATGAGTAATGCGATTTCTTTTAATATTTTAGAATAAAACAAACATATAGAAAACGATTTTCATTTTTTAAGTTATAAATAGTGTTTTTAATATATGAAACATTTTAATAAATAAACCTGTTTTAATAAATAGTTATAAATTATATATATATATATATAATAAAACTTTTGTAAATAGTAACCATTAAACCACATAAATAATCGACAATAGATAAACCGATAATTACAATACAATACATTTATAGATCCAAAAATTCTCAGTTAAGATTCTCAAAATTAAAATAAGTGGTAAAAATACTTAAAGATATGTAGAGAAAAAACCCAATGTGCAGAAAGTGAAAAGTATTACAAGAAGCAATTGGAAACTTATATAGAAGAACACTTTTTCAAGGGCAATATTCCACTAATATAAGTAAATTGTAATTGATTTGTGTTTGATCTTAATAGCCGTAAGCCAAATTTATTAACTCAAATTGCCCGATCAATTACAAAGTCAAATTTAAAGAAAATTGGATAAAAATGGACAAATATTGAGTAACTGAACATATGTTCAAGAATCAATAAATAGGGAGCATTATTAAACACAAAAACTTATTTAATAAAGAAATGTTAAACAAAAAAAGAAATAGTGGTAACAAATATACCGAACCAGTAACATTTTAGCTATCAGTAACCACGTTAACCGAAACAAATATACGTTGCATATAACAATTACGTTAACAGTTAATAAAATAAACTGTTTTTACAAATTTAAAAATAATTCATCTACACCTATAAATTATTTTAATCTTATTTTAAAACAATATCCAATCTTAATAATGATACTAATAATGAAAGGAATTTTGAAATTAAAATATTTACAGCACAAAAGAAAAGAAAAGAAAAGAAAAGAAAAAGAAAAAAAAAGAAAAGAAATGAAAAGAAAACAAAGAAAAAAAGAGGAAATGATACGATATTTAATGATAATCGAATATTGACTACTATATGTCAATGCATATTCATAGCAGCGCCATCTATGAGGAAGAAAAAAGAAGACAGTTTTACAATTTATTAATTTGTAAAAAGCATACATTAATAAAAATATTTAATAAAACAAAAGTATATAAAATTATGAAATAATTGCATTTATTTCCTTTTTTGAGAAATTATAAGTTCCAATCAATATTAGAACATATTACAAAGTATATATCTATATATTTAAATGCTGTTTTCCCCCCTCTATTTAATATTTCAATTATCAGTATTATTTAATCATTAAGTTACCAAACTAAACTGATCATTTTAGAGTATTTACGATTTTGCTTTTATGATGGAGTAAGCATCAAATAATGCACATTCTTTGGATTACTAAGCAATAAAATGAAAATAAATAAAAAAAGCATTGAATAGTTCTTAATATTTTCATGTACAAGAAACAATTAATTCAATATGGAGCTTATTCATCCGAGCGATATGACTACTTCAGAATTTATTTTGCGTGTCATAGATTTTTTGCGATTTATCTATTATTTTCTTTAAAAAAAATATCTGAATCTAAAACTACTCTTTCTTGCATGAATAATGAAATATTCTTTTTATATTTTAGAATAGAATAGGGTGAACTATTTTCAAGTCATTTTGTAATAATACTGTTTTATTCTATGGTATATTCTAAGAAATAAGAAAATACATAAAACCGAAAAAAGAAAACAATAATGTTAATATTTGCTATTGCTAGTAGTCAAATTGGAATTAAATCGAAATGTATTGAATATTTTAAGATCTTTTCTATTCAAGACACGATATTTGTACTCTCTTTATGGCATTTTAGTTTTTGCAATCTTGAAATAAATAATAAAAAACAAAAGTATCTATTGTGACAAAACAATATCTGTATTATGAAATTCGTTTTATGGAAATGCTGATTTATCGTTTTCCAATATTCTCACTGTTTTTTAGCATTAAGAAATCACAGTAGTGAATTGATTTACTGACACGCTTTTATGTTCGAGTAAGCATAAACTAATTATCCTTTTCTTTAACTGATATTCAAAATGGGATTAAATCGAAAGATATTGAATTCTTCCAATTTCTTTCTCTTCTTCAAGAAACACATATCAATCAAAATAGAGATTTTTTTTTTCGTGATGTATAGCTATCCCAAAATTTATTTTCATGTCATAAGTTCTTTGCAGTTATTCTCTTACTTTATATCGAAAAAAAATGTGAGTCTAAAACTAAATTTTCTAAGAGAATAATGCAATATATATTTTTAATATTTCTGAATAAAATCTGGAAAACTAGTGGGTTTCTTTTTTTAACAATAACCCATACGTGCCAACCTCTCATTAATATTCCGTAATATGCGGGTTAATTTGACCCAGTTTAACAACGCATCAAACCAGAAAAATTATTGGATGAATCTTTATTTATTCAATTTCAGGTTTCTACCTGGAATTTATTTAATTTCATTTCTTAAAAAAATTTTCTGGTGCGAAACGTGTTAAACCTGGGTCAAATTAACCCGCATATTACGGAATACTAATGAGAGGTTGGCACCTATGATAACCATGCTTTTATTCTATTTCATCTTTTAACAAATAAGTAAATAATTAATATTTAATAAATAATTTTCTGTATTGTTAAATTATTTAAAAAGAAATATTATTTTGTCAGATAATATTTCAATTTTCACCATTGTTTAGCCATTAACACTTAAATGCATGAAGTTTTCTTTTAGAATTGTGTTTTTTTATACTTATATTAAGGATTAAACACCAGAAATTTTAAGACAGATTTTTAATTTTGTTTAGTAGCATACTTTATTTGATTTTTACACCTTTAATATTTCTATATAAATATAGTGGTGGCGAAAAACTTGATTTATTTATTAAAAGTTAAATAAAAAGTGATGCAAATTTGCATCACTATGTAATTAAGGACATACTAATGCTAAACTAATCTGACCATTCTACATACAACTATACATTCGTGATTGAATAAGCATAACATAATGCACATTCTTTGTTTTATTGACCATCAAATTGAAGAAAACCATTGAATATTTTCAAACTTTTTCATATGCAAGAAACAAATATCATTCAAAAGGAAGATAATCCATCTTGATTTGTGTTTATTCCGAAACATATTTAAATGCCATAGATTCTTTGCAGTTATTCATTTACTTTATATTTGAAAATTATTCATAAATTTACTATTTAAAGGTCAAAGATAGGTCACTATTTACATTTATTCATAAACTTTCAATCAGAAACATTCTTAATAATCATAATCTGCAAGGATATTCCGTAAATTACATTGTTACATTCAGAAATATGTAGGTCACATCTGAAAGTGAAATATTCAAAGATAGATCTATGATGCATTGTCTTTTCATTATTAAATCTTTAGGCCATACATTTCTTCGCAGAAAAACATATATTTGTTTAAGATCATATTCGAAGGATTATGTCATGGAATGATATCATCCTTGGGTTTCCCTGCGGTGTGATTACTTAGACACGATCATGTATTTTGACAGCTTGGTAGCTTCTTCAATGACCAATATTTGAAAGTTTCCACTTTATTTTCGATGCAATGACAGATTGGGAACAAGTATTAAAAATCATTGTCTGTTTACAAGTGCTTTGACAAGAAATTTGTCCGCCAAGTTTACATCTTGTTAACATATCTATGCATGAAATTCAGAAGGACATCGCTGTGGGTGATCTTTTACTCATATTGAAAGAATGCGATCGCTTGATTGATTGCGCATTTCGAAAAAATTGTGTAATTCAAATACTAAGAGATAGAATAATAACTGATATATAATAATAATAATATTATTAGTACAATATATTTTATTCTAACGGACAAATAATTTTCAAGATTACCGCCTATGTGACAGAGACAACTTATCCGTCTTTCCTATTGTTCAAAGTATAAACAAAACCCGGAAAAATTATATAGAAATATTTTAAATAAGTTTTCTTTTTCTAATCTAAAACTTAATAAAAAATATTTTTTTATAAAGATTTTCAATATTCGTTGAATAAGAAATAGATACTGTAAATGAGGTCTGACAGTGGATAATCAAGCCACTTAAGTGATTAATATTGATTTACGCAAATTATATTACGAGTTTCAAAAACATTCAGGTAACATCTAAAGAAGAAATGTTCAATGGTAGATTTTGGATCCATTGTCGTTCCATTATTAAAGTTCTAGTCCTTGCTTGTTAGACATTTCTTCACAGATTTTTTTATTTTTTTAATGTATAAGATCCTAATATTCTTATGCCAGAAATGATGTCATGGTGGGTTCTCCTGTGGTGTGATTACTTGAAAACAATCACGTGTTTTGACAGCATGGTAGCTTCTATAATGACTACTAGCCGAGTAACAGCATTAAATTTCCACTTAACATTCGATAATATGACAGATTGGGAACAAGAACAAAAACTTTCGCTTTTTAAAACTTCTGTGACAAGAAATTTGTTCGTGAAGTTTCTATCATGTAAACTAAATTATTCAATGAAATCCGAGACTTCGCTGCGGGTGAACTTTTACTCATGTTTGAAGAATGCATTTGTTTGGTAGATTGTATCTTTCGAAAAAAAATGTATATTTTGAATACTGAATCCAGAATAAAAATAAGCATATTCTTATAACAAATTTTATTCTAACGGAAATTATTCTTACACGCAAGACTTCGCTGTGTGTGATCTTTTACTCATGCTCAAAGAATGTAATTGTTTGGTTGATTGTATATTTTGAAAAATCTGTATACTTTGACTACTAAATACGGAAAATATTTATAATTTTGGTATTATAAAAATAAAGATATTCTTACAACAAATTTTATTCTAACGGAAATTATTCTTACACGCATTACTTCGCTGTGTGTGATATTTTACTCATGTTTAAAGAATGCAGTTGTTTGGTTGATTGTATATTTTGAAAAATCTGTATACTTTAAATACTAAATACGGAAAAAATTATAATTTTGATATTATAAATATAAGCATATTCTTACAACATATTTTATTCTAACGGAAATTATTCTTACCCGCAGGACTTCGCTGTGTGTGATTTTTTACTTATGCTTAAAGAGTGCAGTTGTTTGGTTGATTGTATATTTTGAAAACATTTGTACTTTGATTACTTAATGCGAAAAAAATTATAACTTTGATATTATAAAAATAAGCACATTCTTACAACAAATTTTATTCTAACGGATATTATTCTTAAATATTAATAACATGAGCTCATCTTAAATTATGCTGTTACTTTCAGAAATATGTAGGTCACATCTGAAAGTGAAATATACAAAGATAGATCTTTGATGAATTGCTGTTTCGTTATTAAATTTCTAGGCTGTATATCTCTTCAAAGAAAAAAATATTATCTGTTTACTTCGTATTTGAAGGTTTATGTTAGAGAATGATATCATCCTTGGGTGCTCCCGCGGAGTGATTATTTGGACACAATAATGTGTTTTGACAGGTCCGTGTCTTCTTCAATGACCACTGTCTTGCAACGTCGAATTTCCAATTTATATTCAATATAATGACAGATTAGGAACAAGAATTAAAATCTCCACCTGTTCTGACAATTTGTCGAATTACATCATGTTAACATAGTCATGCATTAAAACTCAGAAGGACATCGCAGTGGGTGATCTCTTAGTCATAATCAAAGAATGCAATCATCTGGTCGATTGTATACTGAATATTTTGAAAACTGGAAACCAGAATGATAATTGTAAGTAAGTCAAAGAAAATAGAGTTACTAGTTTTGCGATTTCAGAGCAACTATTCATTTTTTTATGTTAATGTATTTATTGGTACCGCTAGTTCTGTATTTACTAGTGATTCTGCATGCGCATGCGCGTATGACATACACCTGGTTTTTGCTACAGAAAAAAATATATATCGTATATTGACTCTTTTTTTTCAACTCTTAGTCATAATTAAAGAATGAAATAATTTTATCGATTGCATACTGAACATTTTCAAAACTGGAAACCAGAATGGTAATTGCTAGGGTTTGGTTTGAGAAAATTGAGATATTCCTTTTTTTATATTGCCGTATTTACTAGTGTATAATATATAAGAATCACGTATATTTAGCAACTAAACTCGACAAATACGTGAGAGACAGCAACGAACAATAAGTGTTCTTTATTTCGAAATGATATTCATAATATAGAGCGATAACAGCGTCGACTCAGTAGGATGTAGGACCACTGTGGACGGCGATACACGAAGCAATACGTCTAGGCACAGAGTCAATGAGACTACGGATGGCGTCCTGAGGAATTGCTCTCCATTCACTGTCAACTATTTACCACAGTTCGTCTTCTGAACGTGGCAGCGGCAGGATCTGCAAATGCCATCCAATCACATCCCAAGTGTGTTCGATTGGTGAGAGATCAGGAGAGTACGCTGGCCAGGGAAGTATCTGTACACCTTGCAGCGCACGTTGGCGGATGCGAGAAGTGTGCGGTCGGGAATTATCCTGATGATAAAGGGCGCCCCTTGAAGGTAGGCTAGTGCCATCAGCCGTAGCACATCATCCAGGTATCGTTGGGTTGTTATAGTGTCCTGAATACGAACTAGAGGTGACCTGGAATCGTACGCAGTTGCGCCCCAAACCATGATGCCGTGTTGTCGGGCGGTGGAGCGGTCCACATTTCTGCCGGATTGGACCTGTCTCCACGTAGACGCAACACTCGTACTGGAGACTATCACTGGAGAAACTCATCACTGCATGACTCATCTGAGAACATGACCCTGTACCATTCCGTCGTCCATATCGCCCAAGCACGGCATCATTGCAGACGTTGGTGCATATGCTGTGAGGTCAATGACAGTCTTCTTAATGGGCGCCATGAGTGCAGGCCACTAGCAACCAATCGACGGGAAATGGTCTGGTCGATATGGGAGCATCCAGGGTGTCTTGAACATGCTGCAGAATGGAGTTAGAAGTGGCTTGTGGGTTTGCCACCGCTTCTCGGTGGATGCGTCGGTCCAAGCGTGCCGACGTCTCTCTGGCTGCACTGGCACCCCTCAAACTTGTCATATTTCCTCATTCTAACCATCTTCGCCACAGCCAGTGCACTTTGGACGCGTCCAGGTGTGTCTCAGCTGCGATTTACCATATGGACCAACCTGCTCTTCTCAGTCCAATCACCATGCCCCTCGTAAAATCGTCTGTCTGCTGGAACAGCCTCCGCTGACTGTGACCTGGCATTATCTGCTATTGCACGTGTCCTCTGAGACAGGAATCAAATTTCTACAATGATTTCCCTAGCAGAAGTCATGGCGTTTTGACCTTGATTGAGCGGCTATGGCTTTCAGCGCCATCTATCACTGCTATTTGAAACTAAAAGCGGGAATCGCTGTGCGGGTATCGGACAGTGCTGGGTAATTTCTGCTTCTGCTGGACGTCTATTGCTCGCAGCGCCATCTATTGCTGGTAATTCGAACTAAGATTACGAATCACACTAAAAAAACTCCTGACATCATACATTACTCTCCTGCATGATTTTTTTTAATATCTGTCTTCGTTTGCAAGTTATTGAATTTTAAAATCAGTCTGTCCATTTTTGGACAGCCGGTGTAATTGTCAATTAAACAATTGAAAATAACGAACTCAACCCTGTCACTTGTTTATCAGAATGATGATAACCTACTTTACAATTTGCATTGCCTCTTGTTTATTCATAACTCTTCAAATAGAAGTTAGCATTTGTTTGTATTAATATTATCGTTCAAATACGGAATTGGCAATACGGATCACAATTTTCAAACAATAGAAATTCTCAAGGATGTAAAAGACAAATTGCTTCTGTAAATAAATATTCATTAATGTCGATTGAATTCATTATTTTTAACAATGATGTTCCGACAGAATTATGCCAAGTTCGAGAAGTGGTTTAAAATGTCAATAAATGAATGGTAACGCTCAAGGACATGACGAATGATAATAAAGAAACGAATTGTTTAAACGTTTATAATAAGATCATGATAGATTGCTCTTATATATTTTTTTAGTAAATCTTAAAAGTATTAGAAAGAACAAATTACAATTTTAGGTAATAATAAGCCTTTTTTAAACAAGCCTAAATATTGATGGACAGAGAACTAGAATACTATTAGATGCCATTTCTCAAAAATTAGAAAGAAAATGAAAAAAAAATTATGATTATGGGTAATAAGAATGTTTTTAAAACAAGCCTAAATATAGATGAATACGGAATCAGAATACCATTCAGATAACATTTTTCAGAGTACCATTAGATCCCTAGTAAAATGACATTATGTAGAAAGTTCTTAAAAAAAAAGAAGAAAAACAAAAAACAGAAAAAGAAAAGAATGCAAATTAAATGTTCTTATGTTCAAAGTTTTTATGAAAATATACAGGGTATTCTAAAAGAACTGAACGGTTTTAAAATTCAAAACAAATGGGACAACTATTGAAGACATTCGGCAGCAGAGTAATGCGTGATGTCAGAAATTTCATTGCAACGTTTCCTTGTTTTAGGTCTAAATATCACCGATAGATGGCATTATTCTCTCTCGAACTCTTAGAATGGTCAAAGTAACGTATAAGAATGGATCAAAATTCACTCAGCTTTTAAACTTCATTCCGATTAGCTGTTGAAGCAGCCAAAAAATACGTTTTTGGTGTAGAATTGCAGAGTTATTTTAAGCATAATGACAGTTTGCGTGCAGTGACATCTATCGGTGATATTTGGAACTAAAACAAGAAAACTTAGTAAAGAAATTTCTGACTCCATGCTTTAGTCTCCTGCAATATCTATTACCGTTTACTTATTTTTGAATTTTAAAAACGTTCAGTCCAATTTAGGACATTCAAATGCAATGAAGTAGATTCTAGAAAGTTTCCCTTTTACACGATTTTTTTTAACTTAATTTATTCCTGTATGTAAAGATGGAACTTTGTAAACTATTTTTCACTCACTTCATGATAGTCGAAAATAATAAAAATTATGTACAAAAGTGTGTTTTCGATGGCAACATAACATTTTAATGTTTTTAGAACTAAATTATAAATTGGTAAATTAATTATAATGCATTTTTTTCGTTAGCCGGACGTAGGTGATAAATCCTCAAATGATCCTTATACTACAATGATCTTTACTACAATGATACTCAAATGATCCTTACAACTACATACGAGTTACAACAACAATGAAGTTAATTATGTACAAACCACGCTCCGTAAAATAAACCGACTGGCAGTGAAACTGTAACAAGAAATAATTTAAACACTAAAAATAACACTGAAAATAAAATGTAAATAAAAAATAACGAATGTAATATATATATTTCAAATAGGTTATTATTATTGTTTTATTTATTGAAATTATTTAATTTCTTAAAAACGGATGTTATCAAGTATGTTTTATAAAGAGCTGGTTATTTTAGTATAAAACAAAAATTTAACTGTCAATTTTCTCATTTCAGAATTAATATGGAAGAACACATAACATTTTAATGTTTTTAGAACTAAATTATAAATTGATAAATTAATTTTAAGGCATTGTTTTCGTTAGCCGGGCGTAGGTGATAGATCCTTAAATGATCCTTATGGTTACAACTGCATACGAGTTACAACAACAATGCAGTTAATTATGTGCCAAACCACGCTCGCTAAAATTGGCCGACTGGCAGGGAAATTGTAACAAGAAATAATTTAAACACTAAAAAGAAGAAAATAAAACATAAATAAAAAGTAACGAATGTAACATATATATTTTTAAATAGGTTTTTATTATTTTTTAAATTGAAGTTATTTAATTTGATAAAAATAGATGTTATCAGATATATTTTATAAAGGGCTGGCTATTTTAGTGTAAAACAAAAATTTAACTGTCAATTTTCTCATTTCAGAATTAATATGGAAGAGCACATAACATTTTAATGTAATATAGAACTAAATTATAAATTGATAAATTAATTTTAATGCATTTTTTTCGTTAGCCGGACGTAGGTGATAAATCCTCAAATGATCCTTATGGTTACAACTACATACGAGTTACAACAACAATGGAGTTAATTATGTACCTAACCACGCTCTGTAAAATAAACCGACTGGCAGTGAAAATATAACAAGAAATAATTTAAACACTAAAAAGTAGAAAATAAAATATTAATAAAAAATAACGAGTGTAATATATCTTTTTTAAACACGCTTTAATTTTGAAAAAAAAAAACAAAAAAAAACATTGAAATTATTTAATTTGATGAAAACGGATGCTGTCAGATGTGTTTTATAAAGAACTGCTTATCTTAGTGTAAAACAAAAATTTAACAGTTATTTTCCTCATTTCAGAATTATAATGCAAGAACTGAGCTAACCATCTATATACAAAACATCCAATTTCAAAATATATTAAAATGAGAAACATATACTATTAAAGGTGTATTCAAATCCAAACTGCTTATTTTGAGACACATTTGTAAATTCATTTTTGCTCTAAAATGCATGCAGTTGGCAGGTTCTCTTATTCAGAAACTTTATAATGTCCGTATTGTCTCGATTTTTTGATAAAGGCAGAATATATTTTAAAAAAGGCTGTCAAAGTGGACATTTTGAACCGAATTTCCCGAAGCGATAGCACTTGAAACAAACAAAAAAAAGTACTGTGAAAATAATTGTTTGTAAATCAATTTCTAATTAATTGAACGAAAAATAAAAACATGGGGCCCTTATAAATGTCTTCATAAATCACGCCGCCAAGTTTCATGTTTTTATTTTAAAAAATGAGTCTGAAAATGTGTCTCAAAATTTTGAGTTGTTGAGCGTGGAAAAAAATTCTTTTGAATACCGCCTTAAACCTTAATGAACAAAATTTGTTATTTTACTAGTATTCCATATTTATTTCTTTATGCAAAAAACAAATTGTATATATACGGGTAAAATATTTTGTAAAACAAAGTTCCGTATATATACGGGTGATTTTATGTGAAATTTCTGTCTCTTAACGGAAACTTTCCATTTGGAGTAGAAATCGTATATTTTCCCCGAATAAACAGAAATTTTCCTTTTTATCCTTTCTCATTGAATGCTTAAAACAAATATGCTCCTTCCAAGACAGAAAAATAAACGGAACTATTCCTTTTCAATTGAGAGAAAACGGAAAATATCCAGTTAATTTTTTGTAATTGATGTTTTCACCTATAATCAAGTCATTGGATTTTGCCAGGTGGTGAAGAGGACAGACTCATCTAATGGGGAATACCAAGGTTCCAATCCTGAGTAAGACAACGCGATAAAAAACGGTTGTGATACTGTGCAATACAAACACCTGTTCCGTAAATATAATTATTATATAGAATTTTTTTTTCTTTAATGTTGCGCTATTGCTGACATTTTTTCTGAAAACAGAAATTTCAATCTTAAAATACCATTAATAACGAAAAATTTCCATCTTGAAAACGGAGGAATACCAAAACAGAAGTTTTGTGAAAAAACAGAGAATAGATGGCAACTTTGCAGCCAGTACATTTTCCATTTTTTAACGGAATTATTTTTGCAGTGTATTGTTATTATAATTATTATTTTTCTAGATAATTTGGCGTTAACAACTTAGTTTTTTTTAAATATTTTTAAACTAATGTTAGAGTGTTTTGTTTGCTATTGCTATTAATGCCCTCTAAAAAGCGTCTCCTTAATACGCAATAAATAAGAATTAACTAAAAAGACATCCTGTCTGGAATAGATAACACAGTAAATGAAAACAAATGATAGCTGCTTTCCATAGATAAAATAGCAGTTTTTATGCAAAGATCGTATGTAGAATGTATATATTTATATCTGTCTAGTTCGTAAGTACAATTTTCTCTCGAGAATTGCGTTGCATCTAAGTATGAAATAATCATTTTTCATAAACACTATATATTTATTTTATGAGTACCATTTTATATGCTTTCAAAAAGGAGACCAAAATGAAAAACTTTAATGAGACACATAAAAAGTTTAATAGTTTGCTGTATAAAAGCTATCAAACGTATTTTTTAAGCAATAAAAAGTACTTTTTATCTCATCTCTATTTTCCATTTTTTTATTTTTAAAAGAAAAAAGCTTATGTTTTATTGTAAAATTATCTTTTAAGGACGTTGAAATGAGTTAATATTGTTGATTTTTAAATACATATTTTCGCAGGTTTTTTTCCCTTGTATTTTATCGATAAAAATAGTAAAAGGTAAAAGGAAAATGAATGCGAATGGTGGAATTTAAAGAATATGTATTTAATTATAAATTATCAAATGACAGAAAAAAAAATACAGCATAACTGTAGAAAATAGAGGATCACAACGCGCTACTTTAATAATATAATGCAAAACTACTAAATAATGTAAATTCTAATTAAAACAAGATTTAAAAAGTTACAAGGAATAAGCAAAAAGACTAAAGCATAAATAAGTTGAGATCAATCGAAAACCACTGAACGTTTGAATAAATCAACAATTAGTGTAAAGTACATAGTTACAATTTCTGCATACTTAAAATAATAAAAATAAATTTTTTCGATGAACTGGATGTATTATCAATTTTCAGCTGTGGGAGATAAACAGAATCAACAGTACAATTTCACAACTTTTGTGCAGTATGTCAAGTGACATGGATCACTTATAAATGACAAATCGCTTGTAGAAATCAAGAAATTCAAAACAAAACTGAAATAATATAACTTTATTTTCTCCATATATTTGGATAAACCACTTAAACGTACCGCATTCTGTTTTAAAAATGTAATTGAAATGTATCGCATCTACTGTTTTACAAACTTTCAGTATTCAGTTAGTTGAACACATGTCCTCATTTTATGAGGACAGTACTCATTTTGAAAACATTTCATTGAGTTTTGAAATTTTGTAATGAGGGCATAGTGATTGGAATTAGAATAAGGTGACCGAATTGCCATCTTTTTCTAATCAGCCAATCCCTCAGATATAGATGTACCATAAAAATAAACACTGTCCTCAGAGGATTGGGATTTTTATTACTCATCAGTCAGTTTTGGCTATGTTACCAAAGGTGCCAAAAGAGATGCCATCAGGGAGGACATTTGAAGGGAAAGTTATTCAAGTTATCATTGTCGTACAAGGAAAACACCGAAAATCTTTCACAGTCACCCCACCTAGATCGCGCGCGTTTCAAACCTACAAACTTCGGCCAAACATCCTAATTTTGCGGCCAGCATGCTAACCATTGGGAAGAGTGGGCCCTCCACTGTCCTCTGAAAATGTAGGCCCCCTATTACTTACATAACATTTAGGAGTCTGTGATGTACATTACGACCGATTCTATACGCAAGGAATAAGGAAAGGGCATGTTTACAAATAAACAGTTCCATCAACGAATCTACCACTACATCCTTGTCGTAGCGATCATTGCAGGAATCGTTATGGCGAAGTAGGCCAATCATATCACAGACCAGTTTAACGTAGACCAATCAAATCGTCCCATTTCATGTGTACAGTAGGAGTCATAAAGAACTCACAAGTTTTTCTTGCGAACCAACAGTAATTTAACCAACAGTGACGTCAGCTGCCCTTTCCTCATATAGGCCGAGGAGAATGGCAACGTCCATGAACGTTTTTCTAAGGGAACCTAACCCGTATTTACGCAAGGTCCTCTCAAAATGAAGGCCCCCTATTACTTACATAACATTTAGGAGTGTGTGTGATGTACATTACGGTCGATTCTCTATGCAAGTAATATAGGCCGACGAGAATGGCACCCTCCATGAGAGTTTTTTTAAGGGAACCTAATCCGTATTTGCGCAATGTTACCCAATGTTCAAAGAGAACCACGGAAAACTCCGAACGATTAAGCCGATGGACGCGATTGGGCTCGAACCCAGCACCTTCTGACTACCAACTTTGACAGCAGAACCTCTCAGCCATTGGTAGGGCTGTTACATTTAAGAAAGATCGATTGCAATATTTTCAGTAATGAATTCTGAAAAAATTTCTAAAAACTGATAATTATTTTTTTAAAAGGGAAATTTCGTTTACTTCATCAATCATTAATTATTTATTATTTTCTCAAAGAAAAAAAAAACCCAGCTGTGCGTATGAAATAAATGTTTATGACTAGTTTGCCAGCTATCCACTACCTATATTTTTAAAAAAAATACACTATAGCACACAACAGGTATTTTTGTGCTTGAAGTGCATAAAAAATAATGATAAATCACGGTTGAAAACATCAAGCATATGATGAAAGTTTTATGTTTCGAAATTAATTTTTCGATTTCACTCAAACAAATAAACAAATAAAAAAATAACAATAAAGATTTAATTAAAAGAATAGAGAAATATATCTTTAAGATAAGACATAAATACCTTTCATCTTAATAACAAAATTACAACCATTCTCATAATCCTACGTATTTCTTAACATGAATTATACGCTTTTATGAAATATGAAGTAGACTCATTCGATCTTCTCATTCATTGCAAAACTCCACTTCAACTTTACCCCTTTCACAACACCCACAATCGTGCTCCTCAATTATCTACGAAAGAGGTCAACTTTTCGTACCCCCTGTGGGAAATAGAAAGTCAACTCTATTGTGTTTAACCACCAATAATGGATCTTCACCGTGAAAGAAAGCCATTGAGTTCTTGAAAGAAGAGTACGGCATGCGAAATTGCTGGTTTTGATAAGTTCTTGAAAGGGAAAGGTGCTGCTAAGGGAGAAAATCCACATAGGCGTAATTTGAATCTGATGATATGGTTATGGGTTTAATTTGTGGTTGCGTAATAAGAAACTCTTAAGAATGCGTTTTATTCCTAAACTTCCGGTTTTATATAAAGGATATAATATAGAACGTAAGGCATAACTTGAGACAAAAATGTGCATGGAATAATGATTTAATCACCTGTGTATTAATTTTAGGATTTTTGTCGCTTTTAATTTTGTTTCGCATTTTTTCGCGAAATTGCTGGTTTTGATAAGTTCTGGAAAGGGAAATGTGCTGCTAAGGGAGAAAATCGACATAGGCGTAATTTGAATCTGATGATATGGTTAAGGATTTAATTTGTGGTTACGTAATAATAAACTCTTAAGAATGCCTTTTATTCCTAAACTTCCGGTTTTATATTAAGGATATAATGTAGAACGTAAGGCATAACTTGAGACAAAAATGTGCATGGCATAATGATTCAATCGCCTTATAAAATGTATTAATTTTAGGATTTTTGTCACTTTTAAGTTTGCTTCGCATTTTTTCGCGAAATTGCTGATTTTGATAAGTTTTTGAAAGGGAAAGGTGCTGCTAAGGGAGAAAATCGACATAGGCGTAATTTGAATCTGATGATAAGGTTAAGGGTTTAATTTGGGGTTGCGTAATTAAAAACTCTTAAGAATGCGTTTTATTCCTAAACTTCCGGTTTTATATAAAGGATATATTATAGAACGTAAGGCATAACTTAATCTAGAGACAAAAATGTGCACGGAATAATGATTCGATCGCCTTAAAACGTGTATTAATTTTAGGATTTTTGTTGCTATTAATTTTTTTCGCATTTTTTAAACTATGTTTTCTCAATATGTTCTCTAATGTTTTATACGAATTAATTATGTTTTTCATAGAAAAATGCTAATATTGCTTAAAAAAGTCACACTGCAGGGAAATATAAAAACGATCATAATTCATGTTAAGTCTTTTAAAACGTACAATCCGGGAAAAGAAAAGATACTCCCGCTACTAACTCTGCCAAAAATCATCGTATAAAAACGTGCCTGGAACCAATCGATAAGTAATAAAGTCTAATTATTAATTCTATACTTAAATTTTGCTTAGGGGTCGTTTTCATATAGAGATCGTATCCCACTTGGAAGTTTTTTATATAAATACTCAATTTTGACATCATGTTTAAATTTTCTAGAAAATTTTACCATGGTATACCAAACAAGAAGTAATTCAGTTAAGTAGTTTAGGAATTATGAAGGTTTAAAGTTTGGAACTTATAATGTTAAATTCATTTTTAATCGTTACAAAACAGTTTGCAATCTTTTTATAACTCAAAAACTACTTGACAGTATGAGCTGTAATTTTGGATTCGCATATTTAAAGCCTCTACAAATCAGTTTCTGTTAAAACCATTCATAGCTTATAATTTATATTTTTTCAAAAAATAATTCATGTGTATTATAGTTATTATTAATCGATTAGTACTAATCCCATTTTTATACGATGATTTTCGGTAGAGTTAGTACTGATGGGTATCCTTTATTTTTTTTTTTTTAATACAACTGAACTATATACCATATTGTAAAAGTTAAAGAATCTTGAATGTAAAAGGAATAATCTTTTCTGTCAAAGAAAGCTATGGAATAAGTGAATAAAGAATGAATGACTTGCGAAATTGCTGGTTTGGTAAAGCTCTTGATCTTGAAATTGAAAAGGTTCTGCTAAGAAAGGGAATCTATATAAGTGTAATTTGAATATCTGATGACATAGTTAAGGATTTAATTTGCATGTGCGTGATAAGAACTTTATCCTTGATAATTTTCTTCTCTAACTTCTGTTTTATTATAAAATATATAATATAGAACTCAATGAAGAACATGATGTAGAATACGAAATATGTATATGAATTAAACTCATTGTACTGAATGCTATTCTAATGCGCGTAAGAAGTTTCTTATAAAGTTGAAGATGTTTTGCTTGATATTAATTATGATTAGCACTTGTTGTTGGTTATTCTTTAAGAATGTTTTCATAAAGAGAGATTTTAGAGAACTCAGTATATTGTTAATTGAGGATATTTTTGTTGCTTTAAACATTAAATAAAATTACACGGAAGCAAAATTATAGTGATGTTATGATTTTTGAAAAGTGTGCTACAATACTACAACCGTTAATAAATCTTTATCGTAATAATGATAATAATAATAATAATAATAATAATAATAATAATAGAAATAATAATAATAATCAAGTTTGTCAATGAAAATTACGGTCGATGAAATTGCTAGTTATACCTGAATTATCTACGAAGAAGGCCAAATTCTTGTACCATTATACCCCCTTTGAGGTATAAAAAATGAGGTATAAAAACTAATAGTGGCACTTCACTGTCAAAGAAAACCTTTCAATCAGTGAATGAAGAGTACGGCATGTGAAATTGCTGGTTTTTATAAGTTCTTGAGTTCTTGAAAGGAAAAGATACCTCTAAGGGAGAATCGATATAAGCGTAATTTGAATTTGATGACATGCGTTATCGTTTCATTTGTGGTTTTAATATATACTATTTTTTGTTGTATAAACCATTAAATCAAATTACGAAAAATAAATCATGGAGATGTTACAGATTTTGAAAAGTGATCTACTACACTACAGTGTGAAATATCTATGAAGAAGGCCAAATTCTTGTACCATTATACCCCCTTTGAGGTATAAAAAATGAGGTATAAAAACTAATAGTGGCACTTCACTGTCAAAGAAAACCTTTCAATCAGTGAATGAAGAGTATGGCATGTGAAATTGCTGGTTTTGATAAGTTCTTGAAAGGAAAGGGTAGGATCGATATAAGCGTAATTTGAATCTGATGACATGCGTTAGCGTTTCATTTGTGGTTTCATTTGTGGTTCATTTGTTATGTTTATTAGGAACGGAGCATTGTATAATCTTAAGAATGCGCATCTATTTTTGTATCCTCAAACTTCTGGTTTAATATAAAATACCTAATGTAGAATGCAATGAAGATCATGATGTAAAATTTAAAATGTGTACGATCTAAACTAATTGTATTGGATACTGCTCTAAATGGCCTAAAAGTTCATAAAATTAAAGTTTTTTTTTTTTTTTTTTTTTTTTTTTTTTTTTTTTTTTTTTTGTATTACTGATAAGTATATGCTTGGTATTTGATTAAGCATGTTCTGGCAAAGAAGATTTTTAAAGTATTCAATATATTGTTAATAGATACTACTTTTTGTTGTATAAACCTTTAAATCAAACTACGAAAAATAAATTAAGGAACTTTTACAGTTTTAGAAAAGTGATCTACTATACTACAGTAGTTAGTAAATCTTCATCGTAAAAATAAAAATAAACTAAAAATATCGAGTTTGCCTATAAAGAGTACTGAATATGAAACTGTTCGTTATTGTAAAGCTAAGTCATCTGTTAAGAAGACCGTATTCTTGTACTTTTGTACCTACTGTGGTAAATAGAAAATAAACCCCACTGTATTTAACCAATAATGAATCTTCACCGTGAAAGAAATACATTAAGCTTCTGAATGAAGAATGCACCAAATGCTAGTAAAGATAAGGTCTTAAAGGACAAGGGGAGAATCGATATAAGCATAATTTGAATCTGGTGACATGCTTTATGGCCTACGCGCTGACACAAAAATAACGGCCGTCGTGGGTGGATTTTTTTCAGCGTGTGTACGATTTCTTGAAATTGAATACCAGCATACTTTTTTTAATTTCTAAAAGGCGTAAAATAAAAACTTTATAAGCAGTAAAATAAGTTTTCTTAGACTGTTAACATGTTTCGACTCCATCGGAATTTTTATCAAAACAAATAAGAATATTCTACAATTGCACGGTCTATGAAGTTATTGTTTGAAACGCCATCATTTAATTTATCACGTACTTTTTCAAATTACGCACGTTATTTATTTTTCTATTTTTACTTGGATGTATATTTCCATATGGAGTAACTCGAGCCACAATTTTGGTAAGTTAATTGATGCTGCATCGTTACATACTGAATTTTTACGTATTATAATCTCTATGGTTTCTCTTATAATGGATGGATAGTATAGCTTGGAGGAAAACAATTATCTTGCTTTCATTGAAATTTATTTGGATGGTTTCTTCTTGATATAATGCTGTCAGGGCTGTGGTTTTTCTATTATACTTAATATCAGCTATATGCTCCTTTTTTCTACAACTAAATTTTCTGCTTGTCATGACAATATAGTAATTCTTGGATCCGTCTTCTTTAATAAATGGTATTTGATATACTCCTGAATAATTCTCAAAATTAATTGGGTCAATTTTACTGCAAATGATATTCTTTAATTTTGGAGGAGGTTTGACTGTTAAGCAGATATTGAAGTGTTTAAGACTGTATTTTAATTTCACAAAAAAGCTTGGATAATATTGCAGAGTATAAAGTTTGTATTTTTGTGAATGAAATTTGTTTTCAGGTTTCTTATTATTGGCAATATCCACGGTTAGTTTCTTAATATGGTGTACCTTAAAACCATTATTACACACAATTCTACGAATTTATTTAATTCATTATCCAACTAGTTGCTTTTATAGCCTAAAATAATAAATCAAACTTTCCAAAAAACTGAAAACTGCCTGGTTCTGATGATTATCGAAATTATTATAATTTTTGAAAGTTGTTATGTACTGTGATGATTCTTGGCTTTTAACATCAGTGTCGTACGGTACACTTTTTCAAAGGAGGTAGTAAGTTAAAAACCTGTTTCAATTTTGGCGTTTTCAGGTAGAAATCGGTGCACATTTCGTTTATCTCACCTGCTCTCCTTTCCTTTTTTTTTCATGAATGTTCAAAATGTTTGACATCATTAGAGCGCTTTTCCCTTTTCCAATGCGGCACCGATAAATCGTACACGATTGTCGTTATCCAACATCGATTGCACGCAAAATGCATTCATATACACTATGACGACAAAATCATCATCAAATCGGTAAGTGGAAAAGTGCGTAGTGTATATGAACCGATTTTCCGTGCATCGATGTCGAATATCGACAATCCTGTACGATTTATAGGTGTGGTGTTGGTAAATGATAAAATGCTCTTAATCTTCAACCGTTTTCTCAGACCATCTCTTCAGAGTAAAACAGTACTATACTACAAGAGTTGATAAATCTTATCTATGTAGGAAAACCATTGAAATTGTGATGAAAGAATACACCATGACCAATTGCTATATTTACAAAGTACCACTTGAAAGGACAAATGCTTGTACTAGAGTATGGGTACAAATATATAATTTGAATCCTATGAAATTCTTTATTGTTTAATTTGTGCTTGCGTAATAAAATCTTTTTATAATGTCGAAAAATTTCGGTCTCGAACGTATTTTTTTTAATATATAAGAGCTATAATATGCAAGACAATGTAAAACACAATGTAAAATACAAAATATGTATGAAATACATGAATTACCTTTGACCATCCTAAAATTTCATGTTGAGTTGAGGATGTTATTACTGATATCGATTGCAGCTTTGACATTTTGTTAAACATATATTTTTAAGATATAAAAAAATCTACTGATAAAGCTAATTACTTTTATTGCTAAAACAGTTATTCAGCTTACAGAAATAATATTCAAAATTCATCATTCATTTTATGTTTTTTTATAAAGAGCTGTCTATTGCTAAACATAGTAGAAAATCCTTTTTTCCCAATATAAAAATTACACTTGGAGTCGTCGCTACCATGTTAAACTATCGAATGTGAAAAAATGCATTTTTCATTACTTTTAAAAATGGGCCAATTGTCACCACTAAATTTTAATAGTATTCTTCAGAAGGGATGCCAGTCTGGCCTCCTTTTTTAATCATAAATTCCGAATCCATACCTGAAATTTCAAATAGAAAGTTTGGCTTTATATACTGACAGACATTTCGTGATTATTAAAGTAAAAATATTTTCTTAAAATTTCCGGTATGAATTTGACGTCTCTGAATAAAAAAGAAGGCCAAACTGGCAACACTGCTCTTCACATAAATGTTATTAGTATTTTTACTAGGCGAAGAAGTCTAATAAAATTTTGTGGTGACAATCGGCTCATTTTTTAAAGTAGTGATAAAAAAGCATTTTTTCATATTCGATAGTTTGACATGGTAGCGACGATATACTTACGATATACCTTAGTTAATTTATTCATTAAATCTACATATAAAAAGCCATTAAATAAGAAAATGTAGAGTATGAAGAATACGATATGCGAAATTGATGGTTCTGATAATTTCTTGAAAGGAAAAGCAATGCGAAGAGAGAATCGATATAAAAGCAATTTGAATTTGATTATATGATATATGGTTTGATTCGTGGTTGTATAATAGGAGCATTCTATGGTCTTAAGAATGCATATGTATTTTTTTTCCTTTTAAACTTCCGGGTTAATATATATAAGACATAACATATAATGCAATAAAGAGCATAACATAAAATAAAAAAATAATAATAACTGAAATGAATATATATTTTAAAAAAAATTATTACACTCTTTATTTTTTATTTAAAGTTTATTTTCTACTTTTTAGTGTTTGAAATACTTCATTTTTGCAGTTTCACAGCTAGTTCGTATATTTTAGCGAGCATAGTTTGGCGTATAATTCACTCCATTGCTGCTGTAACCTGTATGGAGTTTTAGGCTTAAAATAATGCTTGACGATTTATAGCAAGCAACCGGCTAACGGAAAAAGCCTTAAAATTAATTTATTAATTTATAATTCAGTTATAAAACACTAAAAAGTTGTATCGCCATCGGAAACTGTGTAGATAATATTTATAATTCTAGCCTATCAGGAAGTGAATGAAAAATAGATTTAAAAATTCCATAATTATACACACACGAAACAATTTCAGTTAAATAAAAAAGTGTAATAACATGGTTCGCTTAGAAGTTCGAATTAAAGCGACAAGGTTTTCGCTGATTTTAATTAGCATTTGATTAAGCATGCTTTCATAAGCAAAGTTTTTAGAAGACTTTCGTCTACTAATAATATAACATTTTTTAATTGTTTAAAGCATAAATTCATATTACAGTGATAATATTTAAAAAATCTACCTCTATGTTATTTTTCAAAGAATAGAAAAAGAAGGAAAATTTACCTGTATATGTAGTGTAAGAACAGCACTTTTTAATGATTCTCTATCAATTTCTTTGACTAGATATAGGTCAGCCATTTGATCATGCATTTCAAATAGACCTTTTTCATTTCCTAAAAATAATAAAATGCAAAATATAAGATTGAATAAAACAACATTCAGTAAAAACATTTTTTTTAAGTATTAGATAAAATAATAAATTTAAACTAATGTTAAATAAAATATATTTAAAATTTATGAATCACTGTTTAAAAATTCTTTTGATATTACAGAAAAAACTACCATTCAGGACGTCAGTAAAAAATTGTTTATTTTATGGCAATAATCTGTACACTGTAAAAAAAATGCAGTAAAATTACGGGCAGAGGCCGGCAGCAGAGATTCCAGTCATACCCCGTAAAAAAAAATTCATGCCCATCATTTTGTGCAGCCCGTAATTTTACGGGGCAAAGTATTAGAGCATTATAATGCACAGGATATAATGCACTTTAAAACACAATAACACTTTGCTTACTGTTCCGTAGCACGTTAGATAATCATCACAGAATCGCTGTTTTGGGGGGTTAAAATTTTCGAAACACGAGTAAAATGAAGGGTTACACCCTAGCGGAGGACAATGTATGGGGTCGTACCGTATTTTTGCTAACATATGGGCTAGAACTGTAAGAATATGTGGATTGCTCTTAATTTTCTAAGTATCTAAGGGATAAGGCCACTTATTTAGTGGATCAGACCGTTTTTCATCAAATAAGGCTGTTGCCCGTGAAAATTGAAGGACAAACGCTCATAAATTTACCGTAATTTCCGGCGTATAATCCGCAGCTCAAAGAGTCGTTTTTCGACCCAGAAAAATTATTTTATAAAATGTAACTTAAAAGATCGCTGTAAATATTTAACTACAATTATTCAATAAAATTTCTGGTTCGAAAAACGACTCTTTGAGCTGCGGATTATACGCCGGAAATTACGGTACAGTTTTTTTCTGAGAGTGTAGTAATTGTACAATATGAAAAAATATTCTACAACCTTATTTCTAATATAAATTTTATCTTTTACGCAGAAAATATAATATAGTATATATATATATAGTCTCATTCCTACTCAAATATATATAGTTTTTGATCGGAAACAATATTTTGGGCTTTCTTTTGAAAAATCAGGTAAACCCGAACCCAATCCTCAAAGATAAAAACTCAATAAACTCAATTCGAAACCAATACGAACCCTAAACAATTAGAGTGAACTCCACATGAACACAATCCTCAAATAAAAATTAGCTCCCACCCGACCTGGCCGGATCGGGTTCTGGTAAAATCGAGTTAACCGATCCAATTGCTACACACTAAGCTCTTTTATTTGGTTTAAGATAATGTATGTTTTACACATTCAGTTTTCTCAAATATATGTACACAATTTTTCTGATTTCTCAAAATTTAAGAATCTTATGAAAAATATTGTAAGTTATATAACATTTTAAACATATTAACGTTATTTTAAAAAATTATAAAAATTTTGAAATTTTTTTCTATTTACATAGTAAAATATAAATGACTCACCTTGCATAATAGAATACCGTAGTGGAGCATTCACGCCCACATCTTGATCAAAAGCATGAATAGGCGGATCTAAAGATAGTTTCACTCTAATTCTAGCACCCTGAAAAAAAAAAGTAATAATAATGTTGGTTAATTATTTCAGTGCTTTGAAGATTTCTTTTGAAAATATAATAATTATGTGTCACTAAAAAATCCTTTATTATAAATGGCTTTTTGTCAGGTTTTTAATGAATTTAATTGCAATTAATCGCAACAAAAACCAAGAACTTGTCCAAAATTTATAATTTTCAGAAAGGGAAATATTTTAGACAAGTGCTATGAGAACATTTCAATTGCATTTGATAACAACATATTTTCTTACAATACATTTTCTTAGCTTAAGGCTGTTGGTCAATCATATTTGGAATAGTTTTTTCCAATGTTATTCCTCTGGGCTTGAAATGCATGCTTATTTTTAAAATTTCTCATCAGATAAATTAATACTTTTAACGTTTTTTTCCTGTAAACTTTTCATAAAGAACGTCTCTTTTCTTTTTCAGATGATAAAATATTTCTTATGTATATGTTTCAATTTATTTGAAGAATTATAGATTGTTGGAAAAAATAAAATATTTTAAATACTTCAAAAGGCAAAATATTACAAGTATTTTAATTATCTTATTTCAATTTAATGGTTTTTCCGGTTTTTCGCTGTTTAACTTGATTAGCATTTATTGACAAACAAAGTTAGTTAAAATAATAATTTTGTTCGAGCCAAACAAAAGCATACTTTTTTATCTTAAAATTATGATAATTTACTGTATCTTAAATTGATGATGAGTAATCCATTAAACTGTCTTTACAATGAATACAATGAAAGTAGACAGAATTGCACTGTTTCAAAAAAATAATTTTAATGATACAATTAGCATAACCCTAATTATTTCATACAAAAGTGCTTGGTTTTCTTTTGTTTTTTAAAATAATTAACAACTTTTTAACATAATTTTAGATACCAAAGATGAAAAATATATTTTAATGATACAATTAGCATAACCCTAATTATTTCATACAAAAGTGTTAGGTTTTCTTTTGTTTTTTAAAATAATTTACCACTTTTTAACATAATTTTAGATACCAAAGATGAAAAATATATTTTAATGATACAATTAGCATAACCCTAATTATTTCATACAAAAGTATTAGGTTTTCTTTTGTTTTTTAAAATAATTTACCACTTTTTAACATAATTTTAGATACCAAAGATGAAAAATATATTTTAATGATACAATTAGCATAACCCTAATTATTTCATACAAAAGTGTTAGGTTATCTTTTTGTTTTTTAAAATAATTAATCACTTTTTAACATAATTTTAGATACCAAAGATGAAAAATATATTTTAATGATACAATTAGCATAACCCTAATTATTTCACACAAACGTGCTGGGCTTTCTTTTGTTTTTTAAAATAATTAACCACTTTTTAACATAATTTTAGATACTAAAGATGAAAAATATATTTTAATTTGCATTGTTTTAAATTACTTTATATTTTATGAAAGTATTATTCAAAAATAAGAACCACAATTCATAAGAAAGCCGTATTTAACATCTTCGCGACGAGCGTCTTTTATAGAATTTTTAATCTTTTGCCACCGGTTTTTCCCGGTTTTTCAAAAAAGAAATTTTCGCCTAATTGAATCTCAGAAATGCTGTCATTAAATAAGGCAATTTTACAATAAAAAGTAACTGGTGGGAATAATCGAGGATTCTGAGCGCCTTATGAGTCGCGTATACGTGTCGCTTGTCCCCAAAGGATTAATAAAAATGTATTGACACACAAAAATGTTGATGACAAAAAAGGTGCTTATTTATATTAATTCATTTAAGCTTTATCATAACAAGGAGACCAGAGCTTCCTGGTTTACAGAACGTACTACTGGTTGTACAAAACATAGGTGGAAAGTCTTTATAATTGGAGACTCAAATAGATATTTTAAATATACTATATTTGTTAGATTGCTGACTGACATCAATCCCAAAAAGCTTTTTTATATTGAAAATATCAATTACGTATTCAAATAAAGTTTTGAAATTTATTAAAAAGGGTATTTTTGTATTAGCCGCATGCCAGTAGTTAATAACCGAAGAAATCGTTACAGATTTTGCAACTACAGCAACCTGTTTGATTCAAAATTATTCCAGTGTTTAAGTGCGTAGTTCAATTAAATATATGTTAGATTTGTGTTTTATTTCTGATATTTTATTTATTTATTTATTTATGGATGAAGTGTTAATTTTATTCTGGAATATTAATAGAAAAGAAATGCTGAACTAATTATATTGTTTAAAGTGAAAATTGGTCTCCATAATCAGGCTGTAAGTAATACAGATTGACATTTTAAAAAGTTCATGCTTGACAATTATTTTAAAAACCATAAAAATTTAGTATATTGAGATAGGGTTTTCAAACAAGTTGCATTTGAAAATATATTGTTTTCCATTCGACGTTGCAAAAATTAAAATTGTGCAATCTTTAAAAGTTAAAAATTTTTGTTAAAAATGAAATTCATTTTTAAACCGTTATCACCGTTAGTATAGATTTCAGATTTACTCGCGGACACGTTTTCACTTTATAATATTTATTATTCTTATTGAACTTCAATGACTCTGAAAACTTTGTTGTCTCTCTAAAAGAGTAAACAAAAATCTAAACTTCTCTATAGAATTCCAGCATAAACATAAATCAAAATATAAAATTCTATTTTAAAACAAACAAATTCCTCACCGTTATTGCAGCAGCTTCTAGGACATGTGTCTTGTAGACTTCTTTGGTAAAAACAGGATTTTGGTCATCTGAATCCTTCAGTCTGATCGTCATAGTTGTCACAGAGCTCCGACTTTCTGGACTTCCATGATCCTAGAAACAGATAAGTCGATTTCATTAGCACAATTATAAGAAACGTTATAATGATATTCTTTAAAGTAAATAATTTGTAAGTGTACGCGAATGTTATCTATGAGCACTTTTAAGTGAATTATACATTCAGCTTTATGCAACAAAAATATTATGTTCATTGAAAAGTAAAACATGATTTAAATAAGCATAAGGGTTTCCAATTTACGCCACGAAATTTCAGTTTTTCGCTTTTTAGCTCACAGACTACCAAAGCCTGAGAGCTAATGTGCCAGCCCGTTCTGTATGTATGTACGTATGTACGTATGTACGTAACGCGATAACTCTTGATAGAAATAACCGTTTTGCTTCAAACTTTGTTTATAGGTTCATTGTGATAAGGCGTTTCCCTGATTAGTTTTGGGGGTTCATTGGTTAAGTACAAAACGGGGGAACGGGGGGTAACCCCCCTTAATTTAGATAAATGGGTTTTTCATGCAGAATTCTCCCATTTTCATTTTGTATATAGGTTCATTTTGATAAGGCGCTTCTGTGAATAGTTTTGGGGGTTCATTGGTTAAGTATAAAGGGGGAAAGTGGGGGATAACCCCCCCTTAATTTAGATAAATGAGTTTTTCATGCAGAATTATCCGATTTTCTTCAAATTTTGTATGTAGGTTCATTGTGATAATGTTCTTCTCTGAATAGTTTTGGGGGTTCATTGGTTAAGTATAAAGGGGGAAAGTGGGGGGGCTAAGCCCCCCTTAATTTAGATAAATGGGTTTTTCATGCAGAATTATCCGATTTTCTTCAAATTTTGTATATATATTCATTGTAATTAGAAGCTTTCCTGATTAGTTTAAGGGGTTCATTAGTTAACTATGAGGGGGGGGGGTAACGGAAGGATACCCTCCTTAATATATTGTCGATTTCTTTATTTTTGTAGGGGCTTTTTTCAAATTCTTTGAAATAAAAGTATAATATACAATTAGTGTGAATAGCCTGTGAGCTCAGTGCCCTCAGTTTGACTGGGCAGTTTTCTTTTTTTTTCACTTATTTGGCGCTATTGTAAAAAAATAATTAACTAATATTTGTTTTTCAAAAAATGTACGTAGAAAATTTTGTTGACAAATATGTTTAAAATTTGTTGACAAACATTTAATGTTTAAAATTTGTTGACAAATATTTGTTGTTTAAAACTTTTAACTAAGTAAAATATTAATTACGTTTAATTGATACATTAATTGCAAAAAATAAACAATTTATTTCGACAAATGGTACTATTTTTTTATGCAAAGCTTGGTTGGCATTGATGGTAGCCAAAGCATTACAAAATCTATCAATTTGCACTTGCTTTTATTCACTTGTTTCCTCTCTTAATTTTGAATAGACTATACATGATTATAAAACTAACAAAATTAGCTCAACATTGTACAAATATAATATCGGCTTTTGTAGTCATCCAATATTACCCGATGAAATATATGTTATAATGGAAATATGGAATGTATAAATATTGTGTTAACATTGTGTTTTTTAATTACCTTTCCATCTCGCTCTTTCTTTTCTCCCCTTTTTACTCATCTAATTATTTTGTACTCAGTTATTGTTATTAAACAGGAAATTTTAAAGTAGACTGTAAAAAATATATCTTAAAAATACGGAAACTGTACTGGCTGTCGTATTGCTACAACAATATTTTTTGAATTTTATCTCTAATGGAATTGATTGCGTGAACATGTGAGTATATGTACCTGAGAACATCTTTGACAGTCTGCTAACAGGGCCCGATTACCGCCAAGGCCACCATATTTTTCAAAAAATACTTGTAAATATATCGGGGGTTAAAAACACATATCTTATTGTTAGTTGTTTTTTGAAGTAGCAATATCGGCCCCTTTTGTGCTGAATAGTACTATATTTTCTATGGAATTCATCTCCGCACACCTTTAAATGTCTAAATTTAAAACATGTACTTACTAATTTTTGCTACGTATATTTCTAAGTACAGAAAATTATTTTATAACCGACCTCTATTTAAATATATATTCACATACATCCCCTTACAATAAAACTCTTGGTAAATATGATAAACTATAGCTAATTCAAATAACTCAAAATATTTTGATATATTAAATATTGATTTCTTCAAACGTTTCAAATTTCATTTCATTATTGTTTCTGCAGTATGCCGGATTGTTATCATTTATTTTTCTATGGTTATTAAAATACATTAATACTGAAAAATATTATTTAAATAAATCTACAAAAAAACTATAGAAAACTATTCCTAAAAATTATTATTTTAATCAAATTTAGAGCGCCAAATAATCTTTAATATACAATGTTACTATTTGGCATTTTAACTTCATGCTCTCAAAATAGCATTTCACCGAATTTGAGCACTTATAAGTTATCTTAAAGACTTTTACTTGTGAAATAAATTGTGAAATGCTATTTTTAATTTATTGATTTCTCTAAGAATAAAATGTGATTTTAAAATATTCCGTGAATGAAATAGTGGAAGACTTGAATGTCAAGGGTTTTTAATCTTACTAACTTGGAAACAGATAAGACTATTTCCCATTTTATTTTAGGTAATGTTTTGGATGTATAACTGCATTACTGTATCACATTCCCTTTTTTATATTTTAATACCACACTCTTAAAATAGCATTTCAAACAGTTTGAGTAATTATAGATTATCTTAAAAACCTGTGAATTAAATTGTAAGATACTATTTAAATTTATTGATTTCCCTAACAATGAAATTGATTTGGAAATATTTCGGGGTTGATATTTTGAAAGATTTAAATGTCATGAGTTTTTAATCTTACCACTTCTTAAAAATATAAGGGCATATCCTGTTTTATATTAAGCTGTATTCTTAATACATAAATGACATTAAATTTTTTAAAAATAAAATTCAAATTGAAATTTTGATTGTCATTTAATTTAGTTTAACTTTTCAAAAATATTTTACCACGAATTGGTATAGAATGAATGATTGAATAGATATTATCGATGGTCTAAAATACTTCAATTGTATAACATAAAAATTACTTAAAATCTTTGATTCTATACTTTTATTTATTTATACTTAATTAAAATTCTTTAAGGAAGTTTTCTTTTAGTACAATGTAACTTTTTAAGCAAAAGGCAAAATTATCATTGTCCAATTTCATATTGGAATTAGATTTATTTTTGGAGAAATTAAAATTGAAATCTTCTTTCTCGTTTAATTTGAATTCACCTTTAAAATTATGATTAAGTGTTAACTTTTTTTATGTTATATCGCACCATTTCATGTAGAAATTAAGAACGGGTTAAAATATTTCAATTGAATAAAATGGAAATTACATAAAATTTTTGACGCTAAACTTTTCTTTATTTGTATATGATTATCGTGAAAAATGTTTGAAGAAAGTTACATTTTAACGTTATATTTAAAGTTATATTAACTGTTTAAGAGCAAATCCAAATTATTATTATCCAAATTTCAGATTGGAATTAGATTTAATTTGAGAAAATTAAAGTTGAAAACTTATTTCTCGTTTAATTCAAATTCACCTTTACAATTATGATGTTCATAGCACTTCATATAGAAATAAAAAACGGAATCAAATATTTCAATTGAATAAAATAAAGTTACATAAAACCTTTGACTTTAAATTTTTCTTTATTTATATTTCATTATCGAACAAATCTTGAAGTAAGTTTTCTTTTAGTACAATAACTGTTTAAGCAAAATTCCAAACTATACTGTCTAAACTTCACGTTAGAATTAAATTTAGTTTTGAGAAAATTCCAGTTGAAATTTTCTATTTCTCATTTAATTCAGATACTCCTTCACAATTATGATGAATTTTTTACTATTTTTATATGCATCGTGCCATTTCATACAAATATTAAGAACGGTATATTATTTTTACTTGGATAAAATAAAGTTATACATAGAACTTTTCAATAAATAATATAAACTTTTCTTTTTTTTAATGTAGTTAAAATTCCTGTCGAATGATGTTTGAAAGAAGATCTCATTTATTTTAACTTCATTACTTATTCCCCTTAAAATTAACAAAGTTTTTATTTTCAGCAAATTTTCAAAAAACAAATTTTCTTGTGTAAATTGAAGTTAATAGTAAAAACAATTATGAATAAACAATGTAAAGTGAATAATGAAAAGTCCTTCCGGCCTGTACTGGAGGAGAAATGTAGCTTCCCTATTCCTTTGTTATAAGATTTTAGCTGATTTCACTAGAAAACACGGAGCTAAAATGCGTGGAACCCGAGCATACAAAATTCATTCCCAGTTCTCGTAAATATTGAATTTTGAATGAGAATTTCGCCAAATTAATCAGCTATACCCAAGTTGGCTTTATTTATGGTAACATATTTTTGTCTTAAAATTTGAAGATATTTTCTTCAAGTGTCGCCAAACTTGGCGAGAATTTGACACTGGTGGAAATGAATATATAGCGTTAAGCATGTAAAAGACAATGGTTACAAGAATGAAAGAAAATTTAATGTCAGCACACTCTAAAATTTCAAACTGCTATATCTCAGTCATTTTTTAAGATAAAAGCGAAACAAAAAATACTCTGGAATCCTTGTATCTATGCCGAATATTTGTCAGAAAAAACTTCCAGGATTTCTAATTTTTTTCTGTTAACATCTTTTCTAATTCGAAATCATTAAGTGGACGCTATTTTGAAACAAGATGGCGGATGAAGATGGCCAACGAACTCGGTCGAGACATTGGTAAATCCTATATGCATGCTTAGTCACATCCAAATCGGTTCATAAATACAAATGCTACCGCATGAAAAAAATCAAATATATGTACAGATAGATATAGATATATATATAAATCAACATTTTGACGGAGGGTTGTTTTGGGATGTGGGTGTCATGGTCGGTGAAATATACCAAAAGTTTCCGGAATTGCTTACCTCCAAACGGTAGATTTTTACTTTTCGTGGAAGCTACCTAATATAAAACTTTTTAATTTGTATTTTTCTTTATTTATATTTAATTAACATTCCCGCCGAATTATGCTTGAATGTTATTCAGTGTTATTGCAACATAACATTTACTACCATAATCAAATTATTACGTACTAAAATGCAGATAATTAAACATTTTCACCTGTTGAATGAAATTATCCCGTTATATCTGTCCTTGGACAATCGCTATATAACTAATCATTTTCTTTTTACCCTTTTTTTAGAATTATTTTTTCCCTACAACAAATATAATAACCTTGGCCTTCAGATTTTTTATAAACTACATTTTTATTAACCTCGATATGCAGAAAACAAATAGAATTATGAAAAACTTGATGAAAGTAAAAAATATTTCTAATTTCAATGTCATGATTATGCCTTCTTCATCGACGAATCATTAAATGACTAATGCCTTTCACTAAAACTGTTAATTATAACACAAGGAAAACCTTGATAAAATGATTTTAGCATGCATATGCAAATCACTTTGTCTTAATATATGGTACTGCGAATGAGATAATATGAAAACATAATATTTTTGTAGCAATATAATTATTTTATTACAATGTCAAGAAAAATTGCGACTAAAAATGTCCTTGTTTCTTTTATTAATTCTGAATCTATATATTAAAGCGTTTGCCTTCAGTATACAAGTAATTTTATTAACTAGTAAATCTACAGATCAGAGGCCTCAACATCAGCTCTACAAATCATCGTTAATTAATCTCACTAATTTTTAATATAGTCGGCATAATATTCGATATCGTAAAAACTCAATTTTTTAAAGTTATTTAAACATTTATAAGCATAAAATATTTATCGAAACTTCCGGAAATTTTAGAAGTATCGAATTAAACACAATTTTATGCAATGATATGGTAAACTACTTATTATTGTATTTCTTCAGAATCAGAATACAGAATAAGAATACATTTCGTTAGGAAAACGATTTGCTAATCTTTTTTTAGTAGTTAAAATAAATCCTCATCTAATTCATTAGAAAAAGTATATTAAAAACTAAAATCACCCGAAAATCAGCTATCTTGATAATAAAATTTTGCGTCGAAATAATGCGATTTACTCAAATTTTCTTTTTTTTTTAATATTCTTTCAAATACTGAAATGCGTTGCTAGGCAACCATTTAATGAAAGAGGGGAACAAAGAAATGCATGGACATTTTTGTAAAAAATCAGAAATTAAAATGTTTTATATCTGTCCAATTGATGCGTAAAATTTCCCAATAATTTTTACAATTAATTTCGAAATTCTAAGAAATTATTGAAAAATTTTTTAGCAATCGTATTAATTTAAGATCTTTATTTCGGAAATTTAGCATCCATAACTTAAGATATCAATTATGTCAATGCATCATTTCCTTCGATAAATGTTAAAATTTAAAAATCGTCTGACGAAAAGCATTATCACTTAAAAGAAAATGTTCTATATTTTTCAATGGAATGAACCAAATCTAACCAAAAACTATACAGCTAAACCCGGGTACCTTGCCAATATACCTACCAAAAACCAAACTAATCGGACTATTTTTACACCAGTTATCGCAGAACAGACAAACAGACAAACAAACGGAAACCAAAAACTTTTCACGTCACCACAGTGAGCCTGAACTAACGCTTCGGCAAATATATATTTTTTATATCTTGTAATAAAAGACATGTTAAAGCATTTCTTTTGTAATATTTACATAGATGACGATATATGTAACATAAATTGCTTGATTTCACAATTATATCATTTTACTATGTTTTGTAGGAGAAAAATATTTTATATTCTTTTGTAGATTTAAATTAAGAGAGGGGATTTATTATTATTATTATTATTATTATTATTATTAAAGTAATATTATAGTAAAAAATTAAAAGAAATTACAATCTGATTGCTGATCTTACTGATTACAAAACCTGCTTACTGACTGACACCACCAGTTTAAGAAATTTTCAATACAAACATTCAACTTGCATCGAGACACGAATTTAAGATCTTTTTAAAAATACCCAAACCACCACACAAGATTATAAGATACTGTTTTATATTTCAGAATAATATTATTTTTAAAAAATATGTATGAAAAAAAAATTAAATGCATGTTTTATAAAAAATATTAGAAAATCATTTTTTATATCCTAATATATATTTTCATACTGTACAGAAAAAAAACACTAATAATTTTAAAGAAAATGCAGAAAGTTGGCCAAAAAAAAAAACAGTTTAATTTACAAGAAAAATATCTGAAACAGTTTATTTTGCGGGCAAAATCTGTCAAAATATCACAATGTCCGTAATCTATACAGATTGTTTTCGTAAAATTAGCTGTTTTTTACTCATGCCTAACCAAAAGTTTTTTTTTTTTTTTTTTTTTTTTTTGTAAAATCAACGACAGTTTTAGCATGCATTTTTGCGCTATTTTTTTAATATACTATATGTTTACAGATGAACATCGCACTAGATAAAGTATATGGTGTTTCTAGATATATTGCTGTTTTTTATTAAACTTAATGTAGTGATTATTTTAGACTTTTAGCTATAACGCACAAAAGTATAGCTTATTATATTTTTTTTTAATTAGTTACAGTAAAAACAACAACACATAAATTATTGAGTAATTTATTTATGAAAAATATTTCGTTAAACACGTACAGAAAAATCTATCTCTATCTTGTTAACGAAAAATGTCACTTGGAATGAAACTTGGAAGTCAGCAAAAAAATCAACAAACAACTACTGCAGTTAGACCAAATCCAAGAAAATAATTTCATATATGAAACAAACAATCCAGATAGATTTCCGAAATACTAATCCAGTTAGATTTCGTTCACGATAATAACCGAAGTAAACAAGTGAAGCCACTAAACAAATGAAAACATTTTTTTGTTTTGTTTTGTTTTCATTTAGCTTCTACTGAAAATGAAATAGTTCCATTGGATTTATTGCTAGTATATACTATAACAAAAAACAAATATTTCTTAATCTAAGCAAATATAATATAACGATGAACGAAAATATACAATAATCTCTTCCGAGTTACCCACGATTCCAATAAGCGCTCTTTATCTTTAGAAACCTCAGAGACCAATCTATTCTTGAGATTTAAAGAAGCATTTATGAAAACTAAGTTTCATTTGTTGAGACGGACTTTCGGAAACGTTTCCGAGTAGTTTTTATAGTGTATTAATCAGTTTTCTCAACCCAGAACATAGGTTTTTCGTATGCTATGCATTATCAAGTAAACATTTTCATGTTCAACAAATATGTTTTACATTAGAAACTTGATAAATTAACAGCTTTAACATTAAAATTAATATTGTTTTTATTCACTAAATTTCGTAATTTTCGTAATTTTACCAAAATAGACAGATTCATTTGTTCTGCTGAAAATAATTAATTCAAAATTCATAGCATCCTAAAAACCGATGTTTCAATTTGAGAAAACTATTTAATACACTATAAAAGATACTCAGAAACATTTCCGAAAATCTTTCGCAGCAGAAGTAACTTTGTTTTAATAAATGCTTCTTTAAATCTGGCAAAATATATTAGTTTTTAAAATTTCTAAATATAAAGAAAGTTTTCGAAATCATGGGTAACTTTGAAGAGGTTATTGTATATTTTCGTTCCTGGTTATATTATATTTTCTTAGATTGAGAAATGTGTGTCTTTTTTTACAGTGTATATATGTTTAATTATTAATTATTTTAACGAAGGATTGCAATCCACATTTTTCAATCAAACATTTGTTTATATAATGGAGATATTGTACTGGAATTTTGAAAAGGTTTACTTTGTTTTAAGTGATATATACAGGGATGAGATTTCTCGGTCTTTTTGTATACCAGTATAATCTTAAAGAAAATATTGTTCTGTTAAATCGCAGAATGTTCCGATTAAATAAAAAAACATTTTCCCTAAGATTATACTGGTATGCAAAAAAACGGAGAAATCTCATCCCTGTATATACTGACATCTCTAGATATGTTGGCATTGCAGAGTATTTTATACAGTAATTCCTCATGTACTATCAGCCATATTCTGAAATATGAAATGTTTCAGCGAAATGTCTCAGCGATCGCTTCCAGCACTATAACAATGCTGTTAAAATTTGGACAAACTAAGAACATTCTAATAAAAATACTTTTACAAACTGATTCATTAATGTTAAAGCTATGAATGAAAACTCAAGCTCAGTTTCGAATGAAACACTGTATATTTGACTGAGTAAGTGTATTACTACCGTAGGAGCGATGGCTAAATTCATTCTGCCCTGTTTTTGCTGAAAAATTTTGCTGACATCCTGTAGACAAAATTCAAGTTAGTTCAAAATAAATTAGTAATTTAACCATTCTTAATGTTACAAGGTTCTGTGTTTTGTCATTTTTTTTGTATTCTCCTAACAAATATTGACTATTTTGAGTTTTGAAGATTTTAATATTTTGTTTAAATAATGCTGTTCAAAATTATGAATTCTCTTTAAGAAAAGAAACGTAAAACAATTATTTTAAATTTAAAATAAAATTTCATCTTTTATGTTAAATGTATCTAAGTAATCTAACCAAAATCATCTTTACAATGCCTATATTTTAAATTTTTTCTTCATAAATAATTAATTAATATTGAGCTGGATTTTCCTCATCTACCGATTAAACGAAATTCTTTTAGATTGCGACATAACTGTTGATCATTAATGATTGATATAACTCTAAATAATTACGTTCTAAACTCTAATTCGGAAAATGTGCACGTGCGGAATTTAATTTTCCCGTTACATCTTTACCTTGGTCATAAGCTCCACATAATAATTAATTGTATTTTTTCTAATTTTTTTTTCTAATCGTAACTAAAATGACCCTGCCCTTGAGATTTATTAATTATAGTAATTTTTAAACCTCAAAAATTGTCGGCAAACGCAAAACATAAAACGCAATTCAGAAAATTACAAGTGAAAAGCAATTCTTCACCAATAAATTATTCAGAGACGATTAACTGATATCATATATTTGCGACATCAACAGGGAAAAATTTGTTAAAAAAGTTTTATATGCAAATGCAAATGATTTTGCTTTTATATAAACTATTATGACTATGATAAACTGTGCAGAAAGTGTCTGCACCTGTTGAATGTCATTTTTCCGTTACATCTCGCGTCAGGCGAAAACGCTAAATCATGACGACATTTAATTATTGATTTTACTTTCTTTGATGATCACTTTTGCCAATGATAATTGCACTGACCTTGTCCTTCAAATTTATTCCGTTAAATTTCGCCTTGGGCATACATATTACTTCATTCATATTATTAATTTTACTTTCTTCGTCAAAGTTTATTACTTACCCATCATACGTAGTATTATAGTCTTGTAATCGTTCTGAAAACCGAATTTTTTTTTTGACGGATATACACGTTTCAGACACTGGAGATTCCGAAAAGCATATTTTTAGAAAAAAAAAATGCCGTCCGTCTGTCTGTGTGTCTGTAAACACTCTATCTCCCGAACAAATTGAGATAGAGACGTGAAATTTGGTATGTACTTAGTATGTAATAATGAAAAGAAGCTTATTGAATTTCAGTAACCTCGATTATCCGGAACTACTTTTTTCGGACTCTCGAAATATTCGTTCTGATAAAAGGCACATAAAAATTTTCGAAATTGTTTATTTTAAGGAGTGAATATAAAAGACAATAAAAAAACATAAATTTTGCATAAAAAATAAAGTCGATCAGATAATGAGCTGCCTAGATATTTGTAATCTTATTTTCCCCACTCTTCAATTTTTCGTGACCCTGTATTTCATTCAAATTGCAATTCAAACATATATTTTAATTGTAAATGAGACGCTTAAACTGACGCAGTAAACCGTTAGTTAATATGATTATCAATTTTTTAGTCATAGGGACGTTTCTTTTATGCATTTCAGTAATAGAGCCTTTAAAGTTTATGACGTCATCAAGCCACGATTTTATTCGAATTGCAATGCATTTTATAAATAGTTTACACATGTTTTAGTTTCATATTTTATATTATGCCTATCCATGATGGGTAAGTATTACGGTGGCCACCAACGACTAATCTTCTTTTGTAATCGCTATTTCCAATGATAAATGTAGTTACCCTGTCCTTCAAATTTATTCTGTTAAATTTTAACCTCAGCTGTTATATAATATTACTTCATTCGTGTTATTAATTTTACTTACTTCTTTACTTTCTTCTTCAAATATTTTTTTCTAATTAATTGCTGTTTCCCTGTCCATCAAATTTACTACTAATAAAAATATTTAACCTAGTTATAGTTGCAAATGTTAAAGCGAAACGTATTTCTTAAATTTCAGTACTATACCCAAATAAATATTTAGCGGCGATTAATGTCTTACTGAGATCATTATACGTGAGAGGTCACAAGGATATATTTGTTAAAGTAGTTTTATTTGGAAATGCAAATAATTTTGCTTTCATTAAAAATATTAAAATTGTGATAGACTGTGCAGAAATTGTCTGCGCTATTATATCATAATAGCGTAATTGTACTGCGCTATTATATCATATTACCTCATTCATGTTATTAATTTAACCTTCTTCTTCAAGTGTTATTTCCTAATAATTATTGCTGTGACCCTGGCCTTCAGGTTCACTAATAATATTTTTTTAACCTCGTTAATAGTTGCAAATATGAAAGTGAAACGTGTTGCTTAAATTCCAGTAGTATATGCAAATATGTATTTGGCGATGATTAATGTCTACACTCTAAAAAGAGACAAGTGTTTCTTAATGTAGGATAATATAATATAACTAAAATAAATAATAAACTCTTCTAAGTTATATCCAGGATCCCGAAAAACGTTCTTTATTTTTAGAAACCTCAGAAACTAATATGTTTTCGAAATTTAAAAGAGCATTTAAATAAACAAAATTTCTTTTGCTACCCATGATTTTTGGAAACCTTTCCGAGTTTGTTTTTATAGTGCATTAATCAGTTTTCTGAACCTCAAATATATGTTTTTCAGTTGCTATCAATTCTGAAGTAAATATTTTCATATTCAACATATATGTTTTGGCTCCAATGTCCTCCAAGTTTAGTACAAGCGTTACCTCTGGGGGTGCCAATCTAGATGCAAGTCTCTCATCTGGAATTGGTTCAAAAAATTAGGAGACCAGCTCTAGAAGTCCAACCTCTCTTGAGGCTCTGGCACCCCCTCTTTCAGAGAAGTGCCTTGGCACATTCTCAGACACGCCAACAACAACAACAACAACAACAACAAATATATTAAATTAACGTTAACATAAAATTTAACATTAATTTATTACTCTTGCATGTATAAATTCAATTACATAACTGCAAGTGTTTAACTGATAATTATATAATCGTAAAAAACTATATTCCGGTTTGACAAAACTGATTAATACACTATAAAAATTACTCGGAAATGTTTCCAAAAATTAGTGGCAGCAAAAGAAACTATGTTTTTGTAAATGCTTTTTTAAACCTCAAAACTATATTAGTTACCGTGGAATGCATTTCGGAATTATGGGTAATCCGGAAGCGGTTATTGTATATTTTCGTACGTACTTATATATATATTTTTAGAAACATTGTTACTATTATTAGAAACATTTGTCTTTCTTACTGTGTAACTATACTCACACATATGTGAAACATTACAATGTAATGTTTGTTAAAATAGTTTTTATGTGCAAATTCAAATATCTTTGCTGTCATATAAAACATAATGAATACGCTAAACGCTGCAATAAATATCTGCACTTATTGCATTGTTTTTCCCCGTCACATCTAGTTGTGAGCAAAAACGTTAAATCTTGAAGAATATTTAATTATAGATTTTACTTTCTTCTAGAAACACTTTTTTCTAATAGTAACTGTAATAACACTAACCTTCAGATTAATTAACAACAATAATTTTTTAACCTCGAAAGGCAGCCCACAATTATGAAGTAGAAAATTATCTGTGCAATTACAAAGTGACAGCCATGTTTATACATACATGGACAAATTATTCAGCGACGATTAATGTCGTCAACTGAGATCATATATTTGCGACATCATAAGGAAAAACCTTGTTAAAACAGTTTTATATGCAAATAATTTATATGATAAGCTGTGCATTAAATATCTGTACCTGCTGAATGTCAATTTCCCGTTACATCTAGCTTTGGGCAAACATTAAATTACGATGAAAATTAACGTTTATATTTTCTTCTTCTAACACATTTTGTAATAATAATTATAGTAACCTTGGCCTTCATATTTACTAAAGGTAATTCTTCTAGTAACTTCGAAAAATAAGGGAAGAGAAAAGTTGTTCAGAGATTAGAAAGTGAAGAGCGCAATTTCTTCGTCGATAAATAATTAAGCGTCAATTAATGTATTACGACGATCATATACTTGTGACTGTCATTGTAAAAGAAAACCTTGTTAAAATGGCTTTTATACATAGGTTTGAACCAAGGGTGGTGCGGGTAGTGCCCCCGCACCAGGCGCCATCAGTTAGAATAGGCACTGACAAGCTTAATCGGCGCCGACACTAATCACTAATCATGCATCTACAGTTGGTAGAAAACTCATAAGGGAAACTAGGCGCCAAATATAATTGTTGCGGGGCTGTTTATACATTTATGCAAATAATTTTTATTTCATATAAATCATCAGAAATATGATAAAATGTGTATCAATCGACTGCACCCATACACTGTTAAAAATTTTGTGGTAGGCTGAACCAGCTTTTGGCAGTACAATAGCTGGAACCATACGATGATGAAATCTTGCTCAAAGTTTTGGAGCTCCGGTTGAAACACAGCTCTAAATGTTGGAATAAGATTTCACCATTTTATGGTTGCAGCTACTGCAGCACAAAAAGATAGTTCAATCCACCACAAAAAATTTAATAGTGTATAGAATATCATTTTCCCATTACATCTAGCTTTCAGCAAAAACACTAAATGATAACTATTAAATTTCAGATTTTCGACTGTACCCGTACATTGTTAAAAAGTTTTGTCGTAGGCTGAATCAACTTTTGGCGCTGGAATGGCTACAACCATAAGATGATGAAATCTTGCTCAAAGTTTTGGATCTCCGGTTGAAACTTAGCTCTAAATGTTGGAATAAGATTTCACCATTTTATGGTTGCAGCTACTGCACCACCAAAAGATGGTTCAACCCACCACAGAATTTTTAACAGTTTATAAAATATCATTTTCCTATGACATCTAGCTTTCAGCAAAAGCACTAAATGATAATGACTATAAAATTTCAGATTTTCGAATGCACCCGTACACTGTTAAAAATTTTGTGGTAGGCTGAACCAACTTTTGGCGTTGCATTAGCTGCAACCATAAGGTGGTGAAATCTTGCTCAACGTTTTGGAGCTCCGGCTGAAGTATAGTTCTAGATGTTGGAATACGATTTCACTATTATATGGTTGCAGCTACTTCAGCACCAAAAGATGGTTCAACCCACCACAAAAATTTTAACAATGTATAGAATATCATTTTTCCATTAAATCTAGCTTTCAGCAAACACTCTAAATGATAATGACTATAAAATTTCAAATTTTCGACTGCATCCGTACACTGTTAAAAATTTTGTGGTAGGCTGAATCTAATTTGGCGCTAGAATACCTGCAACCATAAGATGATGAAGTCTGACCTAAAGTTTTGGAGCTCCAGTTGAAACATAGCTCTAAATGTTGGAATAAAATTTCACCATTTTATGGTTGCTGCTACTGCAACACCAAAAGATGGTTCAACCCACCACAAAATTTTTAACAATGTATATAGAATCTCATTTTCCTATTACATCTAGCTTTCAGCAAAAAAAAAAAAAAAAAAAAAAAAAAAAAAAAAGAATGATAATGACTATTTAAATTTCAGATTTTACCTGCTTTTAGTACTAAATCAAGTAACACTCGCTTTCAGATTTATTAAAATAGTATATTTACGTAAAGCTGAAAAATTAGACGGTAAATATTAAAGAGTATTTCTACAATTATAAATTCACAAGCATACAATATTAATTAAAAATTATTCGATGATAATTAATGTTTCTACATTCTTTTATTTAACTCAACTTGGTTCATGAGTGTAAAGATAGAATTCTGTAATCGATTTTTCAGTCACTTCCTGCCTGCAAGAATTATAAAAATTGACTACACAGGTGTGTTTCTGAGGACTATATAACATTTCAATACTTTTAGAGCTTAATTATAAATTAATAAATTAATTTTAAGACATTTTCCGTTAGCCAATCGCAAGGGATAAATCGCTAAATATTCTTTAGGTTTATTACTGTATACGAATTACCTTACAACAACAATGGAGTCAGTTATTATGCGGTTTATATTGCACTGATCAGTTTTTTCAACCTGGAATAAAGGTTTTTTCGGATGCTACAAATTCTCAAGTAAACATTTTCTTGTTCAACACAGATATTTTACAGACAAACGTGATATATTAACCGCATTAACATTAACAATAATATTATTTTTTTATTCTTTCATGTATAAATTGAGTTACGCATCTGAAAATGTTTACTAGAGAACTGATAGCATCCCAAAAACCAATATTTCGGGTACCAAAAACTGATTAATGCACCATAAAAACTACTCGGAAACGTTTCCAAAAATCAGTGGCAGAAAAAGAAACTTTGATTTCATAAACTAGAGGGCTCTGCCCCCTGCTCGCTACCCTCACCAACCCCCATTCTGATTTCACAGCCTCTTAAAACCTGGTAATGTATCCTGTTTTAAAAAGATGATGATGATGATATCACGAACGGCGACTATCTTCTGTAATCAGGTTATAATGCTTTTTCATTTAATTCATCTTTTTTATTTTTAATATTCATGTGTAAACACAATTTTTATGACGTAATTTTCTTTATTTCCTGCTTTCAACACGTGATCATTTAATTATTATTTTAAACTTTCATTATTGTTTTTAATAGTCTCGCGCAAATGCATTTTTTATTTGAGATAAAACATAATCATTTGCGCTTATTTAGAAATTGGCAACAATATAAAAAAATGACTTTTTCAATAAAAGATTTTTTACTCGATTTTTAAGGATTTTTTGAGTTTTTATTGTCCGACCGTGATCATTTTTTTAATTTCTGAAAGCTTGTTTTATTTCGCGTCTGGTGGTATGATTTTTGAATCCGTAGGATGGCTAAAAAAAAGTAATAGCTCCTCAAAAAAGTCCCTAGTAAAATAGCGATGAGAATAACCCGGAATATCTACGCAGAATTTGATTGGTCCATTTCTAAATCGTTTATGGCTCAGTTCCAGATTACTTTTTTTTAATATAGAAGGATGTGTGTTTAAATCTCTAAATATTCTCAGTTTTCGTTATCGTGAGTACCTCGGAAGAGGTTTTTGTATCGTGATTATATTTTATTTTCATAGATTAAGAAACATTTGTCTTTTTTTTTTACAGTATACATTTGCTACCACTATTTCAAATCAAAAATCTTCATGGTAGATTCCTTTAACATCTCCAATAAAAACAAAAAACAAGTACGAAAAATCATGCGTCAAGCACAGCTTATGTAATACTTTCCAACACTTCCAAAATACTTTTACAAATCTTTACCGTCTAATAAGGTCTAATCTCTGATGTCTAAATAAATAATTTGGAAAACGCATAATACAATTAAAAATCCCATTTCAGGAATTACCAACAATATTCGGAAAAATATTCGAATTATTTTTGTTCAGTCGTGTATATGATCTATAGATTTGTATGTATACTACATAGGATGCTAAAATTTAGTTCAGTTAGTAAACGCATAGGGCTGTTGAAAATTCACCTTCAGCAATTTCTGTCAGTAAACGTATATGCACTCGATATCTTTTGTACTGCTCTGTATATCATCTATAGGATTTATGTACACCAAGTAATAAGTAAAAAATCAGTTAAATTTAATAACGCGTACCGCAACTAAAAACGCACTTCCAGCAATTATTATTAACAGATAATACTTTAATCGAATACTTTTGTGTTCCTGTAAATGAACGAGGTATGATATAATCATAATATTCTATAGTAACGCTCTTGTAATGCACCTCAGTGATATATATCAATTTAAATATGTTTGAAATAGTGAAACATTATTAAAATAAACGATTTTTCCCCATAAACCGTAATGTAACGGAATTCTTTTGAGTGTCCCTGTATAGGAATTATAAGTAATATGCACACCCTATTCTATAGTAAGCTTTTTGTATTGCAGTTTAGCGATATACATCAATTTCAACATGTTTGAAATAGTGAAACATTATTAAAATAAATCGCAAACGATTTTTTTTCCATTGACCGTAATGTAACGGAATTTTTTTTATTGTCTCTGCAAAGAAACTATAAGTGCGGCACTTCATTTTGAATATCGAGCATTTCATAGTAAACCTCAATAACATATATCAATGGTATGAGAATCCGAGTTAGCGAGTTAGAGAACGGACCTAAGCGAGTTAGAGAACGGACAGACGGCAGATAAGCAGACAAACAGAATTCATAAACACATTTCAACTAAGTTAGAAAGCTAATAAAGATTATCCTTTTCACAATTGTGGTAAGCAAAGTGAGAAAAATTTAGTAACGCTGCAAGCCCTGCAAACCCAGAAATATCTAACAACAACTGTCCTGATCTAACAAAGCCTACACATTTCTTAATGTGATAAAGAATGATTATTTCACAGAAACTAAGGAATAAGATCACATAAATGCTCTTCGAACCGGAAAAGACTATGAAAACGTGTTATTGAGACAATGAGAGTAGACCAAAGCGTAAAAGATTTCAAATATTGCATTTATTCATTCTTCAATTGAGTGCCCAGTAGTGAATTGAAGGACATATATTTTACATTTATTGTATCTCTTAAAGAACAATTCTGACTTGGCTTGAATGCATATAAACTCAAGCCGATGTAAAAATGAAGGATTTATTCGAACACATTTAAACATGTGCAGTTTAATACACCAGTAAATTCCATTAGATAAATATTAAAAAAAATTAAGTATTAGCATGTAAAATGGATAAAATGTAAAGAATTTTTCTCGTTGAATGCGTAAAAAATCATCCAATATATAAGGGTGTTTCAATAATTTCTGTAGTAATTGGCATTTTCATAAAAAACAAGAAAGAAAATCATGCGTCAAGCATAGATTATGAATATTTTCCAAGACTTCCAAAATAATTTTGCTAATCTTTTAACCGTTTAATAAGGTGAAAAATGATATCTAAATAAACAATTTGGAAAACGCATAACATATTTAAAAACCCCAATTTCAAGGAATTACCAACAATATTCGGAAAAATATCCGAACTCTTTTGTACACCCCTGTATATGGATCTATAGATTTGTATATATACTACATAAAATGCTAAATTCTAGTTCAGTTAGGAAACGCGTAGAGCAGTTTAAAATACTCCTTCTGGAATTTCCGTCAATAAACGGAAATTTACTCCTCCTGCCTTAAGGCAGTTCTTAAAAAAATATTTTTCCCGCTCAATAAAACGAAAGTTTCTTATACATTTACGGACAGATTTTTATAAGCAAAAGCATGTAACTTCCAGGTATGACTATTGAAGTGATTTTTAATCCGATGGTGTTTTCCCTTTTTTTTTTATAAATGAATTTCATATCAAGTTACAAGCGATTGATATCATGTGACCACAGGCTTTTCGCCTTTTCCGTGCTTTCGCGTCGGGAAATTTGATTCAAAACGCCAACTTGGACAATATTTTCTGAAAGATCTTGTACCTTTACCAAAAAATAAAAACTCCATTCGATTACATAATTTCTGACTTTGAACAGCTGCCAATTTAATGCGTTTCTGAACAAAAGAGAATTCAGAAATGTGTCAGAAATTAGTTCCTTTAAATTTGAGAACAGCAATAATAACACTTCCTTTTATCAGTTTTTAATACTTTTCAATATAGTTGAAAACTGTTTATGAATTCGGTTTGTCTATCTGTCTGCCGTATGTCTGACTGTGCTCTAACTCGCGTAAATATACTCGGATTGCCCAGAAATTGATGTATGGTATTGATGTTATTGAGGTTTGCCATGGCATGTTTGGTATTGAAAATGAAGTGTGTAGCATTTATGGGCCCTTTATAGGAACACTCAAAAAAATTCCGTTACATTACGTTCTCTGAGGAAAAATCGTTGCGGCGTATTTTGATGTTGTTACATTATTTTAAACACATTCAAATTGATACATATCATTGAGGTGCACTGTAAGACGCTTACTGTAGGATATGATGTGCATAGAATGTATAGCTTTTTTACAGAGACACTCAAAAGAATATTGTTATACAAGGTGATCAATTTAAAAGAGTACCCGTTTGTTTTTTATATTATCCGCATCTATAATATATGTAGCTAAATCGTTTTTTTTTTACTTTCTAAATGCGAAAACTCGTTTTTTAAACATAAATTCGCGTGAATATCATTAGTAATTTTTAATCCGATTCTGCATTTAATTTCAATAGGCATCTGGCCAAGTTGAAAGATGCAGACGATTTAATCAAATCGTTTGCGCAGAATCGGATTAAAAATTACTAATGATGTTCACGTGAATTTATGTTTAAAAAACGAGTTTTCGCATTTAGGAAGTGAAAAAAACTATACTCGCACATTAAATATAGAGATATTAAATAAGTAATGATGTTGAAAGTTTCGCTACAAATATTATAGGTGTGGATGATACAAAAAACAAGCGGACACTCTTTAAAGTTGATCACCCTATAGTATTGTCTATGAACAATAATTGTTGGTAGCTCCTTTTCAGCTGTGGCGCGCGTTTTTAAATGTAACAATTTTTTTGCACATTAGTTGGTGTATATAAATTCTATAGATTATATACAGGGCTCAAAAGATCTCACGTGCATTTGCGTTTATTGCTGTAAATTGCTGAAGGAAAATTTTTAATTGTGCTAAGTATCTCCTAACTAAAGTAAATTTTAGCATAGTGTGGTATAGTATATATCCAAATCTATAGATCATATACAGGGCTGCACAAAATAATTTGAACATTTTGTTCGACTATTGGTAGTAATTGCTGAAATTGGATTTTTAAATGTGTTATGCGTTTTTTAGCTGAATAGCCTTTATGATTGACATTGTAATCTTTGACAGTTAATTTTTAATAGTGAGGGATATCTTTCCCGGGTCGCCTTTCCGGGCATCGCTCCTTGGACTGGGCCTTGCCGCATAGTAAACAAACCTGCTGGGTGGCGCTAGTTGAGCTTAAACCGAAAGGTAGGCCTCCCCACCCGGTTTGACCTTGACATTGTTTACTTAGTAAGCTGTGAAGTTTTGTTACAATATTGTGAATGTGTTGGAAAGTATTTTATAATCTATGCTTGACGCATGATTTTTCATTCTTGTTAATTTAAATGATTATATCCGGATAATAAATTAATTTGACTATGAAATTCAAGCTAAAAAATTTATCTATATATATATATAAAAGGAAGAATTTGCAAATAAATTCTTTTGTCAATTCATTTCCTAAACAATAGATTCCCACGTGTGTAACAAAACACGTGTGTCAAATCCGCCGTTAACCGAAGCCGTATATAATAAAGAAAGTATTTCTTTACATTATCCAATTTGTTCTGCCCTTGTTCTAAAAATGTTCTTCTTTTATGAACCACCCCGTAGGCATATTAATTTGCTAAGTCACGAAATTCGGTTTTCACTGACAGAATTCTTGAACCAAGTCCAAGGATTTATATTCCTTTCTAAGATTCCTCCGAAGATGAATGAAGATTTTAGCCAGACCTTGAAAGATTCGAAATTATTTTTTTAATAATATGAAGATGCGCAAACACAAAGGATTTGTATTCATTGTAGCCATAGCTAGAAGGCATATAAATATTTTTGTTATGCAATGTAATAAAACATGTTGTTTTCTTTATTGTAGTTATCTTCATATAAAAATGAATTGTTATGCGCAATTTACGATACAATCTGCACTTTATAGAGTTTATTTATTAGAGCATTTTTTAAATCTCGTTTCTGTTTCTTCTTTTTTCTTATTTAGGTGCGTTCGTAATTATATAAATACGTAGCACCGATAGTCATCGTCTGGTCCGTCCATCTGTCCGCATATAATAGCGCAAAAACTACCCAACCTTATGGTTTGATATTTAATATATATAATAGTTGCAGAATTTTGTCGAGTCATTTCAAAGTTTTTGATAATCGAATCAAAACTTAAAAAGATATTAATAAAAGTTTTCTTCATTCTATTAAATCTTATCACACGTAATTAATTAAATGATATCCCATGATAGGTATTGATTCTAGGTTGAGATAGTGATTACGTCCTATTTGAGATGAAGTCATATTATTTCCGAATTAATGAATTTAAAAACCGAATTTGCATACTAAAATTCTTTAATTATAGCAATCCTATAATTTACCGACATTTTTTTTATATTTATCCTTCCGGAGAAATAGATATTAAATGGAAAAAGAGTCTAAATATGAATTTCAAGTTCTAAAATTTTCAAAGCTAGGTTAAAGTTTTCGATTGGAATTTTCAGTAAATTTCAACAAAAGATAAAATATTTCCAACTTAAAATGTACTTATTTTACTACGGAAATTAATCATATTATAATAACGACGATATAATTCATTTCACTGAAACTAGTTATAGTACGAACGCACTGCATTTATCACGTTTGACGTACAATTTCCAACTTGTTTCAACTACTGTTATTTACTTTTGAATTCTGCAATTTATTAATAACAGTCTTCTATTTCAACAATACCAGAAATTTTGTGATTAAATAAAGTGAAGATTGCTATTCGGAAATCGTAGTATTCAAAAGCAGGACCTGTGGGAGGGAGCTATATCAGTACAATCTTGACTTATCTACCATGTCACATATCACTATGCTTGTCTTGAAAGTTCACTATAAAATTCCGCTGGAATATGACGCTGCATAATCATACAGATACACATGGAATGTATAATTATGGAGTGTTCTGCGTAAAGGAAATTTTAAAATTAAATAAAATCGGTCAAGTACGAATATTACTCGCGCTCAAAGGGTTCCGTACATTTATTAATTACTGTTTATTAATTAATAAACTCCTACTACCCCGAATTCTTTCATACATATTTTTCCAGTATACTTTTGATGATATCTCTGAAAATATTGTACCTAAAATTAAAACAAATGTATTTTTAAGTTCGATGTTGTGAGATCTTTCGAGCGATACCCTACACGATATATAAAAATAAAGTTTTTTTTTTCTCAAGGAACTCAATTAATATCTCGGCTAATTACCGACATTTGTTTTTAGAAAATCATTATGAAATATCCTTGGATGATTCTGCGTCGATAGAGACCTCGAGCGCTCGAGCACCCGTCATCTCTCCCGCTCACCACCGACCACCCGAAAAGTAAAGTTTGTGTGTAACAGAAAAATGCGTTTTTCTCAAAATCTATGTTACCTAGGAAAATAGCTCTAGTTTTCCTGCAAGGTTACAATAAACTCCTAAAACCTCTAATTTTTTCATAATTTTAGTTTCAGTAGATTCGGAAATAGAGGAGAGGAGGGCATATTTTTGCAGTGCATTTTCGACGATATCTCTGAATATATAATACCTAAAATTAAAACAAATATATTTTCGAGTTCGATATTACGAGATTTTTCACATGATACCCCACATGATATGCAAAAAGGAAAGTTTTTTTTCTTTCAAGTAACTTAACTAGCCACCTACATTTTTCTTAAACATATTTGTAAATGACTATTTATCTGAAAATATGTGGGTAAAAAGACTTTATAACGTTCCCAAGTTTAAACTTTCCACGTCCCTTAGTTTACGAGTAAAAGAGCTCTGACAGACGGACAGACAGACAGACATAGGAGTGATCATATAATGGTTCCGTTTTTACTTTTTAAGTACGGTACCCTAAAAATATTTATTAATCTCAACTGTTGCGGAGTATAAATAAAATCTAACAATAAGCCAGTTTTTTTTTTTATTATTCTTGTTTTTAATTTTAATTTCTGCTTTCTATCTTTAACCATAAAGAGGATTATGGTAATATGAATTTAAGAAATCGTGTCATCATTCGTTTTATCGCTAAGCAATGCATCCAAAAAATCTGCGTTGAATGTTTAACAAGAGAGTGATAAACGATGCTACAATCTCCAGAAGCCACATAAAGCTGTCGTTCTAAAAGGTGTTGTGGTTTAGTTAACCCACTCAGTGGCTATCCAATAATAAGATTCAATCCCGTTTATAAAAAACAATACACCCATCATTGCTTCAAAATAATTTAGAATAAAATCAAACTAAAAAGTGTTTTAGACTTCAAAGGACGCCTTCTTTCTGAATAATTATAGTGTGTTAGCATAAAGAAAAGTTTACACATGGAATTTTATGTAATCTTTAGGGTTTTTTTTTTTTTTTTTTTATCTTCATTTAGTTTTTGTTGAGGAAATTAGTACTTAACTTCGAAATCTACCTGTGCCTGTAGGCCGAGCCGGCAGGGATTTTTTTAATCTTGATTCTGTTTCTTATTTTTTTTTTAAATTTTTCAATAGATGGAAATTATTCATTTCAGAGAATACTATTTTTAATTATATAAATAACGAAAAAGGGCGATAGTTTAAGATACATTCTCGAACTTTCATACTATTATTTATCTTTTTTCAATTACTGTTATTTACTTTTGAATACTACAATTTATTAATAACAGTCTTCTACTTCAATTATCCCAGAAAATCTGTGATTAAATAAAGTGAACATTGTTATTCAGAAATCGTTGTACTCAAAAGTAGGAAGCGGCTAAATCAGGACAACCTTGATTTATCTACCATGTCACATATCACTGTGCTCGTCTTGATGTTCACTAAAAAATGGAATATGACGCTGCATAAACATTTAGACACCCATGGAATGTATAATTACGGAGTGTTCAGCGTAAAGAAAATTTTAAAATTAAAAAAAAAATTATTTATTAATTTTTAACTGCTGTGGATTATAAATAAAATCAGATAATAAGCCAGATTTTATTATTATTATTATTATTTATTTATTTATCTTTTTTTAATTCTTGTTTTTTATTTTCATTTCTGCTGTCTATCTTTAACCATAAAGAAGATTATGGTAATATGACTTTAAGAAATAGTGTCATCATTCGTTTTATCTCAAAGCCTTGCATGCAAAAAAAAAAAAAAATCTGCGTTTTATGTTTAACAAGAGAGTGATAAACGATACTACAATCTCCAGAAGCCACATAAAGCTGTCGTTCTAAAAGGTGTTGTGGTTTAGTTAACCCACTCAGCGGCTATCCCGTAATTTGATTCAATCCCATTTATAAAAAACAATACACCCGTCATTGCTTGAGAATAATTTAGAATAAAATTAAAGGAATAAGGGTTTTAGACTTCAAAGTACGTCTTCTTTCAGAATAATTATAGCTTTTTAGCAGAAAGGAGAGTTTACATGTGGAATTTTATATCAACTTTAGTTTTCTTATTAGCAGACTTTACAGTAAAAACAACAAGAGAGTGATAAATTATGCTACAATCTCCAGAAGCCACATAAAGCTGTCGTTCTAAAAGGTGTTGTAGTTTAGTCAACCCATTCAGCGGCTATCCCGTAATTCGATTCAATCCCGTTTATAAAAAAAACAATGCACCCGTCGCTGCTGAAGAATAATTTAGAATAAAATCAAACTAAAAAAGGTTTTAGACTTCAAAGTACGTCTTCTTTCAAAATAATTATAGTTTTTTAGCATAAAGAAGAGTTTACATATGGAATTTTATATAAACTTTAGTTTTTTTAGCAAATTTTACGCTAAAAACAATTTGGTACATTGCATTTACTAACATATTGGAAATTGTACGTCAAACGTGACGAATGAGGTGCGTTCGTACTATAACCAGTTTTATAAATATTCAGATATTGGTGCAATAGCTGTTGTACTCTTTTGCAAAAATGCATGAATACAAAATTTATTTTATGTGCAGATTTTCATATTATAGATATTCATTTTATTTTATAAAATTATGTTTCAATGCCCTTTTACAAACAATTAATTACACATCTGTTACATTAAAGTTATACTATGCGCAAATATCCAAAATAAGACAATATAAGCAAATCATCGTTATTATTTCACTGAAAAAAGGAATTATATCGCATGTTACTAAGATACAATTAATTTCCGTAATAAAATAAGTACATTAAGTTGGCAAAATTTTATATTTTGTTGACATTTACTGAAAATTCCAATGGGAAACTTAAGCCTAGCTTTGAAATTTTCAGAATTTCAAATCTATATTTAGACTCTTTTTCCCATTTAATATCTATTTCCCCGGAAACCAGCTATCCAAAAAACTGTCGGCAGATTATAGGATTGCTATAATTAAACAATTTTAGTATACAAATTCTGCTTTTAAATTCAGTAATACGGTAATAATATGACTCCATATAAAATAGGATGTAATCACCATGACAATATAGAATCATTACCTATCATTTGATATCATTAAATTAAATACGTATGATAGGCTTTAATACAACGAAGAAAACTTTTATTAACATATTTTTAAGTTTTGATTCGATTTTCATAAGATTTTAAATGATTCTACCAAATTCTGAAACTATTATTATATATTAAATATCAAACCGTTCGGTTGGCTAGTTTCTGCGCTCTTATATGCAGACAGACGGATCAGACGACGATTATAAGTGCCATGTATTTATATGATTACGAACGCACCTAAAAATTCAAAATTTAGTACAAATATAATCATAAAGGGTAGTGCACGAAAAGCAGCCCGCATGATTTTGCAAACATACGTACAAAATACTCATTTCAGTAAATAATATGCATAGATCTTTTTTTATTTTTTATTTTAATTATTTATTCGCAAATACCGTATATTCCGGCGTATAACACGCACTTTTGATACAAGAAAATTCATCGAAAATTACAGGTTTGCGTTATACGCCATTTATAAAAATGAAATATTAAAAGTTAAGATATATAAAAAAAAGATGATATCAGAACTGAGATTTATAATTTAATGAACATGCTATATACAAGAGAGTGTTCGCACATTTTTGGAACGATTTTATAAAAAATATATATTAACAAATATAAAAATTTTATTTTCTAATATGTTCAGTCTCATTGCCCGTTTGTTGAACTATCATATTATGTCTTGATTTCAAGATAAAAGAGCTTTTCTTAAAATATCAAGATTGATTCTATTCTACTTCTCGACTACAATCTTCCAGAGACAATCCAATGTTTTGGGATATTACTTATAAAGAGCTTCTTTTAAAAATCTAACTGCATGCACAGTAGTCCACAGAAGACAAGTAACCTAAACATAACCTAAACGCTAAGGTTTAATCTATGTCTTGAAAAACATCTTTTGGAAAGAACTGCAGAAATTATGTTTTTTATCATTCATAAAATCGTGAAATTTTTTGAAGCTGTGAAACAACAGATGTAAGCTGTAATATGGACTTGTAATCAGCGCTATTCCTGTATCAACAAAGAGAAATTATAGCACACGTGAAACTAAAGAAAATTTTACTAGATATATTCTATTATTCTTGATTTATGAGCTTACACAGACAGTCTTCTAACTAATAAAATCTCAACATACAGTGCATTTTTAATTAGGAAATTAGACTGAGATTAAAAGAAAAAAATCACTTATTAGGGTTTAATCTATGTCTTGAAAACCTTCTTTTGAAAAGAACTGCAGAAATTATGTTTTTTATCAGTCATGAAATCCATTTCTCGAAGGAGTGAAACAACAGATGTAAGCTGTAATATAGATTTGTAATCAGTGCTATTCATGTATCAGCAAAGGGAAATTATAGCACGTGTGAAACACTCTAAAGAAAATTATACTAGATATATTCTATTATTCTCGAATTATGAGCTTGTAAACACAGTTTTCTAACTAATAAAATCTCAACATACAGTGCATTTTTTAATAAAAATTTGGACTCAGATTAAAAGAAAAAAAATCGCTTATTAAGGTTCAATCTATGTCTTGAAAAACTTCTTTTGAAAAGAACTGCAGAAATTATGTTTTTTATCAATCATGGAATCCATTTTTTGTAGCTGTGAAACAACAGATGTAAGCTGTAATATAGACTTGTAATCAGTGCTATTCATGTATCAGCAAAGGGAAATTATAGTGTTAGTGGTGAGGCATTCTAAAGAAAATTATTACTAAGAGATGAGATATTCTATTTTGTTCGAAATATGCGCTTGCAAAGGCAATCTTCTAAGAAATATATCGTGTTCGCTTAAAGTAGAGGATGCCCGCGAGATAAATAAGGGACTAGACAATAGAGAAATGCGATCCTGTTGAAATTTTGCTTAGCTTGCAGTTTTGTATCGATTAATCGGAAAGCGAATTCATTTACTGAAGTAAAAGTAATTATATCCGTCACCCCCGATAAGGAGGAGAAAAAACCCAAAGACTAAGCAATTACTAATAGAAATTCTATCAGATGAAGCGTACTGTTATCTTTAATTAATTGAATAGTAATGTTTAACGTGAAATAATTACATATTAGCTAGTATAATATTTTGATAAGATTTATTCATTCAACAAGTTTAACCGATAAAGACGTTAGACTTTATCTTTTTAATATTATATTTGCTTAGATATTTTAGATTTTTTTAAAACTATTTTGAACTAATATGAAAATTTTAAAGATTAATTTGATTCGATTTATCGGAAAGCGAATTCTTTTACTAAAGAAAGTGTAATTATATCCGTCACAGCTGATAAAGAAGAAAAAAAACCTCAAAAGCTAAGCAATTACTAATATAAATTCTATCAGATGAAGCGCACTGTTATCTTTAATTAATTGAATAGTAATTTTTAATGTGAAATAATTACATATTAGCTAGTATAATATTTTGATAAGATTTACTCATCCAACAAGTTTAACCTATAAAATCATTTTAATTTATCTTTTTTAATATTATATTTGCTTAGAATTTTCAGAAAACTGTTTTTCACATTTTTGTACATAATTATTTAAATATGAAAGTTTTAAAACAGAAGTTCAAAGTAAAACTGACAATTACATTTATGAAATGGGAGTTGTGTAAAAAGGTTGTTTATTTTAGCGTTGTAAATAACGTCAGCATTACCCACAAACACATTTGTGCTTATAATATACATTTTAATTAGAAATATTCATATTTTTATTTTCAAAATTATCAAAGTCAGGCTGCAATGTATCACAGAACTGGCGTTAGTAATACTGGGTCGAAATGCCTTGAAGATTGACTAACAACCAGTAAATGTCGATAATTTACAGGAGATTTTGCTAGTTTCGCACTAGTATTTCAACAGTGAATTTAAAAATATAAACACAGTCACAATTCAAAGACGATTTTTACTTAAAAGTACTTAGGAATCACTTAATGATTTTAACTGTCGTTAACAGCCTTATTTTATCATTTTAAAGCCATTTTAATGACTGAAAAAAATCAATTATTTTATGAAAATTTAATTCTATGATTATTTCCAAATTTGAAAGTGTAATCTGTATAACAATATTTTGTAGAGTTTGGAAGATTTTACAAAAAACTTGCGCTATCGTTAAAAACGCCACAGGTGAAGGCGATTTTGTAAAATAAAATACGCCATCACATGCCTGATGGCGAAGATTGGTAAGTGGCAAAAAGCATTTATTTTTTGATTGATTATAACATAATGCAATATTAATCTGGAAACACATTTTCGCACGCTCGTATAAGAAATTCGTACACACACCAACCAATTAAAATACCGCTTTCTTTATTCATTTGAAGTATTTATTGTGTTTCATGGTCATAAAAAGAAAAAAATAATAATAATCCTTTTCATACTAAAGATTGTCTTTTGTTTAATTTAATGCTGCTGCATTTTGCTTTTTTATGACATTCATAGCATCACATACTGTCGTCACCTATCAGCTAAAAGTTGCACCTAACCTTCACCGATGCCAAGGCTATGATAAAATAACAACAATCAATACACTTCAAGAATCTGTGCCTAATGGCTTTTTGTCAGATTTGCCGTTGAAAACATGCAAGGATCCTTTCGTTAAACATAACGGAATCTTAGCTGTAGGGCATATCTTTTAAGGTGGATTTCCTCTGATACACCAAAATTACTCAACAGGTGTCTCTGCATTGACCTTCAAGAGATGCTAAAATAAATGATTTTCTCATAACGGAAAATGGCAAGGAAAAAAAGTGCCGTGACTCTTATATCAATTAAGAAAATAAATGTTTCATCACTCGTAGGATGAAAGTGAGTAGGTTATATAAAGAATTTAAAATTAATATGCACAAAATAACGGTGCCTTTTTTATATGTATTTTTAAAAGGTGGGCGCGACTTTTGGCGTTTTCAAGGATGGTTAAATGGTTGGAAACTGGAAAGCCCATATTTTTGGAATGGAATAAAAGAAATAAGTGGTATTCAGGGAAACAATTAGTGCTTTTTAATACCCCCGGAAGGTAAATTACTTTATAGGGTTATGTGTGAAGGCCAATTATTACTTCATATGAATACTTTAGTTAATGTACAAACAAAAATATTTAGTTAATAATTAAACAACAGAAAAAAAAAAATCAGTAAACAATGTAGCCACAAAATAATGCTTTTAATGCGTAGGATAATTGTAATCTATTGTCCATCAACTTAAAAAAAGGGCCGATAGAATCAACAAATAGGATACTTTTTTTTAATTGGTTTTAATTTAGGAACAATAAAACTTCTACTAATTGAAAAAAAATAATGTTTCATCGTTTGTAGGATGAAAGTTAGGAGGTTATATAAAAAATTTAATAATAAAATGTCAGAATGCCAGCGCATTTTTTATGTTTATTTAAAAAGTGGGCGTGGCTTTTGGTGGTTTCAAGGATGATTAAATGGTTGGAAAGTATAATAATAATAATTGTAATCTATTGTCCATCTACTTAAAAAAAGAGCCGATAGAATCAACAAATAGGATATTTTTAGGTAGCTTTCAATACAAAAAAGTATAAAGCTACCTATTGCAGCCGTTCGGAGGAAAGCAGTTCCGGAAAATTTCGATATATTTTCACCGATCATGACCCCCAGACCCCAAAACCACCCTCCGCTCAAATGTTGATTTATATATATAGATATATCCATATATATATATATATATATATATATATATATATATATATATATATATGACCTATGTCATACGATAACGCTCGTATTTATAAATCAATTTTGATGAAACTAATTGTGTGTATTAAGCTAACCAATGTCTCGACCGAGTTCGTTGGCCAGCTTGGTCCGCCATTTTGTTTCAAGATGGCGGCCATTTAAAAATTTAAAACTGAAATAAATATAAAAAAAAATTAAAATTTTAAATTTATTTTTTAATTATGTTTTAGGCCTTGATACAAGGATTCCAGAGCATTTTTTGGTTTACTTCTATCTTATAAATTGGCTGAGATAGAGTAGTTTGAAATTCTAGGGTGGCTGACATTTTGAAACAAAACAGCACATTAACGCGATTACTCGCAAATTATTTTCTTTCATTGTTGTAATAATTTTCCCAATCATACGCATAAAACTATATATTCATATCCGTTAGCGCCAAAATTGGCAAAATTGGCGACGCGACCAAAATAAGTTTTTATAAATGAAGGCAATTTGGCTATTGCTCAATAATTTGACGAATTTCTTATTCAAATTCAGTATTAACGAATCTTTTGTAAACGTTTCTTTGCATTTTAACTTGCTGTTTTCGTGTAACATTAGCTAAAATTTTAAAACGAAGATATAGGAAAGCTACCTTTTCCTCCCGGTACAGGCCGGAAGGACTTTTTTTAATTTGTTTTAATTTAGGAACAATAAAACTTCTACTAACTGAAAAAAAATAATGTTTGATCGTTTGTAGGATGAAAGTTAGGAGGTTATATAAAAAATTTAATAATAAAATGCCAGAATGCCAGCGCATTTTTTATGTTTATTTAAAAAGTGGGCGTGGCTTTTGGTGGTTTCAAGGATGATTAAATGGTTGGAAAGCTTTTTTTTGTACCAGAATAAAAGGAGTAATAGGTATTCAAGGACACAATTAGTGTTCTAATTTTCCTCAGAGGCTAAATTATTTAATGGTATTACATGTGAAAGTCAAATATTACTTCATAGAAATACTTTAAAATATTTAGATAATGAGCTAAAATAGGTGAAATCTTCCATCAAATGTAGTACCATATATTTCACGTATAACGCGCACTTTTGATGCCAAAAAAAGTCATCAAAATTCACAGGTGCTCGTTATACGGTGAATATAAAAATGAAAAATAAAAAATGAAATAAAGATGCATATAAGAATTTACAGTCCTACATTTATAAACATTGTACGTATCGTACATTCTCGTTTCTCATTTGTTCACTTTTTTTTAAATTTATTTCTTGCTAAGTTATTACAGTTTTCAACATTCTTTATTGTATTTTTATGCGATGCATCACATGAAAATTTCTTTGCAAAGAAAAAGATGCGCGTAATATGGCAAAAATATCTAAAAATGAAAACAAAAATAGTTTCAAACTTAAGGTGCCAAAATTATACGCCGGAATATACGCAATTAAATATACCTTTTATTGTATAGAATAAGTTCAGGATAATCCAAAAGTTGTAAAAGAAATAACAATTAAATAATTCCAAAAATTTAGATAATAGAAAAAAACATAATAGCTATATTTGTCACCGACAGTTATCATTCTAATGGACCCAAAACTTGTTGAAATTTAAGCTATCATGTGACAAGAAACTGAAATTCTTTTCGATCCTTTGCAGAGTATCTTGCAAAGTCTGACAAGTCTGACAGCTATTTTCTCTAATGCCATTCGTCAAATTGAACATTAGTATACATAGCTGCGTTTCGAACAATAGTGCACCGTTGTACAAACTGCTGATCAAACTGAACAGCTAATGTCTGAATCAAATATAACTATTCTGGTAATATTGTTTTGTCTACAATGCTGCGCCGTTGTACAAACTGCTGACGAAATTGAAAAAACTACTCACTATAGGCAAATATAACTATTCTGATAATAGTTTTTTTTTCCTCAGCAATGCTGCACCGTTGTAAAAACTGCCGACAAAACTGAAAAGCTACTGCGAAATAGAACTGCCATAATAGTGTTTTTTCTTAACAATTCTGCGCCATTGTACAAACTGCTGATCAAATTGAAAAGCTACTGGCTGTAGGCATGACTATGATAATAATTTTTTCTCAACAATACTAACCGTTGTACAAACTGCTGATCAAATTGAAAAGCTACTGGTTGTAGACAATTATAACTGTTCTAATAATGGAGTTTTTTCTAAACTATGCTGCCCAGTTGTAAAAACTGCTGACAAAACTGAAAAGCTAATAGTTTTAGGCAAATATAATTATTCGGGCAATAGCTTTTTTTTTCGAACAATGCTGATCAAATGGTTCCAAAATACCAAAATCGAAATGGTAAAAAAAAAAAAAAAGATAGACCTCAGCTATTATATGAAAATAATAATAATAATAATAACACTGTTGAAAGGAAAATAAGAAATTTCAAAAGAACACTGCCTTGCTTTAATATTAGCTTGAGAGTGTTAGCGCGTGGTCTGGAAATTTTAATCTTAATTTTAAAATTATTTGGAAAACCTATATTTTTGGATTTAATTTTCCGTTTATTAGACGGTCAAGCACATAACCAACTGCACAATTTCTTAATTTAAAAGTATCAGCTTCTGATTTTGTTTTAAAGTGCTATCTGTAAATTTTGAGACTAAAAAATTAAAATTTTCAATACTCTTTATTTTGTAAAAACTTATACTTTATTGTATTTGAAGTTTTAGAAACTTATTTAATGCACAAAACTATAATTTGATAAAAGTCATCATGACGAAAATATTACATTTATTTAAATATATAATTTTCTGATTATTGGTATAGTTAACAATCGTCAACTCACAGTATATGCTTGTGTGAATGCATAAAATCTTTACTAATAAAAGGAAATACACATATTTTCTGTTATGTATTATTTCTGAAAAATGCTGAGAAAAAACCTTTTTTTTAGCACTTTCCAACCTAGTTGAAAAGTGCTTATGACTTCGGTTTGTCTGGCCGTCTGCCGTCTGGCCGTCTGGCCGTCTGCCGTCTGGCCGTCTGGCCGTCTGCCGTCTGCCGTCTGCCGTCTGTCCGTGCTCTAACTCCCGTAAATATGCTCGGATTGCTCTGCAATTTTTATATGTTATTATCGTTATCTATAGCATGTTCCCTATTTCAACGGAAGTGTGTAGCACTTATAGTTTTTTTACAGGGACACTCAAAAGAATTCCGTTACATTGCGGTCTATGGGGAAAAATCATTTGCTGTTTATTTAAATAATGTTTCACTATTTTAAACGCATTGAAATTTATATATATCACTAAGGTGCATTAGAAGAAGCTTAATATGGAACAGGGTGTGCATAGCACTTATAGTTACTTTACAGGGACAGTAAAAATAATTCCGTTACATTACGTCTATGGAGAAAAATCGTCTGCGGTTTATTTAAATAATGTTTCACTATTTTAAACGCATTGAAATTTATATAGATCACTAAGGTGCATTACAAGAGACTTACTACGGAATATTGTGTGTATAGCAGTCATCGTTCATTTACAGGGACACGCAAAAGAATTATCTACTGTCTGTTAACAATAATTCCTGGAAGTGCTTTTAAGTTACTGAACGCGATTTTAATGTTAACTTGCTTTTTGTCTATTACGTGTTGTGTATAAATTCTGTAGATCCTATACAGGGCAGCACAAAAGTTCGCGAACACATTTCTGTTTATTGACAAACTCCAGACGGAGAATTTTAAAATGTGCTACACGTTTCCTAACTGAACTAAAATTTAGCATCCTATGTAGTATATATACAATTCTATATATCCTATACAGGGCTGAATAAAAGTATTCGGATATTTTTCCGAATATTGTATATGTTGGAAATTCCTGAAATTATGTTTTTAAATATGTTATGCGTTTTCCAAATTGTTTACTTAGAAGTTATCTTTTAGCTTATTAAACGGTATGATTTGTAAAATTATTTTGGAAGCGTTGGAAAGTGCTACATAATCTATGCTTGACGCATGATTTTTCGTTCTTGTTTCTATTTCATATTAAATCACTCTTCAGCATTCTTCAGAAGCTTAGGATAACAGAAGGAAATTCCACTTTTTATGCCAAAAATGATTTTTAATTTTCTATTCATCGTAAAATTATGCAGAAAATGAGGATATTAAATCAATAACTAAGACATTAAAAAGTAATAAGAAACCGAAAAAGTAAAATTAAATATGCATTAGAATAAAATGCAGTATTTCTATTAAATATTCAACGTTAACGTAAAAAAATCATAAATATTAACACAATTATGTAAATAAAAGAAAAACCTGCAGCTACATATAAGAAGATAAAAGTGATTACAGAGTCAATAGTGCATTTTATTAAATAGGTTTTGAAGTAGTTCTTTTTTTAAATATAAATACAAGCGGTTTTTTTAATAAACTTAAGACACATTGCACACACAAACACATTTTAAAATTTCATATAAAATGTAAATTATTGATATTTCAACAGGATGAAGAAATGCAACGATAATGTTATACTTTGATATTTATATAACTAAAATATTATATGCATTTTTACTGAGTTCGTATAATCCTTTTCCTCGCAAATATTATATGCTCGCAAGGCGATTTAAAATGTCATTGCCAAAAAAAATGTCTAGTTTCGCGTTTCAAACCCATAGTGCTTCATGGTGCACTAGAATATGTGAAAAGACTAATTGATTGAGCCAAAAATGCTTACATGTAAGAAAAGCACCTTAATACTTAAGAAGAATATCGTAAATCATTAACGAACACATTTATTGCCGAAACGTCAGTGAAGGCTTACTGTGGAGACCCGAAAAGTTTTTGGTTTCTGTCTGTCTGTTTGTCTGTCTGTCTGTCTGTTTGTCTGTCTGTCTGTCTGTCTGTCTGTCTGTTCCGCGATAACTGCCGCAAAAATGATCCGATTAGTTTGATTTTTGGTAGGTATGTTGGTGAGGTACCCGGAATTAGCTGTATAGTTTTTAGTTACGTTTGGTTCATTCGTTCGGAAAATATAAAACATTTCTATTTAGGTCATAATGCTTTCCTATGGGAATTCAGACGATTTTGAAAATTTTCATCCATTGAAATAAAATGGCGCATTTGATTAATATATTTAATGTGTAAGTTATGAAGGCTAAAATTTATCAAGTCAGGTCTTAAATTATTCAAATTAATTTGAAATTTTGTTAATACATTCGTCAGATTTTTTAAATTAGGTGTACAATGTTTGGTGCAATTTTATACATCTGCTCTAATAATATAATACATTTTATTCTATCATTTTTTACAAAATTATTTTCTCATTTTTTACAAAAATTTCCGATGCATTTTTTTTCTCTCTTTCATTAAATGGTTGCTAAGCAACTATATTTCAAAGAATATCAACAAAGGAAAATTCAAGTGAATAGCATTATTTTTACGCGAAGTTTTATTAAATATTGCCAATTTTCGGGTTTTAAGTTTTTAATATGCTTTTTTTTAATGAAATAGATGAGAATTTATTTTAACTACTAAAAAATGATTACCAAATAGGTTTTCCAAATGAAAATAATAAAAACGTTGAATGCGTAAATTGAATATAGGTCAAATAAGATGTATTTAAATTTGTATAAGTATACTTTATACACGAAATCTTATTCAACTTCAGCATCATATGATGTTTAGTAGTTGAAATATAACTATTATTTTAAGGATAGGATAAAATCTCTTGTACAAAGAGATGGTTATTCTAATGAAATGAAAATTGCAAATACATTCAGACATATACTCAAGAAATGAAATAGCGCAATTACTGGAAATTGAGAATAGAATATTAAAGCGACAACGGGGGGTTCAGGGGGGCGGAGCCCCCTGAAATAATGTATTGTTATTCTGAAAAAATACAATAACATGTAGTTTATCCTATCATTACATAACATTGTGTTTAAGGGGATACTTCTAAATTTCCGAAACTTTCGATAAATTTATATTCTTATAAATGTATAAATAACTTAAAAAGATTGAATTTTAGTGTGTCAAATATTATGCAGATAATGTTAAAAATTAGTAAGATTAATGAACAATGATTTTTTGAGCTGACGTTGAGGCCTCTGATCTGTAGATTTACTAGTTAGCGTATGTCCTTACCTTTTTTATTGCCGAAACGTAAGTTGAGGCTCACTGTGGGGACGCGAAAAGTTCTTGGTTTCCGTCTGTTTGTCGGTCTGTTTCACGATAACTGTCATAAAAATCGTCCTATTACGTTAATTTTTGGTGGGTATGTTGGGGAGGTACCCGGAATTAGCTGTATAGTTTTTAGTTACATTTGGTTAATTCGTTCGAAAAATATAGAACATTTCTTTATAGCTCATAATGCTTTCCTATGGGAATGCAGACGATTTTAAAATTTTATTTTTAGCTGAAATGAAAATCGCATATTTAAATAATGGATTCAAAAGTAAAATTACTAATTTTCGATTTGGAGGTTTTAAATATATCCAATAGCTTTGAAAATTTGCTGATACATTCATTAGAATTAAAAAATTAATTGTTTAAATTATTGGAACATTTTTTGCATCTATTCAGGAAATACAAAACATTTTATTTTCATATTTTAAACAAATTTTAAAATGCATTTCTTTTTACTTTGTTCTTTACTTTATGAGTTGCTTAGCAACCCTATTTCAAAGAACATCAAAATAATAAAATTCAAGTAACTCGCACTATTTTACTGCAATATTTTACTATCAAAATAAATTATTTTTTTATTCTATTGACATAAATGAAGAATTTGATTTAGTACAAGTTTATTTTTTCAATCTAAAAAGTTGAATAAGAAGTTCATAAGCATTTCAAAATATCATGGCATAAACCGCGTTTAATTTAACACTTTTAATTCTGAAACCTCCGAAGTATTTTATATGCCTATAAATATGTATGTAATATAAAAAAATTAAATTATGGATTGTAAGATGTTAAATATTATGAAAAGTGCGATTAAATAACAATGACTTTCAGAGCTGACGTTGAGGCTCCTGATCTGCAGATTTACTAGTCTAAATATATCTTCACTCAAGATGAGGGTGCGTAGCAGCTTAATTTTATTTGCTTTTGCCATCTTTAGCTGTGTTTTTATGGGGCCAATATCTTGTATTAATACCATAGGTAACAAAAGGATAAAAGGAGTCGTTTGACTAAAAAATGGTGATCCTTTACCGTAATACAATGATATGATTAAAATAGCACACCGGAGTGGAACGAATATTTGGATTTAATATATTCCGTTCGTCGTTAGATCAGCTTGTTAGTAATTTTTTATTTTAAATATGGGTAGGCGTGATGATAAAATACATTTCGGATACAAGTTTGTAGCAAAAACAAGTTAAAACTCAACAAGAACATCGTAAATCACGAAGACATTTATTGAGCGTAGGCAGGTGTAAGACGAAGTAGTAAAACATGCATAACATAAAGAAAACTCGAGAACATTAGGTAGTCAGCGTCTTACAATTTACTCGAAAGAACACATCAACACATTAGTCTTTTAGAACGTCAAAGGCTTAGAATCGCATATACGCCGTCAACAACTAATTGTACTATCACTGTTGCTTGCTTTACCGCTTTAACCTCACAGCAGCTCTCCTCGTTTGTCAGCGCGATCGCTGTGCCCTCTAGTGAACAGTGTCAGAACCCACATGTATAAATTATGAATGGAAAATTTAATAGTCAAGGTAATTCCTGTCTAAATTAAGAGCCTACATTAGTCTCACGTAGAGTTGCAAAAAACCGGTTTATTCCCGTGTTTATTTCCAATAGACCCGGTTTATTCCCAAAAGACCTTGTTTATTCCCAAAAAACCTAGTTTAATCCCAAAAAACGCGGTTTATTCCCAGGTTTAAACCGGGTTTTTTCTAGCCTTTGTAAATCTGGTCTCACGACGACTCTCGCAAACTGCCGTTAAACCTATAAGAGCATTTTTATCAAATTTCTCGTTTGCATTTCCATATATTTAAATATTTTTTTAAAGAGAATATCTGAGATTGAGCTGTAGCCTGTCCTTTTTTTTTACTTTTTTGATTTTGGCTTCAGGTTTCAGGTTTTTTTTTTTTTTTTTTTTTTTTTTTTTTATAAGCTTATTTTCTATTTTGAAACCAGTTTCGTCAGTGAAAAAAAAAATTTGTTGTCTAAATTTAACGTCGTTTAACTCATTCAGTGATACTTCCGCCACTAATTTATTTTCAGATATTAAATAGCATTTCGATACTTTATGTCATATTATGCTGATTGTGTTTATCACGATTAAATTAAACAAATTTTAATGAGAAAAGCTAGTGCGAGCGTTTTTATTATAAACTTCAATATATTTTTCACCCGTGTAACCAGCAGATACCATTATAAAATTTAGTTAAAGATATATTTTTTTCTTAATTTATTTAATTTTTTAATTACTGATTTTGAATTATTATGACTTTCCATTAAAATTTAAAAAAAAAGTCGAACTCAGCATAATCTCAGAAAACATAGAAAAATATATAATTGGAACGTATTATAATTTTAACATTCCATCTTATATTACACTGCCTAATAACGATATTCAGGCATGAATCGTTTAAAAAATCTGCTAATTTGCGCATTTAAATATATTTTTTTCAACATAAAAGTAAGTCGAAGGTTAAAATAGTAAGATATCAAATCACCTTGTGACGTGCTTATAACTAATTCATTTGATGAGTCATTCATCATTGTTAACAATGTTCATCTTTATTTAATAACTTCTTATAACTTATTCATATGCGACATTTTTCCTTAGAATTTTGATTTTACCTTAATTTTGCCGTTAATTTATTCATGAATTTTTATGTAGTAAAGACAATAGCACACAAAACAAAGGCAAAAAGAAAAGTTAATTCTAACATTTATTATTATTTTTTAAATATGTGTCTAAAGTGTTAAGAACTAACGCATATATAATTCTCTTAATCAATATAGAGTACTCTGATACACGGTTTGTATGATATTTCCGAGAGAAGGAATACGGAACCAAAGTTACTGTATTCGCACTTGTGTGATCCGCATGGTGTGACTTATTATTTTAATTTATCATTGAACTTACCTTTGATTATAAAAAAAAGAGAAAAAAATAGTCATTTATGTTTGCTTTTGAAAGTAATAGATCGCTTTGAAAATTCAAACTCTTAAGTGATCATTGTTTATAAAACAACAATTGTGGATTAAAATAACAATAATAATTTCTAGATATTGCTAAAAAATAAATACAGGTAAGTGTTTCAGTTTATTATAAACATAAACTTATACGATAACTTACGGAGGCCTGTATAAGAAGCTTGAATTCCCTTGAACCATAATCGTAATCCAAAGGTTTGTTTACTACTAGTATTCCTTCAATGGGATCGGAAAGAGCAAACGAATTATTCTCGTTGCCACCCTAAAAATAAAAGAAAAAAGATTAGAATTTAAAGAATATGAAATTAATTTACAAAATTGAAGCAGCTTTCTATACTAAAAAACAATACTGGAAACAGTGTAAACATTTTTAGAATTTTCTTTTCATCTTATCTTATTTTTAGTGATTACGATTGTGATGGGAATATAAAATTTTGACTTAAGTAATTTTTTGCATATTTATCTGCAGCTTTTCAAAGACAAAAAAAGAATAATATAATTCTTTTAATTAAATTATACTGGTGGTACTTATAAATTTTAAAAATAAAGTAAGGCTGTTATTTGAATTCCCTAATTAGAGATGTTTAAGTAGATTTAAATGTTTTTATTTTTCAATAGAAATTTATTTAGGCTTAAGAAAATATCTAACGAAAGTCAAATGAGTTTTGTGTTTTTTTTTAATTTAATCCTTACATAATCTAACGTTACTTTTACAGTTGATAATGTTACACTTCACAGTCCAGTTTAATTTGTGAAATCCTCTATTTAAAGAAAGAGATCACAGCGCATGTAATTACTACTTTTTTTTTCTTACTAATCAACTGTAATCTTTTTCACGTGTTTCGAATTTCTTCCAAAACACATAAAAAGAAATATTTATTTTTACCGCTTCGATTGATGCAAAATATACTAAAAACTCAACTCTTAACAGAAATTGTTTAAATTATTGTATAAGCTGTTGCTACATTTTAGTTTAGAAGCGAAGACGTTCGGTAAATTTAACAAGTTTTAAGAGTTAAATATACATTAAGGATTAACAAATACATTAAATCGTAACTAAAACTAAAAATACGCATGTGTCGTTTTAATGTGAATTCTTTAACGAAAATTATGACTTTTCTTTTTTTTTGGTAATAAACAAAATTTAAATTTCCGTGTTCATTAATGCATAAAATGCATGCTTTATTAAATACGTTTTGTATTTAATAATGTTCCCTATTCATTGATTTTTGCACATATCATGTTCAGGTATTCAATATTTGTTCATTTTTATTCAATTTTCTTTAAATTTGATATCGTAATTGATCGAGCAATTTGAGTTAATAAATTTGGCTCAGGCCTATTAACTCAAACAGAAATCAATTACATTTTATTTATATTAGTGGAATATTGTCTTTGATATAGTGTTTCACTATATAAGTTTCCAATTGCTTCTTGTAATATTTTTTCACATTTTGCACACTGGATTTTTTCTCCACATATCTTTATGTATTTGTTCCCGCTTATTTTAATTTTGAGATTCTTACATTTTTGGATACATACACTGCTGGACAATTGCTAAGGACGGATAACACTATCAGCCATTGCAAGCACAAAATGAAAGGAAGCAAAATGTGGAAAATTAGAATAAGTGCGGGATATAGTAAGAAGAGGTGTGCGTATACAAATTTTCTTTTCCACGTCTGTTCATCACGTGATAGCGCTGATAAGAGCTTTAAAGGATTTGACGAGTGTGGACAGTTGTTGTTCCAAGTCAAAGTTTTACAGGAAATACTTAATTGACGAACTTTAAATTTTCGGCATGCCTTCCTGATATCACTTAGATGATTTTATGCGTGGCCAAATTATTGGAAAGATCAAAGAAGGTCAAAAAATAACAGATGTTGCTAGCGAGTTCGACATCGCCCACAGCGTTGTTTCATGGCTGTGGAAATCATTTAAAACTAATGGAATGTGTAGCAGGCGTCACGGGGTTGTCGTGTTAGAAGTACGGCGCCTGAAGGAGATAGATACATTGTCCTATCGGCAATAAGGAACCGACGAACCACAGCTCAGCAGGTGGCAAATCAGTTTCTTGCTGCCAAAGGACAGCAGATCTCCCAAAAACCTGTAGCCAGACGTTTGAGGGACGGAGGATTATACGCCCGCAGACTTGTTGTGTGTGTCCCATTGACCAGACAGCAGCGTACTGCTCGTTTGCAATGGTGTCGTGAGTATCGCAACTGGACTAAACATGACTGGGCATGCGTACTATTCTCAGATGAGAGTAGGTTCAGTCTGTCATCGGATTATAGACGCCAACTGATCTGGCGTGAGAGTGGTACTGCTTATCGTCCAGAAAATATCCAGGAAAGGGACCGATATCCAACATGCAGTGTCATGGTATGGGACGGCCTCATGATCAATGGCCGCACGCGACTATATGTGGTTGTGACTGGGACTATGACGGGTCAACGATACATTGATGAAGTTCTACTTCCTTATGTTCACCTTTTCCGTTGTGCTATAATAATGGACAAGCGAACAGACCAGTTAGTCTATGACTGCCGTTATAATGCATTGTTGAATTTAACTAAAAAAATGAAGATACAATAGAGAAAAACATATAAAAACGTATGGAATTAAAACAAAATCCGATAATAATAAAAAAGGATTCTACTCTCAGCCTTTCAAGCAATGTGAGAAACATTTTTATAACTATAAATATATATAATATACCTTTGAAATAAAAAAAAATATTTTCAAGTTTGAATAAAAAAATTAATCGAATACCTTATATAAAGATAGCATTTAATAACATTTTTTAGCAATTGTAATAATAAAAGAAAAAAAATTATGAAGAAAACATTTATATGCATAAATAATATTATTTTAATTTTGGAACTATTCTGAAAAAAAAATCTATTTAATGCACTATATTTGTTAAAACATATATAATGCAACAAAATCTGTTAAGAAAGAATGGCTTAAGAGCGTGAAAATTGCATTTTAGACAAGTTTACTACTCAGCCGATACCCAGCAGCATTATATTCTTTTCGTCGGGGTCATATTTTTTTCAATTAAGGTAAGATTCCGCTGTATATAAGTTCCGTTTCCAAGAAGCATTACTATATTATAATACTTGCCATTTGTTGTACTTACCACAATTGAATATGTAACATCAGAATTTGGCGTATTTGGCTTGTCTTTGTCTATTGCATGGATACCTCGAAAAACAGTAAGGCCAACTGGTGTAAGCTGAAAATAAATAAAATTGATAAATGTTAATATTCACATGCTTTAGAAAGCAATATACAAAAATCAACGTGCAAGTAATCAGTAAAATATGCAATGCACAGATTTAAATTTTGCATAACTGAATATGTTAGCCGTAAAGTTACTATGTTATGTCGATCACAAAACTCCCTTGTATAACATTCTAATATATTAATTTAATTAACGCAGTTATACACCAATAATTGAGGCGTCCAGAATCTGGATCAAATCCATAAAATATTAACCACAGATATTTGTAGGATAAATTTCATGGATTACACTGCATTTCCTATAATTGTGAATGAAATGCACCACAGATCATTAATTTTACCTCCAAATATCTCTGGATAATGTTTTAAGGATTTGATCCACTCTTGTTCTGGAGTCCTCAATTATTGTTGATGTGTAACTGCTTTAATTAAATTAATATATTAAAATTATATAGAATGGAAGTTTTGTGATCGACATAGCATTTTGAGTAGCTATTATAGCAATATGACTAGCGTCATTTGTTGCTTGCATTTCAAACATAGGGCTTTTTATCATTATGACATCAAACAAATTACTGTCTATAAAGCAAGAATTCCTCTCAAACTCGGTTAACCCATTAACTGCCAAAACTATAAGGTAGGATTCTTTAATTTATTTTTCTGTAAGTCGTTTGCCACCACAAATTTCGAAAGGTCTCCGTTTTATTTAATCTCAAAGCTTCTGTCGTTAAATAAGGTTTTGTTTAATTCTAATGATTGCTTGCATCAAACATAGGACATTTTATTATTATGATACCAAACAAATTACCCTCTAGAAAGCAAGAATGCCCCTCAAACTCGGTTAACATTAACTGCAAAAAATATAAAGTAGGATTATTTAATTTATTTTGCTGTAAGTCGTTTGCCGCCACAAATTTCGGAAGGTCTTCGCTTTATTTAATCTCAAAGCTTCTGTCATTAAATAAGTTTTTGTTTAATTCTAAAATAGTAGTAGCTTTGTAGTCAATTTAAGCATAGAGATTTATTTTGACCGTTGAGTCAACAAAAAAGCCGGAGGCTAGTGGGTTAATCGAAAAAATGGATTTGATTCACTTTTAGTTCTGAAAATCTCAATTTTTAAAATGAAGTATCAAACATTTCTTTGAACTTTTAGTGCATTCGTTTGAATTACAGTGATCAGTAAATAAAGAAAACGATAACAGAGAGTCCTTCCTTAGCTAATCACTCCAAAATTGGAAAAATGTACATTAAAAAAACAAAAAAAAAAACAAGTTGGAAATTGTACGTTAAACGTGACAAATGAGATGAGTTCTTACTATAACTAGTTTTACAATGTTAAAAAATCATCGTTATTATTTCAGGGAAATGAATTATATATCTACCGTTATGAGCGTAATTAGCATGCCTTTTCTCTTATTACGTATGCTACGTTTACAGATACGAATTTTTTTTTTCGATACCAGACAGCACTTCAAAATTTACCACGGAAACCTTGCTTTGCGAAATTGCAATTAAAGATTAATTAAAGATACTTTGACTTTCGAAACCGGTTTTGAAAGTGAAAGTATCCTCAATAAAAAAAAACTGCAACAAAAATCGAAAAAGTACAAAGAAGCGTGCATAAAGATTGACCTCAGCTATCCAATGCAAAAAAAATCATTTAAAAATATTGAAATGCGAACGAGATATCTTAAAATATTTCCTCCATAGGATTAACGTTAGCAAGCGGGTGTTTTCGTCTCAGTGAAGTAGCCTGTTAAGAAACTGATTTCGTTTCAATAACTATCTTCACAAAGAGGGATTTTGTATTTTAAAAGTATTTTGCTTAATGAAACTTTTGCTTATCATTTTATGAAGTGACGGTAACGGTCTTAAGTTAATGTTGTTTTTTATAATACAATAAATGTATTTTAGATTTTTTTTTCATTAGATACATGATTCTATCCATTTCAAATCCAGAAACATTATCTGATATTTATCAAAATATTTTTTATTATTATTATTCACACGCATTATAAACTTGCGTAAATTGTTGTTCTACAGAAACGATTCCGTTAAAAGCTTTACGTGAAATAAACAATTCTTAAAAAACTGCGACAAATTATATTTGGGATGTACCTACGTCAATAATATGATAAAAATGACAAACATTTATCTTAGGATTTACAAACAGGGATGGTTAAGATTTTAAGTAGAAGCACATGTGTCATAAAGTTATAAAAGATTATCCTTTTCCAGCTTATCCAGTTAATTCTATATCTAGTTTAATATGTTATTTAAAGATCTTTTCGGTACTGATTTCGTTTCAATAACTATCTTCACAAAGAGGGATTTTGTATTTTAAAAGTATTTGGTTTAATGAAACATTTGCTTATCATTTTATGAAGTGACGGTAACGGTCTTAAGTTAATGTTGTTTTTTTATAATGCAAAAAATGCATTTTAGATTTTTTTTTTTTAATCGATACATGATTCTATCCATTTCAAATCCAGAAACATTATCTGGTATTTATCAAAATCATTTTTATTATTAATATTCACACGCATTATAAACTTACGTAAATTGTTGTTCTACAGAAAAGATTCCGTTAAAAGCTTTACGTGAAATAAAGGATTCTTAAAAAACTGCGACAAATTATATTAATAAGTATCTACGTCAATAGTATGAGAAAAATGACAAACATTTATCTTATGATTTACGAACAGAGATGATTAAGATTTTAAGTAGAAGCACATGTGTCATAAAGTTGAGAAAGAGTTAAACCATTAAAAGATAAGCTTTCCATATTTATATAAGACAATCTCCCTTTCTTCCGCTTATACAATTATTCCCATATCTAAATAACTGCGCTTTTAATACGCTATTAAAAGCTTTTATCCACAAAATATTAATACATTTTAGTAATTACCTCACAAAGAGCTACTTTGTATTTTACACATTCGGCTTTATTAAAACAAACTTTTGTCCGGCTATTTTTGCAGTAACGGAAACAGTTAATGATTTTTTTTTTTATCATGCGATAAATGCATTTTCGGAAAAAGAAGGAAATATTTTCAACAGATAGACGATTCTATCTATTTTTACTTCATTAATACAACAAAAACATTATCTGTATATTTATCAAACTCCTTTTTATGTAAATATACAATCATTATAAACATCTACAACTTGGCGTGACAAAAAAGAACCCGTTAAAAGCTTCGCGTGACAAAAAATATGCATAAACAAACTTTAAAATCTGAATTTATGTAGAATCTACGTTAATCAAACGATCAAAAACATATTCTGCGTAGCGTAATTTCTAAAACAAATGTTTAAATTATTTTAATTTATGATCACGAAATGATCAAAATTTTAAGCGGAGACATACATATCGCAAAATCATGAAAAGATTAAATAGATTAAAGAGCATACTTTACACATATTTCTGTTACAGAATATCTCATTTTTCAATTTATGTAGTTATTTCCATATCTAAATCACAAAACATTTAGTGTGTTATTAAAAGCTTTTATCCTTTAAAAGTTTATGAGCTTCAGCAATTACCCAACAAAGGAGTACTTTGTAGTTATGTATATTCATTCGGCTTAATGAAAGTAAACTTTTGCTTCTGTCTTTATGTTAAAACGGAAGCGGTTCCCAGTTAATCATTTTTCTATCGTGAAATAAATGCATTTGAAGGAAAAAAAACTTTTTTTTAATAGATACATCATTGTATCCGCTTTAAATGCTTTAATATAAGTGAAACCTTATCTGGATATTTATGAAGCTATTTTTTATTCACATGCATAATACTTATTCCTAAATTTCCGTACCATAAAAAATTCCATTAAAAACTATATGTTAAAATAATAAAGAAAAAAGAAAGAAAGAAAAAGATGCACTTTGATATGTTACATTTATGTTAGATCTACGGTTATAAAATGATTAAAAATGTGTTTAATATTCTTTATTTGCTTAAACAAATTTTTAACTTTTTTGCTTAGGGATTGTATATTTAGCTATATAAATACAACATTTTTTTTTTTTTTGTAGTAGCAAAAGTAGTTCTCAGATGATGTTTTTTTATTATGCAATAAATGCATCTAAATGAAAAAAAGTGTTTTTTAAAATATTCATTTTAAATTACTTAATACAAGTGAAACAGTATCTGGATATTTATCAAACACTGTACACTCTGCATATTTAGCTTTATGAATACAACATTTTTCTGATGTCTTTTTGTAGTAGCGGAAGCAGTTCTCAGATAATTTTTTTTATCATGCAATAAACGCATCTCAGTGAAAAAAAGGGTTTTTTAATAGATCTATTTTAAATTACTTAATACAAGTGAAACAGTATCTGGATATTTATCAAACACTATGTGCACTCTGTATATTCAGCTTTATAAAAACGAAATTTTGCTTATGCATTTTTATAGTAGCAGAAGCAGTTCTCAGATGATTTTTTTTATTATGCAATAAATGCATCTGAATGAAATAAGTCCTTTTTAATAGATCCATTGTAAATTATTTAATACAACTGAAACGTTACCTGGATATTTATCAAACACTTTCTACACTCTGTATATTCAGCTTTATTAAATCAAAATTTTGCTTATGTATTTTTGTAGTTGCGGAAGCAGTTCTCAGATGATTTTTTTTATCATGCAATAAATGCATCTGAGTGAAAAATAAGTGTTTTTTAATAGATCCATTGTAAATTATTTAATACAACTGAAACGTTAACTGGAAATTTATCAGACACTTTCTACACTCTGTGTATTCAGCTTTATGAAAACAAAATTTTGCTTATGTCGTTTTGTAGTAGCGGAAGCAGTTCTCAGATGATTTTTTTATCATGTAATCAATGCATCCGAGTGAAAAAAAAATTATTTTTCGATAGATCCATTTTAAATTACTTAATATAACTGAAACGTTATCTGGATATTTATCAAATACTCTGTACACTTTGTATATTCAGCTTTATGAAAACAAAATTTTGCTTATATCTTTTTGTAGTAGCGGAAGCAGTTCTCATATGATTTTTTTTTATCATGCAATAAATGCATCCAAGTGCAAAAAGTGTTTTAATAAATCCATTTTAAATTAATTAATACAGGTGAAACAGTATCTGGATATTTATCAAACACTTTTTACACTCTGTATTTTCTGCTTTAGGAAAATAAAATTTGGCTTATGTCTTTTTGTAGAAGCGGAAGCAGTTCTCAGATGATTTTTTTATCATGCAATAAATGCATCCGAGTGAAAAAAGTATTTTTAATATATCCATTTTAAACTATTTAATGCATGTGAAACAGTATCTGGATATTTATCAAGCTCTTTTTTATTCACAAAACGTAATAGTTGCAAGCTTCTACAACTTGCCGTGTCATAAATAATTCCCTTAAAAGTTTTAATAAAGATAAAAAGTATTCATAAAAAGCAAAAAAAAAAAAAAAAAAAAAAAAAAACGTTACCTCATCTACTTCTAAATGGTAAGGCGTGTTCTGGAATTCTGGAGCATGATCATTAATGTCTTGAATATATACAGTCACAGGAAGGAAGGCTTCATCCTAAAAAATGAAATATTGTTAAATGGAATCGTGTTTTACATAACTAACTTTCTTGCTTTTACTAATGACACGCAAATGTATAAATTACTACTGTTAGACTATGGCATAATTGATCTACTTTTTGCATAATTTCAGCGTTTCATTAACAGCTATTTTGTCCCTTAACACTATGTCATGTTTAATGGGAGCAATATATATTCATATGTTAGTCACGAAATGAAAAAAAAAGAATATTTCTTTGGAAATGATACGAAAATTATTGAAGAAGATAGGTAAAAAATATCACTGATGATCTATCATTTATATCACTACTTATATGACGATTTTATGAGTCTGAACAATATAAATATCTTCAAAATTGCAGAAAAGTCGGTAGTCAGAAAAACCTATACGCATGTTAATTCAAAAGTTCAAAAATGAAATAATGTCAGCATAATAACATTACAAAAAACGCAAAATACGAAGTAAAATACTAAATAGTAGTATTGAATTATTGGATTTTTTTTAACATTAATATTATATACTAATTAAGAATAAAATACATTTATCTTAATTGGCTTTGATATTTCAGATCATATGTATGCAAAATACGGTCGAATACAAATGCAGAATATTGATAAATACCTTCATGTTTTACATAACAGTAAATCTTTCTTTCACTAATGACACGCAAACGTATAAATTATTACCATTATAACATGGTATGATTCGTGTAATATTTATTAGCAACCTTTTTTGTCCCTAACGATATTTCATGCTTAATGGGTTCAGTTCACTAGATTCATATGTTAGTCACGAATTGAGAAAAGTAATATTTCTTTGGAAATGATACAAGAATTATTGAAGCAGATTGGTGAAAAGATTATTGATGATCTATCATTTGACTACTAATATGATGATTTTTAATGGTCTGAACTACATAGATATCTTCAAACCTTCAGAAAAGTAGCTAGTTAGAAAAACTTGTAAGTTTTGTATTCATATTAAAACAAATGTGAAAAAATGAAATAATGTCAGTATATCAGGTGTTTTATTAACATTATGATTATATAATAATCAAGAATAACGTATTTTTTTATTTTAAGATTCTTTGATATTTTACATCATAAATATATATAAAATATTGTTGAATACAAATGATGAATACTGATAAATACTGCCATGTTTTACATAACTGTAAATCTTTCTTTTACTAATGACACTCAAACGTATAAATTATTACCATTGCAACATGATATGATTAATGTAGTTTCTTATTTGACTATATCTTTATCAGCAGCTTTTTTGTCCCTAACAATATTTCATGTTTAATAGACTCAATATATATTCATATATTGATCACGAATTGAAAAATAAATGTATCTTTGAAAATAGTTTAAGAATTATTGCAGTTTATTGAAGAACAGATCATTGAAGAACTATCATTTATATTGCTACAAATATCATTTATAATGTGATAAAGTACGTAGAGTCTTCAAACTACAGAAATATCACTAATCGAAGAAAAAACCTGTCTAAATTTGCATATTAAGCAAAAATAAAAAGTGTCACAGTACGAATTATACTTATAAAGTGTTATAATATCCTCATTGTATAATCCTTAAGAACAAAATATTTTAAACTTAAGTTACTTTGGTATTATTCCATCATATATATATAGGTATATGCAGATTAGTGTTAAAATAGAGTAATGTTTTACAAAACTGTAACTCTTTCTTTCGCTAATGACGCGCAAATGTATAAAAACTATCATTACAACATGACATGATTTATCTACTTTTTTTTTAAATTTTGGCTCTTCATTAGTAGCTATTTTGCCCTTAACTTTAATAGCACTTTTGCTCATGTTTAATGATCCCTCTATATATTCATATGTTAGTCACGAATTGGAAAAAAAAATCTTTAGAAATGATACAAGAATTATTGAAGTTTATTACAGGAGGTAGATGTAGAAGATAATCGATGATTTATATTTTGTAATGGTACTAATATGATGTTTAACAGACTATGTAAAATACTTCAGAACTGAAAATACCGCTACATAAGAAAACAGTTTTAACATAAGTATGATAAAATAAAAGTTTAACAGATTATAATACATAAACTAAAACCCTTAACAACGTTTTAAAGCACAAATACGTACAAACATGGCAAAAAAAAAGAGAAAAAAAAACAGTTTAAAATGGGTTTAAAGAACTTCTCGGTTACAGCCCCGAGTACTGGCTTGATTGGAGTTTATATACCTTAAAGAAATTACATAATTGACCAGATCCTGTGGGAATCCTTTTTTTTTATTTATTTATTTTTTCGCACTGAGGAAGGGGATCCAAGCATCCTCGAAACGGCCGTATGTGATTTTTTGTGCCATGTTTGTACGTATTTGTGTGCTAAAACGTTGTTAAGGGTTTTAGTTTATGTATTAAAATTCGCACAAAGTGTTTTATGTTTTATTTATGCTTATTGACATATTATAATTATTGGGTTTAATTAACATTATAATTGTATAATCACCAAGAATAAAATAATTTTCATCTTACTGGTCTTTGAGATTTTTATTTTATTTATAGTTAAATTGAAACTCTTTATAAAATAAAATCATGTTTTACATATCTGCGACTCTTTCATGCACTAATGGTGCACAAACGTATAAATAACTATTATTATAATATAATCTAGTTGAACTACTTTTTATTTCTAATTTCGGCGTTTTCTTTGAAACTTTTTGTCCTTAATAATATTTCGTGTTTAATGGACTCAATATATATTAATGGGTGAGTCACGAATTTAGGAAAAATGTATCTCTGTAAATGGAAAAGAAATTATGAAGAGCTTTTTTATGCTAGTAATATGAATTTTAATAAGCTGATATATGTAGAGGTCTTGGGAAATGGAGAAATCGTTACAAAAACATTTTACCCATGCTTTAATATGTATTTTAAAAAAAAGGAAAAAAAAAGAAAGAAAAAGAAAGAAAAAGAAAAAAAAAGAAAAACAAATATGGCACCGTAGTAAGTTCAGTTGTCAGATATTATAATATTATCATAATTCAGTTTATCCAATTGTCAAGAATAAAATAATTCTGTTTTAAGCTATTTTGACACTTTGTCCCGTATATATATATATATATATATATATATATATATATTATTAAATGAAGGATGTTGTCAAAACAACATTATGTTTTATATAACTGCAAACATTTTTCTAGTACTGATGATACACAAATATGCAAATTGCTACTGTTGCAGCATTTTATAACTGATCTAGTTTTCCCCAAATTTGATCGCAACTATTTTGTTCCTAAAAAAAGTAAATAAATAAATAAATAAATAAATAAAAAAGAAAAATATGGCAGCGTAGTAAGTTTAGTTGTCAGATATTATAATATTATCATTATACAATCGTCAAAAATAAAATAATTCTGTTTTAAGGTATTTTGACACTTTGTCCCATATATATATATATATATATATATATATATATATATATGTTATTAAATGAAGAATGTTGTTAAAACAAAATTATTTTTTACATAACTGCAAACATTTTTCTAGAACTGGTGATACACAAATCTACAAATTGCTACTATTGCAACATCCTATAACTGATCTAGTTTTCTCCAAATTCTAACGCAACTATTTTGTTCCTAAAAATATTTTATATTTAATAGACTCAATATACAGGGCGTCCCATTAATAAGGGTTCAAATTTTAGGAGGTTGTAGAGCTTACAACAGACAATTATTGTATAGGAAACCAGAGTCGCAATCTTCCCATTCAATCAAAATTTTAAGATGCTTCACTTCAATCTGAGCTCGGATGTTTAGTCTTAACTTTAACAATAATGAAGATATTTTAACAATATTTGCAACAGAATTAATTTACTATGAGTAAAGTACGATCAAATCACGAGAAAAGTTCTAGAAGTGCACAGTAAGTCGGTCGATGCACCATATGTAATGTCAACTGCATTCCAAAAGGTGAATCGTTTAATTTATCGCTGACTGAATGCAGATGATGCACATCACATTTCTTTTCGTGATAGTGTTTCATTTAAGGTGGTGAAAGTGGGAACTATATGCATACAATCAATGCTAAATTACACGATCTTCTTTCCGAAATGCAAATAACATCAAATCGTCTTGATACGATAAATAGGTCAAATTTAATTTAAAGTTGTTTTAATATAACTTGGAACTAACTGTTTTTAAATAGTTTAGTAACACTACGGTCATCTTTTTTTTTGTCTCACATTACGTAAACATATTGGTTGTAAAGTCGTATAAATTAGATTCATTGGCTTTACATATCATCAAAGCCCATTTTGTATTGCATCTACAATTGTTAAAAGGGAAAAAAACTTCATATTTCACTTTTTCGATCAAATAACTGTAGTCAGAAGGAAGTGCTTGTTAGCTGAACTTTAAAATTTTCTTGGTATGCAATTAAAGTTTTCTCTCTCTCTCTCTTTGGAAAGTTCTCAATGAAAAGTATGTTTACGTAATGTAGAGAAAAATATTCGCAAACTTAACAGCAATTTGTATTTTTCCTCCAACAAGCCTTGATTTATTGGCTACCTCAAAATGCGTACGTATGATTGACTAAATGTTTTTGAAATTAATCTGTCAAAAATCACTTTTAAAATTCTTCATAAAATTAACAATACTTTCTAAAAATAAAATGAGGTTGATTTTGCGAAAATCGACTGTATAGAAAAAAAAAAAAAAAAAAAAAAAAAAAAAAAAAAAAACCATCATCCAACTTGATTTATGGGCTACCTCAAAACGCGTAAGTATGATTGACTAAATGTTTTTACAATTAATCTGTCAGACTTTCCTAAAAATAACATGAGGTTGATTTTTCCAAAATCTATTAGATAAGAAAATAAAAAAGACCCCAATACCATCCAACTTTGATTTACGGCCACCTCAAAATGTGTACGTGCGATTGGCTAAATGTTTTTGCAATTAATCTGTCAGACTTTCCTAAAAAATAAAATGAGATTGATTTTTCAAAAATCTATTAGATAAGAAAATAAAAAGACCCCAACACCATCCAATTTTGATTTATAGGGTACCTCAAAATGCGTACGTGCGATTGGCTAAATGTTTTTGCAATTAATATTTCAAAAATCACTCCTAAAATTCATAAAATTGACAAACTTTTCTAAAAAGTAAATTGAGGTTGATTTTTCGGAAATCGATTAGATAGGGGGGGGGAGGAGAAAACCAACACCATCCAACTTTGAGTTACGGGTTACCTCAAAACGCATACGTATGATTGACTAAATGTTTTTTACAATTAATCTGTCAGATTTTTCTAAAAAATAAAATAAGGTTGAATTTTTAAAAATCTATTAGATAAGACAATAAAAATACCCCAACACCATCCAATTTTGATTTATAGGGTACCTCAAAATGCGTACGTGTGATTGGCTAAATGTTTTTGCAATTAATATTTCAAAAATCACTCCTAAAATTCTTCATAAAATTGACAAACTTTTCTAAAAAGTAAATTCAGGTTGATTTTTCGAAAATCGATTAGATAGGGGGGGGGGGAAGAAAACCAACACCATCCAACTTTGAGTTACGGGCTACATCAAAACGCGTACGTAGTATTGACTAAAAGTTTTCGCATCTAACCCGTCAAAAATTGCTTTTAAAATTCGTCATAAAATTAATAAACTTTTCTAAAAAGTAAAATGAGGTTGAATGTATAAAAATCGATTGGATAACGAAATAAAAAAGATCTCCATTTTTGATAAATTAATTCCAATAACGAGCTTAAAATTAAAGATTTAAAACAAAAAAATTGTTTACCTAGCTTAAAAGAGTATTAGTTATATATATATATATCGTCCCTCTCTCTTTCCCTCTCTCTCCCAGCCTCCCTCTCTCCCACCCACCCTATCTTTGTGTCATTTATTTTCCAAATTGTAATATTTTAATGATATTATGTGGTAAAAAAACAAGGATTTTTAGTTTTCTTAAAAAAAAAACACACAACAAATATAAGACATTATACTCATTAAATGAATTATGAAAGAATAAATAGAAGAGTTATAATTTTTTTATACGCGTTTATTAGCTAAATTAGTTTTCTTCGTTTGATTTATTGTATGAAAAAAAATTACATCTTATAAAAGTGAACTTTTTCTACAAAAATACTTCAAAAAGATTTTTTAACTGCAAGAATCAAAAAAGTTTCATGTCATATTTGCTTTTTGACAAAATGGAGAACTGTATAACAAGAAAATAAAATCAATTAAATCAAGAAAATCGATGAACAAGATAAGTACGAATTGAAAGTCAAAGTAAAAAGAAAATCAATGGACCAATTCATATTTTCGTTACCTTATTTATCTTTATTTATTATTTAGATTTGCTTATTTAGTTATTAAGTTAGTTTAGTTTAAAGGCGTCAAAATCCCCTCGAAATAAACAAAAAAAATAGATATAAAATAAAAAAGCTTTTTTTAAATATCTATGCATGTTTTTGTTATAACATATAATATCGAGGTTTTTGTTACTCTAGTATAAACATCCTTTTAAAACTCAATACAGATGGAATATTGGTTATATCATACGCACATTCGATAAATATTGAACGGTATTGGGTATTTATACTTTGAAAGTATGTCGTCAATATTCATTCTAATGTTCATTCAATATTTTGAAAGACTGATGTAAATTTTGGATTGTTTACAACAAAATTCCAATAATGGTGAAATATTTAAAAAGAAATGAAACTACTTACAATAAATTACGAATACTTTTGCAATATTTCAATTGCATTGCTCTTTTTCATTTTCTGTTTAATGCCAATATTTTGGGAAAATTGTAGTTAGATTGTAAAGATTTCAATTGTATGTACAATAAAGTAAAAAAACTTTTCAGTATTTGGTCAATATTATTTTCATACAAAATTAAAAACTATCTTTAATCTGGATGCGATTGTCACAAGGGTTTTTTGTAAAATATTCGTATGCTACTTGACAGTCAGGTTTTCGCAAGTTATGATGAAAGCAGAGCTGTTTTGAATGGGTCATCGAGTCAGCTGAAGACATCCTTGTTCGCTGTGCGCACTTGGGAGAAATATTTTTGTTTTACTGACTTCTTCGGAATGACCAATGTGTCAAAAATTGACTATCATCAATGCATGTCAGTGTAAGAACCAAAAATAAATTTAAATCTTACTTATTTCTTTGACGGCAACTGGTTTTCAATGAACGAAATTTTAAACTTTGACCCGGCACCCTGTCGTTTTCAAAACTCAATAGCCGATATGCGAGGTAGCAAATTACTTAGCTCGATGAGACGAATCGAATGAGCTATAAAAATCGAAATTCGCCGCCACAGACCTTTACACAAGATTAATTTTAACACAATTATTCAAATTGGTAAAGAAATCATACGAGTTGTAATTTTCCAACTGGACGAAAAATGTCCGGAACTGGATGAATTATGCCCTCTAGATTCGACCGGGATAGCTCAGTTGGTAGAGCATGGCAGCTTCAGCCAAAGGATCCCAGGTTCGAATCCTGGCCCGGAATTTTTTCGTCCAGTTGGAAAATTACAACTCGTATAGTACCTTTACTTGTGAGGTGCACTACAATATGATTTCCATATATTAATGACTAAGGGCATTTATCGTTCATTTTAGGGATACTTAAAATATTTCGGTGTCAAAACAAAACTATAGTCACCAATAGCTGGAAGAACGTTTTCCTCTGTGGTATGCCTATCTGAACTTATCTATTTTTTAGTGTATTACGTGGTGTGTAAAATTTCTATAGATCATATTCAGGGTTACTTGAAAGAATTCATACACATTACCGGGTATGAGCAACAATTGCTGAAAATGCGTTTTTAATGAGTTTTTAAATTGCTTATTTAGAAATCCCATTTCATTGTATGAAAAAAATGAAATTTCTTAATAGAATTCTGATAGTGTTTGTAAGTGCCTCATAATCTATGCCTTATGCATAATGTTTCATTCTTGTTAAAAATGCAGTAAAAAATATTACATTATTAATCAAGATTTTCTAATTACTTAAAATCCTCTGACCACCGAGCAAAAGGGCAAAATTATAACGTTGTTTTTGATGTAATATTATAAAAATGCGAAAAAAAGATTATTTTTCCAACATGATATAAAAAACTTAATTACAAATATAAATATAAACCTTGAGAGTATGAATTATTACTGAATGTTTTAAAACTGCATTATATGTTTAGAATTATATTAATTTAAGTAATGAAACTTACAGATTAGTGAACGGATATATCAGTTTAGAAAACATAAACTAATCAAGATTTTCCTCTAATTTTATCAGTATGATTGCACAAATGCATCAAAAAAATATATGTATTTGTTTGTTTAACAATTTATTTAAAATCACATTAATTATAAAAATGCGAAAAAATATGATTTTCCAACATGATATAAAAAACTTAATTACATATTTAAATATAAACCTTGAGAGTATGAATCATTACTGAATGTTTTAAAACTGCATTATATCTTTAGAAATATATTAATTTAAGTAATGCTTCTATTGCAGTGAAACCTACAGCTTAGTGAACGGATGTATTAGTGTAGAAAACATAAACTAATCGGGATTTTCCTCTAATTTTATCAGTATGATTGCACAAATGCATCGAAAAAATATATGTTTTTGTTTGTTTAACAATTTATTTGCAACCGCATCAATGATAAAAATACATCATATAAAATTATTTTTCAAAAACTCTCTAAAAGAGTTATTGTCTTTACAGTAACTGCCCTTTAAAACACTTTAGAGAAATACAAAAAATTCCTTTTTTCCTTGGTTAATTTTTTTATAGAAGATTTTTTTCTAAAGCCAAAAAAAAATTTCACTTTACCAGAACTTTTTCTTTTCTTTTCGAGATAGCATCGGAATATCAAACCGCAAAAACCATAAGGGAAAAGGGATATTGAATGACTGGAATAGTAAAGAATTGGAGTGGGATTTAGATAAAAATAGATACCGCTGTTTCCAAATGAAATATCCCTTTCTTTACTTACGTGTAGAAAAGAATTTCTATGTGGTATAAAAGCTCGTGGAAGCCTCTTTGTACATTTTCTAAACTCAGAACAAGGATTAGGATGCTTTTCACATGCATTTAAATTGTTTTAAAAAACGAATGCATAGCTAAAATAGTATTTATATATGTATTTTTCTGTTTTCATTCTTTCATTTTTTTTTTTATAAAAATGAAAGAAAACTGGTACGGTTTGATTCAGAATTTGAAGATGTCTTTGTTGATCTATTACATTATTTGCGGTCAAATTATTTTGCAATTTAACAGTGTTAATTTTGTTTCACCAAAAGCTTAAATTTATTTTTTCTGTTAGCATTTATGTAGCATTAATATTCATTAACGGTTGTTGTATATTCCTAAAATTTGAAACAAGGATTAAGATATTTTTTCCATGCATTTTAAATTGTCTTAGAGAGCGAATATATAGAGTGTATGATGTTTAAGCTTTTTAAAGGAAAAAAAAAAAGGAAAATTAGTCATTTAAACCAGAATTTAAATTTTATTGGCTGACAAATTCCTTTATTTGATTTTTTTTTCACGATTTAATAATCGTACAGTCGTTAAAAAAAGCGAAATTTTACAATTCCAACTAAATTTATGTTGAATAAATGCTCGCAAGATATTTTTATGTGTTGCCAAAATTTGGAGCCAAACTTGTGATCTTTTACAAATACGTTTAAATTGTTTTAGAAAGTGGATGAATCTATAGAGAATTCTTGATGAATGAAAGAATTTTTATCATATAATTTTATTAAATAGAATGAAAAGATAATTGTTACAGAATTAAACCATAATTTAAAGTTTCCTTTGATGACTCATTGCTGTAGTCAAGACAAATTTATTTTATGATTTGATTTAATATTCGTTTAGTGGTTTTAGAAAAGAAAAAAACTTATTATTGAAGTCCTTTTCATTTATTTCTTAACTTCCATACTACTTAATTAGAGCACAAAAGTAATGTAGTTCATAAGGACGTATTATTATCCACAAAAGTTTTGAAGGATAAAAATCCTGTTCACCAAAATAGAAGTATTTGTGTTAAATATGACGTAAAATTGTCTTAAAATTTAATTTTTTAATACCTTTAAACTCTGAAATACAGCAATATTTGACCAGCTCCATATTTGGTATTTGGTTTACCTATCAGCCGAATATTTGATACTCGATATTCGACCAAAATCATTATTCGGTGCACCCCTTAGCTATAAATGTGCCTACACGGATTTAAAATAAACTTGAAGATAATTCTGACTTAACACATTGTGAATGGATTACAAGAATCTGCAATTTTACCTTTTCTATAAATTTTCTCATGTGTATTACCCTTTCTAGATATATTCTACAAATAATTTAATGAAAAAGGCATACAGCATTTGTGCCAAGGGATAAACTAAAAGAAGAAAATAGCGCTGATGCAGTGTTGAAAAAAATACTAAGACAGAACGAGCGCGCGTGAGGATTTTCGAACATCCAGAAGGAAATAAAGCCTACGAACCAATGTCGCAGTAGTTCAATGAACAAAGCAATTAGCTTGAAATAATAGGCTTGGCGTTCGATTTCAGTCTAGGGCAGAAACGTTGTAAATAAATATATAAAATGATATAAATATGTGTATAGTTTAAATTATTTCGATATTTTTGGAAGGTATGTAGATGTCTTTATAGTGCATTTAAGCATTCTTCTGGGCCAAAAACAGATGAATATCCATGGGTGAGTAAATATGTCTAGTTAGATATTACCCATGAAATATTTTAGTAAATTGATGCACATTGTTAAAAAATACAAATATTTTTTAACCTAGAAAAATAAAGGGTCATCGAAAAAGAATGCTGAGATTTTGCAACCTTATAAAAAAATTATTCTTAAACGTACGGATATAATTCTTGTGTTGAAATGTAGTGAAATAATTTAAGATTTTCCTCCGCTCACTAGATGGCGTTGCTATTTCTTCTCTCTCATGGATTGGACGAGATGGCCCAATTCCGTGGCCTCCACGAAGCCCCGAACTACAGTGCCTAGAAGTATATAGTGTTGTTATCGGCGTCAATATTATACTTCAGAAATAGAGGAAGCCGATAGATGGCGCCAGTGTTCTCGCCGCGGCTATGGTAACTTTCGTTTTTACGTACACCTCATTTTAAATCTATTTCTTTCTGTATAAATCAGTACTTTAAAATGCTCTAGATAAAAAATAAACAAGGAAAAAAATTCTAATAATGAAAATACAGTTGAAGAGAAATGTAATTGATTTCATAACAACTAATTGTAATGAACTCAAGCAGTTACAAACTTTATCATAGGACAATGTTTTTCTTCCTACAATATTTAGTTATTTCTAAAATTGGATAAATACAATATATTGGATAAATACAATATATTGGATAAATACATTATACTATGATGAATTCTTGCAAAAACATGTCCCTATTTTGACAACTTTTTAATCGGTATTCATTATTACGTAACTTGTTTACATCCTGTTAACAAACTAAGAGTAAATTGAGTTGTTAAAAATTTCTGACATTTCGGAGCTTTAGTTTTGAGTAAAATAATTTAAGGTATACTAGCAAACATCAAACATTAAATTAATGATAATTTCAAATCTAGAAAAAAAAATAATTACTCTCCTGAAAGTATGACAAGAATGCATTTTCTTTAAATTAGGGTAGATGCGCCAATCATCCTTAAAAAATTATTTAAAAATTATTTTTGATTAATAGTTATTATTATATATATATTATTATTATTATTATTATTTTTTTTTTTTTTTTTTTTTTTTTTTACATTAAGTTATCAACAATATTTAACCATTCTCATACTCACATTTCTCAAATGTGAATCAAAATTTTAATAACAGAAATAAATCAAACACTTTCCAGTTTTTTTTCGAGTAATAGACACCCTACAAAAAGTAATACATTGATTTTGTGAATGTATTTAAAACCATGATTGAATGAAAGGAAACTAATGAAACAAAATAGTCATGTTAAAATAAATTTTAAAGTTAGGATATCAATAATTAATAAAATATTTATGATAATGTTCATTGTTTAAATTATTTATTGTCATTATCACAAGATAAATATTTTAATTATTTTAGATAGAAAAATTAAAATACTAAATTAAAAATAATTGAGCAAATCTTCTTTCCCTTCAATAGTGTATTTGTAATTTCTCTCAATAAATCGCTCATGAAGATGCGATTCACATTAGAGTCCTGCATCGGGTTGGGTTACCCGCACCCGACCCGTCCCGCGGTTCGGGTCGGGTTGGCGCTCTTTTTTTTTTTGTTGAGGTTCGGGTCGGGTTGACTTCTACTTTTTGCTGCGGGTTCGGTTGACATTCACTTTTTCGGGTTCGGGTTGGGTTTTTACTCTTGCGGGTCGGGTTCGGGATGACCCGCTTTTACAGAAGAATGTCCAATATTTTTTCAGATTAAGGAAATCAAGGTAAATTTTTTGTTGGGTTCGGGTCGGGTTGCTAGTTGACTTCAAATGAAATTTGCGGGTTCGTGTCGGGTACAACCCGACCCGCGCAGGACTCTAATTCACATGCAACTGAATGTTAGTTAAGATCTTTGTCGGCACGAGGAATGACTTTTAACCATTTTTCAAATTAGTTTTAGTCTTTGGTGGGGGGGGGGGGGGATAGAGTTATGTTAGTTTTGTTGCTTTTATATCCACTAGTATATCCGGGAACGAAGCATGTTCAGGGCTTAATTGGCGCCGGAGCCCACCAGACCTCAGCTCCGGTACTTCTCTATTTTTAGTAAATGTTTAAATATTGGCCAGAATTCACCGCAGCTCATAAACACTGCGCTCCGGAGCCCAGTGCAATAACGCTTCCGAAAAACGAATTCTAAATTACCCTTTCCTTTCCCTCCCATCCCCAATTTTTTGCCTGCTTTTGTATCAAAACACTTATAAGTGAGGTAATGTGTCGCTCACGTAAGAGATTGAGATAAAACGGGCTCGGTTTTTATATCAGTCTTGGGAGGCTTGAACTCAATCTGTCTTAAATTCAAATTTTATTTATTTCCATTTCAAATCATTTTAATGCTATTTTGATCAGAATAACGAGTAAACAGAAATAGTCTTTTTTCTATTCCGCATAGCTGCGAACTATTAATTTTTTGTGTTAACACTATTTCCGAATCATAATCCTGAGCTTATTTAATCGCAGAATTCTGCGATTAATCAACATTAAGATTAGGTAAAGCAAAGGTTTCAATTTGGAAGTAGCAATAACAAAAAAATGGAACAGTTGATATCTAAGTATACGCAGATAGATGTATTTAATTATTTTTATTTTGCTAAAAAAAAAAGTGTTTTAAATTTTGAAGATAATGTATGAAATATAAATAGGCAGACTGGAGTGACGGTGGGGGGGGGGGGGGGAGGTGTTAGTACCGCAGAATATTAGGGCTCCGGCACTTTTTTTCTTAGAAATTAAGCCCGGAGCATGTTCGATCAGCTTTTCTTTTCTTAGTATTTTCAGATTTATCCATACTGATTTATCATTTAACAGGCATAATATATGTTTACTTTAAAATATTATAGAAATAGAAATATTCGTATAGTTTGTTTGAAAATACAGCGTTAATTACATTGAAACTAACATTAGGATCAAGCCTGTTAAATGAAACTTCAAACGTTAATAACGGCGGTGGGAACTCGACGCCCTCTCGCGGAGAATGTGGTTTTCCTCCTGTTAGGGACATTTTTTTTATTGCGGTTGTATTGGCGATAAGCACACTACTTACTTCTAGGCACTGTACCCGAACTTATGCCTCTGTACTTCTTCTTCTGAGGATACATTAAGAACACTGTGTACAGTGAAATAATTACTGATATCAGCCATTTAAAACATCGAATCATAACCGCAACTGAAGCTATATAATTCCAGAGATGCTTCACTGGACAAGGAGAAAGATTGAATATCGTCTGGACGTCTGTGGAGCGACTAATGGTTCCCATTTCGAAACATATTGAAATGGATATAAAACTTTGTACTTTTCTTAATATTTTAATACTAAATTTATGTTCCAATGTGCTTATTTATTTGCGTAATACAAATTTGTAATCTCGGCATTCTTTTTCGATGACTCTGTATAATTTGGCCAAAAATGAATGTATATAATAACCTCTTCTGCGTTACCCACAGACCCGAAAAGCATTTTTTTTATATAGAAACTTCAGGAGCCAATATATTTTAGAGATTTAAAGAAGCATTTATAAAAACAAAGTTCCTTTTTCTGGCGACTGATATTTGGAAACGTTTCCGAGTACTTTTTACAGTATATTAATCAGTTTTCTCAACGTGGAAACTTTTTCATGTTCAACGAACGTGCTTTATGGACAAACATGCTTAATTAACATATTTAACATTCAAATTAATATTATTTTGTTACTCTTGCATTTATAAATACAGCTACGCATAAAAAAATGTTTAATTGAGATATGGTAGTATCTTAAAGATCTATATTCCGATTGGAGAAAACTGGTTAATACACTAAAATAAACTACTAGGAAATGTTTCTATAAATTGCTGACAGCAAAATAAACTTTTTTTTTTAAATCTCAAAAATATAAAGGTTTCTGAGGGATTTAAAGATAAAGAACGTTTTTCAGTATCGTGGGTAACACGGAAGAGTATTTTCGTTTGTATTGTTATATTATATTTTGGTAGATAAAAAACAATTGTTTTTTTTTTACAGTGCAAGTATTAAAGGTATACATGTGTATTTTCAGAATGCTATTCTGAAATAAAAGATAAAATCCTTTTATGACAGAATAAATATGTATGATATGACCAGCTGCACGTTAAGTCTTTTGCTAAGCCGATAAAAATACTTAGCAAAACACATGAACAAGACAAAATACAAGAGTTAATAAATATTTTAGGAATGAGATAAAATCTCATTTATGCAGATTTTTTTCTCTCTCTGTGTGTGTGTTAGGATATTTTAGTGTTGCACTAATAAGATTTTATTTGATGCAGACAATGATTTCATTTATGCATCTGCAAATGGATTGGTGCCAAAATATTTGATAAATTGCAGAAGGTTTTCGTTCTGTCGACTTTAGCTATTTTCAGCAGTAAAACTAATTATTAATAGGATATTATTGTTATTTAGGTATTTATAATAGTGTATTTTATTGCAGGATAAGAGCACCGAAGTGTAATAACCATTTTAGTTAAAATAAATGCTCTTCGTGTTTTTGATTTAGGTTTGTGGCACATATTCAGTTTGGACATTGTTACAATATACGATAAAATTTTCCGTTTCATGCATGCAGGAGAAAGATGATATTCAGTCAAATCAAGTTTACATTCATAATAATTATAAGAGTAATAAAAGTGTTAATATAAGTATTTTTCGATAACTGACAATTATTTCAACTTCATATATCAACTTCAATAGATATATCTACTTTCAATTTCTACTTCAATATTTATAATAATCATGAGAATAATAAAAGTGTTAATTTAAGTATTTTTTATAACAGACAATTATTTCTAGTTCATATATGAACTTCAATTTTTACTTCAATATACGTAATAATCATGAGAATAATAAAAGGGTTAATTTAAGTAGTTTTTGATAATAGATTTTTATTTCTACGTTTCAAATAAACCTAAAACGTTCATAAATATTTTATAACTGATACTTTTTTTCGACATTTCCCGTTAAAATAAAATTATAACATGTCAATAGATACAAAGCATTATAACAATAAAGTTCATCATTTTAATTAACCTATTTTCTGTTAAATAAAACATCTTTAATGATATGCGTGCGTCGAACTATCTTTTTTAAATTAAAAATATTTTTTATAACTAAGCCAACATTAAAAGTTGAATAACAGTGATATAATTAAAAATTCGGTTTTACTGTAAACATTTTTATTTTTTTAATTCCTGAAATAAGTAGTACGTTATCAGGATACTTGTAATTTTTTGTCATAAACTGTTATCAAACCAACATCAACTTTCTGAAATTGGTCGAGAATAAGTAACATAATGCGTAAGTTTTTTTTAATTAAATATTTAAAATTTATTTATTAACAGCAAGATGGTTAAAAAAATAATCAATATATATATTTTTTATTTAAAAAAAAAACACATTATTAATTAAAAGGTGTATTCGTCTGCATAACATATAAGCAGAAATAACTGAAAAATAATTGAAAAAAAATTAAATTCAAAGTTCATAAAATAAATTATTATAGTGTGTTAGAATATTTTTATTGAATATGTTGTATTAATCACAGGATAGTAAATAGTTAATTTAATTTATCTACATTTTGACTGAGGAATAATATTTTTTTTTTTTCAAAAAGTTCTTAATAAACACTTTTTTTTCTTTTTGACAAACAGAACTATTATGAAAGAATTTGAATAATGAAGCAGACAAAATAAATTATGGTAGTGCCCTGGAATTATTAGTTTAGTTTTATTTTCTTGGCACTTGGTCTTAAAGGCATTTAGGTCAATGAAAACTTATTGGTATATGAATAATTGATAGAATATAACAAAAAGGACGTTAGTTTGAAACAAATAAGAACTATACAATGAGTTACATACTTGCCACATAAGAAGGAAATTTATGAAGATCTATAGTTATTGTAGAATAAAATATCATATAAGGAATATCAGATAGTTGCATTAATAAAATTATATTTGCCTGCTATTAATACGTTTGTTTCTTTAAACTAACTGAATATTATTGATGAAATTATAAATTAATATTATGAACAATGATTATAAATTTAAAGTCATTTTCAAAACAAAAACTTAAGGAAAAATAACTACGAAAAATGAAGAAGAAATATGTCAGTATTTGGAGAAAAATTAATATATTAAAATCTGAAGTGTTGGAATCGCAAATTGCTGAAAAATTCTAAACTCGGACAATTTGTTAAAACTTTAAAAAAAAATATTTAAAAAATAAGTATTAATGTAAAAATTATTAAAAAGTAAAATTATCTGTTAAAAGTTCTAAATTTTTAAAGAAAAAATGTGTGATATTCATTTAGTAGATTACTTATAGATTTTTTTTAATATGAAATAAATTTGCAATTTGTGAAATATAACCCTATGACAAAAATAATAAATGTAATGCAATGTCTTTATCTTATTATTTTATAATTACCGATAAAGTTCCTTTTTTATGATGAAAATTACAATTATAGAAATCTTTAAAATATCTATAATTAAATTTTGATGAATAATATAATGATTAGATGAAACCCGATATTTATTCCAAATCCTTATTAAATAACTGCAGAAGAGCATAAAACTTCTAGATTTTTTTGCTATAACAAAAATATGTTTTTTTCTCATTAATTAAATAAATAAATAAATAAGCAAAACATTTTGCCAAATAAATATACACGACAATAGTTTAACATAGACTGGTGACATTAATACAGCAAAAAATAATTTTGATTTATTTGTTAATTCACAATTTTTTTTATTCTACTTTTACATATTTTTTAAATAAAAAAAATAATTTAATAAATAATCTTATTCATTATCATTAAAATTTAAAATTAGTTAATGAATTTTAAATAAGGATGGTTAAAAATGATAAATTTTAACCAGCGAAAAACTAAAATATTACATTTTTCTAAAACAAACAAAAAAATAATAATAATTTTCAGTTGAGAAACAAAATTAGTCTACCGATTGAATAAGTCTCTTTTGCTTCAGTTAGCCTTTATAATTTTTAACAATATTTGATCAATATTATAAAGGTTATTACAAGGTTGGTTAATTTTCTTTTGATTTCATTTTTATTTTTCATATTCTTTTACCATTATTCATTTGAGTATATAAAAAATAATATGTTCTTTCTTTTTTTTTCACATCACCAATTTATCTCATTTTATTTTTTATTACAAAATACCTTAAAATAATGAATCATCATCTAAAACTTCTTATTAAAAAATTGGTTTATGTATGGAAAATGACACCCTAATTCATTCCAAAAGAAATGAATTTTTACATTTTTCTCCTGAATAACAAAATAAGTCCACCGATTGAATTAATTTATTTAGTCTCAATGAACCTCTTTGTTTTTTAACAATATTGAATCAATATTGTTAAAAAGTCAGGTTAAGCTTATTGGGATTTCATATATCTATTTTATATTCTTTTACCGTTATTTACTTGAGTATATATAAAAAAGTACCTTATTTGTTCATTTTTTTAATTAAAAATAATTTAATAAATCACTTTATAAAACTTCCTATTAAAATATTAGCTCATGTCAGTAAAATAAAATATATGTATATTTATTTATTCCAAAATAAATGAAATTTTACAGTTTTCTTCTGAATAACAAAATAAGTCCACCAATTGAATAAATATTACTAACTTTGTTAAAAAACCAGGTTAAGGTTATTTGGATTTCATTAACGCCGGGATTTTAAATCGAGAAATTTAATAACAGTCATATTACATTTATACTCATTTTTAAATAGCAATTTTTAGTAATTTATTCAAGGAGAAATCTCAGTGAAAATACTGTCAGTTTAAACTTTTAACTTTTATTTGATGTGTGATAAACGTGAATTAGAAAGTAATTTGAGCTTAGACTGATCTAAAAAGTTTTTTAAATTATATTGATAGCTGTGAAACAAGACACTTTATACAAACTTTTTTAATTAGTTTTTATCTAGCAATTTCTTTTTAAAGATCTTGTTAAATATTTTCTTTTCCTAGAAAGTTAATACGCATGTAAAAACCAATTAGACGTAAGACGAGTTTATCATAGAAGGATTCATTATTAAAACAATTTCACTTTTACGGCGTGTAATGAAATGAGATCTTTCAATTCAACAAGTAAGGACATTAAAGATTAATAATGGTTCACTTGTAACCTTAATATTTCTCTTACAATAAATTTTAGATTTTACAGGAAGTAAAACGCATTATATTAAAAAATATATAATGACATTGAAAGTAAAAAATGTAAAGATTTAATTACTATTGAAAATCCACCCTTAGAAATTCAGCAATGTGTCTACAAGCATTAATCATGACTTATCCAATCTCTTGTAACAAAACGATAAATTCAGTTCACATATATAAATGAATGGTTATTTTATATAAGCGCTTTTAATATGATTTTTCATTAAATATGTTACAGGACGTATAAAAGCTTCGTATAGTCAACAAACAATCCGAAATTTTTTCAATTTTTTTTATTACTATTACACTGAGGAAAATGTTACTTTCAAATCTGAGTAAATCGATGTTTTAATTTTGTTATGAAACTTTTTGTTTCAAATACCCAATGATTTTAATTCTGAAATACCAGAAATACTTAGTTTAAAAAAAAAAATACTTTTTATTCGAACTTTTTATTGAAACATGGACATACTCAAAAATGAGCACATAGAAATCAGTTCATACTCATTTTTTAAACATGGACATACTCAAATATGAGCACATGATGTTTTATTCTTCCGTGTGTGCATGTTTTCAGAAATGAGTATGTACATATTTCACACTTGAGTAATTTTGATTCGGAGCCATTTTGACTATGCTGTATACTCAAATTTGAGTATTTTTTGCTCAGTTATGAAAATGTCGTTTTTAGAGTACAAATATAAGTGAATGTGATATTTTTGATTTTAAAAAACTAAACTTTTTGTGAAAAAAAAACCCAAAAAACTTTGAAAAATTATCTAATTTTATTTATTTATTTTAATTTTTATTTATTTATATATTATTTATTAAAGAGATGCTATGAAAATTTTGTTAGATTCTGAAGTATTACACTTTATGGAAACAGTAATATAGATTTCGAATTAATTATCTTTTATAATAAGAAATTGATAATCTAAAACTACTATTAAAACAACTGAAAAATATTAGTCAATGACTATTAAAATGTAAGATGTTTATTACAACAAAATTCTTGTTAAAAATATTGCCTATTAAATCTTTTAACCTTCATTTTATATTATATACAAGCATGGATTAAAAAAGATCTCTGAGTAAAAAATAATCCTATTAATTTTTTTACAGTTGATATGAAACCAAACACCTTGTACAAACTTTTTTAATTAGTTTCTATCTAGCTATTTCCTTTCAGAGATCTTCTTAAAACATTTACTTTTGCTACAAAGTTAATACGCTTGCTAAAACCAATTAGCCGTAAGGCGAGTTTGTTTTAGAAGGACTGCATTATTAAAATCGTTTCACTTTTTCAGCGTGTAATGTAATCAGATATTTTAAATCGACAAGTAAGGACGTTAAACATTAATAACGGTTCAAATGTAACCTTAATATTTCTATTACAATAATGTTTAGATTTTACAGTAAGTAAACTGTTTAATATTAAAATATACACTTGTGTCCCGAAAAAAGATTGAAACGCGTTTTAATTTTTATTTTTTTGACATATGTAGGCAATGTAAATTGCAAGTTGCAAGTGTTCAAAATAAGGTAGGAATTATGATTGAGTTTATGAAATAGTCCAGCCAGTAATTTTCAAAAAATTACACTTTTATACTTTTATATGGTCCCTGGGTCATATAAGTTAATCTTAGAAATATTTTTTTTCGTGTTCTGGGAGGTAAAACAGTAAAAATTCTATTTTTCTACGACTAAAACTCACTGAGTTATGATACTTTAAATTTTACGAAATTTTGGAGCTTTCTGACAGTAAAATATCTGTCTATTTTTAGTACCGAAAAATACCGAAATTTTATAAAATTCAATGTATCTTAACTCGGTGCGTTTTCGTCATAGAATAACAGAATTTTTACTGTTTTACTTCTCAGGACACAGAGAAAACTTTCCTGAATATAACTTATAGGGACCATATAAAGAATTAAAAAGTGTAACTTTTTTAAATTACTCGCAGGACTATTTCATCAACATAATCTTGAATCTTACCTTATTTGTAGTATTGGTTGCTATAGTTATTGGACAAAAACATTTAATCTGAGTTTATGCCCTCTGTGCATATTACGTATGTTCAAACTCCACGCTCAAAACTCCATGCTTTATCACAATCCATTTATTTATATTTTAAACAAATTGAGAAAATAATATTTCATGCGGATCACTAACATTGAATGGAAGTAAATATGGAATTATGTCATGTGAATACCCTATTACATTACATTTTTTCAAGGAGAATATAAACTAAAAATCATTAAATAGATTTATTCAAAAATAAAATAAATAAATAAATAAATAAAGATATCTGTACAACATTTTGGATAGCAGACGATATCCGATTGTAAAAAACTAATATGTTAAAATTCTGAGAGTTTATATGACATTCTCGGATCCGTGCGGATATCTGGTGTTAATTTCTTCGCGCTGCGTTTTATATTCTAGTAGGAGTAGTTGTGAAATACAAGCAGACAGGCAGATTTTAATATAATAGATACTACATTTTCATTTTTTTTTACTATAGCTTGAATATATTTTAATGAAACACTTGCCCTCAGTATTCACTCCAAAGTAATGTTCTCTTTTTAAAAAAATTCAAAATAAATATTAAAAAATAAAAAAATATAAAGAAAATAACAAAAATATAAGTTATTTCTATAAATTCAAGCATATTATAAGATTTTTTTTTTAGCGTAAGGTATCCGCACACCTTCGGAGGTGATTTTTTAAAACCAAAACATACACAAAAAGTAGTGTTTAAAATTTGATTTTAACACAAAATTTAAGAAAATCATATTTTTAAGGGCAAAAAATAAATAAAAAACCCAAACTACGACATTTTTTTTAACATGTAGATTATAAAGAAAGAACATGTAGTTAAATTTTTAAAACCGATCCTTATATAGTTTAAAAGTAACAGTGAGCACAAACTCATAATTTACTAATCGCAGAAAATGCATCTGAAAGTTTCAATATCCAGTTACCTTTAATTATGCTTAAATGATTCTAACTTAAAAAAATAATGCAGATTTTTGAATGTGGATTATTTGCATTTTGTTCAAATATGTTTACAGATAAGAATAAAACAAAAATCGGAAATTATTTTTTTTAAACTATAAAGGTCCTGTGCCCTTTTGAAGTATATTATGTTTAAAAAATAAAATATATTCAATTAACAAAACCGTATTGATAATTTGTTCCAATAACTTTTAACTTTCGATAAAATAGAAAATGCGAAATCACTCATTGAAACAGTACTATAACTAAAGCGCAAAAAATAAATTCCAAGTTTAACTTACCGTTCCAGCTCCACCTTTACAAGTGAGTTTAAATTTGAGCACTGTTTGTGGATCTCTCTGTAAATAGTAAAAATAAAATATTTAGTTACAAGTAATATGCAAAAAAAAAAAAAAAAAAAAAAAAAAAAAAGAAAAGAAAAGAAAGAAAGAAAGAAAGAAAGAAAGAAAAGAAAAGAAAAGAAAAGAAAAGAAAAGAAAAGAAAAGAAAAGAAAAGAAAAATATGTACGAACATCACAGCTAATATCTGCCGATGTACTATCATGCATTTCAGACGGACAGTTACGAGAACTAAATAAGATGTAAATGAGAAAAGAAAATACTAATATCCTTACTCTAAATGTAAAAAAGGCACACATAAAAAATAAATATTAATGTATCTAAAACTAAACCACTCATCACGGCTCTACAACAATGAAGGATCAGTGTCCAAATCCGCTTTCTTGACCACAGGTCCTGAACTGGTATATGTAGCACATGTCACGGTCAAGTGCTCGGACCTGTAGATTGGCAGCGCAATGTACTAACCACTGACCACTGAGCCACAGAAACTTTATGACAGATGATCACTTTTGCTGTATTTTCACATTCATTTCCTCTTACAACTATATTTTATTGAGTTGTTTAAAAAAGTCATTTTTAAACTTGAAAACAATAACAACTATTCTTTTTTTTTATAATTAACTAAGCCAAAAAAGCGTATTTTAATTTTTGAAAATTGTTTTCATCAAAATTTGGTAAGAAAAAATTTCTATGTACGTGCAGGTGAATACATACTACAAAATTCCTTTATATTCCTTTTTCGAACACCATGTTAAAAAGGACAGCAACTAATGTTATTTACAAGCAATGAGTATTATGTAAAATTTTTTGCATATTTCCTTTCTTGTGAATCTTTATAACAGCACTGTAGAACATTGCAAATCATATGAAATAAGGATATCTATATATATTTTAATTTTATAACGTAATCGTCTTAAGTAGACACTAAATAGTAAAACAGGTTTTGCATTTCCAGTATTAATATGTATATAAATGTAATGTTTATATTACAAATCCTATCACCCCATAATATTCTTCATTAATTGCTAAATGTTGTTAAATGATAACCATTAAAACAGTAAAAAACGTTTTAAGAAACTTTCAACCTGTTTCGGCTTCATCGAAGTCATTATCAAAACAAATAAGAATATTTTATAGTTACACGATCTATGACACAGTAATTTAATACATTCTCATTCGCGTTTTTCACGTTCTTTCTCAAATTATTCGCGTTATTTTATTTAATTGTTACTTTGACGTTTATTTCTATACTGGTAACCATAGAGTAACTCAATCCATAATTTGTTTAAGTTAAATATGATGCTGTATGGTTACATATTGATTTTTTACGTGTCAGAATCTCTATGGTTTCTCTTACAATGAATGGGTCATGGATAGTATACATTGGACTGAAAAATTATTTTGCTTTCATGTAAATTTGTTTGAATGGTCTCTTCTTGATATTATTTGCAAGGGGGTGTGGTTTTTCTATTGTACTTTATATCAGCAGTGTGCTCTTTTTTTTCTATAACAAAATTTCCTACCAGTCTTGCCAGTATAATAATTCTTTGATTCGTCGGTTTTAATAGATGGGCTTTCATATATCTTTCATATTACATAAAAGTAATGTTTGTTACAGTTTTGCAATTTTAAAAAAATATTTTAGGGCAACCTTTTGAATATTTTTTTTGATTTATTATACATTATCACTTATAATTATTGAAATGATATTACAAAAATCATTAAACGTATAGTAATCAAGGCGCTAATAAAATTAGAAGGGCAAATGGGGTCATATTAAACAAAGAAAAATTTTAAAATAAAACTTCCTCATTTCAAAAATATCTCAAGTGAGCTTCATTAGTTTTATTTTTTATTTTTTATTACAGAAATGTTTTAAGTGTTTCTTATTTTTTAAGAGTTTCTAATTCTAGAAAAAAAGCCCATTTTTTTCTTGTTTTGCTCTTCAAGACAGTCTTAAAAAAATGTATAATTAAATTCAGGAATACATATTCTACTACTTATTTTAATGAAAAAACAAGTATTAAATTTTGTTTCTCTAAATAACTTTTAGCACAACATACAATGTTTTTTTTTTTTTTTTTTTTTTTTTTTTTTGTATATTTTAGTTATAAAAATAACTTGTTAAAATGCTTGCAGTCTCTATTTTAGTAATGTACTTTTAAAAATATATAGTAAGTTTTAAAGAAAAAAAATTGCTTTATAGAAAATGAAATTTCTTAAAAATGGTTCGTTTAAATAAGACAATGTATAATTAACAAGTAACATTTTAAATGCTAAAGGTGTAAACTAAAAACATAATATGCAGTAAAATAACTTTTATTAGATTATTGACATGTTTCGGCTCCCTCCCAGCCATTGTAAAAAATAAATCAGAATATTCTATAATTGCAAGGTCTTTAAAGTTATTATTTAAAACTCTATCATTTAATTTTCATGTACTTTTTAAAATTACGCATGTTATTTTTTATTTTTACTTGGTTGTTCATTTCCATATTTGTAAACCTGGAATTACTCGAACCACTATTTTGGTAAGTTAAATGGCGCTGCATTGTTACATATTGTATTTTTACGTGTTACTATCTCTATGGTTTCTCTTATAATGGATTGATAGTATAAATTGCAGGGGAAAATTATTTTACTTTGATCGAAATTTATTTGGATGGTTTCTTCTTTATATAATCTTGCGAGGGTAATCTTGCGAGGGTAATCTTGCGAGGGTAATCTTGCGAGGGCTGTGGTTTTTCTATTATACTTAATATTATCTATATGCTCTTTTTTCTGTAACAAAATTGCCTCCTTGTCTATATAGTAATTGCCAATATAGTAATTCTTAGATCCGTCTTCTTGAAGTAAGTTAATTCTTCCGGAAAAAAAATAAAAATTAAATATAGTACTATCGTCAGAATTATACAATTTATCACATTAACAAACTCCTAGCAAATATTCTCTAAAACTTCTTGACAGATTATAAATGTTATCTCTCTTTGTCACCACACACTAAGGCGTCAAACAAAATTAAGTCTGACGGGGAAAAAATGCTGAAAAAGCGTTCCCCAGATGTCGAGGTGATCTATTTTATGCATTTTTTGTCAAGACATCATAAATCATGAACTTTCTTAGGAAGAGACAGGTTAGAAATTTGAGAAGTCAGACTTGCTCTTGCTGGCATGAAAAGAGAAATCAGAGTAAAACCTAGAATTTTTATTTGAGAAATGAGATTGATGAAAATCCCACATTAGCTTTAACTTGTTTCTGATTAAGATCTATATAAATGTATATTTGTTTATCTGAAGTAGTAACTATGTAAATTTAACTATGTATTCATGAAATTTTTTTGGAAGAGACAGGTTAGAAATTTGAAAAGTCATATTTGATCTTTCTGGCATGAAAAGAGAAATCAGAGAAAAACTTGAAATTTATATCTGAGGAATGAGATTGATGAAAATCCCATATTCGTTTTAACTTGTTTTATATTAAGATCTATATAAATATATTTCTTTATCTGAAGTAGTAATTATGTAAAGTTCACATTTTTTATCTGAAAGATACTAGATATGTAGGCAAGAGAAGATGAATAAGAGAGAAAAATGAGAGTCTAAGTTATTTTTTGATAAATATAATTAAAAATAAATATTTATTTTAATTAGATTTGGAGTCAAACCGTACGAAATTTAATAAGGGCTACGATAAGGATCAGTATCTTAGAAAGACATTATAAATCATGAACTTTCTTAAGAAGAGACAGGTTAGGAATTCGAGAAATCCGACTTGCTCTTGCTGGCATGAAAAGAGGAACCAGAGAAAAAACTAAAGTATTTTTTTTATATAAATGTAATTAAAAGTATATATTTACTTTAATTAGATTTATAGTAAAACCATACGAGACTATGGATCTCTATCTTAGGAAGACATTATATAAAAGGGATGTGTGATTTAGAAGAAAATAAGCTTCTTGATGATGAAACATAATTTTTACAAAATGTGAATATAAATTAGAATAAAATTATAATCTTATATGTATTTAATTTATTTATGTGATGAACTGCGATCAAAAGTTATACTATATCCGAAGAAAAAATTAAATTAACAAACTAAACTCGTTGTCTATAAGGATAGAATCAGGGGGGAAAAAAAGATACATTTTAAGCGATATAAATTTTTTAAATCACATATTCATTTTATTAAGAGTAACAGCTGTATGAAGAAATGCTTCAATATGCTTAGAAGTGATTATTAAAGTATTATATTAAGGTAATTATTTTTAAAAAACATGTGTGTGGTGGGGTGGGGGGGGGGGTGGGGGGCAGAAACACTAAGTATTTTTGAAAAAGAAAATTAAAATAACGTAAAAATTTAATGTTTTTTTTAATATTAAATGCGTAATAGTAAATGCGTTTATTTTTCAACAATCTGCAATTGATGGTGAAATTGTACAAAGGCAATATTTTTCATTAGATCTTTCTGAACTACCTTTGGTATAAATATTTTTAATTTGAAAACAAAATTAATACTTTAAAAAAACTAATTTTTTAAAAATATATAATTTCAAAACATCTATTTAAGATTATATATATTATTTTTTATTCTTAAAAAATACCAATACTGATTCAGAATAGGAATCCGAGATTTCTTTTATTTAATTTCACAATAGAACAAGTTCAGAGAAATTTTCTTTTAAAATAGCAGACATGACGAAATATCGGAAAAAAGATTAATATCGGTCGACAAATTTCATCAAAAAATAAAACGTTTCAAATTTCAAACGTTATAAGATTGAAAATAAGCTTACAGAATGAAACTTGAAAGACCAGGATATGTTTAAAATTGTAGTTCGAAAATTTTATTAATTTCAGTTAGAAACATATGTTTGATAGGTTCTGTACATGAAAAAATATACTAGTTAGTGTAATATTACTTTTGCAATTTTCTGAAAGAAAAGATTGTGTGTTACTGAATTTACAATAACTTACGTTTTAAAATAATATTATCTGTATGTAATATAAGTAAATGTATTTTTTATATCTCAACTTATCTAACTTGCTTATGGTCTAACTTGTTTATAGTCAGGTTAGAGTCCTAGTGCAACTCGAACCCGAAAATTCTATTTCATGTCAACCCGAAACACGAACCGAACCTGACAAAAAAAATTATTAACCCGAAACCTAACCAACGAAATGGAAGAAAATTAATCCGTATTTTAATACAATTATATATCTAGTATCAATTTTATCTTGAATGCTGAAAAAAGGAATATATATATATATATATATATATATATATATATATATATATATATATACTCATTAATATTCAATTATACAATTTTTTTCATCGGAAAAAATACTCTAGACTTTTTTGTGAAAAAATTGGTCAACCCGAAGTCGACAGACAAGGGCCAAATCCCAACTCAAAACCGACCTGAACCTGAAATAATTATTGTCAACTTGGCCCTAACCCGAAATAATTAAAGTCAAACTGACTCGAAATCAACCCACAACGAAAAAAAGTAGTTTCAACCCAACCTGAACTAACCACTGGTAAGGTTAGGTTCGGGTAAAATCAGGTTATTCGACCTGATGTAGGATTCTAGTACAGGTCTTAATATTTCAGGCTGACTAGTATCGCTTTTATCCCGAACGCGTGCAATTGTGTATTTCATATTAGCTTTTTTAAAAATATAATTATTTTCTGATATTTTATTGAAAAATTAATCATTTAAATATTAAACCGTATTATTTTTATGTTTTTATATTTAACGTGAGTTTGTTAGCCCCATGGTGCAATAATACAATACAATCTATTATTATAATGAAATTAAAAAATAATAATTTAAGTGTCATTATATCATAACAAATTAATAATTAGTGTAACAGTTTTTCTCTTGTATCGTGCTGGATTAAGTAATATTTCTTTAAAATGATTATGTCAGGAAATTTTATAAATAAATTTGGGTTAAAATATAATAAATGTGAAAGAGGCAAAAATTGAGAATGGTATGAACTAGAATAATATACAAATCCTGGAAAAAATAACATTATTAACTTATTGTACACTTAAAAACTGGAGGTATTTAAGAATCATAAATCCATTTCCTATTAATGTAGTCGTTTACATTTATATGATATACGTACATATATTCTTTTCAAAATACAAAAATAATATTTATATTCACTCATTGCATTCCTATTAACGTATCAGTACGGTCCCAATTTTGCATTAATAATATATTTATTAGTATTATATTAAAAATATTAGCAATATCAATGCAATAATTTGCATGACATTGACAATATGTACAATGCACGCTGGTAATATTTACAGAAATGCTTGCATTTCATTTTAGATATTTTAAAATATTAAACTTAACCCGATAATGAGTAACTTATTGCTATGTAATATACTTCAAAATGTATATAATTGGCTATTGGTGAAATACTGCATAAAACGAATGCAATATTCTTTCAAAACTCAGCTGATATTACTTCAATATTATTTTGTGACTAGGATTTGTTTGAAATTCTTGCTACACATTAATTTGAATTGCATTTAAAGCCCTTAAAAATATGTTAATGTATCACTTACTCTGTCAACAAGATCCTCCAGGGACCTTGCTACTTTAATTGCGACGGTCTGGTTATCCAGACCCTCAACTTTAAAAAAGTTGATGTCACTTAAGCTGTTGTCAACAGGCTCCAATTTGAACTCAAATCTAGGATATACTTGAACCCTAAAAACTTCACTACCTGTTAAGAGAAGAAAAGAAAACATTGTAATATAGGTGCATCAACGCATCAACGCATTAAAGTTTAATTAATATATAAGAGACATTAAACATATTTTATAACAATGTGACGTGACCTATCACTTGAAAACAGATTAACCTACAGCTATATTTAAGTATATGTTTGTATACATGTAAAACACACACATGTGCAGTGATTCAGATTCAAGGCGCTTACAATCCTTGGACTTTCCAAGGAGTTTCCTTGGATATATATGCAACGTTGTTGCTCCCCTTGCAATTTCCAAAGAGTGTGGCACCACTATTTATCGCAATCACGGATGATGCGCATGCAAAGTGCTTACACTTCTTAGTATTTCCAGGGAGTCTCATTGGATGCATATGAAAGGCGCTTACACTTTTTTCCCAAGATGTCTCCTTGGATGTATATGCAAAGTGCATGCAGTTCTTGCACATTCCAAGAAGTCTGACTCCGCTATTTAATATTGGAAAATTCCAGCTCAATATTTAAACAGAAGAATTCGCAATCGCTGCTTTGAATAGCAGATTTTGTAATAATTTTCTGATTTAAATAAGGCTAAAAATTTTATTAAAATTTGTGATATAATTGTACACAACCTGTGCACATTTGAATCAATTAAAATTTTACCATAGATACACTTAATCAGATTGTTTATTTACTTTTAAATTAAATAATTTTTTCTAATAACTAACTTTTACTTATCGTAATACAGCAGCATTGATTGTCTAAAGACTCATTTTCATATTTTGTAAAAATAGTTTTAAGAGGTTATATATAGTTCCAAAAGAAAAACAAATCGTACAGTACATGATTAATAACAACCTGTTATTAATGTTAAACGATAATAACTTATATCAATAAAAAGTAAATATATATTAATTAATATAATATAATTAATAAAAATTAATTACTAGTAATACAAATTATCACATCATGAGCGTCAGAGTGCTGACATACGGCAATAAACTTGATTAGTCGAGAGGAGTTTAGATAAAAACAAACATGGCGAGTCTTTTCTTATGTAGCTGATAAAGGTTTACATGTAAGCGCATTCACCTAACGAGTACGCGAAATTATTCGGTGCGAGTTACCATGATTTGAATAAAAATTACAAATCTGAGCATGCGCCCTGTGCCTATGTCACCTATCTTATAAAGGCACACAAATGCTTTTGAGTTATTTCACAAAAAAGAAAGTTCGTTTACTCTCAAATTGGGCGTACTATTAGCAACTCTCAAACACACGTATGATTATTTTTACTAATTTACCAATATTACTAATTACTAATATAATCACTAAAGTTACTAATTTAAAATATATATTCAGGGTGTTCCAAAATTCGATCAACAAAGTAAGAGGGGTGGTAGAAGGCATCAAGAGGATGAAACCTTACCATAGAAAATGGGGTCGCAAACCACGTTTAGTGGGAGAAAATTGCAAAAATAGTTATGAAGGTTGTGACGTCGAGTGGAACAAAAAGGGTCAATATTAATAGAAAAAACATTTATTTGACATAAAGCATTATTACAATGCATTACAGTTCAACGTCAAAAAAGAGACGACCAGACATTTTTATAGGGATATGTTTTAACGCTTCCGGCAATCCTTCGTCTGTTGGTGTCGGCTGTACAATGACCTTCGTAGCCGCAACTTCGAACAATTTCTGTAAAAATATGTTCAACAGACCCGAACCTGAAATTATTATTGTCAGCTTGACCCTAACCCGAAATAATTAAAGTCAACCTGGCTCGAAATCAACCAGCAAAAAAAAAAAAAAAAAAAAAAAAAAAAAAAAAAATAGTTTCAACCCTACTATTAATGTTCATTGTAATGTTCATTGTAATAATGAAGTCATATAAATGTTTTTTCTACTTATTATTGGCCCTTTTTGTTCCACTCAACGTCACACCCTTCATAACTATTTTAGCAATTTTCTCCCACTAAAGGTGTTTTGCGACCCCATCTTTTATAGTAAGTTTTCATCTTCTTGATGCCTCTTAATTCGTCGGCCGAATTTTGGAACATCTTGTATATACGTTACAATTCATTATTTTTTCGAAAAATTATATCGAAAGCACATAAATTTCGTAATTAATTTTCAAAAAATATATGAATATTTTTACCTTTCATCCTGTAGAAATTAAAAAACAAATTGTTTGCATTTTGAAATTGAGATTTTTTTTTTAATTATTTAACCGCATGCGACTTTTCAGCATGATCTGTTGATGATATTTAAAACTGAAACAAAGAAGCATAGTAAAAATATTCTCGACCTCACAAAGAATAACTTCAAAAGCTGTTTATTTGTTCTTGAAATTTAAAATGTTCATTCTATTTTAGGACTTCCTGTATACATAAGAATGGGGATATATATGAACGTGCTTACAAGGGCCAAAGCAAACTAAAAAAAAAAGTTAGTTATATGTTTAACTGAGATAACAGTTGTTTTACTATCAAATATACTGGAACGTGTGCAATTTTAATTAGTCGACATATACCCCACAAAAAAATTTACAACATGTAATACTTGCTTTTCTAAACTCTTTTTAAGTAAGTAAATATAACTTTCCTTTTTTATACACCCTAAAAAAGTTTGTACTTTTATGTCCTAAGGATTCACCACATGCGAAAAGTTAAAAGACAATTTAATAAATCAAAAGTGCCTTCCGTTTCCATTCGTTAGAAAAATATCTTAGCTATTTTAATTGCTTAGAAGTTTATTTTTCTGTTCTTTCACAGCTTGGAAAGATATTCAAGCTTTTTTTTTTTTTTAATAATTGGCATTTTAGCTTAACAAAAAGACGTCTTTTTCGGAGTTAATGATTTACCGCAGGGCTACTGAATGAAAAAAAAAAATGTGGCACAGAAGAGAGTTAAGTAGAGAAAAAATTGCATTATAAAATTATTTGAGTAAGGGAAAAATAAACATAGGCATATATTTTTAACTTTCTTTTCCTCATATTTAAATAATGTAAAAACTTGATTAATTTTAACGCAATTATTCTAACTGGTAAATAAATCATATGTTTCAATTTTCCAACTGAGCAAAAAATGTCCTGGCCAGGATTCGAACTAAGGACCTCTTGGCTTAAGCTGCCAATGCTCTGTTAACTGAGCTATCTTGGGCGAATCTGGAGGACCTAATTCACCCAGTTAATCTTATTGATCATAACAATTGGTCTGGACTTTACCTGCGGTTTGCTATATTGTTCTGATTCAGTTATCAGACCAGATGTAATGATCATTAATGTTAGCTGGGTGAACTAAGTCCTCTAGATTAGGCCATGATAGCTCAGTTAGCAGAACGTTGGCAGCTTCAGCCAAAAAGGTCCCTAGTTCGAATCCTGGTCTAGAGATTTTTCGCCCAGTTGGAAAATTGCAAATAAAATGTAATACTTATCTAATTGTAGTCTAACGTGCATACAGCAATATCCATTTTTCACGAAAATTATTTTACTAAACAGGATATCACATTAACGGAATCAAATTTTCACAAATTTAAATAATAGTTTTATAGATATATATATAGTTTATTCATTTATATTTTTACCTATATCTTTATAAATTTCACTAATGCATTAATAAACTTAATTGGGCAAAGGTCGGGTAATTTTTCAGAAAAAATACCAGTATATTATTACAGAAAAATTCGTTTTATTTAATCACGCGATTAAATGAGGCGAAATTTAATTTAAGAAAATACTGGTATTTTCTCTAAAAAATTCCCTGACCTATGGCTACCCTGATTTTATGCATGATTTATAAATATTAGGATGTATCAAAGAAATTTCGTTTTTTTGAATGTTTTTATACCAAAGCATGTAAGCTGGTACTTTAACACCCCTATTGTTGAACTTAAAATGTTATTTAAGCAGACATATGTCTCTCTCTCTATATTCTATAATCATATAGGCTTCTTTTTTTCATTTTTAGGTCACATAAAAAGTTATACAAATGTTGAGATTTTATGCATCTTAAGGCACACCATTTTAAATTAAGCCTTAAAACCAATAAAGCTGTCCGCAAAACTCATGCAATTGTAGGCCAGGACAAGAGTAGCGTTCCGACAGATCAAAACAAATCTAAACGTTTTAAGGAAGGAGGCTTCAGTCTGAAAATCAAACCCAGAAGTGGCAGGCCATCAGTTGTGAATTTTGACCAGTTGAAGAGAAAAAGAGAATTCAACACTATCATTCGAAAACCTTCGGAGAAATCACAACACACCAAGCACACCGCATGAAAAGTTTTATATAACCTTAAATAAAGTTGCAGGGAGGCAAGAGAAATCAAAAAACGAAAATGCTTTTGATACTCTCTTATAATAAACTCTTTATCCAAACGGAATATATTTTCAACCTTAAAATATCGATCTTAAATCGCATAGTAAACACACAGTATGCAATTGATTTGGGTATTTTTTTAATATCTTTTTAACCGTATATGAACCAGAATATGAAGTTTGATTAAATTCCGTCATTAGTTTTTGAGATCTCGAAAATCACGAAAAATACAGCATAACAGCGTCACATGTTATATGATTTACACGAAAATCTAATCAGCACCAACTTATGTCAAGGTAGAACAGAATATGACGTTTGATGAAATTCAGTGCATTTTTTCTGGAGATATGACTATCGCGATAATCGTGTAAATCCTGAAAAATGCAGTATAGCAGTGCCACCTGTTGGACGATTTACACCAAAACCTAACAAACAACAACTTATCTCAAAGTCTAATGAGATATGAAATTTGATGAAAATCCGTGCATTAGTTTTTGAGATAGCTCTATTGTGGAAATCGTGAAAAATGCAGCATAGTAGCGCCACATGTTGGGTGATTTACACCAAAAACTAATCAGCAACAACTTATGTTAACGTCTAATTTAATATCAAGTTTGATTAAAATCCGTGCATTAGTTCTTAAAATAGAGCTATTGCGGAAATCGTGATAAATGTAGCATAGCAGGAGATTTACACCAAAAACTAATCAGTACCAATTTATATAAAGATCTAACTGAATCTATTTTAATTTTAATTTTGTGCATTAGTTCTTGAGATAGAGCGCCCGCAAATTTTTTTGCCACATACAGACATACAGACAAACTGATAGACAAAAAAAATGTGTTATAACTAAATTTTTTTGACTGATATTTCAAACGTTTTTCTTTCCCATAATAAGTAATATAAAGGAAAAACAATCATAAATCAATACACTGTTTCTTAAAAATGTAACTAATACTATAAAAGCTGAGATACTAAAATAAAAATGGAATCATCAATCTATTCTATATTATAAATGATAAAGTTTTAACCAGACCAAGAACATCTTTACTATTCTCTATTGAATTAATTTTGTTTTTGTAACAAGAAGTTTCGTATTAATAACTTCTGTAATGAAGCGGAAATCTTACGTGTTTTCTTTATTTAGATATTATTTTACCTTAAAACAGATATACTTTGTTTTAGCAAATAAGTTATAACAATTGACTTTCCAAATTTATTGCTAAAATAAATCAAAAGTGAATCGATTCTTTATGAAGATATCTGTATATATTCCTTTATTTATTTTTATTTTTTTCCTTTTTCTTTTTCTATTCTTTTTTTTTTTTGTCTTTTTTTGTCTTTTTCTTTTTTTTTTTTTTCATTATTTTTCTTCTACATACATAGAAAAAAGTATGTTCTTAATACGATTTGACTATTTTTGAGTACTTAGTATGGCGCTACATTCTAATTTCTGGTTAATGCAGAGCCATCTATCTATACTACCGACAACTTCAGTGTTAAAAGACTGGAAGACAGACGACATATGACAGTGATTGATTTCAATTATTTTTGTAGCAATTTTGAAGAAGTCTGCCATGTATTTAGTACCGGCAGATTCGTTGGCCAATTATTGTATTACACTTACAAAAACATGTATTTTCTTATATGTAAGATGTAGTTTTTATCAAGAATCTTTTTTTTTTTTCATCGAAAAATTACGAATTGCGTAAGTCACGAATCCACAATCAGAAAGTTGCCAAACCAATGATTTCATAATGCGGTAAGGTAGAAAGAAATATTATGCTACCAATTTTCAGCTTTTATCAAGTACTTGCTCCAAATTACCTGCTAGCTCTCGGACTAATAGGCCTGCCATGATATCAATATACAATATTTATAGTATATGCTATATAATTTTACCGTTTTATCAAAAAACTTTTTTTTCAATTAATTTTATAATAACTTTGAAAACGTTTGCTATGCATTTAGTACCGGCAGATTTGTCTGCCACTTATTGTTTTACATTTAGAAAAACATGTATTTTCATCTATGTAAATTATAGCTTTTATCAAGAACCTTTTTTTGTTCACCGAAAAACCGAAAGTTACAAATTGTGTAAGTCGCGAATTTCTCACCTTCTAGCAGACCAACGATTTCATAATGTGGTAAGGTAGTAATAGTATAGTACCGATTTTCAGCTTTTTGCCTGTTTGCTCTCGGGCTATATGGAAAAGCAGAAAAACCCTCGGTCGCTCAAAGGGTTTTAATACCCAACTCCAGGCGGCGTTGTTCTTTACACTATGTTGTACTACGCTTTATATTTATAATTGTTGATGCTATTATAAATTAATATATTAGAATGGTACAGAAGAAAGTTTTGGAATGACCACAGCATACTAGTTTCTCGTCCGTATTGTCTAGATATGAGTTATTGTTTGGTGTGACTTAAACGAAATTGTCAAGAAAAGGGGAAAACAAATTCTTCTACTGTCTAGTCTAATCCATTGCTTTGGGTCCAATTTCAAGGTTTTTTCATTGCCAAACTGCAGAAATTGTTTTGTAACACAAAACAATGGCTCTACTTTATAGCGTGTCAAAATGTAAAAAAGAAAAAAGAAATAGAAAAGAAAGAAAAAAAGAAAGAAAAGAAAAGAAAAGTCTTATTAATCCGCAGAAATCCTCTTTTAACATCAAGCGACGCATAATTGATTTTTCTCAATAGTTATGAAGCTGAAAATATAAATATGATAATGCAGGGTGTCCCAAAAGTCTCCGTACAACTTCAAAAATTTATTACAAAAAAATAATAGGCCTACAGCAAAAAAAAAATTACAACAGTACATAGAGTAACTCAAAAAGTTTTTTTCTACTACCTTGGTATACTTGTACATGAGATCCTTTCGTTGCACGAAGAATATCAAGTCGATATTCCAATTCCATCCACGTGCGTTTCTGCATGCTAACATCAACAGTAGTTACAACTGTTTGGATCTTTTGTTTCAATTCCACGAGACTGTTCACTTGAAACAAAAGATCCAAACAGTTGTAACTTTATATTAAAATCATTAAAATTACAGTTGTAAACAAAGTTGTAACTTCAGTTGATGTTAGCATGCTTAAACGCACTTGGATGGAATTGGAATATCGACTTGATATTCTTCGTGCAACGAAAGGATCTCCTGCACAAGTATACTAAAGTAGTAGAAAAAAACTTTTTAAGTTACTCTATGTACTGTTGTAATTATTTTTGCTGTAGGCTTATTATTTCATGTGTAATAAATTTTTGAAGTTGTACGAAGACTTTTGGGACACCCTGTATTTTCGAAAGAGCAAAGTATCTGCTTTAAAAAAAAGTAATTTCTTAACTAGTAAATCTCCCGATCAGGGATCTCAACGTCAATTTTGCAAGTCATTTTAATTTTCATCTCACTTTACACATTATCTATCATCCTGACATCCGCAATTAATAGTGTTACATTATTTGTATGTATGTGTGTAACATGTATGTATGTGTTAGATTATTTCGAAGCATATTCGATTTTCCATTCATAAAATATAATATTTAAGAATGTCAAATTAGTCTGATTTTATTTATTTTTCGCTTTCTGATATTCATTGAAATTCAGTTGCTAGGTAACCGTTAAATTAAAACAGGAAAAAAAGTAAAAAACATTCGTATTATTCCAAAATTGTAATAAGTATTAAAAAAAATAATAATAATATATTTTTAACATATGCACAAATTTTCATAAAAATATTATATTGGGAATTACTAATGAGCGAGAATATTATTGACAAAATTTCAAATTGATTTGATTAATTAACGACATCGCAAAGCAAAAATTTGGCATCCATAATGTAACATTTAAATAAACTATTCAAATGTGCAATTTTCATTTCAATGATTAATAAAACATGAAAATCGTCTGAATTTCCAGAGTACAACATTATGAAAGAAATGTTCCATATTTTTCGAACACGTGAACCAAATTTAACCAAAAACTATGCAGCTAACCAATTACAAGCTATCGGATGCATTTTTAGGCAGTTATTGCGACACATACAGACAGACACCAAAAACTTTTTGGGTCTCCACAGTAAACCTCAATGACGTTTCGGAAATAATGAAAATGTAAACTTACTGCTTAAGAATGAGTCATTCTCAGAATTTTAATATTTTGATAATTAATCCCATAATGACCCAAAACCCGATTTACGCAGCGGACGCAAATGAAGAACCATTTGAGTTTCTGAACGCCATTCTGTTTTAACTGCTATCGACTAAACCTTTTGTTTGATTTGAAAATGAAAGATATATTCTAAAATACCGCACTCTTACGTTTCCAATGCGCAATTAATTTGAAAAAAAAATTATGGTAACCCTTTGAAAAACATTTTTGAAAAAGGGTAGTTTTCCCGGGTGTATGTTTTCACCCTATAGAAACCCCTTAAAGGCGCGAGTTTAGGGATACAGACAAACCAAAAATATGCTATTAAAGCCAACACCTTCTTCTAATCGACGGAATAATTGGTTTTATAAAACACATGCAAACATAGGTCCTTTCGGACCTGCCGAGACGATTTATTACACTAAAAGTTACTAAACGTTCGTATTTCGACACAATATTTTAAGAGCATCTCGGTAGACCAAATTTTACATCACTTACAACAATTTCCAAATGTTCGACGAGAAATAATATTAAAAAAAAATAAAATCTGAGAATTTTCGACGAAAACTCATAATAATGGGGTGTGTCTAAGCGGCCACGCTGGGCATCCGGCAAAGTTTTCACTATTTAGTATGCATATATTTTCACAAAATTTTATAGAGGACTTGGTTACATTTATAACTAAAATTTCATATAGTTCGGACGACGAAAACTGTTTTTGTTTTTATCGTTGTTATGTTAACGAATCCGATACGAAAACCAAAAAAAGCGAGAAGAAAGCATATTTATTTTAAACTAGATTACAATATTTCTGACGTAATTTTTACACGGGCTGTAAAACCGTTATATTTAAAACCGTTAAAAAGTTCAACGATCTTGAACAATAATTTAAAAAAAAAAACTATGAAGTGACCCTATGTGTAAAAAGAAGAAAATGTTTTCTTACGTGCACTTTTATCATTTTAACAGTATTTTTTTGCGATTTTATCATTACAAAAACATATTCATACAAAATCGGGTTAAAAATATAAAATAATATAAATTTTAGGTTTATTTAATGTTATTACGGGCCCAGGCAACGCCGGGCTGGTCAGCTAGTTAATAATAAAAAGTTTCTTTTTTTCCGTACATTTTTCGTAATTTCACCTACATCTAAATGTGGTTTTGTTAGTGCTATTTAGTCTTAATAATAAGTTTGTATTTCCAAAATATTATAGCTATATTGCAAACTAAATACATCTGCAACAGAAAACTCACTTTAATTCGAAATCGCGAATCTTATAACGTTTTCTTTAAACAAATTTAACTAGTACAAAAACTTTTTCTAACTACAAGAAAATATTTCGTAAAATCTTGCATTTCTAAAGTTTCCGCTGTTTTAATTTATATCTTCCAGCCGCAACCCAAGACCATTTATATGCTAACTTTAGATTTTCTTGAATTCTAAAACTAAAATGTACTTTAGCTTTGATTTATTTGTGTATGTTTTATGTACATCGGCGCGTATTTTCCTAAAGCGTAAAAGTTCTTTGAAAATCTGAACACCACATGCTCTCATAAATCTTCTATTTATATCTTTAGGATTTAAAGAAGCGGTAAGCTGTGAAGAAGAACCAGATTCTATCTACGCAACAGATAGGAATATCAATTTACTTTATTCATTTATTATTATTATTTATTGAATTAGAAGCTATCGTTTTTTTTATAAGAAGTTTAAAATCATTAAAGTTAAACGGATATTTAATAGTTTAACTTTCACAGGCACGAATTAGTTCTAAATGTGTGAAAAACATATTTTGCATTTAAATTTGATTTGAAATAGATTAGGAACAAATAATGTTGAATATTAAAATTTAAAAAATCCCTCCCGGCTCGGCCTACAGGCACAGGCAGATTTCGAATTTAAGTACTATTTTCAAGTGATGCACGCTGCGCTTGGAAAATCTAATGTTATTGGGAAGCGGGGGGGGGGGGGGTTCCGCGTTACATCTTTTTGTTTATAATATATTTTTCCTTTTTTACTGTAAGAGTTGGTCCTATCAAAAACTTGTCAATATAAACATTTTAAATAATATTAAGAAGATTTATAATAAATTTAACTGGATTTGATATCTTGGGAATAAACGAAGCTATGTATTTTTTCCTTCTTGATACCCTATTTTTTCGCCACTTGAGGCCATTTTTAACTATATCAAAAATCTGCTATACATAAATTTTTTGTCATTTTCCCTAGAAGTAATAATAACTTTAATAAAATAGTTATATAGATAGATAGATAGATTAAATTTTGAACTGGGGCGGGGGGGGGGGGATTTTGGTGGTTCTAGGGATTATGATGAGTGTAGATCTTCAAAACTTCGAACCACATAAAAATAGGGCTGCTTATGCTGTTTCTTTTTCTTTCTTTTTTTTTGTGGGGGGGGGGTGGGATTTTTTTTTTATTATTGTTTTGATTATATTTTTCTTTTCTTTCCTGTTTTTAACGAAACAGGCTGTTTCAACGTAATAACTTATTTTACCACGTTAAACATTTTTTGGTTAGTATTTTATTTTATTTTGAAGACATTTTTAAGTGTTTTTAAGGTATTCATGATAAAGTTCTGATTGTGTGTAGTTGCTAATATTATGCAACATAAATAATATTTCTATTCAAAGGGGAGGGGGGCTTGCCCCCGTTTCAAACACAATTTATTTGAAATATCGTAGACCAAACAAATTACTAGTAACAACTTTATACTGATATTAAAAAAGATATTTATTGTGAATTGATTAAAAACATCCTATATATTAAAACGAAAAGGTATTTTCGTCAAATCCACTTTTCACATGAAAATGACCCATTTGCGCATGCGTAAAATTAAATCTACAGCCTAACCAGTTTTAAGAGTACACTCGAACGAGAAAACGGTGGCCGAGTGGTATCAAGCGCGGTGCTTCTCTGTTCCGATCATAGTGTCGGTTCGAAACCCACTCCAGGCAGAATGATTTTTCTTATTTTATCGGCATTAATTCATTTTAATAATGCCGTATTTAATTCAGGTGGAAAAGTTATATAATTTGTATTTTTTTTAAATTTTAATGCTTTATAATTAAGTAACTGTAACACCGAAGGATATTTTGTTTTATTTACTACATTTATATTAAAAGTATTTAAATTAAAAGATCGTGCATGTAATTATCGATTAAATAAATTGAACTGGTGTACAATTTTTATTATATTCGGTATGACCATTATCAAGATGTCATATAATATAATAAGATAAGTACGTGATTATTTTTTGTAAAAAAAAAGGAAAAATAAAACGAGATAAAACAAAAAGAAGGAAAGATATTCATACAGGAACTCTAAATTATCTTGATATTCATGATTTAACAGTTAAAAAATGCCTGAAAATGGAAAATATAAATTCAAGTAATTGATTCAGCAATAAAAATTCAGAAAATTTTAAATTCAGGATTTTAGAATAAGGTTGATAAAAATTAATTTAATGAAAAATTTTAAAGCTCGTCTAGTTAAATATATATATATAGATATAGATCAGAAATACTAAATATTGTTATTTTTTCAAATATTGGGACTGTGGTAAATAAAATTTAACAACTGACAATATTTTTTAATTACTTATTTTATATTATGAATATTTAAATTAAAATACTTTGCATGTACACTGTAAAAAAAAATCCTGAGGTTACTAAATTTTTTTTAGTATATTTGTATACCACAGATTTTTTTAGTAACCGGTACTATAAATCGGAATTGTTGATAGCTGTTTTATAGTAATATTGCTAGCTGTTTTCGAGTAATTCTTACAGATTTTCTTGTAATTGAGTAATAATACAAAAAAATTTTTAGTAAATGCAAAAATCAGTGAAAAAATACTAAAATTTTTTAGTAGATCGACCAAAATTTTTTTTAACAGTGTAATCGATTAAATAAAGTGATCTAAACTATTATCTATATTTTGTATGACCATTGTCAATAAAATATATTCGTATAACTAAGAAAAGTATATCATTATTCTCCTTAAAAAAAAAAAAAGAAAAGAAAAGAAAAAAGAAAGAAAAGAAAAGAAGAGATAATGAACCAAGCAAAAATATCCATTTAAGTATTCTAAAAGAAATCACCTTTATATTCATGGTTTATCTGGGTTTTAGCGTCAGGCTGATTAAAATAAAATTAATGAAACAATTCGCGTAGTTTTAAAAAAGTTAGAAAATACTAAATATTGATATATTTTTTTAAAAAAATTGTCACTATAGTATAAGTAAAAATAAATCATTCAATTAATATTTTTAGTTAAATTCTTGCTAAGTTAATTCAAATATAATAGGATGCAAATTACAAGCCTAAAATTATTTCATTTTATTAGTTGAGTAGGCTGGACTGACACCACAATCTATCATCTTACATCTATAGGAATCGCTTACACAATATAACAATTTATTAAGTTTTCAATACTTAATTTTTTAAAAGCATCTAATTGAAAATAAAAGTATATTTCTCAAGGAACTTTCAAGTTATTTACCGTCAAACTGTTAAAAAAAAATTGCAGTAAAATTACGGGCAGAGGCCGGCAGCAGAGATTCCAGTCATACCCCGTAAAAAAAAAAAAAAATCCATGCCCATCATTTTGTGCAGCCCGTAATTTTACGGGGCAAAGTAATACAGCATTATAATGCACTTTAAAACACAATAACACTTTGCTTACTGTTCCGTAGCACGTAGCACGTCAGATAATCATCACAGAATCGCTGTTTTGGCGGGTTAAAATTTTCGAAACCCGAGTAAAATGAAGGGTTACACCCTAGCGGAGGACAATGTTAGGGGTCGTACCGTATTTTTGCTAACATATGGGCTAGAACATGTGGATTTTTCTTAATTTTCTAAGTATCTAAGGGATAAGACCGCTTATTTGGTGAATCAGACCGTTTTTCATAAAATAAGGCTGTTGCCAGTGAAAATTGAAGGGCAAACGCTCATAAATTTACAGTTTTTTCTGAGAGTGTACTATCTGGTAAATTTTATGTTAATTTGTAATAAGATGTAACTTTAAGTAAATTTTTTCACAAAATGGACTTGATCCACTATCAAAATCAACAGCTGTTACGTTTGCTCGTTTTAATAAAATAATTTATTTATACGATGTTGCGTATTAAATTTTATTTTATTATTGACCTCTAAAAAAATAATCCGTGCACTTAATGATGAATATTTTTGAAAGAATGTACCAAAAAAATAGTAAATACTTCTTAATGTTACCAACATATTTAAAATTTACGGTATTGTGAACATTTTTATTAGCATCGATCACAGATTATACATATAATATCTAATTTTCAACGCGGCCATAAAAAAATTTATGTGCTTAGTGTTGAATATTTTCAAAAGTAAAAAATATCCCCTTTCATTTCAATAATTCATTTAAATTTCATGGCTTATGTGTATTTTTAAGATAAATAGATGAATAAACTGACAGATAAACACACACTATCAAGGGATTATTTTAAAATTTACACTTGACACAAGAAAAACAAACTCTTAAAAATAACTAAATAATAAGAAATCAGTGCACTTGTTTCGTTTAATCAAAATTATATAACTACACGTCAAAAATATCACCAGTGTGAATATCCTCTTTTTCAAAATAATAATAATAATAACAATGATTAAAAATAGCTGCAGTTACTATTGCAACAAAATAGTTCTTTATAATTTTTTTTTCTTTTTTACTGAAATGAACTCTGACACTCTGGTGTCATAAATTGAACAAGTTGTTTCGTACATTATATATCAACCACTTTTTTAATCCGAATAAATTTACTATGTTCTTCCTAAAAAACGGAAGAAAAATGCCTTGAATTTATAGCTTTTCTTGATCTTCGTGATAAGTCACGCTTATCGTGAACAAAAAAAAAGTTCCCTCTTTTACCCCATTTAGGCCAATCGCCAAGTACATACATTTTGTTAAACGTGTGCCAGGGGATTGATAATTTCCCGGAAGACTTGAGTGATTGGTTACTTTGTTCGTTTTATTCAGTGTTGGAATTAAATGAGGGATTAAACGACAGTTTTGGGAAATATTTGTTATAACTTCAAAGACATGAGAAAGTATAATTTATGTATAATTGTGATGAATATGAATACATCGACGTTTTAATGCATTTTGAAACCTTTAAAATATCGCATTTAATAATGACTATAAATTTAAATTTCTTTTCTTTTTTCTAAGGTTTTTTTTTTTTTTTTTTTTCGCAAACATTTCAGCAAACTCTAAATTAACAATTCAATACATAAAAGTGAAAATCTATAATAAAATCTATAAGCTGAGTGAAATCATATTTTAAGAAAATTATTGCTGTTGTTTTTCTATTAAAACAAAATCATATACTTTTTCTCGTACGTTCACTGAAATTTTATTATGTCATTTAATTTATAAACTATTTTTTTTTTACAATTTTTTGGAATAAATTCATTTGTTTTTCCTAAAAAACGGAAGAAAAATGTAATATATGAAACAGTTTTCGAAAATATTTGTTACAGCTTAAAAGACACGAGAAATTTAAATATAAAACTTAAAAGATTAAGTTTTTTTCTTTGTTGTTTATAACTATCATTAAAATGAATAAATCTATGTTTTATGCATATTTGGAGGGCAATATAATTTTGCATTTCGTAATGGTTGTTTTTAATTTTTTTTTCTAAATGTAATTTTTATTTATTTTTTCATTAGTTTAGAAAACAACTGAACAGTCTCTAACTGAACAGTTCAACACATAAAATAAAATCCTAAATGCTGATGTAGCAACACATGCTTTTTTAAAAAATTCTTCTGTTTTTTCAAATAATATATAAATAAATAAATTCTTTAATTTCTGTCTTATGTGTGCTGAAATTTTATTATGCTACATAATTTTTCAACTATATATCTTTTTTTTTCAATCGGAATGAATTCACTGTGTTCTTTCTTAAAAAGAGAAGAAATATGCTTTAAATTTATAGACTTTCTGATATGTCACGCTTATCGTGAACAACAACAAAAAAAGTTTACTCTTTTACCCATCGCCAAGTATATACATTTTGTTAAACATGTGCCAGGGGTCTGATAATCTCTCGGAAGACCTGAGTGATTGGTTACTTCGTTCATTTTATTCAGTGTTGGAATTAAATGAGGGATTAAGCGACAGTTTTGGGATATATTTGTTATAGATTGAAATACACGAGAAAATATAAAATGTGAAATTTAAGGAGTTCATTTTTTTCTGGCTTTTTTGTAACTGCGATGAAAGCTGGAAATATTTTGGCTGCTTTTATTTCCATGTTTTGAACATAACTGCATACCTACCAACGTTCACCTAGAAAAAAGAGAAAGAAGCATTCGGCTGGGAAAAGATTAAAAATAGTAGTGATATTTGAAATTCATGACCATCTAAAAAGAGGTTCAAAATAATAGTAAAGTTCCGTGGACTTAATGCTAACATTTGATTGTGATAATAATCAACATTTTCAGTCAAACAAATGTTTTTATCTCTTTATCTCTCATAAGACTAAATTATGAAATATCTTTTCAGAATTTATTTGGAAATAGATCAATTTTGACTATATCAGATTCGAAAATTTTCGAAATATGTAAAATTGTTTATTTCAAACAAATCGAATTCACTTAAAAAAGAAAAAAAGAAGCATTCGGCTAGGAAAAGATTTAAAATATTAGTGATATTTGAATTTTATGGCCTTCTTAAAACGGGTTCCGTGGAAATAACACTAAAGTTCCGTGGAATTAATACTAAATTTTCAATGTGACGCATAAGCAATATTTTCAGTAACAGAAAAATATTTTTCGCTTTATCTCTCATCTGATTAAGTTATCAAAGATCTTTTCAGAATTTATTAGATAAATTTTCACTATATCAGAATCAAAATATTTTTTAAAGAAGTGATAATATTTAATTCATACAAATCGAATTCAGCTAGAATGGAAGGAATGAAGCATTCGGCTAGGAAAAGTTTAAAAATAGTAGTGATATTTGAAAATTATGGCTTCTTCTAAATAGAGGTTCCGTGAAAACCATATTACTCAGCGTAAAATATAAAAGAACATAAATTACATCTATAAAAGGTTGAAGTCAGCAAAACTAAAATGCTTACAATTAAGATCCAGTTATGTATAGTTTAATTCTCATATCTTTTTAATCTGTTTTCTGCTTTGGATGTTTTAATTTAATAAATTTCTTTTTCACCCTTTTACTTACCCATCATACGTAGTATAGGGTAAGTCTTGTAATCGTTTGGAAAATCGAAAAAAAAAAATTTGACGGATTTACACGTTTCAGACACTGGAGATGCCGAAAAACATATTTTTAGAAAAAAAAATTTGCCGTGTGTCTGTGTGTCTGTAAATGCTCTATTTCCCGAAAAAATTGAGATAGAGACTTGCAATTTGGTATGTACTTAGTATGTAATAATGGGAAGAAGCCTATTTCATTTCAATAACCTCGATTAACCGGAACTATTTTTTTCGGACTCTCAAAATATTTGTTCTGATAAAAGGTATATAAAAATTTTCGAAATTGTTTATTTTAAAAAATGAATATAAAAGACAATAAAAAAACATAAATTTTGCATAAAGCATGAAGTCGATCGGATAATGAGTTGCCGAGATATTTGGAATCCTATTTACCACACTCTTCGATTTTTCATGACCCTGTATTTCATCCAAATTTCACTTCAAAAATATATTTTAATTGGAAATTTGACGCTTAATCAGATGCAGTAAACCGCTAGTTAATAGGATTATTATTTTTTGAGTTATAAGGAAAAACCTCTTTCAAGCAATTCAGTAATCGAGCCTTTAAAGTTTATGACGTCATCAAGCCACGATTTTATTTGAATTGCAATGCATTTTATAAGTAGTTTACACATTTTTATTTTAATATTTTACATTATGCATATCCATGATGGGTAAGTATTACGGTGTCCCCCAACGACTAATTTTAAGTGTATGTGAAATAGAGTTAATTTGATACTACACTTTTTTTTCAAACAATATTTGAAAAATATATTATTATTATGTCACTAAAGTACACGGTTGGAAAAAATATATGAAATAAGGAAGCATCTTAAGTGTATACAATCACTGTGAAATTTTTCAAAAAAGCTTCGTTATACAGCAGAAACACGTACGAAAATTCATTGTAACGTCGTGCCTATAATTCTGGAAATATTTTCTTTATCTTCTGAAAACTTTTGGAGACGAACTGATATTTTACCTCAAGAATTGTGATTACCTCTTCTTCCTCTAAAACTAACAGAATTTTACCAACAGTTATTATTTCAAAAACATTCCGTAAACATAGGAAAACTACTGTTTTTTGAGTTTTCTAATTGATTTTCTCCAAATAGCTTCTGAATATGAGACAAACTATTTCGGATTCGTAGATATTCGTTACAAGATTATAGTGAATTTTTGTAAGTTTTTATGTTGTATCAAGAAAAATTCCTTCAATTTTTCACAATGATCAATTGCAAATGCTTAAAAAAATTAACACATCATATAGTCTCCAATACAATTGATCAGACCTAGAAAACTACATGGTTTAGAGTAATGGGGTTTTCGCAAAAACTTCCCCTCATTTCCGAAGTTTTTTTAATTAATGCCTGATGAAATTAACTTATCATCTGGCACAATCTATTAAAAGTCAGAAATTGCAAGACTTATAGAGAAATGTGATTTATTTTAAAACATTTTCCATTTTCCAAGTTTTATTTATGTTTTCTTTTCATTCTTCATAGACGGATAAATAAATATTGGAAAATTTTGCATGTTATCTTAATATACAGTGAGATACATAGGAGAAAAAATTTAAATATTTTGCGAAACCCTGAGAGAGTATCATGTTGAGAGTGTTTAATGTAAACAAAACTTAAAGATATGTAGAACATTTTGCATAAATTGAATTAGAATATAATATAAATAAAATAAGAAATGAACATAAATAGAATTTGAATATCTTTCGAAACCCTGTGTGAGCATCATGTTGAGGTAATTTGAATGGAAACAAAATTTAAAGATTATAGAACATTTTGCATAATTTGAATAAGAATAAAATGAATTGAACGTAAATAGAATATCATTTGGAACAATTTGAGAACAGCGTGTTGAGGTGATATAATGTAAACAAAACTTAAATATATGTAGAACATTATGCATGAATTCAATAAGAATAGTATATAAATAAGATAATAATTGAACATAAATAAGATAAAAATTGGATATAAATAGTGTTGGAATATCTTTTGGAACATTTTAAGAGCAGTGTGTTGAGGGGATTTAAATGTAAACACACCTTAAAGATATGTCGAACTTTATACATTGGTCTAGGTTGAAAATTTTCTAATAAAAGTTGTTATACTATTATAGCTTTATGAACACCTACATATCTGTTACATTCATGACTAGCATATATTTATTTAATTTGGAAGCATTTCAGTTCAGGCGGGTATGTTTTGAACCTATATTTACGTTGTAGTTACAAAAGAAAATAAATGTTTTAATTGAAAAATTTCCCCTTTTTATAACTGATAGTATAAAACATTTAAAACATTCGTATGAATTTTAAGATAACTTATTGTCTTTTTAACACTTCCGAACATAGTTGAAAAATGTTTATGAATTTGGCATGTCTGCCTGTCAGTGTTCTAACTCTCGTAAATATACTCGGATTTCTGTGTAATTTTTATAATCTATTAAAGTTTAGTGTAGAATGTTCGATATTGAAAATAAGGTGTCTAACATTTAAGGTTTGTTTACAGGGACACACAAAATATTTCCGTTACATTATTACAGTATGGTCTATGGGAGAAAAGTGTTTACAGTACATTTTATTGATGTTACGATACTTCAAACATGATACGATACTTCAAACATGATTGTTGTTGAGATTAATATGCAACATTGAGGTGGTCTACAACATGCTTTCTCGGGAGTATAGAATAAATGGAATTTGCAATCCGTTTACTTTTGACGCACAAAAGAATCCCTTTACATTATGATCTATGGGGGAAAATCGGTTGCAGTGCATTTTAATGACTTTATGATACTTGAAACATAACGAAAATAAAAAGAATCACTGAGTTGCACCACAACATGTTTTTTATTGATTATTGAGTGCATAACATTTATCATTCAGTTACGGAGACGCACAAAAGACTTTGATTACATGGCTGATTATGATCGGTAGTTGTTGGCAGTTAGTTTCCATTTGTATGCATGTTTAAACATCTAATCTGTAGTGTATTGTGGGGTATGTATAAATTCTATAGATCATATACAGGGCAGAATTTATAAACATTACCGCATATGGACAGCTATTGCTAAAAATCGATTTTTACTGAATTATGTGTGTTTTAAATTGATTATTTTGATGTCTCATTTCATTGTATGAAAAAAATGAAATTTTCTAATACAATGAAATCTGTTAGTGTTGGAGAGTGTTTCATAATCCCTGCATCATGCATAATTTTTAGTTCTTGATATTTTTTAGGTTGAAATTTTACAAAAGTTGTTAAAAATGTTCCTTATGGTAAATGATAATATTAGATATAAAGCATTAGAGTGGTCCATTTCTTTTTGATTAATATTTAAAACTGTTTCCTTATCACAGCGTTTCATTTTCTTCACAATAAAAATGATATCACGCGTTTTATTTATTATTGATGCTAACTGTTTTAAATACGAGATACATTTTTCTATGTGAAATCCTTAACAGGTGATTGACAAAACAGTGTTGACGTTATTATTTTTCCAATTTCAAATTTTAGCTGCCCTATTTCTTAAATTCGCTTACATTTATTTCAGCATGACATATATGTTATGAGCTCTGCTACAAGTGCGGGGTGGGGGTGGGGGGATGAAGACGCGATATTTCTATCAGATGTTCACTGAAAACCTTTTTAATTATTAACAATTTTAATTTAATTGTAACAAACTGTTCGGCAGTTTCAAGTTTATAAAATTTTGTCTCGAATTTTTTTAAATAGGCTACTTGGGTTTGCAATTTTAATTATACAACTACAAAAATACACTTTAGGAATAATTTTAAAAATGCAATTTGGAAACTGCTTAATGCAACTAAAAATTCGAATTGAAAATAGAACATTAATAACGGAACAGAAGAGTATCCCATCTGTAACTAATTAGCTGTCTATGTTTGCAGAAACTAATCTATCACATACCTACCGCATTCATGTTATAACTTAGATAACATTTTAATTGGGTTGGCAGTGTGACAGTGTTTTATTTGCTGTTTTTTTTTTCTTTTTTTTTTCTTTTTGTTTACTTTATACATTTCCGGACCACCCAATAGAAGTTTAGATATGTCTCTTTAATTTAACGATTTATTTTGTGTTTTGTCTTAAAATTAAGACCGAATATCTTTCTTTTTTACACTATTTTATTTAACTTAACATGGTTCATGTATGTAAAGATAGAATTCTGTAATCGATTTTTCACCACCCACGAGAAGCTTAGATATGTCTCTTTAATTCAACATTTTATTTTTTATTTTGTCTTAAAACTAACACGGGGTTTCTTTCTTTTTTACATTCGTTTATTTAACTTAACATTGTTAATGAATGTAAAGATAGAATTTTGTAATCGATTTTTCACCAAGCGAAGCATAGACATGTCTCTTTAATTTAACGATTTATTTTTTGTTTTGTCTTAAAATTAACACGGAATTTCTTTCTTTTTTACATTCATTTACTTACATAGTTCATGAATGTAAAGATGGAATTTTGTAATAGATTTTTCACCCCCTAAGAGAAGTTTAGATTTAATTTTAAAATTTAATTTATAGTTTGTCTGAAAATTAAGACCGAATATCTTTCTTTTTTACACTATTTTATTTAACTTAACATGGTTCATGTATATAAAGATAGAATTCTATAATCGAATTTTCACCACCCAAGAGAAGCTTAGATATGTCTCTTTAATTCAACATTTTATTTTTTATTTTGTCTTAAAATTAACACGAAATTTTTTTTTTTTTTTTTTTTTTTTTTTGCATTCGTTTATTTAACTTAACGATTTATTTTGTGTTTTATCTTAAAATTAAGACCGAATATCTTTCTTTTTACACTATTTTATTTAACTTAACATGGTTCATGAATGTAAAGATAGAATTCTGTAATCGATTTTTCACCACCCAAGAGAAGCTTAGATATGTCTCTTTAATTCAACATTTTATTTTTTATTTTGTCTTAAAATTAACACGAAATTTCTTTCTTTTTTGCATTCGTTTATTTAACTTAACGATTTATTTTGTGTTTTGGTTTAAAATTAAGACCGAATTTCTTTCTTTTTTATACTATTTTATTTAACTTAACATGTTCATATATGTAAAGGTAGAACTCTGTAATCAATTTTTTCCCATCCAAGAGAAACTTAGACATGTCTCTTTAATTCAACATTTTATTTTTTATTTTGTCTTAAAATTAACACGGGGTTTCTTTCTTTTTTACATTCGTTTATTTAACTTAACACTGTTAATGAATATAAAGATGGAATTTTGTAATCGATTTTTCACCAAGTGAAGCATAGATATGTCTCTTTAATTTAACGATTTATTTTGTGTTTTGTCTTAAAATTAACACGGAATTTCTTTCTTTTTTACATTCATTTATTTACATAGTTCATGAATGTAAAGATGGAATTTTGTAATTGATTTTTAACCACCTAAGAGAAGTTTAGATTTAATTTTAAAATTTAATTTATAGTTTGTCTGAAAATTAAGACCAAATTTCTTTCTTTTTTACATTATTTTATTTAACTTCACATACTTCATGTATGTAAAGATGGAACTTTGTAATCGATTTTTCACCACCTAAGAGAAGTTTAGATATGTTTCTTTAACTTAAAAATTTAATTTATATATCGTCTTAAAATTAAGACCGAAATTATTTATTTTTTACATTCTTTTATTTAACATAGCATGGTTCATGCAACAAAAACATGGTTCATAAAAACAAATTAAATCATTATCTCCATTTAGATGAGTACTAGTGACTTTTCATTAAAGTGTGACTTAATTGACACATTTTCTTTCCGAATATTTCAGAAAACAGCACTTTTCAGTTTTTTTCCTAAACGTTTGACGTGAAAACCTTTGTTTTCGTGCTTTTTCATCCGGCAGACATCAACCTCATAATTAACGAAATAATTCTTCAAACCAAAACCGACAATGAAGATCTAAATTCTATTGAATTGTAAGAACTCAAAAGGAATTAATTCTTTATTTTGTAAGTTAATTAAGGATGCACGCACAACACAGTTTTTAGACACGTGAATCCTTATATTGTGTTTTTTCTTTAATCTTTTGTTGTATAAATGACAATAAGAGATCGTTCAACCTATTACGTAAATATAGTGGAGAAAAAAAATATAGAGTACTTATATTGTACTTCGTTAATTTTAGTAATGATCTACGTGTGACAGCAGATAATAGGTTATCAAGAAAGTTAATTTTTACATGTACAATAAGTCGGTATATTACTTTAGAAACAATTTTATTACCACATATTTTTTGTTATTTTTGTTCTAAATTAAAAACAAAAAAACAATAATTTTACAAGCTCATTCTTTTAAAAGAAACCGTAAAAAAAGATCTAATTTACACCGAGCTCAAAGAAATGAAAATGTACAATAACCTCTTACGAGTTAGCGACGTTTTCGAAAAGCGTTCTTTATCTTTAGAAATCTCCGTAACCAATATATTACCGGGATTTAAAGAAGTATTTATAAAAACAAAGTTTCTTTTGCTACCACAGATTTTCGAAAACGTTTCCGAGTAGTTTTCATTGTATATTAATCAGTTTTCTTAACCTGGAACATAGGTTATGCTATCAGTTCTCAAGTAAATATTTTCATGTTCAACAAACATGTTTTACAGGCAAACATGATAAATTTACAGCATTAACATTAAAATTTGCTTGCTATTATTCCATGTGTAATTTTAGTTACGCAGTTGAAAATGTTCAATTGAGAATTGACAGTATCCTGAAAACCGATATTCCAGTATGAGAAAATTGGTTAACATACTATAAAAACTACTTGGAAACGTTTCCGAGAATCAGTGGAAAAAAAAAGAAACAATTTTTAGAAATAGTTCTTCAAATCTCGAAAGTATATTTGTTTCTGAGCTTTCGAAATTAAAAAAGAAAACGTTTTTCGAAACCGCAGGCAACTCGGATGAAGTTATTGTATGTTTTCGTTCGTGGTTATATTATATTTTTCTATAAATTAAGAAACATTTGTCTTTTTACAGTGTACTTATTTTAATACCACATAATTTTCTTTATTTTTGTTCCGAGTATAAAATTTAAAAATGTTACAAAATATTTATTTAAACAAAAACCGACAAAAAATATCTAATTTTCACCGAGCTGAAAGAACTCGACAGGAATTAGTTCTGTATTTTGTAAATTAATGCACGCACAGAACAGTTTTTAGACACTTGTAACCTTTTCTGCAAAACGAAACCTTATATTGTTTTTTCTTTAATTTTTCTTCTATATAAATAGCAATAAGAGATCGTTTAACATATTCCGCATTTACTGTGAAGGAAAAAAAATAAGATATTTACATTGTATTTGATTAATTGTAGTACTATTCTACGTCTGACAGCAGATAATAAGTTTTCAGAAAGTTACCCTTTAAAGTTAATTTTTACATAGAGTTATATAATATATGATATTACTTCAGAAACAATTTTCTTAACTACAAAATATTTGTCAATTTCTTTAACTAAAAAAATTAATCAATAAGTAGATACATTGTAGATACGAATATTTTAACAAACAGTTCTATCTGCAAACGACTTTTCGTTTAGCTTGTTAAATTTTTCGCTGTTTTATAATTAATTAAATAATTCTTATAAAAAAAAAGGAGCTGACACATACAAAAAAATAAATAAATAAATAAATTAAACTCCCTTGAATTCAAAAAACTGAAAAGGAATTAATTCTTTATTTTGTAAGTTAATTAAGGAGGAACGTACAACATAGTTTTAGACTCGTGAATATCTTTCTTTTAATTAAAACGTTATATTGTTTTTTTCTTTAAACTTTTGTTGCATAAATCTAAATGACAACAAGCGATCGCTAAGTGTATTATCTAAGTATTGGATAGGAAGAAAAAGTATTTACTTTGTATTTGGATAATTTCAGTAATGATCTACGTGTGACAGTGGAGAATAGGTTCGCAAAAAATCAGTCATTGTAGTCGGTTTGGTTTATTAACCATTGGGAAAATAGTTGTTGTTTTCAGTCAAGAATGGACCGTCGTCACTTAAGCCAAAATTATCAAAGATCACTTATTTTTTTAAGCGTTTTTAACGAAATTCTGTAACTTTAGAAAAACAAATAAAGCGTTTTTAACGATGTTCTGTAACTTTAGAAGAATTTTTCTTTTAATAGGCAATAGAAATGTATAAAATCATTACAAAAAGGATAGATGCAAATTATCAGATATGAAAAAAGCCGAATTCAAAAATTGACGTCGGATGAGAAATCGTCTTATAAAGCAAAAAACGTGGTCTTGAACTTTAATTTCTTCATAATACCTTAGCTCAGACATCAATCTAAACAAGAGTTAAAGTTATTGTAGGAAGGACCCGTCAAAATATTAAGGTATATAATAAGGATAAGGTATTGTAATGGGAAATGCGTTTCAATAACTGCGGCATTGCTTCAAACGAAAATTTTTGCGAGGACAGAAAATGCCAGGATCTCTTCAACGGTAGTAATGGAAAATGCTTTTATTTGTAGATGGTTCCGATGAATATTTTTGAATAATTAATTAATTAATTTTTAATTAATTTTAATTCTTTATAATGCATCTTTAGGAGACAACACACTGTTAAAAATTTTCAGCAAACTGTCCAGTCATTTGACCGTTTTTGTAGAAAACGGTTACATAACCGTAATTTAACTATATTCTGACCATATTACTGCTCATTGTAGGGTCAGAATATAATTAAATAACGGTTATATAACCGTTTTCTACAAAAACGGTCAAATGACTGGACAGTTTGCTGAAAATTTTTAACAGTGCAATATCGATGACTACAAAATATTTATTACTTTTGTTAATTAAGAAAAATCAGCAGCTACATTTGTGGTTAATGGGAGTTTTGTGATTAACAGTTTAATATGTTATTCAAAAACATTTATAAAAATTTTAATCACATAAATTTATATCCGCTATCGAATGTGTGTTATCTATAGTGTAAAATAGCGACTCTCAACCTTTTTAATTTCACTTCACACTCGAACCCATAGTTAAATCTCTGAGGCACATGATGATTGAATACCTCTGAAAAAAAAATATGTCTTTTTTACTTTATTTAATAACACAAACTAAATGTTCCATCATATATACACAAAGTAAAATATTTAGTAAATAAAAAGATTTTTTTATATATATCTTCTTTACAAAATAGGATTTTTAGATAGAAATACTAGTAAATCTCCTACACAGGATCTAGCCAAAATTTATTTTAGTTTTCAACATTATTCGCTACAGAAAAGCTTATTTCTCGTAAATGTAACACTGAGAGCGGAGGGCGTTTTTTGTAATAATTATAGAAGATTTTTTTTTTTTAAATATATTCTTTACAAAATAGGATTTTCGAATATGCATAGTAGTAAATGTCTTTCCAAGGATCTAGCCGAAAGATAATTTCGTATTTAACATTATTTGCTGCAGAAAAGCTTATTTCTCACAAATGTAACATTGAGAGTGGATGATGTTTATTCGTAAAAATTGTAAGTGATTATTTTAAATACCTTCTTTACAAGATAGGGTTTTCGGATAGGCAAGCTAGTAAATCTCCTTCCAAAGATCGAGCCAAAATTAATTTTCGTTTTTAACATTATTCGCTGCAGAAAAACTTGTTTCTCGTAAGTAAAACATTAAGAGAGGATTTTGTAATAATTTGCAATAGGGGAAAAATCAAAAGATTATAATACGTTTTTTTAATTAATTTCATTGTAGTTCTCTGACGTTTCTTATAGAGAAAATTTAAACACGGACATAAATTTAGATGGAAGTGCAACTTGATGACACTAAAACTCCTATATAATAAAGTGAAGAACTTAGAATGATGCATTTCAACGTATTTTTGTTAGTTTGTAGAATTTTGATGTATCTTTACTAAAACTTTTCGCAGCACACCTCACAACCGCTTTCACGGCAGACCGCTTGAAAATCCTTGGTATAAAATATGGAACATATAAATTTAACTAAACCCGAACTCAAAATGAATTAATTCTTTATTTAGTTAACGAAAGATACATGCACAACAAAGGAATTCCCATTACATATTAAACTGCAGAACTTAGAATGTTTTATTTTAAAGAATTTTTGTTAGTTCGTAGAATCTTGATATTATTTAACAGAAAATACTTGCGGCACACCGGTTGAAAATCACGGATGTGAAAAAAGGAATATCTAAATTGAACTAAATCGGAAGAATTCAAAAGAAAGTATTTCTTTATTTTGTAAATTAATGAAGGATACACGCACAACACTGTTTTTAGACACATCGAATCATCTTTTTGAAAACGAAACCTTATATTGTTTTTTTTTTCTTTAATCCTTTGTTGTATAAATGACAAGAAACGATAGTTCAACATATTATGTAATGGCGTAAAAAAAAATTAGATGCATTGTACTTAGTTAATTTTAATATTGATCTATACATGCAACAGCACAGACAAACTTTTCATAAAATCACCCATTAAAGCCAATTTTTCTACGCAATTATTTTATAATATTTAAATGGCAAAATTAGTGGCGACCATTGGCTACACGACCGCTAAAAGTAGCTGTTAAAAATTATCTGCTGGTAGCCACCTTGTGGCCACCTTTCCTACAAATAGAAAGTAAAATTCTATTGCATGCCATCACTGATTTCACTTTTTCTGGTTGCAATATGTTAATATTAACATATTTATTTGGGATATTTATTTTTAGATCAATGCTAATAGAAATTGTATAAAAGTTTATTGTTTAGCATTTTTAAATAAAAAGAAGCCACTAAAAAAATTTCTCAGATTTACCTTTTAATAATATTAATTGCTTTATAATATTACTTCAAGTAATAATTTTAAAGAGATGTAATTATCAAAAGATAGGTTTGTAGTAGCTAAGAATTTGTTGAAAAAAATTCAGTTAGACATTCAAAATATTTGTTGTAAATTAAATGATTTATATTTTCGTATCAATTTCCATCAACTAATTAAAATGTCTAAAAGTCGCCGGAATTTGACTGCTGTGGAAATAGTGGAAATTATGAATAAAAATTAGTCTTCAGAAAGTGAAGTTTCTGAGAGTGAAAGTGATTCTATCTCAATCATTGCCTCGGACCATACCCGAAAAGATTTTTAAGAATCCTAAAACTGTCACATACTATAAAGTGCATATTTTGAATTATTATTCAGTTTTACCAATTATAATCAAACATATTTATTTAATATTCTTTTATGTTATATGTTTACATATATTTGTACTACATTTCATCTTGAAAAATACTTTTAACTTGAACATTTTTTTAAAAATATAATTTAAATTGATGTACAATGTTACTCATTATTATTCATTATTATTCAGCACTTGTTACTTTATATATTTAATTATACATTCAAATACATTTTTAAAAGAAACTTTTAAGATCAACAACATTTTTGAAAAATATATTTTAAGTTATTAAACTTTACTGATAATTATTCAACACTTTTCATTTTAGACGCTTTATTATTCGTTAATATATATAAAGATTTTGGATAATCGTTGTAAGTGATATATTATATATTTCTTAATGGTTTTTTATTTACATTTTACATATTTCCAATTTTAAATTTTTCCAATTGTTGTCTGGTAATAATTCAGTATACTTGGCTGATTCTACTGTACTTAGCATAATGCCAGTAGAATTATGAAATACTGAATTATTTTTAAAACACATGTGGGTGCAGCCAAGCTGAAGAGCACATCCACATATGTTTTTTCATATCCAATTCTTGATTGGTTCTCTTGTGGTCCAGTTTTTCCACTGAATAATGTTCATAATTAATTTATTAATCCAATTGTGTTTACATAATAGCAACTCCAATTTATAATTTTTCCCCCTTTCTCTCACTTTCTTTTTAAATGTTCTTCAGGTATGAGTAAATTTGGCTAATTACCATTGAAGCACATGCTATGGTAATTTTATGATTGCACAAGTTAATTATTAGCTATGTGGTATTCTGATTACACAATATCATTAATTATCTCTTAGTAGATTTTAGAAGAATAATATTAGACCTTGATATGTTTTTGAAATTCATAGATATTATAATTATACATACATATATATATATATATATATATATATATATATATATATTTGTTTTGAAGAATAATTTTAACATCAAAAACATTTGGGAAATGCATATTTTAAAAATTTACTTTATTTTACTCATTATTACTGATTATTATTCAACACTATATATGATATGTTTAATTATATGTTTATATATATTTCTTTTATTTTAAAAATACTTTAAAATTAAAACAAGCTTTTTGTGTCTATTTTTATGGACATTAAGTGTTATGAGGTAACATACGCAGGTTGTTTGCGAGTTTTATTATTATTTTTTTAATTTTTGAATAAATCGTCTTTTTTAAAACATTTATTTTGCTTACTGAGAGTGTTAAAAATTATTTAGTAACAAAATTGTTACGTTTAGAAAAAAAATGTTTGATATGTTGATATTTTAAAGACATGTAAGTATTTTTCTATTATATTATGTTATATTTTAAACTAAAAACGTGGTTAAACATAAGCGTTAAATCTATTTAAAAATTCATTTTTGTATTACAATATCAGAGAATATACCTCATTTTTGAATAAATATATGTATCATAACAACTTATTCCAGGTACATGAATTTCAAAAAGTTTCATGGAATATTTATTTTATAGTTTTTAAAGAATATATATTTTATAAGTTTTTAAAGAATATTTTACAAGCGTTAGGCTTAACTACGCAAAATCCTTCGGCCCAGAAGGAGAAATCGAACTTTTCCGCTCCGTCCTCAGATGGGCACTTCAGCATGCGCGCAACCGAGTCGCAAACGGGTTAATGCAGTTTATTTATCATGGTTGTTTGTAAAACATGTTTGTTGTGCATAAAAATGTTTTCTTAAGAATTGATAGCATTAGAAAAATGTATATTCCCGGTTGAGAAAGCTGATTAAAACACTATCAAAACTAATCGAAAACGTTTCCGCAAATCAGTGGTAGCAAAAGAAACCTTGTTTTCAGAAATGCTTCTTTAAATCTTGAAAATATATTAGTTTCTGGTGTTTCTAAAGATTAAAAGCACTTTTTGGAATCATGGGTAACTCGGAAGGGGTTATTGTATATTTTGGTTGGTGGTTATATTATATTTTCCTAAGATTAAGAAAGATTTGTCTCTTTTACAATGTACTTGTGCCTAAAAAAATACTATATGCGCAGCGCACGTCTATTAGTTCAGGAATTAGTACGCTCCCGCAGAAACGTTAAATAAAGTGTTCATTAAATATGGAAAATAATTCATTAAAAATCTCTAAAAATGAGCTTGACATTTAATTTTATAATTTTACAGTTGCTGTTTTGCTGATAGCTTCTGTGCAAACGAATGCTGATTGAAGTTTTGAATTATAAAATTTGTTATTAACAATAAAATGCTCATCTTTTTGTCAAAAATTATTTTGCCTTTTATAGTGGAATCTGCGAATTCAATAAAATATAAATTATTCCAATTAAATTATTTAAATTATCAATAATAAATTATATATCAATGTAAGTTATTGATCAATATAGCATACATAAACTTCTATAATATGATAAATGTAAAAATAAAGTTAAAAATAATTAAATGTAAGTTACACACAAGGTATATAAGTTATATAATAAGTTATCTACCAATATTAGTTATATTATATATCAATTGAGATATGTATCAGTATAAGTTATGTATAAAAAATAATTTACATATCAATAACCAATATATTATACATCAATCAAATGCCCTTTAAAAACAGTAAAGGGCACTGTTTAACAGTGCCCTTTGTTAAACAGTATTTTACTCTTTTACAGTGAAATCTACGTCTTCAACAAAAGTTGTGTTATATCTCAATTAATCATTGTATAAATGCGTTAATTTTTCTTTAATTAACATTGTTTAAACATTTCAAGATAAAGGCTGAATGGCCAACAGGAAGAAATTATCTGAGATCGTATTTCAGATAATAATACGCCCAGAGATGTATCAGATAAATGGGAACTTTTAAATCTCATAAAGGCATTTGCAATTATGAATCCATTTAAGAAGTGATTAGTGAGGAAGTGATGATTACCTAAGCTGATTCAGCAGATTAAATCCAAACTGATAAGCATAAAGTCTTGTAACAGTTTTAATTTTTAAAATATCTGAAATTAAAATTCATTGAAATATATTTTATTTTTGAATGAACTTAGCATAAAGTAATTTTTTAAGAGCTATTTTTTAATTTGCCGGGTCACAAAACATCGCTGAAAACTTTTTTTTTAAATTTAAAATTCTAACAGATTTTTTAAACTTAATATATATGTACTAAAAAGGAATGTCGCATCTAGTATTTGTCGAGAATTAAATAAAAATCATGCACTCGTGACATCATAATTCACTTTTATATTTTAATAGAATAATAAGGCTACTATGATAATTTGTGACTCGTGCTATAGTAAGTATACATACGTCAGAACACATTGCCGTTATCATTATCTTTTTATGCGTGAAGGTTTCGCTATGGTACTCCATTGTAAAATTTGGAAATTTTTGAAGTTAAATATTTGAAAAACGGCATACTCATTAGATTTGAAATTTATATCAAGAAAAATACAATTTTTAAACTTTTCTAACGCAGTTTGTCTAACAATTTTCTGACAAATACTTTTCGAGCTATTAATTTTTGCAGTAACTTCAAATGTTTTATTTTCCGAGACTAATCTGTGGCAACGATTATCGAAAAACCAGTCGTCAGCAACGCACAGCTTTTTATTAAAGAGGATAAGTAGTTTTAGTTTGCAAAATAATATTAATCTAAATTTGCATAATCAATGTCAGTGTAAATGTGCGTCCATATGTGACATTCGAAGGAGATTGCTTTGAGACCTATAAGCTACAAGGCTGTTGTCTCGAATGATCCATAAATTTATATTCACAGAAATACATACACGACTTTGAAAAATTACATAAATCTTCTTGAGACAGTAAGTAGACAGCACTGAATACACAACCACAATGACATCCATGCCTGCCCAGGATTCGAATCCGGGACCTCACCGTGGCGGTCGCCTCCGCTACCAACCACGCTCCAGGGCCGGCATCCATATGTGTGTGTGTCAAACAAATTTAAAAACATCTACTTTTTTTTCATTTGCACAAAATTTGCATCATAATGTGTAATCGCTTGATATATTTTATTCTTGCGTAATTAAATTGAAAGTTTTCATAAATTCTTAAAAACATATTTTTAAAATAATATAATATTTGAGAATAACATATAGATTTTACATTTTCGGCTAATGACAGTGAAGTTTAATGTTAAATGTATTCCTTTCTTTTTTGCGTTACCATTTTTACTATATATGAGGAAAGATATAATAAAACAAGATTGTAACGCATTATGAAAGATAATAAAGTTCCCTTTCCTTGTTTTCTGTTATTCTTTTCCTAATATATTAAGAAAGATATTTTCATTCATATATCACCAATAACAATAATGTTTGCATACTTGGGAATAAATGTTACAATTGCATGCAATCTATAAAACACTGACGTATCAGACTGAATTATATTATGGCTGTGACCTGTTTATGCCGTATTTATAGCAACTTAAAAAAAAAAAAACTTGGAAGTAAAACTTTCAGACATGCTTTTCATGTTTGATTTTTTTTTTTTTAAACATTCTGATTTAACCTTTCATAAAATATTTTTAAAAACGTCGCCATCTACAATTTCTGTCTGTCTAAAATATGACAGTTAGAAAGAGGAAATTACAAAGAGCTTAATTAATTAATTATAAAATTAATTAGTAACACATTTGTAACTTGAATTGGTATGCTACAAACTATTTAGATTAACATGCTTTATCCTATAGAATGAAGAAATTATCTTTCATTTGCCAATAAAGTTTTCATTCGTTTGGTTGGTTGGTTTGTTACGGTTTGTACTCTTGGGATATAGGCCCTAGGGGAGAGTGCCCTCCGAAGAGATCCTAACCCGTATTTACGGCAAGGTTCAAAGAAAACCACGGAAAACTCCGAACGGTTGGGTCGACAAGCGCGACAGGGGTTTGAACCCAGCACCTCCCCCTTCTACCAGCTTTGAGAGCAGAACCTCTCAGCCACTGGTGGGGCCTTCTTTCGTTTGGAAGTTGACAAAAAAATGTAAATATATGTATATACAAAATTTAAACTTTTATACGGCCCCATAAAAAAAATTTCCCAGTGAGTAAAATGTGCCCCATGCACTAAAAAGGTCATATACAAAATTTCAGAATTTTATCATAAAAAATGGCAGAGATATGTTTTTAAAAGTTGGTGAGGGATTAATCATAAATTAAAATGTAAATGTTTACAGCTAGAGCGCAGATAACGCGACGCAGAAATCCATTATAAGCACATAAATATGGTTCTTATCTTTAGTTTTATTTACAAATGACAAAACTACGATTCCTGAAAAATACCTTAAAATTTTATTACATAATGAATTACAGAATAAAACTTGGAAATGGTACAGTCAATGAACATTAAAACAGTTTAGAAATGTTTGCGTATGCAAATATCTGCCTCTGATCGGTGCGTCGCATAATTTGCTACAGACGCGTCATTACATGAGACAGTTGTTTTTACTCTGCTATTGGTCAATAAGTGGCTGAGAGGTTCTGCTCTCAAAGCTGATAGGCGGGTGGTGCTGGGTTCAAACTCCTGTCGCGCTCGTCGACCTAACCGTTCGGAGTTTGCCGTGGTTTTCTTCTAACCTTGCCGTAAATACGGGTTAGGATCCCTTAGAAAGAACCCCACGGAGGGCACTCCCCCCCTTTGGCCTATATCCCAAGAGTAGATAATCGGCCGTCATAAACCAACCAACCATTGGTCAATAACATCGCTTATGTAAGCGTAACATCCGAAGCTGGACAGTCTGAGCTAATCTTTCGTAATTTGTGTATGACCCCTGAATGCGGTCATTAGCCATGATTTTTTCCCTTTGCGGACTCATATCCAAGCATCGAAAAGTGGTTTAAGTCAGCATTTATTTATTTTTTTCTGCGACTTTTTATGATAAAGTGCTGAAATTTTGTACATGAAATTATTAGTGTATGGAGCACATTTTTATAAAAATTTAAATTTTGTATTTCTTCAAATTTAATCCCTTGGAAATTTTAATCGATTTCATAAAATTCTGTACCTTTTTTTACGTAACTTTCTAGTTTATATAATATATGTCTATGATCAATATTTAAGGAATAAAAGACGAGGTCAATGTTTTTGGACCACCCTGTATAGTGCGTTAAGGCTCCTATAAAGGGAGCTGACGCATATCCATTTTGTTGCCCAAAATAACCGCCATATTGTGACCTAGCTCAGCATTAGGAAACCGCCTGAGCAGGTGTTTGCCGTACCTGTTACTGTCACTCGCGGTCCACTAGTACGGTAAGCAAACCGGTTTTAGCTTGGTTTTTGGTCCGCTGGGTCATTAAATGGCGGTATGATTCAGCCTGTATTATAGGAGCTCTATAGTGCGTAGCTGTCAGCTTTTACGCTATTTTTCCATCATTATATTTGAAGAGAACAATTTTCCTTATTTAAACTTAATATTTTCGCGATTAAACAATACAACATTTTCTTTTCAAAAATAGTGGTTTTAGGAAAAAGACTTGGCATTAATGATAACGAATGTTAATGAAAAATCTCCTTCTTTTTTTGAATTGTCGTTTTCCTTATGTAATAAGAAAGATATTCTTATACATATATCATTATAATCATTGCATTATTTAAAAATAAATGTTACAGCTGCATGCAATCCATAAAAAATGTCATATCAGCCTGTACAACATTATTGATTGTGACCTATTTGCGAACTTTTTTTGGCAATCTGAAATAACTTGAAATATTGCAAGTTATTAAGTATAAAGATGAACTTTTCATATTTGGGACATTTTTTCATGAAGAATCAGTTTTAACATGTCATAGTAATTTTTCGAAAAATGGCATCGCAGGGAATTTCTGCACTGCACAAATACGTCGATGATAAATAACTTCACGATAATGAGGGAGTTAAGAACAATTTAATTAATTCATTAGCTAATTAGCGATACATTCGTGACTTAAGTTGTACTGCAACAAAGTTTTTAAGTTAAAACTGATGCTTTATTTAATAAAATATGTTCGTGATATTTTATTTACCAATTAAGTTTTCTTTGGATCTTGACAAATCAATTGAAATATGCGTAATTGAAAATATGTATATATGAGTCAGTGTCACAAAATTTTAAAACTGAAATCTAAAATTTATTGTGCAAATTTTGTGTTATAATACCAAACTAGCTGACCCCCGCCCGGCGATGCGCGGACCCGTGATAATATATTTAAAAAGAAACATCAAGTTTTTATTATTTTATATCTTTAACCGGATTTTGTATGAAATTATATTTTAAAAATTCGCGAAAAAATATTGATATCTAGTGATAAAAGCGCTCATTTTCTTGTTTTATTACCCAGTATCGTTTCATAGTTTTATAAAATAAAAAGTTATTTTTGTCCGAACTCTTTGAAATCTTTATTGGTATAAATAAAACGGTTTTACAGCCTGTGTAAAAATTTCGTGAAAAATATTGTTATCTAGTTGTAAAAGAAATGTTTTCTTCTCACTTTTTTGTTTGTTTGTTTGTTTTCGTGTCGACTTCTTTAAGAAAAACTGTTCTCATCTTCCGAACTCTCTAACATTTTAATCCGTTATAAATATATAACTGTATCCAAGCTCTCTTTAAAATTTTCCGAAAAAATGCATATTTAGTAGTGGAAACATGAGTTCTTATAAAAAAAAGCTTTAGCTTTCAATCTCAGAGCAAAAATATATTAGAAGGTCTATGCTTTCAATGCAATGGTGACTCCGTCCGTTTTTAATCAACCCTTTTCAATCCCCCTAGTCTAAACAGGTAAGGGCTAATCCAACAGGTTTCCCCTTTCTGAGAGGTGAAGCCTTTAAAAAACGTTGGCGCATCGCAAAGAGACGATATTCGTACGAAAAATTTGACAGAATGCGCTTTTCGTTTCAAATATATAGATGTATGCGTTTTTTCGCGTATAGCTAAAGTAGAATATCTATGAAGTAAAATAGTGTATGAAAATAAATTCTACGTTGCAATACCTGCAAAAACTAATAAACTTTAATATGTTTTTCAGTATTAATTTTTTATAATCTTTAAAGTCATTATAATCACATTTAAAGTTTTTCAATTTTATTTTATTCGAAAAATACATAAAAAATAAAACGAGATTACAGAACAGGGTTAGCAAAGAATACGTATTCAATTTACAGCGCTCCAGAAGCTGTTCACTACCTGGAATTTGATAAATAAATGGAAATACGCACAATTGGAAATATGTGTATATGAGTTAGTGTCACGGAATTTTAAAACTGAGATCTAAAATTTATTGTGCAAATTTTGCGTTATAATATCAAATGTGTGCGTTTTTTCGCGTATAGCTAAACTAGGATATCTAATGAAAGCTATTTATGAAGCAAAATATTGTACGAAAATAAATTCTAAGTTGCAATACCTGCGAAAACTAATAAACTTAAATATGTTTTTCAATATTAAAGTTTTTATAACCTTTAAAGTTATTATAATCACTTTTAAAGTAATTATTTTTTGTTTTATTCGAAAAATATATATAAAATAAAACGAGATTACAGAACAGGGTTAGCATAGAATACGTTATTCAATTTACAGGGCTCCATAAGCCGTTCATTACCCCGAATGGTGATGAGAATTAAACTGCGGAATATTCAAACGATACGCAAGTCAAATGTTAAATAAAAATTGTCTGGCACAATAATTGACCTATTAAAGAAGCATTCGTAACCACGTTTTTTGTATATTTAGCAAGACTCATGCACTTGCTTATACGAAAAATAGCTTTACGATTACAACACGTTATTGACATGAAGATAAAGATGCTGAGCATTTATTGTAAGCAATGTTAAGCATTTATGTGAAGGCATATTAGGTATTAAAACTTAATATGCTTTCTGAATATTCATTTGAATGCTACAGTGCCACTATTTGAATAATTTTTCAACGAAAATAATACTAATGAGATTTTTTTTTACAGTTGCACAATCTATAATATAATAATTTGAAACACCATCATTCACGTTTTTCCCGTCCTCTCTCAGATTAGATTAACTCACGTTATTTTACTGTATATTATTACTTTAATGTTTATTTCAATATATCATCAAACATTCAATGTTTATTTTTCTACTGTAATAAATGACAAAGTAATAATAAAATAAAATAGCATTTGTAATCTGAGAGAGAATATTAAAAACGTGAATGATAGGGTTTCAAATCATTTCATTATAGATCGTACAACTATAAAAAATTATCATTTGTTTTGAAAAAGGCTTTGGTGAAGCTGAAAAATCTAGACAGTTATATGGTTGGTTGATTTATGGCGACCAATTATCTACTCGAGGGATATAGGCCCTAGGCAGGAGTGCCCTAGGGTCTATATCCCTCGAGAGCTTAGGGAGGAGTTAGACAATTATATATATATAAACTTTTTACTGTTTTTAAGGTTTTTATTTAACACCTTTTAGCAATTAAGAGCCTACTCTAATCACGCAAAGAAACGCTCGAGCTAATGTTAAGTTTATGGGAAGGTTCTTTGCAGTTTTCTCGCTCGCATTTTCATATTTTTAAATGGTGTTTTTTGCATAGGATAGCTGAGGTCGATCTCTAACGTTGTTAGTTTTTAATATTTTAATTTTGGTTACAGTTTTTGTCATAAGCGAACATTTTCAATTTTGGAACCGGTTCTGAAAGTGAAAGTACCCTTATATAAAAAAAAAAAAAAAAAAAAAAAAAAAAAACGGGAACCAAAATCGGAAAGTAAAAACTATCAACGTTAGAGATCGACCTCAGCTATCCGATGCAAAAAACACCATTTGAAAATTTTAAAATGCGAGCGAGAAATCTGCCAAGAACCTTCCCATAGACTTAACATTGGCTTGCGCGTTTTTTCACATATGACTGATGTAGGCTCTAGAAAATATATTATTTCTGGGTCGGATTTGTTATACATGGTGTCCACAAATAATTGTCCCGATTTCCTTATCTCATAACTTATGATTTAAGACTATGACGAAAAATATTATTACATATTCGTAAATTACAACTCAAAAAGTTTTTCTAATAACACAAACAAAATTACATATGGGTAAAGTTGCAACTCAAAAAGCTATTAATAAAATAACAATTAGAATCAAATAATAATTATTATTAAAATTTTAACAAATTTATCAAACAAATATTATTGGATTATGTAATATCTATCTATCTAACTTTGTACTCATAATTCATTAACAGCTTTTTAACAAAATTACATATGGGTAAAGTTGCAACTCAAAACGCTATTAATAAAATAACAATTAGAATCAAATAATAATTAATATTAAAATTTTAACAAATTTATCAAACAAATATTATTGGATTATGTAATATCTATCTATCTAACTTTGTACTCATAATTCATTAACAGCTTTTTAATAAATTTGATTATTAATTATTGATAATATTAATTATTATTTGATTACAATCGTCATTTGATTAATAGCGTTTTGAGTTGCAACTTTACCAATATGTAACTTTGTTTGCGTTATTAAAAAGATTTTTTGAGTTGTAATTTACGAATGTGTAATAATATTTTTTTGTCATATTCTTAAATAAAAAGCTATGCGGTACGGAAACCGGGACAATCCTTTATGGACACCCTGTATATTGATTATTTTACTTTCTTCTATCTTTACAAGAAAAAAAGTATTGGATTCATGAAAATTTTCGACTTTGGTTTTCGACGGATTTATGTGTTTTTGAAGGTCCTGAACAGGATTTGACTGTTTTTAGAAAATCTATGTCTGTGACTCTGTCTGTATGTATGTTTGTCTGTATGTGACAAAAATTTTGTGGGCGCTCTATCTTAAGAGCTAATGCACGAAATTTAATAAAACTTTATATTCAATTAGTCCCTGATATAAATTGGTGCTGATAAGGTTTTGGTGAAAATCGCCCAATAGGTGACGCTGCTATGCTACATGTTTCGCAATTTCCGCAATTGCTGTATATCAAGAACTAATGCACTTATTTTCATCAAACTTCAGATTCATTTAGACCTCGACATAAATAGACGCTGATTACGTTTTGGTGTAGATATCCCAACAGGTAGCGCTGCTATACTACTTTTTTCATGATTTTCACAATAGCTCTATTTCCAGAACTAATGCTCAGAATTTCATCAAATTTCAGATTCTGTTAGACCTTCATATAAATAGATTCTACTTACGTTTTGGTGTAAATAGCCCAACAGGTGGCGCTGCTATGCTACTTTTTTCATTATTATCACGATAACTATATCTCAAGAACAAATGCACGGATTTTCATCAAACTTCAGATTCAGTTAGACGTTGACATAAGTTGTTGTTGATTAGGTTTTGGTCTAAACCACCCAACAGGTGGCGCTGATATGCTATATTTTGCAGGATTTATACGATTTTAGCAATGGTCATATCTCAAGAACTAATGCACGGAATTTAATAAAACTTTAGATTCAGTTATACCTTGATATATATTGGTTGCTGATTCTTTTTAGTGTATGCAAAACTTGTGTGAGATAGAAGAACGTTTTAGGATTGTCACATCCGACTTGTTTTATTATTTACGATATGACAAGAGAATCATTTGACTTATCTGAAGTTTAAGTCTCGTCAGATTCGGAGCAATAGAACGCCCTCCAGAGAAATAAGTAATTTACTTCTTGCTAACTCTCTACCGTATGAAAGTTAATAAAATATTCTATTATTATTTTCCGTTCTCTTTCTTTAGTATATTACGAAAGAAACTTTCATATATATATCATAAACAGTAATGATAATTGCATTATTTAGGAAGAAATGGCTACAGCTGCATGCAATCCATAAAAACTACCACATCAGACAGTATTATAATATTTGCATTATTATTGTGACCTATTTACGCCAATTTTATAGATTGTCTAAATTAATTTTACTAAGCTTAATAGATGATATTTTCATATTTAAAATAATTTCTTCATAAAAACTCAGTTTAAAAAATTTTGTTCACCTGAGTCTTATATGATAATACGCAGTATTTTAAAATTGGCTTTGAACTAAATTTTATTTTAACTGATATTTCTTAAATATCCAAGCATCATTTTTTGCATAAGTAACTTTATTAACACAATCTTGAATACCATTTTAATTATTCCGATTCAAACAATGAAATGTAAAAAAAAAGGCCATAGTTATCTTATAATAATTTTAGAAAACATCGTCTAGAATTTCTGTTTTACTCGCACATACGTTAGTCACAATGTGCATCTAATTTGATGAGACTTATATTAATTTGATGAGAATTTGTCTAAATATGTGTAATGAACTGGTTAAGAAAATTTTAATTAATTAATTAAAAAGCTCATTAGTGGTACATTCATAACTTGAACTCTGTTGCAAAGATTTTAGGTTAAAACTGATACTTTATTTCATAAAATGAGTTAATGACCCTTCATTTATCAATGAAAAGTTTTCATCCCGCTCTAATTTGAAAAAATAAATGATCATTACAGCCATCTCATACGATATAAAGAGAATAATGACTACATTGTTTAGCAATACCTATTACAATAGTTCATAAAAAAATGTATAAGTATAATTTGAACTATTGATTCGTTATGTCAATTAGAGATTTCGTGAATCTCTAATTAAGTCAAATGTTAGATTATCATTGTGTTTAAGTATTGCTCTGATAAGTTCGCTGAGATTAGATAACCCCGTAAAATTTGACGAACAATGTAACTTTAGTAATTTATAGTTTGTTTGGAAATCACAATTAAAGATGCAAACAATTACCGTCTGTAATTTAGAAAAGAATAGTTCATTATGTAATTAAAAAATCATAACTACCTTTGCATCCTGAGTTTATATTTGAAATTACAGAAACATTCAAATGACCTAATTTAGAAATTACTGATCTGTTGTTCATTATGTTTTTCTCTTTAATGTATACTCGTATATCTTAACTCTGTCATGCATGACAACCTCATATAAATTTGTATTGAAAAATAACAGAGAAATATGCGCATGTTATTTTTATTCCTGTATTACAAATACCGTATATTCCAGCGTATAACGAGCACATATTTGAGACAAGAAAAAACCTAAAAGTTTACAGGTGCGCGGTACATACGCTTGTTTTAAAATAACAGCTTAAAAGTTAAGAATAAGAAATTAGATTTCTGTGTTAATGAATAAGGGATTATTTGAATGAATGAGAATACGACTCCAAACGCTCTCTGGGAAATCAAGAAGATATCTTCGTAGTAGCATATTTCTTCAATTTGCATTAACTTATTTTCTTTATGTTTGTACTACATAGTAAAAAAAAAAAAAAAAAAAAAAAACTATTGATTATACAGAAAAAGACAGCTCATCACCCAGAACACCAGTAAAAAACTGTTTATTTTAGGGATATAATCTGTATTTATAACGGACTTACGAACAAAATCTGTTAAAATAAGAGAAAGTTCGTAGAAAACACAGATTATTTTATGTATTTGTAACGAATTTACGAACAAAATCTGTTAAAATAAGAGAAAGTTAGTCAAAAACACAGATTATTTTATGTATTTATAACGAACTTACGAACAAAATCTGTTAACATAAGAGAAAGTTCGTAGAAAACACAGATTATTTTATGTATTTATAACGAACTTACGAACAAAATCTGTTAAAATAAGAGAAAGTTCGTAGAAAACACAGATTATTTTATGTATTTATAACGAACTTACGAACAAAATCTGTTAATATAAGAGAAAGTTCGTAGAAAACACAGATTATTTTATGTATTTATAGCGAACTTACGAACAAAATCTGTTAACATAAGAGAAAATTCGTAGAAAACACAGATTATTTTATGTATTTAAAACGAACTTACGAACAAAATCTGTTAAAATAAGAGAAAGTTCGTAGAAAACACAGATTATTTTATGTATTTAAAACGAACTTACGAACAAAATCTGTTAAAATAAGAGAAAGTTCGTAGAAAACACAGATTATTTTATGTATCGTTATAACGAACTTACGAACAAAATCTGTTAAAATAAGAGAAAGTTCGTAGAAAACACAGATTATTTTCCCAAAACAAACAGTTTTTTATTAGCGTCCTGACTGACAGTTATGTTCTGTAAAAGCAACAGTGTTTTTACAGTGTACTGATTATACTTTTTAATGATCTTTATTGTATTTTCATGCTACATATCTCATGTTTCTTCGCGAAAAAGAGGTGCGTGTAATACGGCGAATGTACGATAAATGTCATGGTATATTCAATAATGCCTGTTAAATACAGCAGTAAATGGCATAATAATTTTATTTTTGTATATCCATTTGGAAAATTCATCTTTGACAAATTTGTTTTTGTTCTGCACGGAAGAATAATTTTTCAAAGAATTTTTGTTCTTGGATCTTAACAAAAAATTTACCGAAAACAAGTGTAGTTTTTACTTTCTGCTTTGTGTTGATGTATCAAAGTTTAAGTTATCCCAAAAGATTATTTAACAACTATTAGAAATAATTTTGCTTTTTAAGTTTCTGTGATGTTCATGTATAAATTTCTGATATAATGAAATAGGTTGAATTCGAACGCTAGACCTCCAGTTTTGAAACTAGAGACGTTACCTCTGCGCTACTAATGCTTGATTGCATTGACGCAATATTTATCACTTATATTCTATCACATTTCCTTGGCGATTTTCCCGATAGAATCGGCTGCCAAATGGTTTTAAAAAGATTAAATACCAAATGCGTCGGCGCATTTTTACGAAAATCTATATAGTTCTTGCAACAATGGTTCATCAAATGAGAGTTCAATCAGAAGTACAGATTGAATGTTATCGTGTCCACTTACACACATACAAATCATGATTGCAATATTTTCTTAATACTATGTGTTCACAAAGTTAGAATATAATGTTTCTTAATAGTCCATTTTAAATCTGTTTTAAATGCAAAAAAAAATATTCAAAAAATAATTTCTGCATGAATGGGTTAAACTTATATAAAAATACATACTTTTATGTTAGACATAGTAATAATAATAATAATAATAATAATAATAATGTTTACTTACCAACAGCTATATTTTCTTCTACACGTTCAAACCTTCTATTTTCTCCCAAAGGGTAAAATAAACATGCTGCAAAGAAAAAATATTGCATTAATAAAATTTCGTATTGTGTAATAATAATAGTATAAATTTATAATTCATAAATTAAATGAATTTCATAAATAGCTATTTAATTAAAAAATTAAAAAATCTTCACTCTTCATCGTTCAAGTTCTTAATAATATACTCCTAATACATCAGATGGTAAAATTGCTAAAATTATTTACGAATAATTGTGCACAGGAACTCTTAGAACCTTCAAGTTGAAGCCCATTCCAAACTTTTACTACACCATGCAAGTCAGACCTACAGTCTTGAACAGAGTCCTGCATTGGTTCAAATAATTTAAATTTACCCGAACCCGACCACACCCGTGGTTCGAGTCGGGTCGGATTGACGCTATTCTTTTCGTTGCGGCTCAGGTTCGGTTCAGGTTGATGCTAATGTTTTTCGTTGCGAATCGGGTTCGGTAAGGGTTGAATTTAATAATTTCGGTTTCGGGTTGGGATTTTACTCTTGCGGGTCGAGGTCGGGTTGAATTGATTTTTCAAAAAAGCGTAGAATACTTATCCAGATGAAACAAACTATATATTAAACATTAATGAGCGTATCTATATCCATTTTTCACCATAAAGGTTATAACTAATGTTACAGATATAATTGTACATTATTTTTCATAATTGTATTAAAATATGGAATAATTTTCTTCCATTTCGGATTCGGGTTGAAATGTGTCAAGTTCGGATCAGGTTTCGGGTTGACGATTTTTTTAATTTTTGTTCGGGTCGAGTTTCAGATTGACTTTAAATAGAACTTTCGGGTTCAGGTCAGGTATAACTCGCGTAAGACTCCAGTCTTAACTGGGATTAACCTAATAATTATTTCATTACTTAATCGATCTTTTTATTTAAATACATAAAAAATAATTAAAATTCATCTGTTGCGTATATTTTAAACAAAATAAAGAAGGTGATTAATATTCAGTTAATACGTATAAACCTCAGCGGTCCGAACGGTCACTTTTTTCAATATCACTCTTTTGAATCAAAAATCTTTGGGTTGATTTCTATTACAAATGTTGTAAAATTCTATACTACGAAGATTATTATTTTTAAACAGTGTTTTTCATTGAAGTGTCCACGCAGACTTCTGAAACATTCACTTTAAATATAAAAGCTTTTGATGTTTGATTTAATTTGCTCTGTTATAATTTGAATCTATATAATTCGTTAAGCTACTTAGCTTAAAAAGACATATTAAAAATAAGATTGTCAATGATTGAAAAAATATTGTAGGGGAAGTATATCAGGTGTTGTTGAAAACAATAATATATTTAATACCTCTACTTTTAGGTTAAAATGACAAGATTTGGTTTTGTTAGTAAATCTTCTTAGTTTTAGAATTACATTATGCTTCCAATTTTGGAATTCAAATTATGGCTCCAATTGTGCAATATTATTTTTAATTACTTTCCATAAAATTGTCTGATATACTAGTATTTTGTTAAAATGCCGAAAGCATTTTTCTACATTATAAATAAACAGCTTTGTGTACTTGATGTTTTAGTTTTAACTTTAAAAAAAAACTAACATTATGAGAAGTAATGCAAACGGGGTCATATTTTTAAAATGACATTTTTCCGTCAAATTACCTATTTTTAAATTGCATTTAATGTAACCAATTTCCTCGGAATGAAACTTAGTCAATAGTCTAACAAAAACTTACATGAACCATTATCTGAAATCAATAACTGCGTTAACAGATTTCGTAATTTTCCAATATCTCACGGAAACTGCGTAAGAAAATTTAGTTTAAGCAATGAATAGAAATTGGTTGAAAATGGAACAATTTATGATACGATCATTATTGCTTTATATGTTTCGGTTATTTTTCAATAAACAAATCTTAAATGAAACTAAATATCTATTAGCCTCACACAATCAAATTATCAGATTAGAACTATGCAGTTATTATGAGGTCAAAGTCGTGGTTTTTAAGGCTACTTATGTGTCATTAGTCTTAGCTACTTGAAACGTGCCTTATCAATATCTACGTTTCAGAATCGGAGATCGTACTTTAATGTTAATAAGAGGAAAAAAAGTATTTCATGAATTTTTCATAACTTAAGGAGTGTACGAATATGTTAGAAAGTTCATGTTTACATTAAGTTTTCTACTGTTCTTCCTTTATCATATAATTTTTTTTAGAATTTTTCCATAAAAAAAAAAAAAAAAAAAAAAAAAAATAAACAGCACTACTGGCAACACATGAATACATTAAAAGCATTTTTGTGTCAAGTAGAATGAAAGTTTAGTTACAATGTCGAAACTCATTTTTTTAATAAACAGGAAAAATATTCTTTACGCTTCAAGATGGCTTGGCGTTCGCTTAGATTTCTCGAGTAACAATTAATTTTTGCAATAGTTATTAATGTTGTTGTTATTTTTGTCATTTTTAATTTTTCACATACAGAAGAAACTCAAGGTTGAATTCCATTCCGAACTTTTACTACCACGTAAGCTAGAACTAGAGTCTTGACACAGAATTTTCCTAATAATTAGTGATATAGATAGATTAAAATATAATTAAAGAGCTAGGTAGATAGATAGATAGACAGAGGAATAGATTAAATTAACATTGATTTAAAAAGTTTTGAAATATGACTTTTATTCTATTAATTATTAAAACTTTCCATCTGCATTTTTTGTTGAGACTAAATGAACATTGTACGTTAATTTTCAAAAATTAGTTTATAAAATTTTTTATTTTTATTTTTTAAATTTTTCTTTATTTTTTTCTTTAGCTTTTTAAATAAAACTGTATTTTCTAAAAAATAAGTAGATTTTATTAAAATACAATGCAACTTCATCTTGCGTTTAAAAGTGTAAAGAAATAAATGGAATTGTTTTACTACATTATTGTTTTATTGTTTGTTCGTTGACTTGAGATATCTTTGACTTGAGAAGTAAATGTAAAATTGTTTTACTACATTTTTATTATTATTATTGTTGTTTTGATCATTGACTTGAAATATTATTGACATACGAAGTAAATGAAAAATTGTTTTACTACAATTTTTTGTTAACGTTTTATTCAGTGACTTGAAATACCATTGACTCGAGAAGTAAATGGAAAATTGGTTTTACTGCATTTTTTTATTACTGTTTTGTTCATTGGCTAGAAACATCAGTAGCATAAGAAGTAAATGTAATTTTTTTTTACTATATTTTTTATTATTGTCTTGTTTATTGATTTGAAATATCATTGATTTGAAATATCACTGATTTGAAAAGTAAATAGAAAACTGAATTACTACATTTTTTTATTATTGCTTTATTTATTGACTTGTAATATCACTGACATAAAAAGTAAATAGAATTTGTATTATTATTATTATTATTTTTACTACAATTATTTATTATTTTTTATTTATTGACTTGAAATATCATTGACATGAGAAAAAAATGGTAAATTGTTTTACTACATTTTTTTATTATTATTTTGTTTACAGATTTGAAATATTAACTCATAATCGACACATCCATAGTAATTCTTAGTCTGTCTTTCATATTGTACTGAAAAGTATAATATGAAAGCAAAATGCAAATTCGATTCTTAACAAAATACAAATTTGATATTTGTGTATTTTAACAGCACGTTTAACGAAAAAAGAATTCAATTGTCATATATTTTTATCTAATTTTTACATATTATATGTTCACATAATAAATTGTGCAATTTCGCATACAATTCTAAGATTTTTTTTTATTTTCTCATCTGTCTATAAATCTTTCAAAGATATTATTCAAAATGTATTTTCAATATTTAATTTTTTTTCTGGTATTAGAAATTTTGCAGAAAATAAAAGTTGCATAATTACAATTCAAGATTTTTTGGATAGTTGCCATTTCTTATGGGGTTTTTTTTCAACTCAGATAAACATGTTATGGCCCACGTACTTTATCTAATAAAATGTGACTTGTTTCCATTCATTAAGTGAAATATCTGGTTCTAATTATATTTTCCTGAACCAGTTATGGTATTTTGTTATTTATAATTTAAGAGTAATTCTTAGTCTGACTGCTGATTACACTAGTCAAGCAAAAACATTCACGAGCTAATGTTAAACCAATAACAGAATTCTTTTCAAATTTCTCGTTTGTATTTCAATATTTTTAAATCATTTTTTTTTCATAGAATAGCTGAGGTTGATATCTAAACGAGTCCTTTTTAACATTTTCTATTTGGGTTGCAGATTTGTTCTATGAGGTAACTTTATATTTCGGAACTGATTATAAAAGTGAAAGTATTGAAATAAAAAAAAAACTGCAACCAAAGTCGAAAAAGTAAAAAAAAACTCCCTGTTAAAGATCAATCTCAGCTATCCTATACAAAAAATTAAAAATAAAATAAAAAATAAAATAAAATAAATTTATTTAAAAATATGGAAATTCAAGCGAAAAATTGGAAAATAACGCTGTTTTTAGATTAACATTAGCTTGTGAGGGCTTTCCACGTGACTAGTGTAAGATGTTACACTCTAAAAACGACGTTTTCAAAACTGAGCAAAAAATACTCAAATCTGAGTGTGTCGCGTAGTCAAAATGGCTCCGAATCAAAATTACTCAAACATGTATATACTCGTATCTGAAAACATGCACACACTCAAGAATAAAACATCATGTGCTCATAATTCAGTATGTCCCTATTTCGAAAATGAGTATAAACTGACTTTTATGTGCTCATTTTTGAGTATTTTCGTGTTTCAAAAATGAGTTTGAACTGATTCTAATCATTTTTGAGTATCTCCATGTTTCAAAAATGAGTTTGAACTGATCCTAATCATTTTTCAGTATGTCTATGCTTCAATATTCTAAGTATTTCTGGTATTTCAGAATTGAAAGCGTTGGGTCGTGCTATTTGAAACAAAAAGTTTCATAACAAAATGAAAACATCGATTTACTCAGATTTGAAAGTGTCATTTTTCTCAGTGTAATAATACAGATGATTTTCAATTTCTGATTATACCTATTGAAATAAAATATCATCGCGATTTTATTACCATTGCCGCGGCTTCCACAAGAAAGAAAATATATATATATATATATATATCGCATGACAAAGTTTGTGAGAAAATCTAACTATCTGTACTTATGTCAAAACGGGCATAAACTTATAATAGCCGTATCACGGATCTTTTCTTTGACACCTCCCACATATGGATTTACAGAGATTCATCCTTATTATCTTGTCTGAGACATACACATATCCGAAAATCTGTAATAAATATGAATTACAGAAATTTCTTTGCTTACCCATCCAAAACTAACCCAGTGACACACAACAATCCGAAGTGACCTACTAATCCCGGCTTCCGAGTGTCATCCCCGCTACAGCGCAATTTCGTTATCTCGAGAGTGATCGAGTGACCAGCTATACGGATGAATGACCAACGGCTACTTTATAGGGGACAATGGGAGGAGAAGATGCGTCGGCTTCGCGGTTTCAGCAGACAAATTAGTAAGTTTGAAGATATATAGGTTTCAATATAGCCCCAAGAAAATCAGATTGCAATAGTGGTCAGTATATGATATAGGTAGATGAAATTATATTTATAAAGAGGATGTGTAGTATAAGATGAATGATTATGGTTATAAAAAAATACAAATTAGAGGGAGAATCAGAGTAAAAAACGTAATTTAGAGGAGTAAATTTGAGGTCGGACATATTTACTTAAATACAAAAGATATTTTGATGCAGTTTCAGTTTGAAATTTATATATCCATAATTTACTAGATATTGTACTTCTACAAAGTATTTGAAGTAAACAAAAATATTACGTCTGAACATATTTATATTTATATTAAAATCATTAAAATTACAGACATTACATTACAATTACATAAAACATTAAAAACATATTAAAATTGGACGTTTCGGATTTACATGAAAATCCCTCATCAGCAAAAATTTTTCTTAACGTAGAACTGTGACTTATGTTAAGAAAAATTTTTGCTGATGAGGGATTTTCATGTAAATCCGAAACGTCCAATTTTTATATGTTTTTAATGTTTTATGTAATTTTAATGATTTTAATATAAATATTCTACAAAGTACATTAGACAATCTTAATGTAGAAAGAAGTTACATTTGTTCGAGAAGTTTATAAAAATGCATTTTCATCATGAAAGAAAATTCATGTATTGCAAGAATATATTCACGTTTTTAAATGTATAAATAATAAATCATATATCAAACAGAATAAGATTTTACAATTTAAGTTATAAAACCTTAAAATATAAAAGATACAGTTTATTCTGACTTTAAAGATAAAAAATATTTCGTATTCAGAATTTTTTGGGAAACAATCAAGTTTATTTTGAACAACAACGAAAATAAATTCTGCACTTTTTTTAAACGTCCGTCATTAAATAAAACCTCCAATATATTTATATAATATATATATATATAAATTTCTGACAAGAAACACCCAACCGGAGCTCCAGTCGTTAGGCTTATGGATTTCACGCGGATGAATTCCATCCACCCCCTAGCGAAAGTGAGACAAGATAACCAGTCTGGACCAACGGGCGATTATTGAAAAATAATAAACAAATATACATTAGTTTACATTCCCAGAATAGCTACAAACAAAAATATTAAGAGAATCAAAACGAAACAAACTATCATACATTTAAAAATAATTCCACAAATAATACACTACAAAAGTTACAAAGCTACCGGTAATCTAAACTACTTATTACTAAATCTACTGACGCCCCACCAGTGGCTGAGAGGTTCTGCTCTCAAAGCTGGTAGACGGGAGGTGCTGGTTCAAACCCCTGTCACGCTCGTCGACCTAACCGTACGGATTTTTCCGTGGTTTTCTTCGAACCTATTTATAAAAATATATAGTCCCTAGCTGTTTTTCTGTCGCTTTAAATTAGTGAAATTCATCATTTTTTGACCCCTTCCGGACGCGGAAATCATAAAAAAATAAAATTAGATAAAAAATAGTTTAAAATTAGATAGTAAAATTAGAAAGTAAATAAAATTAGATAGTAAATACGGGTTAGGATCCCTTTGAAAGACCCACATGGAGGGCATTCCCCCTAGGGCCTATATCCCTCATGTAGATAATCGGCCGTCATAAACCAACCAACCAACCAACTAAATCCACTGACTTCTAAATAACGAAATAATAAAAGCAAACTACACTCCTATCAATACTGCAATGATAATAACTAGATACAGTTTTTAACGTTATTTACCGTATTCCAATGACGAAATTACTATATATAAAATTCCAAAGAAATTCCCGTATGTAAATTTCTAACATAATTGAATCGGTCGGATACAAACGCTGGACGTCTTGTTTTGAAACTGGAGACGTTACCTCTACGCTACTAATGCTTGATTACATCGTCGCAATAAGTATCACTGACACTCTGTCACATTTTCTTGATTATTTTCCCTATAGAATCGGTATCAAACTGATTTGAAAATGGTTTAAAATTGATTACATACCCAATACTTCGGCTAGTTTGTACAAAAACCTATACAGTTCTTGCGACCGTGGTTTAAAACATATTCACCAGATGGAAGCTCAATCGGAGGTACCGTTTGGGAGTTATTATGTTCACTCACACGCACACGCACAAATCATAATTGCAATTAGTGATCTGCACGGGACTGGTCCGGGCCGAATCCTGGCCTTAATTTTTCTGCAAGCTCTAGCCGGGCCTGGACTTTATTCTTCCTAGAGGTCTTCAGGGGTCAAAATTTTCAAGCTCTATCCCAACCCAGTATGTGAGAAAATCATTGGCACTGCCTGTGAGAAAATCAGTAAAACGATGCCAGGGTCGCACAAAATCAGTAAAATGAGGCCCGGCACAACATTTTTTGAAAAAAATTCATAGATTATTTTAAATGGCCATTATTCTAATATTAAAATTATTTTTAAAGAGTAGTACATACAGTTTTAGTTAAAAATTGAAATACAGTAAAACCTGTGAAATAGAACCTGTCTATGACGGAAACCTGTCGTAAACGAAAAAATGCCTTGATCAGTGCAAAATGAATGTAATAATACGCGCGAAAAGAATTTAATGCATTTACAACAGACGATGTACGTCTTGTTTTGAAATTAAAAACGTTACATCTACGCTACTAATGCTTGATTACATCGTCGCAATATGTATCACTAAGAATGAAACCTGTCAATAACAGATTTTTATTTTCTTACTGAATCTTCATTTCAGTCTTTTAAAATAAGTGTTTAAATTGTGTTCTATGTACGTAATTGTCAAAATGGTCATTAATATTGTTGATACTTTGTATTCCATGCATTTTGAACATAATCTAAAAATAAAATCTATGCATAAGTAAAGTGTACTTTTTTATATGAATCTAATAGTAGGATAATGTTAGAAATATTGGCATGATTGGTAAAAATTCAGTCAGGTTGGAACGGTATGGCTTCGGTCTGAGATTTTAGCTTCTATACCGGATCGGGTTCGGGGTGAGATTTTAGCTTTTATACCGGGCCGTGCCTGAAAATTTCGGTTCATGCAAACATCTAATTACGATATTTTCCTTGCACACTATGTGTTCTAAAAGTAAAAAAGGGTTCCCAATTGTTTTAATTTTCTTTAATTTCTTTCTTTGTCTATTACTTACCCATCATACGCAGTATAGGGTAAATCTTGTAATCGTTTTGAAAATTGAAAAAAAAAATAGACGAATTTACACGTTTCAGACACTGTAGATTCTGGAAAACATATTTTTATAAAAAAAAATTCGTTGTCCGTCTGTCTGTGTAAACGCTCTATCTCCCGAACAAATTGAGATAGAGACTTGAAATTTGGTGTGCACTTAGTATGTAATAATGGGAGGAAGCTTATTGAATTTTAGTAACCTCGATTATCCGGAATTTTTTTTTCGGACTCTCGAAATATTCGTTCTGATAAAAGGTATATAAAAATGTTTATTTTAAAGAGTAAATATAAAAGACAATAAAAAACAAAATAAATTTTGCATAAAGAATGAAGTCGATCAGGTAATGAGTTGCCGAGATATTTGTAATCCTATTTTCCACACTCTTCGGTTTTTCCTGAAACTGTATTTCTTCAAATTTCAATTCAAAGATATATTTTAATTGGAAATAGTAAACTGTTAATTAATATGATTATCAATTTTGGAGCTATCTTATAGCTTTTACGCAATTCAGTAATAGAGCATTTAAAGTTTGTGACGTCATCAAGCCACGATTATTTTCGAATTGCAATGCATTTTATAAATAGTTTACACCTGTTTTATTTTCATATTTTATATTATGCAGCATATCCATGATGAGTAAGTATTACGGTGGGCCCCAACGACTAGTTTTCTTTTTTGTGTAAGTGTGTGAATCATATTTAGACACTCATAGCATCAGAGCGTTTGCAAGTAATAAATTCAATTTCTGTAAGTAACGTAAAAAAAATGGAAAACTTATATTGCATAGTAGTTTTCAATTGTCTATTTTTCTTCTTTTTTTCCATCTTATGATAACATATCTGATGAAGACATACTGATCAATATAGCCTGACCTTGAATCATTGTCTATAATCGAATACGGATGGTATGGATGACTGACCAACGGCCAACTTTTTAGGACAGTGGAACAGAGAAATATTTATAGATATGTTGTCTCACTTAACTGAGAGCAAATGATCAAAGTGAAAAGGATTTTGAACAGGGGATGAATATTACTTCATACTAAACTTGGAAAGTTAGGTGAAATTATAATTTATCTCTTTTCGTTATTCATTTCCAATCTCATTGTGTTGGTTATAATAATTTGCTATTGTGATTAGTCATAGACTTAACTACTTACTTAGTATTTAAATGTCCTCTGTAGAGCTCTAATTTTATGGTTATTACTAGTATATAACCTCCGGCAAAAATGACGGATTGTTGATTTGCATTCCATTTCCACAAGACTTCATACAAACCAATAGGATGAAGATTTTATTATTGAAAGGTTTGTATTGTAGAAAAGTACATTTTAAAGCCGGTAGATGGTGCCAAAACAATACTCCTCGCAACAGTGTTCGTTTGTTTATATCTGGGATTCCGATGTTTAATCTGGATTTTTAATTAAGAACTTAAAACATTATAATATAGTATGATATACATGTTTTATAGGAAAAATATGCTGAACATGATTTCAAGTAGAAGATATTATCATTTATCTGTCATATGTTAGCATAGGTTTTTCATTAAGCCTAACAGGGCGTTTAACTACGGTCAATTCGTAGACCAGAGTGGTCCCTCCCGGAATGGTTACAGACACTTTCTTGCCTTCGGATTTTATTATAAGTAGATTATTATTGTTTTAATATCAATATTTCCAAACCGCAAACTTCGCCTTATTTATTTAAGAATTTATGTCATTAAATATAACGAAAATTTCCATTCTAAACTAGTTACATTTTAAAAACCGGCTATCTGGCTCTGTCTTTGTTACACTGTATATAAAAAAAAAAAGATTTTTAATCTAGGAAATTGTAACATAAACATGAATGAAAATATCTTCTCCGATCTATGTGTTCATCTATCCACTCTTCTGAAATACTCACGATTACGAAAAGCGTTTTTTATTTAGTGAACCTCAGAAACCAATATATTTTCTCAATTTAAAGAGATATTTATAAAAAAAAATGTTTCTTTTGCTGCCACTGATATTCGAAACCTTGAATGCTGAAATACATGAAAAAAAAACATAGCGATGTATTCGAAAACACGATGTAACCGCGAAGATATAAAAAATATATACTGTTTGTCGATCCCAAGAATAGCTCTCGCCAAAAAAGTCTGTGCCTGTCTGCTGCCGTGGAAACAAGATTCGCTCCATTTTCGACAGGGGAAGCCAGAAGATAGGCATTCACATTGGTTTACTGAACGCCTTGAGGGTGTGTTAGCGATGTTTTTATTATTATTACTCTTTTTTGTAATTATTTTAATCGATTCATCGAGTGAAAGAAAACTGTTTCATATATTATTTATATAATAATATTTAGATTTTACAAATAAAAATAAAATATAAATCAATATGAATTAATCATGAAATTTATTACATAAAAAATGAAATTAAATTAACTTAAATAATTGTTTCAAAATTAATATTTTCATAGCCATTAATAATTATCAATGACTTTAAATTATTAATACAATGATCGAACTTCAGTGATTATTATAGATTTCAGTATGTATTTTCAAACAATTTGTAAGGACGGAAATTTTTTTTTATCATTAAAATAAAAATAATAATAATACCTTCTAAACTTTTAGAATTTTATTCAAGCATGTGAAAGTCCCCTGAATCACTCTCAGCAGTCTCGGTTTCTTCTGAATCAGAGTCGTCGGTATTAATGTTAAATGACAGTTCGTCCAATAAATCCTCTAACAGTCCATCTTTTTCTCAGTAATTATTTTCAACGTTTTCCACGTGTTTGCAATGCACTGCACATTCTGCCGAAGTAACCTCATTGACAGCTGTTTGAAGTAAAGATTTTAGATTGTCCAAACTTGAATCACCAGTAACATTTCGGTCTTTTACTTTTCTTTTCACAGAGGACCACACAAATTCTATTGCGTTTAGATCGCAATGATAAGGGGGGAGTAGTAGAACTTCATGTCCTTTTTCTATTAAATTATCAATTTTATATACGATTTTCTTTGGACGATTACTGTCTATGAGGCAGAACAGTTCCGCTTTTCGCATTTGTTCGTAGCAGTATATTTTGCTGTTTTTCAGCCAGTCTATCGTAACTTTTTTTTGTAGAATACTTTGTAGGAGTGCGATTTTCAATTGTCGTATGATACGGAGCATTATCCATACATACGACACTGTACGGTTGTAAATTTTGAAAAAAATTTTCCAACACCCATTTTTTGAAGTTTTCGTAGTTCATTTGCCCGAGATAGTCACCGCTTTTTGTCGATGCTTTATATACTAGTTGAGCATCCGTAAGAAAACCTGTTGATGATCCAGCATGAACAACTATAAGTCTATTTTTTGCATTAACATTTGCTACAACTCCCAAAACTGTGTCGTCATGCCAACATTTCTTAAATGTCTAGTTACTATCGACCCAAGTTTCATCAATATAGACAATCGGTCGTCCAGTTTTCCTATGACCTCTCATTTCTCTCAAATATTTTTGTCTCCAAAAAACTAAATCTGGCCTTTCCATGAGAACTTATTTTTTATTCACGCATTTTTTCCATCGAAAATTCATTGAATTCCACGAAAATCCAAGTTTTTCTTTCAACACGAGTAATAATTTTCTGAGAGATGGTACTTTTCTTTCTCTTATATAAAAGTCTTGAATCGTTTGACGTAAAACGCACTTGTCAAAGTCATCAATTTCGCAGTTTCGCTCACTAGGTCTTTTACGATGTTTACCAGGTGATTTTAATCTGTCGATGAGCCCAATGCAGAAACTTCATTTCTGATTTTTTTTTATTGTAGCTTCAGAAACTCCACTTGCTTGGGAAGCCCCTTTCAGAGCTTGTGGGAGCGGAATTAATACATCTTTAGATGAAGCTTCGCTGGAACAAAATTCCGCAACATTATATATGATTTTACGTGCTTGCGATTTCAAGACTTCACCTTTTCTAAACTGAAAGGGCATCTTTCCAGTTTAACAAATTAGCAAAATTATTTAAACAATTGGGAACAAATAATTTTAAAAGCAAAAGCAAAATTAAATCAAAAATAAGATAACGCAACTGCTGTAGATCCGAGAAGAATGACGTGATCTAGCCTTTTATTTCGCCAATTCCTCACACGCGTATTCCCCATTCGAAATGGACAGGTCTTGTTACTATAGGGACCGCCACTAACCAGACTTTTTGGCGGGAGCTATTCTTGTGGTCGACAAACAGTAAAAATGATAACCTATCAGTAAATGTTTTATATTTATTTCCAAAACTTTAAATCGTAAGCATATTAAATTTTCTTAATAAAAAATAATCACACTTATAGTGCGTGATTAGGTAATTCAGACAATTCCAAACAATTATCACCCATACACCATAATACACCATAATTCTTTTGTATGTCTCTGTAAAGAGTATTAAAAGCTACGCATACTATTTTCTCTTGAGAACATATTATGATATACTTCAAAAATAATATAATTTTTGTGGTTAAACAAGTATATTTACGAAAGTTAGAATGCGAATAGACAGGCAGAAAATCTGAAGTGTTAAGCATATTTCAACTATGTTAAAAAGTATTAAGAACAGGGCTTGACAAATTCTGACGTCAAATCGCCATTGGAGACCAAGTTTTTTTATCTAGCGACTAAGTTATTTAATCTGATTAAAAAATAATAGCTCTGAGTGATTTTGCAAACGTAATTACTTTTTGATATTTCTCATATTGGGATTTATTTTATAAGCACGCAAAAAATTTTATTATTCGAGCCGGCTTATGCATAAACTCTTTTTTTTACAATTAAATGTTTGCGAGAATTACTTGCCTACAATTTAAGTCAAGAGCAGCATATGTTGCTCATCTTAGTCAAAATGTTGAATTAAAAATCTCAAAAGATGTCTCATTATAGATATTGCAAAGTTACGAAATATTAAGAAATAAACTTAGAAATTATATTCAAACAAAAAGTATTCTTAACTTTGACTTATAATTTGGTAAAAAAATAAATTCATGAATTGCCAAATTTTAAAATTTTAAAAAATATAATTAATTGACATTTTCCTTCAACAGGAAAATAGGCAATAAAAATGTTTGTTTCACATCGATGCCCGCCCTCATCAGATATAGATTTTGTAGCCCTCAACTTCCCGGACATTTAAACATTTGAAGTAGTCGTTACTCAGCATTTTCCGAACATGCCGGTTAATTCCAGCCTTCACAGAATTTCTTTTTTTCTTTCAGAGATATATAATTTTGATAAGCTTCATTAGAAAACTCAGTTTATACTATCTTTCTAAATTATGTATTATTCTAAATCATGTAACTAATAATTCTAAACTAGGCGTGTGTGTGTGTGTTTTTTTTAATAACGGGGGATATGGGTGTATGGGGGGGGGGGGGTAAATATTTTTTTTACTGGCGACTAGAATTTTTCGCTGGCTACAAGATTTTATCAAATTTGTAAAGCCCTGATTAAGAACATCATTTTTCAAAATGATTTTTATTTTATAACTGTTTCACATATTTAGGATAAATAATAGAACATTACTAAATCCGGTTCTATTAAAATATCCTGTAATCTTTTATATTTTTGCAATGAAATACAGCATTTTCCTTTATTTTTGGTTTTCTATATATTATTTTTTTTTTCAAAAGTTTTAAAACATTAACAAAGAGTTAATTCAGTTAAATGACCCTGTCCGGAACATGAAACTGTTTTGGGCGCTGCAAATCACACTGATTTGGCTTAAAGATTAAACAAGAAGTTCTTTGTATAATGTTAGATGCTTAAAAAGAAAAGTGTACTGGCGCCTCAAGATAAAAATATCATTTATCTCAGTCTGAATTCATCAAGCTGGAGATAAAAGTAGAATTCATGATATTTAAATAACATATTTTATTTAATATTTGAGCAAACTAATTTTCTTAAACAGTTATATTTTATAAGATTAAAACACAGACTAAAATGTATAGTTTCTTTTTTAAGAAATGTAAAGTGTAATTAATCATTAGGGAATATATTTTATTTTAATTGAAGGGGATTAAAACAGTTTTGGTGTATATTTTTTCAGGGAATCAAGGAACTCTATAGTCATAGGATTTCTTATAAATATATTGCATAGCAGACCCACTCGACGTTTTCCAGTATTACTTTATACATATCTCGCTACGCTGATTGGTTTGTCCAAATGAACCAAGGACTGGAAACCTCAGTGCCTTCGACAGAATACACGAGGATTTAATTTTGAAAAAACGAGGGACTCATTAATTACTACACTGTTAAAAAATCTTCAGCTTTTGTTGCATAGTCAACCCACCGCTTTTATGGAATATCTCTATTTTGACCAATGAAAATGCTCCATAATATAGTAAAGTAACCGTTTTCTCTAGAAGTAGTGGAGTGTGTTTGCAGCAAAAGCTGAAGATTTTTAACAGTGTATACTTCATTAGAGCCATGGAAAGAGAGAAAAACCGGCCGCAACTTTCGTGATAAAAGGTTACCATATAAGCGGAACTCATTCTCCCTTTTGTTCACGATCGACACACATCGCTTTAAAGAAGAAAAAATATGAAAAAGATCTTGAGAAAAACTTTTTTTATTTAAATAGTTAATATTGATATATTTTTTAATAAAAGGTACCATCAGAACGACGAAGATACCGTGTATTCGTAGATGTCGTAATTTTTGTAATTTCTTCCTGAGTTTTTTAAGTCCATCGCAGTTTTAGCCCCTTCGCGACGAGTGCCTTTTACAGAATTTTTAATCTTTTACCACCGGTTTTTCAAAACAGAAATTGTCGCCTAATTGAATCGCAGAAATGCTGACATTTAATAAGGCAAAGCTTACAATAAAAAATAACTAGTGGGAATAATCGAGGATTCTGAGCATCTTATGCGTCACGTATACGTGTCGCTCGCCCCCAAGGGGTTAAGAGACAGAAAATGCGGATAATTTTCTTTCTTTTCTGTTTGAAGAACCAAATTTTTCCGGACATTTGTGGAAGCGAACCTGACTCCAGCGACCTCAGAACGATCTTATTCATTAGCGTTTGATAATGGTTTTTAATTAATATATCGGCAAACTATAAAAAAAATTCTGAGTCTCAGGTGCATTGGTATCTGTCTTCGTCTATCCTCATCCAAATTTATATACCTTTACGTGCAATAGATTTCCCGAGCCCTCATCAAGAACCGAACAGAGAAACACACAGACATTAATATAGAGATGAATATGTGTAAAAGCTTCAATGAGAGTTGAAAAAGACTTGAATAAGTATTTGTTTACAAAAGACAAAGAGGCAGAGGGGGAGAGAGCAGACATTAAAAAATATATTAAACGTTAAGTACTTATAAATAAAATCTAAACAAATCATTGGAAATTGCAAAACAATATTGTCCACATGCGTTATTGTAAGGAAAGTGTATCTTTAAAAATCTAAGAATAAAACAAAGCATGGATTTCTATAATCGATCATCACATCTATATTAATAAAAGAAAATTTTTGTCTCTCTCTGTGTGTGTATATGTTTTTTTGTTGGCGATGGCTAGGGAAAATCTAACGAACGAAGAACACTTCAAATTTGGTTCTGGATAGACGAATAGAGATCCGACTGCACCTGAGAGTGTACCGATCCTTTATTAGATTTTTTATTTTATATTGACCATAAGAATTTGTGTATTTCCCCGATTTTTCAAATTTAACAGCGATTTAGATACACACATAAAAGCAATCTGTTAGATTCATATGGTAAATTTTGTCCTCTTTTCAATAAAGCTTATTCGTACAGCGATTTTTTAATTTTTCGCAATTTAAAAATAAAGTCCCCTTTCCATCAAATATGAGGACGTTGTTTTTTATCGACCAATTTCTGTTTGATAGCTTAGCTATCCAATGTTATATTTCATATCTTGGTATGTACGAAAACTTCGACGATTATTTCATAAAAAAGTAAAAAAAAAAAAAAAAAAAATTAATAGATGTGTTTTTTTAATAACTTTTTATCGCCAAAAAACTGTTGTTATGACAGTTGTGTTTATTCGTAAGTAAATTATTTCGTGATAATTAGAATGGTTATATATGACTCGAAATCATATGCTACTTTTTTGACAATAGTATGATAGTTTGTTTGCCAGGTGTTTCTAATACTAATCCCAGTTTACCAGTTCATTCCACGTCACGTTATATTAAGTTCGCATTATACTAAAAAAAGCTAATGCTACGTAAAATGATCTTGTAACACATAGAACATTAATAGATTCAAGAATTTAACGAAAATTTACAGCTTTCTATCAGGTTTTAATATTGTAATTCGCAAACAAGAAATCTACGTCCATTTCGATTCTACAAAAAATAGACAGCTAACAGTGTTTACAATTTAGCAGATTTTTTATTCAAAAATATGCCACTATTTTCGACGAATAATATTCGTCTTATTTAATATGTCATTAAATAAGATGAAATAACTATTCGAAAAAGAGGCAGATATCTGAATTTTTTTTTAAACATCCGCTAAAATTGGAAACACTGGCTACTTCAAATATAAAGAAAAAAGTCGTCAGATTTAATAACTGATTGTAATACTTATACTTCGAAATCACCTTTATGGACATTCATATATTCCTCTTGGAAGTTTCTAAGATCCCTTTCATTGTTTCCAATATCATTTTTCCGTAAACTTACGAAAGCCGGATTAAAAAATAAGAGAACTTGAGTTTTTCCTGATAGTGTTTCATTAGATACAAAAGTTGTTTTGTTCCCATGATCTACTTAACTCTTTAACAGAAAATCACTTCTTCTGAAGTATTTACCTCAAAATACAATGAACAGCCTTATTCAAAAGGATAAATCTGGTGTTAATAGGTTATTTAAGAACTCAAAAGCAGACCTTACATATCAGTTTTATAAACAGAAATTGCACCCATTATCAGCAATTCAAGCTAGGAAGCTTTTCAAGTGTTTTAAAACACCAAGTAATTTAACAAGTCTTATACAAGATTTTGTGACAAACGGAACAAACTTAAAAATCCATGAAACATTTTTTAAAAATAAGAATGGCCAGCTCCAATTCAAGAGTTAAGATACTTAAGGATATTTAATAATAGGATATTTAAGAAGTGAAAGACAGGCTTTAATATATCAAGTTTTATAAACAGAAATTGGTACTGTTATTAGTAATTTAAGCTAGGAAAATTTTCATGTGTTTTTAAACACCAAGCATTTTAATAGGTATTATACAGTATTATTTTGTAACAAACGCAACAAACTTTAAGATGTGGTAAAAATCTATGAAACAAATATTTTCAAATAAGAATGGTCAGCGCCAATTCAAGAGTTAAGATACTTAAGGATATTTAATAATAGGATATTTAAGAAGTGAAAGGCAGGCTTTAATATATCAAGTTTTATAAACAGAAATTGGTACTGTTATTAGCAATTTAAGCTAGGAAAATTTTCATGTGTTTTTAAACACCAAGCATTTTAATAGGTATTATACAGTATTATTTTGTAACAAACGCAACAAACTTTAAGATGTGGTAAAAATCTATGAAACAAATATTTTCAAATAAGAATGGTCAGCGCCAATTCAAGAGTTAAAATATTTATAGGCTATTTTTATTGTGGTAAACACGGGTATATATTTTACAGTATCATACAACTGATTTTTGATTACATTATACATATTTTTAGGAATAAAAAACTGTAAAGAGAGACAAAATCAAGAAATTTTCAAAAATTAGATATATACCAAACATGCTCAAAAGGAAAAAAAGAACATTAGGACGATTTTAAATATAAAATTTGTGTTGAAATGTAAATATATTAGAAAGTTTGGCGTTTGAGTGGAGAAAAAAAAACTGAGAACCGCTTTAGAAGAATGTATTAACTCAAATGCATGATGGTCAATCGATGAAGAGTGCTAATAAATTATTGTTCTAGAACCCGGATGCTATTTCAAGCATTTCTTGTATGTTAAGAAATCGTTTATCTAAATATTTCTGCATCCAGTTGTTACATATTGTATTATAGCTTTGAGTCACGGTAAAATTGATACATCCAACAAAAGTCTCATTTAAGAGCCAGTTATATTACATAATTTTTTTTTATAGAAATATATATGGTGTTAAATGATATTTTTGTTTTACTACGCACAACGAACATAGCTTTATCAGAATGTACCAGAAAATTTTTCTGCCATTGATGTGGTTGACATTTGAACATGCCTGAAATCCAGAATAGAATTACAGCCTGATAAACAAATCATTATTCTTTGTGTTTCTGCGTGCAAATTCAGTCAGTTTACATGCCATTTTTTGGCTCAGACGGATTTTTCTAGTCCACCGGCTTGTACTACCACATTTCTTACACGTACCATATTATGTACAGACTACGGGTTCATAAGTAACGCTATCACGAAACAGAAAGTCTTGTTCACTTTTATTTTCGTCTCTATACTTTTCGCTTTGCATTCTAATTTTTGATTAATATAAAATTGATCATTCGAGGAAACAGACATTTAAAAACCTATTACACTCTAGAATTTTTTTCAAAAAAAATTTTTTTTTTTCAATTTACATAATTGAATTACCGTTAATTTTATTCTACTTGGATTTTGACCTAATACCATAAAATTTTACTTCCGCGATATTTTCATCTTACTTTATCCAGCAAACATGTCGTTTATCAGCGTGTACGCAAAATTGTTAAGTAATTAACATTGCTGCAAGTTTGAGCATCCCGAAAATTCAGGAATAGAATTACAGAGTAAATATAATCAAGTCATTATGCCTACTTTACATTCATAGAAATTCAGTCATGTTAATTTTGTGGCTCAGTTGGACTTTTCTTAAAACGAATGTTATATACCGCGTTGTGTATAAACTACGTGCGCATAGGTAACACAAAACAAAAAGCCTTATATGCAGTTAATTTTCGATTCCAGTCTTCTTTGCTTCTTTACATTGTAATTCTGGTTGAAGGCAAAATCTAACCATACGAGACATCTATAACTGATTAGATTCTAGAAGTTGTTCAAAAAGGAAAAAATATTTTACACTTGTCGAACATTTGCTCACTTAACTGTACTTCGATTTTGCCCTGATAGCAGAAAATTTTACATCCGTGATATTTTTCTGATACTACGGCCTACAAATTAACGCCTCGTTTATCAGTATGTCTTCGAGACTTTTTAAATCACTGACAGCATTGCAGATTGAACATCGCAAAAATTCCAGTATATAATTATATCTTGAATATAATCAAATCATTGCGCCTACTTTATTCTGCATGCAAATTCAGTCCTGTTACATATCATTTTGCGACTCAGTTGGACTTTTCTTATAACGAATGGCCCATACCACGTTATGTAGGAATTATGTGTTCATAGGTAACACAAAACAAGAAACTATTTCCTCGCAACTGTGTTTCCATATACGCCCTACCGAGATGAATAAGAATTAGCTTATGATGAGGTCTTTAAACCCCATAGCAATCTTGGTCGCCTCTTTCTAGGAATTTCCTACAGGAGGGGGGTGTATTAGGGTAGCAATGAACCCATAAGAAAGAGGAAGGACCTTTTCACAGCATGAGAAAAAATCTGCTAACACCTCGTCCCCCTCCTTTGCTGTTAAATAAACTCTCATCTTACACAAGAAATGTTTATTTTGATAATCCCGTATCTATTTCTTATTTGTGGTATTTTTAAAGACTGTTTGACCTCTTTAACTGTAACAGTTTAGCTGAAATGAACCAGTGATTATCATACAGAACGCTTTACACTATTTTCATTAAAGCGTGTCATTAAAATGTTAAAGCTATTTTCATTCATAAGCGTTTCTTTTTATTCAACTGAAGATTATTCTTATGAGAACTAACTGTTGCAGGAAAGCACGTTTTTCATGAATTCCCTCACGTATTCTGTAAGCCAGTGTTGTCCAACTGCAACACACGTGGAACCACTATTTCCGATTATTAACCGATATATAAGCGATCTATTTCTTATTTGTGGTATTTTTAAAGACTGTTTGACCTCTTTAACTGTAACAGTTTAGTTGAAATGAACCAGTGATTATCATACAGAGCTCATTACAGTATTTTCATAAGAGCGTTTCATTAAAATGTGAAAGCTATTTTCATTCGTAAGCGTTTCTTTTTATTCAACTCAAAATTATCCTTATCAGAACTAACTGTTTCAGGGAAGCACGTTTTTCATGAATTCCCTCAGGCATTCTGTAAGCCTGTGTTGTCCAACTGCAATACACGTGGAACCACTATTTCCGAAAAAAATCTTTGCCTTATTTAATCGCACAATTCAGAACATTTCCCATTATTCAATTTTCAAATCCAAAAAAGTGCAAAACTCCATAGCTAATTTTTAAACATTTTACATTAAAAAGAATTTTTGAAGTTAAAATTTTATTAGTTTTCTCAAATATAAACATTTAACTGCATTATAATACCAATAGATGACACAGCAGTTTTTTACATAAACATTTTTTTTTAACGGTAAATAGTCACTTACTTTTCTTAGTACATATGCCTTATAGATCAATTGAAATAATAAAATATGTATCACATATTGAAGATCATTTCAATTTATTTAATCGATAATTACATGCTTTTAACTGAAAACTTTAAATACAAAATCTTTAATTAGAAGAATATTGAGAATGCTAAATTTCACTTAATAATAATGAAAAAAAAGAACATATTTTATAACTTTTCCTCCTGTAATATAATATAATTCACATTATTGAACTGAGTTATTAAAACACTAATAATATCTGAAAAGCATTTTATGGGAAGAATGCGTTTCTAACATATGCTCCCTTTAGAGAAGCAGAATTTCCTTTTCTGGTGCTTTAGACCAATCGGCCATCTCGATTTCACTCAATATCTCTCTGAAATGAAACCATTTCATTCCAATGCATTCTAAAAACACACCTGTTCGCCATCTTATCGTTTAATCTCATAATTTGACAATAAACACACAATTAGAGTATACAACAAAATACACACAATTTGATTATAAACACACAATTGGAAGTATCATTTCAGCAGAACTGTAAGGGTTCCTGTTCACGAACGATGATTTCTGCTCACGGAGAATAAACCGATTCCAATGAGGTAATCAATCAGTTATTTTTTTCTTTTTCTAACATCTACTCTTTGGGGATTTTTTTTTTCACGACTTAAATTTTAAATTGGTGAAAACTGCTAATTTCCCCCCTCAAACACCCATTGTAAAATTATCTCTTTGAAAAATGAAAAAAGAAGAATTATTTAAATGAAAGTAAAAGAAAAAGTAGATTGATTGAAAAATGAAATTCGCTTAAAGTAAAAGGAAATATGATTCATATCATTTCAAAGTAAGGAACTTTCTTCCAGAACAAGTAAAAAATATGCTAAAGAACATGCCTATATTTCTAAAGACACACCTGTTTACCTCTTCACTTTTTAATCTCATAATTCGATATAAACAAACAATTGGAAGTACCATTTCAGCAGAACTGTAAGGGATCTTCCTGTTCACTAACGATGATTTCTGCTGACGGAGGATAAACCGATTCCAATAAAAGGTAATCAATCAGCTTCTGATTCCAGTTCTAACTTCTACATCTTTAGGGATGCGTGGGATGAACTGTGGGTGATGCATTTTTTATCACGAAAATGCGTGGATAGAGAATTAATAACATTTTTTTAGGTCAAAAGGAAATACATATAATTCCTAAATTAGATTTAGAAATGAATAGAGCGGAAGTCATCATCTTTCAACGCTATGGGAATACCTTCGTAAAATATGTACCCTGTACGAGAAGCGAAATCTTGTTGATTTAATAAAAATAAAAAAAAATAAAAAAACTTTTAACTATGACGGCAGTAAAAAAATAACTTTTATTTGTAGGGGAAAAGTATGATTTTAAGAGAGAAAAATAAGATAAAATTTAATTTTTTTTTTTAATCGTTTGTAAAGCAGTGAGTACTTTTTCATTTTGTACACATGTTTGTTAGCTATATTCACAGAGAAAGACCTTTTTTTGTTTTTTTACAAATACGTTTTATATAATGTATTTTATTCCTTTTTTAGCCTGTTTTCACATTTTTAAAGCAGGCTACTACTATATGTTTTTTATTTATTTATTTATTTATTTATTTATTTTTAAGTATTTAAATTTCTACAAGTTTGCACAAATTTAAATAATCGCTTAAGAATTTAAATAACAAATAATAAATAAATTAACAAATATTTATATAACATGCACTAAAGAGCTAGGGAAAGATTTTTTAAATTTTATATTTCCGTTTTGTTTTGTTTTTTAATTATATTACTAGCTATATTGTAAACTTTAAGAAAAAAATCCGTTTTACATGTTTATGAACTTATACAGAAATTTGTAATTGTTTTATTTAAAAAAAATGTCCATACGTTTGTTAAATATTAAACCGGCATTTCAAAAATGTAAACACTTTAATTCTGAGTGCATAAATACCAAAGCCTTTACACTTTGAAATGAGTCAAAATTATGAAAAAGTTGTTTCGCGATAATTGCCTTTAAAAATGGTATAACACAAAAAGAGGGAGCTGGAGCCAGTCAACTCGACCACGCAAGACGACATTCAACAAGTTAATGATATGGTTATAGCGCATAGGAGAGACAACATAGATGAAGTTGAGTCTTCTTTAAACATCTGTCATTATTTTGCTCATCAAATCATTCAGGACGAGCTCGGATTTAATAAAATCTGACGTAACGTAGAAACCATCAATAAGTTGCGTTTTGAGACCCTACAATGAGCTCCCTACAGACCAGGTCTCGCTCCAAGAAACTTTCATATATTTGAACTGCTCAAGGAAGCTTTGAAAGGTCGAAGATTTTGCCTTAAATACAGGACGTTCGGGATGCGGGAAAAGGGGCTTCAAGACAGATAGAAAATCTTCTTTCTTTAAAACATACAAATGCTTGTGGTTCACTGGAAGTGCTAAAGAAGGAGACTATGCCGAAAAATAATGTCAATTTTGTACACCTACCTTTATTTAGTAAAGTTGTAGAACGAAAAGTATAAATAATTTTTGACTTACTCTCGTATATTATTCCGTTCTGTTTTTATGTGTTATTTATGTATTATTACTGATTATGCGTATTTTTATTTCGGTAATGGACATTCTGCACTTTACATTCAATGTTAATTCAAATATATTCTAGAAATTATGCATTAAGTAATAAATATTTTGTTACGGATTGCTTTGACTTTGGCTGAAGTGTGCATTTTTGGAACATTATAGAATAATTTTGGGTTTTGTGGCAACATTCAGTATCGTTCGCATTGCTGTTGTAATCGCATGTAGAATTTTGTATGAAATAATCCGCATTTACTTAGCGATTTCGTTAGCTAATAGGACCATGGTGTCATTACTTAATATTAATAATGGTTAATATTTCTACTACTGTCAAGCATAAAATCGATTATGTTTTTCCTTTAAGTTAAGTGGTATTGTCCACAAATTAATTCGGCTATAATTATCCGCTGTCTATGGTGTCAGTTACTTCTGATTTCCACCTGATGTAAGTGTAAATGCGCATGTACAGACTTTTGTTAGTTATTTTAGAGTCATTTCATCATTGTGATTAGTATTGTGTTATTTTGAACTTGATACAGTCCATACAAAAAACTAAATTTATCAGACTCTTCACATTCTTTAATAATAGCTTTAAATAGCTAAATAATTCTTAAATAACACTTTTTTTTAATTTTCCAGTGATTTTGTTTTTATTAAAGCAATTGTTGAACAAAGGAAACACTCGCTCTATAAGATTCAAATTTAAAGCTGTAATGTTTATTTTAAGAAATGAAGTAAAAAAAAATAAAATATTATTTCGTTAAATTACAAATGAATAAAACTTGAACAGAAATTTCGAGTTTATATTAAAGTAGCTCATCCTTAAATTTTTCTGTAAAAAAACTGAAGTACTTGCAATATTTTTATATTTTTGAACTAAAACAAAACGAGTTTTTTTTTTCGAATTTATTTATAGAAATGCTCGATAAAGAAATGCACATACTCGACATTACTACGAACCGTATTGCTCAAGTATTTTTGTGATTTCGCAGCACCCAAAAGGTTTTATAAAGAGTCTTATTTTTTACCCTGCGCAACAATATGGAAATTTTCTAATGATAATTAAATAGAATTTTCTTTAATATAACTTCAAACAATTCTACCGGAATTAAAACAGGATAAAATAGAAGCATTTTAAAGGGATATAGAAGTAAATTGACAATAAATAGAAATAAAAAAACTAAAACTTGTGCATTTTGACATGCTTTCTCCGATTCATACATAAAAATATTTTGCTCATATTAACACTTAGTAGGTGGGCGGCATTTTGAGTGTCTTTGAACGTGTAACAGACAACTCCAGTTATTGCGCATGTGAATCAACTTACTAACCTGCTTCTGAATCATTGCTAGGCTAACGATAAATACGAGGGCGTTTTTCCATTGAAAAAAATGTCACTATCCTCTAGGTAATTATTGTCAACATCTGAAAGTTCACGATCACTACAAGAATAACTTATCAGTGTTGCCAAATCTAGCATATTTTTTATTCAGAAATATTTTACTGATATTTTATTCACTCCAATTTTTATTCAGAAATCGTAGAAATTCCGAATTCTTACCAGAAAGTATGGATAGTTATTTTTTCTCTATATACTTATAAAACAATGAACAGTGTATGCAGCTTTAAGGGGATTTCGAGCTGTCCCATTTTAACGCCCAGTTTATAGATGAGGTTTATTTTTACAATAGATGGAGCCATTGAGAAGTAATTTAACTGTAGTTATGCGACACCATATAAGAATTCAATAAATTTAAATAAATAACGTTAATTAAATATGGTAGAATTTAAAATATTTAAAAATTTTTTGTAATGTATAAAGAGTAAATACTTTTTTTAAATATTACACAAAAATTTCCGGTATGAATTTAGAATTATTTCATTGCTGTTGATTAAGCAACTGATATTTCAGTCTCCCGTTTTCAACGTCTGTTCTATTCGGGACTTTGATTAGAATCACCCGTTTGCAAAGTGCTAAAATGAGATGATTACAGTTTGTACAGCATAGTACTAAGTTTAAAATTTTAAATCCATTTTTAGCAATTGAATAAATATATTCTTTTAAATAATAGAAAATATGTACACAAAAACTAAAAAAAATAAATTAACTTCACTCGTGTTTTCTGCAAGAACGCTTTTTAAAGGTTATACAATATAACCTATTCTATTATATCAAAATAAAGCTAAATATTGCCTTTATTATCTAAATCTCAAGTTTTAAATTTATCTAATGCTTCAATATATTTTAGAATTAAGAAATCCGTACAATTTTGAAATTATTAAACTTTTCACATTTAAATATGCTACAAAATAAAATCTTTTAGTCCATCAATAAATTGGTGGTTCACAGAAAAAAGAGCCCTATGCACAATATAAATATAAATTTTCATAACTCTATGTTCATAACTGTTTTATTAATCTTGACGGAAAGTATAAAAATAAGAAACTGGGAAAATAAAGTTTGAAGATTTACTTGCTGTATTATAAAGGTCAAAACACGGAGGTGAGTTTTATTATTTATTAGGTTTGTTTTTTAGGTTTTATTTATTAGGTTTATTTTTTTAGCTTGATCACTTCAGGGGTAATTTTTATCTGATACCGATGAGGTTTGCGTTAAAATGTTCCCAATGTTCTGAATTTTTTAAGTATGAAATATATTTAAGAAATCTGTTATTTAAAGTTGTAAAGGTTCTATGTTCATTTGACCCTTTCGCTCGGAATAGGCGAACATGTCCCAGCAACATTTTGCCACTTGCGGTTATTTTTATTCGATTTATACAACTTTCGATTTTAAATAAAAAGCTTTATCATATTATTTAACAACATATGCAAAAGAAATCTACCACAAACTTTACCTTTGAAAATAGTAGTTACGAATGGAATATAATAATTTATAATCTGCATTTATAATCCGGGGCGAAATTGTTAACACTTTCAGGGGCAAGTAATTGTGGTTCTACAATTCATACGAAATTTTTTCGAAAAGCTTTATTTGACAATAAAGAACTTGCGATATATTTTGTAAGTTATAAAAGTAAACTTAAGTTTAAAAATTCTGGTACAAATCTTGATTAAAATTAAGAGGTATCAAAAATATCTCATCGCCCTTCAAGGGATTTTAAAGGACTTAAAATATTTTTATTGAGAAATTTTTTTCTTAAAAAATATCGGAAAATATGTCCGGAAAGTTCGTGCTGATTGGGAAAATCAATCCGTACCAGAAAATTCTATCATTTAATTATTAGACATTGATTGCGATATCTAATGTCCAATAATTAACGGGCAAAATTTTCCGGTACGAATTGACTTTCCCAACTGGCAAGAACTTCCGGACAACCCAATATATAGTTTATAGCTGCTACAATTCTTCTATGTTTTTTTTTTTTTTTTAATTCCAATTAATTAATTGCAGAAAATTTATTTTACAAAATGCATTTTGTTTCTATTTAGTATTTATTTAATTTTATTTATTAACCTCTTAGCGACGGCCGTCCTTTACAAAAAGTTTAATCTTTTATTACCGGTATTTGCAAATAGAAAATTTTAATTAATTAATTAGAGAAATTCTGTGGTTAAGTAACACAAATTTTACTATTTCAAATTACTGGTGGGAATATTTAAGGATTCTGAGCACCCTGTACACTAGTTATACTCGACGCTTGTCGCGAAGGGGCTAAGAAACATTTCTAGTTCAAAATATGATTATTTGGTTTCACAAAATTGGCTAATAAATAAGTAAATGAACCATGGGAAGATTGTCCGCTATGATATAGTAAATATAAACACAACTTTAGGAAATCTAATAATACTTTTTAAACGCTCACATGTTGGTCATAAATACAATCAGATACACGATACCATAGCATCACAATTGTTTTGCGATTAAGTCGAATTTTATTCTTCACAACACGAAAAAACGATCTAACACAACTGGGTAGCCAATTTGACCAAATTGTATTTCTTTATTTTAAATAGTTTTTTCAAAAATTCTGTCGTGAATTCAATATTATATAAGAACAATTATTTGCTTGGTTAATGCGTCATTACAACTAAACAAAATTAAACAACAACAACAAAATTGAAATATGATTAAGTTATTTCTACATCGACGGTTACAGCTGACACCTAGTGGTCATATCATCAGTAATAACAGGCTTCTTTGAAACAACGTTTTCAGTGTTGCCAGTTTTGCCTCACGGACTATGTGTTATTAAATAAACCAGAAATTATTAATGGAAATTTCTGGTATGAATTCTGAATTTCTTAATTGAAAAGGAGGCCAGACTGCCAACCTTGACCATAAAACGTTCTATAAGTGGACGATCGTCTCTTACATCTGAAAATCCTTTTCAGCGGCTATGGAAAACAATAATGGAACATAAAACATCAAAAGCTTGATTTGTTTAAAAAAAAATTCTTAGACTTATAAATGACGTTTAAATTTTATATTTTGTAATTTAATGACTTACAACCAATAGCGTGAAAAATTGAATTATATTCCAACAATTCAATAGCGTGAACACAACAGCAACAGATGCAAAATTGCTGACTTAATCTTTCATTAAGACTTCATTTGATGCTGCTCCATTCTATCTAACTCCATTTACCTACTTCCTACCTCAAAGTCATAGATCACGGTGTACCGCTTAATGTCTGTACTTCCTCCAAAAGCCCATCTTCTTTATGAAGAGCAAAAACAAAACCCATCTCATTTTATTATGGCTATCCTTGACCTCGTTAAAAAGCCGAAATCCTCGCACGTGATGCAAGACTAAAAATACCGCGGAAGACTTAGAAAGAAGACTTACACTCTTCTAAATTTTCTTAAAGATGTGTTACAAAAAATGTACTACTAACGGTCAATGCAGTATCCGGTCTCCTCTGACCCGTGACCACTCTGTTGCTTTGTCCAAATTGTAAGCTTTTGTAATGGTAGAATTATTGAAACAGATCATCTGGTTGGTTGGTATCTATAAGCAGTCTCTTTGAATGATTTTTCTCTATTCCATTTCGGATTCATTAAATCCGTTTTTTGTATGAGTGTTTAAATCTGATACCGCCTTTACAATATGAAGGCTTTACAAAATTCTGAAGGAGACACATCAACAGTTTTTTTTTTTCAAATGTATTTTTTTTTAAATTAATTAATTAATTTAAAATTTGTACACATGTATTTTAAAAGTTCACCAGTGACCACTCTGTTGCTTTGTCCAAATTGTAAGCTTTTGTAATGGTAGAATTATTGAAACAGATCACCATTACAAAAGCTTACAATTTGGACAAAGCAACAGAGCTACTGGTGAACTTTTAAAATACACCTGTACAAATTTTAAATTAATTAATTAATTTTAAAAAAATACATTTGGAAAAAAAAACTGTTCATGTGTCTCCTTCAGAATTTTGTAAAGCCTTCATATTGTAAAGGCGGTATCAGATTTAAACACTCATATAAAAAACGGATTTAATGAATCCGAAATGGAATACCTGGTTGGCTGATATCTATAAGTCTCTTTGATAGTTTTTCTCTATTCCATTTCGAATTCATTAAATCCGTTTTTTGTATGAGCGTTTAAATCTGATACCTTCTTTAGAATATGAAGGCTTTTTCAAAATTCTTAAAGAAACCCATTTTCTTCAAAAAGTCGAAATTATTTTTACTTATTTTAGATTTAAAATTTGTACACATGTATATAAAATTTCAAAGGTGTATATCGAGTAATTTACACGATGTTAAGCTCCTACTGTAAAATATGCTAACTTTTATTATTTGTGAAGTCCAAAAAGTGGCCAAATCATTGTACTTTCACTCGTCAGTAAATAAAAATTATGAGAAAAGATAGTTTCTTTCTTTTAACAGTTTAATTTTTCAACGTAATTATCTTGAAAAAATAATTTTTTTTGTGTCGGACCCATTTTTGATTTTTTTTTTATTAAATCTCTAATTTTGCACTCACCTTTCGAAATTTATTTTCGGCAAAAAATGCTAAAACTTTTTTTTAAGTAAGAAAGCTTCATATTTTTTGTATGTTCTATTTAATTTATTTTAATAGAGTTTCGGATAGAGTTAAATTCTTAAAAATAACAAACAAGAATAGTTAACAACTGCTTCTTAGCTTTATAAGAGCGTTAAAAGCTATATAAACTTTATTTAATACGTGAAATAATTAATTTCTATTTTAAATAAAAAAAAATTAGCATATGTTTTGACAACATATGCAAAAGAAATATACCACAAATTTTACCTTTTGAAAATAGTAGTACGAATGAAATAATTTATAATCTGCATTTATAATCCGGGGCAAAATGGTTAACTGCTTCAGGGACAAGTAATTGTGTTTCTACTATGTTGAATTCACACGAAAATTTAAAATAAATAAACAAATACCCGCATGATTTTGTCTCATGAATTGTATGTACAAAGTTTGGGGTAAATATATTAGCATTTAAAAAATCAGTAGTAATTACAAAAAGATAAAAGAAGAATAAGAATATATCTCAATGATATTTTCTCAAAATTTACTAATATTATATCGAAATACAGAATTGTGGTAGATAAAATCAGAATTCTAAATATTTACTATCTGTGTAATCTGTCCCCTTAAAAATTTTAATTTGACAAATTCAAGAAAATTATTTTTGTTTTCTAAATATTTTTTATTAATATGCATTTGTAAATTTCAATAATTCTCTTATGAGTATTAATTTTTATGTATTTTTCAATTGTACCAAAAAAATAATAAAAGAGCTTATAACTGGTATTTTTCCTGGAATTTTGATAGTTACTTAAATTTAAAATTATCCTTTTTTCATCATCTTTAAATATGCTTGTTGCTTATAGTATGTTGTTCAACCATATTTCAGGGTTCGTACGGGTGCTTTTTTTTTTAATACCCCTTTTTTCTAAAAAGTTGTCTTTGCGTTATTTAATTGCAAGAATCTATGCACTCTTATTAACCCTGTAATTTGTACCATTTACGTTACATATATACATGATTAATTACAGAACAAAATTAACTTACTGTTAATATATTTTTTTTTTAAGAATACATAACTATGGCAAATAGTTAAAGAAGAGTATTTAAAACAATCTGTTATTCCAATTTAAAAAAAAGAGATTGATTGATTCAAAAAACATTTTAAGCATAGGAGTTAAATCTTTAAATTATTTTAAAGATGATAATACAAAAGCAGCGAGCATTCCCAACTTGACCATAATGGTAAAATTATTATAAGTTATTGTAAATAAAATGTAGCCGTGTTACCGATTTCGCCTTCTTTTTTATTCAGAAATTCCTCTTTTATACCAGAAATTTCAAATAATAATTTTTGCTTTATTTAATGGCAGACGTTTCGTGATTACAAAAAGTAAAAATTCGACTTTTGGAGCTTCCTGTATGATTTCGAAATTTCCGAACAGAAAAGGAGGCCAAACTAACAACTCTGAAATGAAGATGTTTAAACCTCTGAAAAGTTTTTCAACGTAAGGGTTAATCTTTTGATTACGGTGCAGAATGGCGATATTTATATTCAATCCTACCACAATTTATAAACAAATTTCTTTGTGGTATATATATATATATATATATATATATATATATCTTTAAAATATCCTAGTAAAATTGCATGGTCAAGTTTAATCTTCAAAAAGTTTTATGAATAGAATAAAGGAATAGTCACTGGGACATACAGTGTCCCGACCCTGTAATCAAAAGGTTAAACCCTTCATTTATTTTAAAGATTATATATATAAACAGTAATTATTCATAACAGCATAATTATAACAGTATTTGCTGGGAAATTTGAAACTGGAGCTAGTATTGCCGAAGGGGCAAAATATATTGAGGCCATTTTCCGTTTTTCAGTGAATTTACAAACAATTATTATTAAGGCTATGTCTATTTTCACGGTAGCAAATTACATTAATGTAGACATACAGCTATATCAAATTAACTGTAATGAGCTATCTCTCAGAAGACGTAAAAAAGAGTAAATAATTGAACATTTCTCTTAAATCTTATTAATTATTTAAATTACATTGGAAGGTGCCTTCAGATATTTTCTAGCTCTCTAAACATGCTTGTTACTTATACTATTTTTGACAATGCTTTTAAAGCAACATTCAGAAAAATATCCGATAAACATGTTATTAATAAAAATAATGTATAATTATTGGTGAGAATTAAGGTTACAACTCATGAGAATTTGTTTAAGACAACCAGTTACTGCAAATGAAAAAAGCACATTCACTCGGCAGAAGGTTATTTTCAGCATAGGGGTTAAACCTTTGAATTACTTTTGACATGATATATAAAAACCGTGATCATTAACAACATCAGCATAACTTCAATAGTTTTAGCAGGCAAGATTGTAACCTGAGTCTGTATTGCCGAAGGACAACAGATATACAGGCCATGGCTTTTTTTGGTGCTAACAAACATTCTAAGTGACCGTGATTATTTTCACGCTTGCAATTACATTAGTACCGACATATTACTATATCAAATTAACTGTAATAAGCTATCTTTCTGAAGGCTCGTTGAACTTAAAGGATTATTTTTGAGAACCCATTAATATTTCATGTTCTTTTCACCTTGTAATTTACACAGCTTCACAATGGTTTTTCCAGTTTTTTCCTAGTAAGTTTAAAACTTTCTGTCAAGTGGTAAAAATTATCGCATTTTATAATTAAATTCATTAAAGGACGGAGGATTTTCTGACACGACTTCTTTTTATGCTAAAAAAGTAATTCATAGCCATGACTTTTTTTTTATGCTAACAAACATTCTAAGTGACCGTGATTATTTTCACGCTTGCAATTACATTAATACCGACATATTACTATATCAAATTAACTGTAATAAGCTACCTTTCTGAAGGCTTATTGAACTTAAAGGATTATTTTTGAGAACCCATTAATATTTCATGTTCTTTTCACCTTGTAATTTACACAGCTTCACAATGGTTTTTCCAGTTTTTTCCTAGTAAGTTTAAAACTTTATGTCAAGTGATAGAAATTATCGCATTTTATACTTAAATTCATTAAAGGATGGAGGATTTTCTGACACGACTTCTTTTTATGCTAAAAAAGGTAATTAATAGCCATGACTTCTTTCAGACCGGCAAGCAACATTAATACCGACACGCAGCTATATCAAATTAACTTAAATAAACTATCTTCTGAAGGTTTATTGAATGTAAAGAAGCTTTTTGAAAACCCATTAATATTCAATGTTTAATTTGCCTTGTAATTAATATAGCTTCATATTTTTTTCTTGTACGTTTAATACTTTTCATCAAATTATAGAAATCACTGCTGCATTTCAATCGTAAATTCATACAAGGAGATAAGAGTTATCCTGCACGACTTATTTTTATGCTAGAAAACTTTAGTAGCCATGAATATTTTAGACTCACAAAGAACATTAATACAGTCATATCGTTATATCAAATTTACTGTATTGAACAGGGTTGCCAGTCTGGCCTTCTTTTTTATTCAGAAATTCCAAATTCATACCAGAAATTCCGAATAGTATTTTTTGCTTTATTTATTGATTGAATTAAAAAAAAAATTCTTTCGGAATTTCGTGTATGAACTCGGAATTTCTAAATAAAAAAGAAGGCCAAATTTGCAGCTGTGGTAATGAATTATCTTTTTAAAAGTCAAATTAAATCACAAAAAAACTTTTTAAAAATCGTTAATATTTACGGTTAGATACGCATTGTAATTTATACATCTTTATCGTGCTTTTTTCCATTTTTCTAGAAACTTCGAACGTATTACTTTATATCAAAAACTGGAAATAACTGCATTACAATCCTAAAATGCATGTAAAACACTCTTTTTTATCACTTTAAGAACTTAAATTTCGTTAATGAGTACTTGACCTAATTGTTCATGGTTATTGTTTTAAATTAGAATGTTAAATGATGAATAAATATTAAAACGTGCAATGAACTGAAAATTCCTTGTCTTTTTTGCATTTTTTCAAACTTCATGATGAGTTCAGCTGACCCTGAACTCGATGAAATACGTTCTTCTTCAACCTTAAGCAGATATTTTGCATGCAAAGGTTGTTTTAAAATTCACCCTTGTAAGAATCAAGGATTTTTTTTTCAACTTTCGAAGAATCAGAAGTTAGGCCACGTAAGAATTTAATCTAATAGATATATCTACTGAATAAAAACTAAGAGAAATCGGCTTACTTTATCTTATTTAAAGTAAAAGAGGAAAGATATAGGAATGAATAGTTAATGTAATCAACATCTTTCAGGGCATGATATAGAATTTATCTCAGAAGTTGTGTAACTATATTTTATTGTTTGAATTCATGTTCATCTTTCTGAATAGCTTCATGTTCTAAAAACGGAATATCTTCATACATGATCTTTTCGGAAATAACAGAACTTCAATAGGGTTATGTGGGGTTAAATGCGAGCATCATAACATAGGTGCCAACATCTCATTAATATTCCGTAATTTACGGGTTAGTTTGAACAAGGTTTAACACGTTTTACACCAGAAATTTTTTAAAGAAATTAAATTAAATAAATTCCACGTAGAAACCTGAAATTGAATAAATAAAGATTCATCTAATAATTTTTCTGGTTTGAAGCGTTGTTAAACTGGGTCAAATTAACCCGCATATTGCGGAATCAATGAGAGGTTGGCACCTACGTCATAATTACATTTCAATGGTCAACAATTGATCATTCATAAATTGTTAATATCACTGTCAAAATTTAAATTAAACCTGATTCTATTTCCTGTTTATTTTTTCTGGTTGCATCTTATTTTATGCAATTTTTGTCTCTAACTATCTCATCATAGTTGTCCCGGTTACATTCATTATAAATACCCCATCGATTCAGAAAAAATCGTAATTATCGGAGAAAATGCTATAGAATTACTTGATATTCTGTTCAACTTTATTTTAAATAATTAAGTGTATATTACGATACTTTTACGATACCTAATGGACAAAGTAAGATCGGTTAAAAATTTATTAAATTTCAAATTAATTAATATTAAAACTTCTACTCTAAATTTCCCAAATTCTTAATTTATCAGCCATGAGGTAATTTAAATTTCCAGTGGACATTTCAGATTCATCATGTAAAATGCTATAGTTATAGCTCGGTTGAATGAAATTAACGCTGCAGTTCGCAGGCTTGTCTAACAAATAAGAGTGAAATATGCCAGCCAGGATATCCTTGGGATAGCTCAGTGGGAAAAGCGTTGGCACGGCAAGCCAAAGTACCCATGTTCGGGTCCTGGTCCCGGCATATTTTCGCTCTGTTGGAAAAAAAAATCTGAACTATGATACTCCAACCATTGGATACTATTTAAAAAGTATTGAAATCGCTTCAGTAGATCAATACAAAAAGTAAATCAATGCCAACTGTCTGACATGTGATTTCGAAACTTTTGTCATGCTCTAAAATTTAGAACACGGGAACTTTTACCAAAGAAAGAATACTTTTTCTAGATATTCCATAGTCAGGCTGTAACTCTCAAAGCTGTAAACCGAAAAGAATTCTTTTAAAAATATGTGCAAATCCTAAAATATGCTGTTTTTTCATCTTTCTGATGAAACATTTTCACATGAATTGCGCTAGAAACATCAAATCATACCTAATGTATTATTAAAGAATGCATCTATTGAAAAGAAAATGATATAAATATTCGGTCTTCCTTTGTAGAAAAGCAACCCATTTTTTCTGTACTGTTTTACATTGACCTAAATATCTAAATTCTTGCAAATGCTGGTTTTTTCGACCTTTTAAAGACCTTTGCAATCCAATACAATATGTAAAAGTGAATAATAATGCATCTCGTAGCAACCATTCGTTACAGTGAAATTCAATCAGTTTTTGATTTTTATTTTGTGAAGTGATGTTGATTTCATAACATTGTAATGCATCTATCAAAGTACTTTGACATGCTCACGATAGGTTTTTCGGATGAGATATACACTTTAAAGTACCGTTTTTAACTATGTTGTGAAATGTTTTATTTATAATACAGAATTCGGTGGATTAAAGTGCAGTTAATCGGACATGTATTTTATTTATAGCTCTCCCATAAATTAAAAACGGCATGCATTTTAATAAATAACTATACTTAAATGACTAATTTCCAGCCGTCGAGGTCACAGTGAATAACTTTAATTTAATAATAAACTGTCACAGGTTGCTGTTTATTTTTTTAAAAATTCGATATTTTTATAATAGATTTCTCCATGTAATTTTTCCGGTATATAATTTAATTTAGAATGCGTATATAATAAAGAGGGGAAATACATATTTGTCTATCATAATCATTTAAGTGATTAAATAAAGTCAGAAAAAGTATATAATATAATAAAATCCCCTGTGTCGACCAAACTTCCTGTACAAATCTATGAAATTACGGTGCAATAAAATGTAGGTGTATCCATATTTAGGCTATTTTTTTCTTTGTAAGTTTAAGTTTAAAACAAATATAATTTTCAAAATGTTTCAAATGCATTATTATTTTTCTCTCTCAGCTTTTATGTATTGACTTAAAAAGTAGATTTTAAATAAAATTAAATACAATAAAAAATAATAAATAAAACTATTTAACTAAGAATAATAATAATAGTAACAGTGCAGTACGATATTCTATACTTAATTATAATAAAACTTTTTTGGTAGTGGAGAATTTTTTTCACTTTTTAATATTATAACGTTCATTTCAATATTATAATACAAATAAACTTTTCTAAATCTTTGAAACAAATGTGGTATATGAATATAAAATAAAACTTTTCAATGCAAATTTTCTGCAACCGTCCTTGACCAAATTTTGAAATAAAAGAACAACGAACTAATTCCTGAACTTGCTTAAATTTTCATTATTCTTATACATATGTTATAAAAGATGAATAGAATAATATGTTAAACAAATCTTCATTGGAATTTCTGATACATAAATCAAATTATCTAACTGTTTATTTTGCTGGAAAAAAAAAAAAAAAAAAAAAAAAAAAAACAAACACAGTCTAAAATTTTAACATTGCGAAGTAAAATTTTACAAGAAAATCAATATCATATTCTTCCAACATACAATTTTAAGTTTATCCATGTGTGATTTCAAACAAGAAAAGCAAAATATGATTAAGATATTTTGCTTCGTAATTTCTAATATAAAAATTGCGTAGCTCTGTAAAAAGAAAAAAAAAACAAAAAAAAAAAAAACACTATATATAAAAAATTAAAAAAAAAAATTAAAAACTGTTTAGTGCAGAGGGTAACGATTTTGATAAGTATATATTTATTTCTTAACTCGAGTGTTTCTTTTCATGTAAAAAAGCACTTATTTAGTAGTTTTTGCTGTCTAGTTTGATGCATAATAAATAAAAAAATAACAAAAAATGTAAAGGAGTAATCAGTATTAATTAAGGCAGTAAGGCTGCAGATTTTGTAGAGGATAATTTTTTACGTATTTTACTCTGCCAATTTGACAAACATGACAGTATATTTAAATGTAAATCTATAAGAATATCAACTCACAACTTAAAATATAGATGAAACCTAATAGTTTTGAGTTTTAAAAAAATTACCAGGAAAGCATTAAATTTCATTTGTCGTAACTGAATACCGCATGTTTTGTGAAATATGGGTTTTAAAACGGTAGAAGCTCCCCCCTCTAATGAAAGTTTTTCGTAAATTCTTTTCCTGGATAGTTTTTTCAAGTTTATGCGTTAGTAAATATCTTTCAATGTACGGATCTAATATAAAATGTCTTACAAACTAAAAAAGAAAAAAGAAAACAAAAGAAAACGAAAAGAAAAAAAAAAGAAAAATGGATAACAGGATATAACTGCATTTTCTGTTAGGTAAAAGCCACGCCCATAGTCAATGAAGTTTTTGAATAAAAACGACAATTTCCCGATGCGAATGTATTAAGAGTCATGAGTAAAAGTGACATTAGTCCACTGTTTGTTAAATCTGAGGTGAGGTTTAAGATTTTTATTATCTTGAGAGAACAAAGCTCGTACGGGTGCTTACTTTTGAATACCAGAAATTTTGAAAAGTAATTTTCGCCTCATTTAATTGCAAGATTCTGCGATTAAAATTTTCTTTGTGAAATAGTGGTATTCAAAAGTAAGCACCCTAAAAAACCCCAAAACATACTACTGCTTAGCATCATTGTATCGATCCAGTATCCCTTTGGGAAAAAGAGTTGAAGATTGATAAAAAGGAGAAAGAACGATGAAAGCCGATGCTTATAATAGAAAGAACAATGTATAATTGTTATTTAATTACCTGTGATTGCCGCGTCATTTTTCCCCTGGCGCTTCATTTAGCAACTGCATTTAAATTACAACCACAGTAGAAATAAATATATTTCTTTATCTTTTATGTAATAATATAAATTACGTAGTATGAATCATGTATATATTGTAGTGTATTGTTGACTTTTTTTTTTTTTTAAATATTGCAATTGGAAATTTTTAGGAAATTATTTTTTTTATTAGTTGTAACCCTGTTTACATATCCAATGTAAATATGCATTTTTAACTTGTTGGAAATTTACAGTTATTTATTATCTGAAATTTTTGGAACAATCTAAATATTGTGAGTAGATGGAAGACACTGAACTATGAATTAGTAAACATACATAAATGTTTAGCATCAGTGTTTCAGCAAAGATAAATATTTCTTTCCATTTTTATATAATACGAGTGGAATGAATTATATGCATTGATATTTACACGCTATTTTGGTACATCTTCAAACTTGAAGAAACTACAAGCTGTGTCAGCAGTAGGGCTGGGCGATATCAGAAAATTAATATTGCAATATATCAATGAGTTAATATTGATATTGGTGATACATCACGATAACTACCTTAAAATGTGTGGGAATAGAAAAATTGCTAATTTCCAAAGATAAATGGTATGTTATCCTATCTGCCAACACAGCATTAACACTAGAACTACCATGAGCCGTCATTTTGACGGTTACCAAATGAATATATTCGGATTCGAACCAGAAATTTCTTTTTAAAATAAATTAAATATAAAACTCACAGAAATACGTTAAATGAATAAGTTAAGTAGTTTTAAATAAAATCTCTGGTGTGAAATAGTTTAAAAAACTTGAGTAAATTTTCCGGTAGTTCTAGTGTTAAATATATGCATTTGTTTTAAAAAAAATAATAATAAATAAATAAATAAATAAATAAAATAAAAAACGGAAGATTGGCAACTATGAAATTATAAATATCCAGCATTAAATCCATCGGTGTTCAAGCTGATTTAATCATACTTAAATAAAATTTGCATCAATAATATGAAGAGCAGCTTATTAGCGTGCTTCAAGTATGCCATGTCACGAAATAAGCGGAAACAATTTCAAAGTGTCGTTCTGCTGAAGTTAAACAAGGCTTGTAGGTCAATAGTGAGAGGTTGAAAGGTTAAAGGAGAATTTCAATCATGCGAAATCAACGCAGGTGTTCCCAAAAATATATTGCGGAAAGTAATTTAGGAGACTGGGGCAAACTTACTGCTGACGGGAAGAAAAATATTTGAGTTCCAACGTTTAGATGTACATTTTCAAAGTGTTGCCACCTTTCTATTACTTTCTATTAGACTTTAAAAGAATTTCACACTTGCCAACCTCACGTAATTTTAAAAAAATTATTTCAAGTCAAATAAACATGTTTAAACCAGAAAGTTTACTTAATGAATGAAATTAAATAATGCGACGTAAACCACATTAGAAATATGTTAACATTAAATATACCGATATTTTACTCACATTTCCTAAAAATCTTTCGCACAAGTTTTTTTTTTTTTTTTTTTTTTTTTTTTTTTTTTTTTTTAACTATTTAATATTTTTTGTTACTTAAAAAAAAAAAAAAAAAAAAAAAAAGAAAGAAAGAAAAAAAGACGGATTTACGCGTTTCAGACACCGGATATTGCGAAAAACATTTTTTTTTTTTTTTTTTTTTAAATGGCCGTCCGTCGTCAGTCTGTGTGCCTGTAAACGCTCTATCTCCCGAACAAATTGAGATAGAGACTTGAAATTTGGTATGTACTTAGTATATAATAATAAGAAGAAGCCTATTGAATTTCAGTAACCTCGATTATCCGGAACTATGTTTTTTTCGAACTCTCGAAATATTCGTTCTGATAAAAGGTATATAAAAATTTTCGAAATTGTTTAATTTAAGGAGTGAATATAAAAGACAATAAAAAAAAAAAAAATTTGCATAAAGAATGAAGTTGATCGATTAATTAGTTGCCGAGATATTTGTAATCCTATTTGCCACGCTCTTCGATTTTTCATGACACTGCATTTCATTCAAATTTTAATTCAAAGGTATATTTTAATTGGAAATGAGACGCTTAATCCGACGCAGTAAACTGTTAGTTAATAGGATTATCAATTTTGGAGTTATAAGGATGTTTCTTTTACGCAATTCAGTAATAGAGCATTTAAAGTTTATGACGTCATCAAGCAACGATTTTATTCGAATTGCAATGGTTTTATAAATAGTTTACATATGTTTTATTTTCATATTTTATATTATGCATATTCCTGATGGGTAAGTATTACGGTGGCCACCAACGACTAGTTTTTTTAAGAAGAAATTTCTATTTCGAATATAAATATTTTCATTTGCTATCTTTCAACTGACTGGTTTTGGTATACAGTCGAACGTGGTTAAGACGCTCACTGTTAATACGCGATCCCGCTTAAAACGTGGATTTTTCTGGATCATTGAACATTGCCCATAACACTAATGCAAAAATATCATATTTAATACGGGAACGGTTATTACACGATCCCGCTTAATACGCGATAAAGTTTCAGTTCCTTGAGGCAAAAAATCTCGGTTAATACTGGAATTCATAGATCAATATGCGAATTTCTTTTATCTTCTAATTTTGTAGGATTTTTTTTATTCAGATTTCCGAATAATAACTTTGGCCTGATTTAATGACAGATATTAAATAAGGAGAATATTACTAATAAGAAATAGTGGTAGATATGTGACAAAAAAAATTTTAATATAGAGAATAGTCATATAATCAACAGGAAGGCACGTTCTGTATCAGATAAATTGGACCTAATATAGAAATGTGACTCTGAAGTGCAAGGTAGATAAAAAAACAAAAGCATTCGCAAAATCAATAAGTATTTCGAGACTAAACTAAGATGAATCTGATTGTAATATTATTAATTATCACGAGTGCTACGTATGCTTTTAATAATTGGGCTGTTTTGCAAAGATTAAGCTACACTGTAAAAAATTTGCAGCAAAGTATCCGGTCATTCGACCGTTTTTATAGAAAACGGTTGTATAACCATAATTTAACAGTATTCTGACCATAATATGGGCAGTATTATGGTCAGAATAGCGTTGAATTACGGTGATGTAACTGTTTTCTATAAAAACGTTCGAATGACCGGTTACTTTTCGGCAATTTTTTTACAGTGTAGCAGGAAAATTGTTTTCGTTGTTTTATTCTTGATTGTATCGTATTAATCAACAATAAAGTCATATCTGAATAATATTTTTTTTCCAGTTATTATTTTAGTCGGTCTTATAGAAACAATCCATGAGGTCCAGTTACATTTTAATCTAAATGTGCATAAAAGGAACAATTTTCGAAAAGCTTTAAAGTTTTAAACGAAAAGCTTTAAAGTTCATTTAGACGATTAGATGTGTAAATAAGCACAATAAGTTCCCGCAACCTTATGCAAAGCACGTTTAATACGGGTCCGCTTAATACGCAACTTTTGTCCAGTCCTTTGAAACGCGTCTTAACTGTGTTAGACTGTATTTAGTATAAAAAAAATTTGGGTTCAAAACGTGATTTTTTGACTTAGCTCAAGTTGAACAATTTTACCTGCGTTTGGAAAGTATGTAATTTTTCTACTCAGAAAAATATCAGTTACTTTATTTCTTTATCAAGATACGTTTATAACTAGAAAAACAATCAATAATAAAACATCGCAGTTACATTTTTAACACTAGAACTACCATGAGCCGTAATTTTGACGGTTATCAAATGAATGTATTCCGATTCGAACCAGAAATTTCTTTTAAAAATAAATTAAATATAAAACTCACAGAAATACGTGAAATGAATAAGTTAAGTAGTTTTAACTCTTTAAATCCCGAGCTATTAAAAAATGAATGACCTTAGAATCCCAACAAAATAGCCAAAATGCTGGTATTTTCGTTCCCCCCTTTTTCACTAGGTAAGTAGTGGAAATGACCCTACTGCCTTCTCCCTTTATTCAAATTTCGACAGGTGTTACACCCCTCTGTTTATCATTGCTCCAGTTACTGAAAAATAATCTCGTTTTTCTTTCTGTGCTGTCACACATTTCCCCGCCCATCATTGAGAGAGACCACCCCATTGACTGCACCCCAACCCATTTAAGGGGAAGGAAAATACTTTCAGCTATACTGGGCTATTGTGGGTTTCACAGCATTGGGATGATTTCGGCTATTGCGGGATTGAAAAGGTTAAATAAAATTTCTAGTGTGAAATAGTTTAAAAAAACTTGAGTAAAATTTCCGGTAGTTTTAGTGTTAACACGTTCACTGCCGGGTTAAAGTTACCGGAATTTTATTTTATTTTGAAAGTTCGAATTCATACTAGAAAATACTAATAGCAATATCTACTTTATTTAATTACAGACATTTTGTGATTACATAAAATAAAATCTCTTCTTTCGAAATTTCCTGTACGAATTCGTAACTTTAGATTGAAAAACCACGAGTATACTCGTGGTTGGCAGCGAATGGGTAAAATTAGCTTTATTAAAACTGTAATTTATTTGTGTTCAGCCAACTGTTATGTTCGAGCAACTAAGTTTTGTAATCTAGTCGAATCATTCGCTTAGAAAATAATAATGTCATGGGTTCTATATCTTCATAATAAATTGCACGAATTGTCGGAAATATTAGTAGCTCAATTAAAATGTGTTCAGAAAAAATAAATCAGTGGTTAATGATAAAAATAGGAAGAGTTCTTTCCTATATATCAAGCGCCAAGGCGATTAACATGGTACGAGAAAATATGCACTTCGTACATCATCAAACGGTTTTTCTCCGTTATCTTTGAACATTCTAAGCGATAAAAATAAAACACGCAAGTGATCCAAGCGTTATTTCATTAGAGATGTGTTACTTAAAAAAAGTATGGTATCATGTAACACTAGTCTTGTTATGAAATACGACGCATAAAAAACTTAAATGTTTTTCTCAGAAAGGAACCAAGACTGAAAAAGATTTGTCTTAAAGTCTTGCATAGGGTCGGGTAATCCTATTTTATTTAAACGGTTCTGTTTGGGTCGGGATAATTCCATTTGATTCCGGGTTAGAGTGGGTTTCAGGTAGAGTTTTGAATCTTTCACGTCAAGTTTGAGTTAAACAGAATTTTCAAATGCAAGTTCAGAATATTTTTTCATATAAAAAAAACATATATTCAAATATGAATGAGTATATATTTATTTATTTATTTATTTATTTATTCATATTTCAACATAAAAGATAAAATTGATATTACAGGGTTCGTACGGACTCCTGGAATTTTAAGGGAAATTACCAGTATTTTCTTATAGGAAAACTCGCCTTATGTAATCGCGCGATTATATAAGGCGAGTTTTTCTATAAGAAAATACTGGTTAAATCGATTCTTTTTGTGCGAAATCATCAGGGAGACGACAATTGGTGGGCACCTTTGAGAAATCTGACTTGATGTTAGTAGTATGCAAACAGTTTTCAAAACAAACAGTAATTATTTCCCTGAAAATTCCAGAAGTCCGTACGAACACTGTATTAGAGATAACTTAGTAGACTATTTTTTCAAAATTGTATTTAACCATTAACTGCTGTGACAGAAGTTGTCTCATAGCTACTGTGAGCAGTCTCTGAGACCGCTTGATCAAAAAAAGAATAAAAGCCTGGATTAACTCTTAGGTTACTGTTTCTGTACTAAACTATAAACAGGACTATTAGAATTAAAATCCACCTATTAAGAAACCTCTTGCTAGGGCTCTAAAGAAGCAAAATTTCACTATTTATAGTTAAACTGAAAATTAAAAGTTAAACTGTAAAAATTGAAAAAAGAAGCGGTCTGTGAGACCGCTAGCAGCAGTTAACTGTGGCGTAGCCAGGGTGGGGGTCCAGATGCTCTGGATACCACTAATTTTGTAACGTTTTCTTTGCCTTATATAATCGGCGAACTTTCTGTGATAATCAAGGAGAAGAAAAGTTTACAATATTACTGGTATCAAGAGCATTTGGACCCCCCCCCTCCCTGGCTACGCCACTGGCAGTTAAATATTAAAAAAGGGATTAATTTTCTTTGTTGTCGGATTTTTGGGGCGACGAAAATTATTTTGTTAGTTGTGGGTCCACAAAATTTTTTTTTCTGATTCGGGTCCGTGTTTCGGGTTTCAACAGAGGTGCCAAGCTTTCACTATTCTTCTGTAATATGTGGATTAATTAAATCCAGTTTAACAACGTTTCGAACCAGAAAAATTATTTGATGAATCTTTATTTAGTTAATTGAAGTTTTCTACGTGTAAATTATTTAATTTCATTTTTAAAATAATTTCTGGTGCGAAATGTATTAAACCTGGGTTAAATTAAACCACATATTACGGAAGATTAGTGAGAGATTGGCACCTCTGCTTCAAATACAACTTTTGGGTTCAGGTCGTGTATAATCCAGCGCAGGACCCTACCAATCAATACGAATGTACTGCAATTAAATAAGAAGAGGGGTTCATTTATTGCAAAATAACATAAATGGATTTTCGTTAAGTACCTATTTTCTGATGCTCAATTGTTTGCCCTTAAAATGAACTTTAAAAATGGATTACGTCTTATACAACGAAGGAAACAGACTTTTTCGCACTTTCTTTGGTAATTTTCTCATGTTTGTATGGTGTATACAAAGCTTTTTTTTTAATACTTTCTTCAAAAATGTATTAAAAAAAGGAAAGATACAAAAAGGAATATAATTAGTTACATTGTCTAACGTAATTTATATATAAAGATTTATATTGACTTCACCACTTCGCTCAAACAGACAGCAAGAAATTTGATAAAAAAGATCTATCGTGTTTCAATTTGAATAGAATTGGTTTTACTCAAATGTGGTATATATTTTTTTAATATTTGTTAACTTCAGAATTTTCGGAAATAGTTACAAAATCTTCTTTATAAAATATTTATGAAACCTATTGTTTTTAAAACTATTCCGCTATTTAGCTAAGGATTCTTTCGAAATAATTATTCTTGTTATTGTTTGTTTATCTTTTTTACAACTATCTTTAAAAGATTAGAAAATAAGATAATACAATGTTTGTTTTATATGGTATAATTTGACTTCTTATAATCATTCTTTTACATTATTGTCATCGAACCAACAATTTTCATTGTCTTTCTTCTTATAACAGTTTTACTAAAAATAAAAGTTCAGCCTTAATATAGTTTATTATTTCAGTTTTGTTTTAAACATACAATATTTTTACTACAAAATAATGTAGCTAATTTTTGTTGCAAAATAATGTTTATTTTAAGAATATTATTTCAGCTTGTTTAACCACATTTTTGTTTAATTTTTCTTACTAATACAGATTTTCCAAGTTGTTATTGAATGGCTGATATTTACAGTATAAGTGATATTTAAATAGATTGCTATGTAAATGTACATGGAAAAATTACAAGAAAATTATATTAATACTTAAAAAAATCATTACATGTTTTCAACTTTATTTATATAAACTAGCAAAATACATGTTGTGCAGTACCGAAACACCATATTGTATACATGTAGGCTAACAAAATACCATGTTGCTAAGGAAATTATCTTGCGCTACTATAAACAGAAAGCTAATCGCAATATTTCAGGTCGATTGAATCTACTTGATATTCAATTTTGTGAAGTACGCAGACAAATAGAAATATTTTGATTAAATTGAATTTTGAATTCACAGTAGTTCTTTTTTTAAGATTCAGAGACAAATTACTGTCTAGCATTTAAATATGTTTATTTGCATTAAAAATTAAATTTAAGTTTGAAATGGAAAATTTTCACATCGTGTTATATCCAATAAAGACAAATTGGACTATAAATACTAAATATAATTTAGAATGTGAATTTCAATAAAGATAATTAACAATATTCTGCTGATAGTTAAGCGTTACTTCGTGACAATAATACATCTGGTTTATGTGCCGACTCTTTACTGTAAACATCTCAACATATGATACTAAATCAGGAGATTTAGATTAGAATATATAGGATTTAACTATTGTACGTTATTGCAAGTTTCTCGTAAAAAAATAATGCTTCTTAAAGTATTTCTATCTTATTATATTAAGTTTTGCTTAAAAAATAAATAAATTTATGTCATCAGATAGAAGAAATGAAGTATCTACACAATAAAGATAATAATCCATTTTATCACTGAAAAAGGAAATATGACTTTGAACTATATTGTAGTCAAACTGATTGAAAAAAAATATTGAAGAGCAAGATGCGTACACGCCTTGGTATTTTCAAGGAGTCACTATTTAAGATTATAAATTTGTTTTAAATATTTCCATCGCAGAATTCGTAGTCACTATGATTAATCGTAGAAATTGTAATTGTTTTTTTTTTTTTTTTTTTTTGCGATTAAGGATGTTCTCATATCCAAACTGGCTGTTTCTGGCACGTGTTTAGTTCGCAAACACGTGAAATTAGCTGATGATTTTATCCAGAAACTTTGTAATCGAACTGTTTTTTCCTATTATCCCTAAAGGCAGAAGATCTTTTAGAAAATGGCTGTCGCTAAAGTTGAGATTTTAAACCGAAATTCCAGACGCGACAGCACGGAAAAGGAAAAAACTGATGTCCAGAGACAATAATCGCTTATAACTCCAAGATGCTATTCTTTTATCGAAAATTGAAAAACATTGTCCGATTACAAATCACTTAAATAACCATGCCTGCAAGTGTCGTGATTTTGTGTTTCAAATTGAGTCAGAAATTATGTCGGAAATTTTCGCGTTGTTAAGCGGTAATTTATATATATATATATATATATATATATATATATATATATATATATATATATATATATATATATATATACAGGGTGATTTTTTTTAAAGTTGTGAAAGTAAAACACTATAACAAAAGAACCACTGATCCAAATGACCTAAAATTTCACCAGTATGCTCCCAAAGCAATGGGAATTCTTTTAGCATGGTTAAAAAAAACTTAAAATCGCACCGACAGATGGCGCTGTAAGGTAGCAGAAACAAAGAATATCGTCTGTGGGAGGAAAACAATAGACGGTACTTTGAGAAACCATCTTCCGTAGACCCTCTGTCGTCATTGGACCCTTTCTTAAATTCTTAAGTGTTCTAAATCTCCTAAGAGCAGTTGCTGCGCTGTCATTATTCTGATAATACAGTTTCACTAACAACGCACGGTCTGTCAATGCAGCAGTCATTGCGAGGATTTCCGTAGAATAATGAACACGAGATGCGCCTATTTCACGTTTTTACGCCAATGAACCCGACTTTACTGCATGTACAGCGCCATCTGTCGGTGCGATTTTAAGTTTTTTTTAACAACGCCAAAAAAATTTCCATTGCTTTGGGAGCATACTGGTGAAATTTTAGGTCATTTGGATCAGTGGTTCTTTTGTTATAGTGCTTTACTTTCACAACTTTAAAAAAAATCACCCTGTATATTATATTACGAATACATATCGTTATATGTTATATTGGGAGTAAAGTTGATAATAGAAGCAGGAGCACACATGGTCGCACAATGAAATTAAGAACGGTGGTTGTTATTGATGATGTAAATACTTAGAAGCAGTCGTAAATTGCCTAATATTTCAGTTGCAGTCTCGACGCGGCCGCAGCGCAGTAGAATGAAATAACCAGAGGCGTTTCTCCATGAATCAAACGAACAAGGTCTTTCAAATTCAATCCTTTATTAAGTATTTCTCTTGGGCAGTTTCCACCTAACAATAATAGCCGAACATCGCTACATCATCAAGGTATGGAGGGTAAGTATTAGAACATTTTTTAGTCAAACGAGCAACCAGGGAGTTGTTGACAAGTGAAAATTCCACTGATTTCTGAGGGAGCACCGCAGGTAGCTGCTTTTTGTTACCTAGCGCAATAACACAAATTATGACGTAGAACGCGTACTGAACCAATGAGGAATTAAAGAAGACGTCATGCTACGTCACGACCAATGAAAGATAATTAGTAAAGAGTTCGGACAAAGAGGTAGTGGATGAATTTTGTAGTAAAGTGACTTAGAGCGGGAAATAAAATTCGGAATAAAACTGAAAATGGCTCTCAAAAAACATTCTAAAACCCAGAAATGAACGGGGATCATGATAGAAATTAAGAATAACTAAAAGCTTTATATTTAAGTAAATTTGGACAATTTAGAATTAAATAAAAAGGAATTTAACAGAGTTAACGATAGAGCTAATTTAAGAATAAGGATTTAATGAATATAGAGTAGTAATTTAGAATAAAATAGGGAAAAATTTAGAATTGTAAGAATTTGGAATAAATTAACTAAGGAAAAATGGCGAAAATTTTTATTATTACATATATATATATATATATATATATATATATATATATATATATACAGAGAGAGAGAGAGAGAGAGAGAACTCCCCCTTAAATAAAGCGAACATTTCTGTTTAAAAAATGTGGTACAACTGTATGCACTCTGGAACAGGCAAAGAGATAATTGTTCATACCTATTATAATTCTTTCTGTTATTGCAATGTGAGCAGATAAAGAAAACAAAACAAGGCAGTTCAATGTACTTTGAAACCTTACTGTACAATTTACGTTACCAGTCGATAAATAACACGATATTTTTTTTAATACATATTTAGTATTTTTTATACGGCTGGAAAAATAAAGATATCCTCAATACATATCTCTCAATATATTCAGTTGGTGCGTTTCACTATAACCAGTGCAACATGCTGTAAGAAAGAAAAATATAAAAAGAAGGATTTCTAGCAGTATCAAGTTACAGTAGTTTCTTCGTCATCCAACAAAAATTTCATCTGGATATCAGTTTTTTCTCGCCAGAATATGATGGATGCGGGATCATTTAAACATTTTTGGAACGCTAATGAAAGAGGATGATGTTTTTTTTTTATATTGCTGATCATTTTTTTAAGTCAAGTTTATTTTGGAGCATTAAGTAACCCATTAATAGAAAAAGGTTTTAACAGAATTTGATGTTTTTTGCAAAAATTAAATTTTTAGATTAAAATTAAAAGAAGGATTTTCTTTAATTAATGAAACGTTACGGATAATTAAAAGAAGAAACCCGTGATTGATTTTTAAGTTATTAAAACAAATTTTAAGAAAAATTAAGTATTAAACACGAATGTTTCAAAGTGAGTTGGAGAAACTCCTGTTTATATATAAAAAATTCTAACTTCTAACATAATTAACCCTTTAATTTTGGCCCAGGACCAGCGAATATTTTTACACTCAATCGTACCAAAATTACAAACATTTTTTGTTGTGGTCGATTTTTCTTGAAAATATCCCTTGAAAATGTATGTCATGTGCATAGCGGCGATTATTTTTCAAAAAGTAATTTTAAAAGTGTTTTGAAAATGTTTTTTTTTTTTTTCAAATGATTTTCTTTTTTATAAATAATTTATTCTATAGAATGCAGTTTTCAGATCATTTTCATACAAGTAGCTACATTCTGAATTGTTATTTTATAGATCTTAATGCAACATTTAACTTTTACTTAAAAAAATATTTTAATATAATTCAGCTTTTATTTATTTATTTTATTTATTTTATTCTTTTTTAAAGTCTATTAAGACTGCTTATTTTATAATTTCCTATAAGTTGAAATTGGCCTTAGATGTGTTACAAATATCTAATTAATTTCAATAAGTATTTTTTTTAATGTGATAAGTCAAAACGCGTTTATATTTCGATTGCTCTTTGAATCTTTACAGCTTTTACATAATTTTCTCTTCAGTTCGTTAAAATATTTCGAGATAGAGTTATTTTCTCACTGAAACTTTCAAATAGCAATAAATATTCAGAAATAAGAGATATTTTCGGAAGTAACTGCCCTATTTGGTACAAGAGTATATTGGAACATCGGGTTATTCCTGATAACTGCATCCCTTTTAATATCATTTACTTGAATTTTTCGCCGCAAGTTATTTACAGATTTCGAATACGATAAAAATGCAATTAAAATTGTTAAAGTGTTTAAATAACAGTTATCCTTATCTTCACAAATAAAATTTTACAAATCATTTGAGATAATTTATTTTTCTTAATTAGTCCAGTTGGGGCATTGAACCCATAAAAATAACCGTTAATTTCACATTTTGTCAAAGTATGAGTTTTGAGTATTTTAAAATGGAATTAATTCTACAGAAAATCAATATTAAAAAAATATCAACTGTACTCTACGCGGGATTTTAAATTGGCTTAAAGGGTAATTATTATATTCAAATTAAGTTCGAGATTGTTAATGAAAGAAATTATTCATACTAATTATTGTACACTTCAGATTTAGAGGTTAAATTGATTCAACAAAAATTCCAGGCAAATAAAATTGTAAAACACAAATCTGAATTTCCTATTGAAAATTAATTCACATTTAATAAATTTAAGAAATGCGTATGAGCATATTATGTATTTTCTTGTGAAAAAAAAAAAGAAAAAAAAGAAAAGAAAAAGAAATGGAAAAAGATTAGTTATTTCAATAAATCACCACTCTCTTTTTATTCTGTAAAGATTTCTCGGTTATATTAGGTATGCCTTCTTTGAAATCCACTTTTTCCTCTCATCTGCGTTTTTTTTTTCAAAAATCTAATAATTTATTTAGTAAAATTTCTTTAAGAAGTAGCTACTTTTTAAAACCAGTTTAACGGTTGCAATGTTGAAAAAAAAAATGTAAATTTTGAAACTGCGTGTATTAAACAGAAATGCAAATCTCGTGTAAACAGGATCATATCAAAAGCATTATGTAAAAAAAGGCAATTTTTCTTCGTAATATTCTGTTAAGAAAGGCATATTTTTCCAAAAAAGCCTCGTTTTTTATTGAAGTTCAATACTTAATATAATCGTGAGAAAACTTTCGTTATAAACAACTTGTCAAATTTATATTTGTCAAGTTTCTTGTTTAAAAATATGATGACGTCTTGATTCAGCATTAAATATGAAGGAATGCAAATTCGCACCTGACAAAATGATTTTTTTTATGCATGTTAATCTATATAGTCCACAGTCCACACTATAATGCGAATTTGCACCGACCGAAATTAAAAATGTCAGCGTTTTTTGAAAACATGCCTCCAGTAATTTGCATTTTTCATTAACAAAATGAAATTTTTGATAAAAATAAATATCACAGTTCGATTCCTCATTAAATTTCGTATAGTAAACATGTGTTATATTTCATTACCACTATAGTGAACCATATCGCCGCTATCATGTCAAACTATCGAATGTGAAAAAATGCATTATTCATTACTTTTAAAAATAAACCGATTGTCACCACTAAATTTTAATAGAATTATTCAACTAGTACGAATACTAATACAATTTTTATGAAGAACAGTTGCCAGTTTGGCGTGCTTTTATGCTTAGAAATGCCCGAATTCATACCGGAAATTTTGAGAAAAAAATTGCTTTAAGTAATTTTGAAGTACCTTTCATTAAATAAAGCAAAAATGTCTATGTTAAATTTATGGTATTGATTCGGAATTTCTCAATAAAAATATAGGCCAAACTGGCAGCGCTGGTGAAGAACATTATTACAAATTAGTGGTGACAATCGGCCCATTTTTAAAAGTAATGAAAAATATATTTTTCGCATTCGAGAGTTTGACATTTTGGTGCTGAACTGAACTTGGGAGACCACAGGTTAAATACTGGATTCCGAGTTCATACGAATGTGTTTGATTTTATTTCAAAGTTCTTTCTTTATGTGATTATTTTCCTCAATTTAACTTGGCTTTAAAGCAATCAATATATAAACATTTGTTTGATTATTTATTGTACCTGTTATTTACATATAAAATATTGTCCATGTACAATTAAAAAAATTTTCAAGCTACTATCTTTAGAAAATTCTTCCTGCAATAATAATAAAGCACAATCGACTTCCTTAGTTAAATATTTTTCAACCAGAACCGTAAACATATTTTTTGCTTACATCAGAAGAATTTGCTTAATTGTCATGTTTATTTTAATTCATCAGTGCATGAAATTAAAATATACATAACTTCATGGTAATGTTTTGGGAAAACGCTGCATTGTTATTTCACAACACTGTGCACTAACAAGGGTTCCATAACCCTTTGAAGGGCGGTGTTCTATTATTTATACCATTTAATGTTAATTTCATACTGCCAAATGACATCCAGAATTTGTTAATAAAATATTGCTTTTACAAGGTACGTTAAGAATTTTTTTCAAATCAATTTGTTCGTAAATGCTGGTGTCATTCAATCATTTCAACATTTTATCAACAGCATTATTTTTCCTATGAAAGGTTTAACAAGAATGATGAGATAAACTTTGTATCTAAGCAAGACCCAGTTTACCGAACAGAATTAGCAGAGGCAATAATTGATTTTATTTATTTATTTATTTTTAGGATTCCTACATGAAATTCCATTTTATAAAAAGGGATAATTTGTAATACATTATTTCAATAAATATTTGGAGGATCTAGTTTGGCGGATTATCTGTGTACCGAAAATAATTAGCGCAGACAATATTTATTTATTTATTTATTTATTTATTATTATTTGAGGATTCCTTCAAGAAATTCCATTTCATAAAAAATAATAATTTGCTATACATTATTTCAATAAAGTTTTGGAGAAACTAGTTCGGAGAATTTCCAATGTACCGGAAAGAATTAGCGCAAACAATAACTCATTTCTTTTTTAGCATTCCTAATTCCATTTCATGAAAAGGGACATTTTGTAATACATTATTGCAATAAAAAAATGTTTTCCACAAAACTCTACTTTATAAAAAAAATGTAGTTTCCATTGTGTACTATTCGGAATGAAAAAACGCGTCTCTTATAGCACGGAAGGACATTGTTAAGGGACAAAATAGCTGTCTTTGGTTCAGAATTATTAGAGTCTTCTCAAACCATTCTCTTCAGAAAGTTCGTCTTGCAATAGCAGTAAAACACAATCGACTTCCTTACAAATATTTTTCAACCACAACGACAAACTTTTCAACCTTTGTTTTGGTGAGAACAATTTGCTTAACTTAATTCTCTAAGTGCAAGGGATTATTACTTCATGGATATTTTTGAGACAAATTTTGCATGTTATTTAAGCAAAAGTCATTGCGAAAGGTTTTATTATAAGGTTTTGAGGACTAAGCTTTTTATCTGTACAAAACCCCGTGTGTCAACAAGAGAAAATTCAGGAAAAAGCTGAGACCTTTTCAAAAGGTTCTTAAGAAATTCAATTTCATAAAAAAGGGGATACTTCACAATAAAATATATCATAAATTTTTCTCTTCACAAAATTGCAATCTTTATAAAGATTTAAAATTTTCACTGTGTACGATGCAGAATGAGCAAAAACGTCACGGAAAGACACTGTTGAAAAACAAATAGCAATCCAAACCTTTTACAATTTTCTCAAACTATTCTATTTAGAAAGTTCTTCCCACAACAGCATTAAAACACAATCAACTTCCTTATTTAAATATTTTTATAAACCATAACCACAAACATTACCACCACAAACAAACCACCTTTGTTTTGATGACAGGCTTGATAGGCAGACGTTCCATTTCCGTAACCAAAACAGTCGGACGCAAGCAATAAAAAGGCAAATATTGACGTACTTTCTATCGTCACGAAATTTTCATTTGTACAAGACGCCGTTTGTAGGCAAGGTTCAATTCAAGCAAAGCTGGCGCTTTTTCGAATGTCCTTAAGAAATTCAATTTCAGAAAAAAGGGTCCATCACAATAAAATATTTCATAAACTTTTCTCTTCACAAAATTGCATTCTTTATAAAGATTTAAAATTTTCATTATGTACGAAAGAGAATGAGCAAAAACGTCACAGAAAGATACTGTTGAAAAACAAAATAGCAATCCAAACCTTTGTTTAAACCTTTTACAATTTTTCCAAACTATTCTCTTTAGAAAGTTCTTCCCACAGCAGCAAGAAAACACAATCGACTTCCTTATTTAAATATTTTTTTAACCACAACCACAAACATTAAAACCTTTTTTTTTTTTTTTTTGCCGACAGGGTTGATAGACAGACCCTCCATTTCCGTAACCAAAATAGTAGGAAGCAGGCATAAAAAGACAAATATTGACTTTCTTTCTATCGTCACGAACTTTTTATCTGTACAAGACCCCGTTTGCGGGCAAGGGTCAATTCAAGCAAAGCTTTCGCCTTTTTCAAATGTCCTTAAGAAATTCATTTTCAGGAAAAGAGGTCCTTCACAATAAAATATTTCATATTTTTTCTATTCAGAAAATTGCATTCTTTATAAAGATTTAAAATTTTCATTGTGTACGAAAGAGAATGAGCAAAAACGTCACGGAAAGACACTGTTAAAAAACAAATAGCAATCCAAACCTTTTACAATTTTCTCAAACTATTCTATTTAGAAAGTCCTTCCTACAACAGCATTAAAACACAATCAACTTCCTTATTTGAATATTTTTATAAACCACAACCACAAACATTATAGCCTTTGTTTTGATGACAGGCTTGATAGACAGACGTTCCATTTCCGTAATCAAAACAGTCGGACGCAAGCAATAAAAAGGCAAATATTGACGTACTTTCTATCGTCACGAAATTTTCATTTGTACAAAATGCCGTTTGTAGGCAAGGTTCAATTCAAGCAAAGCTGGCGCTTTTTCGAATGTCCTTAAGAAATTCAATTTCAGGAAAAAGGGTCCATCACAATAAAATATTTCATAAACTTTTCTCTTCACAAAATTGCATTCTTTATAAAGATTTAAAATTTTCATTGCGTACGAAAGAGAATGAGTAAAAACGTCACAGAAAGATACTGGTGAAAAACAAAATAGCAATCCAAACCTTTGTTTAAACCTTTTACAATTTTCCCAAACTATCCTCTTTAGAAAGTTCTTCCCACAGCAGCAAGAAAACACAATCGACTTCCTTATTTAAATATTTTTTTAACCACAACCACAAACATTAAAACCTTTTTTTTTGGCGACAGGGTTGATAGACAGACCCTCCATTTCCGTAACCAAAATAGTAGGAAGCAGGCATAAAAAGACAAATATTGACTTTCTTTCTATCGTCACGAACTTTTTATCTGTACAAGACCCCGTTTGCGAGCAAGGGTCAATTCAAGCAAAGCTTTCGCTTTTTCAAATGTCCGTAGGAAATTCAATTTCAGGAAAAAGGCTCCTTCACAATAAAATATTTCATAAATTTTTCTTTTCACAAAATTGCATTTTTTATAAAGATTTGAAATTCTCATTGTGTACGAAAGAGAATGAGCAAAACGTCACAGAAAGATACTGTTGAAAAACAAAATAGCAATCCAAACCTTTGTTTAAACCTTTTACAATTTTCCCAAACTATCCTCTTTAGAAAGTTCTTCCCACAGCAGCAAGAAAACACAACCGACTTCCTTATTTAAATATTTTTTTAACCACAACCACAAACATTAAAACCTTTTTTTTGGCGACAGGGTTGATAGACAGACCCTCCATTTCCGTAACCAAAATAGTAGGAAGCAGGCATAAAAAGACAAATATTGACTTTCTTTCTATCGTCACGAACTTTTTATCTGTACAAGACCCCGTTTGCGAGCAAGGGTCAATTCAAGCAAAGCTTTCGCTTTTTCAAATGTCCGTAGGAAATTCAATTTCAGGAAAAAGGCTCCTTCACAATAAAATATTTCATAAATTTTTCTTTTCACAAAATTGCATTTTTTATAAAGATTTGAAATTTTCATTGTGTACGAAAGAGAATGAGCAAAACGTCACGGAAAGACACTGATGAAAAACAAAATAGCAATTCAAACCTTTGTTTAAACCTTTTACAATTTTCCCAAACTATTCTCTTTAGACAGTTTTTCCAACAACAGCATGAAAACACAATCGACTTCCTTATTTAAATATGTTTCAACCACAACCACAAAAATTGCAGCCTTTGTTTTGGTGACAAGGTTGATAGACAGGCCCTCCATTTGCGTAACCAAAACAGTCGGACGTAAGCAATAAAAAGACAAATATTTACTTTTTTTTTCTATCATCGCGAACTTTTTATCTGTATAAGATCCCGTTTGTCGGCAAGGGTCAATTCAAGCAAAGCTGTCGCTTTTTAAAATGTCCTTAAGAAATTCATTTTCAGGAAAAGAGGTCCTTCACAATAAAATATTTCATATTTTTTCTCTTCACAAAATTGCATTCTTTATAAAGATTTAAAATTTTCATTGTGTACGAAAGAGAATGAGCAAAAACGTCACGGAAAGACACTGTTGAAAAACAAAATAGCAATTCAAACCTTTTACAATTTTCCCAAACTATTCTCTTTAGAAAGTTCTTCCCACAGCAGCATGAAAACACAATCAACTTCCTTATTTAAATATTTTTTAAACACAACCACAAACATTACAGCCTTTGTTTTGGAGACAGGGTTGATAGACAGACCCTCCATTTGCGTAACCAAAACAGTCGGACGCAAGCAATAAAAAGACAAATATTGACTTTCTTTCTAGCGTCACGGAAGACTTGGAGAGTGGAATGGAACTTCTGGTCAATCAACTGGATCCAATCGCTGCCAACGTTTTTCAATTAAATATCTGGGGAAATATTTCAAAGCACAAGACACATTTGTTCTAAGACGGATTTAAAGGAAGTCAACATGTATTTAGCCTGATTTTTTAGCAACTTTTTAGTAACTCTGTTAACACTTCAGGCAACTTTTTGTAACTGGAGTAATATAGCTGCAAAACAAAGGGGATTATTAAAAGTACAATATTATGGGTCAAAGTTCTAAATTGAAAGTGATTGATTAGCAGTGCAGCGCAAAGAATAGTGGAAATCCATCAAAATCTTTCTTTTTCCTCCATTGGAAGTTTTCGTATCATAATATTTGCAGCATACTTATGCAAGAATTCTTAAAAACTTTTAAATTTGATTGATGGAGATATAACTAAAGATATATATTAAGAGATTTTAATTAAAAAAATAAAAATAAATGATACATAATAAACTACCTACTTCCTAAAACTTTTATACTAATGACATAGTCAATAACTGTGCGTCAATTAATGGAGTTTTTAAATTTTAAGCTACAGTATTATTGCTGCATTTCGTTCATGGAATTCTTAACATACATAAACTATTTTACAGTGTAGGACTTTTTGTCTACACTGACGCATTGTAAATATTACAGTCATACTTTAAATAACATACTTGCCATAGTTTGAAATTAAATTTAAAAAATCAAGTAATTGGCGTAGAAAAGTGCGGTTTAGACAAAAATGCTTTTCATTAAATTACAATAAATTTTAAAATCGTAAATATAGTACAATAGAGATATTTTAGTAAAAATATTTCACACACGAATAGTATTATAAGACAAATTGGGGCAACATTTTCATAGATTACGGTGATAATTCTCCATTTTTATTATTTACAACTGTATTTAAAAACACAAAAATAATTTCCTAAATCAACTTTAATCTAAAATAGTATTCAAATAATTATAATATATTTTTTTATATATATATGATGTTTAGTTATTCACCGTTTTAAATTATAGTTTAATTGCTATTTAAGTTTTTTAATGTAAAGTTAGTGAAACTGAAACATAGATAAACCTTACATTAATTTAATATATTCCCAATACCATTAATAAATAATAAATGCTATAAACGAATAACTGACAATTATTTTTAAGAAAAAAATTAGGAAGCTAAACGAATTAAACACATAGGATCTTATAGTCTGATATGGTTTGAGGAAATTACATGATTAATTCCTATGATATTTTGTTAAATACAAATTTATTTAAAAAGTACATACATTCAATACTTGTTTGTGTTATATTCAAAGTTCCAAACAATACTACATAGCAAGCAAATTCTATTCTTTTTAAACGAATAATTTATTTTATCTTTAGCTATATGTTTGAATCTGTCTTATACAATGAAATTCACGTAAGTCTGAGTATATCTTAACTGAAAAAGATCTAATGCGTGAGATTTATTCTCTTCAGAACAGACAAATTCCACTGTCTAATATTTCCATGGCTACAACTCGTAATTAAAAAGATCTAATTTAAGAAAATCGTTATCTTCCCATTGCGTTTGTTATAGTAAGTGTGACAAAGTTAACAATGAAAACTGCAATATAAGATAATCAGGTCTAAGTACCTGTTCTGAAATCAGATAAAATGTAGATTTATATAAAAAAAAAAAAATACCCAAGGTTCATACTAATCACTAAATTATATCGCTAAACTTATAAATTATTAAAATGCCTTGAACTTTGTTATAACCCCTTTTAGCGTGTTTATTCAAAAGAGAGTAAATTCTGAAGGCATAAGAAGACAACGCCTAGACTACACTTTTACTGTTTCAGTTTTATGTTTGACAGATTTTTTAAAACCTTTATTTATATAAAAGCTGAAATGAGGTAGTAATTGTGTAATTGTCTGCTTTAAATATAAAAATAAAATATTTTATACTTTTAAAAATATGAAAAATTGTCCCACCCTTTCCAATTTATAAATCTTAGTAAGGAAATATGTGTATGCCTATAAATCTTAAATTAAGCTGACTTTTTGATATTTTGATTTCAAAATATCGCAACGCTTTAAAACCAAATTATTAGTCAAGTAACCACAAAATGTAATAAATGCAAACCAGTACTATAATCACATCTGCTAACCTTACTTTATTTTAAAATTATTAAAAATAGGAAAAATTGTCTAATCCTTTCTATTTTCTAAATCTTAGTAAGGAAATATGTGTATACTTATAAATCTTAATTTAAGCTGCCTTTTTTATATTTTGATTTCAGAATACCGCAACTCTTTAAAACCAAATTATTAAGTCAAGTAACCACAAAATGTAATAAATGCAAACCCGTACTATTATCACAGCTGCTAACCTTCCTTTATTTTAAAAGTTAAATAAACAAATTTTGAACCAAAAAGTTTACTTGGTAAAAAGTGTTTTGTTTTCACGGGGTGCAATTTTAATTTCTTTATTTAAAAAAAAAATAAAAATAAAATATCTGGTTCAAAATATATTTATTTGACATGAAGAAAATTGGAAAGTTGTCAACTATGTATTATACGTATATGTATTCAATCTTGAAGGATGTTTAGCTTTCAGCAAGCCAAAATATGTATTTATATGAGCCGTTTGAGTAATATAATGTCGAGATTATGGTATTCGAGGTAATAGTTATTTAGTTGTTGAATCCCAAAACATTCTTAATACATCATCCCCGGAAATCTTTTAATGCTTGCTATTTCTGCTATTGCACTTCTCAATGAAATTGAATATTATACGTTACTTAAGTTCATTAATCTGTCCAGCTTTCTGGGTTTTAGCTGTTTGATCATTCGGCTTTGCTTTCCTCCGAGATTACCATAACTGTCATAAAGGTTTAATATGTTCATTGGACGAGAATATTTTCCAAGAAAAAGGACACTGCAGTAGCATAGATTAAATGACTGCTCATGTTACTATTTATGGACTTATATTTTCTACTTATCTAAGTCCAATTTTTCTATGTGTCTATGAACTTTTTGACTTGCTTATATCACGCCTTTTGAATACACTTCTATATATTTTGTTTTTTAATTATTACAAATACAGCATGTAAATATTTTGAACTTCATAGTTTTTTTTTTTTTCAAAAAATTATATTCTATTAGCTGTAGATGTGCTCAGCTCAGTTGAAATATGGGAGCACTGTGTTAGTAGATGAAAAAAACCGCAAAGTTCGACGTTGCAGACTAACACAATTATTTTAATTTCAGAAAATTAAATCAAAAACAACCTAACTAAAACATTATATGTTTTCAGCTTTTGTATAAATTTTCTTATAATTAAACATTTGAATACGGGTCGAGACATGTACGTTCCAGTAGATATTGTTTGTTGTATTCGTACCACTTTTTAAAAAATAATATCTGCAATACATTCATACTAAGAATATTTTCAAGAGAAATTTATCACAAAGAAAAATTTTTGTAAATTGTGGTACAACTGAATATAAAAGTAGTGGTCAGTCAGCCCGTAATCAAACGTTTAAACTAAAATTAAAGAGTTAACCATAGGTGCTAAGCTCCCACTAATCTCTCGTAATATGTGGGTTAATTTGAACCAATTTAACAATGTTTCGAACCAGAAAACTTATTTGATGAATCTTTATTTATTTAATTTCAGATTTCTACATGGAATATATTTAATTTCATTTCTTAAAAAAAAATTCTGGTGCGAAAAGTATTGAACTTGGGTTAAATTAACCCACATATTACAATTAATGAGAGCTTGGCACTTGGCACCTCTGAGTTATACATAAGGAGTCATTTGGGTCTATACAATCTATGCTTTTTGGCTTTAATGAATTGCTTACACACTTTTTTTTATTAATAATTCATGAAAAAACTTACATTTAATTTTCCAAACAAAATGTAATTTGTAACTTTGTAATATTTTTCAGTAATCAATCAACGAATTTGAAAAGTTATTAGTTTGCTCTACTAACAATAAAAGTCGCATAATGTAGTAACTGTGTAGTAGAAAAACTCATAATGTAATGAACACACAAGTGATTCTGATATTTAGTGTTATTTGACATTAGAACGTCCGGAAATTTTACTCAAGTTATATAAAAAAATTATTTAACACCAGAATTTTTATGTCAAACAATTTAACTTATGTGTAATATTTTTTCAATCTATTAAAATTTTGGATCAAATCAAAATATATATTTATTTGATACCGCACTCGAAACATCGTATGCATTGTAAGTAATGTTCAACAGCATGAAATAAAATCATAAGTACATAACTATGAAAAATACTGCATGCGTTTGACCAGGCACAGACTTTTAAAATAGTATCAAGAAATAAGTCTTTCTGCCAATTTTTATGTCTAAAATTTTGATATTAGCGTCTATAACAGACGCAATATCTTTAATATATTTTAAAAAATAATAAAAGTTAAGCATTTTCTGTTTTGAGATTTGAAACTTATTTATTAAAACCGGAATGAAATACATTTTACAAAAAATGCATATATTCGAAAATTTTTCTCAAACATCCATCCTTGAATATGAATATTTTAAAAAGACTATGCTTTTTATGTTCTTTTGCATAGCATAAAAGATAATTTCATTTTAACATAAGAATTAATTATTAAGCCTGCTTCACTGAAAAACATGAATCATATATACGCGTCTTTGTATCTTTAAAGCGTGTCAAACTACAATAGTAATGCAATAGAATATTTTTTTTCTCACGTGCATTGATAATTGAAATATTATGAAAACGTATAATAGAGAAAGAGGAATAACAAAAATTCATTTCATACAAAATAAATAAATATTTCATTAACCAGTTTGCTTTTAATATTGAAACACACTGCACTAAGCAATCTTAGTCATTTTGTTTTAGTAACGATAGGATTTTTGTTATAAAGATTTGATTACATGTAAAATGTTATGAAAATAGAAATTCGAAACAGACTAAGCAAACTCATATTAGACTGGTCTGGGAGCAGAAAACATAAGCTAATTTGTGAACAGTGATACATCTTAACGCATATAAGCAAGTGGTGAAAATTTTTGAATAGGATTAAGGTATTTATTTAACACTCTCAGGGGCAATTAATTGTATTTCTGAACTGTTGAATTCACACCAGAATTTTTTTTTAATTTTCATTAGAAAATAAAGAAATGAAATTTAACAATTTTTCTCCGAAGTTAAAGGAAAATTTTATTCAAAAATTCTGGTACAAACTTTGATTAAAATTAAGGGATATAAATAATGTACCACCGCTTTTCAAGGAGTTAACACATTTCCATCCGATTATTTTTTATTCAGAAGTTCGGAATTCATACCAGAAACTCTGAATGGTAATTTTTGCTTTATTTAATGACATACGTTTTGTGATTATATAAAGTAAAAATTCTTCTTTCAGAATTTCCGGTATGAATTCGAAATTTCTGAATAAAAAGAAATTACTGAAATGGACGCATATATGCGCTGATGATACAAATGCGTTAAATGCTGGATCATAACGGAAGAACATTTTCGATGTCGTTTGGTGTAATTTGCAACTTTGCATCACATATAAAACATGGAAATTATTTTAAAGGCTCCAAATATAAAGGTAATGCTTTGGTCTTTCGATAGAAAATTGTATAATTTTGAAAGATGCTGGTTATTTTAAATAGGTGCCTTTTAAAAGTATCAAACAGCAAAAATTTCTTGAAAATCGTGGAATTTAATAATTGAATGGCACCTAAACTTCCCAGACGTTAATCCTATTTAAATTTATCAAAGTATCAATAGAAACAACTCTTTGTAAAGATGATTTATCCAGTATTATGTAATGGAAATTCATTACTGTCTATTTATGGGGCAATTTACAAATGATTACCTTTGTAGTTATTTTCCTTTCGTCTGAAAAGATTTCAAGAATGTATTTATCGAAATAAAGAAAATATAAAAAATAAACTACCATATATTTTGTAAACTGGAATTTCTGAACAAAAAAAAATGTAATCTCTATTACAATAAATGTTTTCCTAACATTGTTAAGTTTATTTATATGTTTGGCATTTTTTCAGCTCTCTGCGATATTATAAATCATCTGCAAGATCTATTGATATGGCTCCTTAAATCGGTTAAATTCCTATTTTTCGCGTCATTGATAATGAAGTGTAAGGATAATGCAATTTAACACGCTTTTCGCCGGAATTTGAAACTAATTATAAATGATGCTCCGCCTATTTTATATTTCTAAATTTTCTTCATTATTATAAATGAATGTATTTTGACGGAAATAGGCGGAGTACAGATGTCGAAAATTAGATGTTAGTAAAGAGTATTAATGGGTTTCTGACATACAAGGTATTAATCGATATGTAACATGCACACAAATTATCTATCTTTATTTTCAACCAACTAATTATCTATCTTTACTTTCAACCATTTATTTTTTATTAATGGGTTTGGAAATACTAATTCCTTATTGAAATAATCGAAATTTTCACATAGAGAAAAAATCAATCATTCTAATGAACCCTTATTTCAAAAGAAACTTTTGAAATAATGCGAAAATATTATAGGTTATCTTCAACATCTACTGTTGTAGTACGAATGACTCTCTCGAATTCTCAGTTTTTAAGGCATTGTTTTACGTGATAACGAATTGTGGGGAAAATATAATTTAATATTTCTAATAACATGTATATTAAATGTTATCCACTTTTCCATTCAACTGTTTATATTTTATTGTTGAGCATTTTAATGAAACTTAACAAATAGTAGTAATTTCTCATTACAATAATAGGCATTAACTAATGAAGTGAAATATTCATTTTATTCTAATGCGCTCTTATTTGTTTCATTACAATGTTATACATATTACAATGACTCAGCGATTAAAACATGAAATCCTAGAACAAAAGATCATTAGCTCAATATTCAAATATTATACGTGCATACCAAATAAATGTAGAAAGACGACTGACCTGTTGAATTCAGGATTTATTTGCATCTGAAAAGTAGTTAGACGTCTGATGTGTTAACCCTTTGACTAAAGGTCGGAACATATACATCCCAGTGGACTATTTTTTCTATTTTATTCGTAACACTTTTTGAAAATGAATCTCTGTCACACATTTATATTAGGATATTTTCAAAAAAATATCTATCACAAACATTTTTTTTTTGTAAATTGTGGTAAGATTGCATATAAAAATAATCATCAGGCCTGTCCTGACGGCAATCAAGGCGTTAGTTTGTCTAGAAATGACTGTTAGTACATTGCAGGGTTGGCAGTTTGGCTTCCTGTTTTATTCATGCCAGAAACTTCGAATAGTAACCTTTTGCCTATATTACTGTCAGCCATTTCCTGTTAGCATAAATTAAAAATTCTTCTTTCGGAATTTCCGATATGAATTTGTAATTATTAATTAAAAAAGAAGCCAAACTCGCAAATCTGCAGAGGTGCGAAGAGAGAGCTGTACTAAACTTCCGTAATATGTGGGCTAATTTAACCTAGGTTTAATACGTTTCGCACCAGAATTTTTTTAAGAAATGAAATTAAATATAATCCATGTAGAAATATAAAATTAACTAAATAAATATTTGTCAAATAATTTTTCTGGTTCAAACGTTGTTAAACTGGGTCAAATTAATCCACATATTACGGACGATTAGTGAAAGCTTGGCACCTTTGAATCTGGTACATTGCATTATAAAACTTTTTTTAAAAAATCCTATCTATACGCAGAAATATGATCGATAGATATATTACGTCTTATGATGAAACTAGGCACTACTGCTTTCATTAAACTGGGTAAAAAATAAAAATATTTTTGAATCTAAATTTATCTACCATGAAAAATTAAACTAAATTTTATCTATTTGAAAGTGATTAAAGTTATATCTTTTGATTAAGTAATTAAAAAAAGGCAATTATTAGCATTAAAAATATAATTAAAAAAATTATCTAAAGCACTGAGAAAAATTACACTTTCAAATCTGAGTAAATCGATGTTTTCATTTTGCTATGAAACTTTTTGTTTCAAATAGGACGACCCAATGCTTTCAATTCTGAAATACCTGAAATACTCAGAATATTGAAACATGGACATACTCAAAACTGAGCACATAGAGGTCAGTTCATACTCACTTTTGAAACATGGGCATACTCAAAAATGATTAGTGTCAGTTCAAACTCCTTTTTGAAACATGGAAATACTCAAAAATGAGCACATAGAAGTCAGTTCTTACTCATTTTTGAAACATGGACATACTCAAAATGGGCACATGATGTTTTATTCTTGAGTGTGTGCATGTTTTCAGAAATGTTTCAAAGTTGAGTAATTTTGATTCGGAGCCATTTTGACTGTGCGACGTACTCAGATTTGAGTATTTTTTGCTCAGTTTTGAAACTGTCGTTTTTAGAGTGAGGTCATAAGAAACATAATCATTCATTTATATATTAACTTATTTACTAATGTTTCACAATTTTACATTGACGTTTTGCTTCAGACTCGTATAGCTTCTGTAAACCAAAATAGAAACAGAAGTCACTGTACTGTTATGTTCCTTGTAAATACCAGCTTGAATACCACAATTTCTGCTATATTCAGCTTTGAGCTTTTACTCAACATTCAAAACATGTTCGAAGATACCCTCTCAATACTAAAATTGCGACATTAAACAAAACCCCAATAAAAATATGAAAATTGCAGAGATAGAAGCAATATACTTTTTTGCGAAAACTGGGAATAATTTAGGGATCGATTACCAGGCAATACCAAAATATTAAGCCCTATAACGCCAAAACAGATTTTTGGATTTTTATAAGACATAATAAGATTGTTCTCTGTTATACTTTTATATCAATTAAGTCTCATCCGCTCATTACTCTTTATCTATTTAGAATTCACAACCATTTGCAAAGGTACACTGAAAGTAGAGCAATTTAAATATGTCATTGAAATCTGAGGGTATTAGAATGACAGTGGAGTAAGTCAAAAATTTGAAAAATCTAGATAACCATATTTTCACTGAATATATCAGGATTCGTACGAATAAGGGAATTTTCCAAGAGTTTCACCAGTATTTTCTTTATAGAAAAAAAATCTACATACAGCTCGCGAAACTTCGCTTTCGTTTAAGAAGAGATTTTCTGTAAGAAAAACTGGTATCGAAGAATTCCCTTGTCGCAAAACTCCAGGAGTCGTACGAACCCTGCATATATTAATTTCTGTTCAATGCGACAGTCAAGTAAGTCATAGTTCACTTAGGGAGTCGCTAGAGGACAAACCAAGTTGGACCACTTAATGCAACGGCAATACAACAAGTTTCACAAAACCCTTTATTTCTCAAATTACTAAATATTGACTTACTCACCACCTCATATATTCGAGAGTTTGTTTCAATAACTTTTCATCATTCATCTCTAAACTCACAGACAAACAAAATTCTTAAATATATTATAGTCCAATAATTCTTACTCTTTAATACATGTTTGCTTCCTCCAGTAATATTATACTTTTTCGAATCTAAAGGAACTTTAATATGTTTGTTGAAAAGAATTTTCCATTTTAGTTGTCTGTCTATCATCGACAGTCCATGTCTACTTATCAACTACAGTCTAGGCTGTCTTATCATCATCCAGTTTAGCTAAATACATACTTTTCTTTAGCCTATACATAATTTTTAATTTTTAAGTTGCTCAACATATTGGATAAATATCTATAGGCGAAGCATACATGAAACTGTGACATTCCCAGAAGGCTTTTTAATGATATCTTCTTCATTGCAAGATAGGTAAGAAAAAAACACATCGCTAAATCTCAAATGTATTACAATCTGCCAAAGAAAATATTTACAACTCAAGATTAATAGACCTATGAACATGTTATCTCAATGATTAATATCATTACTTGTTGACACAGTAGGACAACCCTTCATCATCAGATAACAAGAATGACAGGAATAATTAAAAATGCGATGCAAGTAGAAGTATCCATGTCCTTGAAAATAAATCTTGTTTTTTTTAGTTTTCCTTTTTTTCTTAGCCATTTTTTGTGCATTAAATTTGTTCATTTACATGCACGTGTTACAAATGATCTGATTTCATATATTACCTTACTACTCACTTCGAAGAAAGACCGGACAATGTACATTGAAAGTTACGTAATGTGTTAGAGATAAATCCCAGGAAAATGGTAAATTGTTCTATTATGATTAATTGTGAAAACGAAAATCTTTCTTTTTTATGTTATAATTATTCTGTAGGTTTTTCTTCAAGTTATATGCATATACGGCATAAAAAAACACTATTCCAAAAATTACAAAAGTGAATTCTGACACATTAGTTTTGCAATATCGATAACATTAAATTATCAACGTTTGGAATTCCAAAAATCGTTCAACGTACTCAGCTAATATCTTCAACAAAAAAAGAGCAACAAAACCTATCCACGCCTCATAATGAATAAATATTTAATAAGAGCTAGTACATGGCCTAGCAAACATATCGCACGCGTGTCATAAATGGCACGCGGCAGATTATTTTCGGCATGGCATGATTCAGATTCTAAATCAAAATATAGTGAAATTGCACAAAATGCATTAATTTAGACTACCTGAGTTTGTCTAAAGTCGACTAGTTCGATTGATTGTGGTTGTAAAACAGATTGAAGAAACTGAAATGCGATTTAAAGAATCCCAATCTAGCTCAATATTGGCTCAAAAAGTTTTATGATTAGGAGGTTATCGGACAGGAAACTTTATAAGGCATTGTAGGCAAAAATGCTGATGGTAAAATTAACAACTTGGAATTCAGTTCCAGACACGAAAGGCTGTTTAAAGCAAATGCCGCTGGCCATATTAATATTTTTTTCTGCGAATCATTATTTTTGGTAAAGAATAATATGAAAAACTCAAGTAGAAGCCTCTTGTCAGATGATTCCAAATCAGATCGCATTATCTTAGAAATAACTGAGTACGAAGCTGATATAAATTATTTAACATCTAAGATGCAACAACAGGAGTAGTATTTTTTTTAATTACTTTCTAAAGTATAATACGTATTATTACCCATATTATTTTAATCCTAAAAATAAACTCTTAAGAAGTTCTGATTCATTATTATTTGATCCACTAATTTTTTTCATTGTTGACACGTCAAGATCACGTGAAACATGATCATTATTATTTGATCCACTATTTTTTTTTTTACTGTTGACACGTCAAGATAACGTAAAACATATTTTTGGAAAATGTTTGGCACGCGGTTGTAAAAATGTTCGCCGTCCCTGAACTAGTACATTGGTCATTTTCAGAAAATGGAAGAAACGAAAACTGTAATTGTGCGAAACACAATTAGTGTCTGACAATATGAAAGACAAATTCTTTAATCTTTCTCTTGTCAACCAAATACAAAATACAAAATTTTAAGCAATTTTGATTCATTATTAATTAGATGCAATTTTCAAAAGATTTTAATATATAAAATAATAGTTTTGTTTATTTTTTAAATTTCACACGTTAATTAAATATTTAATATGTATTAATATAAATAGAACACGCTAAAATAATATTTATCTCTAGAATTTATCACTAGACATTTTATGATGCATTAATGTTTATATCCAATTCATTGAATTTAATTTAGAAAACCTTAGATATTTATTTGAATGGATAAAGGTCCAATTTTTTAAATATGTTTGAATTTATCGATGCGAAATGTTATTAAGATTAATAATACAAATATTATTAATAATATTACTTGAGCATTTATCAGATAAAGTACGTGATAAATCTTTAACTATGATATTTTTATTTTCAAAATTTAATTTATTCATAAACAGTTTAATTTTAATTTCAGTAATCAAAAAATTGTAAAAAGTTCAGCAATTAATACCATTTATGAAAACTAAAAACTATCTTAACCCCAAATGTAAATTTTTGTAACGTAACTTCTTTAATTATGAATGATAACTAGAGATATTTTTCTTATTTTATTTTTCGCTAGTGAAGCGCCACCATGGGAAATTTTGCAGAGCTTAGCAAACTGTTACCAAGGTAATTAAAATCTTAAAGTCACGACGTCATACCTAATTTTACGTATTCTCGTATTTGGAATTGAAATCCTACAACTAATACGCCATAAATTAATTTTCATTAATTAACTATGCAGTATACTGCTTCTTGTATCATTTAACGAAATTAATTTTTTTGAAAAGTCATTGAACTCTGTAATAGTTTATATATTACCTGCAACATTTTTACAAAAAGTTAAACTTATAAGTCAAATTTCGCATGCAATTATGATTCACTTAACTTCTTTAAATGTCGTTAACCTATTCCTGTTTTAATAGAGAATTTATATGAAAAAAACTAAAAACTATCTTAATCTCATATATAAATATTTTTAACGTTACTTCTTTAATTATGCCATAATTAGCAAAAATAGTTATTTTTAGTCTCAATGGTTTTCTTCTTGCTAGATGTTATGAAATTTTTTGCAAACCTTAGCAATGGGTTACGCAGGTAATTAAAATTTTGACGTCACGATATGCGTTCTAATTTAACGCTCACTTGGATTTGTAATTCAGATTCTAGAATAAATATTGACTAAATATAACTTTTCATTCATTAATTTCGAAACATATTACATACTTATATCATTTAAAGAAATATATTTACTTTAGAAGTCAACGAACTCTGAGATATTTAACTAGTAAGTTTTAAAATACTTATTTAACGAAAAGTTATCATATTATAAGAATTTTCTATGAAAATATACACAGTGGACTCTCGTTAGTGCGTCTCCGCTTACGACGTATCTCAGGTTAATGAGGACAATTTTATTTTCCCTATAAATTTGTAATTCATATTAAAACCATCGCTTACTGCGTACTATACCTCGGATAAAGTGGACAAATTTTCAAAAAATTGACCGGGCAGCTGCGAAACTGGTTTTGTACATTATTTTTTCAAAAACAATTTTGTTTATTAAGAGATTGAGAAACTGTTAGCGGCAAGAATGAAGAGAAAGAAAACATTCCGCCATCAAAAATGTGAGCGATTTAAAAATTTATACCGGCTATTCACCGATGTTACCAATCAAAGTGAAAAAGACCAAATTTTCGAGAAATGGTCCATGTCGAGAAACAGGAAAATAGCGTGGTATTTGTGGATCATTTGTTCAATTATCGCAAAGAGAAAAGTAGGCGATTACTCTAATTAAAATTAAATTATGTAAGTACGGCAGTTTATTTTCATATTGTGTTTGTACTGGGGAATTTTTTGTTTCCAAATTGACCGGGTGAAAGCGAAACTGGTTTTGTACATTATTTTTTCAAAAACAATTTTGTTTATTAAAAATTGAGAAATTGTTAGTGGCAGTGATGAAGAGAAAGAAAACATTCTGCCATCAGAAACGTCAGCTATTTAAAAATTTATAACACTATTCACCGATATTACCAATCAAAAATGAAATAGACCAAATTTTCGAGTATGTCGCAAAAGAAGAAAATGGTGTGGTAAAAAGATCATTTGTTCAATTATCGCAAAAAAAATAGGAGATTACTCTAATTAAAATTAAATTATGTAAGTACGGCAGTTTATTTTCATATTGTGTTTGTACTGGGTAATTTCTTTTTTTGTATTAAGAAATTGTCTTTGACTTGCTTTTTTGCTAAAATTACTAAATTAAAGAAAAAGGTGTTTCTTATAGCATAAAATTGGTATTCTATTTAATTTTCGTCAATAACAGAATTAAATTTATTTGACTCAAGGATAATATGCACAAAATTTTCACAGTATTTCTTTAAAAAAAATAATAAAATTTAAAATAAATAAATGCTTGTCAGATACTATACAGAATTGCCAACTTTTACTCATTTTTGTTACATTTTTGTAAAATATAATAGAAATTTTTGCAACTTTTAATCACAAATTTCACTGATTAAGTAAGACAAAATTTACCGTTAAATTTTAGTGGTAAGAAAAAGCATAAAAATTGGCAGCTATGACTATGAGACTATGATATAACGAAGTCGCATTTAAAATGCTTAAATTTTACAGTAAGATAGTTATTAGTTTTTCACAAAATTATTACGTGAAAAGAGCAATAGCTTGAACTCATATTTAAATAATTAAAATTTAGCACTACAGTTAGTACTCTCGTTAGTGCGAACACCCAAGGGAGGCGATTTTTCTTCCGCATTAAACGACCTAAAGCAATTCAATGACATAAAATAATCCCTTGCGTTGAATAAATTGAATTCAATTTTTGACAAAAATTAAATAGGTTACAAACTTTATGCTCTGAGCAACATTTTTTTCTTTAATTAAGTAATGTTAATAAAATAAAAAGCAAGTTAATGACAATTTGCTAATACAGAAGATTAAATTACTCAGGACAAACAAAATATACGAAATATATATATAGATCTGTAATTACATACTTTTATTGTAATTAAAGTAATATCTCACATTTCTTTGCGATAGTTGACCCAATGATCTTTTTTCCGCACCATTTTTTTTTTCGTTTTGAGACCCATTCGAAATTTTGGTCTGTTACAACGCATTCGTTTTGATTGGTACTGTGAGTAAACTGCCGTTAACAATTTTTGGACCGGTTACGTTTACGGTAGTGGAATGATTTTCTTCATTACTGTCGCTGACAGTTTCTTGATCTCTCATTAACCGAAGTTACACCAAATTTTGCTTTTGAAAGAATAATGTATTGAATCAGTTTCGATTCTACAGTGTCCATTTGCGAAAGAAAAAAATGGCATCATTATCTGATGAGTAGTACATATTAAAGCGATTACTTAACACTGAACATACAGGGAATTTTACTGAAGTTTTATAAATGTATTTTACATTAGAAACTCTTTAGCTTTTTTATTTAAATTATTTCTGTGCTATTCATTTACATTTTATTTATTTTATGAAACAATTTCTGGTTCGAATCAATATATTTTCATTTGGTATGTCAAATTACCTGTTCTTGGTATATTTAGTGTTAACATTAATTAGAAATAGAAAATGGTAGAAAAACGAAATTGTTCTCATTTATCGGAGGTACGTTTAAAGCGAAGATGCAATAACGAGAGTCTTCTGTACTCCCACTAAGCTACTACATGGTTATTTTGAATTTTATTATTTTTTTCGTAGTTAGATACTATAAAAATTTTGTAGAGCTTAGCAAATAGTAACGCAGATAATTTGATTCTTATTGTCACGATATCCTAGACAATTTAACGCTTTCTAACATTTGGAATTCAGACCTTGCAATCATTTTTACAAAAATTAACTTCCATTCATTAATTATAAATATACTGCGTTCTTGTATGATGAGTTTTCTAGAGAGGTTTTTGAACTCTAAGATAGTTTACACGCAACCTGCAAGAGATATATTAAACAAAATATTAAATTTGACATAGCAATTTTCTGAAAGCTACTTAATCTTAAATATAAACATTTTCATTGTAACTTCTTTAATTATACCATAATAATTAGCACGTAATTAACTGAACTCCCTTTTTTCTGGTGGGATTTTGTGAAAATTTTTCAGAAGTTAGCAATTGGTTATGTAGGTCATTTAAATATTTAAACCATAGTTAGTATTGAAAATTTAGCGGATATGTTTATTCAGATATATACCACTATTTTCTTGTAGTAGTATTCACCTTATTTAATGACAGACTAAATAATGTGGATATTGCTAATCGAAATAGTGGTAGATAATTTAATGAACAATTAATGTAGAAATACCGGCTACAAAATATTATTTAAGTAAAACTGATGCGTAGAATAATAGTTTACTTTGTTATATTTCCCTTAATTTTCCAAAATTAAAAATATCCTATAGCTATAAAAAAAATATATATAATAAATTATATAAAATGGATCCCAGCATGGATCTATCTAAAGAATAATAATTTCTCCGCCCGCCTATCTGAAATTACAATTATAACATCCACAGTGTAGTGCTTAATTTTTTTTTTTTTACGACGGAATGATACCAGCTAAATAACATTCGCAATTTTTAGTTTTTTTAACCAGAAAAAATAAATCTAATTATTTATTTACTTTAAAAAAAACATGTTGCCTTTATAATATACCACCACCTGTTACTATAATCCCACAATCCCTCAAATTAAGTGGGATACTATAATCTCACTTAATTTATAATCCCCAAATGCCACAACGGCAACAGAATTTTGGAATCTTTTCTTCTTTTATAATGTACTTCAAGAAAAGAAAAGCCTATTACTTATTTTTAAATAAATTTGTCCGTAAATACTGGTGTCAATCAATCATTTCAACATTTTAACAACAGAAGTACTTTGATCCTGAAACATTTAATCCATTAAATTGGCAACATTCCCCACGACGTTCCATCTAATTTAACACCTTCTTGCATTTTGAACTGATATTACAATCAATATTGCAAAATTTAACTTTCATTTATTAATTTTGAAATATATTTCGTCCTTGTATCACTTGAAGCAATGACCTTTTTGGAGAAGTTATTGAACTCCCAGATAGTGTATACGCAACCTACAAAATGTTTTCTTCACGAAAAGTTAAATCTATCTGTCAAATTTTCTATGCAAATGTTGTTTATTTAATTTCTTTAAATGCATTCAAATCCATTGCTCTTTTGACATAGCAATTAATGGTCCCAATAAAAAAAAATCCTCAAATATTCGAACCGATTAAAATTCCGACCTCGAATTTAATCCTTATATTTTGATCACAGTGAACAATTGAGTAATTTAAATGCCAACTGTCAGGGGAGAAATGCAAAATATGTCTGAACCCAATGTGCTACGATTGTGCAGTGAACCTTGCAGGATCTAATCTTTCTGGTATATAAAAGTCTGTTAATGCCCATTGATAAGCAAAATAGACATTTTCCTTCTTATCAAGGCCTACATTCAATCAATTCAATTGCTGGAGAATGTTCAACAAGTGGATTTATTGTCCGTGTTAACAATCAATACTTGCCAATAATTTACATTTTGATATTTAATTTATTAGGAAGGGCAGAGCTATTTGAATATGAAATAGCATCAATTATTTATAAAGAAATTTTTGTGTGATGAGGGTGGCACCCTATTTATCTTGTTCAGAGTTACGAGCTTGTCAGTTTTCTACGATATGTTTAGGATAATTTTGATAGATTGAAATCATAAGAAGCTTTTCACGGAAGAGAGCACTTAACTTATTGTTTTTTAAATTAAGCTGTGAGCTATTTGAGTAATAAATCATATTCAAGCACAACCTGAATAAATGGTCTGACACAAACTAAATTTTTAAAAAGCTTCTTTCAAAAACCGTAAAAAAAAATGTGTTTTTTTTTAAAGCAGAAAAAAATTAAAAATCTCATTCTTCACTTCAGAGATATAACTTTCTATTTAAAAAATAAAATTTTATTATTAAAATGGATTTTTATTCTATGACAGATAGATTTTCTTTGTTTTTGAAAAAAAAAATGCATTTCTGTTACCTGATTCAGAAGTCACGACCACACAATCTAAACTGAATTTTAAATGCATAATTTTATTTCTTCCCCATACTATCACACATTTTGGTTATTAAAGATTAAATTTTGTTCATTGTTTTGCTTATTTTTAAAATTGTAATATCATTTAAACTAACATATATGCCAAAAGTAGCACTTGAAAAACCAGTCGTTATTGTCTCACTTTAAAACATACAGCACCATAATGACACAGTATTCTGTTTCTTGGCCTTTATATAAAAATGTTTACAATGAAATATCACTTAACAATAATCGATTAGCTACTGACGCTATTATGGGAGAGAAATTCTGTGTCCCATTCATTTTGTTTTAGTATGAAGATGAAATTGAGAATATAAGCAGCATATATAAAGTATGCATAAAATATTAATTTATGTAAAACTGTTGCATAGTATATTAGTTCATTTTGTTATGGTTTTCGTAATTTTCAAAAATGTATAACTATTGGGCTGTTTGGAAAGTTCGTGACGGTTGGGAAAATCAATTGATACCGGAAAATTCTACCCGTTAATTATTAGACATTAGATATCGGAATCAATGTCTAATAATTAAATGATAGAATTTTCCGGTACGAATTGATTTTCCCAACCGGCACGAATTTTTCGGACAACCCGATAAATAAAATATAAAAAACTATACAAAATGGATATCTAATGACTAATAATTTCTTTGTCCCGTCTATTTAAAATTCTAAAATTACAATCAATTACATCAACAGTTTAGTGCATAACTTTTCTTATAGCAGAATACTAACTGAATAACATTAGCAATTTTATTATTTTATTTATTTTATTTATTTATTTTGTAATCAAAAAAAGTAAATAGAACTTTTCATTTAATTTTCCTAAGCCTGTGAAATTTATGAATCATGTACTACTTTATACGAATAATAATAATAATAATAAGACTAGCCCCTCATAATTTGCCATGTATTATTTGTACAGAAATGTGAAATTTCTAGTCTAAAAACAGTCATCACACCAGAAAGAAAATTATGCCCACATATCGTAATTATTCAAAAATAGCTAAAAGCTGGAAAGGAGTCTTTTTTATTGTTATATAAGAATGTAAAACATATATAATCCCTATGTGCGCAGTTCAAGGTTGCCAATTTGGCCTTTTTTACATCTAAAAATTTCAATTTATACCGGAAACACTTTTTTTTTCTTTTAACTCTAAATAATCAAGAAATCTCTGCCATTAAGTAAAGGAAAAACTACTATTTTCAGTTTAAGATACGGATTCAGTTTCTGAATTTTAAGAAAAGGCCAAACTGGAAATCCTGTTGCAGTTTTTCATAATCATAGAATTCCAGCAAAAATACATTCGCAATTTTCATTTTTAATGACTAGAAAAAAATAAATAGAAATATTTATTTTAAATTTTAAAACATGCTTATTGAATATAACATAAAGCAAATGGTTATAAAAAGCTAAGCATAATCACATTATTCATACATAACTGGTAGTGTATTCTTTACGTAGAACTATTAAATTTCTAGTTTATTAACAGATTTACAAAATATCATATACGTTCATATTTCTTAATTATGCAAAACAATTTAAAATATCCGAAAATTTTGCTATTCAAGAAAACATCACATTTCTTTATTATCCCCTGCGTGTGTAGCACATACACAGTGCCCTACTGTTTCAGTTTCGACTCCAGCGACTTTTTTTTTTTTTTTTTTTTTGTCTAGACCTGAAGAAAAACTAGTTTTTCTCCTTTTAGATTTTTTTCTCTTTCACCAATGGTCACGGATCGATCTGTATCCGTTACTCGTGGACAACCCTATCACGTGACTAAGGCTCAATGATTCATTGAATGTTTTATTTCCGGTCTTGATGATATATGTTTACATTCTGTCATAAAATATGTATGGCACGTAAAATGTTTAAATGTTTTATCCAGGTGTTAGGTACATAATTGCTGAAGAGGTGGACGAAGCAGGAAATATTTCCTTGAATATGACATTTTAGTGGGCGCTATGTTTATGATTAATGATAAATACACAACATGGAATAGTAGTAAAATTAAAATATAGATGAATAGACTGAAATTCCTTCTAGATTTTATTTGAGAGTTGGGTGTATTATTTTGTTTGAGGCTCAGTTTTTATAATTCTCTAATTTCGTTAATTAAACATTTTTTATACTCCATTTATTTTTTCATGCAATATTCATAATAAATGAATGCACAAAAATATATTAATATATCATTTTACTCATTTTAAATAGTAATTAATGCCAAATGCATATATATTAATCTCAGAATTTCTGACATTGAATAAGATGAATATATATACCACTGATTCCGCTTTTTAAGTTCCACTATTTCCAGACAACAATCTTTGGAATATTCGTATTCAAAGTCTGAAATCCTTGTCATCTATGTGCATATATTGTATGCCATGTATGTATTTTTAAGTTTTTGCATGTAAATACGTATGTACATTGTAGGTACGTTGAAAGATATATGTATGTAAAATGTATGTATGTAAGATGTAAGGATGTATGTAGGTGCTTAAATAGAAATATATACTTTATATTAAATATTACTACATATTTACAGATATGTGCAACTAAAGAGAAAATTGTATGGAGTCATTAAGTTGGCGGGCTTTTTAAAATTGCGACTGAAAATATGGTACATATTAAAACAAGCAGTATTTTTAACACATAGTGTGAAATAGAGTTCTGGGCGGGTCGGATCATACCCGACCCAATCCCGAAACGTCTATTCAAAGGCAACCGAAATCCAAACCCAAACCGACGCCCTTCACCCGAACCCGGTCTCAACCCAAAGTATTTAAAACTGAACCCAAACCGAATCCGAAATTGAGAATATTAATCAACATTTTATTACAATTATGTAAAAAGGGTCTAGAATTAAATATCTAATGTTAATTTTATCTTTTGTGTTGAAAAAATGAACATATATATACTTATTAATGTTCAAATATAATATAGTTTTCATCTTAAAAAAATATCCTAGACTTTTTTGAAAAATCGGGTCAACCCGAACCCCAAATTCGATCCGTAAGTGCCAAATCCCAACCCGAACCCGAAACAATTAAAGTCGACCTGAACCAAATCCAACCCACAACGAAAAATATTTAGCGTCAACTCGACCTGATGCAGAACTCTAGTGTGAAGGGAGATAAAAAGTCCTAAAATGAGAAGATATTTTAACAGTAAACATAACAGGAATTGTACTGAATCTTTAAAAAAAAAATCACACCAGAATTTTTATTTGAAACTATTTTACTTATACTTGTGTAATTTATTCTCTTCTGATTGGCTGATAAAGTTATCACTCCAATCCTTTACTTTTCTTTTCCATTGTAGTGCACATGTGCTACAGTTAATTTTTTTCTTAGTGCCTCTATGTTGTGATATACTTTTACTCATCTACAGGGAGTAGAGTTGATTTGCAACTGGGAATGCCGCTGAAACACTCAACTGTTTACTGTTTACTGTGTAATTTATATTTTAGTTATTTTATAAAGAAATTTCTTTTTTGAATCGAAATATTTTCATTTGGTACCTGTCAAATCACCAGTTGTTGGTATATTTAGTGTTACTAAAAAAAATCTAATCTAAGCCAGTAAAATCTTTTCCATTAAAATACATCTACAATTTATCATCCATTGGTTTCCCGCTTCTTTCTTAATATTGAAGCCAAAATTACAGAAAAAAAAGACAATTCCTTCTGGTGCAAGCACCCATATAATCCAAAAACTTTTAAAAAACACAAATTCGATGAACACATGGCACACTTCAATTTCTTTTCTCTCCTACAGAAAATAACAATTAAGCCGAAAGCTTCTCGCTAAAGAAACAAAAAACTGTCCACTTTTAAATGTTCCCTATTTTCTGTCCCATATCTCAACCAACGCGTCAACTTTAATGACTCTTAGTGCTTTTTAAGCACATTTTCAAGCAATTAACTTAAATCTCTCTTTTTTATATAAAAATAATTGACTTTTTTATCGAACGTTTTTATAACGTTTATAAGCCATTCACTACTTTATACGAAATATAGAAGTTACTGACAATAAAAAACGATATTAGATATGAAAAAAAGAACAAAGTCAGATGAAGGAAAAAGAATAGGAACTGGTCTTATAACTGCTCTAAAACAGCAAGAGTTGGGTTCAAATGAAGATAAAATTTGACAGTTAAATTCATCTATATCCATTGTTATATGAAATTAATGAAATATATAAGACAATTTCTGAACGTAAATGTACTATTTATGTGTTTCTTATATGTCATTTAACTCTCTCAAATTGCTAAATGTATTTCCATGTTTCCTTTATTAACAGAAAATAGAAAGTCTAAATTTGAAAAACATGTATACAGGATGCGCACAAGTTTACCACTATTCTGCAGTAGGATGTGACACCTTGATTGCCTGGGAGGGACTGCTCAAAAGAATGTGCCACCTTAGAAATTTTAGAAAATTTAAGTTTGTCAATTTAAAAAAATAGTGTATATCTTTTAATTTAACCGAAGTTAAAATTTACAAGGATAACGAAAATTCCTAGATATTAGTTTCCGCAAGATCAAACTCATAATAAAGCCATTACGGTCAACTGATTCAGTCATTTAATTTTGCTCGATTCAACAAGTTCACAATGCTGGATATAGATGAATTTCAAGCATATATAGCAATTTAATGTTACTCGCCTCTGCTGGTCATAATAGTCGACAAATGAAACAGATGTGCGTTCAATAATTTAATCTTAATCTATTACTAATATGTATGACACATTTGCATGTTTAAATATGCACATCTGTAATTTATAAAAAATGGTATGGCGGACGAAAATATTAAAATCTTTATCATAAAACTTTTTGTCAGTTGTCATTTAAAATTTCATATTCATTTAGCCTATTGCATTCCATAAACTACATTTGTTACACACGCACAAATAAATAAATAAATAATAATAGTAATCAATAATTGTTCATCGATATTTATTTAACAATAAAATGAAAAATAAAACCGGTATACGTAACATAAAATAATTTAAAACATGTCTGAATATACGTACATCGATAATTAAAAAAAATTGATATGACAGTTGAAAATATTAAAATGTTTTCATAAAAGTACTCCTGTGATCATCTAGAACTTGATATACGTTTAATCGATTAAATTTCTAGTGCTATGTTTCTTTATCTTATAAAAACTATTCGATACTTTTTTTTGAAAATACACATCTAATAAGTAAACATACACAAAAATTGTTTAAATATAGATAATATAATTATTTAAAAATACACATCTATAATAATAGTTTATAAAATGACAGTTAAAAGTATTAAAATATTATCCATAAAAATGTGGTGCCAATCATTTAGAATTTGAATGATAAATTTAGAATTTTAATGATAAATTTAGAATTTGATTGCTTAGCCTATTCAATTACATCATAAAACTATTCGACAATTTTAAATCGATTAATATACGTTTAGCCTATTAAATTTCTAATGTTATATTCGTTACATCATAAAAACTGTTCTTTAATTTTAAATCGATGAATCACCTATTAAATAGCTAATGCTGTATTCTTTACATCATAAAAACTATTCGATAATTTTAAATCGATTAATTTCTCGAGAGTTTATTTAACAATAAAATGAAAACCAAATCTAAAGAAAAATATAATATAAAAAAATTAAAATAAACAGATTGAAATAGATGTTAATGTTACCATAAACATTACTGTACTTAAAAAAAAAAAAAAAAATGAGACGAGAACTTATATTGTGATTTAGTCACCAAGTTAACGGGATAGCAAACAACTTCCTGGTCTGAATTCATTACTTTAATGGAAACAGTAAAATTTCAATGAGTATCTGTTTTCTGAGGTCAATTCTAAATCTAATCTCGCATCAAATAGGTACTAATTAGGAGTTGTGGAAAACAATTGCCGACAAAAACACAGATTTAAATCTTGGAACAGTTCGTTTTGCATTTCTTCGGATTGACAGGTCGATTGTTTTCTTCTTCTTGCACGTTAAGATGATGTACTATTTTAGAATTATCTGAAATATCTGTTGGCTTTACGGAAATAAAATATTAGCTACATTGTAAAAAAATCTTGTAAAACAAACTGGAGAAACTCTGCCAACTTAAGCAAAAAAATATATATTACGGTCAATATGATTAATCCGATCATTATTAATATTAACCGGTTCTTATTAATAATGACCGCAGTTATTATTAATAATAACCGGCTTTTATGTCCGGTCATTATTAATAATGGCCGAATTAATCTTATTGACCATAACGCGTAACATATATATATTTATCGAATAATGTTTTTAATTGTATAACCAGTACTTCACTGTTAAAAGACAAAGACATTGTAAAAATAATACATGAACAGAATTTTTTTTTTTCATAAAATAAATGGTTTTCTATTGTTACTTTAAATTAAAAAGATTTCTCTTATTTTTACAGCATTTTTTTTATCACAGTGTAAGACGCTTGTAAAAAGCTGTTTGTTTTATAGAAAATATTCGTTTGTGACAAGTATACAGTATTTGACTTTTATAAAAGAGAAGTAAGAAGTAGATTTTTACTGTAAAGTAAATCTGAAGAAATAACAGATATTTTTTTTTCCCTAAAACATAGGGTTCTTTCTTTCCTTTTTTTTTTTTTTTTTTTTTTTTTATGTAAATGTTTAGTTAGGTCCATTACAGAAAGTGATTATCAACTTCTAGCTTGAATAGTTATTAAAGAAAATTACATGAATGTAATGGGAGATCATTCATATAAGATGTTACATGAAAAGCCTAGTTAACCAAATACAGAACAAATAAAACAAAAATGTAAAGCAAAATCATCTTTTATAACTCATGTTTAACAGTACTAAAACAAAAAACTTTGTTTTTAATAATTTTACGAAAAAAAATTTATTATTTTTAATATTCTGAAAAACAGACAAAAAAAAAAAAAAAAAAAAAAAAAAAAAAAAAGGAATTCATATACAGATAATTCATACAAGACGAACAGTAAGTTTGGTATAGTTAATGACAGACATTTCGTAATTACATAAAGTAAAAATTTTTCTTTCGAAATTTTTGGTATGAACTCGGAATTTCTGAATAAAAAAGAAGGTTAAACTGTTAACGATGATTTATAATGTTTGGAATCATTTATTGCTGAAAGGTTTTATTTAAACAAAAATTAAGTGTGGCAAAAAAGTTTAAGTTTACTCGCTGAAATTAACTTGAAACTGAGAAAAAATTCAGGGTATTTTGTAGAAGTCTCTGTTTACACACTAAGAAAAAAATTTCTGGCGCGTTTTCATAATTTCCTAAAATCAAAAAATGCTCAATTTCAGTCTAAAATATTTCTATAATTTCGCAGCTCTTTTTTAAAGAAAAATTTATAATAGTCGGCTCTCTTTCAAACTATCATCACTGTCCAAATTGATTTATTCACACGCAGTGTCAAATTGATCGCTGAAGCGTAAGAACATCTCCACTCTTCTTTTTTCTGCTACAGGATTCACTCCCAAAGAAAAGAAATAATTCTGAAATCAGAGCATGACTGAGTAAATAATTCTTTTATTCTTTTGCCGTTGTTCTTTTTGGATATCATGAGCTAGGTGATGGTCTATATATTCTTTAATACTTTATGAATCTCTCTGAGAATCAAAACAACGTTTTTTTTACCTATAGTTCTCATGAATGATATTTCTCATCATTAGGGAGTTTAGATAATTTAATCTTTCTTTTTTATGGTTCCTGTATTCCAATCGAAAATTGCAAAATTGTTTTTTTTTTTTTAAATCTCTAACCATTAACTTATTCAGCTTTTTTATTTATTTATTTATTTAATTTGCAAATTTTCGTTTTAAATGACTAAATTTGCTGAAATCAATATTTACACTCTGGTATTGGGAATGGTAATCGGTAATCGGTAATTGGTAATCTCTGGTATCGGCAATTATCTTTTTGCTTATTTAAATCACATTTTAATGCTTTATCTTTAATAATGTTTTCATTTTCTAAATTTAATATTTTCTTGGAATTTTAAGAATTAGCATTTCTTAGAAGTAACAGTTCCAAGTAAAAACCCATTTATTTACAAAAATTTTAAAAATGGTGAATATTTTGACTACATATGTTTTAAAATATCCAATATATAATTTTTTTCGATACCGGCTAAATTAAATTCGGTTTAGATACTTTCAACTGTAATTCTGAAATTACGTGATTTATTAATTACGTTTGAATATGCATATTATATGTACAACTGGAATGTATATATAAATTACAATTTTAAAAACACTGCGGTACAATGCAAAAAAAAGTCAAATTTTTCCGAAAATATTACGAAATTTAATATGGTTCAAGAAATTAATCTCTTCCGAGCTTTGCACGAATCCGAAAAGCGTTCCTTTATCTTCTGAAACCTCGGAAACCAACGACTTTTTGAGACACAAAGAAGCATTTCTAAAAGAATCGTAATAATAAAGCCAACATTAAAACATTCTCACAAACTAAAGGTTAAAGAGTATATGAGTTCATGTAATTTACTACTCAATAACCGTCCAGCTTTGAAAAATTCCCACAAATAAAAGATTAAGAAGGGGCGAATCGGCTTTCACTTTGTTACATACTAGCCATGGTTTCTTTGAGAAGAATTCACAATTGAAGTTTTGACACAGTTCTTGTCATTCGATAAACAGGAAGAATGGACTGTACTTCTTTAGCCTTCAAAGCCTGTCAAAAACTGCCAATGATCCAGAAACTACTGTTAACTATATTCAAATAGTTTTAGCTTCTCATAAAGTGGTCTTTTATAAAGCTACGTAAAACTTTAATGATCGAGATTGATTCATAATATTGAAATATTCCTAAAAATATAATTAAAAATTACTCTTATTGTATCAGTATTTAGCCAAAATTTCAATATTGTTGTTTAGGTAATAACATACTTAAATTCATATAATTTATCGCATATTATAACTATCACTATAGCTAATTAACACTATCTATCATTATAATTATCATATAATTGACTACTCAATAACTGGCTAGCTTTAAAGTTTCCCATGTTACATAATTTTCGTCTTACATAAATATCAGCTTCACGAGAATAGGCATATCATTCAGATTATTTTGAATACATTTTATAAATTTTATAAATGTTCGGTAAATACATATAATTATTATTGACTATGTATTTCCAAAATAAAAAGAATTGAAAACTGCATAATGTCGTTTAAATATTCCTCTTATTGCATCAATATTTAGAAAAATTTCAATATTGTTGTTTAGACAATAACGTACTTAAATTCATATAATTTATTGCTTATTATTTGACCAACATAAAACATTCTCACAAACAAAAGGTTAAAGAGTATATGAGTTCATGTAATTTACTACTCAATAACCGCCCAGCTTTGAAAAATTCCCACAAATAAAAGATTAAGAAGGGGCGAATCGACTTTCACTTTGTTACACACCAACTATGGTTTCTTTGAGAAGAACTCACAATTGAAGTTTTGACACAGTTCTTGTCATTCGATAAACAGGAAGAATGGACTGTACTTCTTTAGCTTGTCCTCCAAAACCTGTCAAAGACTACCGATCAATTGTCAAATGATCCAGAAGGTATTGTTAACTATATCCAGATAGTTTTAATTTCTTATATTGCGGTCTTTTATAAAGCTGTGTAAAACTTTAATAATCGAAACTGATTGGTATTTAAATATCTAGCATAATTGCCTATTATAACATATAGCTTAATTGCCTATTGTATTTTGTAAGTTCAAATTGTATTTGCCTCTTGTCAGTGGCATTATATGGATTCTAAACCCTGAATGAAAAGTGCATTTATAAATATTTAATAACGTTTAACAAAGGTGGATGATTAACATATAAACCTTATAGATTGAAATTAGAGACACGCAGATTTTAAAATTAATATTCTCATACGAACTCTACATAGCCGAATCCATTTTATAAGACTGAAAATCGCTAAACATTTTACGCTCGGATTTTCTCAGAACTTTTTTTATGGCTATATGAAGCTACGTAAAACTTTTAATAACCCAGATTCATTGGTAACTAGCACAATTACCTGGAAAAAATTTTCAGAAGCGTTTCTGAAAGTATCGGAGACATCTGCTGCACGATACTAACGGAAAGGTTTCTGATTCAAGCAGAAAAATGTTTCAGCTAAAGCATGGAACATTTCCGATTCGTAATGAATTCTTTACGAATCGTAAAGATTCTGGGTTTTATCTGAAACATTTTTCTGCTCAAATCAGAAACTTTTCTATTAGTATCGTGCAGCAGATGTCTCCGATACTTTCAGAAGCGTTTTTGAATTTTTTTTACAGTGACTGTATTTTGTAAGGTCAAATTGTATTTGCCGCTTGTCAGCGGCATTATATGGATTCTAAACCCTGAATGAAAAGTGCATTTATAAATATTTAATAACGTTTAACAAAGGTGGATGATTAACATATAAACCTTATAGATTGAAATTAGAGACACACAGATTTTAAAATTAATATTCTCATACGAACTCTACATAGCCGAATCCATTTTATAAGACTGAAAATCGCTAAACATTTTACGCTCGGATTTTCTCAGAACTTTTTTTATGGCTATATGAAGCTACGTAAAACTTTTAATAACCCAGATTCATTGGTAACTAGCATAATTACCTGGAAAAATTTTTCAGAAGCGTTTCTGAAAGTATCGGAGACATCTGCTGCACGATACTAACGGAAAGGTTTCTGATTCAAGCAGAAAAATGTTTCAGCTAAAGCATGGAACATTTCCGATTCGTAATGAATTCTTTACGAATCGTAAAGATTCTGGGTTTTATCTGAAACATTTTTCTGCTCAAATCAGAAACTTTTCTATTAGTATCGTGCAGCAGATGTCTCCGATACTTTCAGAAGCGTTTTTGAAATTTTTTTACAGTGACTGTATTTTGTAAGGTCAAATTGTATTTGCCGCTTGTCAGCGGCATTATATGGACTCTAAACCCTGAATGAAAAGTGAATTTATAAATATTCAATAACCTCTTTAATAAGGGGAATGATTAATATATAAATCTTATAATATATAAATCTTATAGACTGAAAATAGAGACACGCAGCTTTTAAAATTAATATTCTTATACGAACTCCACATAGCCGAATCCATTTTATAAGAGTGCAAATCGCTAAACCTTTTGCGGTCGGATTTTCTCAGGTCCTCCCTTTTTTTTTGCCTGTATAAAACTACGAAAAACTTTAATAATCGAGATTGATTTGTATCTAGCTTTAATTGAATACTGTATTTTGTAAGTTCAAGTTATATTTTCAGGTTGTCAGCAGCAATTTATGGATATATTAACACTATACCGGACACCGGAAAATTCAATCAAGTCTTATAAAAAAAATTATAAGTTTTAAAAGATCTTTTATGGAAAACTGTTTAATTTTTTAATTAAACATATTTATGGATGATTCATATTTCATTTATTTTATTTATTTCACAAAGACATTTCTGGTTCAAATCGAAATATTTTCATCTGGTACCGCTCAAATGGTCGATTATCACACTATATCACACAAATAATTTAAACAGATCTAAAAAAGAAAACAATACATTCTTTCAAAACAGTTTTTATTTTTTTTATTCATACTTTTCTAACTCATATTTTTTGGAAAAGAAAAAAAAAACACATTAACGAATATATTTTTCCCTTTTAGATTTTTCATAGATGCTGATTCTAATCGAATTACTAAATCGAAATATTTAAAACACTTTCACAAGGGTTAACGCCCAGTTAATTACCTAAATATACCACAATGAATTTCCCAAATATTGAAACGATCTAAAAGCAAAAACAAACGATTTTTTCAAAACAAATTTTATTTTATAATTTTTACTTATCTAACTCATGTTTTCTGTTAAAAGAAAAAGAACACATCAACCAAAATAATTTTTCCTTTGATGTTTTTCCTAGATGCCGACTCCACTCGAATTACTAAATCAAGATAATTAAAAAACTTTCGCAACGAATTACTCAAATATTTCAAGAGATCTAAAAGCGAAAACGATCGGCTTGTTCAAAACAGTTTTCATCACAGCTCAAGGCTGAGAATGCAATATGCATATTAAAATCTAATTTTAGTCATGCTTATTTCAACAAAACGGTCTTCTGGTTGCAGTGACAAATAAAAAAGCATCAGACTGGAACAACCTAATGCTGAAAAATGAAGCCATATTTGTAACAGAGGATGAAAAAAAATCTATCTTGATATATCGGTTACGATATGTAGAACAACTTTCTCACTCTTAACATCTAATAATGCCTTAGAGATGAAATGTGATAAGAGGAAAAATTAAGCTACGTGCTTCTTTGCTAATTAGTCAAATGAAAATCAATTGACATTATTTTTTATGTTTATGATGATCAAAGAAGATGCGAAAATAAATGCTTCGTTATACGAGAATTAGAACAGGTGTATTTTAATATTTTATTTTTTTATAGTGATAAGTATTTTTAACATATTGACGACCGAGAACGAGAATTCTCGTGTTTATTTAATCAAACATCATTGACTAAGGGCGTGGCTTCTACCTTACAGAAAATGCAATTTATATCATGTTCTCCGTATTTTTCTTTTAGATTGTAAAACAATTTACATTATATCCGTAAATTGAAAGATATTTACTGATGCATAAACTTGAGAAACCTATCTAGGAAATCAATTTACGATAGACTTTCAGAAGAGGGCGGAGTTTCTACTGTTTTAACCCATTAACTGCCAAAACTTTGTGGGCGGAGTCTTAGATATTTTTACTGAAATTCGCTTCCCACCAAAAATTTTGAAAGCTAATTTTTGGTAACTTTAATAGCAAAGTTTTTGTCATTAAATAAAATATTTATTAACATATTAAAATAGTGGTGGATTGGCAGTTTTTTTTTTATCATACACTTTCATTTTGAATGTTGACAATGGGTTAAAACCCAGATTTTATACAAACTTGTCTTTCACCATTGTGTTATTTTCTTTTGTGAAACTTGAAGTGCGATGGAATTTATTTTATACCACTTAATTTTAATCAAGATTTGTACCAGACGGTTTTTATCAAAATTTTACTTCTAAAACTTAAGTGAAACAGGAGAATTTTTGAAATTGCATTTCTTTATTCTCAAATAAGTATTTTCGGAAATTCTACTGTGAATTTAGCATTACAAAAACACAATTACGTGCCCCTGAAAGAATTAATACATCGTAACACAAAAAGGTGAAAAAAATATTAAAATATGATTAAGTTATTTCTGCGTTGACGGTTGCAGCTGCTACCTGGTGATCTATAATAACAACATATTTCTGTAATAAGTATTTATATCAGAGTTTGCCAGTTCGACTTGTTTTTTTTTACTCAGAAATTCCGAATTCAAACAGAAATTTCCGAAAGAAAAATTTTATTTTATCAAATCAGAAAATGTCTCATTAAATAAGCCAAAAAATAATTTTCAAAAATTTTGGTATGAATTCTGAATTTCTGAATTAAAGAAAAGTCTGATTTATATGCTCTATATATCGCCTTATATAATTTCGATTCAGAAACTTGTTGAACCAGTATTCACCATATCGCCGTAAAAATATTATTTTTATTGTTATTATTATTTGCAAATACATTTCTTAGAAAATACTGATATTCATGACGACCGATTCCCATTTGAGCCCGTGCTGTACTGTTCGTGATAACAAGTAAACAAACTGTGAAAATTGGGTATTTTTTTCAAAAACTAGATGAAAAAAATTACACTGACTGTGAAAAAATTTAAATCTAGGGATTACGTTCTCTAAGTAATTCTCTGAAAATTCTCCGAATTAAATCGTTAATCCAGGAAAATGTAACATAACTACGAACGAAAATATACAATAACATTTTCCGAGTTTCCCAGGATTGCGAAAAGCGTTTTTTATCCTTAGAAAGCTGAGAAATCAATATATTTTCAAGAATTAAAGAAGTTTATTTTGCTGCCTCAGATTTCCGGAAACGTTTCCGAATAGTTTTTATGGTGTATCAATCAGTTTTCTTAATCTGAAACATAAGGTTTACAGATGCTATCTGTTTTCAAATACACATTTTCATGTTCAACAAACATGTTTTACAGACAAACATGATAAGTTAACAACACCCTAAAAGCCTTTGTTCCGGGTCAATAAAACTGATTAATAGAGTATAAAAACTACTCGGAAACGTTTCCGAAAATAAGCAAGAAACTTTGATTTTATAAATTATTCGGTAAATTAAAAAATTATGTTGGTTTCTGAAGATAAAGAACGGTTTTCGGAATTATGGGCAACCCGGAAGAGCTTATTGCTTAATTCCCTTCTTAGTTATATTATATTTTCGTAAATAAAGAAACATGTGTCTTTTTTTTATATAGTGTACATGACTAAGTTTAATGTCAAAGAAAACAAAACAACAGAAACATCAGTATGTAGAGAGTACTAAAGAGAAGAAGTATCACACTGCTTTAACTGTAACTGGCCTTTACGAGATAGTTTCTATATGCTTAAAAATTCTTTTCTGTTTCATCAAATCCCTTAGTTAAATAACGTATTTAAACAAAATATCGTATAGTTGTCAATATACCTATATTTTCCATAGCAATTTACCGATATCCTCTAAAACAAATGACCACGATTTGTACCAGAAAAAAATATTTAATAAATCGTTTATGTTTTCATTGTGGTCTTGGTTTAATCCCAATTATTATGTAAATTTCCTGGCTCAAAACTTGTTTACTTGATCCAGGTCAAATTGACACAATGCTACGAAAGATATTGGTTTGTTGGAAGCTACGTATGTGTATCTTATATAACGGTTAAAACACTAGCATGCATTGTTCAAATTTAACACTAGAACTACCATGAGCCGTCATTTTAACGGTTACCAAATGAATATATTCCGATTCGAACAAGAAATTTCTTTTTAAAATAAAGTAAATATAAAACTCACAGAAATACGTTAAATGAATAAGTTAAGTAGTTTTAAATAAAATTTATGGTGTGAAATGGTTTTAAGAAACTTGAGTAAAATTTCCGGTAGTTCTAGTGTTAAATGCAAAACATTTTTACCACAACTTTTTTTTTTCTTTTTAAAAAATAGGATAAATTAAAATTTTTAACAAATGTGTTTGTTCTAAACAATTCATATAGATACGCTTAAAATTACAATTATTTTATTGTAAATTGGACTTTATATTTCAGTATTCCATGTTATTTTACTTCTTTACTTGAATTAGTGTTGTCTTAAAATATATATTATTTCAAGCTTTGCACCATATATTATAAATATGAACTATTGCTTAACCCTTAATTGCATAGTGATGTAAATTTCCATCACTTTTACTTACCCATCATACGTAGTATAGGGTAAATCTTGTAATCGTTTTGAAAATCGAAAAAAATTTTTTGACGGATTTACACGTTTCAGACACTGGAGATTCCGAAAAACACATTTTTAGAAAAAAAAATTTGCCGTCCGTCTGTGTGTCTGTGTGTCTGTAAACGCTCTATCTCCCGAAAAAATTGAGATAGAGACTTGCAATTTGGTATGTACGTAGTATGTAATAATGGGAAGAAGCCTATTTCATTTCAATAACCTCGATTAACCGGAACAATTTTTTTCGGACTCTCGAAATATTCGTTCTGATGAAAGGTATATAAAAATTTTCGAAATTGTTTATTTTAAGAAATGAATATAAAAGACAATAAAAAAACATAAATTTTGCATAAAGCATGAAGTCGATCGGATAATTAGTTGCCGAGATATTTGGAATCCTATTTTCCACACTCTTCGATTTTTCATGACCCTGTATTTCATTCAAATTTCACTTCAAAGATATATTTTAATTGGAAATTTGACGCTTAATCAGATGCAATAAACCGCTAGTTAATAGGATTATTATTTTTGGAGTTATAAGGATGTTTCTTTCAAGCAATTCAGTAATCGAACCTTTAAAGTTTGTGACGTCATCAAGCCACGATTTTATTTGAATTGCAATGCACTTTATAAGTAGTTTACACATTTTTATTTTAATATTTTACATTATGCATATCCATGATGGGTAAGTATTACGGTGGCCCCCAACGACTAGTTTATTTAACTTTTAACAAATAAATCAACTTCTTCGCCACCACTATATTTATATAGAAATATTAATCCAGTAAATTTCCCGTGAACTATGTTGCTGAACAAAGTTAAAAATCTATCTTAAAATTACTGGTGTATAATATTTAATATATTTAATATAAAAAAACACAATTGTAAAAGAAAAACTCATGCAAAGAAGGATTAACTTGTTCTAATTTCTTCAAATTAAAAGATAAATTAGTGCTATATGCTTTTTAAATTTTTGCCTTAACCAGGGCTGAGTAATTTTCAGAAAATCTTACCATCCAATGATTTTTTATTTCTTTATTTTATTTTTCTTTATTTATATTTTTAACCCGCCAGTTTCATTACTACAATGCATTTTCGCAGTACCATTTTTAAAATAATTTGCCTAAATTAAGACAGATTTACGACAGAGGAAAATGTCGTGTAGAAAACTTAGAGCCGTATTTACATCATCAAAATTGGAAGAACTGCGAAGTGTGGCCAATGAATGAAAATATATAATTCACACGCCCCATCGGAAAATGCACTCGCCAGTGGCGAATAGATTTATGTGTATCTAATTGATATGTATCCCCCAGCCCTGCCCTTAACCATACCTTAATCTTTTTGTCTGCTTAACAACCAGCAAATACGGTTGCAACAAAATATTCTACTGCAAATATTTAATTAGTATATTATAAAATATTTTAAAATAAACACATTTTTTAAAATTGCACTTGTTCAAAAAGCATCTTTTTCATTGACGTTTAAGTTTCAAATATATCAAAAAATATGATAAAACATGTATAATTATGCTTCTTCTTCAGCAGGAATCTGTCAAACCAGATTTTGAAAACATTCCTTTTAAATGATATATAATCATGAATCACACTAAAGTAGATTAAATACCTGTGGCCCGTAACAGTTTAAATCACTGCCAAAGACAAAGAAATAAAATATTTAAACTTAACTGTAATCTAACCACAATACAAAGCCAAGTGTGGATGAAGTTAAAACACCTTGATGGAGAGAACAGGTTTCATTCTGACCCACTTTCCTTTTTAATGCTATGCCGTGAAGTCGATGACGTTGTATCAACAGCAAGTCGGAAGAATATAAATCCAGCAAAAGATGTTGACTTTTAATTAACTTTCTACTTGTTAGAATCGAGTATTGGAACCCAGAAGTCCCAGAGCGATTTGCACTGAAAACAAAGTTGTGGTAATGGATGTCTTGTGGTGAAAAAGAGGTTAAATGGGAAAACAAATTCAAGGTGCACTGATTAAGTGAACGTGATATGAGACATACCTTTCATTTTTAAATTGTTTCTTAGAATTGGATTAGAAAAAAGTGCTATTTTTAGGTTTTCCGTGTTCTATTTATTCTGTTACATTCTGTGTTATAACATTACAAGAATTAATAATATTTGAGAAATAACGTATAATTTTTTAATAAGCCTTTGAGTCATTAACCTCTGTCTTAAATAACACGATTTTTTTTAAAATTTTATATTGCCTATAATCAGAGAGAAGTCTTAAACTCAAGAATTGCAGTTCAGTATTGTTTGACCATACACGATATTCATTAGCTAAAAGCGCTACTTATGAACTACTAATAACTGTATTAGTTAGTCAGTAGTATTAATGACGCTCTTCTAATTATTGTGTTCACTAACCAGAAATACTTATGATATTCAAGATTAATATTATTGTTGACTACTCATTGGTGTGTTGAGTATTCACTGCTGTTTGACACCACTCTCACGGGGTACCAATGTGTCGCGGAACACCGGTTAAGGACCACTGTTCTAGCAAGACATATTCTTTATTATTATCATTATTTGTTTACTAACGAACAAAACAACTGAAAAAGTCTCAGGAATAACGACTAAGAGAAAGGTAGCAAAACACGTTGCATATTATAATATATTGTACGAAAAACATAATACTATTCCACGCAGTGTCGGCTCGTGACTCGCTCTTTTTGGGGGCACTAAATGCAGGGCCGAAATTTTTATTCTTTTCTTACCATTATTTTTTTAAAGAAAACTTTTCCTTCTTTCAATGGCAGAATTTTCTACCAACCTATAAGACAAATATTTATTTTACAAAATAGTGGTAAGAGAATAATATTTTTTTTCAACCATGTACTATTTAGTGCCTCAAATAAAGGCATTCACAAGCCGCTACTGATTCCACGCATCATTAATGTTATTTTTTTTTATCGTAGTTAAAATATGAAGATAACCCTTTGAATGAGCTCGCTTAAATTTCTTTATATAAGCAGACGCACTCCGTATTTTTTGCGGAGAACGGTTATTTTAAACCGGCTGGCCCGTGTTTTTCCATACCCAGAAATTATAATAAAATGCCTGTAGACAAAGTAATTGTTTTTAACTATATTGAATGGAGGTATATAAAAGCTATTATAGCATCAAACCGTAATTAAAAAATACTTTTCCTGTAATTTACAAGCATTCTTATAGAAAAATCCCCAGACGGTCTTAGGGTTAAGAATGAAAAATTTTGTCATAACAATCAGAAGCAGAGATGGAGTAGAGTAGCCATACTCAACCTGCGGCCCGCGGGCCGCAGGTGGCCCGGCAACCTTTCATTTGCGGCCCGAGACACGCGATCATTATTCCATATTTATAAAAGAGAAGAAAGGTATTTAAGATCTCCATCTTTGTTTTATATATTTTAATGGGAAGACAAAATCGTCCCAGTCATTTATAATTGAAAAGTAGGTCATTTGCTTAGTGAAAGACTTCTTATATAGTCCTATATGCATGACAGAGATGTATACATTTTTTAATCTTCACCACAAATCAATTATTATTTTAAATAATTAAATTTCAACTACTATACATTTTTACATTTTAAAAAGATATGAAGCTTTTGTATAGATCAAAATGGAAAATATTAAATAAAATCTGATTTTTTTTTTTTTTGTAATTTTTAGAATTTAGAAATTTTGCAGTATTTTATTATCTTGTTTTATACTTATTATATAACTGAAGGTACATAATATAATAAGTATATAGTATAGTAAGCTAATTATATTTTGTTACACTGCTATGTTATGTTTCTATTTTAACTACATTTTTTTTTACATTATTACATAAGTATTGTGTGCTGCGGCCCGCCTAACGAAGCAAACTTATGTTTGCGGCCCGCGCGGAAAAAAGGTTGAGTGTGGCTGGAGTAGAGGGTATAAGATGGTATACGTCGTATAACTTGAATTGTTTTAAAAAGCTCTGTATACCCGCTATTTCTCAATTAAGCAATGGCTCTTTTTTTTACGATTACACCACTGGTAAGAAGAGATACATTAGAACAGCAATTATATACATCAGTAGTAAAAATTGAATTTTGTAATTTCGGTGCCATGTGTGAGAACAAAATTTTCAGAAAATTCACCGTTGTTCGTAGATTTCAGGATAGCACACTCGCTTGTAGAATAGAACTAAAATGTATTGATTCCTAGAGTAATTAAAAATTACCCTAAATGATGAAAGTAGAGGTACAAAAGCGCTCTAAAGATACGGGGGTAAAGATTTGTACACTGGCGTGAAAATTTAAAGAAACAAATATAAAACTCATGTAATTTGAATGATTTTGCAGCTAAAAACGTGGAACATGCGCGGGATGCTTTATTTTGTCATGCCTGACATATCTTCACAATATAGAATATCACATTTTTGCAAAAAATAAATTAAAACAAGAACATAGGAAATGTGGTGCAAACTAAGGCAGTGAAAAGTTTGTTATTTTATACACATACGTAAAAGCTTTTTATATAGTGTGTGGACACTCCTCACCAAAATACTTTACAGCTTTACAAGCTTATTGCCCTCCTTCGATTCTCCCAACTAAACGCCATTCCTCAGAATCCGTCAAATGCCTTTTCAACGACATGTTCCCCTTTCTACGCATGAAAGTTTTATTGAATTTGCATATTTTAGTGTAGCAAAGGTGACTACCGTTGGACTAATTGAGTTGCGTGATAACGCTGACCTTGAGTTATCAATCTGTTACCTTTCAGTCAACTTCACTTAACAGAATAAACATAAAGTACTTTTTTCTAGTTGTTCCTTTAATTCGGTACTTTCGTGTTATAGCGGTCCCCGAGAATGAATTGGCAAGCGAGCAAGATTTATGGCCAATTTATAAAGCATGTATGAAATAATAATAATATATGATGTGTACAACATTTCGCGAGGCATATTGCCCAGTTATAGTCATACATGAAGAATATATGATGTATATAAATAATATGGGTATAAGATGCATATTATGCATATATGGCAAATCAGATTGAAATAATATGTATATTATGACGTATATGGCACATATAGGAGCATTAGAAGTATATATATGCGTTTGTATGAGGCATATATAAGCTTTGCTTTAATCTTGGCGAAATTGTAACTGATATCTTGGCATAATCGTGATTGGGGGAGGGGGGGTGGCGCTATAACACGAAAGTACCTTTAATTCTTCTCACCAGTATATTTCAAAAATCAATGTTGCTCCAATTCTCTTCAAAATCAATTGAATAATCTTTAAAAGGTATCAGAACACCAGTGGTGTAGCTACAGAGAGGCTAGGAAATGAAGACGTCCCACCACTTTTTTAGAAGAGAAATCTTCGCCTTATTAATGGCAGATTTTTTCAAAACTCTCTAAGTTTAAATAAAGCTGTCCTTAAAAGCTGGTGGGAACCCGTCCCCCCCACCCTTGGTTCCTCGCTTGAATCGCCTTGGCAGAACACCCGGCATATTATGACGTGATCATATATGAAATAAATAAATATTGTTGTACATATAATATTGATGTACTATTTCTCTTTTTTAGTTGCAGTTAAAATATAAAGCTACAAACTAAAATGAGTACACTTTTAAATTATCAAAAATAGGCTGAAATGCAAAAATATTCTGAAGATACGGGAGAAAAGAATTTATAATTTAGTGGTCATTGTTATGCGTTTATTCTTCCAAATGAAAAGATTAAAAGTTTTACAAAGAAGGAAATTGCAAGCTATTATAAATATTAAAGAGTAGCTTTCAGTGTATTATGCGGCTTTATCCATTACTTAAGTGACAAATAAATATCATTTTGCGTATTTTACGCGCATTCCAAATCGTAAATAATTCTACTTTAAATTAATCCGCATTGTAACGAACATGAAACACTTTATTATTAAAATTTCTCCGACGGTATTATGAGATTACCAGTGCTTCGGAATTTTCCTCTATTTATCAACTGCTTGCATTTTTCCTTTAGCTTTGAATAATTTTCCACAAAACAAGTGTTCGGCAATTTTCAAGATAATTTAGCTTGTATGTAACGCTATATCTAGCAGTTATTTAGGCAATGAGAAAATTTTCGAATAAAGTACAAGATAATTTCTCTTCTTTGATTCTATTTTCAGAAGGAAAGTAAAAAACTAGTTATTTATATTCAAATTTTGTTGTTATTTATATTGCAAATTCAAATTTGTCTGATTTTCTTTAATTCTGCAATAAGAAATATTGTGAAAGAAATAGTTTTACGTTATTTCCAAACAAGAATATAAATATATTAAATATGTAATGATATATGAGCATTTGTATGGAATAATTTTTAACAGCGCTGTATTTTAAACAAGATTAATTTAACAAATAAAAAGAAAAAAAAATTAATTAAATAAAGAGAAACCGGAAATGTTTCATAAAATATTTTAAGAATATTTATTAATAGTATTTTTTAACCCTATCAGGGGCAAAGTACACCTGTTCTTAAAATGTTGAAACGATTGTTTGACTCCAGGATTTAGGAACAAATTTATTTCAACATATATATATAACAGCTTTTCGTCACGTGCATTATAATATGAAAATTTTATTTCAAAATTCTGGTGTCAATGTGGCCTTTCGGAATTAAAATTAGGTTGGATCTATTATATCCCACAGCCCTTCAAGGGGTTAGATTGAAATCTCGAATTGTACCTGACGTATTCGCATATATTGAGACACCATGTATGCTTGCGTAGAAGCCGACCCTAAAATTCGAGAAAAGTAACATGCCGTTACATTCTAATACAGTGTTGCCATTGGGCTACTTTTTTTAAATTCATTTTTCTCGATTGCCTCCAGTTTGTTGAGAAAGTAAAATTCCCCTTATTTAATGATAGATTAAATAAGGAGAAAACAACCCGAATTGTACCATTTCAAAGAAGTGGTACCAATCAAGCAATCTGAATTTTAAAGAAGTAGCCCTCTGGCAACACTGTTCTAATACCAGTATTTCCATGTTTAAATCTTCGCCTGATTTAACAGCAGAAAATTGTTAAGTATTCTGCCACTAAGCAATTCACAAAAAACTAGTAAAATATATTGGCATTCAAAAGGAAGGATACGTGATTAATCTGGAATATTTGAGTGAGATTATACGCGAGTAATTACGGTTCTTTCTGGGTGTGTTGCAAATTTCTAAATCTAAAATCAGTTTTCAATTGCATTCTAATTTTTTGTGTAAACTTCGTATACCACTATCTGAAACATTACGTAACAAAGTTTGTTTAACCCTTAAATGCCTAGAGTATCAAATATGCAACACTTTTTATTTAACTTTTAATAAATAAATCAAGTTCTTTGCAACCACTATATTTATATTGAAATATTAATCCTCTAAAAATCACAAGTATGTGGTACTAAATAAAGTTGAAAATATATCTTAAAATTTCTGGTGTCTAATCCTTAAAGGGTGAAAGAATTGTGCATATCATATATTCTAATACGAGCAAATCTTGTGGGTGGTTATATATATATATATGCAAAAATTATCTTAAAAACGGCTCTAACGATTTTGACGAAATTTCGTATCCTACCGTTTTGGGACACCAGAAAACTATTGGGCTAGGTCACATGTTCGAGAAAATTCGATTAGTGGGTCATTTTGGGTCATTTTGGGTCATGGTCTAGCTAATTGTATCTAAAAAACGGTTCAAACGATTTTGACGAAATTTTGCATCCGACCATTTTCGGGCACGAGAAGTCTATTGGGCTGGGTCACATGTTCGAGAACTTTCGATTAGTGGGTCATTTTTGGGTCAACGCGGGTCAAATTAATTTTATCTAAAAAACGGCTCTAACGATTTTGATTAAATTTTGTGTCCTACGAGTTTCGAACACGATAAAAGCATTGGGCTAGGTCGCATGTCCGAGAAAATTCGATTAGTGGGTCATTTCTGGGCCATTGTGGGTCAAGATCTAAAAAGCGGCTCAATTTACACTAAATTTTGCATCCAATGGTTTTCGGGCACGAGAAGACTGTTGGGCTAGGTCACATGTTCGAGAAAATTCAATTAGTGGGTCATTTTGGGTCATTTTGGGCTATGGTCAAGCTAATTGTATCTAAAAAACGGTTCAAACGATTTTGACGACATTTTGTATCCGACTATTTTCGGGCACGAGAAGACTATTGGGCTGGGTCACATGTTCGAGAACTTTCGATTAGTGGGTCATTTTTGGGTCAAAGCCGGTCAAATTAATTTTATCTAAAAAACGGCTCTAACGATTTTGATTAAATTTTGTATCCTACGAGTTTCGAGCTCGATAAAATCATTGGGCTAGGTCACATGTCCGAGAAAATTCGATTAGTGGGTCATTTCTGGGTCATTTTAGGTCAAGATCTAAAATCGGCTCAATTTACACTAAATTTTGCATCCAATGGTTTTCGGGCACGAGAAGACTGTTGGGCTAGGTCACATGTTCGAGAAAATTGAATTAGTGGGTCATTTTGGGTCATTTTGGGCTATGGTCAAGCTAATTGTATCTAAAAAACGGTTCAAACGATTTTGACGAAATTTGGTATACGATTATTTTCGGGCACGAGAAGACTATTGGGCTGGGTCACATGTTCGAGAACTTTCGATTAGTGGGTTATTTTTGGGTCAAAGCGGGTCAAATTAATTTTATCTAAATAAACGGCTCTAAGGATTTTGATTAAATTTTGTATCCTACGAGTTTCTGGCACGCGAAAATCATTGGGCTAGGTCACATGTTCGAGAAAATTCGATTAGTGGGTCATTTCTGGGTCATTGTGGGTCAAGATCTAAAAATCGGCTCAATTTACACTAAATTTTGCATCCAATGATTTTCGAGCACGAGAAGACTATTGGGCTGGGTCACATGCTCGAGAACTTTCGATTAGTGGGTCATTTTTGGGTCAACGCGGGTCAAATAAATTTTATCTAAAAAACGGCTCTAACGATTTTGATTAAATTTAGTGTCCTACGAGTTTCGAGCACGATAAAATCATTGCACTAGGTCACATGTCCGAGAAAATTCGATTAGTGGGTCATTTCTGAGTCATTGCGGGTCAAGATCTAAAAAGCGGCTCAATTTACACTAAATTTTGCATCCAATGGTTTTCGGGCACGAGAAGACTGTTGGGCTAGGTCACATGTTCGAGAAAATTCAATTAGTGGGTCATTTTGGTCATGGGTCATTATGGGTCAAGCTATTTTATCTTAAAAACGGTTCAGAGGATTTGAAATAAATTTAGCACCCTACAGGTTTAGAAAACAAGAAGACTATTAGGCTAGGTCACATGTTCGAGAAATTTCGATTAGTGGGTCATTTTGGTCATGGGTCATTATGGGTCAAGCTATTTTATCTTAAAAACGGCTCAGACTATTTACACTAAATTTTACATCCTATGGTTTCCGGGCACGAGAAGACTGTTGGGCTAAGTCACATGTTCGAGAAAATTCAATTAGTGGGTCATTTTGGTCATGGGTCATGATATTTGAACTCAAATTTAATTTTGACCGAGCACAGCTCGGTCTTCCCTGCTCGTTAAAACATTATTCAATCTGTTTTTCTCTTTGAATTGGTCGCAAAATGCTTTGAAAATGGTTTAAAAACTGATTAAATGCCTAATCCATCAGCCGAATTTTTAATAAATCAATATACAGTTCTTGCGACAATAGGCTGTAACATTTTCACCAAATGAGAGCTCAGTCAGCAGCAAAGCCATTATATATTAAGCCTGAGCAGATGAATGGAAGAAATTTCGCAAATTGAAAATAGCGCCCTCTTACGCTGATTACATGTTGGAAAATGAAAAATAGAAACCAGAAAAATAACAAAGCGAAATTGGTAAATATTAATGGAAAAGATAACGGGCAATTGGTTGAAGTGTAGACATTTGATTAAAAAGAAGCTCTTCAATAGTCAGTTGGATGAATTGATTGAAACGATGGGTAATGGAGCTTATGAATTACTAGTAGCTGTACTTTTTTTTTTTTTTTTTTTTGCGACGAAGTTTGCTTTGACAATTCGCCTCAGGAGAAGAAAGTGGCTCTCATGTATGAGAACAAAATTTACATAAAGCGCTCTTAGCGCTTTGATTTTGACAACCGGCCGCAGGAGAGGATATTGGCGCTAACAAATTTAACATGTACTGCACACGGTCTAAATATGTAATCGTTCTGATCAGAAGTTACGGTTGGGAGATATCGTATTCACTCATACATACACAAATCATTATTACAGTAATTCCCTTACACCATGTGTTCGGAATTTAAAAAGGGGAATTTTTTCCTAGTATTATTTTCAAACTTTTAAGAAAAAGCATGAATAATCTCTAAATATAATTGTATTTGGTGTTTAGAACAAAAATATCTACAGACAAAATATTCCTTAATATTATTATCCACTTTTTTGCTCATCACTTTATGCATGAACTGAATTCTAATCTGTGAGTAAAACTTTGTTCCCCCTTTTTATCTGTGTGATAATAGGACTGATAAGATTAAATAAAATTTATAAGACAAAAATTATATGATGAAATAAGATTATTTTCAGTCTAATATTTTATTGAGTTAAGTCAGCGGGAATAATTTTTTCACTTTAAAAATGCAAGACTCCTCTTATAACAAGAATGTTTTCTTTTTATAGTTTTGGGAACGACGAAAAAACATATTTGAGATTTAGTCAATAAATATCTCTTATTATAGTAGGCTGCCACTTTTTTTTTTTTTTAAAGCCACTTTCTGTTTTGAAACCTATTCTGAAAGTGAAAGTCATAAAAAATATCTGCAAGCAAAATCGAAACAGTAAAAAAGTACCCGGTTAGAAACCGACCTCGGCTATCCTATGCAAAAATAATATAATATAATATAATATAATATAATATAATATAATATAATATAAAATGAAATAAAATAAAATAAAATAAAATAATAATAATTATTATTATTATTATTATTATTATTATTATTATTATTATTACTATTATTAATATTATCTTTTAATATTTTAAAATGCAACGTGAAATAGAAAAGAACGCTGTCATTGGCTTAACATTAGCTTGCGAGTGCATTCGTAGTGAAAACTGTGTTCCGTATCATATTGGCACTTTATTAAACAGTTAATTTTACATTTAAAAAATGAAATGTAATTTTCGAAAAGAAAATGTGTTCAAATAGTTTGAATGAAGCGAATAACGCTAACGATGGTTTAAACTAGTCGTAATAGGAAAAATGTGCTCTAATTTACTAAATATTAAATATTTATTAATCGTAGACGAATAAAAAACTTGTTCTAGAATAAATGAATTCGAATAATTAAGCCGAAACAGATATTTCATTTCCTATTGCCAATAAGTGTAAATCGTGTTCCGTATCACATGTCAAATATTTTAATTTAAGAGAAAGCCGCTAAAAGTTGCATTAAAAAAAACAGTAACAGGAGATATGTGTTTTCATATAATGAATATTAAAAGTTCATTAATAATAAAAGAATCAAAACACATTTAAAATAAAAGAGAATTCGAATAATTAAGATCGTTACAGATATTTCATTTCCTACTGTCGTTCAGTATAAATTGTGTTCCGTATCATGTGTCAAATAGTATAACTTAAGAGAAAACCTCTAAAAATTGAATTTAAAAACTGTAAAAGGAGATAAACGTTTCGTATAATGAATATTTTAAAGTCCCTTAATAATTGAAGAATCAAAAGATATTCAGGTACTTTTATGTTAGACGGGCGCTGGTGATAAATCGCCAAATATTGTTCTCATACCATAGTTATATTGCATTAATTTAATTTAAAATATAAATATTTCACTTATTTAATTTAAAATGCATACATTTAAAATACATCTCTTCCACTCATTTAATTTAAAATACATACATTTAAAATACATGCCTTTCACTACTTTCCTTTAAAATACTAAAAATAAAAATAATAATAAGAAGAAATAATATCATAAGCAAAACATTTTATTTCAACATCAGAGGAAAATTTCCAATTTACATATGCGAAATATAAAAGGTGCTATTGGCGATTTATATATATATATATATATTATTGGCGAGATTTGCACCCAGCTAACCTAAAAGTACCGGCATTCGAAATAAAAAGGAATTCGAATAATTACTTACACACATTTCATTTCTTATTGCTGTTTAGAACAAATTGTTTACCGTATCATATGTAGAATAATTTAATTTAAGAGAAAACCACTAAAAACGGCATAAACAAGCTGCAACAGGAGGAATATGTTTTCGCATAATAAATATTAAAAGTACATTAATAATAAAAGAATCAAAACACATTTTTAATAAAAAGGAATTCCAATAGTTAAGTTCGTTACAGAAATTTCATTTCTTACTGGCGTTTTAATAGAAACCCACCAAAGATTGCATTAACAAAGCTGTAACAGGAGATATATGTTTTCGCAAAATGAATATTAGAAGTTCACTAGTAATAGAAGAATCAAAACGCATTTAAAATAAAAAGGAATTTGAATAATTAAATTTGTTACAGATATTTCATTTCTTACTGCAATTGAGTATAAATAATGTTCGGTATCATATGGCAAATAGTTTAATTTAAGAGAAAACCTCTAAACATCACATTAAAAAAAAACTGTAACAGGAGTAATAACAAAGGATATATGTTTTCCTATAAGGAATATTAAAATCCCATTAATAATCAAAGAATCAAAACACATTGAAAATAAAAAGGAATTCGAATAACCAAAATTGTCACAGATATTTCATTTCTTAATGCCGTTTAGCATAAATGGCGTTCCGTATTATATGTCAAATAGTTTAATTTAAGATTTCCCAGAAAATCGCTGAAAACTGTATTAAACAAGCTGTGACAGGATATATATGTTTTCGTATAATGAATATTAGAAGTCCATTAGTAATAGAAAAATCAAAACACATTCGAAATAAAAAGGAATTTGAATAATAAAGTTCATTACAGATAATTTATTTCGTGTTGCTATTCCATATAAATTATGCATTCACGGTTAATTTAGGAGAAAACCGCTAAAACTGCTCTTAAAAAGGATGTAACAGAGATATATACACTGTAAAAAAATTTCGGAACGTTTCAGGAAATTATCCTAAAACATTTCGCATATTTTACTGGAATTTCAAATTTCTTTATGTCTCACGTCAATTACGGCAAAAATTCGTGTAATATTTTTGAGAGGTTTCAATTTTTCCGTAAACTACATTCTGCGCATCATGCGTGCTTCATGTTTTATGTTCTATTAGCCATTTTGATAATTAAAGAAGAATAAAAAATAGCTGCCTAGGTACTTAGAGACAAATGCAATCTGAAAAAATGCCACTCTTTGCTTGGATATCAACCGATAAAGTAAGTAGCTAATTTAAATCTTTTTATGCTTCATTATTTGAATTTTCAATTTATCTGTAATACGAAACTTTAAAATGTAATTGCTTAAATAAGACACTGAATAAAAAAAGTATAGTGATAATTGGAAATTGGAATGTTTCACTACTTTGTTGTGAAACGTAACAGCAAAAAGACGTGGCATCTTAATGCCACCACTTTTTTCCGGAACCTTCCGGAAATTTTTTTACAGTGTATTTTCGTATAATGAATATTAGAAGTTTATTAATAATAGACAAATCAAAACACATGCAGAATAAAAAAGAATTCGAATAATTAAGTTCGTTATAGATATTTCATTTCTTACCGCCGTTTAGTATAAATCGTGTTCCGTATCATATGTTAAATAGTTTTATGTAAGAGAAAACTTCTATTAACTACATTAAACACGCAAATATGTTTTCATATAATAAATATTAAGAGTCCATTAATAATAGAAGAATCAAAACACATTCAAAATAGAAATGAATTCGAAAAACTAAGTTCGTTACAAATATTTTATCTCCTACTGCCGTTTACTATAAATTGTGTTCCGTTACCACGTGTCAAATAGTTTAATTTCAGAGAAAACCGCTAAAAATTGCACTAAAAAGCTGTAACAGGAGAAATATGTTTCGTATAATGAATATTAACAGTCCATTAATAATAGAAGAAGTAAAACGCACTCAAAATAAAATTAATTTGAATAATCAAGTTCGTTACAAATATTTCATCCCCTACTGCCGTTTACTATAAATTGTGTCCCGTTACCACGTGTCAAGTAGTTTAATTTCAGAGTACATCGCTAAAAATTGCACTAAAAAAGCTGAACAGGAGATATGTATTTTTGTATAATGAATATTAAAAAGTCCATTAATAATAGAAGAATCAAAGCGCATTCAAAATAAAAGGGATTCGAATAATCAAGTTCGTTACAAATATTTTATCCCCTACTGCTGTTTTCTATAAATTGTGTTTCATTACAATGTGTCAAATCGTTTAATTTCAGAGTAAACCGCTAAAAATTGCACTAAAAAGCTGTAACAAGAGAAATATGTTTTCGTATAATGAATATTAAAAGTCCATTAATAATAGAAGAATCAAAACGCATTCAAAATAAAAGTGATTCGAATAATCAAGTTTGTTACAAATATTTTATCCCCTACTGCCGTTTACTATAAATTGTGTTCCGTTACAACGTATCAAATAGTTTAATTTCAGAGTAAACGCTAAAAATTGCACTAAAAAAGCTGTAACAGGAGATATGTGTTTTTGTATAATGAATATTAAAAGTCCATTAATAATAGAAGAATCAAAACGCATCCAAAATAAAAGGAATTCGAATAATCAAGTTCGTTACAGATATTTCATTTCCTACAGCCGTTCAGTATAAATGGTGTATATCGTATCATATATGACACTTTATGTCTTAAAGTAGGTTGTTAAGGACACTGAATAAAACAAGTATAAAAAGAAGAAAAAAACCTGCTTTAAAGGCATTGAATCGTGGCGTAGGTAGAACTGGTATCATACATTAAAAAATAAATGAATGAATGAACGAACTGTCGTTGTAGAAACCGTTAGTGAACACGCAAGGTCTACGGTTGTTGTATTTCTCATAAATATTTTGTATGAGTTTCACATGTCGTTGCCTTAATTTCGAATTCAAGTAGGGGTGTCGTCAAATTTTGTTTGGGTGTGAACTGAAGTGTAGAGTTTTTAAAATGTCTAATGGCTTTTAAATGACAAGGTTGTAATGTTTGAAACTGGAATAGATGTCATATCCAAGTTTGGTGAAATCCTTCAGATACTGATATCGTGTTCGTTTATTAATGGCTGAATTTAATTAGACATGTAATTAATATTCATATATTAGTTCATTAACAGATTTTTTAAAAGTTTTCAACAGATGTTTCTGAATTTAAAATATACATATGCAACAAACATTTTTCTCAAAAATGTATTTTAAATGTAATGTTGTTTAATGAAATTGTGGTTCCTGTATATTTCATAAATATTTTCTGTGAGTGTAGTACGTCGTTGCCTTAATTTCGAACTCAAATAGGGGAGTGGCCAAATTTTGTTTGGGGGCGAACTGAAATGTATAGTTGTGAAAGATGTTTAATGGAGTATAAATGACAAGGTCGTAATGTCGGAAATCAGCTTAAATATCATATCCAAATCGGGTGAAAACTTTCAGCTATTAATTTCAAATTTGCACAAAAAACATTTTTTTAAATTAAAATAAATAAATTATATGAATAATTTTAAGATAAATTTTTATAAATTCGAGATCAAAAATATAAATTGTCTTAATACAAAATGGAAACTACAAATTTTATACTACAAATTTTATACTACAAATTTATACTACAAATTTTATTCTTTTAGATAAAGATCAAGGAACGTCGTTTAGTTTGAAGATGTAAAATCTTGATAATTTTATCTCCATAAAAATATTCATATGAAGTATATCTTTGTTGATTTTTAAAGATTCTTTCAAGTATTTTAAATGTTTTCATATTTTTAAATAATCTTTGAAGGATGCAGTTTTTAACTAGAGATAAGCAACATAAAACAATCAAATATTATCATGATAAATAAAGAATAATTTTCTTCAGAAAGGCAAAAATTATTGTAAAATAGAACTCATTCACTTTTTTAAGAGGAAAATCTGTTATTCTTTTTATTTATTTATTTATTTGCTTATTTATTTTTTATGGGAATACACCTTATAAATCAAATTCGATTAATTTTGATAAATTACAATTTTCGAAAAATGAACTCCGCATGATTTGGAAAATGAATTTCTGATACTGATAAAATTAATTGTGATAAAGTTAATTAAAAATTGTGCGAAACAAAAAATGCTAAAATTATCTTCAAATTTAATCCTGGTGTCTTGTGCATTATTACTGAGTAAAACAGAGTATCACTGAGTAATTGCAAAATAGATATATACAAATTATAATAGTTCATTGTACCATCTTCCAATATACAGGTTTCCTTCGCTTTATGCAGTTTCAGAGAGAGCGGTAAAAAATTTTCAGATGCTCCCTCGATTGATGAGAGGAAACATTTGGATTAATGTGGAAAGCACGGAAAGTTTGATTATCTTTTTGCCATCCAAACGGCGCAGAATTTTTACGAAAATAAAAGAAAAAAACAGCAAAAATTGAGACCTATATGCCGTGATCAATATTGCCAAATCTGGCGAATTTTTTTATAAAGAAATTCTGAACTTACACCATAAAATTTTTAACAGTAATTTTTATTTATTTATTCACGAAATGTTTTTGTTTGTTTAAATTGAAAATAATTATTCAAGCTTTCTGGTGAGAATTCGGAATTTTTGAATAAACATTCCACCAGATGTGACAACATTGGCATATGGGGCAAAGGTCTTATGCAGAATTAAAATAGACAATGTTTCTTCATTGTCACTTGTTAAATTAGATCAAACGTTAATATTAACACATTGTCGACCGGCAATTTTGTATAAAATTTGGGTTTTAAACCATGATATAAATTTAATTTTTTGTAAGGTAGAAGCCACGCCCATAGTCAAGGATGTTTCATTAAATAAACACGAGAATTCTCGTTCCCGGTCGCCAATATGTAAAGAAAATTCGTCTAAATTAGAGAAATATTATTTTAAAAGTTTCAAATCAAGCTGTAATATGTATTTTCTAATAGTAACATATCAGAAACAATTCATAGTACATTATTTTATTGTTTATTTATTCATACTAGATTTTTTGAAACGTTGGTTGTGGACAGTGGCGTAGCCAGGGAGAGGGTCCAAATGCTCCGGATAACAGCAATATTCTAAAGTTTTATTTGCCTTCATTATCGCAGAAAGTTTTCCGATTACATAAGGCAAATAAAACTTTACGAAATTAGTGGTATCCAGAACATCTGGGCCCCACCACCCTGGCTACGTCACTGGTTGTGGATCTATTGTATATTTTCCCATTGAATGTATGTTTAGGTTAGTGCGGTAAAATCGAGGGATCAATTAACCGCACTAATTGAGAGAAATCTGTATACGGCAATTTGTAAAAAGAAAACCAATAAAGCTTAGGTAAGTTAATGATTTTTTGTTGTTGTTTGTTTGTTTTCTCATGTTTTGCTTTATTGTCTCGTTTGTCTATAACATTAATTTTTTGCGAATATATTAATTTTCTTGGTACTTCTCTATTATCCCGTCGACCACTTTTCATAACAAAAAACTATCGCCAAACTGTAACGCCAAATAAACGGGAGAACGTTGCCATTGGAATATCAAAATAAATAAGTAAAATATAAGAATTTAAGGGCACAATTGTTATTTTAATTAATGAAATAACTAATAAATCAGTAAAAAAATAATGAAAAATACACGCAAATGTCGAATTAAAAACCACTTGATGACGTAACAAACACGTACAATGCTTCTGACATCAAGTAAATGGGACCGCATTTTTGGCGTTTAATATTACAGTTTGGCGATAGTTTTTTGTTATGAAAAGTGGTCGACGGGATAATAGAGAAGTACCATTTTCTTTATATGTCGTAAAATGTATTTTAATTTTAAATATAATAAAACAGATTTAGGCGTGAGCAGGATGACATTTTTTAACCCTACACTGCGCGAGGTTTTATTTTGGAAGTATATTTATTCCCATATATAAGGTTAGATACCGTTATTTTTAATAGTAATTTTTCGCCTTATTTAATCGCAGAATTCTGTGATTATATAAGGCGAATTGTTCTATTCAAATATAGTGGTAGCCTGCAACTTAAGTAATTTACTAAAAATGAAATTTAATTAATTCATACAACACTGTAGGGTTAGTTATTCATACATCTTTTCGCTTCTAAATGTATTTAACTAAAAAAACTCATAGAATCGTAGTGCTAAGGTGATTTATAATCTTTTCGTATCGATAAAGTCAAAGTACGAAATTTTTTTTGTTTTTCACGACCGTCTATAAAAACGATTGAAAACGAAAGAATGTAAGAAAGAAAAATTAAAGGTAATATTATTTCATTTTTAATAAAGAAGGCATATCAGGCAGTTTTCTCAAACCGAAATATCGGTTTTTAGGATTCTATTAATTCTCAATTAAGCCTTTTCAGTTGTGTAATTAAATTTATACTTGCAAAACTAGCAAAATAATATTAATTTTAATGTTACTGTTGATATTTTATCATGTTTGTCTATAAAATATGTTTGTTGAACATCAAAATGTTTATTCATAGCATCCAAAAAACTATATTCCGGATTGAGAAAACTGATTGGAACACTATAAAACTATTTAGAAGCGTTTCCGTAAATCAGTGGCTACAAAGAAAATATGTTTTTACAAATGCCCCTTTAATTCTCGAAAATATATCGATTTCCAAGATTTTCGAAGATAAAGGACGCTTTACGGAATCGTTCACGGCTATATTGTATTTTCCTAGATTAAGAAACAGTTCTCTTTTTCTACAATTTGAATAGTTAGAATTTGAAAAGGTATTACCACGCTTCTTATGGAATGGACATTGTTCAATTTTTTTATTATTATTTTTTTTTCAGAAATAGCGCAAGATGAAAATATTAAGTTGAGTTAAAATGAATATGTAAATCGAAAAATAAATTACATATTTCACTCCATTGAAATATAGATGCGAATATAATACAATTCCTCTATAATAATAATATAATATATGTAATATAAAAATGCCTCTGCGAAAAAAAAATATTCTTAGATATATTCTGATCCGTTGAAGACTGCCTTTCAAATATTCAAGAATATCCTGTCATGCGTGAATTTCCTAAATGTATTCTGTCATTCGTATTCATATTGTGATTTTTGTCCTTTAAATCATCTGTGCATGAAGTGAATGATAGAACATAAATACATCGAATATTCTGCTATTTACACACCACAGTTTATCAGTTTTTTCTTATTCTATATGAATGAAATATTTTAAAATAAACGAAATGTTTTGAAAATAGACAAGGTACTGGAGGTTTTAGATTTTTGATAAATATTTTTCATCAGATTTTAAATGTCACTGCTTTTAATTAGCGTTGCGAAACCTGGCGGTTTTTTATTCAATAATTCTAAATTCTCACCAGAAAGTTTAGATAATTATTCTTACTAGGGCATCCAACCCGGGCTTCCCGGGATAGAGAATAAAGGTGAAAACCATTTATTTTATTTTTATTTATTTATTATTTTTTTTTTTACTGAAAATTCTAATTGATTTTTTACATTTAATAATTTTTCTTAGATTATCCTTTAACCACGCCAAAGAGCATTTTTATATGAAATATGTCAATTATATATTCAAATAAAATGTTGAAATTTATTAAAAGATGTAATTTTGCATTGGCCTCGTGCCAAAATTTAATAGCCGAAGATATCGCTAAAAATTTCGTTACCTGCAGCAGTTTTTTTATTCTGATAATTTCCGCGGTTTTAAGCGGTTATTTCAATTACATCTCTGTTAAATTTGTGTTTTGTTTATACTATTTTATTCATTGCTTAGTGAAGTTTTTATTTCGTTATTGAATATTATCTGGAAACCAATGCTGAACTTTTTATAATGTTTAAAGTACAAACGGATTAATATTTTGTAATCGTCTGCAAGCGATAGATATAGATTTTTTTTTTAAAATCATGATTGAAATTTAATTTAATTGTTATAAAAAATGAGTAAATTGCGATACAATTGCAACAACAATACAAACAAATTGCATTTGAAAGTAGATTTTTTCCCCTATATAACGGTGCAACTATTGAAAATGTGCGATGTTTAGAAATTATAAAATTGCAATAGCAAAAATCGCAAAACGAAATTTCATTGTCAATTGCTGCCATTCGCAAAATGACGTCAGCGTTACGCACGGACACGTTTGTCCTTTATAATATAATATAGATATACTAGGGGGCCTACCCCCTGCGAGCTACGCTCGCCAACCCCCGCTCAGACTTTGAGGCTTCTAAAAACATGACAGCGTGTTTTATTTTTAAATTATTGGTAAATCTGTAATTGGGTTGCCATGCTTTTAACGTTTCAATGGGGCATTTTTTGATTACCATGGTCTCATACACAGCTGTTGCGGCAACTGACGACTGTTTTCGGGATTGATAAGTAAAATCAATTACAACTTGAAAACCAGCTTGTATAAAATGGTTAGGTTTAAATTGTGGCTAACTCTCGGACTTTTATAACAACGATCTGTATTATATTCTTCCTTTGCGTTTAAAGATGAGAAAAATTCCATCTGCTTGTGAATAACATTAAGAACCACGGTAATGAAAAGTACTATGTTATACACATTTTCATTAACAGGTTTTAATTTTCTCTCTATTTTAGTGCACCATCATGCATATTTTCATGTTATTTTAAATACGTAAATTATTTACTTTAATTAATATGTATATACGAATTTTCTAATAATTATGTATCATACAAAATTAATTAAATATTTTGTGCATGCATGCCTGCATTTATTCGGCATCAATTGATGAGATATTTAAACAAATTTGCTATCCGCGATAATTTTACACCATGTTATGTCACTTGAATATTGTCCATAAGAAAATCGGGTTCTTTTCCAGTATAGGATCCTTTGCTTTTAGGTTTGGCGTAATTCGAGCTTCAAAAAGGGATAGATTCGTTAATATATATAGATTTGTTGCCAAAAGTTATGAAAACAAACCAAATGAACTTTTAGTGCTTTTCTATTATAGGGGTCTTTGACGCTTTTTTAAAAATCTTGGCGGAAAAAACCAAGCAGGATAGAAAACCAAGCAGGATATTTTTTATTCTCCTTCCGTTCAGTTGGGCAATTATTATTTTATATATTCGTTTCAAATATCCGAATTACTGATTTTATAAATTCGCTTGATTAAATTTTACAAAAAAATAACAAAATGATATCAATAAATATTAATTACTATTAATTCCTTTCCCCCTTTCTTTTGCGTTTACATAAATGACGTCATTTGGACGAATTTATTCAAAATATTTTCAGTTTATAAATTAAATTAAATGCTGACAGACGATTGAATCCTGACGATAGAAATGTGATTTTTTTTTTTTTTCAATTTTTCCTGAAAAACATAATTTAATCACAATCTTGTCTTCATTATCGATTGAAATAAAAGATAAATTCAATTTCAATTTGAAAATGACGAATAAAAAGAAATCAATAATCCCTATCGGGATCCTTTTCAATTTTTTTCCCTTTTTTGTCACAAAAAACTGAGTAATTAGTTGCCATCATTACAGAAATGTCATTAAAATTAGAAAAAAATTAATATCTCGAAAACTAATTCCAATTTCAAAATTCTATTACCAGTTTTGACATCCGCGGATTTTTATGTACAATTGGTATTAATTTCACCATCAAGCGTTTAATATTTTATTAAAAATAGCCCTGAAACATAATCAGTCGTTTAATCAGTCGTTTCATAAAATCGTTTCATAAATTCGTTTCATAAAATCGTTTCACAAATTCGTTTCATTAGGATTTTATATATATAGGGTAGATAAAATGGTTGACATTCTGTGAATAAAATCAAATTAAAAATAATTTTGAAATTTTTATGGTGTGAATTTGGAATTTTTAAATACAAAATATTTCAGATTCGGAAATACTGCTTTTAATTGGAATTCCAATAGAGATAACTCCAATCTCTGTTGCGACTGTGAATTAAAATGTAAAGTTTGAAAAAAATGTATAAGTTAATTGTAAATGTCAAAAGTGCAAGGCTGAAAACTAATTCAGACACATATCCAAATATGGAGAAGTGCTTTAGAAAATGACATTATGTTTTATAAAATGACAATAATAATAAAATCTGAAAGAATAATAAGTAATAAATAACCACCGAATTCCTAAGAGTTAAAATTAATGGTTTAACAGGCTTCGCAGCGTATAGGACAAATTTTATTGTTTCTACCACTATTTTAGAAGAAATTATGTTCGTGATATATTTCTATTGCATACGGCAAAGAAATTTATCCTCAAGATTATTGATTAGGGATACTGGTATGAACAGTACAATGTGTCCTATATGCTGCAACCCTTGGTTTAGTTAAATAGCATTAAAAAATAATAGTCTGAGAAGTATGTAATCTTTTGTATAAAAATTACATCATGTAAAAGCTAATTTTAATTAAATTTTAATTGGAAATTCAAAGCAAGTAAACTGATTACTTCACATGCTGTTAACAATTTCTGTAAAAACGCAGAAAAGAAACAAAGATGCCAGTAAATTTACACGAGTTCTCGTTTAAAAGAATTCGATAAAGATTTCCAATCATTAATTCACAGACGTGAATAAGTTAATGATTCTTCTGGATATTTTGTACAAAGAAAGACAGGAAGTGAAATGAAATTCATTGTCATTTACAACTGTAATATTGCAGTTTTTGATTTATTGCGAGTTTCTGAGACAATAATTTTCTCTTTTTTATTATTATTATGTTTCAGTACAAAATACTCGCATACAGTGCGTTACAATTTATTCACAGTTTGAAAAACAAAACCACTACATCTTTCTTTTCTAATTACTCATGTAAAACAAGTCTTCTCTATTTTAAAGTATGCAAATTTATAAGTTGTAAGGTATATTTATTGATGTAAATTTACAGAGTCTTCGTTAAATTTAACACACTTTCAGAGTTGCCAAGTCTCCGAATTTTTGCACACCAGTAATTTTTTTAGAGAAAATACTGTTCTTTCAAATCGCAAAATGTTCTTATTAAATAAAACAACATTTTCTGTACTAAATTACTGGTATCCAAAAAGCCGGAGACTTGGCAGGACTGCACTTTCTCTACTTTTTACCATAATTTCGGTTTTCAGCTTCCTGTAAATTTAACTAAATCTTAAAGTGATTACCGGTACATTATTCGTCATTAAAATTAATTCATTAATTAATTAACACATTATTGACAGGCAAATTTGTATGAAATTTACATTTTAAAATAGTAGAAGCTCCGCCCTCTATTGAAATATTTTCTAATTAGTTTCGTTTATCCAATTTATGCATCATTAAATGGACAAAAGGATATAAATACATTTTCTGTAAGGTAAAAGCCACGCCCTTTGTCAATAATGTTTGGTTAAAAAAACACGAGAATTCTCGTGACCGGTCAACAATGTGAAAATTAACAGCTTACTGAATTTAACAGCTAAATTTGGTTTATTTGTGAATTTCTGCCTAAAGTTGAATTTAGTCTGAAAATTGTTTAAAATGTAGGATTTCATTTAATTTTATAATAATACAAGTCAAAATCAATTGAATTTTTAAACTAAAAAAAATATCTAGATTTATCTCCAATGAGACATTTAATGCACCGTTCTGCATGCTTCAATCTAAGAAAGGTCTAAACAAAAGATTTAGTAATATAAATTCTAAGGAAATTCTTTAAGATAAATTCTGACATGTTGAAGTCAATGTGTTCATGTTACTAGTTGAAGTCTTTTCAAGTACTCCAAAATGTCCTGTCTTACGTGAATTTGCATAAAATATTCGGCCATTCATTGTTTGATTTTAGTCCTTCAAATTTTATTCCGCCAAGTGAAAGATTAAACACGAATTCGTCTATTATTCAACATAAATGTTTATATACAGCTATTTACCGTGATGTTTTAGGATATGTTATGGATAGGATAGACTTAGGATATCTGTCTTTTTTATGTATTTGTTATATTAGCATGTAGTTTTGTTTTTAATAGTTGTTTTTGTTAATAATAAAACAGTTTCATAGAGGTTAGTTTCATAAGAAGTAGGAGAAGGGGGCAAAGACCCCTTGTATAGTAACTAAATAGTGTTCATAATATTCGGAATACGATAAACAAAAAATTATGAACTGTAACCTATATTTGCAACCCAAAATTTTTAACGTAATGTAACCTAAAATTTTCCACTGAAATCGATTTCTAGAAGCTTCAAATATGCGAACTCAAAATTGCAGTTCATTCCGCTAAGTAGTTTTTGAGTTATAATTAAAAAACTACTCAAAATGCAATCTGTTTTGCAACGACTACAAATGAATTTAACATCAGGAATTTTAAAATTTAATTCAAAATTCCCAAACTACTTGACCGAATAACTTCCCGTTTGGTAGCCTAAGGTAAAATTTACCTAGGTAAGGTTTCAAAACAAGGTGCTCGTATTGAAAATTTTAAAGTTTGGAACAATTTCAGTATGAAGATGACCCCTAAGATTATTTTTTAACATAAAAAGAAAAAAAGATATAATTTCCAGTCTAATGGCTATTTTCTTTTTTTTTTCTTTTTAAGTGACAATCTAAAGATTAAAACACATGGGGTGTTTTTTTTCTTTCTTGGTGGACTGTACTTCAACTTAAAAAAACTCCTCAAACATCCTAAGCATAGTATTTCATTTCTACTCTACAGTGGCCTTTAGCATTCTAAACCAACATTTAGCAAATCTACAGAATTCAGTTACCTAATCTCGCATTTCAAGTGCTGGAAAGAGGAATATATACAAATAACTAGGGATAAATTAATACTGTTCATATTATTTTGGAAATCGATAAACATCAGCCGCAACTATTTTACTATGCTATAACTGCATCCTTGTGAATGTTAACTTTTCTCCTGTAGAAATTTCTAAATAAATAGTTTAAAAAACATTTGGAAATATATACAAAATAACTTCTATCCTTTCACATTACATATCAATTGCCGTATTCGCTTTACTAGTACTCTTACCTTTTATGTACGAATAATAAATAAATATTGTTCGCAATATTTGCCATCCGATAGACAACAGTTTCAGCCATTTTACAAAGTAGTGTAATTGTATTCTCTTTACATGGCTTATGTTAAAAAATCTAAATAAATATTATTGAGTATACAGACTTCCATCTTTTTTATAAAGTAGTGACAATATTATGTGCATTTCCCTTGTATTTCTGCATAAATAACTACATAAATATTTTTCATATTATTAAGAAGTGTATAGATAACAGCATCAACCATTGTACAAAGGAGCAACTTTACTTTTATTATGTAGAAATATCTCAAATATTCATTTTTAAATATTTGGGTACATATACAGATAGACAACAGTAGTAATTATTCTATGGAGAAGCGATTGTATTAATTTCACTTGCTTTATATTTTTGAAGAAATAACTAAATCTAAAATCTGAAGAAATAACTAAATCTAAATAAATATTATTGAGTATACAGACATTAGCTTCCATCTTTTTTATAAAGTAGTGACAATATTATATTTATTTCCCTTGTGTTTCTGCATAAATAACTACATAAATATTTTTCATATTATTAAGAAATAAAAAAATCTAAATAAATATTATTTAGTATACAGACATTAGCTTCCATCTTTTTTATAAAGTAGTGACAATATTATATTCATTTCTCTTGTGTTTCTGCATAAATAACTACATAATATAGAGAACAGCATCAACCATTGTACAAAGAAGTAACTTTACTATTCTTATGTAAAAATATCTCAAATATTCATTTTTAAATATTTGGATACATATACAGATAGACAATAGTAGTAACTATTCTATGGAGAAGCGATCGTATTAATTTCACTTGCTTTATATTTTTGAAAAAATAACTAAATATATTCTTCAGGAAATTTTAAAATACATAGACAACGGCTTCCAGTAGAAAAATCTTTTTGCACATTTTAGGTGTTCCGCCAGAAGTGTTCGATAAGTAGATCCACTTAAAAACTCTCCAATCCCTAAGCACCCTACCTTATCTCTCCTCCAGCGCATCCCTTCATATTCTAAAACCAAACTTCGCAACTCAGTCGAACTCCATGACCCAATCTTGCATTTAAAGCTATCGCCTTTGGAAAGGGGGATATGTACGGAAACGGCAGATAATTTGAAGTACTCGCTCGATTGACTGATGACCCTACTTTGTCGTCTGCGGGATTCGGACAACCCTAAGCTCTGTTATGAGTTGGTGGCCCGGAATGAATCGATAACAAAGGAAAGGTTGGGATTGTGCATTGATAAACGCTGGGTGCCAGAGTGGATTGGGTTGGAAAATTACAGTGATTACCTGATACGTGTTTCGATGACGTCTGTAATTTTGTGTAGGTATCTGTAATTATTTTCTGAAGGGGTAAAGTGAATGACGCATATGCGTTCATTCATTGTCTTTTGAATAACTTAATTATGTTCTGCGTAATACAACATGTGAATGTACAAATTTGCTAGTGATTGAACAACGAAATACTTTATGAGTTCTGCGGCTATTTAAATGTGATTAAATTAATGACAATGAAATTACAATGACGGTATGATCGTTAAGATTCAGCAGTACTATATTCTTATAAGTTATAAAAACAGAAAAGGATAATCACTCACTATATGACATAAATAAATGTAAGTCACGGGTAGAAATCTTAGAATGGGAACTTGCAATAATGCATGTCTTAATTTTATATGTAGATTTGTCTAATGCAATAATATTTAGCGTTTAATGACCGTATACATATATATTATAGTGATAACACTTATTTAATCCTACTTCTTCACGCAGTTGACTTTGAAAACATATAACCTAGAGAGTATTGTTTTCATATTCATTATCCCATGAAGATTACCCTTTCGTAATGAAGATTTCATTAGCCCTTAATAAGATTTTAGATATGTCTAATCCGACGATGTAGTATTCACAAGCAAGCAGATTATTGTCAATAATGTGAGGATAGTATACAACCATTTGTATAAACAATGATTAAAATTTGTATTCTTAAAAAGTTGACAAAGCGACAAAAAAGCATTCAGCGTATAGCATAAATCATGTTAAAAATCATTTTCAATTTTATATAAAAAATTATCTGAACCATTAAAATTTACAGTTTGGCAAACATGAGCATATTTTGTTTAAGAATAAAAGATTATTTGATTGTAGAAAAGGATAATCAACATATTAGAAAAGGATAGATTAGCATTGTAGTTGTTGTGTAGTGTTTCTAGCATTGTAGAAAAGGATAATTAGCATATAACATATATTCTTTGATTGTTAAAAATTTGGAGTGACTCCACTGGAATTTCTGAACACTGATGTATGGGTCTCAGACAAAAAGAAATATATAAATATCTTATTTACTCAAACAGAAATCAATTACAATTTACTTATATTTGTGGAATATTGCCCTTGATAAAGTGTTTTACAATAAAAGTTTCCATTTGCTTTTTGTAATAATTTCACCTTCTGCACATCGGATTTTTTTTTCCACATACCTTTATGCATTTTATCTACTTATTTTAATTTTGAGACTCTTACATTTTTGGATATATATATTTACATTGTATTATATAGTGACTTCTCACTTATACGCGATACACGGTGATTATTTTTCAGCACCAGTTTCTTTTTAAAATAATTTTCTCCTTATTTAATCGCAGAATTTATAAATCGAATTTTACTGTTTTACAATAGTGGTACGAAAAAGTAATTACTGAAAATCGCGTATAAGTGAAAGGTCACTGTAGTTATCGGTTCATCTATTGTCAATGATTCTTTATGTTATTTAATAGTTATTATTAAATAAAGTTTTATTATATATATACATATATATGATTTTTTATAAATATCTAACAAGCGCATGCCAGGCAGGATGTATACAACTGCCGATATTTTTAAATAGTTGGTTGAACTTAAAATTTGAATATAAATATCTAACAGGGATGGGATGAGGGATGAGGGATGACCACCTCGGGAAAACCGGCGTTAGCCTTAGAGTTGAAGTGCAATCCCGAGGGGTATAAATATCTAACAGCATGGAATCGGCTGGATTCTAACGCAGAACCTCTTGGTTTAAAACTGGAGACGTTACTTCTGCGCTACTAATGCTGGATTACATCGCCGCAAAATTTAACAGTTATATTCTGCTACATTTCCAAGGTAATATTTCTATAGAATCGACCGCTAAATAGTTTGAAACTGGTTTAAAAATGGATGCATACTATAACATATTCTCCAAATGGGACACACATACACACGTGCAAATCAGGATTACAATACTTTCCTTACTCCATGTGTTCGGAATGTAAAAAATATAATATATGTTAGAGTATTGTTTCCTTATCCGATGAAGATTACACTGACATAATCAAGTATCATTAGTCCATAATGAGGCTTTGGGGATGTCTGATCCCACAATCTGTCCTACACATAGACCGGTATATCATTTTCAAAACTATAAGGAATGTAAACAACCATAATTTGGCGTTTTTTTTTCTCGAAGAAATCTCCGGTTTATTGATTTTCTTTCATTTTTAATTCGTTTAAACCGTGCATTTTTGGCGGATTTTCATAATATTGTTACGTAAACTAGGAAGAATTATAAAAAATAGGGAAATTAGAGAATTTCTCCAATGATGCGTGTCTAATAAGGTATTGTCTACGGAGGATAGAAATAGATATGGCTGTTTATATCTGAACTATCTAATTTTATATTATTTTTATTTCCTTCCCATTTTTCGGGTGAAAATGGAAATTCCTTAACTATGCGGTTACAGTACATTTTTGAGCGATATTTATGTTTTATAGTACTTTTTTTTCCCCCAAATCTTTTAATATCTTATAAATGCATTGTTTTCTGGCAAAAACATTGTTTGTTTTAATTCATTTTTTAGTGGTTGTCTTTTTAATTAAATCTCTTTACTTTCAATTAGAGAAAAATAAAATAGAAAATGCAATATCTTTAACGAGCTTTATTATTTAAATTTGTTTTGCTTTTAAACGGAATTTCTTATTCTATGATTAATAAATTTTTAATGTGTAATGGCATACTTTTCCTGGTACAACATGTTTAATAAAATTTTAGCGTTTATAATTTCTTTAAATTATAATTTATAATTTCTTTAAATTATAATTTTTTTTATATTAAATGAAAGAAAAATCAAGAGAGAGAATGTAAAAAATTAAATATTTTTAAAAAATTTATTTATTGTACTATTTTTTTTTTTTAATTTTGTACGAAAATCGATGTTTAACATGTTTTAATATTTCGTATATGACAGCAACGTTTCCTGTTACTGTTTTCTTCTTACAATTTTTAGTGCTTTTTCTCTAATTGAAATACCCAATTTTTTTTTTTTTCAAAAACTACTAAATAACAAAAAAAAATATATTTTATACTAAACGGCTAATAATATTTTATAGGTAATATATGATATGAGCAAGTATTTTTCTCTTGTTACGGCTTGTTTATTATATTTACATTTTTTTCTATTAAAATGTTTTACTCGCTTTTATATAAATTGCATTACGTTTCTGATATTTTAAGTGAAATATAGCGTTTAAATATATTTTATCTATGTTCAAAATTAATGTATTTTTTAGCGTTTTTGTACTCTATTAAATGATAATAACTGATAACTTTTACCCAAAGAAATAAATTACTTTTTTGAAATTTTGATATTCTTACATTATAGCTTTTATTTAAAAAATTATGCTTATTTTTTTATTTTTTTTTAATCGTTTATGGCGAATTTTTCTTTCCCAATTTCTTTCCTTTTATTTTTTATTTTGTTTTGTTTTGTTTTATTTGGCTACCTTTTTTCACTTCCTAATTGCTAACTTTTATTTCATTATATTTTGTCGGGTTATTTAATTATTTAATAATTCATTGTGTTTCATTATGCTTAACGTTAAAATAAATAAAGAAAAAAAAAAACAAGCTAGCTTTCATTTTCAGAATATATTTCTGCGATGTATCTTTTTAAAAACGATAACTGAATACATAAATTAAAAAGACAATATAATTTTTAAATTTATGAGAAACGATTTAGTGTACTGTATAAGTTCAAACGTGTCCATTGAAAGTTATTAAAAATATATTTTTTTAAAGTGATACATGAATATTGATTACATGCCTAACACAAACTTAGCCATCAATAAAAGAATAAAGCATTATAAACTTATAGCTGGAGTATTTTCAAAATTCTGAAACCATTCACTAAAAGCACCTTTCATTGAAGAGATATATGAATATTGATTACATGCCTAATTCAGTCACAAAATTTATTAAACTTGCATGTGTAAACTTGTAAACTGTGTATATAATAATCTAAGCCAAAAGTGTCCGTTGAAAGTTGTTAAAAGCATCTGCTAGTGAAGTAATATATGAATATTGATTACATGAGTAATTCAATTAAGCCATTAATAAATGAATGAAACGTAATGAACTTATATAATCGTATTGAATCGTAGCCGATATGAAATAAGTATACGCTTTAATATTTCAACTTAGTAAAAATATGATTGAAAGTTTCAAAAATATGTAGTAATAATGTAACTACAGATGTTTAAAAATATACTTATTTATTAAATATGTTTATTTAATAAATAGTATATTTTTCCCATCTACTAAAACACAAACAAAAAATACTTCTTTATATTTTATTTTTCAAATATGCCATTTAATATTTCTCTCTCTCTCTCTCTCTGTATATATATATATATATATATATATATATATATATATATATACACAAAATGATTTATAAAACTGACGTTTTTCTTGCGTAAACTGTTTACAAATTTTACCAGATAACTTAATAATTATAATTCATAGAACTAAAAAAGAGAAAACAGATCTATAACAATTTTCAGAAATTCCTGTTACTCTTTTTGCCAAAATTTCGCATATATTTTCAAAGAGAAATAATAATTGCACAAAAGCACATACGGATAAGATAAAATAGATAATTTTGGGAAAGTTCAGCTTTTAAATCTCGTGACTTTTACATACCATGGATAAAACGATAACAACACTACATCCTAGATGTAAAACAGCAAATTTATCATTAAATTCCCACATCTATTTAACATAAATTTATTACTATCACTCAATTATCTTGCGATAAACGTTTATTAATTCATATCCTGACTGTTTTGAATGGATAAAGGTAAACTTTCGCTTAATGACTAATTTTTAAATTTCTTCCCTATGTCTGTATATAAAAACTTAGATTCCTGTTAAAATGATATGGTGTTTCCAGTTCAGTTACAGAAGGTACATTAGCGAATCGCATGCATATGTATTTGTGAAAAACTTCTCACATTCATTTACGATACATTTAAAATTATCACATGTCTACCATACCACGAAAAAACTTAATCATCATTAAAATGCACTTCTAGTGCTTCCTTGTTCATGTATGAAACATGAACAAGAATAAATCTTTTGCGTCCAAATTATCAGTGAATGAAATTTTATTTCTCAAAGCACCTTCTTCATTTTTGAAAAGACATTAAAAGACTTAAACTGTAATCACACAAATATCAGAATGGTTTTGTTGATAAAATTCGGTTTATTAAGTAATCACTTATCTGTGTTTTGTGAAATATTTAAAGCATTACTCAAACTGTTTTTTAAACGACGTGAAAAAAAAGAGGTTGTAATATTATATATGTGGTTATGTCTACGCACAATTTTTGAACGGTTGCTTTGTTTGTTTGTTTTTTCTTTGAAAGTGCTTATTTTTATTGTAGTCTATACACATTTTAATAGAATCCAAAACTGCTATATGATTGTATCTTTATGCGCTGGCTGTAACTTTTGAAATATAAACTAATCACCACAAAGTTTAATTAAAAAAAAAAAAAACATTTTCATCATTATTATGGGATATTGATTAGAAATTTCAAAACGTGTGTAAATATATTTTTACTTCATTGACCATCTGATATGGCATCACGAATGTGAGAAATCAGAAATCGATATCAGATGGATTTAAATATTTAAAGAAATTGCCAGTCTGTATTATAACTATAAATGCAAATAAATTAATGTAATTTGATGTTTTATGAATCGCATATTAAAAAATAGATAAGCTATAGATAATTAGTATTGAAGAATTTTTTTTATTAAAAACCATTATTACATAAAACGAAAAATAAAAATTTTAATGTACAGAAACTTTTTTACTTTTTTTTTTTTTTTTTTTTTTTTTTAAACCTGTATTAGCCTGCTTTTTAATTTCAGAACAACTGCTTGAAAGTAAACGTAGTTTCGTTAATAATTACATGCAGCTGATATCGATTTTCCATTTCAAAATTATTTTTAAACTAAAATAATTTTTGATACTCTTAGGAAAGAATTGCTGAAAATATGCTGAACTTTCAAAGCAATTGTTCCAGATGGGGAATACTTTTTTTAGACTATTTTAAAAAATTTACATATGAGAAATTTGTATAAAAAACAGCAAATTTTTAAAAACGAATAAAATTTAATATTAATTGAAATGAGTTTAATTTTAGTACGAAACTTTTCTTTCTATTGTAATATTTAATGTAATGTAAATGTTTAATGTTATCAAACGTTGGAGAAAGCTAATGTGCTTGAAATCATCAAAGGTGTTTCGTTTCTCTGAATATTTATTAGGATAAATCACTAAAAATATGTTTCTATATCAAGCTTTAGTTAGTAGCAGTTTCTACATACTTTGACTGCTCTATAAACAAGCGGTGTAAAATTTATAATATATTAAATATATAAAAAGTTTTATATTTGGTATTTTATAAAGTTTGTTTTTTGGAATATTAATTTGAAATGCAAAATGAGAGCATTTTCCTTTTGAACTGACTTCAAATTTCCACGGCTGATTACAAGGTCTGTTATGAGAAAAAGTATTTCGCATTGAATTACTTGTGCCCTTTTGTAACAGCTGTCTAGAAAGTTTTTATTTATTTTTTATTTTTATTGAAATATCTTCTTTTCATACATTTCAAATTGAATACCAGAAAGCAAAAATTATATAATGGAATTTTTTTTCTTAATTTGTTGAACAAACTGTATAGATATTGCTTCTGACTGTAGTTTAAAGTGGCGACATTTTAAATGATTTATCCTAATAATTATTCAAAGAAGCCAAAAACCCTTGACGAGTTCAAGAACTGTAGCTTTGAACCGCTTTGCTATCACTAAACAAACAAAATTCAATGTGAAATACTTTTTCTCATAACAGACCTTGTAATCAGCCGTGAAAATTTGAACCCAGTTCAAAAGGAAAATGCTCTCATATTTTGCTTTTCAAATTAATATTCCATAAAGCAAACTTTATAAAATATCAAATATAAAACTTTTTCCATATTTGATATATTATAATTTTTACACCGTTTGTTTATAAAACAGACAAAGTATGTAGATACTTCTTTTAACTACAGCGTAATATAGAAACATATTTTTAGTGATTTATCCTAATAAATATTCAGAGAAACCGAACACCTTTGATGAGTTCAAGAACGGTAGCTTAATCTGACTTTTGCTAAAATTAGCATACAACAATGTGAATTTCTTTTTCTCTCGAAAATTTTCAGCCAAGTTCAAAAGAAAATTATCCCATTTTGCTTTTCAAATTATATTGCAGAAAGCAAAAATTATAAAATGTCCAATATAAAACTTCTTTATATTTTAATTTTATAAATTTTATTATATTTTATTTTTAAAAAGAAAAGTATGTAGATACTGCTACTAACTAGAGCTTAATATAGAAGCATATTTTTAGTGATTTATCCTAATAAATTTTCAGAGAAGCCAAACACCTTTGATGAGTTCAAGAACAGTAGTTTTTCGTAACGTTTACCAACATTAAACATACAAAATTTTATGTGAATTTCTTTTTCTCACACAGGCCTTGTAAAAAACCATGATAGGGTAGAAAATTGCAGTTAAGTTCAAACGAAAAATGCATTTTACATTTCAAGTTATACTCCAGAAATCAAACTTTATAAAATATCAAATACAAAACTTTTTCATATTTGATGTCTTTAAAATTTATACCGTTTCTTTACAAAACAGAAAGTATGTAGATACTGCTACTAACTACAGCTTAGTATAGAACAATTAATGCATATTTTTAGTGATTTATCCTGATAAATATTCAGAGAAACCAAACACTTTTTATGAATTCAAGAACAGTAGCTTTCGCTGACGTTTGCTAACATTAAACATACAAAATTCAACGTGAATTTCTTTTTCTCATATAGATCTTGCATTCAGTCGTGCCAGGGGATAGAATTTTCAGCCAAGTTCAAAAGAGAATGCTCTCATTTTGCATTTTAAATTATATTCTAGAAAGCAAAGTTTATAAAATATCCAAATACAAAACTTTTTCATGCTTGATATTTTTAGATTTTATACCATTTCTTTCCGAAACACACAAAGTATGTAGATACTGCTACTAACTACAACTTAATATAGAGTAATTAATGCATATTTTTAGTGATTTATCCTGATAAATATTCAAAGAAGTCAAACACCTTTGATGAGTTCAAGAACAGTAGCTTTCGTTTACGTTTGCTAACACTATAAACATACAAAATTCAATGTGAATTTCTTTTTCTCATACAGACCTTGCATTCAGCCGTGACAGGGAAGAAAAATTGCAGCTAAGTTCAAAAGTCAATGAATGATGTGTGTTCAATAAGTTATTGAATAAATGCATTATTTGGCCCTGAGCAGTGAAGGCAAACACGATTTATGTTTCTACAATTAGAATTAGTTTATTCAAACTAAATAGAACTATTTCTATTCTAACCTTGCTGATAGACCAGATAAGTATTATTTACTTACTTTTGCGTAGGACTGATTTGTGAATTTTTCCTAATGAGTTGTTCACACTTGCTTTTAATGAGCAAATTTACCAATGTAAATAGTTTGTTTCTATTATTTTAAATATGAATAAATTATAATAATAATAACATAATATCATTATACACTTCCAATCACCCAAGAGTGGAGTATCTGAAATCATTTTTAAATCATAGAAATCATTCTGTTCTACGGTAATATTTTAACTGCACCTTGACATCCTAGAAAAATAAGAATATTTAACTTAATTTTTAGATAGAATGCTTTGTATGCTTTTGCTCATGAGATATTTGCATTTACTTCTAAGCCAGTTAGTCGAAGGACATTGTTTGAATAGATTGTTCTGAGTACGAATATATTATAATAGCTTAAATTCAGTATTCCATTTACAGTTAATCGAGACTACGGCATTCGTAATTTTTAAAATATAGCAAACAATATTCATGGCGTTCTATAATGATAAACTGCAACCTTGAAACATTAACATGCTAAACATCTAAGAACATTTAACTCATTTTTGCATGTGTTCGTTTTCTTGTAGGTTATGTATATTGCTTCTAATAAAAAAAATTATTCGAAGTATATATTGTTTTTATGGGTTATTCTGAATTTAAATAAATTATAATAACTTAATAGTATTTTTCCATTTCTAATTAAAGAAAATCAAACTATCCGTATTTTTCTCTTTTTTTAAATCATGAATACTTATTTCTATTGTCTTTTGTAATGACATTTTTAACTACATCTAAAAAACCTTGAAATCCTAGACACGTGAATATTTTACTTATTTTCATAGAATCGCTTTGTTAATTTTTTCTTGTCCACCCATAAGTACATTCACATCGTTTCTGATGATTATCAATGCAAATAGCTTTTTGGATTGTTGTGAATATAAATAAATAAATTTTGTGAGCTTAATGAGTTTTTTTAATCAATCGAAACCAAATTCTATGCATACATCTTTTAAACATGAAAAACATTTTCCATTGCGTCCCAGTACTTTATAATGAATACCTTGACCATTTAGACACATTAATGAGACAACTGATTTAATAGATTCCGAAACTGCTATGTGATTGTATCTCTATGCACTGTTGTTTTCGAAAAATAAACAAATCGCTACGCAATTTAATTTAAAAATTGGAAAAAACAATTTCAACATTTTAATATGTTTATTCGATTAAGAAACTCATTAGGCTCTCAAAATTTATTTATTATGATTTTCATGAATGAGTCTAAATGGTCAAGGTATTCATCATATAGTACTGGGACGTTTAAAAGATGCATTCGACTGTAACTTTCTAATTAATTGTAACCTTCGAACAACTAATAATTTTAACTTTAATTTTCTCATGATGGCATGTTTACATTCTGCTTCAAATTAGCAAATTTTTTAATGAGAATAACTTTGATATATTATTTTGCATAGCTACCAAATTTTACGCTTTTTTATATCACTATTTTTTAACTGTAAAATTTGCCTTATTTAACCTAGAAATACTGCGATCAAATAAGCAAATTTTTTCTTTTAAAAAATAGTGGTTGACATAAAGCGTATAAATTCCGCAGCTATGATTTTGGATGTAGACAAATTATAATAGGTTAATGGCATAATTCCATTTCCGGTTATATACGAGACCAAAGTACCTAAATCACTTTTTTTTTATCATCATATAATATTTCCAATACAGTCCAAAATGATGTTAATCCCATAATAGACAATTCATTAAAGATATATATTTTAATATTACATATAAGACTGCCTGGTAAATTTTCCTAACAGGTTGTTCGCATCGCTGTAATGACCGAATTAATTAAAATAATTGTCTTTTTGGATTATTATTAATATGAATTAATTAAACTAACCTAATGCGATTAGTCCCCTATCCAATTAATGAGAAAAGATAACCTGCACTGTAAGGGAAAAAAGAACGAGAATAGAACGAAAAAAAAAACTGTCAGTTGAGACGACAGTAAAAACATTTACTTCTTGAAAAAAATCTATTGTTTTTTCGATCTTTCTGTTTTTTAACAACATTGTTTTTACAGTAAAAACAAATTTTTATGCAACATATTTTTTTTTCTTTTTGTGATCTTATTTGGCAGTTTTCTCTTCCCAAATTTTCGCTTTTTGTGTGTGTGCGTGCATAATAAAATTTTTTATCACAGAAAACTGTTTTTGTTACGTTGCATGATAGCATTTTAATCACGTTTTAGATTATTAAAACTGTACACTTTCTCCAAATTAACTATAAAACAGTTAAACATCCCAATTCATTCTCAGCACATTTAACCATAGTTGCCCTACTTTTACGCCTTTTTCTTTTCTACTAAAGCTTAATAGTAAATTTTGGCTTTTTTAATTTGCGATAAAAATTTCTTTTAAATTTTAGTGGTAACATCAAAGTATAAAAATTGGCAGCTATGCATTTAGCACATTTTAGCGACCTACATAAGTTTTCATTTCTGTGTGAAAAAAAAAAAAATATGCAAAATTTTATTTTTTTTTAATTGCAGCTTTAATGTACCTTTTATCTCGAAGAAGAATAATACTTTCCAAATGCATATCTAATCTCGCTTTATAGATTTTTATAACATTGTTATTTAGTAAATGCATTACATTATTACTTTCCTACTAGATAGTGTAAGGTAGTACTGTAATCATAATGTATGTGTATGGATTGAACATGATAACTTATAGACGACTGGCGCAAGAACTATATAGACTTTCGTAAAAATCGGCAGACGGATTAGATATTAAAACCATTTTTTAAACATTTTCGAACCATTTTACGACTTAGTCTATAGGAGAAATCACTAAGACAATGTCACAGAGTAAGTTATAAATATTGCGACAACATAGTTAAGCACTAGTGGCTCGGAGGTAACGTGTGCAGTTTCGAAACGGGAGGTCCAGTGTTCGAATCCATTCGATTCCATTGTGTAGGAAAATTATCTGAATCCATGGTAACTATTAAATATTCGAAAAGTCAATTAGAGTCACTACCGATTCTTTTTTTTTCGCTCTTTTGCTTTTAACTCAACTTGGTTTTTTGTATGTTTATATGAAATTTTTCAATCAATTTTCGGCTCACTTCCTGATATGTTAGAATTATAAAAACGACGCTGGTTATATGTACAAAGATGTCTTTCCGATGACAACACAACATTTTAATATTTTTAGAACTTAATTATAAATTAATACATTAATTTTAAGGCATTTTTCCTTTAGCACGTCACAGGTGATAAATCGTCAAATATTCTTCATAGTTACAATTGTATACGAATTACAGCAACAATGGGTGTAATTATGTGCCAACACACGCAAGCCAAAAAAGGCCAACCAGCGGTGAAGTTAGAAAAACTTAACATTTTAAGCACTAAAAAATAGAAAACATAAATAAAAAAATAAATAGCATATTTTAAAAAATACGCTTTAATCTTGTAAAAGGTCCTATTCATTAAATTCTGATTATACGTTGAAAAATCCATTTAGAACTCCTAAAAAGATGGTTTAAATAATGCTTTTTTGTCTCTGTTGTCATATCTTAAAAAAGAAACAGAGCAAAAACTATATTATATTTAATAAATTCACTAACTCGCTAAGTTAAAAACGTTAAAAAAAAAAAAAAAAAAAAAATCTGTGAATTTTCGATAATTGTGTTCGGTGCACACGCTAAACAAACGTAATTGAACTTTTCTGGAAAAATCCAGAATTGCAGCCATGATTTTCAAAATAAACATTAAATGCTTATAATTTTTTTTTAAATACTTATTTATTTTTTAAATATATCTCTCTTCAAACCGAACTAATACGCTCTGGATCAGTTAAAGATATATTCAAGATGATTTTGATTAACCCCTTCAGGAGCAAAGTACTCTTGTAGCTAATATATTGAAATGATTGATTGACACCAGGATTCACGAACGAATTTATTTTAAAATAAGTAAAAGCTTTTCCTCATGTACCTTATAAATCCAAAATTTGATTATGAAATTCTGGTGTCATTGTGGCATTTTGGGATTAAAATTAAGTGGAATATATAATATACCGGTGCCCTTCAAGGGGTTAAATAACAATAAAAAAAATTCTACGATAAAAGACAGATAAGAAAACAAAGTTTTTACTGTAATACAAAAAATGTTGACTCCCTCGTTACCAAAAGGTACTATCTCATTAATCCTCTTTCACTATCTTTATTTATTTTCGTATTTGCAATCTTTGGTTAACGAAAAATCAAATATCTTTATTGAATATATTTAAGTTTTCAGGGTGTTCTAATCTTTACGAAACTTCACCATACATTGCTTTTTCTGCAAAAGAAGCCTTATTAATTTTACAATATTTACTGAAATCAGAAGAAGCCCTAAAAGTTAAAAAGTACATAATGATTGAAGGAAAAGGGAAGATTTAGAAAAAAAAGTCAGATGTGAATATTTATGATAGAAGATTTCGATAAAAGCATAAGTTTTCCATAAGTGAATAATGGAATAAGAATTAATGATTTATACTCTCAACGTAATACCTTGAAATATAACAACAGTCTTAATTTAAACCACATTATTAAGGTTTTTGTTTTATTTTTTGTTTTATTTTTTGTTTTATTTTTTTGTTTTATTTTTTACGAACTTACACTGTAAGGAAAGTATTTTTATCGTGACTTTTTGTGAGTGTGATGTGTTAGTGCACATGAACTCCGATTAAGTCAATAATGGAGTAAGAATTAATGCATTATACTCTCAACGTAATACCTTGAAATATAACAACAGTCTTAATTTAAACCCACATTATTAAGGTTTTTGTTTTATTTTTTGTTTTATTTTTTTGTTTTGTTTCGTTTTGTTTTTTTAAGAACATACAGCATAAGGAAAGTATTGTTATCATGACTTTTTGTGAGTGTGTGTTAGTGCATATGAACTCCGATTAAGTGAATAATGCAGTAAGAATTAATGCATTCCGCTCTCAATGTAACACTTTGAAATATAACAGCAGTCTTAATTTAAACTACACTATTAAGGTGTTTTCTTTTTTTTACGAACATACAGCATAAGAAAGTACATCATGACTTTTTGTGACTGAGTGTTAGTGCACATGAACTCCGATTAAGTGAATAATGCATTACGCTCTCAATGTAACACTTTAAAATATAACAGCAGTCTTAATTTAAACTACACTATTAAGGTGTTTTCTTTTTTTTTTTTACGAACATACAGCATAAGAAAGTACATCATGACTTTTTGTGAGTGACTGTTAGTGTACATGAACTCCGATTAAGTGAATAATGCAGTAAGAATTAATGCATTCAGCTCTCAATATCACACTTTGAAATATAACAGCAGTCTTAATTTAAACTACACTATTAAGGTGTTTTTTTTTTTTTTACGAACATACAGCATAAGAAAGTACATCATGACTTTTTGTGACTGAGTGTTAGTGCACATGAACTCCGATTAAGTGAATAATGCAGTAAGAATTAATGCATTACGCTCTCAATGTAACACTTTAAAATATAACAGCAGTCTTAATTTAAACCTCACTATTAAGGTTTTTTCTTCTTCTTCTTCTTCTTCTTTTTTTTTTTTTTTTTTTTTTTTTTTTTTTTTTATTACGAACATACAGCATAAGAAAGTACATCATGACTTTTTGTGAGTGACTGTTAGTGCACATGAACTCCGATTAAGTGAATAATGCAGTAAGAATTAATGCATTACGCTCTCAATGTAACACTTTGAAATATAACAGCAGTCTTAATTTAAACCTCACTATTAAGGTTTTTGTTTTGTTTTTTTACGAACAGTGTAAGAAAAGTATTGTTATCATGACTTTTTGTGAGTGTGTGTTAGTGAACATGAACTCCGATTAAGTGAATAATGGAGCACTACGCTCTCAATGCACCTTGAAATGTAACAACAGTCTTAATTTAAACCATATTATTAAGCGGTTTTTTTAACGGGTAAAGAAAAAAGGCACAAAATGTATAACTTAAGTAATCATTGAGATACGTAGAATTCCATTAGATCTTCAACATGCTGTAGTTTCTAGCTTAAGGGGATACATGTTCACGATAGAGGTGATCGGGAAATTACATGTTAACCTATGCTGAAATTAAATTACATTATTACTCTGTATCTAATATAACTATCGAAATATGGTTTTCATCATCAGAAAAAGATGTTTTCTGCCGAGATGTGCATTTTCACCAGAAAAACTGTTTTCCTACATTTTAACTATTCTTGAAAATGCCATAAGCTTCGAAATTTTCACTTCAGAAAAATTTTCAAAGTTAATCGTCCTCTTAAAAATATTTAAAAATTAAGAAAATACTTTTTAAAAATACATTACGACGGCATCAAACGTCTAGTTTATCTTGGTGAAAACCGTATTTCGATAATTATATTAAGTAATGAGTTATCACCTAATTACATTTCTCGATAGTTTAAGATGGGCTTTCGCAATCGTAGTGCTGCTAAAACTGGCGAATTTTTTATTCAGAAATTCCTAACCAGAAAGTTAAAATAGTTATTTTTGCGAGATATTTACGTAAAGACACATGCATTTTCTTACTATTATAAAATTTAAATTCGTAATATTAAATACTCTTATTATGTAAGGAAATTGATTTTTTTCTTTGAGACCTGAACATAAACAAAAAACTTTCCATATATTTTTCATACATACTTATAGGTACATAGGTATATTCAAAGAAAATTATCATTAAGTCATTTTTTACAATTTCTATTTCACCATTTATCTATATAAATTTATTGAAAAATTCTAAGTATGAGTGTTGACGTTAATATTTGGAGAAAAAAGAAAAATGGTAAAAGCAAATTGCATTAATTTCAATTTCACAAAACACCCTTAACATATTAATACCCAGCTTCTCTTCGAAGTATAGAATATATCGAATTCATATTTTACTTCATCTGGTATAAAGCCAGTTTTTCAATATATATATACGTACACATACATACCGGGTGAACCGATTTTTTTTAGCAGAAAAAAATAAAAATAAAAATAATTAAAAAAATCACCTGTAGATGGCGCTAACATGCGAGAGATTCAGAAGAATTAAGCAAATTAATCCTGCAATAAAAGACCGGGATACACGAGGATTTTTCATTCGCTTTCAAAATGTTATCATTACCCGATCGAGCGTTGTTGAAGTTGTTCTATTTGAACGGACAGTTTCTGCAATTCATTCCGACATGTTGCATTCAGCTATAACGGGCGTTGTGAGTCGCCTTAGTTGTGTCATACAATGTTCAGGAGATTATGTTGAACAATTTTTATTGCAAGAATAAATGAATGGAGCGTACTGTTGTCCTGTTCATTGTGTTTCGGGTCGTCAGCGCCCTCTAGCAGTGACATTTTTAACTAAAAATTTTTGTGCTGCTAAAAAAATCCGACTACCTTGTGAGACCTTTATTACAAACTGCACTTCTTTATCATAATTTCTTCCCTTTTTATGAATTTTTAAAGTTTTAACGAACTTTTCGTTCACCCGGTATCTCCTTAACATTTATAACACACAAATATTTTACTTTGTGATATCTTTCCATAATACTTATTGACTTTTACATATAGTTACATTTAAAGAATAAATTATACGCAATTTTATGCATTTCCTATTTCCATTTCCCCTACATAATTCAATTATGCTAATACGGGTCATGAAACTTAGTTCTTGGACAAAAATAAGAAAAGAAAAGATAATTTCCATTTTTCAAAACACCCTTAACATATTGATTACCCGGAGTTTCTCCTCAAAATGTACATTGTTTTGAATTTTTTTTTTTATTTTGTCTGGTTTAAAGATACTTCGATGTTTTTCTAACAAGTTTTGTTATTTCTCTCTCATTAACAGTTACAACAAACAGATATTTTACCTCATTATATATTTTCATGAAGTTTTTCATTGGTGTATTTAGATAATAAGTGTACGTAATTTTACACGCTTCTACTTTCTGTTTTTATCTATATAAATTAATTACGATATTGCAAGCACTATCTTGAGACTTAATACTTACCTACAAAAAAAGTGGGGGAGGCGGGGGGGGGTGAGAAAGAAAACAACACAAAAAAATATGTCAACTTCTTATAACACCCTTAACAAATTATTACCCTAAAATTATTATCTAAATATATAGAATGCATCGAATTTACGCAGGTTCCATTGAAGACTGTTTCGGCCACCACTGTTTCAAAACAATAATCTTCGTGATAAATTTCTCTTCCAATGCATAGCTGCCAACATTTACGCTTTTCTCTTACCACTAAAAATTAAAAAGAAGTTTTTGACTTATTTCATCGCAGATTTCGCCGATTAAATAATTCAAAATTTATTATTAAATTTTAGTGGTAAGAAAAAATTATAAAAGTTGACAGTTATGCAAATGTAAAAATATCCACACCTTTGATTACGGACCAGGACAGGCGACTGTTTTTATATACAATCGTAACACAATTAATAAAAATTCTTTTTTATGGTAGATTTCGCCTGATAATATCCTAGCATAAGTCTATGCCAGGGATTATTTTTCAGAAAGTGGTAGGAATAGAATACAAATTAGTCCAATGAGACGTGTAAGTCTCGGCCCGTCGTAGGAGTTAAACATACTGGTATTCAAAATAGCCGCCAGTGGCATCCCTTTTTAACACTTTCCAACCTAGATGAAAAGTGTTTCGCTGGCCGTATGGCCGTCTGTCCGTGCTCTAACTCCCGTAAATATGCTCGGATTGCCTTGCAATTTTTATATGTTATTGTCGTTATCTATAGCATGTTCCCTATTTCAACTGAAGTATGTAGCGCTTATAGTTTTTTTACAGGGACACTCAAAAGAATTCCGTTACATTACTGTCTATGGGGAAAAATCATTTACAGCTTATTTTAATGATGTTACACAATTTCAAAAACATTGTAATTGATATATATCACGAAGGTGCATTACAAGAAGCTTAATATGGAATATAGTGTGCATAGCACTTATAGTTACTTTACAGGGACAGTCAAAAGAATTCCGTTACATTCCGTCTATGGAGAAAAATCGTTTGCGGTTTAATTAAATAATGTTTCACTATTTTAAACGCATTGAAATTTATATATATCACTAAGGTGCATTACAAGAGGCTTACTACAGAATATTGTGTGTATAGCAGTCATCGTTCATTTACAGGGACACACAAAAGAATTCTCTACTGTCTGTTAACAATAATTCCTGGAAGTGCGTTTTAAGTTGCTGAATGCGATTTTAAATTTAACTCACTTTTTGTCTATTACTTAGTGTGTATAAATTCTGTAGATCATATACAGGGCAGCACAAAAGTTCGCGAACACATTTCTGTTTATTGACAGAAACTCTAGAAGGAGAATTTTAAACTGTGCTACGTGTTTCCTAACTAAACTAAAATTTAGCATCCTATGTAGTATATATATACAAATCTATAGATCATATACAGGTCTGAATAAAAGTATTTGGATATTTTTCCGAACATTGTATATGTTGGAAATATATGTTGGAAATTCCTGAAATTACGGTTTTAAATATGTTATGCGTTTTTCAAATTGTTTGCTTAGATGTTATCTTTCAGCTTATTAAACGGTAATGATTTGTAAAATTATTTTGGAAAGTGTTACATAATCTATGCTTGACGCATGATTTTTCTTTCTTGTTATTTTATGCAATTATATGTAAGGAAGATGAGCGAAATTTTACGAACTTTTATTTTACTCTTTTATCTATCTAATTTAATTACAAAATTTTAGCATTTGCCTTCAGCCTTAAACAAAAAGAAACGACCAAAGAAAAAAATATATCAATTTTTCAAAACAACTCTAACACATTATTAACATCCGCAGTTTCTCCCAAGACTTGTCAACTGACCCCCCCTCCAGGCTTAAAACTCGAGGAAACTGCTTAGATAAACAATAATTAAAAAAAAAATAAAAATCACACACAAAAAAAAAAAATCCCGAATTTAAGCGGAAACAGGAAATTAGCTAGTGTAAGGCTTTGAATAAGTTAAGAAAAGTGGAGCATGTCTTTAACATACTGAAAAGTGTTCAGTTCTTGATACTAGTATCATATCGTAACTTAATGGAAGACAAAAAGTGGAATGTAATTAGGTAAGATCATACGCAGAGGATTTAGAGACTTGATGAGGAAGTTTTTGCAGAAATGCCTGCAAACTTACGTGATTAATAAAAGTTTCCATTTGTCACTTTTCCACTAAGTGTGCGTTATTGAAAAACTGTTCACGTAAGACAGCGATAAATAATTTAAAAATAGCGAAACTGTATTTGCTAGTTTCTCGCAACTGAAGAAAGTAAATTTATTAAAATTTTTACTTTTATTTACCTGGTTACAGTTTAAGTAGCTTATTTCAATACAATCATAATTTATTTTATTCTCATTTAAGAAGTTATAGTACCTAAATGCGCAAGTTTTCTAAAAAGTTTTTTTTTTCTCTCTTTCATTTTTTGAAAGTACAATTAGTAAACAATATTCAGTTACATTTTCTAGTCGATCTCATTCATATTGAAAAAGGTACGTCGACTTGTTCTATCATACATAAATCATAACTTGGATCTTTAAACGTGATTATCTCAAAACTATGTTTTTAAAGTCGGTTATTACGATAACTCACGATAAGAAATTTACCCGTTAAGGGGGTTAAATGGTGGGTGGGAGGGGGTTGAAAGTTTTAGATCATTTCACCTTTTCGCCATATCTCAGCAGCATTTTTAGGTATTAGCGTGAAATTCAGTATAACAAATCTACTAAGAAAAATAGTTAACAAGTATTTCAGCAATTTTAGAAATTCTGCCACTAAGGGGGGGGGGGGGGGTCCAATGGGGGTCGACAAACAAATATTTTAATCTCATACCATTTTGCCTTATACACCATTATATACCTTATATATACCTTATATATACCTTATATACCTTATATATCATATGTACCTTATATACCATTTGCCTTATATACCATTTTACCATTTTGCCATATCTTAGTAGAAGTTATAGGTAGGAGCATGAAATTCAGGATAACAAATGTACTAAAAAAATAGCTAAATAGGTATTTAAGCGATTTTAGATATTAATTCACCAAGGGAGTTGCATGGGGGGTCGAAAGTTTTAGGTAATTTTGCCACATCTTAGCAGCAGTTTTAACCCTTTCCGGCGCAGTGGTCCCACTCCGGGTCCACCTAATTTTAATTCCAAACTTGCATACGGCACCAAGAATATTTTAATAAAATTTTGTTGTTATAATTAAAGCTTAAAATAATGAGTTCTTATTTTCATAAAAAGTCGTTTGTAAATTCCGGTGTCAGTCAGTAATTTCTCATTTTACGAATAGAATTTGTCTGTGCCGGAAAGGGTTAAGTAGGAACGTGAAATTCAGCATTACAAATCTACTAAAAAATTAGTTAAACATTTATTTCAGTGATTTTAGAGCTAGCTTGTTTGTGGGCAACATCGGCTATGACCCCGATTATGGATTAAGTATTAGGAATCCTGCAATTAAACGAGGCGTCTACAATTCCTGCTGTTTAAATACTAAATAGAAATGTTCTATTAAAATATTGTGGTAAAAGCGTACGAACCCTGCGCAAATATTATTTTAAGGCAAAGGAACTTTGGAGATGGATTTTTGTTTTAAAGAAATCTAGAAAAATGAAAAATTTGAAGGGGCGCCCAGAGAGCCTACAGAGGGTGCCATAGCGCCCGTTGGTGCCACGTTTGACAGCCCTGTTGTATAGGCTGCAGGAAATCTTTGAATTTGAACACCAGTTTTCTTTTACTGTAAATTTCGTTCTTATTTAATAAAAGTGTTTCGGCGATTAACTAAAGTAAAAATTTTTTATTAAAAAAGTGGTTCATAAAATTAAAAGAAGTTTGCGGGATATTCATCAAAAAGGTCTTAATCATAATTTAATTAAGGTGGTAAATATATCGGATAAGATCAGAAGTAGAATGTAATTAAGAAGGATTATATATAGAAGATCCATTTATGAATTTTCCAGGGCGGAAAACCTTTCCTGTAACGCAGTGAAAGATAATTTTTAAAATAGCGAAATTGCTTCTTCAACCTTCATATAATTAAAAAAAAAATTATTAAAATATGTTTTTCGTATCACACTTTAATTAAATTACAAGTAACTTGCTTTCCCATAATTATAATTTAATTTAAACTCCTTTAATCGTAATTTAATTAAATAGTTTGAAAAACGCTGACTTTAAATGAAAGTAAATAAAAAGTAAGTAAATAGAAGTAAATGAAGTAAAATGTAATAGAAAAAAGTAAGTAAAAAAAGTAAATAGAATGTAAAGCTGAAAGTAAATAGAATGCAGTTACGAAGAATCAAAAATAGATAATCTAAAAGACTTGATAAAGAAGTTTTAGCATTAAGTTTGCAAAGTTACATGATTCACGAAATTATTAACTTGTTACTTTTCCAGGCATAGTGCGAGTAATTGAAAACCTTCTCTCGTAAAATAGCTAAAAATAATTTAAAAAATGGCGAAACTGCTTCTTCAACTTTCATATAATTTTAAAAACTATTTTTCATTCAAAATGTGCTTTTTCTTATCACGAATTTATTAAATCGCTAATAATTTAACTGCATATAATAAAAATAATAATTTTATTTAATGACCTTTAACCCATAAATATGTGAATTTTTCTTTTAGAATTGTGTTTTTTTTTTTTTTTTTTTTTTTTTTTTACTTATTACATTAGACACCAAAAAGATTTAAGATAGATTTTTTACTTTATTTAATAGCATATTTATGTGATTTATATGATTTTATAGAATTAATATTTCTATATAAATATAGTGGTTGCAAAGAAATTGATTTATTTATTAAAAGTTTAATAAAAAGGGCTGCAAATTTGATACACTCTGCATTTAAGGGAAAATTTTATATTGAATCTCGCCACAATTTACAAAACATTTTCTTTAAGTTAGATTTCTCCTGAAAATATCCTAGTATAAGAGTATAGTAGAAATTAGTTTTCAAAAAGTGGTGCGAATAAAATAAAATAATAGTCGCTGATACTTATGGTGTCCGAACCCCGTAACCAAACAGTTAGTCATAATTTAACTAAATACAAGTAACTGTAACAGAAGAAATAAAAAGTAACTATATCAAGACAGAAATACTATTAGCAAATTTACGAAAATTTCGAACATTTTCCAACTTTATAAGTGCAATGTAGATAATAGAAAAATAACTTCAAATAGCATACCGTGAAACAGTTCTAAAATAGCGAAACTGCTTTTTCGGATTTTAATAACTTAAAAACTCAGAAAATAATTTCAAATAATAATAATTAATTCAATTACAAATAATTCCATATAATAACGATTTAATTGAATCACGTTTAAGCATATTTCCATCATAATCGTTTTACGTATAGATATCTACTTAATACAAACTCTAAAAAAAAAATCTAAAATGTTACAATTCTAATAAATGGTGTTTATAATAATAACAGTGTTATCTTTGCAGTTAATATCAGTCTATTAATTTTTATAATAATTACAGTGTTATCTTTGAAGTTAATATGAGTCTATTAATTTAAATATAGTATGTTTACCTGACAATAAAAAGAACTGACTGGCAAGTTTAACAGTTCTTTACAAATATATATATATATACATATATATATATATATATATATTAAAATTCTAATGAACGCAGATTAAATGTACGGGAACTTTATAGTAAAAAATCTTATCTTTGAAATTAATATTAGTCTACTAATTTAACTTTGGTTACATTTAGCAGGAAATATTAGGAACAGATACGATTTTAGACAAATCTAACAGAATATGCGATTAAAATATATCTTGTTTTAGATTAATATCATGATAAAATGAATTAAATGTTTCTATTCCTACTAATTTGTGATTAAATACAAGCATTTTTTATAAGATAACATCAATATCTTGATAAAACGACACACAAAATATTCTATAATATGAAATCTGCAGTATCAGAAAATGCTACATAAAGTTTAATGGCCTGAAGAAAGGTATCAAGATATACATTTTCTAATGGCAGTGGTCCAAAAATTTTTGGAAGATGCATTGAATTCTAGAGGGAAATGAATAAAAATTTGAAAAGATAAGGATATTCAATAGATATTTACTTCCAGATGGTAAGATAATTAATACATAAATATTAAAATTTTAATATAAGCTGATTAAAAGTACAGAGAGAAGCTATATAATAAAAATAAATCTTATCTATGAATCTTAATATCTATCTGTTAATTTAAATAAGGTTGAATTTATTTGTTAATGACAGGAACCGACAGGATAGTTAGGAAACCTTTACAAAACAAATAAACAAAAATATCTATTTGAACAGTTAAATATGATAAACTGAATAAAATATTTATATTCCAATTAATTTATGCTGAATGCAAGAAATTTTTAAAACACATGAGCGATATTTTTATAAAATGGATTACAAAATATTCTAAGATACGAAATCTGCACTGTTAAAAACTACAGATAAAGTTTAATGGCCCGACGAAATGTTTATTTTCTAAATGGCAGTAGTCCAATAATTTATTGGAAAGCTTCATTGAATTCTAGTGAAAAATGAATAAAAAAATTAAACGGATAACAAAATTCAAAAGAGTCTTAATTTTTAGAGAAAGTAAGATAATTAAGATGCAAATATTAACATTTTAATAGATGCTGAATATGACTGTTTTATATTTAAACCTTAACCACTCAAGTGACTAATTTTAATTAAATACCGGAAAAAATAAGAGTGCATATTTTTAACAACTTGGAACTTGGAACGAGTTCATTAATCAGAGTCCCTGGAGCCATGGTCTCCGTATCTTCAGTACGAGCAAGATGGATCTTGTTCGTACTGAAGATCTTGAGATTTATCACCGTAGCCGAAGTCTAGAAAAACGGTTACACTGGGCAAAAGTAAATGGGCCTCAAAAGTGCAAAAAATAAAAATAAACCCAACCCGCTTTTGGCAGAAATAAATAAAGTACAAATTATATTTAATCAATGATTATAAATATAGAGAAAAAATATATAAAATATGCTATATGCAGCCAAATTTTGATTATTTTATATTGAAGATCGTTCTATATAACTCTTCCGGTGTGTCTTTGTAATTTAATGGCGATAACTGCTTCTTTCATCATAACCACTTGAGTAGTTAATATTAGTTTATTGGTATATATATGATTGCATTTGTCTCACAATATTAACTAAAACCGACATGTTATTTAACAAACCTTTACGGAGCTAACAAAATATTTTTTAACAAATAAACATGATAAAATAAATAAAATGTCTGTATTGCTACAAATGCGCGCTTTAATGCGGGCAATTTTTATAAGACATCAAGAAAATCATGATAAAACATTAAAAAAAAATATCCTATAATACAAAATCTGCACTACAAAAAAAAAAAAAAAAAAAAAAAAAGCAGATAAAGTTTAATGGACCGAAGGAAAGATCAAGGTACATATTTTCTAAATGGCAATAGTCCAATAATTTTTTGGCAAGCTTCATTGAATTCCAGTGAAAAATGAATAAAGAATTTAAAAGATAAGGAGGTTCAGTAGATTCTTACCTTGCCCAGAAGCAAAATTTATGTAGTATCCTATAGTTAAGAAAACTATAAGCTGGACTAGTTGAAAGTTGTGGCACATCATTGTAAGTTTCATTTGTCAGTGCAAGTATGCACTTAAAATATATAATCCAGTTTCTTCACTATACACTACTTAAAGTTTTTATTGTTTATTCCTTAGTACGTCACAACATGATTGTAATGGTCTGTACGTGAAGGCGATGATGCAATGATAGGAATGAATGTCTACCTGAAAAAGATGTATCTTCAATTAAAACAAAGTCAATTACACAAACAAAGCAGAAAAAAGTCAATTTTTGCAAAACAAAGTCAATTACACACTTAATATGCTTAAAACTAAAAGCAATAATTAAGAAATTTGCTTAGTAATAGTTAGAAAATTTTAGCATGTGGCCAAAAGAGACAAAATTTTAGTATCAATTTTTTAAAGGTCAATAAATACAAAACCATAATAGGGTTCGTACGCTTTTACCACATTTTTTAATAGAATTTTTCCTTTTATTTAAATGCAGAAAAGTTTTACAAATCCCGCAATTAAACGAGGCGTCTACAATTACTTCGATTTAAATATTAAATAGAAAAATTCTATTTAAAAAAAATGTGGTAAATGCGTACGATCCCTGTATATATTTTTTTTTAAATCTACCCTAAACTATGAATTACAATTATAAACAATAGTGTTAAAAGTATTAGAAAGGGCATTTTCAAATCGATTCCAGAAAATCTGCTAAAGGAAAATTAATGGGATTAATTACTATGAGATGTTGCATTGCTTCTTTCGAATATATTGCCTTCTCAGGCAAACAAAAATCATATACAGTTAATCGTTTGCTTTTATTCAATTTTCAAGTTGTGTTATGAAATCGAAATTAAGGCAAGACACCTCAAAAAACTTTGTTACTTTTTCTATCAAAAATAGCTGAAACTTTTCTTTGCATTTCCTTTATTATCCAGATTTTGCACTTACAGACTAATTTCTGCTTCCTTAAACGAAATCTTCTCTTAAAAATCATTATTTTAATACTATTTAAGACGTTTAGAAAAAGTAACCAAATAAGTAATTAGTATTTTAAAATATGCGTTGTCCGTCCAGCACAAATTAAGAAAATCTTAAATGTCTGGTTGAAATAAAACCAAACAACTCTGTTGCTATGTCAGAGAGGCATTTAGCAATAGAAGCGTTCAATACGCAACGGAAAAGAAATTGGCTATCATGACACAGGTGGTCAAGAAAACGAATAAAAATGTAAAATCTAGGTTTTATTTAACATTTTATTTAACAAATGAACTCATCTAAAACCCCGTGGTTCAAATCGAGTAGTACTGTTTTAGTGTCTAACATATCGGATCCACATAAGTTTTCTTAACTTATATATGTTACGGCAATTCTAATTTAGCGGGTTACAAAACACAGGTAAAGCCTTTTTTTTTTTTTTTTTTTTTTAACTCTAACAGATTTCACATTTAATGTATATATATTTTTAGATTGTACACTAACAACACGGAAAAACATTTTTATATGAAAAATATCAATAATGCATTCAAATAAAGTTCAAAAATCGGTACTTTCTTATTAGCCGCCGCATGCCAGGAGATAATAGCCAAAGAAATCGCCAGAAATTTTGCTACTTACAGCATATTTTTTTATTCAATTGTTTAATAGCGTAGTTCGCTTACATGTCTGTGAAATTTGTGTTTCATTTGTATTGTTACATTATTTTATTTATTTATTAATGAAGTTTTAATTTCGTTATGGGATGTTAGCCGGAAACAAATATTGAACTATTTATATTGTTTTAAATGAGAACTTTCGTAATCGGGCTGCACTTGATAGAAATATATTTGAAAAAAACTTAAATGCTCCAAAATTATTTTAAAAACCATAAAACAATCAGTGAATTTACATGCAGTTTTCAAATAAATTGTACTTGAAAGTACATTTATTTTCAATATTCGATGGTACAAAAATCGAAATTGTGCGACATTTAGAAGATTTAAAAAAAATTGCAATAAAAACGAAACGTTTTCGTCAGGTGTTCCCACCAACAAAATTATGTCACCGTTATTCACGGACATCATTTTTTTGCTTTATAACAGCGATACTCAAGCACGTGGCATTATAATCTTGACAGATGACGTATTTTTACAGCAGTGAAATACTTTGATGTGAAATTGTATAAATGAAACAAGTGATAACTATTCTTATAATGAAAGGCATTTCATTTTATGCTGATTGATGAATTTTCTTTCAAACAAATTTTCAAAACAAATTGTAATCGGAAGGTGAAAGAAAGGAACAAAAACAAAGAAAATTCTTACAAATAATTTACAACATAATTTAATCGTTGTAAAAAAAAGCAAAATCTATTAATTAAAATTATTTTAGTGTAGTAATTGTGCACTTCCGGTAATATTTGATACGCTTAAACATTTATAGAAAGAAAAACGTAAATTAAAATGTAAACAGCACATTTTTGCGGTAACCATGGAAACATCACGACAACTTGGGGTGAAAAACCTTTGGAGTAAATAAACATGTTATTTATACTTCAAACAGTTTAAATTAAACTACATAAAATTATCTATAAGAAGTGCAATCTTTAACTACTAATTATTTAAAATGTTCGTGACTTTCGGCTTGGTAATTCTAAACAGAGAAAAATATCGAATTTTGCATGCTTCATAATTTTGATTGTTCATAAGTATGGTTCTTTAAATCACACTTTAAGTGATACTACTTTAAAGAAAAAAGGGAAAAAATATCTAATTTATACATTTTAACTTTATGTTAGTCTGTTTGATTTAGTATAACGCATGCCTAATATAATGTATTTTTTGAATAATTCAATAAATTAAATAGATTTTTTTTATTCGTTATGCGGAAATTACCAAAATTAAGTATTTAAAAGAATGAAATTTAAATATTTGTTTAAATTTTAAAATAAAAAAAAAGATTATTATTATTTTATTTATTTATTTATTTATTTATTTTGAAAAAAAGAAGATAAAAATACAAACATTTGTGAAATTATGATAAATAATTATATTTGATTCGGTAAAAAAAAAAAAAAAAAAAAAAAACAACACATTTTTATATTTCAATGTTTTATTGTGTGACACAACAAATCGCTATCTGTATAAAACAGGAAACATCATTAAAAACATTGTTTTAATAAAGTATAATTTTGTCTGGATATATACTCAAATTAGACTTATTTTAGAATATTATATTTTATTTATTTTTTATCCTAAATTGTCGAAAATATTACAAAAAATCCATATGAAGCAAACAATCCACCGCTTGATATATTTTATATTTCCATTTAAGCAAAATTAAACAAGAGAGATTAATCACTCGTGCAGCATGTTATCGCGTAACTAAATATCTGTATGCGTAATTTATGGCTAGGCCTAGTCCAGGAATGATTTTTATAACAGCATCGAGCTGGGGATCAAAGTGAAAATTTTATTCATTCTCAAATTGAAAAAGGAAAAAATAACTTGCTATTTGAGAAACAAGATTGTAGTCTAAATTTCTTAAACTGTTTTACAATCCTTTAAAAATCAGTTTGAAGCGGAATTGAATTGTCATTAATGGAATATAAGGAGAAATATTTTACGTGATTCTGAATCATTTACACGCTCAGTGTTAGTAACATAAGGCAGTCGTGGGGTATCCTCTCTTTCTGTTTGAAGTTCTTTCCAGAATTATTGGAAAACAGAACTTATGCTTTTCTTTCATAGTTGTACAATGATATTTTAAGAGAGCAGTGACTTTTTCAAATTTCTGACAATGGTTGAGTATAAACAACGAATTTTCTATTTTTAAGAGATTTTTGGGGACATGAAAATCACGAAACTTTATCATGAGGGAATATTTAGGATTACTACTGCTTTCTACGTAAAAAGAGATTTTTAAATAAAACAATTTTAAATGTTATTAACAATTTTCTACTTCGTACTTTCAGTATCGAGCTCGGGCTCTGATGCCACAAAAAGACAAAATATTTCGAACGAGAGACTAAGATTACAAATCGTCGTGTTCGGAGTAAGAAAAAAGAGCCCGCTCTCATCTGTAATGTATATGTGATATCTATCATTACATTTTTCAAAAAACACAAATTTTTCAACCACAAAATTACATATTTATATGTACAGGAAATGCATATACGTAAATACTGAACGTTTCCTCACATTTTAGAAATTTCTACAATATCGATTCATGTTAGAACACAATATTGCAAGATTTTGTATTTTCTGCTAAACTTTAAATTAAAGAATTCAGATCGTTAAAAATCTAAAAGTGACGAGAACTACGTTTATAGATGGGAACGTTAATTTACTTTTAATCGAATTGTTTTTAAAATTCAAGTCGGTTTCTCGTTATCTTTATAACATTTTTAGGTTTTTCATTTCGTTGAATGTAAATGAACAGAAATAAAAGGTATTTCGAATTAAAACAAGTTTAGCGTAATTTAAAAAAAATCTCAGTTAAAATCTAATTTACAAATATTCGCTTTAAAAAAATACCACAGTGCTGCAAATTGCCGGATAACTATCGGCAAGGCGTGAGATAATTGTAAGCTTAGAATATTCTTTCTCAAGATGAGTTTCGGTTAAGAGCCAGGTAGGTTATATTAGAAGAATAGAAATAGAGCATGGGGATGCTCGTGAATAACATGGAATTTTAGGTTGGGCTAAGAAGATAAAAGGCTGGCTCAGCTGCTGATTTTAAGTGGCGAGTGCACGTGTGAACGATAATGGGGAACCCAGGTGTAAAGTTAGTTACGTCAAGAAGAGAGGTTACAATTGTATAGATAGAAGTAAGTTTAATAAAAGAAAGTCGGGAATAGTAAATGTCATACTTGACAGCGTTAGATAAAATTATGAGTGCAAGAACGCCCCCCCCAGACCACCTAAGAGTAAAAAAACGTGAGAATTTTCGGGTTTTTCCGATTGTCTAGCTGGAGAAAATGGTTCAGGATGCTTTATTTTAACGCGGCCAAGTTGCAATTTTTATAGAGTCTGGTACGAGCCAAATTTGTTGCAGTGTTTCGAAGTCTCGAATATTGTAGGACACTCTTGTAAATATAAAATTCTAATCACTCACGTAGAAAATAACACAATTTCGAGACTTATTACTTCTGATACCGCTATCACGGACTCTGGTATAAGAATTACAGTGTTAGGCGCATACAATCAGCCTGTTTTACATTTCACTGATAAATTGATTCAAAGAGTGGGTAACCCCGAGGAGGCTTACTTAGCCCCAGCCTCAGAACGAAATTCTCCACAAGCACATATGGTTGGCGCTATCCAAGCGAACACTTCCTTTACAAAGAATTTTATATTCTCACCTGACCTCACAAAGTGCGATTTTTTCGAAGACAGATTACGATGTATTACGGCGCCTGACAATATAGAACGCCTGAGAGCTACACAGGAAACAGCGTTACCACTCCAAAGACACATACATTTCTTTAGAATCAACAATGAGAAACTCCAGTCTACACAGCTTTTATCATCAGCAGTACGAGTTCAGCTGCATTTTTCTAATTTTAAAATAGCAGTGCAAACTACTACTATTTGCCCGCAATTAAGCGAAGCTAATCTGATAATTAGTGGCTGTTATAATTGTAAGATTTTGGCTCGTTTAACTTTCACCGCGCATTCATCATGTCAAGTTGGAATGGTCACCGTACAACTACAGCATATATTAATACATACTAAGGCCATATTTCTTCAATTAGAAGACTCACAACATGTTGTAAAATTTCAGGCGGAAAAGAAGTGTGATACGGACAAATTATGCCTTAAATCAAATACTATCTCACAATGTCGCACCTTTAAATATTGCTTAGACGAACCGTCGGTAGAATTATTAAAACTAGACACAAATTACACAGCTTCAATTAGTGCTACTACAACAACCCAAGTATGGGATTGGCTGCAAATTCCAAATTTGGGCAGCACATTTTTCTTTTTAAAATTGGTAGGCGCTGCATTATTCATTATTTGTATTATAATTACAACACTCGCGACTGTCATTACTTGTTGTTGCAAATCACGTTAAAAGTTATTGTTAGCTAGTCACAAGACATATAAAAAAAAAAAAAAAAAAAAAAAAAAAAAAAAAAAAAAAATTCTCTTTTAGTATTTCAATTTTACATAACTTTATGCTGTCTGGTATTTTATTGCGTTGGTATATCCTATGTCTTATGGCTAGTAGTTTTATCATGTTTGTATTGTATTTAGTGTTTATTGTGCATTTTTCCTAGTTTTATGTTATATTTATGTTGTTGGGATGCCTAGTTATTTCAGAATAGGGAGTTTAGGATTTTTTCTTTTTTTTTTCTTGTTTTTTTTCTTTTATTTAGCCTTTTCTAATATTGCCGGATAACTATCGGCAAGGCGTGAGATAATTGTAAGCTTAGAATATTCTTTCTCAAGATGAGTTTCGGTTAAGAGCCAGGTAGGTTATATTAGAAGAATAGAAATAGAGCATGGGGATGCTCGTGAATAACATGGAATTTTAGGTTGGGCTAAGAAGATAAAAGGCTGGCTCAGCTGCTGATTTTAAGTGGCGAGTGCACGTGTGAACGATAATGGGGAACCCAGGTGTAAAGTTAGTTACGTCAAGAAGAGAGGTTACAATTGTATAGATAGAAGTAAGTTTAATAAAAGAAAGTCGGGAATAGTAAATGTCATACTTGACAGCGTTAGATAAAATTATGAGTGCAAGAACGCCCCCCCCCCCAGACCACCTAAGAGTAAAAAAACGTGAGAATTTTCGGCGGGAAAAGGGTGAGATGACCCCGTAGTAGGTGGGATTTATTAAATGAAGAGATATCCAATAATTTTGTTTGGAGGCAGGTTTTCAGACAATGAGAAGTTTCTAGCCATTTGAGTGAATGGAAAGGGATGATAAGAAAATGAGAAGGTGGCCAGGATTGGGATAGAAAAAACGGGGAGAATATTTTGGGGGAGGAGACAGAGAAATAAGATAGGGGAGCAGAAAGAAGAAAAAAATACGGAGGCAAGGAGTTGACGAGAGAAAAAGGTTGGTGATGATCAGAGGAAAGTGATGGGTTTTTTTTGAAGTGTTGGAGAGGATAGAATAGCCGATTGAAAATTAGTCGAATTGTGAGTGATAGTGCCGGCTGAACTGTTTGAAAGGACCGATTTTAGGATGATCAGCGTACTGTTCCAGTTGACCGCAGGTATGATTTATTTACTAAGTATTCCGAATTGTTCTCATTCAAAAATTTAATGTAGATTTTAACGTAAGCTTGTATAGGGCTTCGTAGGCATCCTAACTAATGTGTTTAGATTAAGTGTATTTATTTGTTTATTTAGAATCAAGTCTAGTTCAGCTTATATTCAAATTATGAGTATAATCTTTAATTGTATTGTAACCTATTTGTGAAAGTTCTAATAAACTGTTTAGTTCTAATTTAATGTTTAATTATTTACCAATACAGAGAAGGCGGGAGGTGATGGTCTGCGTACGATTCTGGGTAACTACCACTATTTACTCACGATGCCACGCAACTTCCATTGTAGTTTTTTAATACTATTCAAATATTTAATTAATAAGAGAAGTAATCAATTAATCAATGGAAGTAATCTAATTAAAATTCAATCGAATCAATTAAAGCAAAGTAAGGATAACGTACCGCAGAGCCATCCCAGCAAAATGACATTTTTGAATTAGTGCGTGTGAAAGGATAATATTCTTTAACCAAAGCAAGCGTTAACATTGTATAAGAAAATTTTAGTTCAGAAGACTGGGAAGTTTTTATATGATAAAAATTAGTTTTCTAAAAGCGAATTCATTTTTAAAATACCATTTAACTTGTTTTTGAAATTGAGTGCTGTACAAATTTTGTTTCTCTAAAAAAAAGTAAACATATAGTTTGTGTAATATTAATTTATAATAGTATAGTAATTATAATAATTTATTATAAGAAATATTTTAATAATATAAATTTTACGTAATACATACATAAAATATAACCAAAAATATATATAATGTAATGAAATAATATTACTACATAATATATAATAATTATAATAATTCCATATTAATTTTACAATAGTTTATTCATAATAATAATTTATAATCATAAAACTTATATTATGATCATTTTTATAATAATAAATAACAATTTATATTTTAAAGAGCAGAAACTCATCACACATTTTATTTTGAATTTTATAACTGATTAGAATTATTTGTTTTAAATTAAATAATATAAAATGATACGAATAGAAAGTTTCAAAAATTTTATTTATTTTGTATTGCTAATGTATGACTAATATAATTAATTAATATTTTATTAATAATGGTTTATAAATTGTAAGCATTTTACACATAGTCTTCAATATATTAATGTTTTTAAATGTAAAATAACTTTTGACATATATGTTAATAGAAATTTGTTTTTAAAAATTAAACTTTATAGTAAACATTTCAAAATTGTGCAATTGATGTAATTGGTAGAAATAATGAAACGCAATATCTCCAGAGAAAATTTTTATGCACGTTATCAATATTGTTTAACACTAAACAATACCAGCAACCGGTCATTTGATCAATACCGAATGAAAATATGTCGATTTGAACCAGAAATTTCTTCATAAAATAAATAAAATATAAATCACAATGAAGTTGTTTAATATAAAAGTTTATAGTTAATAAAAGTTAATTAGTTTAAAATAAAAATTCTCGTCTGAAATATTTTTATAAAACTTGAGTAAAATTCCCAGTATGTTTAGTTTTAAAGAGGAAATATTGAAAGTAATAGGATTTTGAGATTATAAAAGTTTGTAATTTAATATAGTTATAATCTAAAGTTTATCGCTTAAAAATAGGGCTTTAACTGAATTTAAGAAAATCAATATTTATTATTTAACATTAAAACTAACTTATTTTCTTATGATAAGCATAAGGGATGGGAAAACTTTTTTTTATTATCTATAATTAAAAATTCTCAATGATAGCATAGCTGCCAATGATATGTCAATAATAAATAATTAATAAAGTTAATAAAGTTTGTTAATATTTTATTAATAATGCTTTAGGAAAAATTTTAATAAGTTAAAGATAATTATTTCTTATTTGTCTCTTATTGTAATTCTTGATTATTCCAGTCAAAAAATATCTTATATGATATTCAAATGAACTTCAATATTTGGATTGCACTGAAAAATTGCGGGAAATATCTGTAAATATATGTCATATATTCCGCCTATAATGCGCATATTTGAAAGATAAAATTGATGAAAAATTACAGGTGCACGTAATACGAAGGATATAAAAAGGAAAGCTTAGAAATTAAGCATAAGAATTGAGATTTCAATATTAATGATCAAGATAAGAAAAAGTCATTATTTAAATGAACGAGAACACGATTTTAAATGCTTTGTGAGAATTCAAGCAAATAAGTTTGGCATCCTCACTTCGTATTTACGTATTTACTTTATGTTTATAGTTGTTGTAATATTTTTTAATATTTTTTATTGTATTTTCATGTTACATATCTCATGGAGGTTTCTTTAAAAAAAAAGAGGATGTGTGTAATACGCCGAATATACCTAAAAATAGAAAAATACAGTATCAAATCCCGTAGGTGCGTGTTATACGCCGGAATATACGGTATCTGTGCAAGGCACTATTCGGCAAAATTTAATTTAGGTTAATGGGGTTATCTGTTATCTAATTCAATCAATGAGATTTGGAACACAGGGCAAGGATTTTTCCCTTGTATTATAAAAGTGATATTGATATTGGAGGGAAATATCAAATACAGTATGTCAATGTTTACTATCTTCAGGTTCTAACACTGCATGGAAATTTTTACATTACCAATATTTTTAAGTACAATTTAGGTTATTTTTTAATAAATGCTAAAATAAATAAAATAAATAATTAAATCTCTGTAAACATTGCTTTTCTTTCATTACAAAAATTATGATTATTTCAGAAGAAAAATATTTGAAATAAGAAATAAAAGATTGATTTTTTTTTAAAATAGTAAATAAAAAATAGAAGAATATTTTTAATTAAAAAAAAAATAAAAGAATATTTTTGATTAAAAAAATAAATAAATAAAATAATATTTTTAATAAAAATATAAAATATTTTTTTTAATTTTTCAGAAGAATTTTTTTTTTAAATTTTGAATGAAATACGAAGGCGAAGTTTTGCTCCTTAGTAATAGAATTGCGTAAAACTTCGAGGAAATGCATAAAATATTCGCAAAATAATTATTTCTACAAATCTTTTTTCTTTTCTTTTCTTTTTCGAAATGTATTTTTAAAATTTTGTAATAGTGTCTATTACAAAATTTATCAATTTTTTTTTCGTAATTCATAATTTTTTAATTAATTAAGTTTTTTTTTTCAAATTTATAAAATTTTTAAAATGTGTCATTTTAAACAGTAATTTAAAAATAGCAAGCTATCGTGGGATGAGTATGATTTACTTTCATTTCTATACTTATAAATTCAATCAATAAGATTTGAAACACTGATCAAGAAACTTTTCCCTTTTTTATGAAAATTATGTAAATATACAAAGGCAATGGTACTTCACTATATCGTAAGTTTTTTTCAGTATCTCACAAAACTGTTATCAGTTTATATAAATTCATTTTCAGATATTATTAAATGAATGCTATAAAGAATTCATTTAAATTCATCAAAAAAAGAATTTTTTTTTTTTTTTTTTTTTATCATTCATTTCACGAGTAGCTGTAGAACAAAATCCGATTTCAAATCATATCAGCTTTAAATATGCGTAAAATATCCGGAAATTAGTTATTTATAACAATCTTTCCCGATTGATAATATAAATGATTTATTTGCAAAAATTCATAAAAAAAATAAACATTTTAAACAATAATTGAAAATAATACGCTATTCCTGAATAAATTTGTTGCGCTGTTACTGCCTACTTCAAGCATGAGATATGTAACACGTATCATGCAACTTTTCCTTGCGTTATGAAAATCATCTCAGTATATGAGAGAAAATATGAAGTGCAGGAAGTCGGGCAGTAGTTCACTCTTTTCTATCATGGCGTTCTTTTAGTACCTCAAAAAACTGTTATAAGGTTTTCAAAAATTATATTTGAAGGTCGGTGCGATATTATACAGGATGCGTCCAAAAATTGAATACACACTTTGGATGATTATAACTCCAGTTTTTATTCACATATAATTAATATTTAAATTTCAAAATAATCTACATAAAATTTATAACTCTTCCTTTCACTGCCAATGTTCAAAATTATTACCGTTCTCGTCAATACAATGCTTATAATAGTGGGCTATTGATTCATAAACTTCAACAAACATTTCATTTGGTGTTGTGGCGCATTCTTGTTCCATTGCGGTTCCGGAACGTTGTCTATGAACATTCTTTCGTTTTGAACTGATCTTTTATCCGATGAATTGTAAGTCGCGTATGTGAATCTGCCTGAAACTCCCTGCGATATAGTTGTACTTCTGCTACATTTTCATACTTACAGTAGTGTTTTCAAGTAAATTTCAAAAGTTAATCGTGGTCAACTCCTTATTTCCAATTAATTACAGTTTGAAAAATAAGAAAAATGAGAAGGTTATGACCCTTTAAACAGTGTATGTATACATTTTTCTGACGCACCCTGTATATCCTACTTAATTTTAATTCCCAAATGCCCCAACGGCATCAGAATTTTGGAATAAATTTTTGATTTTATAATGTACGCAAACAAAAACTTTTACTCATTTTCAAATAAATTTGTTCGTAAATCCCTGATGTTATTTAATAATTTCAACAAATTTATCAACATAAATACTTTGCCTCTGAAAGCGTTAAACTTAAAAATACTGTTATAAGTTTTTTTTTTTTTTTAATTATTTGAGAAGGGCGGTGTGATATTATACATCCCACTAAAATTTAATACCCAAATGCCACAATGGCATCAGAATTTGGGAATAATTTTTTGATTTTATAATGTACGCAAACAAAAACTTTTACCCATTTTCAAATAAATTTGTTCGTAAATCCTGATGATATTCAATCATTTCAACATTTTAGCAACATAAATACTTTTCTCCTGAAAGAAACTCATTTAAAAAAATTCAATCAAAATTATATATTTTTTCTTTACAAAAATTACCATTACAAAAATTCTAATTACAATTAAAATCAGCTTTAAATATGCGTAAAATATCCGGAAATAGTTCCTAATATGAATCTTTCTGTTAATATAGAATAAAAATATAAATGTGGAATATAATATTGTGTGATATAGAATAAATAATTCAGAATAAACTTAATACGAAATATAAATATAATTGCATAATAAATCAAAATATGTTTCTGAATGTTTCGCAAAAGCATGTTTTAAAGAGTTACTGAAAAATCGTAAGCTTTTTACGGGATAAATTTGATTTTATTTCGTTGTCTATACAATCAATGGAATTTAAAACACAGATCAAGACATTTGTCCTTGTATTTTGAAATTAGTCTTAAGATACTAGGAAAATGCAAGGGAGTCACAACACAGGTAAATACAAGAAACACTTTTTATTAATAGCAAATTTTACCATACTTAGGACAGAAACAAATCCGTTTTGACCAGCCATTTGCAAAATAAAATGACCTGTGACAACTCTGAAAATAGGAAATGCAGTGAACCACTAATTACTGTTTTAAGAGAATTCAGTGCATAAAAAGATTCATTCTCACCGTTTTAAATTCAATTTTCGTTATTATTAAACATAATATATATGAAAAAAAAATATTTTGTCTCAAAATGTTTATTAAAAACAGAAACTTTTGCTGGAAATTTTAATCTGTTTCTTCCATTTTAATTCAGTTTAATCTTCAGTTTTGCATGCTTTGCTACGTATAATATGATCACCAAATGTAAAGATAGAAATTTGATTAATGACAATAATTTTGGCGAAAAGTTATTTAAATTACAATAATATTCTGAATAATCGCATATTATATTTTCTAAAGAATTTTCATTACGTTGCAAGATTTATCTTTAAATTCCTTTCTTGTTATTCAACTAGAAAATATTTTGTTCAATTTCTTAAACATTTTAAGAATCCTTAATATTTTAAAAGCGGCAAAAAAAAAAAAAAAAAAGAAAGACAGAAAGAAAGAAAGAACGAAAGAAAGAAAGAAAGAAAAAGAAAAAAAAAGGAAAATGAAATTAATACGTTTTAAAATTTCAATCAGAAGAGGGGAAAAGTTTGTTTATGAAAGAGAATTTCTTTCCCTGTTTAAATTAGCTATCAAATTATAACCGTGATCACTGAATGCGGCACCAGATGTTTTGTAAACTTCGATATTGCATGGAAAACTTTCTATGCAAATAAAATATATTATAATATATAAAAAAATATTTTATTTGTTAAAATAATAAAGAATCCTCTATATCGAAAAGCAAAGCAAATTTAATAAAAATAGAAATAGTAACATGCTTTTTCTGAAAGATCTTTAAACCCAAAATGTTTTACAAAATTAAAAAATGTATATATCTTTGGTTTAATAATGAAATTTAAAAATTTGTCCTACCTAAATAATGCATAAATATTTAAAGAAAATAAAACTATGGTATATAATCCATAAAACTTTTACTTCGAGCAACCAATTATTTTTCTAAATACTAAAAGAAAAATTTTACAAACTAAAAATATTAATTATAATCTATGTAGTTTTTTTTTATGTTAAAAAATAATAAGTAGTTCCACACACCGGAAAAAAATAGAAATTATTTAAAATATATAAATTCCAAATTCGTTATCAGAATATCTTAAGATATAAGTATAATATATGCCCCAAAATACAATTCCAATTCAAACTGCAATAACACCACAAATCAAAAAAAAAAAAAAAATATTTTGATAATTAATTGCTTTTAATATTGCTTCTCTTTTTAAATAAGCGATCGAATTGTGTACATCTTCATTTAATATGGTACCAGACGTATAACAAATTTCGATGTTGTTTAGATTTATTTTTATATAAACTAAATAGATCCTAATCTATGAATTATTATTATTATTACTGTTGTTGTGTAAAGGTAATAATTAATCCTGTGTATTGGAAAAGAAAAAAAGTTTAATTAATAAAAATAGAACAAGAGTTTCTTTAATCTTAACAAGTTTTTTCTGAAAGATTGAAGCAGTCAAACTATTTTTCAAATTTTTCATTCGATAATTTCGATTGTATTTGATTGTTCGATTTAGCTATGAATAATTTAAAATTAATCCTATATAAATACTAAATAAATTGTAAAAATATAAATCTATGATATACAATTTGGAAAATTTTTACTTACGAACGAACAAGTTTTAATAATTTTTCAAAGTAATAACGTGAAAAATTACACAAATTAAATATACTAATAAAAATCGGTTTAGTTTTGTACTGTAAAAATAATAAATAATTCGGCTTACCAAACTTAATTAACAGTTAATTTAAAAAAATAAAGAATTTCACGTTTCCTTACCAGAATATTCTGGAATATAATCCTGAAATCCACAAATATAATTTTAATTCAAACTTCAACAACACCACACGTCAGAACAAAAATATTAAAAGAGAATCCCTCTTGCCTTTTTTTAAATAAGCGATCAAATTGTATCCGTCGTCACTGAATACGGCACCAGATGTTTCGCAAAAGCAAACACATTATGACTCACAGTATCGCACCGGGCACAAAATAAAAAGTTAGGGGGTATCGCTCCCACTCCGCAAATCAATGTAATCCAAATGATATGCTCGTCTGCACCATCCCTTGCCGTACTACACGCCTTTCACTAACTAAAGCTCGCGACCAACTGACTTGAAACCGTTTTTCTTCGGATCTGTTTCTCCGTGTCCCACTTTTTTTCTCATGAGATACGTGCTTCTTCCAATCCTTCCTCTCTTTTTCCGTCTGTCTGTGTGTCTGTGTGATCCGTGGCGTCCACTTCAACTCCCCCACTTTTCTAGAGAAACAAAACTGGTTTTGTTTGAGAAAGTAGTTTGTAGAGTGCTCGTCAGATGGCGCTCTCTCGCTCAATTCCATGCGGTGTTTGGGATCGTAAGTTTTGTACTTTTTCCGCAGCTAAACTTTTATTTTTTGAAAGGGGAGGAGATCTTTTTTCAACTTTCTTTTGCATTACAGACAAATAACTTTGGGACGCGTCTGTTTTTTCATCCAGTTTAAGAGAATGAAATATTGTTTCAAAGCACGTAAATATCATGGAATATTTTATCTTTAAATATTTTATCATTTTCTCTTCTCTACTATTATTTTCAATCGTCTGAGAAAGATACTTAGTATAGTAATTTTAGTAGATTGATAATAAGTATCAATTTCAACTTGAAAGTATTTTTAGAGTTGAAGAAAGAGATTCGATTATTAATAAAGAAATGGATTATTGTTTATATTAAAGATTATGATTTTTGAAACTGGAATATATATATATTTTTTTTCAATTGTCTTTTGCAATACATTATCTTTTTGTTTTTACATTACTTTGGGACGCTCCTGTTTTTCATTCAGTTTAAGAGAAGTTTCAAAGCACGTAAAGATCATGGGATATTTTCAATCGCCTGAGAAAGATACTTAGTAGCAGTTTTAGTAGATTGATAATAAGTTTCAATTTCAACTTGAACGTATTTTTAGAGTTGAAGAAAGAGATTCGATTATTAATTAAAGGAAAAGTTTATTGTTTATATTAATTGAGTAAAGATTTGTTGCACTTTTATTTTTGAAAATGGAAGATCTTTTTTCGACTACCTTTTGGGTTATAGACAAATAACTTTGAGATTCGTCTGTTTTACTTCCAGTTTAAGAGAATGAAATATTGTTTCAAAACATGTAAAGATCACGGAATATTTTATCTTCAAATAATTCTGCTTTGCATATTTTATTATTTCCTCTTATCTACTATTATTTTATTTATTAATCATATTAGGAAGAAACTCGTTGTAGTTTTATTAGATTGATTAAAAGTTTCAACTTCAACTTAAATACATTTTTAGAGTTAAAGATGGAGATTCGATTGTTATTAAAGGAAATATTTATTGTTTATACTAATTAAGAAAAGATTTATTGCCCTATTTTTTTTTAATGGAAATTCTTTCTTTAACTATTTCTACAGACTTTAATCTGAGATTCGTCTGTTTTTCTTTCAGTTTAAGAGAATGAAATATTTTTTCATTTCACTTAAATATCATTGGATATTTTATTTTTCAATATTTTATCATTTACTCTTCTCTGATACTATTTTCAATCATACGGATTACAATTATTAGGAAGATACTTAGTATCAGCTTTAGTAGATTGATAATAAGTTTCAATTTCAACTTCAATGTAATTTTACAGTTAAAGAAAGAGATTCCATTGTTAATTGAAGGAAATATTTATTGTTTATAGTAATTAAGAAAAGATTTATTGCACTATTTTATTTTATTTTATTTTATTTTTGTTGAAAATGGAAGACCTTTTAAAACTATTTTTTCAGACAAATAACTTTGAGATTCGTCTGTTTTTCTTCTAGTTTAAAAGAATGAAATATTGTTTCAAAGCACGTAAAGATCATACCATATTTCATGGTTCAATAATTAATCATTTACTCTTATCTGCTATTATTTTCAGTCATATTAGTAAGATACTTAGTAACAGTTTTAGTAGATTGATAATAAGTTTCAATTTCAACTTGAATCTATTTTTAGAGTTAAAGAAAGAGATTCGATTATTAATTAAATGATAGATTTATTATTTATATTAATTAAAGAAAGATTTGTCAGACTTTTATTATTTTTTTAATGAAAAATTTTTTTTAATGATTTTTTTTTAAACTGTCTTTTGCATTATAGATGAATAGGTTTGGGACGCACCTGTTTTTCATTTAGTTTAATAGAATGAAATATTGTTTCAAAGCACGTAAAGATCATGGCATATTTTATCTTTAAATATTTCAACATTTTCTCTTCTCTACCATTATTTTCAATAATTATAGGAAGATATTTAGAAAATAGCTGCCAACTTTTACTCTTTTTTAGTACCACTATTTTCTAACTGTAAAATATACCTTATTTAATCAAGAAAATCTGTGATTAAATAAGCTATTTTTTTCTTTTCAAAAATAGTGGTAGGAAAAAAGCGTAAACATTGGCAGCTATGTTAGTAGTAGTTATATAGTAGTTTGGTAATAAGTTTCAACTTCAATTTAAATGTATTTTTCGAGTTAAAAAAAAGTTTCGATTATTAATTAAAGGAAATATTTGTTTTTTATATTAATTAAATCTAAGATTTATCAGAAGAAAGATTTATTACCCTTTTGTTTTTGAAATTTGAAAGATCTTTTTATTAATTATTATTATCTTTTGCATTATATATAAATAACTAAGGAACGAACATGTTTTTCATTCAGTTTAAGAGAATAAAATATTATTTCAAAGAACATAAAAATCACGGAATATGTTATCTTAAAATATTTCATCATTTTCTCTTCTCTATTATTGTTGTCAATCATCTTAGAAAAATACTTAGTAGTAGTTTTAGTAGATTGATAATAAGTTTCAACTTCAACTTAAAGACATTTTTGGAGTTAAATGAAGAAATTCCATTATTAATTAAAGGAAAGATTTATTGTTTATATAATTAAGGAAAGATTTATTGTTTATGTAATTAAGGAAAGGTTTGTCGCACTTTTTATTTTTAAATGGAAGTTTTTTTTTTTTTCAACTGTCTTTTGAATTACAGACAGATAGATAACTTTCAGATTTGTCTGTTTTTTTCCCATTTAAGAAAATTAAATGTGGTTTCAAAACACGTAAAGATCATGAAATTTTCTCTTTTGAAATATTTCATCATCTTCACTCCACTATTATCTCCAGTCATATTAGGAACATACTTCGCTGTAGTTAGTAATCAGTCTTAACTTAAGCACAATTTTGAAAATTAAAGGAAGAAATTCGATTATTCTTAAAGGAAAATTTTTGAATTTATAAAAACTCTTTCGGTTTCGATTTAAGTTTAAGAAATTAGAAGTAGTTATCCAAAGGACAAAAGTTAAGGTTTACTGATGTCTAACGAATATCAAGGTGCGTACACTCCTTGGAATATCGAAGGAGTATGGCACCATTATTTTAGATTAGAAATTTTCTATTTAATATTTAAATAGCAGAATTTGTATGCGATTTACTTAATCGCAGAATGCGTAACATTTCTCTGTGAATAAATAAGGCTAAAAACCTATTCAAATATTGTGGTAGAACTGTTTGTTCCCCGGAGTATAGTTATTTTTCGTAGTATTAATTTCAGAATAAGCTAAAGAAATATTTTGAAGACGTTTAGGAAATGTAATTTTAAAACAGGATTAAATAGACATTATACATTTCCGGTATTTTAATTTTTTTTTTATTATTGATTTGAATCTCTATTTTCAAAGTTAAAGAATGTACCGTAGTAATTGATATATATATCTAATAATGGGGTACAATACATTTTTTAAAATGACAGAAGTTTCTTAATCTGGAAAAATATAACATAACCATGAACGAAAATATACAATAACCTCTTCTGAGTAACTCACGATTCCTAAAATCTATTTTTATCTTTAGAAGCCTCAAACACCAATATATTTTCGAGCTTTAATGAAGCATTTATAAAAAAACAAAGTCTCTTTTGCTGTCACTGATTTTTGGAAACGTTCCCGATTATTTTTTTAATATATTAATCAGTTTCCTTAACCTGGAATAGTAAGAAAATCATTTTCATGGTCAACAAACATATTTTACAGACAAACATTATAAATTAACAGCATTAAAATGAATATTATTTTGTTACCCTTTCATGCATAAATTCAATTATGCAGCTGAAAATGTTTAATTCAGAATCGATAGTAGCCTAAAAACTGATATTTTGCTTTGATAAAACTGATTAATGCACTTTAAGAACTATTTGGAAACGTTTCCGAAAATCAGTGGCAGCAAAAGAAATTTTGTTTTTATAAATGCTTCTATAAATACTGGATATATATTCGTTTTTGAAGTTTCTACAGATTTAGAACGCTTTTCGGAATCATGGGTAACTCGGAAGAGCTTATTGCATATTTTCGTTCTTGGTTTTATTATATTTTCCTAGATTAAAAAAAACATTTGTCTAATGTGGTACAGGTTAAAAAATGACAAAAGTTTCTTAATCTAGAAAAATGTAATATAAGCACGAAAGATAATATACAATACTTCTTCTGAGTAACTCACGATTCCGAAAATCTATTTTTATCTTCAGAAACCAATATATTTTCGAGATATAACGAAGCATTTATAAAAACAAAGTCTCTTTTGCTGTCACTGATTTTTGGAAACGTTCCCGGGTATTTTTTATAATGTATTAGTCAGTTTTCTTAACCTGGAATAGAGATTTTTGGAATGATTTCATTTTCAAGTAGGTCAGAAAAAAATCGTTTTCATGGTCAACCAACATATTTTACATCCAAACATGATAAATTAACAGCATTATTAGCATTAAAATGAATATTATTTCGTTACTCTTTCATGCATAAATGCAATTATGCAGCTGAAAAGGTTTAATTCAGAATCGTCGATAGTATCCTAAAAACTGATAATTCGGTTTGAGAAAACTGATTAATACACTATAAGAACTATTTGGAAACATTTCCGAAAATCACTGGCATCAAAAGATACATTTTTTTTTATTTTTATAAATGCTTCTATAAATCCTGAAATACATTCTGTATATATGTTTCTGAAGTTTCTAAAGATGAAGAACGCTTTTCGGAACCATGGGTAACTCGGAAGAGCTTATTGTATATTTTCGTTCGTGGTTGTATTATATTTTCGTAGATGAAGAAACATTTGTCTTTTTTACACTGTAGACATAACAACTTTCCAATAACTTTTTTATCATAAATTATTGTTTTGGACAAGCAGCCCAATCTTTAAATTTAAAGAATGAAATACCTGTTTTAGATAAAATAATCACCAACGGTATAAGGAGATTTAAGCGATTTTTATGTAAATTAATAGTTGCTGAAACGCATACGAAGTGATAATAATATGCGGGGGTTAGAATGACAGTGGAGTAAGTCAAAATTTTGAAAAATCTAGATAACCATATTTTCACTGAAAGTATATTAATATCTGTTCAGTGCGACAGTCAAATAAGTCATAGTTTACTTAGGGCAGCCATACTCAACCTGCGGCCCGCGGGTCGCATGTGGCCCGGCGACATTTTGTGTGCAGCCCGAGATACATAGTCATTAATCCATATTTATAAAATTAACTGATTTATATTTTCTCATAAGTACACGAAATCTGTCCTGTCATTTCTAATTAACTTTAAATTATGTTAAAATATCCTAAATGCCGTTTCCTTAGTTAAAAGTTCTTTGTGCATGTAGTCATATTTGTGTTAGTCCTATTTCTTAAACTTCAACACTAATCAAATTAACTATTCTAAATTAGTTAAATTTGCACTATATATTTCTAAAACTAAAAAACTAATGAATTAAAAGTCATTGAGAAAAAGATTGTTAGAAAAGATAGATGGATAAGAAAATCTCCCACTTTTTCCTTTAGAAATTCTGCATTGTTATATTATTTGGTTTTACGGTTATGATCCTGTATATAGCTAATACTTCTTTTTAGGGTTGAACGTTTGTCGCGGAAATAATTGGCATCAAACAATTTGTACACCATTATTTCAAACTTCATGGCATATTTCTACAACATTTGCAATAAAAATATACTACGAAGTTTATTGTTTTGAAATAGTGGTGTTGAAATGTTTTGGTAACATTTCTTCCGTGAAAAATGTTCAACACAACTGTTAATACAAACTTTGTTATACTACTTATATTATCTTACTAATTTTTTACCCTTTTTTAAGTATGTTGCGGCGAGCGTAACATCTCAAACATTTGTTTGTGGGCCGCGAGAAAAAAAGGTTGAGTATGACTGACTTAGGGAGTCGCTAGAGGTCAAAACAAGTTGGACCACTTAATGCAACGACAATACGACAAATTTCACAAAATCCTTCATTTCACAAATTACTAAATATTGACTTACTCCATTGTCATTTTAACCACCTCATATATGCAAAGACGTATACTATCACTACTACATACACATAATAACAAAAATAATTGCTGAGACAAAATAATAATCAATATAAAGGCATGTCCTATTATTAGGACGGGTTACTTCAAAAAAGATTTTTAACACTTTTATTTTTGAAAAGGGAAGATCTTTTTTAAACTGTCTTTTGCCTTAGGGATAAATAACTTTAAATTGCGTTTGTTTTTTATTTAGTTTAAAAGAATGAAATATTGTTTCAAAGCACATAAAGGTTATGAAATACTTTATTTTAAAATGTATCATCATTTTTTAACACTATTATTTTTGTTACCTTAGGAAGATGCTAGACAGATAATCAGTTTATTCAAAAGTAACTGTGAGAGTTAAAGGAAAAACTTCGAATATTGATTAAAGGGAAGATTTATGCCCTAACATTTAGAGTAAGATAGGTGCAGACATTTCGATCGTCTTTTCAAAACTTTGTTCAATATATCTGATTTCGGAAAGAATACCTCACTTGATTGTAACCGATTTTCAATATATCTTTTTTCGTTATTCGTTTCCAATTAATATCTATTTTATCTGATATATATATATATATATTATATATAGAAACAGCATCGAATTATTATTTTTTTTTTAAACATTGAAAGACAGATATTTATGAGATAAAACTAAAAAGTTAGAGTCTTTTTTCTTAAATTTGTTAATGAATCCGGTTTATATTCTAAAACATCACTTACACTGATTTATTCTGTTTTACAATAAGCTTAAATCATTAATCTCAAACCACTATTCCCAAAATAATCAAATCTTACAATATTTGGCTAATGTACAGATAAGTGTCGAAATCTAAATTAGCAGTATTGATAAAAATATTACTAATAAAAAATAAAATATGTAAATGACATATGAAATCGCAATATTATTAAAAAAATACTTTTAATTAAAAAAAATATTATTCATAATTAAATGCAAATAGTTTTCAGTATCTCTTTTTATGCCTTACGTGTGCAGTACTTCCAATGCAACATCATCATTTTTTGTTCTTCACTACTATTTTCAGTCATTTTTTGAAAATATCAGACTGATAATCAGTATCAAAATTACTAATGTATTTTAGACATAAAGGAAAAACTTTGATTATTGATTAAAGGGAAGATTTATGCCCTAACATTTAGAGTAAGATAGGTGTAGATATTTCGATCATCTTCTCAAAACGTTGTTCAATATATCTGATTTCGGAAAGAATCCCTCACTTGATTGTAGCCGATTTTCCATATTTTTTTTTTTTTCGTTATTCGTTTCCAATTAATATCTGTTTTATCTGATATATAGATTTTTTTGGAAACAGCATCAAAAGGAAATATTTTTAAAAAAAGCATTCAAAGAAAGATAGTTAAGAGAGAAAAAAACATTTAGTGTATTTTTCTTAGGGAATCTGGTTTATGTTCTAAAACACAACTTACCCTGATTAATTCTGTCTTACAATAACCTCAAATCATTAATATCAAACCAGTATTCACAAAATATTGAACTAAATCTTAAAATATTCGGCTAATATACAGATAGATGTCGGAATGTAAAGTTTCAAATAACTATTTACCATCACCTTTACAATATTGATAAAATTATGGCTAATGAAAAATAAAAGATGTGATTGACGTATGAAATCGCAGTATTTTATACAAAAAAATATTTTAATTTAAAAAAAATGTTGTTTATAATTAAACGCAAATTAATTCTTCACCTCTATTTTCGGTCATTTTAGGAATATTTTAGACTGATAATCAGTGACAAAATTACTAATGTATTTTAGAGGTAAAGGGAAAAACTTTGATTATTGATGAAGGGAAAGATATATGCTCTGAGGTATAGAGTAAGATACGTGTAGATGGTTTCGATCGTCTTCTCAAAACGTTGTTCAATATATCTGATTCTGGGAAGAATTCCACACTTGATTTTAATCTATTTTCAATTTTTACTTTTTCGTTATTCGTTTCAAATTAATATCTGTTTCATCTTATATATACTTTTTTCAGAAACACCATTGAATTAATTTTTAAAACACACTGAAAGAGAGATAATTAAAAAAGAAAAATAGTAATAAGCAGTGACTTTTTCGTAAGGAATCTGGTTTATATTCTAAAACACCACTTACCCTGATTAATCCTGTCTTACAATAAGCTCAAATCATTAATATAAAATCTATATTCCCAAAATATTGGACTAAATCTTACAATATTCAGCTAACATACAGAAAGATATCAAAATGTACAGTTTCAAATAACTGTTTACCATCACCTTTACAATATCGATAAAACTATGCCTAATGAAAAATAAAAGATGTAAATGACATATGAAACCGCAGTCTTATACAAAAATTATTTTAATTTCAAAAATGTTATTTATATTTAAACGCAAATAGTTCTCAATATCTCTTTTTATAGATCGTACGTTTGCAGTACTTTTAATGCAATATTATAATTTTTTTTAATTCTTCACCACTATTTTCGATTATTCTGCGATATGGTTGCCATATTGTACGTTTTTTTTTCAGTAAGTTGTTACGTTTTTGTGGATTATTTTTACGGTGTACGCTAAAACCTTTTCTGTACAACAATTTCTACCCTTTTTTTTTTAAAAAAAAGTCTGACTTTTATAATTTTAAGAATTTTTATCTGTATATCTTTCCAATTTTCTTCAAAAATTTCTTTTTTACCCCCAAATGTGACTGAAAAATTAATAAAACAGTGTTATTAGAATAATATAATACAAATACAGTTTGAAAATTACAATTGCAACAGTTAATTAATGATTTGGTTTTAAGAAATTTTTTTAGGCACATTCAACATTGTTCGGTAGGTTATAGAAAATGACAGTAGTTTGATAAAACAAAAACAAACTAATGTCAACAAAAATCTTCCGGTTTTTAAGAGAGAAATTTGGTAACCCTAGGAAAATGTTAGACTTATAATCAATGTCAAAATTACTAATGTATTTTAGAGTAAAGGGAAAAACTTTGATTATTGATGAAAGGAAAGATTTATACTCTGACATTTAGAGTGAGATAGGTGTAGACATTTCGATCGTCTTCTCAAAACGTTATTCAATATATCTGATTCTAGGACGAATTCCGCACTTGATTTTAACCGATTTTCAGTATTTCCTTTGTCGTTTTTCGTTTCCAATTAATTTCTGTTTTATACATTTTTCTTTTTTTATTTTATGAAACAGCATACATTTAATTTAAAACAAGTTGGAAATTGTACGTCAAACGTGACAAATGAGGTGAGTTCATACTATATATAGTTATATAAACATTCAGATCTTGATGATTTTTAACTCTGTGAAATGAGTTATATCGTCTGCAGATTAATTTCTGAAATAAAACTAGTCGTTGGGGGCCACCGTAATACTTACCCATCATGTATATGTATAATGTAAAATATTAAAATAAAAATGTGTAAACTACTTATAAAATGCATTGATATTCAAATAAAATCGTGGCTTGATGACGTCATAAAAAGGCTCGATTACTGAATTGCTTGAAAGAGGTTTTTCCTTATAACTCCAAAAATAATACTCCTACTAACTAGCGGTTTATTGCATCTGATTAAGCGTCAAATTTCCAATTAAAATATATATTTGAAGTGAAATTTGGATGAAATACAGGGTCATGAAAAATCGAAGAGTGTGGAAAATAGGATTACAAATATCTCGGCAACTCATTATCCGATCGACTTCATGTTTTATGCAAAATTTATGTTTTTTATTGTCTTTTATATTTACTCTTTAAAATAAACAATTTCGAAAATGTTTATATATCTTTCATCAGAACGAATATTTCGAGAGTCCGAAAAAAATGTTCCGGTTAATCGGGGTTATTGAAATGAAATAGGCTTCTTCCCATTATTACATACTAAGTACATACCAAATTGCAAGTCTCTATCTCAATTTGTTCGGGAGATAGAGCGTTTACAGACACACACACAGACACACAGACACACAGACACACAGACACACAGACAGACAGACGGACGGCAAAAATTTTTTTCTAAAAATATGTTTTTCGGAATATCCAGTGTCTGAAACGTGTAAATCCGTCAAAAAAAATTTTTCGATTTTCAAAACGATTACAAGACATACCCTATACTACGTATGATGGGTAAGTAATAAGTATCTCGGTCGCTTGACGATTAAAACTCGGAAGCTCCTATAACAAGAAAGCACCGATTTTTTAAAAATAATTCAAATTTCTTAATAAATATTTGTAATAATATCTTATAAAGTTTTGATTCGATTTTCATAAAATTTGAAATGTCTCGACAAAATTCTGCAATTCTAAAATTTCAAACCATTTGGTTGGGTAGTTTTTGCGCTGTTATATGCGGCCAGACGAACGGACGGATCAGGCGACGACTAATAGGTGCTACATATTTATATAATTACGAACGCACCTAAAAAGACAAATGTTATAAGACAAAAAATATAACATACGAACGAAAATATACAATAACATTTTTTGAGTTACCCATGATCCCGAAATGCGTTCTTTATCATTAGAAAGTTCAGAAATCAATATATTATCCAGATTCAAAGAAGCATTTATATAAACGAAGTTCCTTTTGCTGCAACTGATTTTTAGAATTTTCCGAGTAGTTTTGACAGCATATTAATCAGTTTTCTCAACGAGGAATATAGGTTTTCATATGCTATCGATTCTCAAGTACATATTTTCATGTACAATAAATATGTTTAACGTACAAACATATGCTAAATGAACAGCATTGGCATCAAGATTAAAATTAATATAATTTTGTTACTCCTGCATGCATAAATTCAGTTACGCAGCTGAAAATGTTTACTTGAAAATTCATAGCATTCGAAAAACCTATATTCTGGCTTGGGAAAACTAATTAATAAACTGTAAAAGATAATTGGAAACGTTTTCAAACATTACGGAGAGCAAAAGAAATTTTTGTTTCAGAAATGCTTCTCCAAATCTCGAAAATATATTGTTTCTGAGGTTTCTAAGGATAACGGAAGGCTTTTCGGAATCGTGGGTAATTAGGAAGAGTTTATATTATATTTACGCTCGTAGTCATATATCATATTTTTGTAGATTAAGGAATATATATATATATATATATATATTAAATGTAGATATTGCGATACAATTACACGAATTCATAAAAATAGCAAAGTAATTCTATTTTCGCATGCTGTAGTAACTTATTTTGAGAAATTGTACAGTAAAATTATTGATCTCTGCGTCTTATACCCAAAATGAATGGAGAAAGCAGTGGTTCTTAATTTAGCATAACAGAAAAATAAACATATTCAAAATTTACCAAATAAAAATACACCGTATACATATTTTTATTAGAATAGTGTTTCATTTCTAAAACTTTATAAAAATAAAAATATGCACACTTTCAAAATTTTCCAAATGCACTTCATAATTAACCAAAGCACTCACAAAGACATCGTTTATTGTCACTCTTGCTACTGCTGCTGGAATCGCCACTAACGCAGTCTGAATCTTCCTTTATTATAGCAGGTTCACTTGCATCTATCGTATTTGATAATCCTGCCATTTTGAAACTTTTAATGACAATCTATACCTTTTTTAACACTTTCCAGCATAGTTGAAAATTGTTTATGAATTCGGTTTGTCTGTCTGTCCATCTGCCCGTGCTCTAACTCTCGTAAGTGTACAAGGTGACCATAATTAAACTGACAGTACTCAGCGAGTTCCGTAGCGCGATCTAATTGCAAAAATAAAGCCAAATTTTGTAGGGTAATTAAACAAGACGGGGGATGAAGAATTCTATGAAAATCAAAACAGCGCCACGCATGCTCTAGTGGTGACTTTTAGAACTAATTTATTTTTTTGTGGAATCTTTCATCCTCCGTCTTGTTTAAACATCCTACAAAATCTTTATTTTCATTACATATCATTTTCTCTTCAATCCACCATATTTGGTATTCCTGTCACTTTGAAACTTTTAATAACAATCTCTACTATCTTCTTGTTTTAGTCAGGATATCTGTAATTTTTTTTTTTTTTCAAATTTTCTCGATTTACGACCTAGGAAAAGTTCAAGCACGCAACTTCATGCAATTACAATTTTGATATCTTTGTTTATTTTGTTTAAGTTGTGTAGTTGGGCCACAAATGAATTTAATTTACTTTATGTAACTTTTGTAACCCGGTAGAAATGGAGAGTTTCTTTCGGCCTTGAAAGCTCGCCATTTTTTGTGAGTAAAATAAAGTGAGATTTTTTTTTGTAGAATCGAAGATATTTTTATTACGTTAAATAATATTCCACTAAATTTTGAATTATACCGCAATGCAGAAATCTGAGTTTTACGAGAATTATATAAAATATTTATAAAATATTACCGATAAAGAACATTTACGTTTACTAAAAAAAAAAAAAAAAAAAAAAAAACAGAAATACTATGGTGTGCATTATAAACTAGACAAAATATTTAAATATTTTTAGCTTTTCCCAATCAAAATAGTGGGTGCACATTATACACGAGTACGTATTGTACAGTCGTGGAAAAAGAAAAAAACGGAACACCCCCCATTAACTCTGCAACAAACTATAGTAGAAGGAAGTGACTGGTACCAAACGATTGGAAATAAAGTCTACTTTTAAGTGATGTATCTAAAATTTGCCTAGGGGGCCATACATATAAAAACACACCCAAACTTTGTTTTTTTTTCAATAGCAAGACCCAAATTTGAAAATCTGCAGTTCAAACTATGCCTAGATACCAAATTTCATTAAATTCCTACGATTAGTTTCTGAGAAATTAATTACTTTATAATGAGCATATTTAAGAGGCTGTATCCAAATTGAAGTTCGGTACTCGATTGTTGAAATGCTGCAGAATGTCACCTTTTAATGTATTATGTTTTACTGATATGACCATTTTACTCACTTAATAAGTTTCGGTTATTGTTATATGCTGTAAGATAATGTTTACAAGTGTTGAATTATCCGATTTTAACCCCTTGAGGACGAGCGACACGTATGCGTGACGCATAAGATGCTCAGAATCCCCGATTTTTCCCACCAGTTATTTTTTATTGCAAGCTTTGCCTTATTATATCTTAGCATTTCCACAATTCAATTAGACGAAAATTTCTGTTTTGAAAAACCGGTGGTAAATTATTAAAAATTCTGTAATAGACTCTCGTCACGACGGGATTAAAAAACCATAAGATTATTTGTAATTAAAATAGTCTTAGAATATGTAAATGTTATTGGAATTTTACAGGTGCTTTTATTATGCTTTTTCTCAGATTTTACATCTATTTAACTCGCCTTTTCTTTAGTTTATTGGCAGAAACGTGAATAATATTGACAGATACAAAATTTAGAATTAAAAAAAATAGTATAAAGCAGCGTAATGAAACTAAGTAAAAATAACAAAAAAAAAACGCAGATAAATTGTTTTTTAGTCTGAAAATAAATCCAGACATTGCTTTATTTTAGTAGCGAGAGGGGGGGGGGGGTGTCTTGTTTTGAGATATGTTCGCAGAATTTACATTCCGATTTATTTGAAGACCTAAAACTAAATATATGTTATAAAGACATCTGAATAACTTTACATCCGTTATTCTCCTTCGGAATAGGGGTAATAATTCTATGATTAAACCTATTCTGGTAGTTCATTTGAAATTTTATAATTAACTCATTAATGCCTCCTGGCAAGAAAACTTGCCATATGACATTTATTATTTAGTATTATTATTATTATTATTAGATTTTTTTGCACACTGCTAGCGATTGGGAAATAATCTCGCCTATCAGAAAACCATAAAAATAACTTGTAATTTTTTTTCAATTAGCCTGTTTAATCGAATAGATTTAAATACGAAAGTTATAGAAGAAATATTGTAATTTTTTCTTCGCAATAAACTACCAATATAAACCTATTAATCCATGTTGAAACAGTTTGAAGAGACACTTGAAAATGCCCAGCTATATAACGAAAACTTCTTCCAGCTTGCCACATGCCAATCATTTGGCCTTTCGTTGCTTCAGTTAATTGTGGGGCCATTTTGTTTCAGCAAATACTCTACACATATGCATTTATAATAAACTTCACTTCAAACATATATACTGCAGAAAAAACAATATAGCTTTATTAGACTGGAAAATAAGCTATAAATCCATTTAAAGGTAACAAAAATGATTAAGTTTTTTCTAAGGTAGAACTGATCATATTTTTCAAAAATGAGCTTTATTAATTTAAAAATAAAAGCGAAACTATTTTCCATAAATGAAAACATATATCTCATGCAAATACGTTTTACGTAATTTTAATGAAAAATTTTAAAGCAGACATTGAAATAGTAAAAGATATATATATATATATATATATATATACTAATAAAGGCTGGGGTTCTGGTGCCTCGCTATCTTATATCTTACTACAATCGCAGGTCGTTGTCAGAGTTGTTTAACGTAAGATCACGAAGCATTGAAATACGGTTTACGCATTGTTTATAGTGTAAGACAGACTTAATCTCTAAGTTTATCAAGTTACTATAATCCCAGCCTATGAGTATAATATTTTCTCAAAGAGGAATGAGAGCTCTCCGACCCGAATATCGATTTTTACCACTAAATTTTAATAGTATTCTCCAACGTAAAGAATTTCAGAAATTTTGTCCTTGAATAAGGTAACAAATACTATTAAAATTTAGTGGTGTCAATCGGGATTTCGAGTCGGAGCGCTCCCATCCCTGTTCAAACTATGCTTTAATGCACATCATAGACGGCCCCTTAAAGCAGCATTTTGTCGTTTTTTAAGCATAATTTGAAAACTACTTGGAAAAAAAAAATTGAAATTTTGAATACACATAAAGCAGGACATAATAAATATAAATCCATCAAAAAAATTGTAGGTTGCAATTCATAATTTTTTCGAATATTAATTTCATAATTCATAATTCATATTATAAAATTTTAAAAACTACAAATTTGACGTAGTTATGTTTGGGTTTTTGAGTTTTATAACCAAACAAAACGTTAGCACATTAGGATTATAGTTTCAGGAGATATTAATAAAAATATGAAAATGTAATTTAACATTAGAAACTCTAAAATTTGAATGTTTATAACTCAAAAACTTATCATCCAAATGACTTAAAATTTTGTATCTAGGCATAGTTTGAACCGAAGATTTAAAATATCATGTCAAAAGTGGGTGTTGCCATTGAAAAAACTAAAGTTTAAACTGGTTTTAATATGTAGATGGCCCCTTAAGCCAATTTTAGATACATCACTTAAAAGTAGACTTTATTTCCAATCGTTTGGTACCAGTCACGTCCTTCTACTATAATTTGTTGCAGAGTTAGTGTGGGGTGTTCCGTTTTTTTTTTTCCACGACTGTACATGAGTAAATACGTTAAATATTAATATTACTGTTTTTTAAAATTATTAAATAAAAAAATATTAAATATTAAAAAACATTGTCTCCTCTTCAACAATAATTAAAATCTTAGAATTTTGGCTTGATCATCTGATACATTAAAAATTAGTTCGGGTTCTTTTTTCTGGAGACCAAGTCTGACGTTTTGAAATCTGAGCCCGAAAAAATGTGTGTCATCAGAGCCCGAGCCCGAACCTAATATCGAAAGAACGCAGTAGAAAACTGTTAATAACATTTTAAAGTTGTTTCAAAATTAATTTTCTCACTAAAAAACCTCTTTTAAAAATGAATTCGCTTTTAGAAAACCCTAATTTATAGAAATATATTTAGAAAACTAATACAAATATTTAGAAAATTCTAATTTTTAAAACTCTAATCATATAAAAACTTTTCCGTTTTCTGAACTAAATTAATTTTCTTATGCAATGTTAACGCTTGCTTTGGTTAAAGAATGTTATCTTTTCACATGAACTAATTTGAAAATATCATTTGCAACACTGTGGTATTTTTTAAAATGGATATTTGAAAATTAGATTTTAAATGAGATTTTTTAAATCGCACTAAAGTTATTTTAATTCGAAATTCTTTTCATTTCCGTTCGCTTGCATTCAACGAAATTAAATACACAAAAAAATGTTTCGCGATAAACGAGAAGCAAACTTGAATTTAAACAAAAAAAATTTAGTTAAAAATATATTAACTTTTTCCACCCATTTCCGTAATTCTCATCACTTTTAGAATTTGAACGATCTAAATTCTTTAATTTAAAGTATAGCAGAAAATACAATTACAAAATCTTGCAGTATTGTGCTCTAACATAAATCGATATTGCAGATATTTCAAAAGTGGTGATGAAAAGTTCAGTAGTTACGTTCTTGACTTTATATATACCTGCTTTATAAAGATGTATTTTTGTGGTTGAGAAATTTGTGAAATTTTTCCAAGAATGTAACTATAGATACCACACATATATTAGCGATTTGTAAAAAATTGTGACATTTTTTCAAGAATGTAATTATAGATACCACATGTATATTAGCGATTTTCGATTTGAAATCCTAGCCCGAAATATTTTATGTCATCAGTGTCCGAGCTCGATATCGAAAGTGCGCAGCAGAAATTTGTTAATAACATTTTAAAATTGTTTCACGATTAGAACCCTTTAAGTGTCCTGCAGAATTTTTCATGCGTGTTTTACGATTAATAAAATAATAGCTATGAAAAGTATGAGAATTTGTATTTGATAACCTTGCATATTTATCTATGTTATGCACTTCAAAATATTAACATTAATATCAATTTTGTGTTACATCAGCCTTTAAATTAAAAAATTACGTGGTGGAAAAACGCGGTTGGGACGCTTAAAGGGTTCATTTTTTTCATTTAAAAAATCTCTTCTTAAATAGAAATAAGTATTAGTCATAAATACTCCCTCATGACAACGTTTCGTGACTTTCATATGTCGTGGAAAATCTGTTTAAAATAGCAAATTTGTTATCTATACCCAACAACAAGTAGAAACCTGCAAAAGTCACAATTATTATTCTTTTAAAATGTCATTACAGAACTATGGCAGAAATACATGATTTCTGTTTGCGAGTAATTCTGAAAAAGTACTTCAAACAGAAAGTGGAGATAGACAAGAGAATATCCCATGGCTTCTTTGTGTTACTTTTATAACACTGACCATGCAAAAGCTTCAGAATCAGTCTATTTCTTCTTATATCCCATCAATAACAAATCAATTCCCTTTCAAACGGATTTTTATAGGATTGTAAAGCACTTTATGAAACTTTGATTAGCTTAGAAAACTTTTTAGGTGCGTTCGTAATTATATAAATACATAGCACCTTATAGTCGTCGTCCGGTCCGTCTGTCCGCATCCTACCCAGCCGAATAATTCGAAATTTAATATCTATAATCGCTGCAGAATTTTGCCGAGTCATTTCAAATTTTGTGAAAATCGAATCAAAACTTACAAAGATATTAATAAAAGTTTTTTTCTATTAAATCCTATCATACGTAATTTATTCAATGATATCCCATGGTAGTTAATGATTCTAGATTGCCATGGTGATTACGTCCTATTTAAGATGGAGCCATATTATTTCCGTATTACTGAATTTAAAAACCAAATTTGTATACAACTTTTTTTTAATTATAACAATCGTATAATCTATCGAAAGTTTTTGGATAGATGTTTCCAGAGAAATAGATATTAAATGGAAAAAGAGTCTAAATATGCATTTCAAGTACTGAAATTTTCAAAGCTAGGCTTAAGTTTCCCGTTAGAATTTTCAGTAAATGTCAACAAAAGATAAAATGTTGCCAACTTAAAATGTACTTATTTTATTACGAAAATTAATCATATCATAATAACAGACGATATAATTCATTAAAATTAGTTAAAGTACGAACGCACCACATTTGTCACGTTTGACGTACAATTTCAACCTTGTTGTTTCTCAAATAGCAATTTTTTCCGTTTTTCAATTTGTGAATAAATAAAATTTTTACTTTAAGCCCGAGCCCGAGTCCCTTTCGGGTCCGGCGAGGGCTTGGATTGAGCCTGTCTCATCTCTATGGATCACTACCTCATAACATAATCTCTAAAATAAAACAATTTGTGAGAAATATATGACTTAATATCTTCTTCTACCCGTGTTTTCAATTAATTTATTTCCATTTGAAAGCAAAATTTATGCATATGCATATGCGTTAGAAAACAACTCTATGCATAATCACAAAATTAAATAGAGAAGAAATTATTCATTACCTCTCTTAATCATACGCAATATTATTAGAGGATTGGGGGAAAATTTATTGCAGTATATTATGCGTATGTTGTCTTACTACTCTATAAAAGAAGAAATTAAACATAAAGATTTGTAAATACAGAGGGTGGACAAAATAATACGAACACACATGAAAAATGGTGAAAAGAGCAATATCTAAAAAAATACATGAGGAATTAACCTGAAACTGCAGGCGTGTAAACAGTATAGTATAAGTTATATATTTCCGTGAAAATTTTTTCCCGAAACCCCATAGGGGACTGTCAACAAATTGAAAAAGAGCGAATATCTTTTGGATTACCCTGTAAAGACTAATGTAGCAAAAGCGTTCAAACTCGAGATTATTAATAAGTAGCTTATTGTAATATACTGTGTTCATTTTTATGAGGATAGCATGTATACTCAAAGAGAAATTAAGGGTTTTATAAAAACTGTCCAAAATTTCGCCTTGTTTTTTGCTTATACTTTGCAAAGTTTTTAATATAAAAAAAAGTTATTTTCAGAAAATATGACAAACAACATTGTACATAATACTCTGCAATCAGAATTAAAAAATAATAAAAATTGGATGAAAAATGAGCAGGTTTACTAAAAAATATTACACTGCGCATGCTTGAATGCAATCAAAATATAATATGCATAATATGTAGAGCAACTTTTGTGAAAGTCTCAAAATCATAGCTTGGAAATTCTGTAAATTATCGTCGATAGAATAAGCTCGAAATCTGTTGTTCCCAAAAGGAAGCAAAAATATGAGGGGTTGTATCCAAATATAGTAGTACGTGCAATATTGTGTACGCTATCTTGGCTCCAATCAACAGATATTTGATACAACTCCTCATCTTTTTGCTTCTTTTTGGGAACAACGGATTTCGAGCTTATTCTATCGACGATAATTTACAGAATTTTCAAGTTATCATTTTGAGACTTTCACAAAAGGTGCGCTATATACTTAGCTAATACATTATGCATATTATATTTTGATTGCATCCGCGTATGCGCAGTGAAACATTTTTTAGTAAACCTGCTCATTTTTCCTCCAATTTTTATTCTTTTTTAATTCTGATTGCAGAGTGTTATGTACAATTTTGTTTGTCATATTTTTTGAAAAGAACTTTTTTTTATATTAAAAACTTTGCAAATTATAAGCAAAACACTAGGCGAAATTTGGGACTATTTTTATAAAAACCTTAATTTCTCTACGAGTATACATGCTATTCTCCTAAAAATCAACACAGTATATTAAAATAAGCAACTTATTCATAATCTCGAGTTTGAACGCTTTTACTACATTAGTTTTTACAGAGTTATCCAAAAGATATTCGTCCTTTTTCAATTTGTTGACAGTCCCCTATGGGGTTTCAGTAAAAAATTTTCACGGAAATATATAACTTATACTATACTGTTTACACACCTGCTGTTTCAGGTTAATTCCTCATGTATTTTTCTAGATATTGCTCTTTTCACCATTTTTCATGAGTGTTCGTATTATTTTGTCCACCCTCTGTAAGTTACAAGACGATATTGTGTTACCATGTTCCGATGTAAAACTACCACAAAATTAATAACCATATCAGTCTTGATTATTCTTAATGATATAAAATATAGCATGACATGAAAGTTTTTTTAAATATATATATATCTATACCAGAAATATGATACAGGTTTTGTGAAATCATTTAAAGGTGATTTTACATGATTTAAATTATAAGTTATATTACCTGTATCAAGACGTGAAAGCTGCCAGGTTGTTGGCTTTCGTTGTTAAAATTTAAATGAATTATCTTCTTATGCATATCTTCAACAAAGTAATACCGAAATGTTGTCATGAGCAATATTCTCAAGAGTGGATTTCATTTTTTGACTATAGTTTTAGAATCCTAATCTTCTCGTTCTGATATAGATGTTCCAAATCAGAGCTTACATTTTTTGAAATTATCTATAAATCAATCAAATATGACGCAGCTGAAATTTCAAAAACTGTCTTAAAAAAAATGTTAGACTTGAAATGGTTAACACCAGAACCGCGATGAGGGGGGGTTTTGACCCGTACCAAATGAATAATAGTCGATTCGGACTAGTATTTTTTTTTTTTATATAAAATAAGTTAAATGAATAAGGTAAATAGTTTTGAATAAAAATTCTGGTATAAAATATTTTTTATAAAACTTAATTAATTATTTTTAAGTGAGTATTTTTGATATTTGAGTAAAATTTCCCGTTGTTCTAGTGTTAACCATCCAGTTCCAAAGAATAAATCATGTAAATTTGTCATGTATTTTCTGTAAAAATATGTATTTGTCAATATTCTGTAAAATTGTGTATTTTATTTTGTAAAAATATTTATACTAGAAAGGCCATGACGGTCAATTGGATTGGTACCGAATAAATATACTGCAACTAGAATAAAATTTTCTTTTTAAAATAAAATAAGTTAATATCGCAAAAAGAAGTTAAATAGCTTAAAACAAAAATTCAGGTGTAAAATATTTTAATAAGACTGAAGTAAAATTTCCGATGGTTCTAGTGTTAATTTTTTTTAAACTATTTTTTAAATCCCGTAAATTGCGAAATCACGCACCATACTGCATGTATACACAGAAGAAAGTTAAGTAGTTTTAAACATAAATTCAGGTGTAAAATATTTTAATAAGACTGAAGTAAAATTTCCGGTCGTCCTTGTGTTAATTTTTTTAAAACTATTTTTTAATCCCGTAAATTGCAAAATCACGCACCATGCTGTATGTATAAACAGAAAGAAGTTAAATACTTTTTTTTTTAAATCATTTGTAAAATATTTTAATAAGACTGAAGTAAAATTTATGGTCATTCTACTGTTAAACTTTTTAGAGATATTTTTTTAATCCCGTAACTTGCAAAATCACACACAATACTACATGTATACACAGAAAGAAGTTAAATAGTTTTAAGCAAATATTATGATGAAAAATATTTTGATAAGACTTAAGTAAAATTTCCAATCTTCTAATGCTAAACTTTTTAAACTATTTTTTAAATCCCATAAATTGAAAATTCACGCACAATACTACATGTAACACAGACAAAAGTTAAATAGTTTTAAGAAAAATTCTTCTGTAAAATAATTTTATATGACTTAAGTAAAATTTCCCGTGGTTCTAGTGTTAAACTTTTTGAAACTACTTTTAAAACCCCATAAATTTTAAAAACACACAAAATACTGCATTCATAACCAAATAACGCCAATTTTCCGTTTTTAGAGCCGGAAATCACTGCAAATTCATAACTCGATAACTTTTTGTTGTAAAATAATTGGATGTCTGTTTGTTTTATACGTTACAGCATAAGGAAAATTTTTCTAAATATAATTTAAAGGCAGTGTTCCCAGGGTACAGAATACAACAATTACATTTTTATCGTCACTTTTCTGAATAATAATATTCACCTTATTTAATTACAAAATGTCTGCGATTAAAGAAAGCAAATATTACAATACGAAAATAGCAGGATTAAAAATTCACTTGTAGTATTGTAGATGCTATATTCGGAAAGAAGATACAATTCCTGGTTGAAGGGTACATCTCGCATCTCTCTGCAATAATTTAGTGACAAAATAGCATAGGGGTTCTGGTTTTATTTTTTTCCCTTGTACAGGTGCCGGATAAATCAAAATCAATAATATTGAAATCATAAATATTTTCCCACTACTTTGGAAAATATTAAAAACTTTTTATACATGTTATTAGAATCGACAAAGAACTTTTTTTTCTTTTGTCAATAGGACAAAAAAATATCTAAACATTTGAATGTGACGAGAGAAAAATAATACTTTCTTTTACATTTGATATGTTAAACAAAGCACGGAATCAATTCGCAAAAATGTTAATTGTTTTCTAGTGTTCGATTTAAAAAAAAAAAAAAAAAAAAAAAAAAAAAAAAAAAAAAACAGACTACATCCCGCAATGTATAAAAATACTGCATTATGTAAATTCAGGGTAGGCGTTTTTTGTTAATCTGCTATTCTGCTATTTCCATATTTCCCTTTCTAAAAATTGCATATGCGAACAAAACTTTGCAAGTAAGGAGAATTTGATATATGACAAATTCGATCGATACATATTTTGACTGCAGTTTTGAGAATTTAATAGAACTTTAGGGATAACACTGCTGCAAAATGTAAATAACGAAATTATTTTACAAAGCTATCTCACAAGACACGCATTCTAATTTTTTTGCGGTATGGGATATTTTTATTATCTTGCAATATGGTATGTTGTCATTCGTTTCAAAATGTAAATAACGAAATAGGTTTAGGAAGCTATTTCACGAGTCACGTATTCAAAATTTTTTGTGGTACCGGAAAGTTTTATTATCTTGCAATATTGCATGTTATCATTAGATACATAATTATATAAAGAGGAAAATATCTGTACATTAATATCTTATTTAAATGTAATTAAATATTTACATTTTATAGGATTTTGTTTGTAGCTCAATTCATTATAAAATTATTCTATCGTCATGCATAGTTGCATACCTCCTAATTTTTTTAATACCAGTAAAATCTTACAAAAAAGTTCGCTTTCTTAAAGTGCAGAAATTGTACGATTAAATAAAAGTATTGGTATAAAAAAATTTTAGAAGTTGGCAACAATGGCTCATAATGATTTATTCAGCAGGGGGAGCACAATTCTACCACAATTTTTAAATAGAATTTTTCGTTTTTTTTTTTTTTTTTTTTTTTTTTTTTTTTTTAATCCAGAGAAAAATGAAACAAATTCGACGATTAAATGTGGTGACCATAATTTCTGCGATTGAAATATTATCACCATGTTGCATATCTGCCTTTATACCTAAAAGTAGACAATATTCCACAGCAAGTTTTAAAAAATTATTTTATTGATTGCTAATATTTTGCAACTATGCACTTAACACACATTATTCGTCGAATCCCCAACAAACGGACATACTGGATTAATTTTTTCATATTAAAATTTAATTAATACCTTGAACAGATTCACGTTGTTATTACTAAAATAAACTTAATGAAATTAATGAAATTAAAAAGACTGGAGGCATTCAGAAATAGATTTTTCATAAAGGAGGTTCAAATACTTTACAGTTTTGTATTAGAAAATTTATAATATTTATGAGAAATTAAAATTTATGAGAAATATGTGTAATTTTTTTTCCGTTGCAAATATGAAACTAACACCCTTTTGACAATATTTTTCTTTCAGTTTTATATTCTAAATTTCGTTATTGTTTTTATATGCTTCAAAAGATGTATTCTCACATCTTAGTAATTTTTTTTTCCAACCGATGATGTTGCGATTCAAAGAGTTAAAAAGAAATTATCTAATTTGAAATTGTAGTGCCAGACTTCTAGCCAAGTATTGTTAAGCACATTGTTTATACATGTTTTAAAATTAAATTCACCCATCATATAAAACCGGATTTTATCTCTTCCAGTCTAAACATTATTGTATACCAGCGGTTCCCAACCTGGAGTACGCGTACTCCTGGGGGTACGTGAAAATAATATCGGTAATGACGGAAATCACAAAAACTGTTTAACTGAAAACACATAAAGAAATTTCATAGTTTTGGATTACAAAGTTAGTCTCATGTGTAACTGCAATATGTTACACTCAAAGTGAGGATAAAGGACCACTAGACATAATAATCCATTGATAATTCAATGTCACTAGGACGCTCACTGCTAATCATATTGCATGGGCACTGATACTGTATTTTCCCCAATCTTCGCAAGGACTGCCATTGATCATTACACAATGTTCTTTTCCCACTCTTTTTTCCTCTTGTTTCGTTTTCTATAATAATTGCAAAACACCTCTTCAGAGCTTCTGGTTTTAATGTTTTAGTTTAAAACGTGTTGTAATGAAGGCTCTTATTTTCGTTTTCGAATAGGCGGAATTATATAACTAGCGTATATTAATTGAAAAGCTTACCTTCCTTTTTTTTCCTCTTAACTTTTTATTCAAAAGGATATTTAAGATGATTTCGTTTTATGTTTAAAATGAATAACTCGTTGGAATCCGGAACTCTAGAGAATACTGCAACTGCGACTGAAATTCAATCTAATAATTCGGGAACTGCAAGTTCTTCGAAACAATCTGATTATTTAGAATTGCAAGAAAACCCGAGCGTAGCTATTAAATGCCTGTTCTGATAACTAATAAACCTAATACTTTACATAAAATTGGAAACATCGGTCCCCACTTAATGAATAGAAAACATAATACTGAATAATTCTTAAAATATGGATTTTTATTCACGGGAGATGAAGATTTTAATAATATGTGGAGGGAGGAGAGGGAGTGGTGGGTGTTTGTGATAAATGGGGGTGGGGGGTACTCCGAAATGAAAAACCTAAGTGAGAAGTACGTGAAAGAAAAAGGGTTTGGAAGCGCCGTTGTATACGAATCAGACATAGAAAATATATCGATTCAGAAACAAAAAAACACATTTGAATCGATAGCGTACTCCAATTGAAGATAAAGAAGCATTAACAAATTGAGAATATCGACAATTTGCCATTTCATATAATCTTAATTTATTGAATTTTACTGAACGAAATATTTTTATTTGCTTTTTTTGATGGCCTTTTTAAAAGATTATCCCGGTATGGATATTATTTATATTTTCGGACAATTTTGTTACCTTGAAGTTTTTTTTTTTTTTTTATACCGCTAACCAGGCCCCTACCTGCCCGGCATGAATGCCTAGCTTAACGGGTTAGTACCTGGGTGCGGGGCGGAAATCGCCTGATCACAGCATGGCTGTGATCCACCTGACTATTGATTTGTTCACATCGCTGCTGTGCTTGCTCTCTTGTGATTTGCTACCGCTATCTTTGTTTGCCGGTTCAAGGTTTCTGTTTAACTTTGTTGAATTGACAGATTTAATAGGTCTCGTAATTTAGAACCTTGATCAGGTGACGAGACCCTCACCTGACTAGGCACCCCCAGAGGTATTATTCACAGGTAACTTGGAGGGCTTTGCACCCACGACGGATTTTACATGCACCAGGTGCCATTAGCGTACATAGATTTACATATTTACCATGTCTGTTGGCTTGTCACGTTCATGGTGGGTTGTCGCTGTAGTGTTTATCGCCTCTTTTATGGACTGATTTCCCTTCTTGTTGTATTTGTCTCTGTCAAGGCTTTTTGGCGTTTTTATAGGCTCGCCCCTGTTGTGGGTTGTTTTTTGTCTATCATTCATTGGTTTTTTGTCTCTTTCTTGATATATTTTTACCTCTAGCTTGTGCTAGAGCTGGTTTTCCCATTTTGAATCTTGGTCTTCTTTCGAGAGTTTCACTGGTTATTATGTCACTATCGTGGGTTTTGTCACGTTGTAACATTTGTTACTGGTGGTTGTCACATTGTAACTTTTGTTACTGGTGGTTTACCTTGAAGTTTATATTTATACTAAGCTAACAACTGTAAATTTCTGTAAAACAAACGGAAAATATTATATTTAACACATGTATGTTTTCCACGTAACTTTATACTATTAGCATTGTTTTGTTTAATTTTCACGCGCGTTTTAAATACTTTTCTGCGTACCGTAATTTCGCGCGTATACGCCGCACCTCAGACAGTTCGATTTCCTACCAGAATTTATTTTAAATAAAATGTGACTTGCTTCTGCTTAGCACTTATTTGACTTCTTATTTTCAATAAAATTTCCTGTTTGAAAAATACTTAACTAGGGTGCGGCGCATACGCGCGAAATTACGGTATATGAAAAGTGTATATGATTTTTCATTTTGTTTATTTGTCTGACATACTCTAATTTTGTTAAAACGATGTTCAGCCGTTTATGTTAAATATCTCATTCATTTATACAACAACATGTTTCTATAAAATTTCTTAGTCCAAAAATATAGAAAATCACAAAAAAAAAATTGGAATATAGGGTTCCGACTGATTCATATTTTGTATACCAGCATTTCTGAAGAAGAATTTCTGTGGTAGGTTTTTATAACATTTGCGACCAAGATAACCTTCGAGGTAGGATTCTATACATTCTATATTCGGGAGACATAAGGTTTTGAAAAAAAAAGCCCCTACTAGAGGATATAAATTTGAATTACATAGAGGGGTTTACGTATTTTATTTGAGTAATATTATCAATTTAAATTAAACTAGTAATAATAATTGGTTAAATTAAATTGTATTATATCAATGATGCAAAACAATGCTATACCGAATGTTATTTAACGGATTTTCAAGTGGACACGGATCGAAGTGTCTGTCAGTAAACTTAAGAAAACCAGTGTTGAAAAGTTTTCGAATATTTTGTCAGTTATGATCACAGTTATACAGGGTTCGTACGTTTTCACCGCATTTTTAATAACATTTTTCGCCTTATTTAAATGCAGAAAAGTATTACAAATCCTGCAATTAAACAAGGCGTCTACAATTTCTGCTGTTTAAATATTAGATAGAAAAATTCTATTAAGAAATTGTGGTACAAGCGTACGAATCTTACTATATAATATATATTTCGGTACGATTTTGTGTAAGAGTCATAGATATTTTTTTTCTCGATTCTTTCATTGATTTTTTTAATCTTAACACATTGTTGACTAGACATGTGAATTCAGGTCTTTTAAACGCGTGTAATTTCACCTACGAGTGGTACTTTTGCATTTTACGTGTTAATTATTTCTCAAAAAAAAAAAAAAAACACATAATATTCGTATTTTTACAATTAGAGTACTATGCATATAAATAACTTAGAAACAAGATCATTATTATGTACATTCATTTATAATGTAAACACGGACAGAGAACACTAAAAACGACATTTTCAAAACTGAGCAAAAAATACTCAAATCTGAGTATGTCGTATAGTCAAAATGTCTTCGAATCAAAATTACTCAAGTATGAAATATGTATATACTCATTTCTGAAAACATGCACGCACTCAAGAATAAAACATACGTGCTCATATTTGAGTACGTCCATGTGTCAAAAATGAGTATAAACTGACTTCTATGTGCTTATTTTTGAGCATGTCCATGTTTCAAAAATGAGTTTGAACGGATTCTAATCCTTTTTGAGTATGTCCAAGTTTCAAAAATGAGTATGAACTGACCTCTATGTGGGTTGTAATTTTCCAACTGGACGAAAAATTACAACTCGTATGATTTATTTACCAATTTGAAATAATTGTGTTAAAATTAATCTGTGACCTCTATGTGCTCAGTTTTGAGTATGTCGATGTTTCAATAATCTGAGTAATTCTGGTATTTCAGAATTGAAAGCATTGAGTCGTCCTATTTGAAACAAAAAGTTTCATACCAAAATGAAAACATCGATTTACTCAGATTTGAAAGTGTCATTTTTCTCAGAAAAAAATCTTTTGTTAAATAATGTAACGCTCATAGACGGGACTTTCCTGTTTAAAACCCTTTTTCTCTATGGTGGGAGAATTTTTTCACACTTAATTTTAATTCCCAAATGTTCTAATGGCACCTGAATTTTGAAATCGTACCCCTGGGAGTACGGGGCGGGTGACTTAGGGATACGTGAAAATTACATCGGCAAATGAAGGAAAAAGCAAAAATAAATAATTAAAATGATAATTAAAATTAACAAAAAAGAAGTTGTAGAAATTTTTAATTAAGAAAGACTTATGTAAACTTTAATATGCTACTCGCATATTAAAGTAGGAAAATACTTAAACCCAACCTCTTAATAATTTGCTGTCACTAGCTGTGTCCATCCCTAATAATATCGTGAGATTATGTATGTAACCCCTGCCTTCTTTGTCAACATTATCACTCTTTAGACTATTCATTTATTTTCCTCCTCTTATTCTTTTATTATTAGTTTCTGTTTAGTGATTCTGAAAATATCAAAAGAAAAATACCCTAATAATTTCATTTCAATGTTCAGTTGGATGTCATTAGATCAGTAACCTGTATTAATGGGTGCAGTTTCGATCCTTTTTTTTATTATGAGTCATAGTTTGAAGTCTTTAATAAATATTTTTCGTGTTGAAAAATTTTCTGTTGATAGCTTTTTGTGCATCAAAATGGATATAAGGTTAAAAACTGGAATACTTAAGAGAGCTGAAAATGGCATTAGTAACTAACATAAAAACGTTACTAGCGAGCTAAAACAAATATTTTTGGTTGCGGATTTATTCGGTAAAAAGTACGTGATAAAGAAAATGTTGGGAAACGATGACGTACACGAAAAACATTACTTCGAACTCATTTGTTCGAAAATTCCGGTGCCATTGTGACGTATGGGGTGTGGCGAGTTGAAATTTCAAATTACACACTCAATTGAAGTTTAAGGTATTTCTCTAGGTGAATGGAAGGGGACTTATGAATTGCCCCCATTCTGAGAAAATAATCCAAATAGAGTGATGAATATCATTGTCACCTAGAAATAAGCCAGGCTGGAATGTATGTGTTGTATTGAGAGAAATACTCTCTGAATGAGTGGATAAAAATTGTAAAAGCAATTCCTTTAATACAAGAGAACTAAGCGCACATGAAGTGAAAATTCAAACTTGGTAAGTAAGGGATTAAAAGGTAGTGTCAATCACAAGAGATTATAGGGCGTTTCTTTCCAGAGATAAAAAAAAGACGAGTTTCCAGAAGGAGTGGACTAAGAGATATCTAGGGATGCAGGAGGTATGTTGAGGAGAGACGAGCAAGGGAGTTGAATGTTGAAGGGGTTGGAGAAGGAGTTTTCTCTTAGCGGACGTCAGAATACTCGTTTCTGAAATTGTACTTTTACAGCATGGATATGTTCATTATATTTTTCATTTTTATTGTTCTATTTTTTAATGTGTTAATTTACAATAAAGTTTTTTTCGTTTCAAACGATAATGGATTGTATTAATTATATAGACATTGGTTCACGTTACCACAGCTATAGTATATATAATTAATTGGTGGCAGCAAATGAGATATGTGATCTAGAGTAAATTAGATTACGGATCTATGTGTTAACCTGATTAAACAGATGAAGAGCCAGTGGAAAACGGACAAGCAGTGTTGTGGAGTCTTGAAGTCTAATTGGAGTCGTGGGTTTTTCTCGGAGTTCTAGCAAGTAGAGGACTGGTAAAAGAACTTTATCGACTAAAGCTGTGTGGTGTATGAACAGTCAACTATAGACTTGGTGCTACGTGTTGGTGCTTCATAATATATCCAGTGGAATGAAGATATGCGGCGTACCATCTGAGTTGTCTACATACGGATCTAAGATGAATTTAGTGCCTCATCAGTGAAATTAGTGTCTTCAAATCTTCACACATCTGTGTGTATATCAACTTTAAAAGTGCTTGGAAGCCTGGTATCAGTGTGGAGGAAATATTTGCATCTGGAGGTAAACTTTTTTATGAAATCTTCTATAGAGGCCTGTTTTAAATTAAATTTTGTGTATAAATTTTAATTTTGGGGGACAAAACTCTATAAGAAATTTAAGAATTCTAGGGAAGCTATTAATTTGGTATTTAAAATTTAGTTAGAATTTTTATGTTTGTTGATTTTCTGGTATTTGTTAGGTATAGTATTGGGTTAAGAAAATTATATACTTTTGTATATGTTAAAATTTACTTGGGGTATAGTAAATTGTTATTGATTAATTGAGATTATTAATCAGGATATTTTAATAATAATTTTGTATAAAACTTTTGGAAATAAGAGTTTTGTTTATATACATTTTATTTATTACAGTAATAAAGTTATAGCTTAATTTTATGGGTATACTGTGGATGATTATGATTAATGTTTCAAAATAAATTGGTGTTATACTGTACTGTTGGGTATAAAATTTATTTTGAGGGATATACTTAATTTGAAAGACGTCACTGTTGCATGAGAATTTGCTATATTGAAATTGTGTCGTTTTTGAATACATTATTATACGTATAGTGAAGAAAATTCTATTTCTGTATTTATTGTATTATTGTAAATTGAATATATCTGTTATTTTGAAGTTTATTATATTTTGGGAGAAAATATGACAGACTATTTAGCAAAATATAATAAAAGCGTCTTGGTAAGAGAGGTCAATTTCGGGAAAAGAATTCTGAGCATGATGTAAATATACCCAGGTATTTTGTTGGTAGTATGGGATTTATACATGTTAGAAATAGAATGAGAAAGAAACTGAGTTCACCTATGACTGTGGCCAGAAAAATTAACTCTAGGATGTAGGAAAATAATAGAGTAAATTGGGGGGCTAAATGCCAAGAAAATGGAGATGGAAAATCAAAGTTAAAAAGAAGGGAACATTCTGTTTTTAAAACGGATCACAAAGAAAGATTTATTAAAATCAAACAAGATTCGGAAAAGAAAAATTATGCTTATAAAGTTGTAAGGCGAAAATTATTGTCGAAAAGATTTTCTGATAGAAGTAATTTAGATATTGGTTTTCGGGAGAATTCTCTAAATTAAGTTTTATTCTAAATTTGGGAGTACTCATTATTGTAATATCTGTATTGTGTTTATTTATCATTTAATGCTTAATATTTTCGTAATAGTAAAACTTCATTAATTTAATAATTGCATAATTTAGTATGCGTTCTTTTTGTTTGTAGAAGCGTCCAAATTAAGCTTTTAAGCAAAAGGTTTTTAGGATTAATTGTGTTTAGCATTGTGTTATATATCGAATTATTCTTTTTTTTTTGTTTGTTTATTTGTTTAGAATCATGAAAATTGTAAACTGTGTTTGGTATTATATGTCTATACAATATTTCAAAATTGTTTCTTAGGGCATCAGAAATATAAGTTATTCCTGGAATTATACTTAGGTATTGTAAATAAGGGATTATAGTAAATCCTATTGACAATGTGGTCTATCAAATACTGAGTATGGGAATGCGTTTATATTCTATAGGGATTTCATGTGTTATTCTAAATTCCTTTAAACTTTGATGACCTCTTTAGAAGTTGATTGAAGGAGCTTGTTGTATTCATGTATATGCCAAATTTCTTCCAGAATTTTTTTCTTAGGGAGGAGGTGTTGTGGAGAATTGAAATTTCAAATTGCACACTCAATTGAAGTTTAAGGTATTTCTCTAGGTGAATGGAAGGGGACTTATGAATTGTCCCCATTCTGAGAAAATAATCCAAATACAGTGATGAATTTCATTGTCACCGTGAAATAAGCCAGGCTGGAATGTATGTGTTGTATTGAGAGAAATACTCTCTGAATGAGTGGATAAAAATTGTAAAAGCAATTCCTTTGATACAAGACAACTAAGCCCCTATGAAGTGAAAATTCAAACTTGGTAAGTAAGGGATTAAAAGGGAGTGTCAATCAGAAGAGATTATAGGGCGTTTCTTTCCCGAGATAAAAAAAGATGAGTTTTAGGAACGAGTGGACTAAGAGATATCTAGGGATGCAAGAGGTATGTTGAGGGCAGACGAGCAAGTGAGTTGAATGTTGAAGGGGTTGGAGAAGGAGTTTTCTCTGAGCAGACGTCAGAATGCTCGTTTCTGAAATTGTACTTTTACAGCATGGATATGTTCATTATATTTTTCATTTTTATTGTTGTATTTTTTAATGTGTTAATTTACAATAAAGTTTTTTTCGTTTCAAACGATAATGGATTGTATTAATTATGTATACATTGGTTCACGTTACCATAGGGGATTAACTGAAAAAAAATTGACTCACCAGAGCAAAAAGGGTTAAAAGACAAAAACTAGCCATCACCAATGTATTAATGACTGTGCATGTTAAAATATTTTTAATTATTTCGTGTTCAACACAACAAATCAATTCTAATACTTGCCTTTATTTTCATTCAAAGGAAAATATTTTCCTTATATTTGCAAAATCCATACTTGCCAACCTCCAACAATTCTTCCGTAAAATGTGGACTAATTTGACCCAGGTTAACCAAATTTCGAACCAGAAAATTTATTTGATGTATCACTATTTATTTTATTTAATCTTTCTACGTGGAATATATTTTAATTCGTTTCTTTAAAAAAATTCCGGTTTGAAATTGCGTTTAACCTTGGTCAAATTAACCCGCATTTTAATGAAGATTAGTGGAAGGCTGACAGGTTCGAAAATCGCTTTTTTTTTTTTACTCAAAAGCATAAATTAAAAAAAATAAAATTATTAATAAATTCATATTTAATTTTTTTGAATTATGATTTATATCAATTTTTACATAAACGGAATGAACATTGTAAAAAACATTGGTATATAAGTTTAAATGAATTTCAATCATTATTTTTCGATATAGCAAAATTTCTCTTTTCTAATGTTTAAAGTATGGGACTTAAAACTTGTATGCTTGAAGGCTACATAAATAAATTCTTAACGTTCTGCAGGCAGGACATGATCAAACTCTATGTAGGACCCGGGGCACATAGGTCATGTAGAGGCCCACTTTTCAAAAAAATTGCATTATAAACATGACAAACAGCTTTATGCCCATTTTAAAATTTAAAACATACTTTTATGGAAAAAAAAGAATATATTATAGATACACGTAGAAAAGCATTAAAAAATTATGGAGAAGTAAATTTTTTTGCACCCTATGCTGCTAAGGGATTGAGTGAAATATGTTTCACGTAATATCCGTTCTTCACAAAATTTGGAAGTTTAAATTACATTTCATTGTCATTAGTGAAGAACACTCAGATAATAACATGAAGCAGTTCTGAAATTAAATAGACCTCACACTGCGTTAGCAAAATCAGCACAAACTGAACATGAAGCAGATCTGAGATTAAATAGACCCCACACTGCGTTAACAAGATTAGCACAAACTGAACCTATAAAAGTAGATTTCAATGGATCCAAAATAAAATTATATTCCGCACAAATAATCACCTGGAAGCTATCAATGGAGAGTCTCTAGAAATAATATCTAAAAACGAATCTGTTACGATGTATTATCATAAGATATCCACGCAGTCTGGAATGAATTAATACATCATTGATTACCTTTCCCATACCACCTTATATTCCAAACCCTTGAAGTAAAATAGTCTATTCCGGGCAAGCAAGAAAACGCGAAGAGACAACAACTCAACTCAACATTTAGTTTTTCACTGATGATGACCTAGTAGTTTGGTTGAAAACGTTTTTGAATTTTTAAAAGGACTTTAATGTGCTTTTAAAAGTTTTATGTATGTTTTTACGCACCTTCAAACAATATATTTACATTTAGTTGTATCTTTATGAATTTTAGTTAACACTCAGATAGTTTAGTTTACATGAATGTGAAAAACTCTTGTTTTCTATAAACTATAGAGGGAAATTTGCATTAGTTTGTATGTTCAGAGTGTGGACAAAATGCATTTCGGAGACCCCTGAAAATGTGGCCCTGGGGCACATGCCCCGTGTGCCCCTGTGATGATCAGGCCCTGTCTTCAGGCTATTCGTAGGTCATTTAAATAGCACTACTGTAATGCATGCACTGCTGGGAATAGGAGAGGTTGTATATGGACGCCGCAAAATAACAGAATTTTCTTTTTGATCGATAAAATAAATTTTACTTATTTATATTTGCACGTAATATGTAATTTTCTCACCGTAAATTTTATGCAATTAAGTATTTTAGTATTATTAGTAGTAGTTCTTGCAATTAAAATTTATTTATCGGCTAACCCCAAATGAATGAAATTGGGGGTCCTAAGTATAGGCACTACCTCCGTAATATATAAGGAGGTAGTGGTATAGGTTATTTGGAAAAAGCAGTAATGTTCGTTTCGTAAAATTCCAGCTTTGTACAGCACAAATGGAACAATTACACTTTGACAGCATTTGTGTTGTTATCGAATATAATTATATCGAGTAGCTTTCCCTTTACTTGTTTGTGGTTATATATACATATAAAAAAAGAGGGGTTTATCCTAATAAGGCACGTGCGAAGTCTTTTTCCACGTTTTTAAATATTCAAAAGAACAGGGCGGTCACTAAAATACTTTCGGCGTGCCACGGACGGAAGATCTCTAATTTAAAGGGACGGCATTTTACTATTATTCAACCACATATAAGAAAATCGGAAACAGCAAGAAAAAGTATGTATAAAAGTCTTAACACATTGACGGACAGTAGGAACAAGTAAAGTTCGAAAATTAACACTACTATATGTTTTTGTAATTTTTTGGAATATTAGAAGTATAGTTTTACTCTTTCTGCTTAAATAAACTTAATTTTGATTAATTCAGCACCTTTAAATAGGTTGCACAACTCCCTTCACAACCACATCAGGGTGGCTAGTGGTCAGGGAAAAATACAGTCAAAAAAAGTGATAAACACCAGTATATTCTTATAGAAAATTTATGTTGATCATTCGATCAAATAATCAATTTGAATTTTTCTATAAGAATATACTGGTAATTATAATTTTTTTTACTGTATTTTTCCCTGACCACTAGCTACCCTGCACGTGCATACTGAAGCTGCAACTCGCATAACAGGTGGAAAACGAACTTCAACCTAAAAAATTGTTTCCAAAACATGACACTGGGCTTCTACTTGTAAGCCGGTAAATGCACATTTGTGCTGCTATAGCCGTAGTGTCTGAAAACGACCGTTTCGTTTTGGACGGCTATTGCCGTCATGCCACATAATGAACTTCGCTTTGACGGCTATAGACGCAAGTGTCCGTCAACGTGTTAAAAAAAAAGTTGAGAAATAACTGTTTATATCATATAACCTTTACAATTACCTTTACAATTTTACTGATTTGATTTTGAATTTTTTTTGTGAGATCTTAATTTATTTTTCTTTTTTTGTGTAAGTGGTTATACCTCTTATATATTTTCTTTTATAACTCGATAAAGATTTAATATAAAGTATATAAACTATGCCTTTTCTGGGTTGCCTTGATCTAAAGAGGTGAACCAATGGCGTAGCCAGGGTGGGGGTCCAGGTGCTCTGAATACCACTAATATTGTAAAGTTTTCTTTGTCTTCATTCATATTCATTAGCCGAAATCTTCGTCAATCGAAACGTGAATTCCTGTCTAATATCACAAAAAAAATATGTTAAAACGCATCTTGGCCGCATTATGTTGACACATCCAGTGATCATTCGTTAACGGTACCCATAATCGTTAGCCGAGTCAGAAAAACAACCAAAATACATTCGTTAGCCGAAACGTTCGTTAACATATTACCGACCGGCAACAAGAACTCCCGTTTTACTCAAAGAACATCATTAACTTAAGGAGTGGCTGCTACCTTACAAAAAATAGATTTATGTTATGTTGTTCATAATTTTTTTTTTTAGCTTATAAGATATTTTATGTTAAATCCGTACATTGAAAGATTACTTCTGCATAAACTTGGGAAACCTATCTAGGAAACCAATTTACGAAAGACTTTGAGAAGAGAGAAGAATTTCTAGTGTTTTAAAACCCAGATTTCACAAAAATATACGGTCGGTAATCTGAGTTCCTACACTTTCAGGGCAAATACCAGTATTTTCCTATAGAAAAACTCGAATTATGCAATCGCGAGATTACATAGGAAGAGTTTTACACTAAGTAAATACTGGTGTTTATCTGATCTAAATTCAGTGAAATTCCCTGACCTGTAGGAACACTGGTAATGTGTTAACGGATCCTTAGCCAAAGTATCACTGTATTTCTTTTCCCTAGTAATAAAAAAGAACGGATGCAATTTTATAGTATCATATTTGAATAAAAAATCAATAAATATACGTATGTTGAATTTTCTTTTTGAGCGATCACACTTTTGAACAGATGGAAAACTTGAATCCTCAAATCCCAGTACTTATAAAATCCATCTGGACCACACCATTCAGACTGAAGCACGTATTAATTTTATTACCCATACAGCTTACTGTGGGGGAAGTTTTAGAAGCATACAAAGGTAGCAACTTCTATTCATTGTCGGACGTTTAACACGAATGCCTCCCTTCTGTGAAAGATGATGTTCAAACCCACGCAGAGTTGTTTTATTATAAAGTGGCAACTTTCCCTTTATAAATCTTCCCGCAGATGTTGCAGGTTTACCCATTTTTGGCTAAGATTCATTATATGTATTTTTTGTTAAAAGATATGAAATTCACGAAAACGCGTGCTGGATTATTGGAATGAATTGTACTATTGGAATTGTTCTGTATTGGAATTATTGTTACGTAAATTGAGATAATACGTTTTAATATTTTTTTTCTGTATTCTGCGTAATGAAAAAATAATCTGATTTTTTTTATTTTTTTATTAACACATTGTATGTCAGAAAAGTAAAAATACATTTTATATAGATTGGTAGGAGAAATCACTGCTCGCACCATAAATGTTGTAAAGAAGAAAACTGAACAATTGTATCGCATTGTTATTGGTTGTAAGCAGGTTTCAATTTATAGTAACTTTTGTGCAAATGGGTTTTCGCACTCATTTCTGAAAAAATTGTCCGCATACAATATGTTAAGAAGACTTAGTAGAATAGTTACAAAATATGACTAATTTTATTTTAAAAGTTTATGAAACATGAGGATTCTCTGTTAATCTAGATAAAACTAATAAATCTGTAGCTGTGATACATATAAATATCTGGATATGGAGATTATTGAAGTAGATGCTTTTCCTTGTTGTTAGATAAACTGAAATAATATGTATTAATAAAAAAAATGAGCGTTGCGTAGTAGATTTTATTGTTGACTTAGTACAATTCATTCAAAATTAAAATTCTTAACATTATCGGCTAATTCAGTGATCATAGAAAACCAAGAATAAAAATGTAATCTTATTGGCACATTATATTTACTCGCCAGAGGTTTTAAGACTATTAAACACTATTTTTTAAAAATTATGTCAATGTTGAATTCTCTATTTTTAATACTACGTACATCATTTAGGCACGTGTATACTTCCTTACATACATCTTATATACGTATAAAACACGTAAAATGTTGTAAAACAAGTAAAAGTTTGAAAGCAAGTGTCACGTGTAATTTAAAAAAACAATTTGTGTAACGCCGTTTAACAGATAATAACCAGATTGATTATAACCTTTATTTTGACCCTATATAAATGTTTTTATAGAAAACAGAATAAACATTTTCATTTCAAAATTCTAACGTAAGTACAGTTGTCAATTCGGGCTTGCTTCTGTAAGAATATACAGTTTTAAGAAGAAAAAGGAGATTAATCTTCAATGTAGATTTTTTTATCAGTAAAAATTTTGAAGTAAAAATATTAGCCTTCTTTAATGACAGATTAAAGAATACGAGAATAAGTCCAATTACACTATTTTTTAAAAACTGGTGGGAATCAAACAATCTTAATTTTAAAAAGTAGCCTACACTGCCCATGAGGGTCACGGGGCAACAAAATTTGTTTACAAATGACTGCCCGTGAAGGTATAGAACGCGATGACTAAGAGGTTTTAAAATAATTAAACATAATAATTACGGCTGCCACTGGCAACTATTTTATAATCTAATTGCATCACTATTCTTAAAATATAAATTTTGTATTATGTTTCGCTTGCAAGTACTGTTAAAATGTATTAAAAAAATTGTTTTGAGAAAATGGTAAGAGATAGAATTAAAATTATGAGGAGTTTAGCCTGTGGGGGTCACGAGCAAACAAAATTTGTCCGTGAATGTATCGGGCACGACTATTAAGGGGTTAAGGCATTTTATTTAAAACCTATATTATAGGAATACTTAACCCTTTCGTGACAAGAGTCTCTTATACTTCTTTTAATTTTTCAGCAACACTATTCTCAAATATTTTTTGCTTAATTTAACAGTAATTCTGTGATTAGACGAGGCGAAAATCACTGTTAAAAAATAGTGTTGTTTAAATTCAAGGATTTTGTGCACGTTTTACGACACGTATCAGTTTAGCTCGTTGCAAAGGGGTTAATGCTAGCAAACACAATTCACCAAACAGATATGTAAATTAGAAAACTTTAACTTTTAAAATGAGCGGCAAACTGTGTCTTAGATTATCATGTAACTGATTGCATTGAAACAAATCAAAGACATTTATTTCATTTATGGATAAATTAAATGTGATTTTCCTTTAACATGGCGTCGCTGTTTTAAAACTCAACTTTCAAGTTATACGTTAAGCAATCTATAGATTATTTTGTCAAAAAAGTATTTTGTTTTAAATCTACAAGCTAAAAATATAAAGATGTAAAGACAAACTGCTGCTGTTACTGATTTCAAAGAAAATTTTACTAATAAGTTTTACTAATAATTTTTGCCTAATTTAATCGCTGAAATTCACTGATTACACGAGGCGAGAATTACTGCTAAAAAATAACGGTGTTTAAATTCAAGGATTTTGTGCTCCCAATTCGACAAAGTTCTAATTGTTTTATCATGATTATAAACACACATATACAGGGTGTCCCAGGATTATTGGAACAAACTTTAAGGGGAGGTAGGGGACATCACAAGGATTCAGATTTGCATAGGAACCCATGATCAGAAACGGCATCATTCGCTTTTAGGTGGTGGTGTTCACAAGAGTATTGGAGGATTAGCATCGGCAGATTATCACATCTTTTTGTAAGAGGTGCTACCAAGCTTACTTGACACTATGCCACAACATGTCAGACGCCATATGTGGTTTCAACATGATGGGACACCTCCCCAGTATGGTAGATGTGTTCGTGAACATTTGAATCAGGTGTTTGGTCACCGATGGATGGGCCACCACGCTCTCCTGATTTAAGCAGCATAGATTTCTTTCTTTGGGGTGCACTTAAAACTGTTGTATACGCATCGCCTGTGGATTCCGATATGGATCTGGTTGCAAAACTCGTCTGTTGTGCTGCGGATATCCAACAAAATCCAGGTGTATTTGAGCGAATCCACCAATCTATGGTCCGACGGTGTAATGCATGCATCGGTAGCGATTGTGGAAACTTTGAACATCTTTTGTGACATTTTCACATAGCATCAAAATACCACAGCACATGTAATATCTTTGACCAATAAATTATTTCAGATGATCTCAGTCTTGTGTCTCTTCGTTTCTTGTACCTGTCATGCTACTTTCCCATGAGGTTTCCGACCATGGGTTGCTATGCAAATCTGAATCCTTGTGATGTCCTCTACCTCCCGTTTAAGTTTGTTCCAATAATCCTGGGACACCATGTGTACTGTTATATCATTGGAATCCTAATTCATATCATTATCTTTGTCTAATCTTGACACATTTATTGTTGCCGATCAGTATTCAATGAAAGCTTAAAGTAGACTTTCGCTGAAAAGTGTCACTCATTTTTTCTGTCTACATTTTTAGGTGCGTTCGTAATTATATAAATACGTAGCACCTATTGTCGTCGCTTGGTCCGTCCGTCTGTCCGTCCGCCCGTCCGTCTGTCCGTCTGTCTGTCTGTCCGTCCGTCCGTCAGTCCGCATATAACAACGCAAAAACTACCCAACCGAATGGTTTGAGATTTAAGATATATTATCTTTGCAGAATTTTGTCGAGACATTTCAAATTTTATTAAAATCGAATCAAAGCTTTAGGAGATATTAATAAAAATATTTATTAAGAAATTTGAATTTTTTTTTTAATCGGTGCTTTCTTGTTAGAGGAGCTTCCATTAAATCGTCAAGCGACCGAGACACTTATTTTATTACAGAAATTAATCTGCAGACGATATAATTCATTTCACAGAATTAAAAATCATCTAGGTCTGAATATTTATATAACTAGCTACAGTACGAACGCACCTCGTTTGTCACGTTTGACGTACAATTTCCAACTTGTTTATATTGATGTATATAGCTTTTGGAATCTAATAATAACAAATAAATAAACTATAACAATGTTATTTGAAAAATTATACATAGATATGAGTATACATATAGCCATTATTTTTTTTTAAGTCAAAAGTCTTATACTGCCTTTTTTTCCTCCGTAAATCTGCGTGTTTTTCTTTTGCTTATGTAATGGTTTTTTATTTTCATGATTAAATACACACCCATAATCGGCAATCTGACTCTTGTACAACATGTTTGTTATGTAAAATAACTGTTTTAAGACTTCATTTAGTATAGTCAATAAAAAGTCTCCGTTCCTAGGCCTTATATTTAATGCCAAACTTGCACACGAATCTATTAGATATAAATTTCTGTTTTCTGGTTGCCTCTCTGGTTCTTCTCTGGTCTTCTCTGGTTCACACTGTAGTGGATGTTTTAAGAGCTAACAAGATTTATCTTTTAGTCTGGAGAATAAAATTTCAGCAGATCCTTTAAACAACTCCAAATCTCTGATTAAATCAAAATGTTCGGATTGATTGAATAGTTGAGGGATATCATTGTCTTTATTACACTGAAAATCATCAAGAGCAGCACTATTTGAATCAGAATCAAGTTAGTCTTCAAATATACCTTCTAAAAGAGGGTCGGAAATTTATGGACCGTATGGAGCAGGCGGTAAACCTGGGGAAGATTTGGGTACATAAATTCCTACCTGTTTCTAGATTTATAACCAGGTTTTCACAAATTTGATAAAATTTAGTAGCTAGCGAAAAATTCTAGTCGCCAGACAGAAAGTATTTACCCTTCTCCTTCCTTCCGCCTCATTGATTTTCATAAAGCACAAAAGTTTTTTATGAATTAATTCAGAAAAAATAATAACAAGCATAGTTCATAATAATTAATTACATAGTTTACAGTTGTACCGGATTTTTTAATTTGATTTTTTAATTTAATATTTTATGCGATTTTTAGCGAATTGTCGTGTTTTGTGATGATTTGTTGACATTCATTAAATAAATCCTTTTTCAATATTTTAGCCCGATATCGAAAATTTCGTCCCCACTTTTTTAGCGTGTTTTATATTATTATTATAATTATTATTATTAATCGTTTTGCTGAGTTTTTTTAACATTAGTAAAAGGAATTCGGTTTAAGACTTTTAACACAATATATATTAAATTTTCTCCACTGTGATTTTTTGAATTTTTAGCGATTTCTTATATTTTTGTAACTTAAAACAATTTTTTTCGAGTTCCACAGCGGTTTTTTGACGATAATAAAATGAATCCTGTCTAGTTTTTAAACTCAGTTTAGTAAATTTTGTTCTCTGCGTTTTTTTGAATTTGTAACTTTTTTTTTGCGGATTTTTGGACATTTGTAAAAGGAATCATGTTTCTATCTTTTATTCCAATAAAATAAATTTTGTTCTCTGCGATTTTTAAAATTTTCCAAAATTATTTATGGGATTTTTAGCGTTTTGGACAATTTATTTCTGAAACGGTAAGAACTCTCCGGTATGCTATTTGTGCTCATTTCTTAAGTCAATTTTTGTACAAATAAAAAAAAGAAAGAAAGAAAGAAAAAGCAAAGAAAGAAAAAGATAAATAATTCACCAGATTTAATAACTTGGACGCTAGTGGTGACCTGAAAAGAAACAGAAAAGAAAATCATAATTGTGGTACTTAGCTCCATGCCAAGCATAGCCATCTTTGATATTAAGGGATACCAAATCTGAATGCGTATTTTTATCTCTGAACAACGATATTAAATCTTGTACACTAACATCAGTGTTGCCAAATCTGGTATATTTTTTATTCAGAAATTCCGAATTCTTACCAGAAAGTTTGAATAGTTACTTACTTATTTATTTATTTATTTATTATTTATTTTTTTACATAATGATAGGTATTTCGTAAATAATAATAATAAATACTATACAGAATTTTCTTGTATAAATTTGGAATTTCTTGATAACAATTCCACTGGATTTGACAACACTGCGTAATGTAGCAAACTTTGTATGGAGTTGATGGTCTAACCTGATTACCGTGTTTTACTTTAAAATAGGAGAAATGCATTTCTCTAATGGAATATGTGAAACAACTTTACACATATTTAATTTTATGTTTAAATAATTTTGTTTCAATTTTTTTTTTGCCATTTAATTTAAATTGGGCATTGTAAAGGCAATAAGCACATTGTAACATTGCTTACATATCATAAAATTCAAATTTGTGCAAAAATAGTACGTGAAACACTATTTTAATTATGATTTTTAAATTCAGTCCAAAAACTACAGTAAGAACAGCTAAAACTATCAAAAATGTTTTTTCATTGTAGACCTGTGTAATGGAAATATAACACCATAAAAATATAAATTATTGTGACGATCGTTTTGGAAGGATATATAATCCGATTCCTATGTTAGGATAAAATAACTGACGAAGGAACGGGGTTATATTTCGTTCCGAAACGATCGTCGTGATGATGATTTTTTTTTTTCATGGTGTTAATATTTCTGTACTTTATTTATCTGACGCCAGTTTCAAAGGGAATAGTTGTTGCTACTTTCAAACGATTTTTAAACAAATACTAACAAATTAGTTAAGATCATTTTTTTCGCCCACACAGCAACTGAGAATAAATCTTGAAATTTATATAATAACAATTAGCGCATTCGCTGCCAACCACAAGTATGCGCGTGGTTGTCAGGGTGTAAAGGATTGCCGACACGAGTATACTCCTTTCGCATTGGCAATCCTCTTTTACCCACACACATATATATAGCAGTGTGAGAAGCTTGAAAATAATATTGTAGACAATAATTTATTACAAAAATTCAACTTTTATTTTGAATTATTATTATGTTTTTACAGAAAGTTGAACTTACAAAATTACGAATAAACTTACAAAATTTGAGCTGGCAGCGAACGAGTTAATATATCTTAACCCCTTAATTCTCGCACCCCTCAATATCACGGGCTGAGGTGTCGTTTGTTATTTCTCGTGCCCATCAAATTTCCGGGCTCAAGATTTAACTGCTGGAAAAAACTTCCGAAATTTAACTGAAATTTCCATCTGAAGATTCCATTGCGCTGATTGTGATGTTGGACATTGTATTGCATGTTTCGAAATATATCATACTCAAAAAAGTTATTGATAATCAATGTTTAATGTATATATGTTATATTAAATATTGTTTGAAAAAATTGTGAAGATGTGAAAATGAAAGGTCTTACTCGCATTAATTTATATGGTGTAAAGTTAGCTTCTGAATTTTCGCGCCCGTGATTTTCACGGGCAGTTGTTTGACTCCCACCCGTTTTTAAAAAATATTGTAATTGGCTATATTTGCGCATCATTTTATCTGCCGGAAACAACGGTGAATATTTCTACATCAAAAAAGGGGTGGGAATCAAATAATCTGAATTATAAAAAAAAGTAGCCTACACTTATCGAGGGGCGGTGCTTAAGTTGTTAAGACACAGAATTCTCGCATGATGGCATTTCTACAAATCTGATTTTTTTCTATAACATATTGTCTTTTTGCCTTAAAAAAAAAACTAATTGCATATTTTATTTAGAAACCTTATAATTATTCAATTTCTGTAATAAAAAAATTAGGTACTTTTTTGATGGTTTTTTCAAATATTAAGCGACCCTGAAGGGGTTAAAACTTCACGATATTTTACTTTTAAAATGGTAAATTTTAACATTAAAGAAATATCTTGCAAACAAAATACGCTAAAAGTTGCGTAACTTGTAAGTATTGCAATTAGTGTCTTAAATATTAATTAGAATTTTAGCTTCAACAGATTTTGTGTAATTAATCTACATGCATTATTTAAGCTATTTCTAAAAGAGGGATTCGAGCCAAAATTCATGACTAATGAACATAAATTTCAATTTTTAGCTGTTCTGTGATAGTTAAACGTGTTTAAACAATCCGATATTTGTATATTTGCCAGTTCAATTTAAATATTACTAAAAATTTATTTGCAGCAATTTTTTATATATAAGAAACATTAATGCTTTTCGACCAGATGAAATATTTATTGTCTATAGGTCAGAAGTGAGATTTATTTCTATAAAACCGTTTCACAAAATTTCTTATTAACATCTAAGACTCCATTAAATCGACTACATATCTCCAAAACTTTAAAAGTTTACTTAATTTTGCAGTCGAATCTATGAAATAAGAAAAAAAAAGTACTTTGAAAATAAATTTAATTCACTGTAGAAAGAAAACTGTAAGAACAGTACTACAGATATTAGAAAAAAGTCACAGAAATGTTATGTAGCAGTCTCTCATTATACTTGGTACGCTGAGACCATAACTAAACAACGTATCAATATATTTTGCAGTGCTGCGAGAGTTGCCAACTTACCAATAATTTTCGGAACATCCGTGCCAATTTGACACATGTTGTAAATCGAAAATTTTATACGAAAAATAATAATAAATATGTACTACCAAGAAACACGACGATATCTTTAAAATAATGTTTCTGTTTCAAAAAAAAAAAAATTCTTTGCCACTGGAGATATCAGTATTGTGAAAAATAGTTATTTTCTGTTAACAGGTTCCTCCATACCTACAACTAGGAAATATGTTACGATAACTTATTAATATTTTAACTTATAATTAGTGTCTCGATAGTTGGTGAAATATGCATTTTTTCTCTTTTAGTGTATTCTCAAAGGGTAGGAACATTTTTATAAATTTTTGGTATTTTTTTTTTTAATAATTGAAGAACATTTTTTTGGAATTTTGATCTACTTTCCATCTTTTTTGAAAAATTAAACTTTTTAAAAGATTCTAGTCTCGAATTGAAAAAGCAAATATAAATTTATGGATAAGTAATAAATAAACTGCATCTGCTCCAGTAAAGAAGCGATTCAATTTTATGTTATTACCATTGCAAATTAAAAATATTTTTAAGAAACGATTGCTTTTCAAAGTATTTGCTCCGGTTGTCGTTTGTATTGAATGCGCCATAGAACAGTCAGCATGTCGTAATAAGCAATGCTAATTTAGCGCATTTTTTATATCCAAATATATACCAGAACAAGATCTCCTTATCATAGTATCAGACCTCTCAATCAGCAAGTTGCCTTTGACCGCTATACTTGCCCTGCTACTAGCGCCATCAATCGTCAGTAATAGTATTTACGACACGAAATCACACGAAATTTTTTCACAGCTCCATTTGTTCGATGCATTTGCTTATGAACTAGTAGTTTTCCTACCACTAAAATTTTATAGTAAATTTTATCTTATTAAATTGACAAGATCGTGTGATTACATGACGAAACAAATTCTATTAAATTTTAGTGGTAAGAAAAAAGCGTAAGAGTTGGCAGCTATGCGGTAGCAGATCAGCTAGATTTTTCTATTATATTTTTGGATACCAGTTTTTTAGTAGAGACAATTTTGTTTTGTTTGATCGGAGAATTCTGGGATTTAAAAGAACAACATTTTCTCTAAAAATATACTGGTGTTCAAAAAGCCCGAAACATGGCAACTGTGCGGTAGTATCCACCAGGCGGCGATACTTTCCGGAGAAAGTCAATTAATAAGTTGGCAATTACCGCGGACATTTTCTCCCATAGACTTTCTCCGGATTGTCAAGTCTGATCTATGATAAGGGAGTCTTGTACCAGAATATTTAATATTATTATTTTCTTAAATAATGGCAAACATTCCGTGGTTAAATAAAACAAAGATTAGTGTTAAAAAATTCTGGCAGATATTTGAATAAAAAAACGTTTATACAGACCATGCTTCCAAATTTGCAAGGGATCAATGTATAGATGACAGTTAAAGTCTCAAATGTAGCATTATTTTTATTAAATCCCATTTTAAACAACGTTTATTGGCTCAGGCAAACTTCTATCATTTTTATAATAGTAATTGTCACCTTATTTAAACGAAAAATTCCTCTCATAAATAAAGCAAAAAATATTAGTGTTACCGCGTGCGGTAATCAGACTCTAGCTATAGGCCTAGTTCTTACTGAAAACCTTACTGTTTCAATTTTGCATGTAATTTCGTATCATGCTAAAACCCTTCCATATTCCATGTAAACCAATCAAAAAATAATTACAATGTATCAAATCCCAATCGATTTTCTTTTAATGTTCTGTCTAATTTAGTGCTGCGTCTTTATAATATTAGTAAGCAATCAAATCTAGAATCAAAAGTATTTAAATGAACTTTAAGCCATTCTCTGAAAAATACCTAGATCAGCCGGTAACAGTTACGAGCAATTAAAATTCTTTACTCCCAATAGATATTTCCCTTAATTTAAACTGTATTCGAACCACAATAGAACTCCTAATTAAGTATTCTAACTTTCCCTTAGTTTGAAATTAATAATGATTCATTTGCATATAGATTCCATTCTTTCAAATTTCCTTTGTAAGAGTTGTTTGTTGTTTATGAAACTTTAAAGAAACATACCTAAAGTATCTACCGTTGCTTAAACTTTATTTTAGGCGTGACCCTTTTGTTTAACGTACCAAAACGATGGTACCAAAGTTAACTCATTATATTTGTGTATTTTATTAAAGTGGGATTTGTTAGCGATGACTCTATCTTGTTAGTAATCTTTATTTTATTTATTTTTTTAAGAATGCGAATATTTTTCATCATTCTTGATTTTCTTTTGTTTTGATTAGTGCCTTGAGCACTAAAACAAGCATTTGAACCCTATTAATCTAAAATCGTGCTTATCTAGAGTATAATTGAATAAAACGTTTATACAATAAAATCGTTATAATTATGATCAAATATTTAAAGTTGTATTATATGAATATTAAAGAGTTCTGTGCTAAGAGTTCCAGATAGATATATTAACCCTTAATTGCATAGTGATGTAAATTTCCATCGCTGTTTATTTAACTTTTAATAAATAAATCAACTTCTTTGCCACCACTATATTTATATAGAAATATTAATCCAGTAAATTTCCCGTGAACTATGTTGCTGAACAAAGTTAAAAATCTATCTTAAAATTTCTGGTGTCTAATATTTAATATATCTATAAAAAACACAATTGTAAAAGAAAAACTCATGCAAAGAAGAGTTAATGAGCTTCAAGAATACATTATTTAATCAAATCAAGTTAAAATAAACACAGTGTTTCTGTTTTCATGCATTGAATGAAAATAATCACCATGATAAAATCTAACTTCTTGATTATATTCATTTATGTACAATTATTTACAGAACTATATACAAATTCATGATTATCAATGGAATGCATGTTATTTAAATTGGCACAGGTTTTCATGACCGCATCAAGAATACTTCTATATCTAAATGTTTCTATCCCCTTCTCTGGTACGTCATGAGGTACAAATTTCACCATAGAGTTCGATTCAGTGGTCAAATACATAGTTACCGACGTTTCCGTTTTTTTCTTACCACTATTTTTTTCGTAAATTGCACTATTCAATCGCAGATTTTCTTGATTAAATACGGCAAGTTTTGCAATTAAAAAATAGTGGTATTAAAAATGTGAAAATGTTGGCAGCTATATGAATACGCACGCTCAAAGTACAATTTAAGAGAACAAGTTTGCAGTGTTAACTGCGGTTTTAAACAAGTCAAACATTAGAAAGTACAAATATATAGACATATAACAGGGTTCGTACATTTATACCACAATTTTTTAATGGAATTTTTCGCCTTATTTAAATGCAGAAAAGTATTATAAATCATGCAATTAAAAGAGGAGTACAATTTCTGCTTTTTAAATATTAAATAGAAATTTTCTATTAAAGCATTGTAGTTAAAAGCGTACGAACACTGTATAAAACACAGTTTTAAATTTCAGTTCCAGGAACAAGAGACTATTTTTATTCAAGAGACTGAATTTATTTTCACTTTATTATTTTACCTCTAATGACGGATGATGAAATTTTTGATGATAATTTATTATTGTAATTAATCCAGTTAGGTTACTTTTTGAAATAAAAGAAATATATGGAATTGCACTTCCAAACTTTTCTAAAATTATTTTTCAAGCGACCGAGTTTTCAAACTTTATGTGTAATTAGACGTATTTTAACTATATTTGGCAGCGCAACCTTTGCGAGAAATCTTGGCCGGTTTTAACCCTTAGTCAAAGAGTGCTGCTATTTCACAACTGCTTTTATTGTACAAATGTGTTGTTTCCAATTGAAAACTTGCCTTATCTAATCTCAAAATTTCAGCAGTTAAATAGTGCAAAAAAGTTGTCCGAAAAACTGGTGCCAAAACAATAATAATTGGAAACAACACATTTGGACTATATATAAAAACTGGTTGTCGCAAATATGGCGGCATTCGTTCTTTTAAAATAACAAACCTGCCAAAAAAATCAAAATTAACAGACCGGCATGTGAAATCAATTTCATAATACAACTTATTTATGTGAAACAATAGCAATAATATTAAACAATAGATTATAGCAATAATGTTTTAGCGATTTGAACAAGTGATAGATTCCAATGGTAACAAGTCCAGATAGCACGGAGGGTTCTCGAACTACTTCAATATCATTCAATCAAATTTTGCAGATTAGGGAATGAAAAACTTTATACAATATTTCCTTCAAAAAGTAAATAACTAGTCAACAATACGACATAAGGATATAGAAAAAGTTCAGAGACTGAATCGGAGAATCAATGAGAATACCAATATTTATTAACACGCATTCAAAAAGAATTAATCAAATTATTTGTGGCTATATTCGACATATTTAAGCCAGTTTTCTGTACAATCAAAACCACACGTCTTTAAATGTAAAGGCATTGGTGACATCCACATGAACTGCTCAAATATTGGTAAATCTATTGCGTAAATGGCGCAATAATGTTCTAGCGATTTTGAACAAGTCCAATGGCAAGAAGTACAAATAGCACGGAGGGTTCTTGAACTACTTCAATATCATTTCGTGCAATATGTTGTGAGTTCGGCAAGTAATATATTGTCTTGCATTAAAAAAGAGGCTCTTATATTATACTCTTATTTCAAAGAATAATGCCCCTCGAAAAATAAAGAAATCGACAATAAATTAAGGGAGGGGGTGATTAGCCCCCGTTCCCCCCTTTATACTTAGTCAATGAACCCTCAAAACTAATCAGGGAGGCGCCTTATCAGAATGGACCTGTATACAAAGTTTGAAGCAAATCGGATATTTCTATCAAGAGTTATCGCGTTACGTAAATGCATACTTCACCAACGAACCCCCAAAACTAATCAGGGGAGTGCCTTATCACAATGAACCTATATACAAAATTTGAAGCAAATCGGATAATTCTGCATGAAAAACCCATTTATATAAATTAAGGGGGGGATTAGCCCCCGTTCCCCCCTTTATACTTAGCCAATGAACCCTCAAAACTAATCAGGGAAGCGCCTTATCAGAATGGACCTGTATACAAAGTTTGAAGCAAATCGGATATTTCTATCAAGAGTTATCGCGTTACGTAAATGCATACTTCACCAACGAACCCCCAAAACTAATCAGGGGAGTGCCTTATCACAATGAACCTATATACAAAATTTGAAGCAAATCGGATAATTCTGCATGAAAAACCCATTTATCTAAATTAAGTGGGAGGGGGGCATACAGAATTTGTGAGCACATTAGTTCTCAGGCTTTGACAGCCTGTGAGCTAAAAATTAGTGTGAAAGCCAAAAAAAGTTTTAGTAACAAAGCAAGCAAATTCTTCTTTCCCGAGCGCCATTCGGGCAAAACTTTTATGCGGTAAATGACATGTTTCTTGCTATATTGTTACTGACCAATTTCTCCGTACGTTGTCTGTTTTTTTTTTTTTTTTTTTTTTTTTTTTTTTTCAAATCAAATTTTTGGTTTTTGTAGATTTAAAAAAAAAAAAAAAGAAAAAAATTGTAGGTTAACAGGTATGTATTAGCATGCGTACTTATTTATTTATGCTCTCCATTTTCATAAATTACACTGGATTCCGAAAGAAACTAAATGCAAAACTTTTCGGTCTTCTTTTTCTGCGGAAATCTTACAACTAATCTCTGAAAGAACCGAAGTTTTCTGCGAAACGAGAAATACTCCTTGTGTTGCAGTTAAATAGATTTTTCGCTTATTCGGCATTAACAAAAATAGAAAGGACCTGACAGTGAGCGGTAGGGGCTCTCATCCCTTCATTTTCTGAAAGGTGAACGTTCTTTTCAGGGGCTGTAAATATTATGAGTAACACCTTTCTATTTACAACTTACTTCGAATTCTTTTCCTTTTCCAAACAAATAAAAAGCAGTGTTTCTAGAATGAATCTACAGGGTGTACGAAAAATGGAATAACAAACAAATAATGACAGCTATTAAAGTTATTTTTTTCAAGCGATTAACCCTTTCAGGGGCAGTGGTATGTTTATGAAACCACATAATTTTAATTCCTAAACGCCACAAAGACACCAGAAATTCACTAAAATCTTTTCCATTTAATATGTATGTGAAATATAGCCCTTTCTCTTATTTCTAAATAATTTTTTTGTAAATTCCGGTGCCAGTCATTTATTTCATCTTTTAGTACTGAAAGTACTTTGCCCCTGAAAGGGTTAATGTGCAAAGCCCGGGATCTCTTCAGTATACTTCCTTATTTTAATTACAAATATCACCAATAGGTGGCGCTGCACTGTCTTAAACTGTAAAAATCTCCAAAATAACGTATAAATCTGGATCAAAGTTCATTCACTTTTTACTCTTCATTTTGTTTAAGTGCTGTAAAGTGAAAAAAGAGTTTTTGTATTTTGAAATTTTCGTTATTTTAAGCATTTTTATGATTTAAGACATTGCAGAGCCATCTGTCGATGACATTTGGTACTAAAACGATGTAAAGTACTATAGAAATTCTTATTTTTACTCATTAATCTCCTTCAAAAAAAATTTTAATGGCTGTATCCGTTTTCTTGCTATTGAATTTTAAAATCCGACAATCCATTTTAGGTGATGCTGTAACATTTTCGTTGTAAATATTTTAGTTAACAAAGTGTATGTCATGCCACAAACCCTCCAACTTTCGCTTGACTCACACATCTGGCAACTGAAGTGAAGAATTACCTTTAAGTAAAAGAAGTGAAACAAGCGAAAGAAGAGACAGTTGGCGGCGGCTTCTGCAAGGAGTAGGATGTCCAGGGAACATCTGAATTTGTAGTTACATCTTTAATGAGTAAGATGTCTGAAGAGACATTTGAGTAAATGTTAAATTGTTATAAATCATCACCAAATAGGTGACTCTCTATGTAATATTTGTATATAGTAGTTGGTGTTCATGTGTATCATAAATAAACATTATAATCAAGTGTACATTTGGTACATTAACTAGCCGCCCAGACATATCACAGTGCGATAAACATCACACAAAGTTCGAGTATACATTAAACATCAGTCAGTTTTAACTATATTGCTGAAAGTGGGATAATATCAAAAATCAATTCAAAGATCACTCCTACAGCATCCTCCCTGTATGATAAAATTATAAAAATATTTGGCTCTTTTTCTTTATTTTCAAAGAAATTTTAACGTTTCCTATTGCAATTGAGCTACTCGTTTTCTCCTTATTTTCTTGTTATTTTCATGAACTGCCGAAAGCATTTTTTCTTAAATTAGCTTTTATGCGTTCAAAGTCCATAGAAGTTTCCAATGTTTTTGTTTGCGCTGAATTGGTCAATGTCAATATTTAACGTACCATTTATGAATCTATATTTTTAATTACTTCATATAAGAATTATTTTCATTAAAATCTAATTTAGATTTTGTTTCATTTGTAAATATTGTATGCTGTTCGTAAGTGGATTTAATTCTTATTTTAGTAATACTTTTGCAATTACTAAAACTGCCAACACTCTAAAAACGGCATTTTCAAAACTGAAAAAAAAATACTCAAATCTGATATGTCGCATTGTCAAAATGGCTCCCAATCAAAATTACTCAAGTTTGAAACATGCATATACTCATTTCTGAAAACATGCACACACTCAAGAATAAAACATCATGTGCTCCTATTTGAGTATGTCCATGTTTCAAAAATGAGTATGAACTGATTCTAATCATTTTTGAGTATGTCCATGTTTCAAAAATGAGTTTGAACTGATTCTAATCATTTTTGAGTATGTCCATGTTTCAAAATTGAGTATGAATAGACCTCTATGTGCTCAGTTTTGAGTATGTCCATATTTCAATATTCTGAGTATTTCTGGTATTTCAGAATTGAAAGCATTGGATCGCCCTATTCGAAACAAAAAGTTTCATAACAAAATGAAAACATCGATTTACTCAGATTTGACCGTGTCATTTATCTCAGTGAAAATACTAAACATTTACATTATATGTAAAATCCAGATAACTCTTTAAAAATATCTATAGAAAATAATGTCTAATTGGTTTTAAAAGCATACACTCTATTTTCTACATATAATTTTGTACAGTTAATTGATCCTACATAAATGCCAAGTAATTAACAGAAAATAATTCCGACCAATAGACTAATTAACGTAAATGATACTAGAATATTTTACACTGAAAAAGAGTTTTTTAATGGATATACTTTCAATTTCAGTAGGAAAACGAATTTTAAAAAGATCAACTCCAATTAAGCTAGATATTTAAATATAAAAAATAATTATACATAATTTTTAAATGCTGTTATTTTTATCAGTTCTCCAATTTATTAAAACCTACTTTTAAAAATTGACACGGTTTTAACTTATTTTTTAAGATAAGGTACAGTATTTATTCTTGTAAATTTCGTCTGCCTTTTTTTTTCTTTAATACAATTTATTCTACGTAAAAGATACGCAAGGCTTTCAAGGAAAACTGATTACAGAGCTGTCAAGCCTCCGGATTTTCGAATACTGTTATTTTTGCATCGAAAAGTTTGCTTTATTAAATGGAAGAATTCATAGATTAAATAAAGCAAAATTTTATATTCGAAAACACAGATATTGCAAAACCTGGAGACCCGGAGAATTATAAATAAATTATATTATAGAACAACTTTCAGATTTGTGTTTGTACTAGGTGAAAATTTGTCTTTTTTTTTATTTAGAAGTATAGCAAATTATGATAAATCAATAAAAAAAAAATTAAATTAGTAAAAAATAAAATAAAAATAGAACTACACAGCTTATAGATACACAGCTACAAATATAGATCATGTTTTATGTTTCTAAAAAGTATAATAAATTTAATTGAGCTTTCTGAACTTTTCTAATCAATTAAAACTCATAATTTATTTCGACGAGAAAGTTTAGGATTTCGATTAAGAAAGTCATATTTTGCATCTTCACAAATTCAGTATACACCTTCGAACACAAAAATTTCACGGAGATAATGCATTTTTTAATAATCAATATTTCAGATATTTCAACTATCAGGCATATTGGATTCATAAACAAATCTTTTACGAAGAAAATAATTAGAATCGCAATTTCCAGTTTTTGGTGAAGAGCACATAAAAATTGTGTATCATATGTTTTTTTCTAAAGTCACGATCAAAATTGATGAAACATAGTTCACTTTATCTCTTATACTGAATCCATTCACTTCTTTACGATCGTTTCGTCTGACGGCTATACATCTTTTTAAACACCCCGTATATATTTTTAAAAGTTGCAGTTAATAAGTCACGCCAATGTATAAACTACTTTTTTTTCCTTTCCGAAATGTATAGCATCATGTTTTCCGCAGAAAATACGGTATAACCGAAACGGTATCTGCAACAGCTGCATGGGTTATAAATATTGTTTTTTTTTTTCACACACATTATCGTTAATGTCTCTAAGCCCAGCTCCTCTTCTACGGGTATCGTCAGCTGAAACTCTTTTCCCCAGTCACACTTGAGGGAAGATACGTTGAAATAAACATTACGTGGTAGAAGGTAAAAAAAAAAAAAAGTCAGAGGGGTGCAAATAAGGAAGCTGTTGGGGTTTTGATGAATTAAAAGATTCTTGGGTAGGAAGTTTTTACCCTATTTTGACAGCTTATTTGCATGCGATCGTTTAGGAACAAGAATAGAAAAAGGATAAAATTAAGTTTTACAAATTATCAAATTAAACTTGCATCACAGCTTTAAAAAAAATATAATAATAATTGGTTTCTATTTATATTTTAAAAAGCAATTAACGAAAAAATTTGAAAGCGTTGAAAAATGAAAAAGAAGTATACATCTACTTATATTGAATGTTTATCCTCATATTGTGAAATAAAAACAGATGCATACTTCCAAAATTTAGTTTAGCTATTTCATATATAAATGGATTAAATGGAGACTATATGTAATAAAATTTATTTCAATACCAATGCAATATAATTGCTCTTAAAAGCACCCTAAATAGAAATATAATACAATACTGTGGCACACAATTCACTTTTTAGTCGTTTGTATTTCTAATCTTTTTTTTTTTTTTTTAAATAAACATTAACGTGGTAGAATATTTAAAAAAAAGTCAGAGGGGTGCAAATAAGGAAGCTGTTGGGGTTTTGATGAATTAAAAGATTTTTGGGTCGGAAGTTTTTACCTTATTTTGACAGCTTATTTGCATGTGATCGTTTAGGAACAAGAATAGAAAAAGGATAAAATTAAGTTTTACAAATTGTCAAATTAAACTTGTATTACACCTTTAAAAAAGTATTTTTTTTAATGATTGGTTTCCATTCATATTTTAAAAGCAATTAATGAAAAAATTTGAAAGCATTGAAAAGTGAAAAAGAAGTATACATCTACTTATATTGAATGTTTATCTTTATATTGTGAAATAAAAACAGATGCATACTTTCAAAATTTAGTTTAGCTATTTCATATATAAATGGATTAATGGAGACTATATGTAATAAAATTTATTTCAATACGAATGCAATACAATCGCTCTTAAAAACCCCTTAAACAAAAATATAATACAATATTGTGGTACACAATTCACTTTTTATTCGTTTAAGTAATCTTCAATAATTCTAATCGTATTTCTAATCTCTCTCTTTTTTCTTTTTCTTTTTACGTGACAGAAGATTTTTAAAAAAAGTCAGAGGGGTGCAAATAAGGAAGCTTTTTGGGGTTGATGAATTGAAAGATTCTTGGCTCGGAAGTTTTTATCCTATTTTGATAGCTTATTTGCATGCAATCGCTTAGGAGAAAAAATATAAAAGGATAAATTGAATTTTAAAAACACAAATTGCACAAATTGTGCCTATTAGTTGAAAAAAACCGGTGTAAAAATTGTTTTAAACTCATAAAAGAGCTAAAATCCTACATGTTTCGGCTTTAAACTTAAAGCCATCATCGGGGAAGAAGAACAACACAAACGACTACGGACCTTTTAATTTTCGACACGAGAAAATTGAAATCAACAGCTTGGAAAAATTTAAATAAAACAAGCGGGCGCTCTCTGTTGCCAAAGAGCGAAAAACTAAACTATGAATTAACAAGGGGTTAAAAATGTATTCTATAAACTAGGTATGTTGAAAGAAAAGTTATCATTACAAATACAATCCTTCCTAATTTTAATCTCCAATGATTCCCTAATGGCGGCTTTAATAATTGAATAAATAGGATCAAAATCGGATAAACTGAAGTTTTACAAATTGTCAAATTAAACTTGCATAACACCTTTAAAAAATATTTTTTAATGATTTGTTCCCATTAATATTTTAAAAAGCAATTTATGAAAAATTTGAAAGAGTTGAAAAGGGAAAAAGGAGTATACATGTACTTATATTGAATGTTTATCCTTATATTGCGAAAAAAACACGGATGCATACTTTCAAAATTTAGTTTGACTATTTTAGACATAAATGGATTAAATGGCGACTATATGTAATAAAATTTGCTTCAATACGATTGCAATGTGATCAGTACTAAAAAACCCACAAAATAAAAATAAAATACAATACTGTGCCACACATACACATTTCACTTTTTATTCGTTTAAATAATCTTGAATAATTCTAATCGTATTTCTAAACTTAAAAAAGAAAATAAACATTACGTAGTAAAATATATATACTTTTTAAAGTCAGAGGGGTGCAAATAAGGGAGCTGTTGGGGTTGGTGAATTTAAAGATTCTTAAGTAGGAAGTTTTTATCATATTTTGACAGCTTATTTGCATGTGATCGCTTAGAAAGAAGAATAGCAAAAGTATAAATTGAAATAATTATTTAAAAACAACACAAAATGTCACAAAACATATATGCATCATTTAATAAAAAAAAACATTTACTTAAGGTGTTTTTAAAAACATACAAAACTGTATTTCACATTTGATAAAACCTAGCGCTTTCGAGCCACCTTAGCTCATCATCAGAGTTAAACAAGAACGAAAAATCATGCGTCAAGCATAGATTATGTAACACTTTCCAACGCTTCCAAAATAATTTTACGAATTATACTCTTCAATAAGCTAAAAGATAACATCTAAGTAATCCAAATACTTTTATTCAGCCCTGTATAGGATCTATAGATTTGTATATATACTACATAGGATGCTAAATTTTAGTTCAGTTAGGAAACACGTAGCACAGTTTAAAATTCTCCGTCTGGAGTTAAATAATACGGAAATGTTTTCCCGAACTTTTGTGCTTCCCTGTATAGGATCTACAGAATTTATACACACCACGTAATAGACAAAAAGCGATTTAAAATTAAAATCGCGTTTAGTAACTTAAAACGCACTTCCAGGAATTATTGTTAACATACAGTAGAGAATTCTTTTGTGTGTTCCTGTAAATGAACGATGACTGCTATACACACAATATTCTGTAGTAAGTCTCTTGTAATGAACCTTATATAAATTTCAATGCGTTTAAAATAGGGAAACATTGTTTAAATAAAGCGCAGACGATTTTTCTCCATAGACGTAATGTAACGGAATTCTTTTGACTGTCCCTGTAAAGTAAGTATAAGTGCTATGCACACCCTATTCCATATTAAGCTTCTTCTAATGCACCTTAGTGATATATATAAATTTCAATGCGTTTAAAATAGTGAAACATTATTTAAATAAACCGCAAATGATTTTTCCCCATAGACCGCAATGTAACGGAATTCTTTTGAGTGTCCCTGTAAAAAAACTATAAGTGCTACATACTTCCGTTGAAATAGGGAACATGCTATAGATAATGATTATAACATATAAAAATTGCAGGGCAATCCGAGCATATTTACGGGAGTTAGAGCACGGACAGACGGCAGACGGCAGACGGCCAGACGGCAGACGGCCAGACGGCCAGACGGCAGACGGCCAGACGGCCAGACAAACCGAAGTCATAAACACTTTTCAACTAGGTTGGAAAGTGTTAAAAACACTAACACGTAGACACACACAAAATAAATACTCTAAAACTAGTAAAAATATCATTGTTTGCTGAAGAAAAGGTCAAACCATTACCACTGATCTTCAGCAGACAATGATGTTTTTACTAGTTTTAGACTATTTGTTTTGTGTGTGTCTACCTGTTAGTGTTTTTTAACCCTGGTGATGAGCTAAGGTGGCTCGAAAGCATTAGGTTTTATCAAATGTGAAATGCAGTTTTGTATGTTTATGAAAACACCTTAAGTAAATGCTTTTATTAAATGATGCATATATGTTTTGTGACATTTTGTGTTGTTTTTAAATAAATATTATAGTACAAAGGTGAATATTGATTCAAATGAGTAGTTGTTTTTCATGACTCAAGTTTATTTTGGATAAATTGAAGTTTTACAAATTGTCAAATTAAACCTGCATCCCACCTTTAAATGATTTTTTTAATGACTGGTTTCTATTCATACCTTTAAAAGCTATTAATAAAAAATGCAAAAACGTTGAAAAGCGAAAAATATATATATATATCTACTTTTATTGAAAGTTTAATCTTATATTCGGAAATAAAAATAATATTTTCATAATACTATCAAAATTTAGCTTGACTATTTCAGACATAAATGGATTAAATGGTGACTATATGTAATAAAATTTGCTTCAATACGATTGCAATATGATCAGTACTAAAAAACCCACAAAATAAAAATAAAATACAATACTGTGCCACACATACACATTTCACTTTTTATTCATTTAAATACTCTCGAATAATTCTAATCGTATATCTAAACTTTAAAAAAAAATAAACATTACGTAGTAAAAGACTAAAAAAAAAAGTCAGAGGGGTGCAAATAAGGGAGCTGTTGGGGTTGGTGAATTAAAAGATTCTTAAGTAGGAAGTTTTTATCATATTTTGACAGTTTATTTGCATGTGATCGCTTAGAAAGAAGAATAGCAAAAGGATAAATTAAAGTTTTACAAATTGTCAAATTAAACCTGCATCCCACATTTAAATGATTTTTTTAATGACTAGTTTCTAGTCATACCTTTAAAAGCTCTTAATGAAAAATGCGAAAGCATTGACAAGTGAAAATATATATATACATCTACTTTTATTGAAAGTTTAATTCTGAAATAACAATAAAACTTTCATAATACTATAAAATTTAGCTTGAGAATTTCAGACATAAATTGATTAAATGGTGACTACATGTAATAAAATCTGCTTCAATACGATTGCAATATGCGATCAGTCTTAAGACCACCAAATTAAAAATATAATACGATATCGTGCCACACACTAATTTTTTTATTCATTTAAAATATCTTGAATAAATCTAATCGTATTTATAATCTTGTTTTCCAAAATCTTTTAGCAACATTACTGCATAAATTTACCTTAATCTAGTGATTTTAATGTTTGTATTTTCCAGTATTAAAACACTTTTCATTGTTTAGTTTGTCGATTTTTATTTAGTTATGCTTTTCTTTTCTTTCTTTTTTTAAATTATTTTCTCATTTATTCCTTTGCTTAAGGTGTTTGTTACATATTGATCTTATTATTTTTTCACTTACTTTTGAAAGAATGATTATAGATAATAACGATTGAAAAAATAGTATACAGTGTTATGTTAACATTTAAATGCGGAAAATTTGTCAAAATTCTGGTAACATTTAAACGTTAAAACAAATTTCTTTGTAATTCAACAATGTATATGTTGCTAACAATGAAAAAACAAGTTGATAACTTATATTAAATATGTTTGCATAGCTTCAATAAATGTTTTCCTGTTTAAATGTAAACATAATTTTGACTAATACATTTCTCTTTTAAGTGTTAACACTAGACTGATTTCACATGTCTAACCAGGCTGGTTTCCCAAACGGATGTAGTAATGGGGGGGAGGCACTGCTTTCGGAAGCGTGGATACGGGTTTCATCGGTTAAAATGGTGATCCTTTTTTTAAATTGAAAATATCTACATCCAAATAAAGTTTATCGTCAAGTGTAGAAAATGTGTTACACTTCGTATGAAGATTGAAATCGGGTCGCTAAACCTTGAAAAAGTAAACATATTTTATGAACAGTTAAATGATATTAAAGAAAAATCTAATCAAAATTTCATCTGGAAAAATATTTTGCTCCAAAAGGTCAAATCAAAAATAGATTTTGCAGTCGAAAATAAGTTAACTCTGTAACAGAGTGATTATAATACTTAAAGCGTGCGCAGTACGTGTTAAATTTGTTAGTACACACTAGCGCCATTTTCCTCTCCTGAGAACTGTTGTCAAAACAGAATAGTGTTGCAGGGAAACCAGCTACTAGCATTTTATACGCTTTTTTGTTTGTTTGTTTGTTTGTTTGGAGAAGGGTTTTATTTTTGTGTTTCCCCCTTTAAGACTAAACATACCAACAACCGGTTCTAACCAAAAATACCTTCGTAAAATAAATAAAACAGAAATCACACAGAAATTAGTTAAATAAAAAAGTTAAAGAGCTTTAAGTAAAAATTCTGGTGCGGATAATTTTTAATAAAACTTGAGTAAAATTACTGGGATGTTTAGTGTTATGCTGTTACATGCGTTCCCAACTTTAAAAAAATGGATTTTTTTTCTGACGGAAATCTAATCCTTATAGTGTGTATAATTATGGGCAAACAGATTTAAAGTGATAACTCAATTATTAAAAAAGATAATAAGCAAAAATGTGAGCACGCGTACGATCGATAAAACCGAAATCGCCGAAAAGATTCTACGAAAGATTCTACTCCCTTATTGAAGCTGCAGATGGCATAGGAGAGTTCACACTACGGCGCAGAAATAGCAAATTAAGTGTAAGTTGAAAAATATATACAGGGTGATTTTTTTAAAAGTTGTGAAAGTAAAACCCCATAACTAAAGAACCACTGATTCAAATGACCCGAACTTTCACCAGTATGCTCCCAAAACAATGGGAATTTTTTAGGCGTGGTTTTTAAAAAAAAAAAACTTAAAATCGCACCGACAGATGGCGCTGTATAATGCAGTGAAGTCAGGAGACGAGCTTGCACACGACACACGCACAGTGGCGTTAAAACGTGAAACACGCACACGTCGTGTTCATTATTCTACTGATATCCTCGCAATGACTGTGCCATTGACGGACCGTGCGTTGTTAGTGAAACTGTATTATTAGAATAATTATTGAGGCACCCGGTAGCAGAAATTCACGAAAAGCCAGGTGCGATATTTTCTAGGAACTTAGGAGAGGGTTGCGTACATTTTGTTATATTCCACTTGTGATTCAGACGAAATCCAATAATATCGAAATGGTTATTGTATATGAAATACCTCGGCAGTCAGAATAAAACATATAACAAAGTCATGTAAGAAAACCTACGCAATTTTATGAGTTTGTTGTGAAGTTCTAAAATGCAGACATCTGTCTAGAAACACCTGGACATCGGACATTGGCAAAAATAAAGTCGTAAAAACTCAAAATATAATACTTGTGGAATTTTATATAAGAATAAACAGGACTTAATATCTGTTCCCAGCTTGCAAATGGAAAGCTGAGAATACGAGTGTTTGTGAGCCCCGCACAAAAAAAAAAAAAATCTCCGGTCTTAGCTTTGACCGAAAAGGGGTCATTTCCCACGCGAGAAAGTATTGAAGAAACACCCCCCCCCCCCAAAAAAAAAGGGTAGAAAGTAAAACTAATAATTTTAATATCATTATTCAGAAAGAGCCACTGAGCATTAAAATTTAGAGGGGCGCATAATTTCGGAGGCGGGGAGTGCTTTCGATTGGATATGAAGAGAAGCTATTAAAAATTGTATGGAAATCAAAAAGATATATACACGAGCAACAGGAGTGTTAGGGAGATTTTTGGTAGTTTTGGATGTTTGGATAATAAATTTTGAGTAGTGAATTAGGAGTTAGCAACCGGATTACGTTCCCGATGTCTTTAAAGAGAGAAGGTAAGGAATATTATCTATTCCACTCTGAGCCATTCATTAAATAATTTTTATTAATGTTTAACGTGATTATAGGCATTAAAATAATATATTTGATACCAATAACTCTTCTCATATTAATAATTATTAAATGTATAAGACAACTATATACTAAATAAAATCTTATTTTATTATTAATTGGTATTTATTTAGTTTGACTTTTATTTCCTTTATAAATTAAAAATAAATTATGGGACAATCTTCATTCCATTTATACGATTTACGGCCAGTTAAATATCTATGAAATTAATAACTTAATAAATTTAAGATGGAATTTATACCATAAATAAAATAAGGAAAGATGGAAAAGAGTGTCCCAACATAATGACAGCGCAGCAACTGCTCTTAGGAGATTCAGGGCATTTAAGAATTTAAGAAAAGGTCCAATGGCAACAGAAGCTCTACGGAAGATGGTTTCTGAAAGTACCGTCCATTGTTTTCCTCCCACTGACGATATTCTTTGTTTCTGTTAACTTATAGCGCCATTTGTCGGTGCGATTTTAAGTTGTTTTTTTTAACCACGCCAAAAAAATACCCATTGCTTTGGGAGCATACTGGTGAAATTTCAGGTAATTTTGATCAGTGGTTCTTTTGTTATAGAATTTTACTTTCACAACTTTAAAAAAATCACCCTGTATATCAGTACATTTTTTTCTTCTAAAACTTTAAACGCGATTTTCTGGGAACTATATAACATAGGCAGCATGATAACTTGAACAATTTTTAAATTTTTTGGATAAAATTTGCGCTTATCTACACATAATTAAATTGTCAAAGTGCCATTGAGAAAATTTTTGAAAACTTTAAATTTTTTATATTTTTCCAATTAAAAGTAAAAGTTTTAGAAAAAAAAGGATTTTTTTTTTCAAAATACTGCATTTTTGTTATTTTTCAAAAATTCAAAAATTTTAGCCGATGGCCCTTAGACTTATTACAACCTTATTTCTACAAGAAGAAACTGAGATTTTCATATTTTTTTTATTGCTACAGGAAGTTAGGATGCTGTTCATCGAGCCCGGATCTTTTGGTACAGGTCAACACTGCTACAGGTTTCCGACGTAATATGTGACCAAATTTAACAAAACAAAGAAAATTTTAAATACTTGAAGCAATAAAAAACGACGTGGAATTATTAGTTTTTCAGTTAATTTCACTCTCTTTCTAAAAATAAAATCCAAAATATGTAAATTATTCGCCGCAGACCACGTATATAACCCTTTAAAAGCTTTATTATTACTAAAGTATTTTGTATTAATTCATAACGAACGAATTCTGCGCTTTTCGCGACAGCCAATCTTCATTATCCAAATGTGTTATTTCCAGTTGGACACCAGAATTTTTGCACACAAAATTTCGTCTTATCTATTCTCAAAATTTCAGCAATTAAGTAAGGCAAAAAAAGTTTTTCAGAAAAGGGGATGCGAAAACAAAATTATAACTGGTAACAACGTATTTGGATAATAAAAATTTATTATGGTGAAATTCGTTCATTAAGGGTTAATAATAACGTTCTATCGAAAATAAAAAGCCAAATTAAAAATTTTAAAATTGCGAACTGATACATATTTTTTTTTTTTTTGCAGATTTTAAAATTTGGATAACAAGCGTTAATATTTTACTGGTACAATTAATATTTTACGATAGGTTCAGTGTTACTTGTCCGCTACATTTTTTTATTATTATTTAGGTTGTTTGATTGCCAAAACTTTTTTTTAAATAATATAATTCGCCTTACTTTCGCATTATTTCATCTGTCAATCAATAAGGCAAATATTTACAAAAAAGAGGTCGCAAACAAGCAATATGAATTTTAGAAAAAGTAGCGAACTGGCAACACTGGATAACTGGACATCAGATGCGAAGTTTTAAATAATAGACCGCTAGAATGCGCTATTTTTAACTCGCTAAATTTCTTCCATTCATCTTCTATTAAAACTATACTTAATGAGAGTTTGTATATGTAAGCATAACACTGTATGAGAGATGTAAGTACATGGGTCATTCTCAGATAAAGGTCATTCCACAGTATTTGGCTTCACAAGTTTGAAAAAAAGTTTTATAAAAAGTTAAGTGTAATACATTATTTTAAAGCTTTAAATCTCTTCTATTAAAATTTATCCAAAATATTATTATTATTTTTTTAAATCAAATAAAAATGAGAGCATTTTTTTGCAGCCATATAGAAAAATTTGGTCATAGGTCCCATACGTAACAAATAGCTTTGTCCCGTACGTAACAGAAATAATTAGCTTTCATTAATTAATAACGCAATTTAAAAAAAAATAATTTTAAAGTTAATTAATAAAATGTATATTTCAGCTTCTACGCATTAAATTTATTTGTGAAAATATTAAATAAATTCAGAGCAAAATCCAAATTGCTAGAGGTACTTTAAAAAAATTTTTTGTGATGTCCCGTACGTAACACAACTTTATTAATTAAAAAATATATATGTATTGGCTCAAACAAAAAGAAATTTCATAAGAATCTAGTTGAAGTGATATATAATGCATTAAAAATAATTTGCAAACTTTCTCATTTATATTTTGATACTGAAAAATGTACAAATATCTCAAAAAATTCCCGTACGTAACACATGAATACTATGGAATGACCCATAAACGGAAATTTTGCTTCGAAAATAAATAAATAAATAAAATCCCCTATTTTCGTGGTAATGTAATGTTTGCATGACTGGCATTATGAGAGAAATTATCAACAGAAATCGTTTGCCTGATTTATGGCTTTAAAGCTGGGGGGGTTCTAAAAAAATTCTTTGTTTATTATTTTTGCTAAAAAAAGTACTACAAAATTAAATTAAAGAAAGTAAGCTGCGTATTTCTACGATGATTACTTCAGCAGATATAACAATTTTTGTGTTATTCCTTTGTGTCAGACCTTTCCCGCCCGTAACTTCAAGTCCATTTATCTCAGAATGGACTTTTTCATAATTTGTCATTTTAAAACGTTTTATTTAAACTTCTTTGCAAGATATGTGTATGAAATTTTAAAAAGAGTTTTTACGTTATATTTTTAATAAATTGTCTTTGGGATTTTTGATTTCATGTGAAAAGGTTGACAGTATATTTCTCAAAGTAAAAAACTCTCTCAAATATATTATTATTTCTTTTTTTAATTTTAAATTTATTATAAATTTTGTAGGTAATATTTTTATAAATCCTGAAGATAAATTAGCAAGAAATCTTTTATGTACACAATAGTGAAAAAGTAATGAAATTGGGCAAGTAGTTATTGAGTTATATCTAAAATTAAATAAGTTTAAAATTTTAAATATTTTTAAAAAATCAAACTTTTCAAAAATATTTAATTTGAAAAATATTTTTTATAGAAAGACACATGTGAAGAAAGACCATCATTAACAAATGCTTATAAATAAAGAAAATAAAGTTTAGACCCCCCCCCCCCCCCCCCCCCGACACCCTCAACACTTGAACCGCGGAAAAATTTATTCTGCTAATATGGGAAAATATTAGCAGAAATCGTTTACTTCATTCATCGCATTGACCTTTGAACCGTGGAAAAATTAATTAAAATTTTTAAAAATGTTTTATACCAGACTTTTTATTTAAAACCGTTTAATTTATTTATTTAACTTTTCCCCCCGTCTATGGTATGTAATTAACTATTTTATATAAAAAAAAATATCTGGTTCAAATCGAAACATATTAATTTACATCGCGGTTCTAATGGAATTTATTTAATTTGTTTTCTGTTGTGGCATGGTAATGACAGGGAATTATTCAACTGGATCACTTTAAGTTTTTTTTCACCGTGTTTTTTCCCCTTTTGAAGAAGTTGTTCTTCAATAGTAAACCTTTTCACCTTGCCAGTTGGAATATAACAAACAACGGCTAAATTTGCTGATAAACTCTAAGAGAGGTGGAAAAAGAACGCCATTAGCACTTTTCTTATTGTGGCTTGATCAAATGAGTTAAATGAAACTTCAATTATATATGGAGTAACTAGGACATTTACAGTAAAAAATGAGAAAATGCTGTATAGAAATTGGCTTTATACTTGCTTATTACATAGCCATATAATACTAATTATCCTGAAACACAGGACAATACTAAAACTCTTATAGTAGTTTGAAGTCATTACAGGGTTCGTACGCATCACGGAATTTGGGAGATTTTAAGTGTTTTAGTACCAGAAATTTCGTAGAGTACTGGTCGCTATATCTGACGGTAGAATTTATTTTCATTAAATAAGGCAAATATTACTTTTAAAAAATTCTGATAAAAGGTGCTTGAAAGTCCTTGAAGTGTACGAACCCTGCATTAGTATTGTGGTCATATAATAAGTGGATATCAAACTAATCATTTTATTATATAATTTCACAAAATCTCAGTAAACTAAAAATTAACAAATTTGTTTCTAATCATTAACCTACTTGTTAGTATCATTCATAAAATAAATGTAAATATATACACAACTAAATGATGCAACATCTAAGTCCATTACCCTCCATTTTTGTTAAAAATTATATGTTGTTTTCAAAAAAAAATAAAAATATATAATACAGACTTTTAATAACACTAGACAGCAGTGAAAATGCTTCTTAAACGAAAATAGTTATTTCTGTATAATTCGAGGATGGGGAAAACAAATATGACATTTAAAATGCTGTGTTATCCAAGTGTTATGAAACATGTTGAAATGTCAATGAAGAACTATAGATTTTTTCATATATTTATAAGATAACACTTGACAACAATGATTCTGCTACACAGCTGAAATTAATTGTTTATTATTCAGTTTTTTGTCCTGATTCCGAATCTAGTTTTAGATTTTCTCCAGTACGTCTACTTTTTGAGATATTTATGTATTTCGATTTATGCAAATTTAAGCTTTTTCTGTGCCATTTTATGCAAATTTTAGTTACAATAAATATAAATGTCGGACTGCCTTTTCTATTTTATGACTACTGGATCATTTTCTTCGGATAAATGTCGCAGTCTGCATATTCTTCAAATTTATCTATCAGTTATTACCTCAAACTTGGATATTTTTCATTGGTGTAATGTTTACATTACTTTACACTTTAACCGTTTGAGTACTGAAAATTTGGCCTATAATCCGCGGAACAAACAATTGTGTTTCAACCCAGAAATTTTATTTTATAAAATGTAACTCACTAGATCGCTGTAATACTTAACTGTTGAATAAAAATTGAATGATTTCAATTATTGAATAAAATTTCTGGGTTGAAACAAAATTTGTTTGATCCGCAGATACATTACGGCGCTATTACGCTTCATAGCACTCAAACGGTTAAAGTAATTGCAACAGAATTCACGTAATGTTTTTCTAGACTAGATTTGTATATTGATTCAAATCTGCATTCCGCTTCCTTCTATCATGTCTAGTTTTTAAATAAAATGAATTTCCTCTTTTGTATGATATTGTCTAGTGTTGCAGGTGCCTCGCGTAAGTCAGGGCTCCAAATGCTCTGGACACCACTAATTTCTTGCAGTTTATTTCGCTATCTTTAATCGCAGATAATTCTTCTATTAAATAAGCGAAAGAAAATTACTTTAAAAAATTTGTGTCCAGCCACTGGTGGTTGTACTGTATAAATTCGTATAGCAGTGGTACTGTATCTTAAAAACTAGAACTAATAAAACAAAACTGGGATCATATTCGGTTTTCTAGACCATAAATTAGTAAATATTGCTTATTTTCCTTAAACAAGCTAAAGTTTTTTTTTTTTGGCTTGTGTAATTATTACTGTCTGGTAAGATCAGCTTTTTTTTTAAAAAATAAATCAGGAAGTTAAAATTTTTGTATTAACTTAATTTTATATAGGTAAAATATTGATGGTAATTTTTATGGAAAATTTTTAGAGAATTAAAAAAATCTTCAAATTTGTCGTTTTTATGGTCATTACCATGTTTTCAAAAAGACATGGTAATGACGACTATGATAATGACATTTTTAATGTTCATTTTACGCTTAGTGATAGCGATTGAAGGTTTAATAATATATTCACTTTGAAAATAGTCACAGAGCTTTTTATAATTCAATCAATAAGGTTATTAATTTCTATTGTTATATTTTAATAATACGAAACATGGTGATGACACATAAAAGACACATTCTTCCCAGTTTTCGAATAAAAGTATCAAAGTCATACCTTTTTTCATCAAAGGAAGACGCTCACTACTTGTAAAAACATATGTTACCCTACAATGTAATACTGTGTTGTGTAATCAACATATCATAAAGAGTATTTTAACGCTTTCTAGTAATGAGCTAAGAAAGCAAACACTTTGCACCATGGTAATGACAATTAATTCGAAGGGCAAACATTAATGAAAGTAAATTAATATACTTCTGGCATTGAAGCTAAAACAAATTATTATATTATAAGCAAAGAGACGAACATCATTATACTGGTTTTGTTCTTGCTCTTAGGCTTTTCAACACTTCAAACTGTAATTCTGAAATATTAAATTTGAAGTTAGGAACATACCATTTTAATGAAATTTGCAACCTCTTAATTCTTTTAAATATTGAAATTATTATTTTCTCATGTTCACACAATACAGTTCTTTACGTTATTTCTTAAAATAAAATCAAAACATTTATATTAGACTCATTAAATTAAAATTTTTTGGTCAAGAACATAAAATTTCCCTTTATCTGAGAATGATCCATATATGTAAAGGATGTATGCAATTATTCAGTTGGTATATTAAGTCTGAAATATTTAGCATGAAATTAATTTAAAAATTAAAAAGCATTTATTAATCTTAATTATTTCGGCACATAAATAAAATCTGCCAATGCGTTAATACTTGTAATTCTTTTAATTCTTGTAATACTTGTAATTCTCTTTCATATACTATATATATTTCGAAAAAGACATGTGACATATTATTATCTTTTTTATTTTTGTATTTATACTCTTTAAATCCTCATACCACAAACCTTAACCATAATTCGATAAGTGGCATACCATGCGGAAGAATTAGAAGACTTACGTGGAATCCGATACCTTTCAAATATTGCTATTATAGAAGGAAAAATTACCGGAAGTACATAAAGATGTTGTCGATAAAACTGAACACTCACATCATCGCCCGCTTCTAATTTCGGAAAGAAGACGTATGCCGTACAACGGAGTCGAGCTGTAACCCTGCTGGACTTTTAAAATCTCTCGGAGGTATCCAGTTACCAAAGAGAAAGATCGTGAGACTTCCATGAGAGGGAGATAAGCTTACAGTAAATACATGATATAGTAAGCGTAAGTGTTGATTACGGTACTTTTATGGGCTCTCAAAATGTTTTGAGCAAAAGATGGAGACCCAATGACAAATTTAAAGCATGATGCTTGAAGAAAATGGTATGCGTCATAAGTTCGTTAAAAATTTAAAAATTCATTAAAAATAAACAATTGATGCTAAATAATTGCGGTTTGCAGGAATGGGATTAGAGGGAGGTCAGATTTGTTTTTTTATTTAAAAAAAGTTGTGGTTAAAAATATTACCGATAGATGGCGTTGGCATACATAATATGAAGCATATGTATGCAAATTAGGCTTAAGACCCATTTCTGAGAAGCGTCTGACAAGCTTCTGTATACCGGCACATGAAATAGTCCCTTTTCTCGTCTTCAGACATTTTGCCGTACGGAATTTTCACAATGCCCCAGTTGCTTATTCCTCGTTCTTGTAAAAGATTTTAACTCAAAGCGCTTGATCTGGTAACGATAGCATATTGATGGTATCGAATGACGAATCTGTGTGTATTGACAGGTTTTATTGACAGCCTGATTTGAATACAACTGCTTCATGTTATGCATGCAGCGCCATCTATCGGTAATTTTTTAACCAAATTTTTTTTTTTGTTATTAAAAAAACACCCGATCTCCCTTTAATACCATTCCTGCAAGCCGTAATTTTTTAGCATCATTTATTTTTTTTAATGATTTTTTAAATTTTTAATGAACTTATGATGCACCCTGTGTATTTTTTTCTTCACGGCAATTATGTAATATTTTCGGCTGTACTGTTCATAGGCGCAGACAGAAGAGGAGGGGGGGGGGGCATTGCCCTTCCCTGAATTTTAAAATTGAATGTTCTTTATTTCTGATGATTTAGATTAGTGAAATTTATTGTTCTCAATTGAATTTAAAATAGTTAAAAACCAAGAGAAAAAAAACTAAATTTTTTCCGTTAAGTGGCTTTTGTCTCGCTGAACCTTTCATGTAAAACAATTTTTAATTATGCTTTCCCGTTTATTTCCATGTACTTACAATTTATTAAGGGGGTTGGGGGGATGACAATAAATAAATAAATAAATAAATAACTGTTTCAATTTTTTAATTTTGAAAACTCTGGTCGAAACTTATTTTTAAATATTAAACGTTTCTTAATTGTTAAATATATGTATTGCTTTGTATGTTGATGTGTTTAATATATGTCTTTAACACGGAGTTTTGACAAAAAATCTTCACTTATTTCATGTTTATATTCTCCATTTTGAAAAAGCGCATTAGGCTGTGGACCACAAACACATCTATTCAAAAATCTTGCTCCTTCCTAGACTTTTTTGAGGCAGCCCTCATGATACAGAGAGAAAAACGTAAGGATGCGTTACGTGAATTTTACTACTGATGTTACGTTGAAAATTAATAGAATTTGTTTTAATTTAATGTAATATTACGATATCAGATTAACGTTATACAACTACCCTTATTAATTACTTACAAAAGAAATATCTAAGAAAACTAGAAATAAGAATGCTTTTATTTACTGAAAAATGATATCTTTTTAAACATTATTTAAAATTTTTTACAATGTTTTATTTCTTATAAAACAACTTTTTTTTAGATTAGGACAAAAATATTGTTCGCCCTCAAGACGTTAGTTTTGGCTAACCCAAAAAATTAAGGCCTCTTTAACAGTCTATTAAAGTGAAAAATATTTTCATTACCTACATATATTTTCATGAAAAATATTTCCATTTTCATTTCTACATTATAAAAAAAATAATATGTTGTAGCATTAAGTATTCACTATTACTAACTAATTAGTATTAAAATAAAATGTAACTATGAAACACCAAAAAATAGTTGCAAAGACGAACTAAAGCTTTTTTCCAGATTCTTTTTAGCATCTCTCATAGTGTTTATTTTAATTTAAAATATAGTTTAAAAAAAATTCACTAAATTTTTTGGATTAAGACATAAAAAGTTACTTTTTAAAAAAAAAGATCAAATTCCATATACTTTCTTGAAATTAAATAGTTTCGTACAGCTTTTACAGGAAAAAAAGGAAATAATAATGTCCACCCCTCCCCCCAAATACAAAATAATAAATTTGTTTATAAAATGATCATAAAAAGCATTTGCTTTAGACTTCTCAAATTTCACATAGAAAAACACAACATTTATTAACGCATTAGTTTTTCAACCTATCATATTATAAGAACAATAATAAAAATACGATACACTTGCATTTATGTTTACTTCTTCTTCTTCTTCTTCTTTTTTCTTTTGTTTTATTTCTTTTCAATATCCTGTTACTTTTCTTTATCTATATATAATTTTAATGAAGAAATGTTCAGTTTGTTTTGAGTTATAAAAAATATGTAATGTAATCTTAAAACCTTTTAAAACATTATCAATATTAACTTCATTTATGGATACCGCTATTAAATACATGCATCTTTTTCTAAATAAACCACGGAAATACCTTAAAGGGGCCAGTAAGTTTTCAGATTTCAAAAATTGATTGAGGTTTGATCGTTAATTAGGAAGCCTAAAATTAATTTAGAATATTAGTTGTTTTTTGCATTTATTTATTTGTATTTTATAGAAATAAAATTTTTTTGTTAAATTGTAAAAATAAATAAATAAATAAATGTTATAATATTGTACGACAAAATTAATTTTTCAAAACTAGTTTTGGCACGATTTTGAAGCCCATGTTACATGTTTTTGATTCGTTATTTCTTTTTTATTCTACTTATTACGTTGTCCCCCAATTCTTCCTAAAAAAATTGCAAACTAATAAAATAAAATAAAATAAAATTACAATCAAAAATTCAAAATCCATAAAAAATGATAGCTTTTTTTTTTTTTTTTTTTTTTTTTGGTTATAACGTGGGGAAAAAAAATTGTTTGCTTGTTCTTCATGTATAGTTTGTAGAGAAAATATATAGAGTATATTTGCGTTTATTGACGGAGATTGCTGAAGGTGAATTTTCAATTGTGCTATGCCTTCCCTAACTGAACTACGTTTTAGCATTCTATGTATATTAGACATACAAATAACAACACAATACAAACATGTCAGCGCAAAAAAAAAAACAACAAAAAAACGGATATTTTTCCGAATATTGGTGGTAGTTCCTGAAATGGGATGCTTAAATGTATTATACATGCCTTTGTCCAAATTGTTTACTTGGACATCAGACCTTATTAAACGGTAAAGATTTATAAAAGTATTTTGGAAGTGTTGGAAAGTGTTACATAATCTATGCTTGACGCATAATTTTTCGTTCTTGTTTATTACGAAAACAGCTAAATACACATAAATACATAATTTTGGACAAAATTACAGAATTTTTTATGGAAATACTACAATAAGTTTTGCCGGTCAACAGCTTCCAGCTGTTCGCGGGTCTCGCGATTGAGGAACTTACAAGTTTTCAAGTTAACTTGCCTTGTTAGCTGTCCATTAGAATATATCTCCCATGCATGTATTGCCAGACTACCATGCATGCATTGCCATGAATTTTCCAGACTACCTTCGCTTCAACCGACGAATCTGGAAAAGATGCCTATAGCAACAGATCTGAAGAAGTAAGTCCCTGTAGGGCCTCAACCCCAATAATATTTAAGCATAGCATTTTTTGAGTGGGCTCTGAAGTAGAACATATGGTTTTCAAGTAGTCTGAAAGTTACTGCACACTGAATGTCGGTGTAACGTCAAAAGCCCAAAGTGCTCTGAGACTTACGATCCTTATAGTGTCAGGTCAAAGGTTTTGTAGTATTCGCAAAAGAGTTTATGAGATTGTTATAAAAATATTATATACCAGGTGATTTTCTTGTGAAGGGAAAATCTATGAGATGCTGGGAACAATATGACCTTTCTAAGGGGAAAAAAAGTAAGTAGAATACAATACTTCACAGTAGATATAGCAGGTGTGTATCGCTCGAAATAATCAAAACTCAGCCTGAAGCTGACCGGTTCCCGAATCACAACGAAACAAATTAACGTCATTACGATCCGACCCGAGGCTAACGAAAAAGACAGGCTACCGCGGTACATTCCACTTATCTTTTTTTACAGACCGCTAGAGTGACGTGATGCTCTTTTCGTACATCTGTATTGGTGCATTCGAGCATCACGTAACTCTCGAGGTCTGTAAAAAAAGATACGAGTAAAGCACCGCGGTAGCCTTTCTTTTTCGTTAGCCTTGATCCGACCAGAATCGCCAATCAGGTCGTGTTCGCGTAAAATCGGTTACTGTTCGATTTTCAGTGTATTCCGTAAAAGAGGGAGATAAAAGCTCTCGTAACCTTTCTATACATCTTATGTAAGTACAGGATAATTTAAAATTCAATGGCAAAGCAAATGGTAAAACTTTTTGAAGTTATACTTGCAGGAGATTAATGTGAGAAGTCAGGATTTTTTAATTGTGCTTCCTTGTTTTAGTCCAGTAATATCTCAGATAGATGGTACCGTGCAATCTGTTAAAACGCTCGAATTAACGTATGGAATAAATGACACTTTACTCAGCTTTTAATCGTCATTCGGTTTAGCTGTTAAAAAGTCAAAAAAAAGAAGAAGAAGAAGAAGAAGAGCAACAGAAAGAAAAAAGAAAAAAATATTTGCGTTAAAATTATTTGCAAGGCTATTTTGAGCTGTATATCAGTTTGGGATGGTACAGCGCCATCTATCGGTGATTTTTGGAACTACAACAATGAAGTTTAGTATAGAAATTCCTGACTTTATACATTATTCTCGTGCAAGAATAATTTCAATACCTTTCATTATTTACCTTTTGTTGACTTTTTAAAACATTCATTCCATTTTAAGGTACCTTGTATATAGCTAACAACAAATAACCAATTCTCTATTTAATTAGAAAATTGTAACATGTGTATAAATTAACACTTGGGGGATAGGACTAATTTTGTTTTAATTGTAAGTTTTCAATTTCGATTTTTTTTTCAATTATAGTAAAAATATTTTTAAATGTTAGAGAGTTGGGAAAAGTGAACATATTTTCCACCTTTGAATGCAGTGAACCATATCAGAATAAGAATTTAATTAAAATATACATATAAATTCGTAATTAATCAATTTTGAAGTATAAATGTAAAACGAGTTCTAGTGAATTTTGTATAAACGCTCAGCTATTCGCTCTAAAAACCTATTTAAAATTTGATAATTAATATATAATTGCTACTTTTCATTAAATATTTCGCACTTATTAAAAACGTAAGAAAACACTCTTAAAATTTAAATTTATCCAAAAAACACATCTACTATTGTAATTAGCCTAGATCTATTACTGAATCTCAAAACAAAGCTAATTAGAATGCATACTTTTAAGCACTTCAAAAAGTGTTTCAAAATAAACAAATTATCTAGGTAATCAATATTTCTTAAATTAGAAATACACAGTCTTGTAAAACCAAAAATGAAATTGTGTTCATTCATTTGCAGTTAATACGGTATAGTTGTAAAATATTTACTCATTTTTTCCTTTTCAAAATAGTTTCTGAAAAGTAATTACTAGAAAGTTTAAACGTGTATTTAAATTCAAAAATAAAACGCTAAATAATTTTAAAAATGAGAAACTTTAAAAAATATGTCAAACTGATCTTTTCTTACAAACGTTGCTCATAAAATTATAAGCGAGTTTTTTTTCTAATTTAAATTTCCTATTCTGTCCAGTAACTAAAAAAATATATTGAAAGTGGGTCAATAAATTCACTTGCCTTCTTGCATTGTTGTAAATTTAAATAAGAATTTCGAAATTTAATCTAGAACATTGTTTTTTGAGGATATACTTAAACTAATTAATTCACGACACAATTTAACAGTATTTTTAATTTTAAAATAGTTAATTTTAATCAAGAATGGGAAGAGTGTGTTTGAGGATATTTTTAACCTAGATAATGTAAATAAAAGCCTTTTTTTTAATTTGACAAGGTCTAAGTTTTTTTAAAGCATGTAGTTTTTAAGGCTATATTTAAACGTTTGATTCAGTGTGTTATATAACAAGAATTTTTAATTACACGGGTCTCAGTTGAATTAAAGTTTCCTATGACTAAGTTTTAGAAGGAGAAAAATAAATTACTGATTTTCAGTATTCTGGAGAAAAATTATCAAATTTTGTTCAAAACATTTTTAAACCTACAACCAAAAATGTTCCTATTAAAATTAATAAAAATTAATAAAGAAAGAAAAATGTCTAAAGTCTGTTTTATATATTTTGATATTAGACGGAACTGCGAATGAAAAATATAATTATGAAAACATTCATAATTCTGCTTTATTTTGTAATAAATGGCTAATCACCAAATGTTTGATGGTCTTAAAAGAAATCGTACTTCATGACACTCAACTGGTAATTACATTAATTGTTCCAATTTTGATATTATAAATGTCAAAATTGACTTAAAAATTCTGGTTGCACAATAATTTATAATAAATAAATAAATATGGAAAAGAAAGAAACAACATAAAGGAATGAATAAAAAAGAGAAAAGGAAAAGGAAAATAAACCAATAAATAAATTGATCCAAATAATAACTTAATAGCATTTTTAGATACATGAACATGTATTTAATTATTTTTTTAACTTTAATTTGCAAAAGAAACAGTGAAATTAAACTTATTCAATGCTCTTGGGAAATATTACCAAAGCTATTATAATATAGCAGAAAGATAATAACTAACGTATGCTTAAAAAAAGAAAGAAAAAATATTAAAAGAAAATAAATAAAATATTAAAAGGCTGTCTTATTGATAAATTTTATTTACACAGCAGGATGGTCTGAGATAACTAGGTACTTTTTATTTCGTATTTTTAAAGAAATAAAATATTAAAAGGCTGTCTTATTAATAAACTTTATTTACACGGCAGGATGGTCTGAGATAACTAGGTACTTTTTATTTTGTATTTTTAAAGATATCTTCGTGAATTTTATTGTTTTATATAATACATTGCGCACGTATTGTGTGCCAGGTATAGTGCTCTGCTATCAGGTCATGACGCATGCAGAGTACATCATGGATGTCAAAGGGTTAAAGAAATATTTCAGCACCACACTGGTGGGTCAGATTTTTTTTTTTTTTTCATTTTGCAATTTTAAAATATCACGTTTAAAAACCCTTATAAGCAATCATCAATCGCAAGATTTAAAAAATAATAGTGATCAAATAACAGTAGCCTGAACTTTTGGTATAAAAGTACTTAGCAAACTCTGCAATGCCATGTCCAGATTGTGGTGGTTTGGGTATCTGATTACAACAGATTAAATAAGGCAAACATAACTATTACAAAAGTGATATGCTGGTTTCCAAAACCCTTACGCTAACTACTACACTCCCATTATGTCACTACAAAAAATAAAAACTTGTCATTGGGGGCCACCTATCATGGATATACACAATATAAAATATGAAAATAAAACATGTGTAAACTAGTTATAAAATGAATTGCAATTCGAATAAAAACGTGGCTTGATGACGTCATAAACCTTAAATGCTCTATGACTGAATTGCGTAAAAGAAACAGCCTTATAACTCCAAAATTGATAATCATATTAACTAACGGTTTATTGCGTCGCGTCGGATTAAGCGTCTCATTTCCAATTAAAATATATTTTTGAATTGAAATTTGAATGAAATACAGGGTCATGAAAAAGCAAAGAGTGTGGAAAATAGGATTACAAATATCTCGGCAACTCATTATCCGATCGACTTCATTCTTTATGCAAAGTTTATGTTTTTTTATTGTCTTTTGTATTCACTCCTTAAAATAAACAATTTCGAAAATTTTTATATACCTTTTACCAGAACGAATATTTCGAAAGTCCATAAAAAATAGTTCCGGATAATCGAGATTACTGAAATTCAATAAGCTTCTTCCCATTATTACATACTAAGTACACACCAAATTTCAAGTCTCTATCCCAATATGTTCGGGAGATAGAGCATTTACAGACACACACACAAACGCACACAGACAGACGGACGGCAAAATTTTTTCTCTAAAAATTTTATTTTAGGAATCTCCAGTGTCTGAAACGTCTAAATCCATCAAAAATGTTTATTCGATTTTCAAAACGATTACAAGACTTACCCTATACTACGTATGATGGATAAGTAAAAATCCTAAGTCTGTTTACATATGTAATAAAAGGTCACACAGTAGTCTGCGAACGAAAAATTTAACTATCAAAACCACCCAGTGATGCGAGAAAGTGATTTGTTTACGCAGCTTGACTATCACGCCTAAAAATCTTAATTGTTCTCCAATTAATTACGAAGGATCGATTTCACATCGAAAAGTTCTTACACGCCCTTTCGAACGTGAAGGAGTCGTTTCTTTGGAACAAAAATCCGTCGCATGAATTGACATCACAGACATCTGGTTATCTTTCAACAAGCATCCCTATCATAATAAAGTTTCGGTTGTTAGTTAAAGCAAGAAATCTTTCAATGCGCTTGTGATTTTGAGATATAACAACCATTCATGCATGTTTTTTGAAGGTTCATGTTCATCATCACAGAAACGCCGTTGATGTTGACTTTTTAATTTCCGGACGAGGAAAGTGAATATTCATCAGCTACTTTAACATTAATTACATCGAAATTTGTTATTCCTTTATTAATGTGTTAAGATAAATAAAGTTAACAATATTAATCTAACTTTCATACACCACTAATTTTTTAGATCACTTTGTCAAGTGAAACACATACTATTATTCTTATAATATTCTTATCTATATGTTTTATACTGTGCAGGATGGCATCTTCTGATTTTAACTTTCGTTACATATATTGATTATAAATACATTCTACATATTCATTGTTGCAATTAGCATGATATATAGCATTTAATCATTAACACTGAAACACATTTTTCATAAAAGTATATTAAAAATATTCACTTTTCACTCTCGGAAGTTAAAATATAAACTGCTACGACGTTTCTGTGACGACGAACCTTCAAAAAACATGTTTGAATGAATGTTTTATCAGAAGCGCTTTGAAAGATTATTTGCTTTAACAGGCAACAAATATGTAAACACATAGTATAGATGAAAATAAATTTAAATATTTTTATATAAAGAATGCTGATACATTATTATATTATATTAAAATATTCTGACACATTAAGGGGTCATAGGACTTATAAATCGGAAAACAAATGACCATTTTCAGTATTTAATATCTTAAAATGCGTATATAATTTTAAAACACAGTTTTTGGAGAGATAAAAGATATAAGTATGTTCTTTTATTCCAGGTATTTAAAAAATTACAATATACAAAACTAATATTTATAGCGGATTTGAACTGCCAGACATTTGTCAAACAGAAAAGCGACATAACAGCATATGCACGGGATAATAAAAAAAAAAAATTGCATCTAGAATAATATATTTGGTGACTCATTATACTTCAGATTTTAATAATTATGCTGAACTTAAATAAATTTGTATTTAAAGCATTTTTATATTTTTAATACAAAGTTGCATTTAGCAGTTATGCAAAATTTTGAAATTTTCAACATTGTAACCACCAAAAGCAACACTTTTTGAACAATAAAAAATAATATTTAGTTTCAATTTATGCAGACTAACATAAAATATAATCTGAAAATTTTAGGAAAAAAGTTTGAAACGTTTTTGAGCTATCCTGCGCGTTGTGCCCAAAAACCTCATTTTGAGAAAATTGACATAAAACTTTTATTTTTAAATTTATTTATATTTTGAGCGTCGTGCATTTTGGAGGTTTAACTCAAGTAATTATACGGATTTTTTAACGCGATTTGTTTCATAATGTTCAGAAAATTTTATCCTTTTAATATACACTGAAAAAACAACATTTTCAAAACTGAGCAAAAAATACTCAAATCTGAGTATGCCGCATAGTCAAAATGACTCCGAATCAAAATTTCTCAAGTTTGAAATATGTATATACTCATTTCTGAAAACATGCACACACTCCAGAATAAAACATCATGTGCTCATATTTGAGTATGTCCATGTTTCAAAAATGAGTAGGAACTGACTTCTATGTGCTCAGTTTTGAGTATGTCCATGTTTCAATATTCTGAGTATTTCAGGTATTTCAGAATTGAAAGCATTGGGTTGTCCTATTTGAAAAAAAAAGTTTCATAACAAAATGAAAACATCGATTTACTCAGATTTGAAAGTGTCATTTTTTTTCAGTGTATAGATCTTTTAAATATCGAATTTTTGAAAGTTTAAAAGTCCTATGATCCTTAAAAGCAAATAAAAAGTGTATTTAATGTTAGATTAGTTTTACGAACAATATTTTCAAACAGTAAATACAACTTAAAAGCACAGTATAAGGATAATGTAATAATTGAAGACAAACTGAAACTTGCATGCGTTAGTTAGGGATGAGTTTTGTCTATTTTTAAGGAGAAAGAGGCGAATTTTTTGTGCCATCAGAGCCGGAGTCCAATACTTTTAAGTATAAAATATAAAATTGTTAATAATATTTAAAAATTATGTAATGATTAATTTTATCATTTAAAAAATCTCTTCTTACATAAAAGTAACTATTCATTTTAAATACTCTCCCACCATGACGTTTCATGATTTTTGTGTCCCTGAAAACTGTTTAAAATAAAAAGTTTCTTATTTATACCCAACCACTCGCAGAATTCTACAAAAGTCACAATTAATTACTCTTTTAAAGTATCGTTGTACAACCACGACTGAAAGACATCAGTTCTGTTTTCCAGTAATTTTGAAAAAATACTTCAAACAGAAGATAATATAGAAGATAGACAAAAGTAGTTCCGCTGCTTTTTGATGTTACTAACACTAATCGTACCAAAGCTTTAGAATCCGATAAATATTTCACTTTATGTCCATCAATACCGATTCCATTTCAAACTAATTTTAGAGGTTTGTAAAATAAACTTAGACTACATTCTTGTTTCTGAAAAAGAATTTGGCATGTTTTTTTTTCCTGTTTCTCAATCTGTTAATAAATAAAGTATTTGCTTAAAAATAAAATATTTACTTAAAAGAAGACTCAAGCCAGAAGATTGATATAAATATCGAGCCCGAGCTTGTTTCGGGCATGGGCTCACTCTCGAGCTCACGGTCTTTGTCTGAGCCCGTCTCATGTCTAATGCTGGCCATCTTGTAACAGTCATCACTATCATGTTAAACTTTCAGTTGTTAAATCAAAAAAACTTTCAATTTGCTTGTAATTTTGAGATATAACATCTGTTCATGTATATATTTTTTCAAAGGTTCATTGTCGAAGAAACACCGATGCTGATTTTTTTATTTCCGGGAGTAAAAAATAAATATTCAAAAGATATTTTAATGAAAAGTGTGTTTCAGTGTTATAATGAGCAAAGAATACTTAGTATGACTATGAGGAAAGTATCGCCATTAATAATTAAATTTTGGTATTGAAAATTAAATTCAAAAGATGACTAGTTAGATGACATAAATCACGAGTTATAAGAATGATCATAATATGTAACTATATAAAGGTTACATAATTATTTTTTAAATAACAGCAGAAATGAAAAAAAATATCTAATGCTAACAATTTAAGCAAAGATAAAATTGATTATGCTATGGGAAATATATACTTTATAATTTATATTATTTTAATATTCAAAAACTGCTTTTACAAAAATGGGTTTCAGTACTAATGAGTAAATAATATGCAGTATGTTATTTGAATCAATGAGAACAAAATAGGTATCTTTATAGTAATCAATTTACTCTTTAATGATAAAAAACGCATTTTTTTAATATTCATTCTTAAAGAAAAATAAAAAATAAAAAAATATCGTTATAGATAACATAAAAAATCGGTTATGAAAATAATAAAAACGTTATTTTTCGTCAGGTCAATTTTTAAAAGTTTTCTTTATCATAATAAAGTTTCAGTTGTTAAAGTCAGAAATCCTTGAATGCGCTTGTGATTTGGAGATATAATATCCATTCATGCATGTTTTTAAAGGTTCTTGTTTCAAAAATAACGTTTGTGTGCCGAGTATTTAATTTCTGTGAGTGGACAGTGAACATGCAGAAGCTCCCTTAACGGAAAATGGGTTTCAGTGTTAATGAGTAAATGATATTCAGCATAATATTTGTAATTATGAATATGAGAAATAATAATAAATTTTGTAAAGTAAGCTAACAGCAGAAGATCTTAGATGACATTAAATACAGGCTATAAAAAATAACGTAGTTTTCATTTAAAAGAGAGACCTGAAAAATTAGAAGTCAATGAAAATGAAAGTATTTTTTTGAAAAGAGCATAGTTTATTGGGCTTATTTATTATAACGCATTAAAAGAAAGGTTTAAAAAAATACCGTACACTTTGGCAGATAAGTGGAGACGTGAATAGAAGTCACAGTTTTGTAGTATGTTCAAGAAGGCGTTACCGAATTATCAGCTTTTTATGAATGAGCATAGATTTATGAACGTCATCCGAAAAATATAAAAATGTGTAAGGAAAGACACTTAATGGGATCTTAAGATTTATTTATCGACTCAAACGCCTAAAATGTAGCGGAATAATTTTTAAATATGCAAACGATTTCCTTTACTTCTTAAAAACAACAAAAACAACAAAAAACATGCCTATCATTATGAATTTTCGGTAGTTAAAGCAAGAAATCTTTTAACGTACTTGTGGATTTGAGATATTGCATCCATTAATGCATATTTTTGGAAGGTCCAACATCTCAAAAACACCAATGATGTCGACTTTTTAATTTTCGGAAGTGGAAAGTCAATATTCAGGCGCTTTTTTGTGAAAAATGGGTTTCAGTGTTAATGAGTAAATGATACTTAACACGATAATTGTAATAATGAATATGAAAAATACGTGTTTGATGCTAATTAAGTTATGTAATGGATGTTAGAATCTGAAGCTATCATCTTAGATTACATAAAACATATATCACAAGAATAATAACAACGCAATTTTCATGTAACAAAGTAATCTGAAAACTCAGTGATCAATGAAAATAAAGTTAATTAATTAAAAAAATAATTGTGATTTCGTTATCCTAACACATTATAAGGAAACAAAATTGATATATTTTAAGTTTACATCTTTTCGTGAAAATTCTTTGTCTCAAAAATAACGTTTTTACGTCGACTACTTAATTTCCGTGAAGGGAAAGTGAATATCCAGAAGCTTTTTAAATAAAAAATCGGTTTCATTGTTAATGAGTAAACGATATTCAATATGATATTTGTAATAACGAACATGAGAAATAATAATAAATTGTGTAATGTGAGCTAACATGAGAATTTTAGATGACATTAAACAAAGGCTATACAAAATAACAACGTAGTTTTCATTTAAAACAGAGATCTGAAAACTTGGATGTCAATGAAAATGAAAGTAAGTTTTTGAAAAGAATATAGTTGATTGGGCTTATATATTATAACGCATTAAAAGAAAGATATTACACTTCGCAGATAAGTGGAAATGTGAATTGAAGTCACAATTTTGTAGTATGTTCTGTAAGGCGTTACTGAAGTATCAACGTTTTATGAATGAGCTTAGATTTATGAAAGTCATCCAAAAAATATTATAAAAATGTGTATGGAAAGACACTTAATGGGATTTTAAGATTTATTTATCGACTTAAACGCCGAAATGTAGCGTAATAATTTTTAAATATGCAACGGATTTTCTTTACTTCTTAAAAACAAAAAACACATCCATCATTGTAAAGTTATAACAAGAAATATTTTAATGTGCTTGTGGATTTGAGATATTACATCCATTTATGCATGTTTTTTGAAGATCCATAGTTACAAAAATGCCAATGATGTCGACTTTTTAATTTTTGGAAGTGGAAAGTTAATATTCAGTAGCTGCTTTTGTGGAAAATGGGTTTCAGTGTTAATGAGTAAAGGATACATAACACGATAATTGTAATAATGATTATGAAAAATACGTGTTTCATGCTAAATAAGTTATGTAATGGGAGTTAAAATCTATGGATAGCATCTTAGATGACATGAAACATTAGTTATAAGTGATTTTCATTTAACAAAGTAATCTGAAAACTCAGTGATCAATGAAAGTTAAATTATATTATTTAAAATTACTTGTGATTTCGTTATCCTAACACATTTGTTAGGAATTGGTGAATTAATATGTTTATTTATGCAGACGACTTTAGCTAACACCGATAAATTTGTTTCTTTTACATTTTATTTTATTTGTTAAATGCGACTCGTTGCTATAGCAACGTAGTTGTTTTTTCTTTTGCCTTCTTTTTACATTTTATTATCTCAAGAGAAGAGGTTAAAAATTTAGGGAAAATAAATTGACATCGTTTTTTTTTTTTTTTTTTTTTTTTTGGTGTAGTTAAAAAGAATGTTTTGTTAGGAGTAGCTACGAATGTGAATAAAAAGAATACCGTCTAATTTTCCAGAAAAAGAATGACGGGCATGGAATAAAGTGCAACTAGAAGATATAATTTAGGATCATATTTTATTGTGGATAGTACGATGATCAGAATCAAGGTAAATTAATCTAGAATTTGTACATATGTAAATAATTGTCTGTATCAACATCTCGTCAAATGTCCCATATCTGTATTTTATAAGTGTGTAAATAAATTTTGTGATAATTAAAAGGATTGAATATTAAAATATATCGAATCCATCATAGTGTTTAATAAGATGCAAACAACATTATAAAGAAACAAATGTTCATATATTTTAAGTTTGCTTCTTTTCGTGAATTACTCTTTTCAAATAACAAAAGAAACTTAAAAGATATAGTTGTTATCAAGAACAATAATGACAATAATTTGAAGCTAAATGTGAAATTGAAATGTGCTGTGGAAAATAGGGTATTTATTATATTTTTAAATATTATGATCCTTAAGAAGTATGCATTCGAAGCGCTAAAAATAAAAATCAAGTCATTTGGAAAAAAAAAAACGTTGCTTAAAGTATGAAAAATGTACCTATTATTCACATTTTATTCTGTAGTATATTGTATGGTGCAGTTTATTTATACATTGCTTTCATTTCTTTTTATAAGCTCCAACAGAGGGCGCCGCACACACTTTGAAAACGACATTTTCAAAACTGAGCAAAAATACTCAAATTTGAGAAGGTCTCATAGTCCAAATGGCTCCAAATCAAAATTACTCAAGTTTGAAACATGTACATACTCATTTCTGAATATATGCACATACTCAAGAATAAAACATCATGTGCTCCTATTTGAGTATATCCATGTTTCAGAAATGAGTACGAACTGACTTCTATGTGCTCATTTTTGAGTATGTCCATGTTTCAATATTCTGAGTATTTCTGGTATTTCAGAATTAAAAGCATTGGGTCGTCCTATTTGAAACAAAAAGTTTCATAACAAAATGAAAAAAATCGATTTACTCAGATTTGAAAGTGTCATTTTTCTCCGTGCAGTGGAGTATTTGAAGCAAAATCCTGGACAAAAATACTTTTCACGTGTTTAAAAGTTAAAACAATTGCTGTTGACATGTTATCAGTAAATACACTTAATTTATGTTATACATGCATAAATGTATGCATTTGTTAAAAAAATAAATATATAATACAAAGTTTACTTAAATTATTTACTGTTTATAAGAGGAAAGTAATTGTTGATAAGGTTTGTCTTATTTACAAGTAATGTTTCATTAAATGTGGTTAATTTTACTACACATAAATGTTTAATTATTTATAAAAACCGATGCATATAATATATATATTACTTGCGTTTAGTATTTAGCAAAGTCGAGTGTCTGTAGTATAGAGATGCTGGTATTTGAATGTTTTTAATAGATTAACTGTCCCCTAAAAAGCATTGATATCTAAAAATGGCAACACTATGCGGAATATTTTTTTTTTATTATTTTGCCTTCAAAACTATAACCAATAAGATTATAATTCAAAAATGGACCGAAAAACCCCGACACAGCTTTAAAAAGCTTTGAATATATTTCATTAAATTAGATCTAAAAAGGTTTAAAAATTTCTAATTTTCAATTTTAATTATTTTTTATTATGTGAAAAATAAAACTATTTAAATGCACATGCAAAGTATACAATTAAACACAATAATAAAGCTGAAACATAACAAAAAAGCACGTCTTCTCACAAAGAGACTTTCACTTCAACTGGGGATAGGAGCCGCCGGATATGACTCATACTCCTGAAATAGAGATAGACCGACACACCAGTTAGTCAGCTATTATAAAATATGCTTTTTACATTTGATGAGCAAATTTTAATTTTTGTCTTTTTGGCCAGGATTTTGTATCAAATACTCTACTGTGCTCTGCCAGCAATCGGCAAAGATGGGCAGTAATTTTGAACGGAGGTCGTAAATTTTAGCGATTCCATATTTTCTCCTTGTGTATATAGAAAAAAATAACAATATGAGCGGAATTCAGAAATTCTACTTTATTTATATCTTCAATTTCATTTTTCCTCAAAAATACTAACGGTAAAATGCATCATATAAATTTGATGAAAACAAACCATCCATCGCTATAACATCATTTTTAAAGTATCATACATCTTATATTACACAATCAATATGTAATGCCGTTAAATAACAACATGTATCGCTTTACAAACCATAAACCAATCGTGAGAACAGGAAATCGATCATGCTTCAGAATTATCTTCACACGAATCTACCTCATTATGCTTTTTAGTGCACGACATCTTCACTAGTAGATTATTTCATGCTCCAAAGTAACAAATATCATAATTTTTTTTTTGAGAAAAATTGATAGCCTTTCAATCAAGTTGGAATTGTCATTCACGTGATGTATTCATTCAATTAGTTTCATACCATTAACCATGAAACATCTTTTTTTAAAAATCCGTACATTTTATAATGGATGTAATTTTAATGACTGTAGTTGATAGCTTGTGACTTTAATGATAGACATCATTAATTCAGGCCTGGAGAATAACACGTGGGCTGAAAAGTTCCCGGTCTAGCACACAGATGGCGTTGCAATCGCCTAACCGATGCTTTTTTTACTACTAACCTTAAAAATACTAACCTTTGTAAATACTAACCTTGTAAATACTAACCTTTAAAAGGTAGAAGCAAAAATGTTATGACGATTCGCCGTGTGGATAAAACGTTAGAGTGGTTTTAGTTGAACGACTTTGTTGATAAACAAAAAAATGGATAAACAAGAATTTCAAGAATTGTTATTTGATGTTAAAAAACACCGTTCAAACAAAAGCTTGGCTTGATAAGCGTTATCCGGACACTGCACCAGGTAAATCACCCATTATTGACTGGTTTGCTGAATTTAAACGTGGTCGTACGGACACCAGTGATTCACCACGCAAAAGAGGTGAATACACCGTAAAACATAAAAAAAAAGTCCACAAAATCGTTTTGGGGAACCGCAAAGTGAAGTTGCAGGAGATAGCTCAGACTCTGAAGATATCCAAGGAATGTGTAGGTTTTATTTTGAATGAACATTTGTCTATGAAAAAGCTGTTGTCAAAGTGGGTGCCGCGCGTGTTTACTTTTGACCAAAAACAACAGCAAGTCGATGATTCTAAGCACTGTTTAGAGCTTTTTCGTTATAAAATTATGTTATTTATTATTAAATTATTATTATTATTTATTTATTAAATTATTGATATAAAATAATAATAATAATTATTATTATTATTATTATTATTATTATTATTATTATTATTAAATTATTATTATTTATAAATAAAGTTATGTTATTTATTAAAGTTATAAAGTTTAAAAGTTATAAAGCTATATAGTTATGTTAAAAAGTTGTGTTTTCTTTATTGGACCGGGAACTTATCAGCCCATGTGTTAATTATTAACTGCTAATTACTGAAATGTCACATTTAAAACAATGTATCTGTTATATCCATCAGGATTCCAAAAATCTACATGTCCAACGTGTTAATCTGCCACGTTTCTCGTAATTTAAGAACTACTATTTCCGAATAGAATTATTCGCTTTATTTAATGACAGAATTCTGTCATAATAAAAACCCGAATAGACGATAAAAAACAGACCTTCACAGAATTCGGAAAATTTGACAGGTATGCATGTCGGGCATATACACTGTAAGAAAAGGACAATTTTTTTTTTTAAATCTTGGAAGATATAATATAACTACGAACAAAAACATACAATAACATTTCCCAAGTTACCCACGATTCTGAAAAGTGTTCTTTATCTTTAGAAAAGACAAAATTCAACATATTTTTGAGATTTAAAGACGCATTTATAAAACAATGTTTCTTTCCTCGCCTCTGATTTTCGGAAACGTTTCTGACTAGTGTTTATGGTGTATTAATCAGTTTTCTCAACCCAGAACATAGGTGTTTCAGACGGTATTAATTCTCAAGTAAACATTTTCATGTTCAATAAGCATGTTTTACAGACAAATATGAAAAATTAGTAGCATTAACTTTAACATTAAAATTGATAGTATTTTGATATTCTTGCATGTATGAATTCAATTATGCAGCTGAAAATGTTTAATTGAGAATTGATAGCATCCGAAAAATCAACATTCCGGGACGAGAAAACTGATTTAAACACTGTAAAAAAATACTCGGAAACATTTCCAAAAATCAGTTGCAGCAAAATAAATTTTGTTTTTATAAATTCTTCTTTAAGTCTCGAAAATTTGTTGGTTTCATATGTTTCTAATACCATGATCATAGTAAGACACTTACTTATGTGTCTTAAATTCAGACATACATAAAGTCTGAAATTTCACATTTAGACACTTAAGTGCCTGAAATTCTTTTTAAGACACATAAGTGTCTGACTTTAAGAACCCTCTATTTTCAGTGTAAAGATTAAAAAACACTTTTCGGCTAACTCAGTGTAACTAAGAAGAGGTTATTGTTTATTTTTGTTAGCGGTTATGTTATATTTTCGTAGGTTAAGAAACATTTGTCTTTTTACGGTGTACATTTCGTATGTAATTTCACATATCTGTTATATTTGCTTTCTTTCTATCTTTCTCCTTCTACATTTTTTTTTTCTAATATCATTCCAGATTAATGGAGTATGGATAATTGAAGTTATACTTTATAAAGAAGAATGTTGGTAGACGTTAAGTAATTGTTATGGAAAAGCCTTTTCTATGTCCTATGATAAAATATTTATGAACTAGTATTTAAAATAAATTTCTGAATAGTCAAGAAACAGAAAGCTGTACATCAAAGTAAATATTTTTGCATCAAATTCTTTACCTTTAGCATTTTGCTTAAATAAGCGTCAGAGTAGAAAATAATTAAATTGTAACTTCTGTAATAGAGGGGTCAAACGCAATTGCTACGTTTAATTAGCAAATATTTGCCTAACCAATTTTCAAAAGAATCTTGAAGATGTTGTAAATTAAGTTTCTGAAGCAGTTTTCATAATGAGATATAGCTTTTCGTTAAAGGATTGTTTGAAGACTGGAAGAATGATAATAATATATTCTAATTCTTAATGAAGAACACTACTAATTATTTAGCCACAATTAATATATTTTCCACAACTCTGTTTTACAATGCATGAAATTCAAAAATAATTCTCCCTTCAGTGATTTAAGGAAAAATTATTTTTATCTAAAATTGATTTTTAAATAACCCATATCCCATTTGCATCGTGCAGATTCGGAATTTCTCTCATTCAGAAATTCCGAATGAATTCAGAAATTCCAAATTTATAACAGAAATTCTGAATAGTAATTTCTGTTTTATAACACTGCAAATTCCCAGCACACACTGGGAACATATTTGGAACACTTTGATTAAAAAAAAAGTGTTCCAGTTACCTTAATGTGTAATGAAATGTGTTCCGAATATGCTCCGATATAATAGAAAGTGGTCCGAAAGTGTTCTGCTCAGGATATTTGTTAAAACTAAAACTTGGAAACGTATTTGAGAACAGATTAGGAGCACATTTGGGCACACATGTGAAATCATCGCTTTCAAAAAAGTGCGCTAGAAAGTGTGCTGAACAAAAGAAGTGTTCTCTGAAGTATTCAAAAAACAGTTCCAAAAAGTTCGCTTCAAAGTGTACTAAAAAAGATGACAAAGTAAGTGTTCTAAAAAGTGTTCTGAAAAGTGTATAAAAATTTGAAGAGAATACAATGATGAAAGTTTCGTGATTACATAAGGTAAAAAATTTTCTTTCGGTATTTGTGAATAAAAAATAAATTTCTGAAATGGACGAATATATGACTCATTCTTCCATAATTTTAACTTTGAAGAATAAGGAACTGGTGAAATTCAACTTAATAAAACAACATTATAAACTTCCAGTTTTAAATTTTCTTGTTCTTGTTCTGAATTAATATTTAACACTGTACTATCCCTGTGAGATCCTTACAATCCATTTAATAGTGAAATAGAACAGGGGCGGTAAGGGAAATTATCACCTAATTTTAGGCAAGTCATGTTAAGCCTAAGTGATAGACACGATGTTCACTGGTTTTTAGCAACAGTTATTTACATTGAACAAAATGACAAACAAAAAGAAATTAATTTACCTCTGAAAGTTCAGGAATAAATCTTGGGGACGGTAAGACTACCAATAAAGGCACAGTACTTGAAATTGATATTTAAATGTTGATTCAAATTCTGCAGAAAATTTCCTGTCAAAGAACTACAGCTACTTTTTTCTATAGTATAGTTCTGTATGAGAAAAAATCCCTGACGGCTCGGCCTACAGGCACAGGTAGATTTCGAAGACGCAGACCGTGGTGCGCCTGTTTATTGGGAATTGCAGAAGAAAGACCTATGTTCCATAATGCGGAAGCTGAGACCGCCCACTTCGAAATATACCTCTGCCAATAGACGGAAACAGCAGGTTTTTTTTTTTTTTTTTTTTTTTGTAAGAGCTGGTCCTATAAAAAACTTGTCAGTATAAAAGTTGTAGGTAATATTAAGAAGATTTATAATAGATTCAAGCAGATTTGATATCTTGTGAATTGGCGAAGTTATGAATTTTTTGTTTCTGAAACACCCATCCCCCACCCCTTGGGGGCATTTTTAATGAAATCAAAAATCTGTCATACATACATTTTTGGCCATTTCCCTAGAAGTAATAATAACTTTAAACGGAATCGATATGTAAAAAAATTAAAAAGTTATGGGTTTTTTCTGTTTTCTCAAAAAGCTCCCCATTTACCTCCCCCCCCCTCCCCTTGGTTCGATTTTGCTCATTAACGAACTTGACCAAGATTTTATGCCGCTTGATTTTATGTATGAGTTTGGAAGAGATTTGTGCAGAATTATGGAAGTTATCGTGTCCATAAAAAAGTGATATAGATAGATAGATAAAGTTTTGAGCTGGGGATGGTATTGGGTTCTAGGTGTCATGATCAGTGTAGATCTGCAAAAAAAATTTAGGAATTCCAACTTAGGGGATAATGTAATAGGTAGTATTTCTTACGAAATCTACCTAAAAAGTTGAACAATACTCTTTGGCTGCATCTGGAGTGATTTCCTTCATAATTTTGGCAAGAGGGACTTTAAGGAATTTAAAATCCCGGGTTAAAGTTTAAGAAATTAATAATAACCGTAAAAAATATTTGTAGCCTAATTTTCATTACATATTTATACAGAACAATAGTCCCAGTTTTGTTGAGAAAAAATTCATTAGAATTACTTTTCTTGAAACATTTTTTTCCAGACAACAACAAACTTAAAATCAGCATCAAGGACAAGGGGCGGAAAGAAAATTAATGCTACATTTTGACCCCCAAAATCATCCAACACTTATTTACCTCGTTAATATTGTCATACAATCATGCAATAATCCTTCTATATTAAAAAAAAGTAATCTGGAAGTGAGCCAGAAACGATTTAGAAATGGACCAATCAAATTCTGCGTAGATATTCCGGGTTACTCTCATCGCTATTTTACTAGGGACTTTTTTGAGCAGCTATTACTTTTTTTCTAGCCATCCTACGGATTCAAAAATCATACCACCAGACGCGAAATATAACAAGCTTACAGAAATTAAAAAAATTATCAGGGTCGGACCATAAAAACTCAAAAAATTCTTAAAAATCGAGTAATAAATCTTTTATTGAAAAAGTGATTTTTTTTATATTGTTGCCAAAATCTAAATAAGCGCAAAGTATTATGTTTTATCTCAAATAAAAAATGAATTTGCGCGAGACTATTAAAAACAATAATGACAGTTTAAAATAATAATTAAATGATCACGTGTTGAAAGCAGGAAATAAAGAAAATTACGTCATAAAAATTGTGTTTACACGTGAATACTAAAAATAAAAAGCATTATAACCAGTTAAATGAAAAAGCATTATAACCTGATTACAGAAGATAGTCGCCGTTCGTGATATCATCATCTTTTTAAAACAGGATATATTACCAGGTTTTAAGAGACTGTGAAATCAGAACGGGGGTTGGTGAGCGTAGCGAGCAGGGGGCAGAGCCCCCTAGTATAAGAAATAAAAGAAAACCAAGAATATGTACTAAAATAAAAAATATTATTAAGGGACTTAAAACACAAAATTATGGGAGAATCGCTCATATGCACTAATGATGCAAATGGCTTAAGTACTTTTTTAAACACAATCCACTTTTATAATTTAACTAGTCGGATGTGCCAATCCCAAAACTTCCTTCTATCTTATACAGTTTTCATATACACCAAAAACAAATCTCAGCATCAATTTATATCAAGGTCTAATTGAATCTGAAGTTTGATGAAAATCGGTGCATTAGTTCTTGAGATAAAGCCATTATGAAAATCATGAAAAAAAGTAGCATAGTAGCACCTGTTGGACTATTTACACCAAAACGTAATCAGCATCTGTTTATGTCAAGGTCCAACAGAATCTGAAGTTTGATGAAATTCTGTGCATTAGTTCTTAAGATGTAGCTATCGTGAAAATCATGAAGAAAGTAGGATAGCAGCGCCAACTGTTGGGCTATTTACACCAAAGCGTAATAAACATCTATTTTTATCAAGGTCTAACATAATCTGAAGTTTGATGAAATTCTGTGCATTAGTTCTAGAGATATAGCTATCGTGAAAATTATTGAAAAAGTAGCATAGCAGCGCCACCTTTTGGGGTTTGTTCACCAAAACTTAATCAGCGTTTATTTATCTCAAGGTCTAACATAATCTGAAGTTTGATGGAATTCTGTATGATGATTCTGGAGATATAGCTATCATGAAAATCGTGAAAAAAGTAGCATAACAGCACCACCTGTTGAGCGATTTACACCAAAAACTAATTAGCACCAATTTATATCAAGGTCCGACTGAATCTAAAGTTTTATCAAATTCCGTGGGTTAGTTCTTAAGATAGAGCGCCCGCAAAATTTTTGTCACATACAGATACACACACAGACAGACTCAGAGACATTTTCTAAAAACAGTCAAATCATGTTCAGGACCTTCTAAATCGTATAAATCCGTCGAAAACCGAAAGTCGAACATTTTCATGAATCCAATACGTTTTTTTTTTTTTTTTTTTTTTTTTTTTTTTGTAAAGGTAGAAGAAAGTAAAAGCATAAGAAATTGTCTCAATAGATTATGCCGATTAATCATAACTTATCGTTAAACGATATATGAATATCAATATAATGATAGCAGAAAAATTATGTTTTTCTAAACTATAATTTTGTAATATTGATGTTCAATTGAAACAGGGTTGCATAAGTTGCACAAATGAATTTCTATTCATGTTATCAATTTGTAGAATTAACATAGCTGGTAAATCTGCCGAAATTTTAACGCCACTATTTCCGGAAAGAAATATTTACTTTATTTAATGACAGATTAAATAAGACAAATATTACTATTCGGAAATAGTGGCATCTTAAAATTCGGAAGATTTTGTACCAATGAAATAATGAACTTTTTTATCATTAATTTGTCGTTTAACTTTCCACCTCTGAGTGCGCTTTAAAGACGTACCCAAATATTTATTTCCCCTCAACAATGGGATATTTCCCAACACATCCACGAATACATTTTTGTCAAGTAAAATAATGAAATCTAGAGAGATTACTATGTAAATGCGTAGAAATCGATAATAGATTTTCTTTTTTTCCGCAAATTCTACATTATATCTTGAATTATAATCCTATCCCTGCGTCATGACAACATTTTACGAACTGTCACTGACCGCAAAATCGCCTTAAAGCAATAACTGTAATAAATTTTCTAAAACGTCTTTTATATTATCTAGAAAACGGAAAATGCTACTTAATTTCTTTGTATCTGAACTTAAAGAAAAAAAAGCAAATTTTATGCTTGCAAAGTTAAAGAAAACGATGTAAAAAGAAGTTAGACAGTATGGATTTGACCGCCTTAACTTTTTCAGGACAAAGGACTTCGTTGTTAAAATATTGATATGATTGATTGATACCAGTATTTACGGACAAATTTATTTGAAAATAATTAAAAGTTTCTCTTCGCGTATATTATAAAAAAAATATATATATATTCGGAATTTTTGGCGCCATTGTGGCATTTAGGGATTACAATTAAGTGGGATATACAGGGTGTCCATAATTAAACGAACCTACTTTAAAGTTGTCTACAAACGAAACTATTGGCCAGAAAGTTGTGAAATTTTGTGAAGGACACAAGAATGGAAATTTGTTTGAGCGAAAAAAATAGTTCAAAAATTCGCCACTAGAGGGCTTTTTTTAACGAATTACATATTTAGCATACATTTACGATAGTTTTAATATTTTTATCATGTTTCATATGACAGCCATCATTTTTAGCTATACCATCTGGAATCGTAAGATAGCATGTTCCGCAGTGTGTTTTGGGAAATGCTAAGATCATGTCATGAAAAAAGTTTTGTCGAACATATTTTGTTGTAATAAAATTTGTAAACTATCGTAAATGCATGTTAAATGTGTAATTCATTAAAACGCCATCTGGTGGTGAAATTTTCAACTAATTTTTTTTTCGCTTAAACAAATTTCAATTCCTTTATTACGTCCTTCACAAAATTCCCCAAATTTCTGAACAATAGTTTCGTCTGTAGACAACTTTAAAGTAGGGCCATTTAATTATGGACACCCTGTGTAATATCCCACCGACCTTGAAGGGGTTAACGGGACTAGAAAGACTTGAAATGACGAAAAATGTATCTTTTATTATTGTTATTTTTAAAATATTTGAATTTTTAAAACTGTCGTACAGTTGTTCTTAGAGGAAAATTCCTAAAATTCAATCATAATGTACGGTCTGAACGGTTGACCTGTGTAAACCAGCAGTACCTGCGAATGAGAAGGCAAACTTTTGACTTTAATCATCTCAAAACACTGTTTTTCAGCTGTTTTGCCACGATAAATTTTGATCAAGTTAACACGGATTTCCATCTTTTTTTCTTTCTTTCCTTTTCTTTCTTTTATTTTTTTTTCTAAATAAAGGAAATTAAATGCTCTACAAACTATATCTGAAAACAAAGATTTTTTTCAAGTTGTGACCAACAATAAGATCAATTTTTATGGATTTTGAATCTTTTATTGTATTTTTAAATTTGTTCCAGAGACAGCATAATAAGCAATATAACGACTCAAAAATATAGATTATGAATTTCAAAATCATTGCATAACTAGTTTTGCAAGATTAAATTTTTCAAATAATGTTAAAAATTTTTATTGTTTTTTAACAATTTAACAACTATTTTTTATTTCTATAAAACATAAATAAATAAATTAAAAAGAAGTAATAGTCTAAACTAATTATAGAGGGTCTTAATATAAGATATAACTTCAGTCTATTTTTTGTCTCAAACCTTTCAAGTCTCTTTTAAATAAGAAAATATATTATCTTACATGTTGCGTAGCTAAATATTTTAGAACCATTACTAAATAATATTTTGCGCACATTTTGTACGTATTTTCTTATTGTAAGAAAGAAACATTGATTTGTTAATATTCAAAAGCGTTCAATACGTCATTTGATATCATGAATTAATATTTTAAGTTAACTTCTGAGTTATCAAGAAACAGGAAACTATACATTCGAGAAAATATTTTACATAGAATTCTTTACCTTTAGCATTTTGTTTAAATAGTCAGTAGAGTAGAAAGTAACTCTGTTGTCTCTTCTGACTTTAATAGAAGAGTCAGACACAATTGCTACGTTTAATTAGAAAATATTTGGCTATACTGATTTCAAAAGAATTTTGAAGATTCTCCGAATTAAGTTTCTGAGACAACACTCATAATGAAGTATAGATTTTGATTGTATATAAAGGATTATTTGAAAACTAGAAGAAGGATAATTAGTTACGATACTTTTAAATTAAGAATACCACTAATTGGCCACATCTCGCATCCAATATGTTTACAACTAAACGGTGTTATATTACATAGATTTTTTAAAAATAATAGTTGTTTAATGATTTACGGAATTTTTTTTTTATGAAACTGATTTCTTAAATGATTCCTCAAGTAGATTTTTAACGAGATTTATTGTTATGATTTGAAAATATCTTGAAACAAATATCTTGAAACACTGTGCCCATTAATCATGATTTATTGTTAAAGAAATGTTGAAAACATTTATTTCCGACAATAAATTTATGTACTTTAATTTTATAATCTTCATTTACCTCTAAATTTAAATTGAATAAACACTGCGAAAAATTGTTTATGTTTTCAATAGAAAACTATCTCCAGTTGATTTTGCCATGATAGTATAACATTGCTACGCATATACGAGTATATATATATATATATATATAATATTCATATTTTATCTTTAGTTAAATTATTTATCTTTATGGTCGTTTTTCCAGTTCATTATGCAAGAGTCCGTGTGAGTTTGTGAAGATTTTCTGTCATTTCTTTTTTCATATTGGAATTATTTTTTTATGATTTCTTTTCATTCATCATAGGAATATATTTATTAATATGAATGTTTTCATCTTAGTATTGCATAAGCATTTTTCCCTATATGACATTAAGGATTTGTTCATTCTTAATTTCTGTTATTTTGATGTGTTGTTGTAGCCGATAGAGCAATTTGGAAAAGAAATTTCTGCTTAAAAGCTGACTATTTTAAACAGAAATCATTGTGATTTCTTATATTGTGTAATAATGCCCTTGATAACGTGTATCATAGCATAAGGTTCCATTTTCTTATTGCATTGTTCTCTCCTATTTTTAGGTTTTTATTATTCATTGCATTTAGCACTTACTTGGAATGAAGTTATTTTCTAAAGTATTCTAATATTTGGTCAATGTTTCTAGTGTCAATTTTATCTTATGATTTAACAATCATTTTATTTACAAAAAGATTTATTATATATATTTCTGGAAAGTCACTATGTATCAGTATTAGAAAGTGTTAACTTTATACATTACTTTTTTGTAAATCTTGAATTACATTGGTCATCCATCGTATCATCATCGTTATTATCTTATTTAATCTAATACTAGTCCCTAGATTAAACAAACTTAGGTCATAAATATATTTCGTGCTGGAAAATATCGAAAACTTTTAAGGAATCTAAATAGATAACTTATGTTAATCATTTACATTGCATTCCAGGAAATCGTTTCCATAGAAACGTTATCGACAATTTCACAGATGCTAATGTAATGGGACGTTTTCTATATTAATGAACTATATTTATCATTTCTCTTTGTTTTTCAACAAACTTAGCAATCATTTCACATTGTAAATCTGTAATCTCAACAGACTCTTTTATTCATTTATTTTTCCTTTCAAATTCAACCCATTAAAAATTAATCACTCAGTCATTAAAATCCTAAAAATGGAAAACTAAGCGCATTTTTTTTATCTCATTAATGATAACTCTGGAAAAGCAATTATCCAAGGCACAATTAGATAAACTTAATTATGTTAATTGATGAAACAGCAATCACACTATGAATAATTCGACTTTAATTTCTAGAATAATAAAATTTATTATTCATGGGAACTATCAACTTGTAAGTTCATTAACTCGATGAATTTAAAATAAATCTTTTCAAAATTTAGTCTCTATAAATAATGGAAAATTGGTATGCAATACATTTTAAAATCGACAAAGCTTGCAGAATGAAACTGACAATAAAATAGTAACTTGTAATATATCATATTCTACTTTATATAAGTCTGATTGGACTTGAAATTTTAGAGCTTGCGAAATAAATTTTCATTTTCTTCGAGATATATGGACCAACTTAGAAAAATTTTATCATTGGAAACTTTTTCTGGATGTTTTTGAAAGTGTAACTCATTCTAAGCAAATAGTATTTAAAGTTTCGTAATTCAAAATTATCTTTGAAGAAGTACAGTCGTGGTCCAACTTGGTACATTTAATGATTTGAAAGTTATTCTGAAAAATTTTTAAAGTGTACCTTATTCTAAGAAAATGTGATTTGGTATTTAAATTTTCGTAATTGAAAATATTAGCTTTGACGAAGTACGGTTTTAGCCCAACGTGATACATTTAAGATTTAAAAGTTATTCTGAAAATATATTTCAAAGAATACCTCATTCTAAGCAAATATGATCTGGTTGTATTTAAATTTTCATAATTGAAAATACTAGCTTTGGAGAAGACAGGCATGGCTCAACTTGGTACATTTTATAATTTGAAAGTTATTCTGAAAATTTTTGAAAGTGTACCACATTCTAAGCAAATGTGATCTTGTTTCATTTAAATTTTCGTAATTGAAAATATTAACTTTAAGGAAGTACAGCCTGGAAAACAAAAGCGATCACTGTGATCGCACTTCTCAAGATCACGGTTTTCAAAAACATTAAAATAATCCTCTACTAATTCTACTGCAAATAATTGTATAAAAAATGTATAGGAACCTATCGACTAGAAATAATGTCTACTATAAAATATTATGCATAAATTATGCTTTAGGGATTACCGACATATAAAAAATTGTACTAACTTTCATTTTTTAAAAGATATCACGAACATTTGTCACTTTTTGACTGGAGTTTTTTTTATCAAATCAGCCCATAAAAGCATATAAGGTAAAGCTAAGATAGTCTGCGCACAATTCAAAAGAATAGCAATAAAAAATCTAAATATTAATTTTTTGCTAAACTATTCATGAATAACTTTTACTTCATTTGTTTTTTATGCATTTCCATTGCTATTTTGTTGTTATGTTGCAATTTAATAGAACAATTGTAATAAAACCAAGAAAGTTATTTTGCGCAATCTCTCCTTATAGGGTTGGTGTGATTGCGCACCTGGGTAGGAGAGATTGTTACTTATAATAACTACAATTAAATTGTTAACAGTAATAATTACACTTAAATAACATTGCTGTAAGGTTTTTGTGAACAAATATTATTGTATTAGGAGCGAATATTTCAACCTAATGATTAAAGAATCAGAAAAATGAAAGAATTTTAAAAACGATTAAAAAATTTTAATTAAAGGGAAAAAAATAAAGAATCAGAAAAAGCAAGTCCAGATAAGATTAAAAAATAAAATAATGTTACTTAATAACACGTTTGACTTAAAATTAGTCCATTTCCATTTTTCATTTTTTTAATGCAAATTTACCAATAAGCTGCGTAATCTCTCCTACCATAGAAACGAATGGGAACACTGCGCCATCTCTCCTAAGTAGCAAATGCGAAAACTTTCCAATTTCGGTAGGACAGATTTCTCGGCCTTTTATTTAAACATGACCTCTTCTAAAACGAACCGTTGATGTTCACATTGTTTGTCTAGATTAGTAGCTTATGAGAAATCGTTTAAGTTAAAAATATTTTGTACTATTGACATTGTATAGAAATTCTGATGAAGAGCTATGAAAATTCAAGCACTTACTTTGGGAAAACAAAATAAAATAGCAATACTTTATCTTAAACGCTCAAATCAATCAACGTGCACTTTCAAGTAGACACTCCACTACTGTTGTTGTACAACTACCTGGAGTCGCTTCACGCTCACTCTACTCCTTTCCCCCAAACCACTATGAGCGCAATCTCTCCGACTGCGTCATCTCTCCTGGCTTTACCTTAGTTTATCATTTTTCGTAGATCTTCATAGAATTATAAAAGTAAATGTGTTAGGGATTTATACAAAAATTTAGAAAAATTAAATTAAGATTTTAAATGCAAAAGTAGCAGGATCATTAAATTAATAATAGGAAATATTCTAAAAATGTTAAAAATATAAAATAAGCTAATTTTATATATAGAAATACATAAATCTAGAAAAAATAAATTAAGATCTTAAAGGCAAAAGTCGCAGAATCATTAAATTAGTAATAAAAAATAATCCCAAAAAGTTAAAAAAAATTAAAATAAGTTAATTTTATATAAAAAAATTAAAAAACTTTTCTAGTTACTTTCTAAGATTTTCTTTTCTATGGATACAGACAATAACCGGTGGCTGACACCTTAAACCACCAGAAAAGAAATTTTCTGTATATGCAAAAAACCAATGCGTAGCTACCATCGTGTACACTTTTTAAATCATGTAATCATGTTTTGAACAAGAAAAGTTATTTAATAAAATGTGTGTTGCATTTATTTAATGAAATGTAGTACATATCTTATTTTATTTTTAAGTAAAATTTCTGGTTCAAATATGTTTATTTGACTTTAAAAAAACGTAGATGTTGGCAGCCATGCGTAATGATAGAAATAAGCAGTAAATTCATAGCCCTATTTTAAAGGCTGCTGATTATTTTTATATAAAAATTAATGTAGATCAAAATATACACATTGGTTAATATGAATTCATTAATAATTTTCATTATTAAAAGTATGTTTTTTAACAAACAAATTTCCAAGTTATGCATGGGTCTATACAATGTATCTCATTAAAAATAAAGAAATATTTCAATTGAATGTATTTTAAGAAGATATAAATTAAAATTTATGATTTTACATTAGCATTCTTAAAATTGCATGGCCCCCTTCTACATACTTTTCCCAGCTTCTTTAAACCAAGTAACCCAAAGTATATAAAGTGGGTGTTACAATTTCAAAAATTAAATAAGGTACAATTTTTAATATGTAAACTTAAGTGGACGTATGTAGTATGATTTTGTTTTCTTTAAAACAGACTGTATGTACATTGTATGAAAGCAATGCAATGTGGGCATACGTAGATGGAAAAAGAAACAAATGGTAGAAATGCGTCTTGACTTATCTCATCTTATTATAAGAATAATTCCCCCTAATTTGTCAAAAATATTTCATGAGTCTAATAATATTTATTCTGAAGATGTTTTATGCTCCATTTTTGTGCAAATTTTGTTTAGTAATGAGCATAATACAGTACAGGACAGATTTTATCCGTAATCCAATCATTCAAAACCATTTTTTTTTGTCAATTTTTTTTTCAGGCAGCCTTTGAATGTTTGAAAACAACGATGAAATGGCTGGAAATACAGGAGAATGCTAATCTAATTCAACTTATATATTTAAGAAGAATTCGTGATATGACAGTATTGTAAAGATTATCATCTACTTTAAAGCAAAAAACAATCCAAAACTTTTTTGATTAAATTTCAAATTTTGCAGTTCGGAAAATGTTAAAAAAATTAAAAACATGAAAAATATTAAAAACATGAAAAATATTTTAAAAATCCAGCGCTGTCATAATGCCAGCACTAATAACTACCAGTCCAAACTCTGGTTAAAATAAGAAAGGAAAATTGTGTACACACAAGAATTTTTTTAATCTACCTCTCCACTATTATACTTTTATAAACGTACATTTTTTCCTTAAAGAAACCTGTTACACGTAAAAAAAATGCAATTTAACCCTTTTGGCATAATCAGGAAGAACCCTAAAATTGCCTATCAAATTATAGGAACTTTTGCTTACCCGAATTAGCGCTGGTCCTGACATGTTCGGGTAATCGGTGCTCCACTGTAATATACTACGCTAAAATTCAAAATTGTAGCTGCAAGTATTTTTATTATTATTATTATTATTCGTGTTTTTTTTTTTTTTTTTTTTTTTTTTTTTTTATAATACACAATAGGGTCGTCGACTTCTTTACAAATTTCAAGATACAAAACAAAATGCTGCAGTAAATCACTTTTCCCAGGCTGAAAGAGAAACATGTTTTGTCAGCGCGTCCAATCTGCATTTTCCTTTCTGTGTGCATTACGCCTTTGCACGATCATCCAAACACCATTTTTGCGAACTTTTTCCCCAAAAAACCCACAGAACAACTGTTAATAGATGGACAAAATCTCGCGATGGCCGGCTTAGATAGCATTTTATATTTTGCGGTGTAGCTCAAAACAGCCGGTTTAAATTACAGAGACGTGTCATCTACCTGTTCTTCGAGGGAAGTCTCTCGCGTCGCTTTTTATTCATGGATAATTTCTCTATTGCTTGCGGCAGTTGAGAGTATCTACCGGTGCGGTATGTCTCGAAGCATTAGCATGATTGCGGATGTTGTAGAAGATATTTGTTGTAGAAATTACAATCTTCCTGCCCATTTGTATTTGATCATATCATTATAAAATTGTATTGTTTCAATATGTTGGATTTGTGAGTTTTATTAATTAATTCTACGTTTTAGTATTTATCAATTATCCTGGCTCAAATCTTTTGCCGGAATATTTGGTAACATATTCTACAAGAAAGGAAAATAATGCGTCAAGCATACATTATGAAACACTTTCCAACACTTCCAGAATACTGTAGCAAAACTTCACTGTTTAGTAACAACTTTAGAACAACTGTAATGGACAAAAGTCTCGAAATGGCGGGCTTAGATAGCATTTATACTTTGCAGTATAGCTCAAAACAGCTAGCTTAAGTTACAGAGACGTGTTATTTACCTGTTCTTCCAACGAAGTCACTCGCGCTTTTTATTCATGGATAATTTCTGTATTGCTCGCGGCAGTTGAGAGTATCTATCGGTGCGGTATGTCTCGAAGCATTAACATGATTGCGGATGTTGTAGAAAATTTTTGTTGTAGAAATTGCAATCTTCCTGTCCATTTGTATATGATCTTATCATTATAAAGTCGTATTGTTTCAATAAGTTGGATTTACGAGTTTTATTGATTAATTCTAGGTTTTAGCTAACATATTCTACAAGAAAGAAAATTCATGCGTCAGGCATAGATTACGAAACACTTTCCAACACATTCAGAATATTTTAACAAAACTTCACAGTTAAACTTTCGAATAACTGTAATGGACAAAATCTCGCGATGTCCGGCTTAGATAGCATTTTATATTTTACGGTATAGCTCAAAACAGCCCGTTTAAATTACAGAGACGTGTGATCTACCTGTTCTTCAAGGGAAGTGTCTCGCGCGTTTTATTTATGGATAACTTTTTCTATTGCTTGCGGTAGTTGAGAGTACCTACTGGTACGGTATGTCTGGAAGCATTAGCATGGTTGAGGATGTTGTATAGTATTTTTGTTGTAGAAATTGCAATCTTCCTGTCCATTTGTATAAAGTCGTATTGTTTCAATAAGTTGGGTTTGCGAGTTTCAGCAATTAATTCTGCGTTTTGGTACTTATTGATTATCCTGGCTCAAATCTTTTGGCGGCATATTTGGGCAAAATATTATAGAAGGAAAAAAATGGCTTAGATGCTTTACACTCACGCTAAAAAAAAAAAAAAAAAATTAATCGGTTAAAAAAAAGAAAAAAGTCGCCAAATTTAGGGGATTTTTTCCTTTAATGGCAACCTAGCCATTGTATTAAGTTATTCGTTTGGCGCAGTCTTCGAAATCGCGCCAACCAAACAGTCGCCAATCTTTTGTTTACATTTTAGCGTGAGTGTAACACATCTGTTCCAAAAAAATCATGCGTCAAGCATAGGTTATGAAACACTTTCAAACACATTCAGAATACTGTAACAAAACTTCACAGTTTAGTAACAGCTTTAGGACAGCTGTATTATTCAAAATCTCGCGATGGCCGGCTTAGATAGCATTTTATATTTTGTGGTACAGCTCAAAACAGCCAGTATAAATTACAGAGACCTTCAAGGGAAGTATCTTGCGCGTTTTATTCATGGATAATTTCTCTATCGCTTGCGGCAGTTGAGAGTATCTACCGGCGCGGTATGTCTCGAATCATTAGCATGATTGCGGATGTTGTAGAAGATTTTTGTTGTAAAAATTGCAATATTCCTGTCCATTTGTATTTGATCTTATCATTATAAAATCATATTGTTTCAATAAGTTGGATTTACAAGTTTTATTGATTAATTCTACGTTTTCGTACTTATCAATTATCCTGGCTCAGACTGTTTTGGTAGCTTATTTAGCCACACAGAGACACTCTAAGCACTAAATTTAATGGTAAAATGGAATATCAAGAGAAATTTAGATCAATATTATTTTATCTTTATGATTAATGTGACTCGAATTTAATTCGTTTTCAGATACGTAACTAAACCCTCCCCCAAATTTGAACCCCAAGTCACGTTTGCAATACTCTAATTAATCAAATCTATATTAGTGATTTCAAAATGTTTTTTTTTTTAATTTATCGTAATTTTAGAAGTAGCATAATTACTCAATCAAATCTTTTGGCGGCATATTTGGCAACATATTATACAAGAAAGCAAAATCATGCGTCAAGCATATATTATGAAACGCTTTCCAACACATTCTGAACACTGTAAAAGAACTTCGTCGTTTAGTAAGATGAAAGATGATGTCTAAAGTAATTTGGAAAAGGCATAACACATTTGAAAACTGAATTTTAGAAACTGACATCTATAATCCAAAAAATATTCGACTTCTTTTGTGCAGCCCCATATATGATCTATAGATTTGTATATATATTAAATATTATGCAAAAATTTAGTTCAGATAGGAAACGCATAACACAATTGAAGATGCCCCTTCATCAATTTCTGTGAATAAGTGGAAATGTACTCGAATGCTTTTGCGCAGCCCTAAATATTATCTATAGATTTATATATATACTAAAAAGTATGCAAAAATTTAGTTCGGTTAGCAAACGCATAACACAGTTGGAGATGCCTCTTCATCAATTTCTGTCAATAAGTGGAAATGTACTCGGCTTCTTTTGTGCATCCCTATATATGACCTATAGATTTTTATATATACTAAATAGTATGCAAAAATTTAGTTCAGTTAGCAAACGCATAATACAGTTGAAGATGCCCCTTCATCAATTTCTGTCAATAAGTGGAAATATATTCGACTTCTTTTGTGCAGCCCCATATATGATCTATAGATTTGTATATATACCAAATAGTATGCAAAAATGTAGTTCAGTTAGGAAACGCATAACACGGTTGAAGATGCCCCTTCATCAATTTCTGTCAATAAGTGGAAATGTACTCGAATTCTTTTCTGCAGCCATGTATATGATCTATAGAATTTACACATATCAAGTAATATGCAAGCAATTAGTTAAATTTAAAAATGAATACTACAAGTGAAACCGCTTTCTCAACAATTATCGCTCATATAGACCGTACTGTAACCAAACTCTTTTGTGTATCCCTGTAAATAAATGATAAGTACCATGCTCACCCTATTCTATAGTAAGTCTCTTGTAGTGCACTTAAGTTATGTATAAATTTCAATATGTTTGAAATGGTATAGCATCATTAAAAGATACTCCAGACGATTTTACCCCATAGATCATAATGTAATGGAATTATATTGAGTTACTTGTTAACGAACTATAAATGCTAAGGACTTCATTTTCAATACCGAACATGTAAACTTCAATAACTTATGTCAATTACATGGAAATCCGAGTACATTTACGCGAGTTAGAGTACCCAAAGACAGACGGACAACAGACAGACGAGCGGACACACAAACCGAATTCATAAACACTTTTCAGCTGTTTTGGAAAGTACTAAAAATCGTATTGCGTTATTACTAAAAATCGTAAGTTGAATTTGCGACTTTTATTGATTAATTATACGATTATCCTGTCTCAGATCTTTTGGCCGCATATTTGACAACAAAGAGATATTTTAGGCACTTAATTTAATGGTAAAATGGGATATCAGGAGAAATTTAGACTAACATTATTTTATTCTAATTATGAATGGTAGTTAAGTTTAGTTTTGTCTTAGACACGAAAGTAAAACGACCCCCAAATTCCAACTCCAAGATACGTTTACAACACTCTAATTAATCAAATCTATATTACAGATTACAAAATATGCCTTTCTAATTGTATCGCAGCTCCAACAGTAACATAAATATAAAATAAAAATAAAGCAAAAAAAAAAAAAAAAAAAAAAAGTGCGCACACAAACAGACCTAATTCATTTTGTTACAGCAATTTAAAAAATAAAATAAAGTAAAAAGAAGGATAAAGGAAGAAATTACATTTAATAACTGCGTACCTGAATGTTTTTATTCTGATACAAATTCCTTTATAATTTGTTTTTCTAATTGGAACACTTTTTTGTACTTCATTATGTGCTAAATTTTTCTCCACTGCTTCTATATTTCTTAAAATGTGTTGAGAAAGCATTGCATAACTTTGATGCAAATGAATGTCACGTAGGTAATAATTACTAGACTTAGGACTTTTGTGTGCTGCCTTTTTTTGTTTTAATAAATAGATCAATTTCACTAAAAATGCCAAAATTTTCATAGATAAGCTGAAAATTTTGGAAAATAATTTTTTAAGCCCATTTGTGCCCATATTTCGATTAAGTTTCTCACACACCCTCCCATATTTAAATCAATATATTGCTTTTACTTTGTTTAAAATAATTGAAAATAATAATACATATTCATATATAATATAATATTCATATATTATAACATAATTCATATATTATAACATATTATTATAATTGTTTTTAATTATCGAACAAAACAATGTAAAAATGTACTTTAAAAATAAAAATAACAAAATGTACCTTAATTTTTTATTTTGAAAGCAAGAAGCTAATAATAGTTCTTGATTTTGACCCAATTACTTAGAAAGTTGCAGTTTCCTATGTGTTTGCTGCTAGTTGTGTTAAATTATAAATTAGTGTATACATTTTTAGATACCAAAAGTACAGACAGTTATGCCTTTTGCTTGGGCAACAAGTTTTAAAGGCGATTTCATAAAAACTAATGACGTCAAAAGGTGTAGTATCTGTAATGTTACTATAAAAAACGTCAGTTGGACGTCATTGTGCGACATACAAAAAGATAAAAGCACATAGAGTAGGTTGTTTTCCATTTATAACATAAATTATTATTGTTTGGGCACTAAATGAATAGAATTTGTAATTACAAAACATTGGAATTTTGAATGTAATTATATTTAATTTAATTTAATTCTATTTTAGTAAATGTATTAGCAAGGTTCTTGCACTCCTTGAAATTTTCAAGAATTCTTGCGCCACTTTTTCAGATTAGAAAATTTCTATTTAATATTTAAATCACAGACATTGTAGTCTCCCTTTTTCAATGCAGACTTTTAAAAATTTTTCGGAGATTAAATAAGGTGAAATATTCGATTAAAAATTTGTGGTAAGACTGCATGCAGACTGGTATCAGTCCTAAATTTTACATTTCATCATTATAATATTGAAATTTATTACTTATCGTTAACATATGTCATATTATACTCTTTTGTAATGTGCGGGATTTCTCCCATATTTTTACCCATATTTGACTCCATTTCTGCACGATAAAATTTTTAGTCTAAAAATCATACATGCATCTTTCATTTATTTAAATGTACAATCATGAAAAAAAAATATTAACACCCCTACTAACTCTGCAACAAATTATTGTAGAAGAAAGTTACTGGTAACAAACAATTGGAAATAAAGTCTACTTTTAAATTATGTATATCAAATTTTCTTAGGGACCATCTACGTATAAAAACAAACCCAAAATTTCTTTTTTTCAATAGCAAGACCCCATTTTGACAATATATCAAGACAATATATAAAGAAAATGTTTCTATAGAATTTTTAGAAGTTGTATAGAATTTTTTTTTATTAGAACAGTTTTTCTATAGGGTAAGAATTAAATTCTATAGATTTTTTTTTATTAAAAAAATATTTCTTGGTCTTCTAAAATTTTTGTGTGTAGTAATTTATTTATAACTATATATTAAAATTAAAAAATAATAATTAATTTTGTATTATATCAGTTTAGTATACAATTGAACTCCATAGATTTAATATGATTATATATATTTATATATAATTTAATTCAATTCATTGTGACTAAGTTGTCAATGTAATATTACATCAGTCAAACTACTGAATTAAATTATGATTAATTAAATTGTTTATAATTCATTAATTTGTTGGTTAATTTTATAATCATTTATTAATTTGCTGTTAAATTTATAAAACTATCCATCTAATTTAATAAATTTTATTCAAATATTTTAATCTGAAATGTAAATATTTAAACAATTGTTTCAGTTTTAACAAATAATAATTTATTAGACTTTAAATATTTTTACAAGACTATAATGATTGGGAATGCAAATCACGAAAGAAATAAACTTGAAATAGTGTAATAAGAGTTCAGAGACCGTCAATGGTTGTGACATGCTGAAAATATTCGTTCTTCGTCCGATCATTGAAGTCAAGCGGCATCGAGAGTGGTAACTAGTTGGGAGGGTGACCACCTGGATTCTATATGAAATATATATATTTTTATAGAAGCTGTATATTTTTTCTATAGATTTTTTTTATGGAAGCTCTATAGACATTTCTATTGAACTGCTACAGATATTTCTATAGCTTTCGAGCTTATAGAAAAGCTCACAAGCTTATAGAAAAACGGGTCATAATTCTATAGGATTCTATAATGCGTTTTCTATAAATATTTTTTATAGAATTCTATAAGAAAATTTTGTAAGGGCTCAATATGTATCACTGATGTCTAAATTGGTGTTTTCAATTCTATCGTATTTAAAAACCATTTTTCATAAATAACATAAACACGCAATATAATTGAAACAAAATAAAAATCAACAAAACCTATTTAATAATTTTCTAGAAATTAAAATAAAAGAAAGACAGAAAGAAAGAAAAGAAAGAAATATAGGAAAATATTTGCGAACTGAGTACTTGGATGTTTTTACTTTGATATAATTATTTCATAATCTGTTTTTTTTTTTAATTAGAACATACTTTTTGTATTTCATTATGCTTCGCATTTTTTTCTACACTTTTTTTTTTATATTTCTTAAACTGCGTTGATATAGTGCTTTACATAAATTAGATGAAGATGAATATCACACAGGTAATAATCACACATGCAACTTTCAATTTTTTCATACTACACATATGTGTATTAATTATTTACATTTTACCATAATTTATGAAGAAGGTTTCAGTGTGAAAAACTTCTATAAATGCATACATTCTTAAAATTAAAACTGGAGATACGTTTATTCAATATATATCACTGTCGAAATTGGTGTTTTCAATTCTATCGTATTTGAAAAAAAAAAACATTTTTTTATAAATAACATAAACACCTAATACAAGTAAAAAAATAATTTAAACAAACAAAACCTTTTTAAAAATTTTCCAGGAATTTAAAAAAAAAAAAGAAAGAAAGGAAAATATTTGTAAACTGCGTACCTGGATGTTTTAACTTTGATATAATTATTTCATAAGCTGCTTTTCTAATTAGAACATATTTTTTGTATTTCATTATGCTCCACATTTTTTCCACACTTTTTTATATTTCTTAAACTTTGTTGTTAGTTCTTCACATAAATTAGATGCAGATGAATATCACACAGGTAATAATCATACATGCAACTTTCAATTTTTTTTCTTACTGCACGTACGCGCTTTCATTATTTACGTTATGGAGATGGTTTCAGTTTATGCATCAGTAAATTTAAGATTTCTTTTATCTTCCCATTTTTTAAAAGTGTTTATGCAATGAAGCGGTGAAATACCAAACAGCTTGTTCTAGATTTTTGACAAGAATATGGGATGTAGATTCTCTCGAGAATGCTAATTAGCGTGGAATATGTTGTGGAATAAGTAGATGAAAGTGAAACGCTGACATCGTCGCACATTTTTTGAGGAGTAAATTTTGATGTAAATGCGATACTATAATTATAGTCATTTGCTAAAAATATAAAAAAAAGTAATTTGGCAGAGCGTAACTTCTAAGCATAGGATTTTTGATTGGAAAGCAAGCGTGGCTTTTTCTATCTTTTAATTACTTTGTTTACAGATTACGAGTTCTGTTTTCACAGCACTTATATATTTTTATATAGCTTTTATTTGTTTTTATCTCTTCTTTTTACACTCTTTTATTTAACCTAACTTGCTTCATATAGAGGATGACCAGAAATAAACGCCTCAATTTGAAAATGCAATAATTCAATAACTATAATAAATATGAAAATGAGATAAGCGAGATTTATATCTCGTAGCTATAAGACGCAGCACCCTCTCATACATTAAAAATGCTCAAATGGATTTGAAAATGCAATCCTTTTTTCGACTATCAACTACTAAATACAGTAAAGAATAAAACCTGAGAGATTTTTAATGCAAGTTTACATATTAGTTTCAACCCTCTTACAATTTGAGACAGTGCAATGAGTTACGACAAAAAAGAGCCATAAGGCGCCTTGAATTGCAATCCTTTCATTTCTTTCCGCCTCTCAATTAATATGCCAGAAGCCCAACTGTAATAAATTCTTTCTAGCGAAATTGTCCGATACACATGTATATTGGCGCTGTATTTAAGATGTTGGTGCACAAATATACTGTGAAATGAGATCAGATCATCTCTGAATTCTGAGCTAAAAGTATACTGAATTTTCATGATGTGAAGTAGTACTGGTTCTGGGTGCCGGGGGGGGGGGGGCGCCTCTATTTTCAACTCTCATTTTCTTCATATAAAAAAGTTTTCCACGGTCATCCATGGAATTAGTTTTCCATGGACTTGTTTTATTTTTACTTTATAAGTTTACTTATTTTTAATCTTTACACGGGAGGAGAGCGATGGGTTTTGTGATAAAATAACACTGTCTTATTTATACGATTTTTACATTCAAAACGGCCATACAGCACATGGACTTGAAACTTCTACATAGCATTCTACGATAGAGTCAAAATAATCTAACTCGAAAGAGTATGAAATTAAGAATTCTCTAAGCAAGAAACCAAAAGAGCAACTCCCACGGTAGAGTGTACATAAATAATATGGCATCAACATCGATTGAGGCAAAACCCAAAAAAGAAGAGATAACACCTATGCAAAGAAATCTACACTGGGTGTTTAATCCTCATGATTTTAGTGTGCCAGGGAAACTTAAGCGTGTAATCGAGTGTGCTGCTAGATACATATATATAAAAAGACGAATGAAAAATTGTGAAACACAGTTCTTTATCCAATGCAGCGGTGGCCCAGTTGGCAGAACATCTCGAGCTAAAAATCCGCCATGTGTGCTAATAGCGCAAAGTGCATACAAAATCCGTCGTAGGTGCAAAGCCCTCCAAGTTCTCCATGAATTATACTTCTGGAGGTGCCTAGTGAAGTGAAGGTCTCGTCACCTGAACAAGGTTCTAAATTACAAGACCAACTAGCGTAACGATGGGCGTGAAATTAAACAAGCAAACCTACTTTAAGTAACCGGCCAACATAGAACCAAGCAAAATAAAACAAAGTTGTTATTAAGACGTCATAAATGCTAGTCCAGCAGACCATGTGGCGATCTGGGCCATGTGGCCATGTGGCGATCTGGCGATTTCATTCCGTTTCCAGGCATTCAAACCCGCAAAACTGGGACATATCCCGGTTGTTCGGGGCCTGGTCAGAGGTAGAAAAAAGAAAGAAGTACCCTCTGTTGACGAAAATTTGAACTATTTTTAAAGTTACAGCATATGAAATTTAAGAGTTACCAGATATAACTTTCATTTTTTTAATCTTCATATTTATTATAGTTAATGAATTATTGAAATTGAGGCGCTTATAATTTTCCACCCTGTATTTAAAGACGGAATTTTGTTGTCTATTTTTCACGCAGACTTTGATATGGTCGAATTATAAAAATTACGTATACAGGCTTGTTTTCAAAGACAATAGAACCTTTTAGTATTTTTAAAACTTAATTATAAATTTATATGAAGGCATTTTTTCAATAGCCGGGCGCAGGTGATAAATCGAGAAATGTTCTTTTAGGTTACAACTATATACGCGTTTCAACAACAATGGAATTAATTATGCGCCAAAATCACGCACGCTAAAATTAGCCAACTGGCTCTGAAACTGCATGAATGAAATATTTTAAATACTAATAAGTAGGAAATAAAATATAAATAAAAAAAAAAGGTAATAATTTTTTACAGAAATACGCTTTTGTTAACCAATAGTTTAAAATTAGTTACATTATGATTATACGTTGAGAAAAAAAATTAAAAATACTGAATTGATAGTTTAATCCTTTCACCGTTAAGCCCGTGATTTTCCGTTTCTAGAAATCATAGCCTGTAGACAAAAATATTTTCAACAGAATTCTGTTTTGAATCGTACGTAGAATGAGGGGATATGAAAGATATTATAGCATCAAACTGCGATTAAAAAAAATATATATATATATATATATATATATATCCTGGAAGCATACTTATAAGAATGCAGGAAAACCGAAAGAGTTTTAAAAATAATGCTTTTTTTCTTTCCGGCTGCCATATCTTTAAAATACAAAGAAAAGGAAATTTGAAATTTTTTATTAATAAATTCATTAGTTTGAACTTTCTAAAATGCGCGAATAAAACGGTGAAATTTTCATAATCAGAGCCCACGCCAAATGAACGTACTGTAATAGAAATGTTTTGCAACAACATGAATTGCTTTTAAAATAGGTGGATTGAACTTTGTGTCGTTAAAATAAATGATCAACGTAAAAATTGCACAAATAAAATATATAAATTAGCAAACAGCTGTTTCGGAGCCTCTAAAGCTCCATCATCAGTGCCAAATTTAAAAGATTTAAATTTTTAATTTTAAAATTATCCTGGGATTTACAAGCATACTTATAAAAATTCAGGAAAACCGAAATGGTTCTTAAAAAAGTTTTTAAAGGGTTTTTTAAAGGTTTTCTTGTAATTAAAATTTTTAAATCAGTTTTTAATATTTTTAAATTTGGCACTGATGATGGAGCTTTGCAGGCTCCGAAACAGCTGTTTGCTATTTTATATATTTTATTTGTGATATTTTTACATTGATCATTTATTTTAATATAACATGAATTCAAATCATGAAGTTAGGTGTGATTTATAAATAATTAAACATTGAATGCTTATAAAAGAGGGGGTGGTAAACTGTTTTTACTTATGCACTTATTTCATATAGCTTCGCATTTATTTAAAATATCTCTTTTTTTCTTTTCTATACATCTGCCAATGCAACCGGCTTGTCTGAAATCTGTATATTCAAATGGTACACTATTAATCAATTTCATATATTTTACTTTTAAAAATTTAAGGAGCAACAGTATTTATAAAAGATGGATATGAAATTTATTTTTGAAAGCTCTTTTTATTAGCATGGAACTCAAATGTCTGTTTCAAAATTACTTTATAATCAACAATAACAATCCCATAAAATGTTTACTTTTTTCAGGCATTTTTTTAAAAATTTATTTAGGCTGTTAACCCAGAAAAACATTTAAAATTATACAATAAATAAATAAATAAATAAAAATAAAAGCTGGTGAGTTTTAAGAAACATGAGTCACGAAAATAGTTTTTCTTCAGTGCAGAAGAAATCTAGCTTTTATTTTTATTAGTATGTTCAAAGCAAAATCTAACTGCTGAAGGAAAGCGCTTGAATTTTAAATGCACATTAATTTATTCTTAATTAAAGCTGCTCTGTTACAAAATTCAAATTACCAAAAAAGCAATTATAAAAGTGTTTTTCCCCCATCGTTTTTACCCAGTACAGTTTTTCTAATAATCACACTCCCAAAGGAATCTAGAAATATATTGCATTTTAAATGAGATTAATTTTAAATAATGAAAAAAAAAATGAATAAAAAAGAATGAAAAAAAAGAGAAAGGGAGAAAGGAAGGGATAACGATACAAACTAGTCGTTGGGAGCCACCATAACACTTACCCATCATGGATATGCATAATATACAATATGAAAATAAAACATGTGTAAACTATTTTTAAAATGCATTGCAATTCGAATAAAATCCTGGCTTGATGACGTCATAAACTTTAAATGCTCTATTACTGAATTGCGTGAAAGAAACATCCTCATAACTGCAAAATTGATAATCATATTAACTAAGAGTTTACTGCGTCGGATTAAGCGTCTCATTTCCAAGTAAAATATATCTTTGTATTGAAATTTGAATGAAATACAGGGTCATGAAATATCGAAGAGTGTGGTAAATAGGATTACAAATATCTTGACAACTAATTACCCGATCGACTTCATTGTTTATGCAAAATTTGTTGTTTTTTATTGTCTTTTATATTCATTCCTTAAAATAAGCAATTTCAAAAAAAATTATGTACCTTTTATCAGAACGAATATTTCGAGTAGTCCAAAAAAAATAGTTTCGGATAATTGAGGTTACTGAAATTCAATAGGCTAGGATTCTTCTCATTATTACATACTAAGTACATACCAAATTTCAAGTCTCTATCTCAATTTGTTCGGGAGATATAATAACTTAGAGCTTGTACTAGAAAATTCCGAAACATTTCATGAATGCATGTATTTTATGCAACTAACTACATTAAAAAGATTGACTTTACCTCTAAGATTAACATACAATATACAAGTGGGAAGATACAGGGTGTATTAAATGGACTAATGGTTTTTTAAATGGAATAGAAAGAAAATGGTAGCAGCTATTAAAGAAATTCTTGAAAGAAATTCATATGTGATGCAGGGTGCTTATTTAATATTCTTACTTGTTTCAGTAGCAAATGTCACCAACAGATGGAGAAACAAATACCTTAATATTTGAAGATAGTTTTCCAAATGTTTTTGCAAAATTAGTCATAAAATATCATTATAATTTCCGCATTTTGCAGTAAAAGTATGAGGTCGAAGCTTTAAAATTACAAACTTAAAGCAACTTTTTTCTTTTTTCTATTTCCTTTTTAATGGTAACTCATAACCCGGGTTCGCTTATCATTCATTTGTTGTCTTTTTTAATCTATTTTTCATAGCAGTCATCTACTGTCATTTTTGGCCACCGGAAATTTAAAAAAGTTATCTTCGACTTATTTAATCGTAGAAAACTGTGATTAAGTAAAGAGAAAAAACCTTTTCAAAATTACTAGGAGCCAAAAATCGTAGCAGTTGGCAGCTATGTCTTTTTTTACACCAGTTAATATCTTGTAAAATTTAGACTGTTTAGTGCAGAGTGACAACATGGTTCACTTCACCGTGGAATTCTTCATCGAAACCCGGGAGAATTCTTCATCGAAGCCCGGGAGAATTCTTCATCAAAAGAAAGTACAAATGTGATGAAGAAAGAAATCAGTGTAAAATAATGATAATAATAATAATAATAATAAATGTCGGTAGCTATTTCTTCGTTCCCATTGCTAACAAACAATCTCAGAGAAACATGTAGTACTAAAACAAAAGTAACAATTAAACCAAAAGCATTTTATATACAGGGTGATTATAAAAAAAAACTATCCCGATATATGAACCCCTAACTATCATACCGTTCACAGAAACTGGATGAAATTTTGGTTTAAAGTATTTTGAGGTATGCGCTCAAGAATCATATGAAAGACAAAAGTTAAATTCTAACAGTTACGGTTGCAGTGACAAAATTTCAAAAATTTTAAATGGCAACACCTATTTTTTTTTTATTGGAATGTGATCTTCATAGTGAAAAACCATAAAAAGCGTTGGAACGGTACCTGTAGTACGAAAATCGCCGGCGCTAGACAGTCTAAGAAGAAGAGTGAAAACAACCAATAAGGACAGAGAAGCAACAGAAAACAAAACATTTTATTGTGTTTCATACATTTTCCATTTCACACACGACGACACATTACATGCAGCAGATGGCGGATAGCACTGAACAATAAAATGTTTTACTTTCTGTTGCTTCTCTGTCTTTTATTGGTTGTTTTCACTTTTCTTGTTAGTCTGTCTAACGCAGGCAATTTTCGTGCTACAGGTACCGTTCCAACGCTTTTTATGGTTTTTCACTGGGAAGATCACATTCCAATAAAAAAAAGTAGGTGTTGTCATTTGAAATTTTCGAAATTTTGTCAGTGTAACCGTAAGTGTTAGAATTTAACTGTTGTTTTTCACATGATTCTTGAGCGCATACCTCAAAATACTTTAGGCCAGAATTTCATTCAGTTTCTGTGAACGTTATGACAGTTAGGGGCTCATATATCGGGATAGTTTTTTTTATAATCACCCTGTACTTTCTTCATACATACACACTGAAGACTTCACGAACAAATTCAAGAGCACGGTAAATAAGACACTAAAATAACTAAATAAAACTTAATTAAATAACACATTTTAGGTAGCTTTCAATACAAAAAAGTATAAAGCTTCCTATTGCAGCCGTTCGGAGGAAAGCAATTCCGGAAAATTTCGATATATTTTCACCGATCATGACCCCCAGACCCCAAAACCACCCTCCGTTCAAATGTTGATATATATATATATATATATATATATATATATATATATATATATATATATATCTGACCTATGTCATACGATAACACTCTTATTTATAAATCAATATGGAAACTAATTGTGTGTATTAAGCTCACCAATGTCTAAAACGAGTTCGTTGGCTAGTTTGGTCCGCCATCTTGTTTCAATATGACGGCCACTAAAAGATTTAAAACTAAAATAAATATACAAAAATTTTAAAAATTTAAATTTATTTTTTGCTTAAGTGTTAGGGGTTTATACAAGGATTCCGGAGCATTTTTTATTTAATCTCTATCTTAAGAGCAGTTTGAAATTCTAGGGTGGCTGACATTTTGAAACAAGACAACACATTACAAAAAATCAACGATTAATTTATGAGTTTTAGTGAACGCGATTTCCTGCAAATTATTATCTCTCATTGTTGTAATCATTTTCCCAATCATAAGTATAAAACTATATATTTACATTCGTTAGCGTAAAATTCTCGCCAAACTTGGCGGCATTTGACGAATTATCGCCAAATTTGGCGACCAAAAATAAGTTTTCATAAATGAAGACAACTTGGCTATAGTTGACTAATTTGGCAAATATCTTATTCAAATTCAGTATTAACGAATCTTCTTTGCATTTTAGCTTGCTGTTTCGAGTAACATTAGTTAAAATTTTAAAACAGAGATATAGGAAAGCTACCTTTTCCTCCCGGTACAGGCCGGAAGGTCTTTTTTACGTTGTTTGTTCTTTTTCGAAATAGTTGTCGATAAATTTTATTTTTGTAATTCTTCGGCTAGTTTCAACATCATTTACGATCTAAATACTTTTTATTTTCGTAACTTTTTAGTCATGCTTAATATAAAGCTAATTTCATTTACACTCATTCCAATTAAAATGAGACTAGTTTAAAGGTAACTAAAGAAACCAGTCGGATGTACCAATACCAAAACTTTCTTCTATCTTATACATGTTAATACTTCAAAATTCGATATCACAGAGCCAATATAATCAATATTTTTCAATATTCTGTGGTACTTCAGTTGTTTGCGAAGCGCCGGGTTACGTTCGCTGCACGAGCAGCTGATTTACAACAAAACTAGGAAAAATCGAGAAAACCCGCACAAAAATCGTTTCACAGCGTCGTCTTCGGTCGGTATAGCCCCAAATTCAATTGGGACCTGCAGGCAATAATCAAAAACATGCACAAAAAATTTGGTTCAATTCTATGCATAACTTCCTACATGTTTCGATGGTACAATAATAAAAATGGCACAAAAAAACGCTATTACAGCGCCCCCTTCTAGCGGAATATCTTCAAATTTAAGAAGGACCTGCTGGCCATAGTAACAAACCTATAAAAAAATTTTGTTCAATTCTATGCCTAACTTCATACACTTTTTGATGGCACAATAATGAAAATGGCACAAAAATCGCTATGACAGCGCCCTCTTTCTGCGGAATATCTCCAAATTCAAGAAGAAGCTGCAGTCTCCATAGCCTCAAACCTATATAAAAGAATGGTTCAATTCTATGCATAACTTCATACACTTTTCTATGGTACAATAATGAAAATGGCACAAAAATTGCTATGACAGTGCCACCTTTTGGCGAAAAATATCCCAATTCAAGAAGGACCTTCTGGTCATAGTCACAAAATTTATAAAAAAATATTGGAATTCTATGTATAGCTTCATACATTTTTCGATGATGCAATGAGGACAGACACAGGGACAGACGGACAGACAGACATTTTGTAAACACATATTTTTTTAGATCTCTGACCCGTAAAATATGTAAATCCGTCGAAAACCGGAAGTCAAAAATTTTTCGATTACAATACATTCTTCTATTATAGATAGAAAAAATTCAAAAGAGGAGACGGAAAGGGATTATATTTCAGAAATATTGGATGGGAGGCTAAATTTCGTCTTAGTAGATATCCCCAGTTGAATTTTATATCTTCAGAGCTATATTTATTCAATGAAGTGATGCATTTGAGCAGTAAATTAAGATTAATTATTAATTAAAGTACGTTTTCTAAAAAACTGTCTTAAAGCTACTAAAAACAATTGTTTGATTTTTGTTTTATCCTTTATTTAACAAAACAATTATTCTAGTTACTCCACCCTTAGAAATTACACAAATTTCTGCTTCAGCATCTTGCAGTTATTCAAAGAAACCTATTTTTATTTATATCAGATCCTTTATTCTTGGAGCGCTCGTAGCACGTATATATTCAAGAGATATAAAATGAATCAACAATCTTCATTACGATCGTATTCTGTTCGATTTATAAGTTACGTGATACGGCGGGCTCGCTGCTCATAAAGATAATAAAAGAATTGAACAAAAGTGGGTTAAGTAACGTATTTGTTAAGTTGTTTCTTGTTCTTGGAAATAGTTTTCGAGACAATTTATTTTTGTGATTCTTCGGTCATTTTCAAGGTGAGGGTAAATGTATAAATTAAAAAGGTGTTTTTAAAGAGGAAGCTTTTAAAAATATTATGGGAAAAGCTTTTGAATAATTAAAAACATGTAGAATCATTAACATGTAATATGAATAAAGTCATATTACTAAATTTCATAGAAAATATACTTTTATAAGGAAGAAAAAAATCGAAAAAAGAAAAAAAAGCCAAGAAAATATATTTTACTTTTGAATCATGTTTAAAACTATTTATACGTTAAACTCATCAAGTACAGGTAGATTTCGAAGTTAAGTACTAAATTCACGTGACACTCTGCGCTGGGAAAATCTATTTTTATTGGGAGTTGGGGGGGGGGTCGCGTTACATCTTTCTGATTTTTATTCCTATCAAAGTCCTATCAAAAACATGTCAATATAAAAGCTGTAGATACCATTAAGGAGATTTTTAATGAATTTAAGTGGTTTTAATATCTTCTGAATTGAAGAAGTTATGACTTTTTTTCTTCTTAAAACCCTATTTTTTTTCGCCCCTTGAAAACATTTTTAATTATACCAAACATCTGTCATGCATAAATTTTTGGTCCTTTCCTAGAAGTAATAATAACTTTAAACGGATTCGATGTGTATCATAATTAAGACGTTATATGTTTTCACAAAAACCCTCCCCATTTCCACCCTCTCGATCCGATTTTGCCCATTAACGTACTTAACCGAGATTTTCTGCCTCTTGATTTTATGTATCTGTTTGCAAAATATTTCTGCAGAATTATGGGAGTTATCGTGTCCATAAAAAGGTGATATAAAAAGATAGATAGATAAAGTTTTGGACTGAGCGGGGGTGGTTTTGGGTTCTAGGGGACATGATCGGCGTAGATCTTCAAAAATGCTTCAGAAATTCCAACATAGGGGAGAATGTAATAGGTAGTATTTCTTACAAAATCTACCTAAAATGTGGACATTAAACGCTATGGGATTGTAAATTACCTCTTACGAAAAATATCATTTTAATATCATTTAAACGAAATTCAAAATGAATATTTATGTATGAACCTTTACAGCAAACACTGAGAGTTCAAGTAACCCCTTAGCAATTGACTGGTGGTATTCCTGAACAACGTTAAACATGAAAAAATTGGTCGTTGTAAAAGTAAAATTGAAGGATAGAAACTTCACTTTCTGAAGAAAAGGGATATTTAATAATTAAAGAACCGAATATTTTACTTTTAATTCTTCATACTTTCCAATATATACATAAACAAAAGTTTTAATGATTAAATCTTCATACTTTCTAAAAAAAAAAAAAAAAAAAAAAAAAAAAAAATCATTCTTGGGTTTATTTTTAAGATTAACAATGTCGTAAGCTAAAGAATACAAAATTATATTTTCCAAATACATTTACTTTTATTCTAATGTTTGTATTTTTAATGTGTTTTTTTAACTGCATGGACTTCTTTTTTACATATAGACATTTTCTGATTCCATGTTTCAGTAATTCACATATAAAGAGAATATTTAGCGATATAAACATTTCATCCTTCCCAAAACTACAGTATTAATCTACCTCGAGCATCTAATTGGTAAAATATCTTTTGTGAGAAATTCGAAGGAGATTAGTATACCTTGAAATAGTACCTTTTTTCGAAACAGTTGTCGATAGATTTTACCACGCGATTTCAATAGATCAATCAAAATTCGTCTTATTTCTTCTGAGATGTTTTGATAACTTGACAATCCAAATTTATATGCAGTTAATGACCGTTTCCAGGCTTTATGTTTGGTAAGTGACCGATCTTTAAAATATCAAAATCGGATTCATTTTATGTCTTCTGAAAAATATTCAAAAGTAAATTCATCTAAAAGATTTGCCTTTGATTGAATCCGAAAAAATTCCTAAATTGGAAAATCTTGACGTAATTCAACTCACCCAACTTTGTTTTATAAAATATTCACCTTTCTGCCAAATAGCAAAACTTCGGGTCCGTTCCAATAATAATAATAATAATAATAATAATAATAATAATAATAATTAACGAAATAACTTTTCTATCCTCAATTACATTTGGAAATCAAATCATTATCAATTACAACAGATAATAACAGAATATTCATGGATATTTAACTTAACTGAAATTTTAAAGCTCTATTTTTGTATGAGCCCATACTGCCAAATTTCTCGTAGATTCTTCTGACAGTGATAAGCATAAATAAATGCTTCGTATAAAGACAAAATTTTAAGATCAATAGTCGTTTCTTGAAGAAAGAGAGAGATTCAAAACAATTGAGGTTTTCATCTATGAGGCGTACTCATAGCTTTAACTCTATAAAAAAATAAACGTGTTATAAGCTAACGAATACGAAATTGCATATCATAAATATGTCTAATTTTACACATAACTGTCTTTATAACCTTCATATTACATTTGTAATGCTGCTGCACTAATTGGCTACATGGACTTTGTTTTACTTTTCTTTTTAACATTGTCCATTTAAATGACATCATTCAAGATATACAAGGTTTTCACGATGCACAAACTGCCTTGTTGATCTATCTGCGGACATCTTTCGAGATAAATGTCCAATGAATTATATCTTAAGATAATACCATTAATGGTGAATTTTTAGAGCAATCAAAATTCGTCTTATTTCTTCTGAGACGTTTTCATAACTTGATAATACAAATTCATATGCAGTTAATGGCCATTTCCAGGCTTTGTACTTTGTAATGGCCGAAAATGCAAAACCTCCCAACTGGAATTGCAAAAATCTCTCCCGAGAAAAAATGTCCGAATTCAACACTGCTGGAAATAAATGAAAACATTAAAATAATAATAATAATAATAATAATAATAATAATTACAGCATTTTGACATAATCTTATTGTCAATCAAATCTAATCAATGGTAATCAATGTTAATCTCTATCATTCATCTTAAAATATACCTCTACATTTAAGCAGCAAAGATAATAGACTGGTATCTTCGGATAGTGCCATGATATGCAAACCTTTAGAGAAATCTAAAGTGAATGCATTTTGTTTCTTCTAAAAAGTATTCAAAACTTGGCATGTCAAAATTTTTCGCCTGGCATTGAATCCCTGAAAAATCACCAAACTTCAGAGTCTAGATTCAATACATATTGCAGTTTCGATTTATAAAAGGCTTGTAAAATTATTACCTTACTGTCAAGTAACATGCACATCAATGAAGGTTAATTCAACAAAAATAAAAGCTATTAATCCATGCGTAAACCAATTAACGACTTTTCTATCCTCAATCACATTTCGCATTATAACAGCTTTTGTTCATTTCCCTAAATTGATGGTTTAGATTGTAACGCTCATATACACAAAATTCTGGAGATACTAGCGTTTATTCATGCGCAAATTAAAATGTTAATCTAATTTTTAATCTAATCTAATCAATATTAATATATCACCTATTTTAAAATATACAGGGTGATTCATAAAAGATGGGCAGAACTTTAAGGGGTTATAGTACACTTAAAGACAAATAATATTAAATAGGAGACTAAGTGTCCCAGACGTATTCCCAAGGAGATAGGGGGCATTAAAGTTTAGGGTCCGAAATTTCAAATGATTATAAAACATGGAAAAATTGGTCGATTCGTTTGCGGTTTTTGCAAAAAATTTTCTTTATGCCAGTATTTTCTTGAAATAAAATTTTAAAGTTCAATTTCAAAAAATGCCGATAGGGGGCGCTTTAGACTTTGGAGTAACAAACAACTATTTTTTAACGTTATTTTTTGTATTTCTTTAAATGATTTCGAAAGCTTAGACTTAAACTTAAATTTTGATCTAAAAATCTGAGTCCTAACGAGTAGTTAAGTAGCGTAAACTGAAATTTGAAATTTGAAACCCTTCTCCCCCCAGAACAAAAATCAGTTATTCCCGATCTTTGTGTCGTAGATTAGGCTCTAACTACTGCCGCGTTTTGCTAAAAATATTCTTTATGTCAGTATTTTCTTGAAAATAAATTTTAAAGAAAATTTTCAAAAAATTCCGATAGAGGGCGCTTTAGACTTTGGAGTAACGAACAACTATTTTATACCGTTATTTTTTGTGTCTCATTAAATGCTTTCTAAAGCTTAGACTTAAATTTTCAGCCCAAAATCTGAATCGTTAGACGTGGTTAAGTTTCTGGGGAGAGGGGTTTGAAATTTCTACTCCTGAGCACAGTTCAGTTTACCATGTCCACACATTGTGTGCTGTGATACGAGGTAAAAAGACACAAATTAGGATTATGTTACCAAAGCATATTTATTAACATGTAATCACAATAAATGTTCAAAATTGTGACCACCAGAGGTTATGCACGCAGAACAACGGCGACGAATGGAATGGCGAACATTCGCGAAAACATCAGGCTTTTCGAGCACTTCCCCTACAGCGGCGGAAAGTCTGGCGACCAGTTCCTCGGGGGATTCAATGGGTGTCTCATACATAAGAGCCTTCAATCGTCCCCAAAAAAAGAAATCGAGGGGTGAAAGATCTGGCGAGCGAGCAGGCCAAGCAACAGGACCACCTCGACCAATCCATCTGTTCGGAAATGTGATGTCCAGATAGTTGCGGACGTCTCGTACGTAATGGGCTGGCGCTCCATCGTGCTGGAACCACATGACCCGCCGGATGCGTGGAGGAACAACGTTTAACAGGTCTGGCAGCACATGTTGCAGAAATGTGAGGTATGTTTTACCGTTGAGGCGTTCAGGAAGAAGGTACGGTCCGATTAGGTGGTCTCCGAGGATTCCTGCCCAAACATTGATGGAAAAGCGTCTCTGATGAGCATGTGGATACGTAGCATGTGGATTGACATCCGCCCATACATGTGCATTGTGTGTGTTAAATGTACCTTCACGTGTGAAGGTACATTCATCGGTGAAAAGCACAGTTCGTCCAAAATGTGGATTTAGCGCGTTCTGCTGCAGAAACCAGCGGGCGAATTCAATACGATTTGGATAATCCCCTGGAGACAGTTTCTGGACTCGTTGCACATGAAACGGGAGCAAATGTTCATCCTTCAGTACCCTCCAAGTCGTGGACTGTGAGGTATCCACCTGGCTAGCCACTGTTCGTGTACTTGTACTTGGCTGCGCCGCTACTACATCCAGAATGGCTTCTGCAACAACTACTGATTCGTCCTTTTTTGCACGACCTGCATTCGACCGGGAAGCGAGAAATGATCCCGTCTCACACAACTGTCTGTGCAAGCGCTCGAAAGTTTTGCGGTTAGGCAACCGCCTGTTAGGAAATCGCTCTCCGTACATTCGTTGTGCCTCTGCACCATTTCCATCTGCCGCTCCGTAAATTAAATGCATCTCAGCCTTTTCCTTATTCGTGAAGGGCACCATCTTCCGATTCATTACTACAGCGACTTACACTTGACTCACCGTTCAGTGGTTTTTATGCCTGAATCGTGTCGAAATTTTGCATACGTGTTCTTCTTCTTCCCCATTTGACATTTGCATACTTTCTGTTTCCTTCTTCACCCGGTGACTAGCGTCAGGAATGGAGCTTTAACGTTTGCATGAGCGACGTTTCCAACTGTGCCAGTGCCTTTATGAGTGAATTCCGACTATGCAGTCCTTGACGAAAGTTGTATTTTTGCCTCGTATCACAGCACAGAATCGTTGGGCATGGTTAAGTAGTGCAAACTGAACTATGTTCAGAAGTTGAAATTTGAACCCCCTCCCCTCGCTACTGAACCACGCTCAGCGATTCAGATTTTGAGCTGAAAATTTAAGTTTAAGTCTAAGCTTTAGAAAGCATTTAATGAGACACAAAAAATAACGGTATAAAATAGTTGTTCGTTACTCCAAAGTCTAAAGCGCCCTCTATCGGAATTTTTTGAAAATTTTCTTTAAAATTTATTTTCAAGAAAATACTGACATAAAGAATAATTTTAGCAAAACGCGGCAGTAGTTAGAGCCTAATCTACGACACAAAGATCGGGAATAACTGATTTTTGTTCTGGGGGGAGAAGGGTTTCAAATTTCAAATTTCAGTTTACGCTACTTAACTACTCGTTAGGACTCAGATTTTTAGATCAAAATTTAAGTTTAAGTCTAAGCTTTCGAAATCATTTAAAGAAATACAAAAAATAACGTTAAAAAATAGTTGTTTGTTACTCCAAAGTCTAAAGCGCCCCCTATCGGCATTTTTTGAAATTGAACTTTAAAATTTTATTTCAAGAAAATACTGGCATAAAGAAAATTTTTTGCAAAAACCGCAAACGAATCGACCAATTTTTCCATGTTTTATAATCATTTGAAATTTCGGACCCTAAACTTTAATGCCCCCTATCTCCTTGGGAATACGTCTGGGACCCTTAGTCTCCTATTTAATATTATTTGTCTTTAAGTGTACTATAACCCCTTAAAGTTCTGCCCATCTTTTATGAATCACCCTGTATATCTCTAAGTAAAAAGCAAAGAGAATAGACTTGTATCTTGGAACAGTGTCATGATATGCAAACTTTTAGATAATTCAAAAGGGAATTTATTTTATTTCTTCTAAAGTATTCAAAACCTGATAAGTCAAAATTTATTTGCTTGAGATTAAATTCCTGAAAAGTCCCTGACTATCATAGTCTTGACGCAATAAGGTTACAGTTTGGTTTTATAAAACATTTACCTTACTGTCAAATCACAAATACGGCAATGAAGGTTAATTCAACAAAAATAAAAGCTATTAATCCATGTATATATCAATTAACGACTTTTCTATCCTCAATAACATTTCGCAATATAAGAGCTTTTACACTAGATTAATTTTAACACAATTATTCAAATTGGTAAAGAAATCATGTGAGTTGTAATTTTCCAACTGGGTGGAAAATGTCCGGGCCAGGATTCGAACCTGGGATCTCTTGGCTGAAGCTGCCATGCTCTACCAACTGAGCTATCCCGGTCGAATCTGGAGGGTATAATTCCTCCATTTAGATTGTAACATTCATGTACACAGAATTCATGAAATACTAGCGTTTCTTCATGCGCAAATTAAAATGTTAATCTAACCTAATCAATATTAATATATCACCTATTTTAAAATTTATCTCTCTATATAAAAAGCAAGGATAATAGAATTGTATCTTGGACAGCGTCATGATATGCAAACCTTTAGAGAATTCAAAAGGAGATTTATTTTATTTCTTCTAAAGTATTCAAAACTTGATAAGTCAAAATTTATTTGCTTGAGATTAAATCCCTGAAAAACCCTAGAATATCAGAGTCTTGACACAATACAATTTACAATTTTGTTTTATAAAATATTTACCTTACTGTCAAATCACAAAGACAGCAATGAAGGTTAATTCAACAAAAATAAAAGCTATTAATCCATGAATAAATCAATTAACTACTTTTCTATCCTCAATCATATTTCGCTATATAACAGTTTTTGTTCATTTTCCTAAACTGTTGGTTTAGATTGTAACATTCATGCACACGTAATTCATGAGAAACTAGCGTTTTTTCATGCGCAAATTAAAATGTTCATCTAATGTTAATCTAACCTAATCTATATATTAATATATCACCTATTTAAAAATATATCTCACTATATAAAAAGCAAGGAGAATAGAATTGTATCTCGCACAGTGCTATGATATGCAAACATTTAGAGAATTCAAAAGGGGATTTATTTCATTTCTTCGAAAGTATTCAAAACTTGGTAAGCCAAAATTTATTTGCTTGAGATTAAATCCCTAAATATCAGAGTCTTGAAACACTTTACAGTTTGGTTTTATACAGTATTTACCTTACTGTCAAATTACAAACACAGCAATGAAGGTTAATTCAACAAAAATAAAAGCTATTAATCCATGAATAAATCAATTAACGACTTTTCTATCCTCAATCACATTTCGCATTATAAGAGCTTTTGTTCATTTCCCTAAACAATTGGTCCAGATTGTAACGTTCAACTGACACAGTACTTGAATTCCGTGTTCAACCAGGTATCACTAATGCTTTTTAAAAGCTTTTTGCATTTCCTTTCTGTTTTCTCCCACTCTTGCTTTTTATTTTCTTTCGCTTTTGATACTTATCCGCTTTCTGTTGTTAAAATCTTAACTTACGGTGAAAGATTTGTCAGGCATTATTTTTTCGATTGTTCTTGGGTGATTTTCAAGTATGTGATGTTGACATAAGTTGATTGTCCGATTTGAAGCCATTCTTTAACGTTTTTATGAGTAACCATTTAAAGAAGAGTTATTCATTTCATTATTCATCTAGTTTTATTCATATTTTAATATTCCATGTAATTATTCCTTTTTTGATAGATTGAATTGGACAAAAAAAAAAAGACTTTTAGTTTGTTAAACTTTAAAAAAAATCCTTAATTAACGCAAAGGTGTAAATGTTTATTTTTATATTGAAACGAAGTTTTTTTTTAAAATATTTTCTAACTTCCGTTTAAGACTTTTGCCTACTTCAGTTTATGTATCTTATTTTTTATAAAAACAAACGAATAGTCTCAAAATACAATATTTATTTAAAAAGAAATAGAAATCATCTATATGATTGCAAAAATTATTTTAAAGCTATTAATAGCAAAATGTGTTATTTACCATTTTATATTTAAGTTATATTACTTTAAATTATATGTATTTTGATATTTTGCTTAGTAATTAAATATTTCAAGTGAAAACTCTATTAATATATAGGATTTTCCCACAAGACTTCAAGATAAATTTTCCTCAATAAGAAATCGTTAAATGCAGTATCACGCCAATTGGTATCTTTTAAAGTAACTAGGACTTCCCTCAAAGGGATTAGTCTGAGTGATATTACTGAGAACATAGGGTTAATAATTACAATATAAAGAAAAAGAGCAAATTAATTGATAGTATTACAAAATATCATATATAAATTCATATACACTGTTAAAAAAATAGAAAAGAAGTACCGTTCATCAGATGCGTTGTCATAATTTTTTTTTAACATGTGGCAAAGAATCTCATTTTCATAAGCGTGTATTGCGCAAAACTTTAAAAAAAAAAAAACGCCGGATCTTTTAAAACGCCAAGCTTTTTAAAGTTACGTAATTGGATTTGCAGCCAATAGATTATTCTATCAAGCGTGGCTTAACGCAAATTTAATTTCATTTTTGCACCTTTTTTTGTGTGTGAATTAAAAAATTTTCTTCCTTGATTATATATATATTATTTGTATAACTGTTTATAGAAACTATTACACTTCAAACCATATTGATAGCATGCTTTGCTACAAACCAGATTGCAAAACTATAGTCTAAATTACTATTAAAGTATACAAAAAATCTTTCGATGACTTCTGTAAAATAACTTTTACATTAAATCTCCATATCGGCAAAATTGAAAAATTATATATATTTCAAAGTTAAGCAGACAGATACTTCTTAACTTAACAGATACTTCTTGATTACTCTCTAGGAGGCTCTGTCCCCTGCGCCTTTACTGCGCCAATCCGCAGACTTTTCTTTTGCCTGTCTGTCTGTCTCTCCACAATCTGTCTGTTTCCCTATCCGTTCTTCTGCCCGTCTCTCTAACCGATTGTCTATCTCTCTACACGTCTCGCTACCTGTCTCTATATTTCTCTACCGGTCTCGCTACCCGCCAATCTATTTCTCTAACCGTCTGTCTATCCGTCTAACTACTTGTATGCCTAGCCGTGTCTCTATCCACTTCGCTACCCATTTGTCTATCTGTCTCACAACTTGTCTATCTGTCTCACTACTCGTCTGGCTATACGCGTCTCTACCCATCTTCTTACCCATCTCCGTACCCATGTACTGTCTCTCTACTCGTCTGTATGCCCGTCTCACTATCCGTCTGTTTTTGTACCCGACTCGCTACCAATCTCATTACCCGTCAGTCAACTCGTCTCTGTACTCATCTCGCTACTTGTCTCTTTATCTACCACGCAACCTTTCTCGCTACAGTCCTGTCTACCGGTGTCGCTACCCGTCTCATGACCCATCTCGCTACCCCTCTGTCAACCCTCTTTTTACCTTTCTCTCTAGCCGTCTGTCTATTTGTTTCGCTACCCGTCAGCCTACCTATGTCGCTACTCGTCTTTCTACCCGTCTGTCTACCCGTTTGTTTACTCGCCTTTCTACCTCTTGCCACCTCTTCCCAATATTTAAACAATTCATTTAATATACAGAAGCCGTTTACCACTTATTAAATGCAAACAGAAGTAAATTATCTAATAAGTGTAATCTGATGCAATTTTTTTTAAATACATACATAAACCTGAATAAGAATTCATCAGTTTTGTGCTCATAGTTGTTTATATCATTTGACAATAACTCTCAACTTCTTAAACCTGAATCGTCTCAAGCTTTTTAAAGAAACCACAAGTTCTGTATAACTGCAAAGTACCCTGAAGGCTATATTAGCTACATGTTATTAAGTTAAGTGAAAGCTTCGTTATCGCGTTTGCAGCCAATTGCTTATGTCAGAAAGCGTGGCTTAACGCCATTTTAAATTCATTACTGTAACTTTCTTTTATTTTCTTTTTTTTCTTTGGGGGGGAGGGGTAGGGGGGGGAAGGGTTTCAAATATATACATTTAAATTAAAACTTTTGCCTCCATGCCATTAGTGTTGTTTGTATTATTAACTAATACCTTGTAGACCGAGCTTCATTTGAAACAAATGTAAAAGACTTCTTCTACAGTTTTTTTAGGAGAAACTTTCGTAATTGGGCCCAAAGCCAATCGGAACATTTAATACCATTATTGTAACTCTTATAGAGTTAAAACAATATTGTTGCTAGCTTTACTTTTGTTTGATACCAGCCTTGCCTGTGCATCTGAATGGGGAAAAGTTTCGTATCCTATGTCGGTTGGCGAAAAAAAATTTAAATGGTCCCAAAAGGTAGTTTTAGCATCTTACAAAATTTTTCAAGAGAGCGGTAAAACATGCTTTTCAAATATTTACAAACATACGTTTATTAAAGCATGTTTTTGCACCATCTTAAAAATTTAAGCACGATGCTAAAATAAAATTTTATCGCCATATTCGATATTTTAATAAGTAATGAAAATACATAAACAAACTTATTTAACAAACCTAAGAGGCATTTTTGTGATAAATAATTGTTATTGTCAGGGGGTTAAATTTTAAACAATTAATAAACGGCTAGTAAATAATAAATAGCATTTAAAATCTAAAAATTGAGAAGTGGTCCGTATAAAAATGCAAAACATAGCATTATACGCTTGATATATATAAATATTTTCTTATTTTTTAATATTTCCGAAGGCACAGATAAAAAGGTAAAAATCTCTTTTCCAAATGCCAAATAGAAAATATACAAAATAGAATGCCAAATATACAAAATAGAAAAATTATGCAAAAAAATATATTTACATAATACTACATATGCAAAAAAATAAGATTTAGAAAAAGTAAGCCAAATCCTGCAGATCCCAACAATCACATCGAAAAACTTATCACCAAAATAGAACTCGCCAAATCTTACGGCACAGGAGATGGATTTTTCCCTCTGAATGCAGAATATTAGTTTTTTTTCTTGTTCGGTGGGTGATTATAATATAATTGTTTCATTTCACATGCTACATACTATTTGATATATTGGTACTTTTATGTTATCCTGGCGCAGTTGATAAATCACCAAATATTGTCCCTATAACATTTTCATATTGAATTCATTTCATTTAAATATAAACCTTTCACTCATTTAATTTAAAATACTTGCCTTTCATTAATCCCATTTAAAATGCTAAAAAGAGAAAAAAAAAAGAAATAAGGCCATAAATCAAAACCTTTTATTTAAACACCAAAGAATTTTTTTTAAATTTACACACGCGAAATAAAAAAAGCTGCTATTGCTGAGATTTGCGCCAAATCTCTAATACCAAGTCTACCAAGTTATTGCGGGGGTTTTCTTTCAAACAGAAAAAAAAATCCAGATTAATTTTCGATTTCTACTAAATTGAAATATATTTTATTGTGCTGAATATTAGTGCGTGCATATTTTTTTGCTCCATGTACTCCATGAACTTTTCAATTCCGACTGTCTACGAAAATCTCCCGCCGGTGAAAATGACGTACGCACACATTTCGTGACGTATGTACTTTAATTGTGCTTTTTTATCTATTTTTTTTAATATAATTTCCAAACGGTTTGACATTTATTCTTGGTAATAAATAGACGTCGTTGTCACCTTTATAGGTACCTGCTGTAAAAATTTGAACGAAATCCGTTAAATATTTTTTGAATTATGCTTGACGAAATGTTTTAATAACCATCATAGCTATATATGGGGCAAAGTAATACTGCGCTGTGTATGAGTCTTCGTTGCACTCAGACAATAAATAAAGTATGGCATCAACACAATCTTTAGTTTTAAAGTGTTTAAATGTTATTCAAACATTTGACCAATATTGGTCTCTATTTAAAAGGTTTTTAAAACTGTTCGGCCATTTCGTCAATAATGGATATATATTGCTGTATATTTAAAAAAAAATAAAAGCTTCAATCGTATATATTATTTCTCCTGTCAACATCCCTTTTTCTAAGAAAACACGAAACGCAGAACGACGAATGAGATACCATATGAAAGGATTTTGAACAGGCTTCTGACATAGTACACTTACATCTCCCTAAAACATGTTTTTTGATTAAAAATTGTTGATAATTGAAAATTAAATCGGCTATGTTTTCATAAAAGATATGAAAGTTTTTCCTCAAATTACTGTTGCCACAAAAATAAAATACCACATTATATGATGCTCAGCAATGATTTTAAAAAATACCGCATGGGTTTATTTTATATTTATGATTAAAAAGCGAAATTGAAATGTTCAGATTTATATTTCTATGTCCCATGCTCTTCCCGAAGTGGATGACGTCATCCTCTAATGTAGTTAAAATACGATTATCAATTTTTTTTTTCTCGCGCGTGCCTTTTGCAATCATAGATTAGTTTTTACTCTAACTTTGATGGAATAAATGAGATGATATTCTGGCTTGACTAAAAACTAAAGGTTGTTTGCAGATATTTTTATCATTTATTTTTCTTTAGAAGTTTAAACCTGCATCTAATAAAAATTACATACTCATAAAAAGTATTAGATTTCAGTGCGAAATCCTCGCACGGGCCCACTGGTATTCGTATAATGTTGTACATTCCAAAGCTGCGCCAAAAGATAGGCAATATTTTTTTAACATTACTTTTCTGCTAGGATAGTGACAAAATTGGATAAAAATACAACTTTTTAAAGTGCTTTTTGGCATTTATGAATTATTTTTCTGTAAGAACAAAAAGGAATTCTGTGTATGTTTTAAACTTGAATTAAATTTCTAAAAATACCCTGTTAAAATTTGTGTGTATGGGTACAGTTAAATTGCTTTGTGAAATGTATTGTGATAATTACCTGCACATATTTTTTTAGTTTTTATGTTTATTAAAATTTGAGGATGAAGTTCTAAAATGCAATTAATATATAATGGTTAATATCCATTATTCCTAAACACGAAAAATAAGAACAGTGAACAGTAATAACTTTTTTTAGAATGTGCTAGGTAATGTGCTTTCAATGCTTTATTAAGGCAGTGCCAACCAACATATGAACCAACATATAAATACCACTACAATGGGGACAACTTCTATAACAGCACAGTTGTAAAGCTAGTGAAGTTTTAAAACGCATAGTAAATTATTAAAACTTACTCTCTCTATATATATGTAAATGATTTTAAATAGATATTCATTTTACTCAATATATGACATCAAAACATTTTAAGATCACAAAATTCATTATACTTCAAACTAATTTTAATATATCAGTTATCAAACAATTATATTCTGAAGACCTTTCTAAAATGCATTAAGTAATATTTTTCTTTATAAAATGCATTAATTAATATTTTTCTTTATAAAATGTATAATTAATATTTTTCTTAAACTCTTTTCTTCTTTAAACAAATAAAAATATTTTTTCTCTAGTAAGAAAATTGTTATAGTGGCAACATTATTCGGTTAAGAAATTAACGTGTTTAAAACTTCAGCTCATTTATTTAACACTTTATTTAACTTGTTTGGAAAATTTCATTGAATGTATAGCTGATAATGGTTGATTGAATTAACAGCAATTTACTGCGAAAGTATTTGTCCAGTAATTGTATTATCCTGATAGTACATCTGGAAAATTATCGATAATCGACAAATTCCTTTAAAAGGAAGTTGTCAGGTAGTCGGCACGACAGCTTTTGCTTCATATAATCGCAAAGTATTTCGGTATTATTGATTAATTCAAGTATCCTATTAAATATTATCAATCAATTATTATTATTATTATTATGATTATTAGTGATTATAAAACTATTACTGAAGATTATTGCTGTTCGATTATCATTGATGTTATTTATTAGCCGGGCGAAGTTTCTAAACGAACCTAGAGAAGGGGAGGGGTGGGGGCATTGCCAGTGACAGCGACGACCCGGCTTCGCCCGCCTTTGCCTCCTCTTAAATCTTTATGCAGTTATTACTACGAGGGGGTGGGGGGGGGTAATAACGAGCCCTGCGCGTTTCACAACCATAAATATTTAATATATAAATCGAATTAACCGAGCTATCACTATAACCGGACCATTTTCGCTTCGCGTACATAAATTATTACTACGGCGCTTGGTATTTAAATAAATTTTAATTGGATAGTTTTTTAAACTTTTTTGTCGTGAACTTAACAAATGTGGTGTTTTATAGACAGACATAACATATATGTTTAAACATATATACTTCACTTCAGTAATTAACGTCTTATATACTTATTATTTTGATGGTAATTAATTAATTGTAATGAAAATCACATATTATACAGTAGATGAGAAAATGTACGACAATCTATGCGTATTGCTTCATTTTTCTACTGATAATCATTTTATTTTACGGAAATTTATTCTACTGATAGTCAGTTATTGCTTAAAAATTTCAAACACTCCTTTCATCAGAATTATTTTATTTCTTAAGCTGTTTTCATCAGTAACTTATAACATCTTATAAAATAGATGTATTAATTATGATCAAATGGATTTAAATTTAGCATTATTTTTTCCTCCAATATTTCATCTAACAGTTTTTTTTTTCTAGAGAATGAAAATTTCGAGTTTTCTTTTCCGTCAACGATAGTTTAAAAAGGAAAACAAACTATCGATTTTATGTGTCAGAAAATGCAATTACAGATATGCCTTTAAACAAATTACTGTCTTTTTTTCTGTCAATAGTAGTTTACTCAAAAGGAAAGGCTAAGACAATCGATTTTATACCTCACAAAGTGTAATTAAAGAAAAGAAAATTGTTTTATGTATTGTAGAATTTTTAACAATAAGAGAGAAAAAAACAACTAACAATAAAACCCGCGTAGTGGCTTTTTTCCTAAACTGGAAACCACTATTTACTGAGTGGAGATATATATATTATGTATATCTGTATGTGGAATTATGTATATCTTCTTTACTGAGAAAATGATTTAATAAAACAGTTTGGGGGGGGGGGGGTCCACAAGCAATCACCTATATTGTAAACTAGATATTCTACATCTAATAACTTGTTATACCTAACAAAAAAAATAGACATGTAGCTTAAAAAAAATACAAAAAAAGGTAAAGAAAGTGAATTAATTTCTTTCATGCTTCAATATTTCACAAAAATTAAAAGTAAAATTTCATTCACAAGCTTAAAAAATTTCAATGCATGTTATAGCAGTTAGACAGTAAAGTTTAACAGCACGGTTAGAAATAAGAAAGCTTATATATATGTTTTTTATTTATTTACTTTTCAATGATGTTTTTTATCTACTCATTGTGAATACGTAGCCATCAAGCGAGGGCTACAGATCAAGTTATATATTATACGATGGCAAGAGAAATTTAATTAAGTTTGCATATTTTATGTTTTATGTATGAATGATTCTTAATAATTGGTGTATGACAAGAATTTTTTTTAGATAAGCATAAACCTAAAAATCATCGTATTTAGTCGAAAAAATATAAAGCATCTAAATCTAAAGCAAAGATATATTTTTATATAAATATACGTGCTTTCCATTTTGTACGTGATTATATTTGTATAATCATATACCAGCCTGTGATTATATTTATATATGCCTTTTGTTTTAATTTATATATTTTTTACAGTACAAAAAACATTTTTCTCTTATTTAAACTAACTGAATGCGCTGGCGTACTCAGGGGATGAGAGGGGAGAAACGGGTTGTGGGTATGGATACCATTTTTTCCAAATAGTAAATTCATCTTATTCTACGATTTAATTCTAGGATTTAATGAGGCAAATGGATCCAATGCACTGAGGCATTGTGTGCTCCAATACCTCAGTTCTATTGACTATATATCTGATAAATAAATAAACAAATAACCGAGAACTGCACGGTTGATGGAATATCGACTAATTCCTGATTATTATGAGGTGACTAAGTTATTGATTATTGTGAAACATACATAACAGAAAATTAAATCTTGAAAACAATCATGAATAATAAATTCTGATATTATTTTTACCTTTTTTCGGTAGTTTTGGCTTTCTGTTAAGTTTTTCAAAATATAGTTTATAATGTTCAGCATATTCACTCTGTTATAATGGAATGTGGATAAGAAAGTATATTTATAATCCTCCACTGTTTAAAATGGAAATAAGGAAATTGTGTTCCTTTTTTAATATTTTCTCGACTTATTTTAGGTCCATGCACTTAAGTCTCAATTTAGAAAAACACACGCGCTCCTTTTTTTTAGCATGTACTTCCGATGGTCAAACACGATTTCACTACAACCGCTTTAATATATGTATAATCTTTAAGTGTTGGAAAGTGTTTCATAATAAAACCGCCCAAATAATTATTAAGTTATTTTAGTTATTAAGTTTTAGTAATTGTTTTAAGTAATTATTAAGTTATATTATTAAATAATTTATTAAGTTTGAAATGCATAACTTCCATTCTTCAAACTATTCGGACATCTGAATTATACGTGCACGTTTTTTAAATACTAATAGACCTGCAGGGCTCCTTCAAACCCCGTGGGCTTTTTGCGGTTTACGCCTTATAAAATTACAATCAATATAATGGGACCCTGTTTGCTCTGCACCTATAAACTGTTAATACAGCAAATGAAAAAATTCCTGCATATGATTTTTAAATGAAAAAACTCTATTTCCTGTGCCTGGGACGAGACCTGGGCATAAACTGCGAAAAAATAAATAAGCCAAGTCGGAACTTTTAGCTTTTATACCGAGCTGGAGCACGATATCCTTCCTCATGGTCGGGCCCAGCACAAGCCCATGCAGACATTTTAATTAAATCCAGTGAAAGAAAAATGGACTTATAATCTTCTTATCAAAATATTCCTTACAAACGCCAAAGATAAACTGAAATAAAATGAAAAAAGAGAAAATGAAAATGTTTACCTAAATTAAAACTAGAACAATATTATTTAGAATATACCATGTTCTTTTGAGTTATATAATTTTTTCTGCGCTTCACATCATCGCAAAAACATCATTTAAATATATATATATAACGATTTCTTATTTTGTTTTATTATCTATTATTATATATATTTTAAGAGCAAAATTTCTTTAATCTTTTTATTTAAAATAGGTGTTTCTATCCTTTACATACGCTTCACATACATTTAAACAGGATATAATAATAAAGAACAAATGTTAATAAATATAAAATAAATAGCAATTTTTCAATTAATTAATCAATTAAAACAATAATTAAAAAATCGAAAATCTGGCTCACAGGTGCATTATTCCAGACATACGGGTGCCTTTCTGCACAAATAGTGCAAGTCCGCATGCTGATGTCTGCTCACAGCCCTCTGAATAGTAGGGCTACAGACTTACAGAAAAATGGCGGCTGCCTTAGGTGGAATTTTATCAGCGTGTACTCGGTCCTTTGATTTGACTACCAGTATTTTCTAAAAGTAATCTCCGATTTATTTAATCTCAGAAAAATAAAGCGAAGAAAACTTTTAAAAATTAATGGTATTCAAATTAAAGGGGCCGTACAAACGGTGAGAAAACTCCGCCTATGACAGCCGGCATTTCTGTGTCACATCATCACAAAAACAAATCGACTTAGCATTCAGAGAACTGCGGTCTGTTCTAAAAATTGCACTCATGCACGCACGCGCGTTCGCAAACTCTCATTTTTATTATAATAGATCTTCTCTTGAAGTCATAATATGAAAAATGTTCTAATTCGAGATTATATTTATATTTACAGAAAACATTATTTTTAGCATTGTATGATTACTTATATTCGTTTTTAATACAATAAAAACAACCCGAATAGACAACCATGTTACTTTAATGGTACATATTCAGCGTCATATCAAACACAGCAAATACAATGTAAGATCCTACTTCTTTGCAGAACCTAAAATATGTAAATCATTCAGCAGCTATAATAGTTTTCTGATTTATGTTCTAGAGCAGGGACGGCGAATCTTTTCACATCCGCATGCCCAAATTTTTCCAAAAAAGCATTTTGCATGATCATGACGTGCCAACAACCAAAACATTTACTGGATCAATTAATAATGAATCAAAATTACTTACAATTTTGATTTGGTAATTAAAACATATGTTTAACATTTGGTAATATATTTTGGAAAGTAATTTAAAAAATACTATATCTGTTGTTGCGTCTTAGATGCGAAGTAAATTTATCTCAGCTTCGTACTTAGTTGTTTTCAAGAAAATGCAAGCTTAATCTGACAAAAGTTTTTTACTTGAGTATTTCATATTATTCATTTCCGAAAATAATAACTCGCAGAAATAATATGTCAAAATGGAGAGAGATAGCTTACCCTTTCCGGCACAGTGGTCCCATTCCGGGCACACCTAATTTTAATTCCAAACTTGCATTCGGCACCAAGAATATTTTAATACATTTTTGCTTCTAGAATGAAAGTTTAAAATAAGAAGTTCTTATTTTCTAAAAAAGTCGTATGTAAATTCTGGTGTCAGTCAGTAATTTCCCATTTTACGGACAGAATTTGTCTGTGCCGGAAAGGGTTAAACAGTTCTTCATGTCTGGAATTTATTTCCAAGTTGTCATAACTTTGCTGTCGGCAATTTATAATGCTTGATAATATTTTCTTTTCAATAATCTAATGCTCTCTTAATCTGAACATATTTTTAGCCGATATTGAGCTAAATTGGGATTCATTAAGTTGATTTTCTGTTTCTTCAACCTATATAACAGCGACAACCAATCGAACCAATTTAATTAAAACAAATTCAGCTAGTCTATATAGATTCATTTTTGCAATATCACTATATTTTGATATAAAATCTAAATCTATGCCGTGCTGAAAATCATAGAGGTAGAACTATGTGGACGAAAATAATCTATCGTATACCACTTATGACAATATGTTTGCCGTCCCTGTACTAGAGTAAAAACTATCACGAAATATGCATAAATGTCGAAGTAAAGGAAAAATGTAGTAACAGTTATCCACATTCCGCTGAAATGATGTAAACAAAAAGTATGTAGTTAGAATAATTTAAATAAATGCCCCGGGCTGTAAATAACTGCTTTTATTCTGCTTTAAGCAGAGTAAATGACAGTTATGTAGGTCAGGTGAAAGGAGAGAGTGTTGCTTTCAAAGGATATAATGTTTTCCATTAAAATATGATTTCTTTTGTTGTAACTTTTACTTTTATGGCAATGAAACTGGAATGAGCTCACATTAACATTTTAATAATGCTTATAAAGCGAACCTATATAAAATTTAGATTCGCTTTGAAATAAACCTGAGTATTATTGTCGAAACGTCAGTTCTCACTGTGGAGAAGCGAAAAGTTTTTGGTTTCTGTCTGTTTGTTTGTCAGTTTGTCTGTCTGTTTGTCTGTCTATTCCGCGATAACTGCCGTAAAAATCGTCCTATTAAGTTGATTTTTGGTGGGTATCTTGGTGAGGTACCCGGAATCAGCTGTATAGTTTTTATTTACATTTGGTTCATTCGTTCGACAAATATAGAATATTTATTTTTAGGTCATAATGCTTTCCTATGGGAATGCAGACGATTTTCAAATTTCATTTTTAACTGAAATGAAAATCGCATATTTGAATAATGGATTTTAACGTAAAATTACTATTGCTAAATTTTCGATATGGAGGTTTTAAATGTATCCAATAGCTTTGAAAATTTGCTGATACATTCATTAGAATTTAGAAATTAAGTTGTTTAAATTATTGGAAAATTTTTTGCATCTGTTCGGGAAATATAAAACACTTTATTTTCATATTTTTTACAAATTTTAAAATGCATTTCTTTTTACTTTGCTCTTTAATTTTTTAGTTGCTTAACAACCATATTTAAAAATTGTGGATTGAAAGATGCTAAATAATATGAAAAGAGAGTTTAAAAAACAATGACTTTTAGAGCTAAAGTTGAGGCTCCTGATCTGCAGATTTACTAGTATAATTTCAAGTTGGAAGATACAACTTGAAATACTATGAAATTACACATTTCATAACAGAAATTCGGAGAAATTAAAGTAGTACGGAAGAGAGAGGAGACAAAAATGGGACAATTTTCATGAAAAGCATATCGTACTCAAGAAATTCTTCTCATTTTTTGGGACAATTGCGCTATAATAATATTTGGTGTTATCTGAAACTAAAAACTAGATAAAATAAACTAAGACTAAACTTAGATAGATAAAAATTTAAATTTCCTGACCATATGAAAATGACCATATGACCATTTTGTCCTACACCTCCCTCGTGGGAGCGGGTGTGAGGAAGAGTGGTTCTATGATAATGGAAATTACGAAAGTTACTGAAACTAAAAACATATAAGTCAAAATATATGAAAATTTTAATTTCCACACCACATGAAAATAGTAAACATTTTGTCTTAGACCTCCCTCGTGGGAGGGGCTGGGGAAGAGTGGTTCTATGATAATGAAAACTACGAAAGTTACTGAAACGAAAAACATATAAGATAACTAAAATTCATAGAGATACAACTAAATGTAAATATATTGCTTGAAGGTGCAAAAAAAAACATACATAAAATATTTAAAAGCACATTAAAGTCCTTTTAAAAAATTCAAAACGTTTTCAACCGAACTACTCGGTCATCATCAGTGAAAAACAAATTGTTGAGTTGAGTTGTTGTCTCTTCACGTCTTCTTGCATGCTCGAAATAAACTATTTTACTTCAAGGGTTTGGAATATAAGGTGGGATGGGAAAGGTAATCAATGAAGTATTAATTCATTCCAGACTGCGTGGATATCATATGATAATACATCGTTACAGACTATTTGTTTTTTAGATATTATTTCCAGAGACTCTCTTATGATAGCATCCTGGTGATTATTTGTGCGGAATATAATTTTGGATCCATTGAAATCTACTTTTATAGGTTCAGTTTGTGCTAATCTTGCTAACGCAGTGTGGGGTCTATTTAATCTCAGATCTGCTTCATGTTCTTTTATTCTGTCCCGAAATTTCCTCAGTGTCATACCTACGTACATAAAATCTTTGTTATCTTTCTTGAATGGCATAATATATATATACAGTAAAACTCGGATATAACGCTCACCGCTTAAAACGCTTTCCCGCTTTTTACGCTTGTTTGTCCCGATCCCTTGAACCATACCCATCAGAATAATGTAAAAATTCCTCGCTTTTAACGCTCCCGATTTTAACGCTTTCCCGCTTTTAACGCGCTTTTTAATGGTCCTTTGAACCAAGAAATCCCGGATATTACGCTTTGGTAATTTGGTTTACATCCGGAGATCTCATTTTCTTGCCCATACAAAGAGAGAGAGAGGGGATACGTGGAATTGACAGTCAGCCAACGAACAAAGACTATGTAAAAAAAAAATCAGCCGGCGTGGCGGTCTTTTCTCATTGGTCTCCTTTTAAGCAGGGATCAAAGAACAAAAGGTTTTATGCGTCCATCTCAACAGCACCTGTCTGTCTCTTACTTCACAAAAATTGTTTTCACTTTATTCATTTAGACATAAGTAAGTAGTAATACGAAAAAGCTAAAAATTTATACCTAATAAGTAAGTAGTGTCGCTGCAGACTCCAAATTGGGTGCAACATGGAAGCTAAGAGTGTAAAAAGAAAGACGCTGACACTTTCGAAAAAATTAGAAATTCTAAAGAAATATGATAAAAAATCACCTATTCTGAGGCAGAAAGATTTTGCGTTTTCTATAAATATCGCCCCGTGGTCTCTTCGGACTCTTCTTCAACACAGAAAAGATATTGAAAAAAATTCTGCGATTGGTGGCTCAAAGAAAAAAGAGAGTGAAAACAGTAAAACATGAAGATTTAGAAAAAGTTATGTACGAGTGGTTTCTTGAGTCAAGACACTGTAACATACTTATCAGCAGATCCACAGCTAAAAAAAAAGCTGCAGAAGTAGCCCAAAAGCTAACAATTGACGATTTTACTCCATTTAATGTGTGGTTAGACCGATTTCGTACCCGCCACGACATTGTGTACATGCAGATTTGCAGAGAATCCGCTACCGTGAACCTAGAAGATGCAAATTTTCGGTGTCTTCCAAGGCTTATCAAAAACTATGCCAGTTGTGATGTTTATAACGCCGACGAATTTGGCTAATTTTTTAAAGCGATGCCTGATAAATCCTTAACGTTAAAAATGAGCAGTGCCATGGAGAGAAGCTCAGTAAAGAACGTGTGACTGTGCTTGCTTGTTCCAACGCTGATGGAAGCGACAAACGCAAGCCTCTGGTGATTGGAAAATCGGCCAAACCTCGCTGTTTCAAGAACATCAAATAACTGCCGTGTGACCATGCACATCAACGTAAGGCTTGGATGACGGGTCCCCAGTTCATTAAATATATTTCTGATTTTGATGTCGAGATGCGGAAGCAAAATAAGCATGTCATACTATTCGTAGACAATTGCGCAGCGCATCCCCAAGAAATACCAGATATTTCAAACGTCTGTCTGGAATTTTTACCTGCCAACCCCACAATCGTACTTCAACCGATGGATCAAGGGATCATAAAGGTTTTAAAACAGCATTATCGCAAACGTTTAGTGAAACGATTTCTACATGAAATGGAAATTAAAAGTAGTCGATTTTCTGTAACTCTTCTCGACGCTATGAACTACCTTAGTGCTGCTCTGCTTGAAATGCAATCGAATCTAAAATAATTCAAAACTGCTTTAAAAAGGCAGGCTTCATAACGGACGCCGACAGTGATATGTATGCGGCTGAAGAGGGGCGGATCCTATAGACGACGAGGACTGGCAAGCTGTTTGCGAGCATCTTGCAGAAAACGCAGACAGCTTTCAGAACTATCTTAACATTGATAAAGACGTTATCACAAGCAATGTTAGGAGCATTGACGACATCATAGGGGACACTATACAGGATGCCGTAGAAGAGGACCCTGATGAAGTTGCTGACGGCGATGTTCAAGAGCTCATCCCAACAATATGTAGTAATGGAAGTAATGGAAGCTTTTAGCACTATCCGCCTATATACCGCTTCAGTAGATACCGCCGCTTAACATGAATATATATTAAGACACATAAACAAAGCAGAAAACACTCTTTTATGTGCTCGTTCGTCCACCCGTCAGACGAAACTCGAAGAGCTCTTCTCTAAAACAGAATAAACAGTAAGTGAAAGTTTATAGTCCTCATCGTGGTGCTCAAAAATACAAATGTTACATTTTTTTAACAAAATATTATTATTAGTTTCTTTCATAATTTTATTTTATGTTTAATTATAAGGATAAAGGCTCCTATTAGAAATGTTAAATATATTTCGAAGCTTTTGCTTTAATGCTAACAATTCTTTTACTTATTCTGATTTGAAATAATAATACACTCTGTAAACACTATATATTTATGTAAATTTGTGATATTTTAAATAAAAGAAACGTTTTTGTACTTATGCTGTGGAATTTCTATTTTAAATAATACAAAAAAAAAATTCCCCGAATTATTTAAAGCAGATAATCTAATATTCTCAATTTTAAAATACCGAAAATATTCTCCCGCATTTAACGCTTTCCCGCTTTTAACGCTCTTCTAGTTCGGTCCCCCGGAAGAGCGTTATATCCGGGTTTTACTGTATATAATTTTTTCATATAAGATAGGTAAAAATATGTGAAAATTTGAATTTTCACACATTAGGAAAAATATGAACATTTTGCCCTACACCTCTTTCGTGGGAGGAGGTAGGGAAGAATGGTTCTATGACAATGAAAGTTACGAAAGTTACTTAAACTTAAAACATATAATAAATGTCTAAATATAAGAAAATTTTAATTTCCACAGCACATGAAAATTGTGAATATTTTGTCTTAGACCTCTTTCGTGGGAGAGGGTAGAAAAGAGCTGTGTTATGGTAAGTTATACGTTCTATGGAAAGTTACAAAAGTCACTGAAACTAAAAACATATGATAAATCAAAATAAATTTCCAGACTAGTATATGAAAATTGGAAACATTGTTCGTCCTATGTTGAAACATGTTCGTCCCGACGTTGGGACGCGGAAGAGTGGGGCATACAATGTGGGACAAGCATGGAAATTTATATTTTAATCAATATTATACTGTGACAGATATTTGTTAAATTAAAAGAATGATTTGTCTTTATTTATTGATATGTGTATTACAAAATGTACACATGCAAGATTAAAATCATTTTTTAGTCATTTTATAGAACAAAGACAAATATTAAATATACAGATATATCGAAGTAGATTTTCCCTTTTTTTTTTCTCGAGATGGTTAATTTGAATTTTTATGAACATTTTAAAACGCAAATAATGAATTGTTATCATAATGCCATGTATGTTAAATACTTCTAGCGAGGAAGAAACAAATGGAATACGCCCATACTTCCTTCTTTTTCATCGTTCACATTCCACCATCCAGGTAGTATATTAATTACATGGCTTACATTAACCATACTGCATATTGGGTGTAGCTTAGTTATTGACTTGTAAACATAGCATGTGTGGGGTTATGGTAACAATTCTTTATTTTTATTTTACAAATTTAATAAGTGCTATAACCAACTTCAAAATAGAGTTTAATATTTACTTTTGATCTGTAACATGGATCTCTTTTGAAACACTATATATGCATCTCTTTTGATGTACACTAATTTGAAACATGGGAATTTTCAACTACAAATATTTTTTTTTAAATTAGAACTGTAAAAATTATAGTGTGTGCAAATAAGTTTATAGGTACTCTATCTGATGCAGAAGGGAAAATAAATAAAGCTAGTTAGTTTAAGAAAAATTGGCGTTCTCCCGCCCCTGTCTCTCCTCCCCTAATGTAGAAAAAAATGGTTGGTTTTACAGAAAAAACTAACAACAAAGACGCAAACTGAAACCTTTTATTTTACGGGGGAAAAAAACAATTCAACCATCAGATATAGTTTTAATTGATGAAAAATAATATATTTTTAAAAATAGTATTTTACTACCATCTAGAGAACGCGCTTACTTATTTATTTCATTTTTATTTATTTTTATTTATATATTTATTTATTTATTTATCTATCTATTTTTTTTATGTGTTTGTGTATTTTATTTTATTTTTATTTGTAAAACCAAGAGATTTTTTTTTTTGTTTACAATGTTATATTTAAGAAAGACGATATTTTACGTATAAAAATATTTGAATTCTTTAGAAAACAATAAAACGATATGCTGAGCATAAAACCTTTACATGCAATTTTATCTTTGTATGAAAATTGAACCTCAAAATGCTAAATGCATTTTAATTATTATTTCTGAAATTATATAAAAAGTAAAATAATTCAAATGTGTATGTAACATTCAAAAATGATAATAGTGATTATCTGGTAAAATATTGGATATTATTTAAAGATAAAATGTAGATTTTTGGGAGGAAAATTGCTTGATTTTGTTAAATAAAAATAAAAATATATATTGGAATAAAAATTGTTCAATGGAAAATTAGTTTTTTACATGCGAATGTGCGAAAATATGTTTATATAAATCAATACAGTAGTTTTTGGATATTATCTGATTACCAATCTCAAAACTTCGGTGTTGGTAAAGAACAAGGACAAAAATAAGCATTAAATAATGGCCTTTATAATTATGTATGAAATGTTTTAATTTTCAAATTGTACCATAACTACACTGTTAAAAATTTCCGTTTATTGACAGGTTGTCTTCCGCGAATTTTGATCAGAAATTTTCCGGTTTGTTAGAAAAATGGAATCTCTCCCGTATATCTGTTGCCATTTTAAGATTACAGAGTTTCAAATACGGAATTATTACTGTAAAAATCTATCATCCAATGGGATTGCAGTATTTTTGATCGCCACGCACGCGCTTCAACTCCTTCGCGTCTGTATCGCGCCATTTACGGAATTTACGGACAGCAAAAACGGAAACATTCCGGCAACTCTGCTGCCAGTCCTTTTTCCGTAAATAGACGGATTTTTTTTTTTACAGTGTAAGTACTAGTATTCTGTATAAAATTAACATAAATGATGTCGCATTTATAAAAGCATTAAACAAAGCATGTTTAGATACTGATCGGATGATGTATATGTGACACAATGTTTAGTGGCGAAAATGTGTTTAATAAAACATATTAATTTAGTCTAGCTCCGGCGTCAGCTGTGTTAGCATGACTTTTGAAATATCATCTGTGTTGCCATTTTGCGCTACATAAAATAGTTTATCTTAAGACAAAATTAGTTGTTAGAAACATATTATCTCTCTATCTAAAATGCTACACTGTTAAAAATTTGCAGCAAACTTTCCAGTCATTTGACCGTTTTTATAGAAAACGGTTACATAACCGTAATTTAACTCTATTCGGACCATAGTATGGGCAATAATATAGTCAGAATGGAGTTAAATTACGGCTATGTAACTGTTTTCTATAAAAACGGTCAAATGACTGGACAGTTTGCTGCAAATTTTTAACGGTGTAAGGTACGTGGCGGCGAAAAAGCGGTAATGGCAAGGAGTGATTTGTTTAAAAGATCAAACTTGCTAAAGCTAACTTTGGCCTGTTTAGTTATTTGTTAGAAAACTGCCGAAACTCATAATATATACGTATTTTATTTTTCTGATTCCGAAAATGCAAATTTAGGAAAAACAGAGAGTAAATTTTCTTAATTTTGGCCAAAAACTTATCCCTCCTGAACCAAAAGACCCAGATATTTGAGGGGGTCGTATTGAATTTACTTCCGCTTCTAGGTTCGTCTCTCAATTTACTTTTTGACACACGAAAGGGTTACCAGAGGAACGGTTTCGTGAAGCGACTTTTAAACAGTTTTCGCGTTTCGTACTATTTTTTTGACGGGACTGGGCAACGCCGGGCAGATCAGCTAACATTATATAAACTGTGTTAACAAAAATTATTTTATTCAACTTGTGGATACACTGGCGTAGTCTATCGCTTAAAACAAACGGCCGTGTCTCGGCGCAGCGCTGTCCATTTTTTTTCCCATAAAGACTGGATTGTCAAAGATGTTTTGGGTAGTTTTTGTTAATGCTCAGAAATATGCCAGAGTTATTTTTAAGTACTAGTTTTTGCATTTAATATATTAAAATATTCCTATCTAAACAAAAGTCATGTTCATCGAGACATTAATTTCCATTTTATTCTCATGACCTACAAAAAGTTATTTAAATGGAAGAAAAAGAATACAATCATCGGATTTACTTTACTAATTAGCATAATACAATGTCTTTCACGGTCTTTCTAAGATTGTGGTAGTCATTTAAACAGCTTTGTAACCAACGTTTCTCTATATGGTGAATTCGAAACAATGAAGGGAATTTTGTGGAGAGGGGGAGAATGTACGCGTAGTGGAAAACCATGCATGTAATTGTAACATAAAAATGATAAATTTACATTTAAAAAAAGAAAAATTCAAAATTGTAGGAAAGTTTAAATATTCCTTTACTTTTTTTTTTACAATTGCGTCTATTAAATTTTTAAGAAATCGACTTTTACGAACTTTAAAGTCAATGATTCTCAAGTTCGTTCAATATTTATGGTATCCATCGTCGCTCTAAGTAGTTATAAATACCAACTGATGCATCGTTAATACATAAATTATCTATATTTTTTTTAGAAATACCCTACTATTCGATTTAAATTTAATAAATGTCATTTGTCACATAATTTTCAGTGTCCAGGCTGCTGTTTAAAATTTTACTTACCCATCATACGTAGTATAGGGTAAGTCTTGTAATCATTTTGAAAATCGAAAAACATTTTTTGACAGATTTACACATTTCAGACACTAGAGATTCCGAAAAACATATTTTTAGAAAAAAAAATTGCAGTCCGTCTGTCTGTTTGTGTGTGTGTCTGCAAACGCTCTATCTCCCGAACAAATCGAGATAGAGACTTGAAAATTGGTGTGTACTTAGTATGTAATAATGGGAAGAAGCTTGTTGAATTTCACTAATCTCGATTATCCGAAACTATTTTTTTCGGACTCTCGAAACATTCGTTCTGACAGAAGGTATATAATTTTTTTCGAAATTGTTTATTTTAAGGAGTAAGTATAAAAGACAATAAAAAAACATAAATTTTTCATTAAGAATAAAGATGATCGGGTAATGAGTTGCCGAGATATTTGTAATCCTATTTTCCAAACTCTTCGGTTTTTCATGACTCAGTATTTCATTCAAATTTCAATTCAAAGATATATTTTTATTGGAAATGAGACGTTTAATCCGACGCAGTAAACTCTTACTTAATCTGATTATCATTTTTTAAGTTGTAAGGATGTTTCTTTTACGCAATTCAGTAATAGAGCATTTAAAGTTTATGACGTCATCAAGCCACGATTTTATTCGAATTGCAATGCATTTTATAAATAGTTTACACTTGTTTTATTTTCATATTTTATATTATGCATATCTATGATGGGTAAGTATTACGGTGGTCCCCGAACGACTAGTTTACTGCTTTATTAACACATTGACGGACAGTAGGAACAAGTGAAGTTCGAAAATTGACACTGGGCTTCTACTTGTACGCCGGTAAATGCACATTTGTGCTGCTATTGCCGTCATGCCACATAGTGAACTTCGCTTTGACGGCTATAGCCGCAAGTGTCCGTCAACGTGTTAAGAATACTCTTACTAGTGCGTTGATTATGCACAACCGTCTTGAAATCGGTACTTGCTTATGCTGGGTGCGGTATGTACAGTATTTTTTTATTGTTATTAAGCTGACTATTGTAGGTGCGGCGTTTTTCCCGTAAACTGCTGTACTTCACCTTTAACCCGAAAACAAGCGCGTAGGGTATGGCCAAATGACCATATCCAGGGTGCATATGGCCTTTACTTTTGTTACCACTGTCACATGAATAGTAAAATTTATTTTATTTAATCGCAGACAATTGTTACAATATTCTGCAATAAAATAAGCAGAAGATTATCGAAAATAATAGTGACAAAACTAACTATCGTACGCCCTTTGGATATATCATACTCTTCGCACCTATTCCCTCATTAAGAGCCTACGCTAGTCACGCGAAGAAACGCTCAAGCTAATGTTAAGTCTATAGGAAGGTTCTTGGCAGATTTCTCGCTCGCATTTAAATATTTTTAAATGATTTTTTTTCGCATAGGATAGTTGAGGTCGATCTCTAACGTTGTTAGTTTTTACTTTTTAACACTTTCCAACCTAGTTGAAAAGTGTTTATGACTTCGGTTTGTCTGACCGTATGGCCGTCTGCTGTCTGTCCGTTCTCTAACTCCCGTAAATATGCTCGGATTGCCCTGCAATTTTTATATGTTATTGTCGTTATCTATAGCATGTTCTCTATTTCAACTGAAATGTATAGCACTTATAGTTTTTTACAGGGACGCTCAAAATAATTCCGTTACATTACGGTATATGGGGAAAATCATTTACGGTTTATTTTAATGATGTTACACAATTTCAAATACATTGTAATTGATATATATATCACTAAGGTGCATTACAAGAAGCTTATATGGAATAGGGTGTGCATAGCACTTACAGTTACTTTACAGGGACAGTCAAAAGAATTCCGTTACATTACGTCTATGGAGAAAAATCGTTTGCGGTTTAATTAAATAATGTTTCACTATTTTAAACGCATTGAAACGTATATATATCACTAAGGTGCATTACAAGAGGCTTACTACAGAATATTGTGTGTATAACAGTCATCGTTCATTTACAGGGACACACAAAAGAATTCTCTACTGTCTGTTAACAATAATTCATGGAAGTGCGTTTTAAGTTGCTGAACGCGATTTTAAATTTAACTCACTTTTTGTCTAGTACTTGGTGTGTATAAATTCTGTACTTCATATACAGGGCAGCACAAAAGTTCGCGAACACATTTCCGTTTATTGACAGAAACTCCAGAAGGAGAATTTTAAACTGTGCTAACGCGTTTCCTAACTAAACTAAAATTTAGCATCATATGTAGTATATATACAAATCTATAGATCATATACAGGGCTGAATAAAAGTATTCGGATATTTTTCCGAATAATGTATATGTTGGAAATATATGTTGAAAAATCATGAAATTACGGTTTTAAATATGTTATGCGTTTGCCAAATTGTTTACTTAGATGTTATCTTTCAGCTTATTAAACGGTAATGATTTGTCAAATTATTTTGGAAGCGTTGGCAAGTGTTACATAATCTGTGCTTGACGCATGATTTTTCGTTCTTGTTTGATTTTGGTTACAGTTTTTTTTATAAGTGGACATTTTCAATTTTGGAACCGGTTGGAAAAGATTCTGAAAGTGAAAGTATCCTTATATAAAAAAAAAAAACTGGAACCAAAATCGAAAAAGTAAAAACTAATAAAGTTTGAGTTCGACCTCAGCTATCCTATGCAAAAAACATCAATGAAAAATATTGAAATGCATGCGAGAAATCTGCCAAGAACCTTCCCATAGACTTAACATTAGCTTGCGCTTTTTTTCGCATGACTGATGTAGTCTCTTAAAAGTATTATTTTAAGCAGGCTCAACCCTGTCAGTTCTTAGTTTTAAGTTGATAGAGATTAAAACAGTCTTACAAACTGAAATTTCTATAAGAACCAAAAATATGTTAGAGAAGTTAGATCGAGGCTCGCACTTACGTTTTTAAAGTCATATGTATACATATGATAATGAATTACTATTAGATGCTAATTATTATTAATGCTTATATACTAATTTTAACCAATGCTAACAATTTAATATTAACTGTGTAGTGGATAAGGTCCATTAGCTAATAGAAAAGGTTCCTGAAAGTGAGATGTAATGCTATGGACCAGACTTATAATATTCTACTCCTGTATTGGGGATATTGATTGAAAAGACATTTATAGAAGCCCTTTGTTTATTACTTTCTTCTATCTTTACAAGAAGAATGTATTGGATTCGTAAAAAATTTCGACTTGCTGTTTTCAGTAGATTTATGCGTTTTAGAAAGGTTCTGAATACGATTTGACTGCTTTTAGAAAATGTCTGTCTGTGTGTGTGTCTGTCTTTGTGACTGTATGTGTCTGTATGCGACAACAATTTTATGGGCACTCTATCTCTGAAAGTAATGCACATAATTTAATAAAAGTTTAGATTCCCTTAGACCTTGATATAAGTTGGTGCTTCTTAGTTTTTGGTGCAAATCGCCCAACAGGTGGCGCTGATATGCTGCATTTTTCACGATTTCCGCGATAGTTATATCTCAAAATCTAATGCACGATAATCTCATCAAATTTCATATTCTGTTAGACCTTGGCATAAATAGACTCTGATTATGTGATTACGTTTTGGAGAAAGTAGTCCAACAAGTGGCGCGGCTATGCTGCATTTTTCACGATTTCCGCGATAGTTATATCTCAAGAACTAATTTACGGAATTTCACCAAACTTTATATCCTATTAGACCTTGACATAAATAGATCCTTATTAGGTGTGGGTGTATAACGCCCAACATGTGTCGCTGCTATGCTTTGTTTTTCACGATTTCAGCGATATCTATATCTCAAGAACGAATTGAGTTTGTCATTTAATTTTTGTTGCAGACGATTTCGTTTTATAGAAGAAAGTTTTGTGATTGCCAAAACATACTAAGTTTTTATTGTATCAAATTAAAAAGAACAATCGCGAGTTCTTAAAAATACATTATACAAAAAATACATTTGCATCTATTTATATCTATTTTAAATTATGTGTTTAATTTGCAAAGCCACGTAATAAGTACACTATCAAAATATATTTCGTCAAAATACATAAAAAGTACAGACAGCAAATTGACGAAACACCTCTTTGATTGGAAGAGATCTTTCTGTTATTTGAAGGAATTTCTGTCCTTTGACTAGAGAATTTCAGGAAATTTTGAGCTTCGGATTGCGAATTTTTCGTGTTTTAAGTAAAAAAGGACATACATAAAAATCCAGTTTCTAATGCGAAAAAGTAACACGTAACACTGTTACCAGAACACCACTGTGATTTGACGAAAATGCAGCTTTAAATTAAACGATTCCAGGTAATTTTTACGTTAGATTGGTGAATTTTCTTAGTTTTTAAGGAAAATGGGCAAAGCAAAAGAGATCTTTAACGAAATAATTCGTTCGAAATACAAACGAAAATTCGTTCAATTCACACATTTTTTTTCTGATAGTGTACCATTGTATTAGACTAATATCACTTAAATAAAACATGGATTACCCCAAAAAACCTTTTTTATGCGCTACATGAAATCTAGTTCATAAATATTTTCAAAATTTATTTTCTATAATAAAATCTCTTTATTACTTGCGTAACTAGGTTCAGAACTCGAACAAGCCGTTTTCTTGAAGCTCTGATATTATCTTTCTATCCTAAATTACCATATCTCTGAATAGTTAATAGCATATAAATATTCTAAAGAAACTATAAATAAAGCCCTAACAGAATGGAAACAGGAACGCATAATAAAAGTCAACCTTTTGTTACAGAAAATTTGCGAAAGAACTGATTTTTCTTTTGAATCATATTATTTTATGTCCTAGTCCTATCAAATGTATGTATTTTGTTTTTTTTTACAATTTTGACATTCATTTTAGATTTTTGGTATGATAAATAGTTCGCTGTAGAATAATTTATTGACTAAGTCTTTCTGCTGTGTATTATATTATTCTTTTTAAAACTGGCTATTTTAAATTTAAGGCATCAGATTTAATGTATCAGAATACATACATCTAAAACAGTAATGTAAGATCACTCTATGCATGCGATGTTGAAAAATTGATGAAGGAAACGTATGTTTTCGAATATTACTTATGTTTACATATTTTCTTTTACAAACTGAATATTGATTTCTGGGTTACTTTATATTATCCTCATTTATTCCTGTTTATTATTTCTTGCATTTATATTAGCATGGATAGCATGTGATCTTATAAATTTATGCATCGTATATTGCATATTTTTACTGATAAATATTTATATTTATTTCTATATTTCTTTGAAAGTACTTTATTTTTTGCCTTATGGTGTGAGTTTCGTTTTCCTTAGTAATTCGTCAGACCACATTATTACATATTGCATCTTGTTTAACAGGAAAATGTCTTTTTTACAATTTAAAATATATAAAAAAAATCGAAACGTAGCTGTGTTAATTTAACATTTCTAAATTTACAACACTGCTAAACTATATATAAAATTCTAATAAAATAGAAACAGGAGTGCATAATAAAAGTTAAACTTTTGTTACACTGTTAAAAATCTGTAGTATTCAACCGTTTTTATAGAAAACGGTTATATAACTGTAATTTGTCTCTATTCAGACTAATGAGAACTCTTCATAATATGGTCAAGTAACCGTTAACTATAAAAACGGTTAAATGACTGGACAGTTTACTACAGATTTTTAACAGTTTACCACAAAATTGATAAAGAACTGATTTTTTTCCTTTGAAGCATATAATTTTATGCTCTAATCCTACACTATAAAAGTTTACCAGAAACTGTCCAAACATCCAACTGTGTTTATAGATAACGGTTACTTGACCATATCATTAAGCGTTCTCATTGGACAGAATAGAGATAAATTATGGATTATTACATATATAAACGGTTGAATGACTGGGCAGTTTGCAGTAGATTTTTAACAGTTATGTTTTGACATATTACTTATAATTATATATTTTTTCTTTTAACGGCTGATTATGGATTTCGAGATTTCTTTATACACCCCCATTGTCTTCTTTCTATTACCCTATGTTGTTTTTTTATTAGCCTGCATTACGTATGATTTTTTAAAAATAATACATTATATGGACATACACTGTTAAAAATATACAGCAAACTGTCGAGTCATTCAACCATTTTTACAGAAACGATTACATAACCGTAATTTATCGCTATTCTGACCAATGAGCTTCATAATCAGTGGTGTAGTCGTAAAAAAAACGGAGGATATATACTATAGGCAGAGGGTATATACCAGGAATATACTCTATAACTACGATGGGTATACGGAGTTAGCCAGAAGGTATATGGTGTATACCACCGTATACCTTCCACTACATCCCTATCATAATATGGTCAACTACACTGTTAAAATCCTGCAGCAAACTGTACAGTCATTCGACCATTTTTAAAGATAACGGTTACTTGACCAGAGTATTAAGTGTATTATTGACAATATTGTGTTCAGAATAAAGTTAAATTATGGTTATGTAACCGTCTTCTATAAAAACGGTTGAATGACTGGCCAGCTTGTTGGAGATTTTTAACAGTGTCCATATATTTTTACAAAAAACGATCCTTGCATTTCTTTTGCAAGTATTTTATTTCTTATTTTACTATACGATTTTTCTTTGATTTTGTATTTCATTGGCTTATTTTGATACAAAATGATCAGCTAATGCTCAAAAATCATGCTATTTTTTTTTTTTTTTAAATAAAGGATTATTTTTTAGCATTAGCTGAAATTTGGACACAATTACAAGATATAACTTTTTTTAAGAACAAAAACGTATTTAAAAATAAAAAATAATAAATCGCAGTAGAAACGTAATTATGTAAAGTTGACATAGTTCAACTGTAAATACGTAAAATCCTGATAGAATGAAAATAGGAAAGCATAAAAAAGATAACCTTTTGGTACCTCAAAAATTGCAAAGAACATACGTTGCCTTTGAAGTATATTATTTTATGTTTTATGCTTCTATCGAAAGTATGCATTTATATATATATATATATAACTTTATCTTAGATTCACGCTACGATAAATATTTCGTTATAGACGAATTGACATACTAAATCTTTATGCTGTATATTATATTCTTTTAAAAACCAACTCTTTTGAATTTCAAGGCATCAGGTTTATTGTTGCAGAATACATATACATATAAAAAATCAATATATCCTCGCTCTAATGCTATGTTTAAAAATTGATGTAGGAAGCCCATGTTTTCCATAAATATATATTTTATTTCTTAAGCTGAACAGGGATTTTTGTGTTACTTTATATTCTCCCATTTATTTACTTCTATTACTCTATATATTTGCATTAGACTGGAGAACATATGATTTAAAGAATTCTTGCATGTCATACGCATGTATACTTTTATAAGCTAAATATTTATATTGATCCCTACATTTATACATATATATATAAACATTGCATGGTTACAAACTGTATTTTTTAATTATTTTTTTAATATTAACTCTTTATTTATACATTAAAATATATAAATTACAATAGAAAGGTAATTAGGTACTTTCGTGTTATAGCAGCCCCCAAAGATGAATCGCCAAGCGACCAAGATTTATCGACAAATTATAAAGCGCAAATTCCATTAAAATCATATAGGATGGAACTTTTGTACTCTTCCCGAAAGAAACTAGTCGTTGGGAGCCACCGTAATACATACCCATCATGGATATGCATAATATAAAATATGAAAAAAAAAACATGTGTGAACTATTTATAAAATGCATTGCAATGCGAATGACGTCATAAACTTTAAATGCTTTATTACTGAATTGCGTAAAAGAAACATCCTTATAACTACAAAAATGATAATCATTTTACCTAACAGTTTACTGCGTCGGATTAAGCGTCTCATTTCCAATTAAAATATATCTTTGAATTGAAATTTGAGTGAATTACAGGATCATGAAAAATCGAAGAAAGTGGAAAACAGGATTACAAATATCTCGGCAACTCATTATCCATACAACTTCATTTTTTATTCAAAATTTATGTTTTTTTATAGTCTTTTATATTCACTCCTTAAAATAAACAATTTCGAAAATTTGTATATACCTTTTATCAGAAAGAATATTTCGAGAGTCCGAAAAAAAAAGTTGCGAATAATCGAGGTTAATGAAATTTAATAAGCTTCTTCTCAATATTACATACTATGTACATGCCAAATTTCAAGTCTCTATCTCAATTTGTTCGGGAGATAGAGCGTTTACAGACACACAGACAGACGGACGGCAATTTTTTTTCTTCTAAAAATATGTTTTTCTGAATCTCCAGTGTCTAAACGTGCAAATCCGTCAAAAAAATTGTTTCGATTTTTAAAACGATTACAAGACTTACTCTATACAACGTATTATGGGTAAGTAAAAAATGTTGGCTACTCTGTTGTCTTAACATTTTCTCATCTACTGAAACGTGCTCAAAAAATCCACAAGTGGCGTTTTAAAATCTAGTTTATCTTTTAAGTATCTTAATTAGCTTGAGGTACCTTAACAAAACCATGCAGAAAAGCGAAAATAATAATGTTACGAAAGCTTATTTATTACACAATTACTTTTTAACGTTACCTAAATATCTATAAGAGTGTACAAGATGTTACGTTAAACTATTCTGAATTTCTGTTTAACAGAACTATCACAAGAGTTTACCACCTGTAATAATTATTTGTTTATTCTATTGCTAAAGACAATTGCCCGAAAACGTGCTCTGGTGATAACCAAGTCCGTTACAGCAGCATTCTATTAAAAAATAAGTAAATAAATAAATAATTTAAAAAAAAAACTAGACCAACTACTTACTTTTTCCAACTAATTTCATAAACTTTTGAAGTGATTCAAGTAGCTTGAAATTTAAGCAGTTGCTCCGTTGAAATTAACATGCACAACAGTTGGTTATAAATTTTGTTTTAGCCATCTGCACTTCTAGATGAACATCATCTTTGTATGCGCTGTGTGTGTATGAATATCCAGGAAAAGTAAATCTTTTTTTGCTATTAAAAGAAAAAATATTCAGGAATGTGACCTCTTTAAAAAGAAAAATTTCTAAACCACTTTTTTCTTAAATTCTGACACATGCTTGTAATTATGGGGTTGTAAATTTATATAACATGACTTGAATTCAATTAAGAAAATGCATTATTATAATTACATGTGTTCATACATGCGTAGTTTCTTGTGTGAACAATAATATATTTTTTTTTTCATGAAAGGAAAGTAACCATGACATTAAAAGAATGGTTTATTTTACAGACCATTTATTTTTAATGTAAAAAAATATTCACTTTTTAATAGAAAACAATGTATATACAACCATACTTATTGTTTTCATGTAAAGATTTACATAGATTCAAGTTCCACTTTATATTTTTGATGGGATAATTTCCATTCACGAAGAACTGGAAAGTATTTTTTAATATCGTATAAACATATAAGTATTTTACAGGGAGGGAGAAATAAATCTACTCCACATTCAGATTTGTATTTATGTTTAATGATAATTTATATTATTTTACTGTTTTTCCAAAAGTAACTTGAAATCCAGAATATATGTTAATTTAATTTTATTACATTTATTTTATTTTATTTTATTTTATTTTATTTTATTTTATTTTATTGTATTGTATTGTATTAATTAATTAATTTTTATATTTTTTATTTTGCTAGTAAAGTAAACACATTTTGGAATGGGACCTAAAAGAAAGAAGAAAAAATATTTATATAAAAAACTATGGTTCCATTTATTGATATTGTAATACAGTTGAATGTTTATATTTGAGAAAGCAAATAAAATTTTAACTTCAAACATTTCTTTATTTGTAAACTTTTTAAGGAAAAAAATAATAATAACTTTTTTTTTCTTTGCATTTGAGAACTGAATTTTCTGAAAAATGTTCTAGCGCCTGAATATGTGTAGAGAGAGTTAATATGCAGCCGGTTCCCAGCCCGGTTATAAAGAGATAGGTTTTTATTTCTTTTAACTATTGCTAAAAATATTCTGTAAAACTTCCTGACATTTTTATGAAGTTATGAATCTTTTTTCTGTGAAACTGGAGAAGTTGTTTACCGTCAAGTTTTGACGGGTACAATCTAGTCTGTTTCTAAAAGTCAAATACACTATTTCACTGTTAAAAAACATAAAAAACGAATCCATAATAATCAATTTTTACAGAAAAAAAATTACTAATGTGCAAACTGACCATTTTTTACCCATAAAATAATTACAGTATACAATATTGCTTGTTTTTGTAATATTTTTATAATGCTTCCTTGATTACTGAAAATGTATAAAATATTAGAAACATACCTTAAACAGTAATAATCGAAAAGCATTTTATGATTCAAATTGTCCTTTTCAAATATTAAAAATAACAAGTGGGTAAGTGTGATCGAAGATCACACAAAGGGTTTCGTTTAATATCCCTTTCAAAACAGTTTATCCTTTCTTTAATAAATCCAAATAAATTTCATTTTAAAAAAAAAGTCATGTTTTTTATAAAGTAAAACTTTATCTGTCTATTTTTCTCGTTTTTGCAAAAATCTGAACCGGTCCGATAGCGGCCGAAGCCCGCTATTATATTCTGACATAATAATATCTGTCATGTGGACTAAATGCGGTATTTAAAAAAAAATCTATTTCAAAACTGAACATGTTGAATAGAGACCTTCAAAATGTTAAAATATACCAATATTTCCATAATCGGTTTTTTATCATGCTTCAATACATTCCTCAAACTCATGTGACGTTATAATCACTTCCTGACGTCATATGTACTTGCTTTCTCTATTACTCATATTGATACTCTCTATGTATTATTCTCAAACATTTGAAAAAGTCCGTTAAACTTCCAATATGACATCAGATTAATTTTCTTTTTAATTCTCTAATGACATCATATTAACCTGCTTTCTGTACTTACACATATTTATACTCCTTGTATTATTGAGAAATGTTTGAACATTTCTGTTTTATTACCAATATGACGTTATATTAATATTTTTTCAATTGGTGAAACTTTTTATTTCATTTTCATTTTTCACGTGGAAATCTTTCAATAGAAAATTAATTATTGTAGAACAAATTTTATTGTGGATTTTTAATTGTTGGCAACTGCTATAACGAAAAATGTTTAAATTTAATAGGAAAAGGCTGTTAGATTTTTGGTTGTTTATTTCTCTATATTAAAATAATACGATATTTTTTTTGTAATGATTTTCAGCTTCATAGTATGTATTCAGCTATAAGTACACAAAATTTCAGTTCTATAAGTTATATAGTTTCTGAGAACCGGCTCTGTGACGGACAGACAACGTAGCGGGACGAATAGAGTTTCGTGAGATGAACGGAACCCTAGAAAACAAAATTTCCTTAAAAGATTATTTACAAAAAAAAAAAAATTGTAGCGGAACGTTTTGTTTTCGTCATCTAGAAAAATAATACTGATATGAATATATATATTTAGAATGAATTTATGAATATATATATATATTATTATGAATATATATATTTAGAAAATATATATATTCTTAACAATAAATTTAATTAAAAAGATGAAGTGTTTTGATTTGCTTAAAATATACCTTTTCCTGAACTATTTTTTTTATGCGATCTAATTTACTGCTTGTATAATTTATAAGAAACGTATACTTATATTATTATAAGTTAAAAACATCTTATGATTCAAATTTTCATTTTCAATGATAAAAATTACAGATTGATAAAATATTATCTTTGTTTACAAAAGAATTTTTTGTAACTGAAAGTTTTGTCTTCCACCGCTAGAAAAACAAAACCGATATCAAACTTTTTTTTTTTTCATTATCGTGATGCATCAAGTACTTCAACTTACACTCTTCTGTTTTTCTTTATTCCGAAGCAGGATTCCTGGGGAACAATGAGTTCTCAAAATCTGGAGAATGCGTATAATCACTTACTCAGGCCTAGATATCCATGTCACATCTAATAAAGATGAAGTTCAGAAAATGCAAAACAAAATACAACGCTTCTTTTGAGATTGCTTATCGAACTGTGAACATGGTTATGTTCACAACGTCCGGCATTCCCTTCCACGCTTTTCTGAGTTTTTATTTGATCGCCATTGTTAGAAAATCGTCTGTTATTTTAGTGAAGTTGAGTGGTATGAGGAATCGAAAAGGTACGCTTAGAATCTTCGACGTAATTCCTATTTATTAAGGGTTCATGAATAGATTAAATTAATTTTTATGGTTCCCTAAATAAAAAGTAAAAACGGAAACATTATAGGATCACTCCTGTGTCTGTCCGTCTGTCTGTCACAGCTCTTTTTCTCGTAACCTATGGGACGTGGAAAGTTCAAATTTGGGAAAGTTATAAAGCCTTTGTACCCATATATTTTCAGATTATTTAGCCTTCACAAATATTTTTAGGAAAATTTTAGTGGGCTAACTAAGATACTTGAAAAAAAAAAATTCCTTTTTATATATCGTGTGAAAGATCTCGTAATAGCAAACAGGAAAATATGTTTGTTTTAATTTTAGGTATTATATTTTCAGAGACATCATCGAAAATGCACTGAAAAAATATGTCCCCCCCCACCCCCTCTATTTTCGAATCTACTGAAGATAAAATTATGAAAAATTAGGCGTACTAGGAGTTTGTTTAAATCTTGCAGGAAAACTATAACGATTTTCCTAAGTTTCATAGTTTTTGAGAAAAGCGCATTTTTCTGTTAAACACAAATTTTACTTTTCAGGCGGTCAGCGGGGGACGTTGACGGACGCTCAGGGTATCTATTGACGCAGAATCATACAAAGATATTTGATAATGATTGTCGAGAAGAACTAATAATCGGTAATTAGCCGATATATTATTTAAGATACTTGAAAAATCTTTCTTTCTCTATATCGTGTAGGGTATCGTTCGAAAGATCTCGTAACGTCGAACTCAGAAATATATTTGTTTTAATTTTAGATATTATATTTTCAGAGGTATCGTTAAAAGTACACTGGAAAAAATATGTCCTCACCCCACCCCTTCTATTTCTGAAAAATTTTGAAAAAATTAGGGGTAGTAGGACTTTATTAATTAATAAATAGTAATTAATAAATATAATGTACTGAACCCTTTGAGCACAAGTTATACTCGTACTTGACCGATTTATTTTAATATCGATTTATTTTAATAGATGTGTTGTCACACCAACGCATCTATTTTTTTCCAGAAGATGATTTTGTTGCCTCTGTTTTTTATTCGACAGAAATGTTTATTTAAAATAGGTGGATTGAACTTTGTGCCGATATATTAAAATAAATTATCAACGTAAAATAGCACAAATAAAAATATATAAAATGGCAAACAGCTGTTTCGGAGTCCCTAAAGCTCCATCATCAGTGCCAAATTTAAAAGATTAAAAACTGATCCAAAAGTTTAAGCCATATGTAGGTATGCTTGCGTCACCGCACGCGACCAAGATAGAAACTTCTGTCTTGTTTATTTCACCGAAATAATAACGAAGATTTTTTTACATTGTAAAACTAGTTATAGTAAGAACGCACCTCATTTGTCACGTTTAACGTGCAATTTCTAACTTGTTATACCTAAATTACCCCGACAGGGGATATTTTCTTTTATCAATTACAACCTTACGAATTAATCAGAATTAATGGTTGGTAAACCTTTTTATTTTGTAGCGAACTACCTACTTTATCCAAAATGCAGTTAACTACAACGACAAATGCTTGTTTTAAAAAGTAGCGCCTATGGAAGCTACTTTGCAAAAGTCTTCGCTACTTATATGAGATTTTGTCAAAAAAAATTAATCCACTCTCGAAATTGAGGACACGGATTAAATAATAAAGTGGCCCTCGTTATATCGATTGTGCCGGTATAACAATCAAATGCGGTGTCACCGAAGGAATTAAAAAATAAAAAAGATAACATACAAGAAAATGTTTTGTATTAGTCTCCAAAATTTTAATTTATACACATATTAGAATTTTCTTACAGAAATTAGGAGAGATGCGTTTTATATATAATTACCTAAAAATGCAGTTAAACTATGGCTTATTTATTTTTGGGGCTATATGAAAAGAATAAGGTAAAGCCAGGACAGATGGCGCGGTCGGAGAGATTGCGCACATAGAGGTTCGGGGGGAAGAAATAGAGTGAGAGCACAGCGACTCTAGGTAGTTGTACAACAGCAGTAGTGGGGTGTCTACTTGAAAGTGCACGTTGATTGCTTTGAGCGACTAAGATAAAGTATTGGTATTTTGTTTTGTTTTCTCAAAGTAAGTGCTTGAAATTTGATAGCTATTCATCAGAATTTCTATACAATGTCAGTAGTACAAAATATTTTTAACTTAAACGATTTCTCATAAGCTACTAATCTAGACTAACAATGTGAACATCAACGGTTCGTTTTAGTAGCGGCCATGTTTATATAAAAGGCCGAGCAATCTCTCCTACCGAAATTGGAGAGTTTGCGCATCTGCTACTTAGGAGAGATGGCGCATTGTTCCCATTAGTTTCCATGCTAGGAGAGATTACGCAGCTTATTGGTAAATTTGCATAAAAAATGAAAAATGAAAATGGACTAATTTTAAGTTAAACGTGTTATTAAGTTACATAATTTTATTTTGTAATCTTATCTGGACTTGCTTTTTCTGATTCTTTAATTTTTTTTCCCTATAATTAAAATTTTTTAATCGTTTTTAAAATTATTTCCTTTTTCTGATTCTTTAAGCATTAGGTTGAAATATTCACTCCCAATTCAATAAAATTTGTTCACAAAAACCATCATTGTTAACAATTTAATTGTAGTTATTTTTAGTAACAATCTCTCCTACCCATGTGCGCAATCACACCAACCCTGTAAGGAGAGATTGCGCAAAATAACTTTCTTGGTTTTATTACAACTGTTCTATTAAATTGCAACATAACAACAAAATAGCAATGGAAATGCATAAAAAACAAATGAAGTAAATATTATTCATGGATAGTTTAGCAAAAAATTAATATTTAGATTATTTATTGCTATTCTTTTGAATTGTGCGCAGACTCTCCTAGCTTTACCTTATAGCTGAACAATTGATATAACGAGGGACTAATATCATGCAGATATTTATGCTTACCATACACTGCATACATTTTCTTTACTATTCTTACTATAATTTGCGGCTGATATTCACAAATTGTTGCAATGAACACGTTTTATACAAAAGAGGCATGTTACGATCACATGATTTGAAGAATGACATTTTTTTTTTCTGAGGATGCATTAAAAGTAGCATCTGTGCTCGCTACAAACTGCTGATTTTGTATTACATTTTTTATAATGCATCGCTTTACACTTGAAACTACTAGAAAAAATAGCGACCACTGTAGTTTCGCTATTTGTAGCGTGTTACTTCTGGCCATTGATCAGAATTCGATTGATTATTATTTTCTTACAGTAAAAAACATAATATAAACATGTATAATCAGGCATAATTTCTTTCGATTTTGCGAAAAAGATTAAGAAATGAAAAATGTGCATTTTTGTGGGGAAAAAAATGCGAAATACAGACCGCAAAATTTCAAAAAAGCTATCTTGATCCCTGCCATAACTATTATATTATATGGAATTTTTAACGGCCGAAATTCTAGACGGACTCATAATAGAAAGTCATATCGGAGATCAGTAGAAGTTTTGACCTTAATTCCAAGTTCGTTTTTCCAATTAAAATTCAAGAGTAGTATTTTCGAGATGGCGGCGTACCAACTGATCATGCGAGATCCGGGTACACCACTGCTCCATTTATTTTTCAACGCTGATGAGGTTGGCGATAGTTTGATCTTAAACTTGAACGGTCAGTCGTCAAGTACAGCATTGTGTTGGCGACAATAATGACCATTTTAATGAGAAGGAAAGGTTGGCGTTGTTTCCGGAAACAGCTTTTGAGATACTATCACCGTTACGTTCTTAAATGTGTTTCTTTGTTATGTATTTCATTTTTATAACTGTTTATTCTTTTATTAAGTAAACTTGAGGTTCTTGCCGGTAGAGTGGAAAGGTGTTAATGATACTTCATTGTTAACGTTTTTGTCTGAAATCGATGGCAGTGTAGCTAATTTAGTGGATTTTTTACTTGAAAATGTACCACTATTTCCGAAGAATGATATTTGCTTTATTTAACCTGTCATTAAATAAGGTGGTTATAGTTATTCAGAAATAGCAGTAGGCAGGACTTGGCCAGGTCGCCAATTTTGACCAAGATATTTTATCTGGCGACTATAGTATGTAATCTGGCGATTTGTTTGTTTGTTTGTTTGAGAATAACTATTGTTCTTTATTTTTTTTCCCACAAAAATTGCACTAAGAAAGGATCACAAACTGCATTTTTTTCACTCGCCCACCCCTTACTCGTGCGCCGCAATATTGCTCTTCTCTCGTACTTTTAATGGAATACCCAAATTTAAAAGACATTTTCCATCTCATGCACAGAAAACACCATTCTTTTCCGTTATACCCAGCTAGCATGTCATGTAATTATAATGTGAGGGGAAAGTGGTACATTTAAAAATAAAACAGTAAAAAATAATGTTAATCCATCCTTTGCGGCGCCTAAAATTGTATACAGTGCGAAAAAAATGCACATAATCAGATATAAATATTTTCTAGCACTTAACTACCTGGACATTTGAAGCATTCGGCAATCATCATTTCCCGAACATGACGGTTAATTCAAACTTCACAGTATTTTTTTTTTTTTCAGATCTATATCATTTTGATAATTTTTAAAAGAAACTTTATCTTTAGAAAAATTTTTTAACTTTATCTTATTATTGTCTTTCTAAATTATGTACTCTAAATTATGTAAAGTATGTCTACACTATGTAACTAATAATTCTAAACTATGCTTGTTATTATTTTTTTTTTCATCAATTAATTACTAAAAAAAACTTTCTGCTTTTTGAAACTCGATCACAGAGGAGGGGGGGGGGGGGTAAATATTTTTATTGACGACTAGAATTTGTTGCTGGCTACTAAATTTTATCAAATTTGTAAAGCCCTGGTAGTAGGTATCTAAATATGTATATCTGCTAAATTGGCAACATTCAAGTCTTAACCTGAAAGTAGTCGCGTCTTTTTTTTAGAACACTAGCAGTCGCATTCGGTACATTTGTCACCGTTACCAGCAGGCCGAAAACAGAGGGGAAATTAGCTGGTATTATTAGTTGATGGAAAACGGGGAACATAGGGGGGAAATATTGATTGAATTTTAAAAGATACATTTTGCAGCAATTATTATTCATTTAATTTAAGTATGTATTCAGTTGAAATTTAAATAAATGTTTTTAATAACGCATTTTCTGTTTTGAAAAATAATAAAATAATAATAATAAATAATAAATAGTTTGATTGAGAAGATACAGTGAATTACTAATTAGACTAAATGTACAATTATAAATTTGAAATAGTGATAGGCGATTTTCTTTTTTTTTTTTTTTTTTTTGAAAGATGGAACCGCAGTAATGTTGGTTTTGGCATAATTTCCCTGTCCACCGCCGATAGACTATTGCGATTATCATGCTTTCTGATTAGTTGTTAACCCGAACGCTTCTTAAGTCATTACTTGTTGAACTTGGTTTCTTATATAATATCTATTAATTTCTATATAATCTAATTAATTTATAACTGTAATATAATAAATATTATAGTAATATAATCTAATTAATTTCTATATAATCTAATCTCTATCTAATCTAATATTTCTATATAATCTAATAATATATATTAATTTCTTATATTATATCTTCTTATATCTTCATAATCCTCGAAAATACCGGAAATGACTTAAAAAGCGTTTGATTTTACAAATAATCAGAAAGCGTAAAAGTCCCAATCGTCGATCGGCGGTGGAGATGGAAATTATGCTTGGTTTTGACAGTGCGCCGGCACATGGCACCCAGTTGAAATTGAAAAGATGCAGATTACATCGTTTGTTTGTGTACCTTAAATAAAATTCAATATATTTCAGGATATATTATCAATAACTCATATCAGTATTCTATTTCAATATATTTTCTTACAATATATATATATAAACAATAAGAAAAATTATATATATATATATATATATATATATATATATATATGGAAAAAATATGCAAAAATTCTATATTTCCAAAGAGAAAATTTTAAAGTACTTTTTCTCAAAATGTGATGTTGGGACACGACGTGCAAGGTAGCTAAAAACTTTTCAGTATTTTTTTCATGAAATTTTCGGGATATGTAGCGTATGGTAGTTTCTATAAAGTAAACCTAAATTTCCATCTTTTTCTGTTGAAAAAAAATATTTTTTCCTCAATGTGATATTGCCTTTTTTTTTTTTTTAAGCAAGAAACAGTTTTATTTTTAAAACATAAAAATGATTAACAATAAATTAAATAATTAAATAATTAAATAAATTAAATAATTAATAATAGTTTTAGGTTCACTGTAAGCATAAGACTCTTAAGTATAATTAGATACCAACAATTTTGTTTTATATGCAGAAATTATTTTGTAATCATGCGCACAACCTGTGATTCTAATATATTACTCTGCAAGTGTCTAAAAGTTTAAAAACCCCTATAAAAACTAATTTTTTCTCCATTATGATCTGAAAAATATGAAATGAAGGAAACAATGTGTATCGATCACTGCCTTTAAAAACCGTTATTTTGTAATGTATACTTTTAAGATATAAAATAACAAAAATGGTCAATATTTTTCACTTTTCGACATTTTAAGATCCTAAGTCCCCCTTAAATTACAACGGTGCTCCATTTACCTTTCAACACCGATAAGATTGGCGATAGTTTGTGCTTTTAAACTTGAACGACCACTCATCAACTACAGCATTGTGTTCGCGACAATAATGACCAATTTAATGAGTGTGGCCTTATCTTGTTTCAATGAAACAGCTTTTGAGATAGTATCGTCATTTCATTTTTATTTATTTATTTTACTTATGTTTTTTCTTTTGGCAATGCCTTTTGTTTTATAGATTTCATTCATTTAGATAGATTTGACTTACTTGCCAGTGCAATGGACAAGTATTAAGGTCATTGCGTTTGTTTATCAGCGAAAGTCCTTCAACTATTTTGGGTGCTATTTAAAAAATATCTAAAAAGTGATTTTGTGTGTGACGATAAGTTGTATCATAGTTCATTTATTTCATTTAGATAAATGTGACTTACTTGCCAGTTCAATGGACAAGTGTTAATGACATTACATGTTAACATTCTATACACTATGTTCTCGTTTGTCTTTTTAGCGAAAACCATACAACCAATTTGAAATGTTATTAAAAAGTTTCTAAAAGTTGCTTTTGTAGGTGGCGATACGTTCTATCACAGCTGCCAACATTTTGCTTTTGTAATACCACTAAAATTTAATAGAATTTTTTTTTAAATTTTTAATGGCAGATTAAATAAAGGAATTTACTATTAAATTTTAGTGATAATAAAAAAAAGAATAAAAATTGACAGCTATAGTTCTGTTTATTGTGACGAAATATTGCTTAATAAAGCTGCCTGTCATGTCTGAATGCATATATAGTTCTGTATTTTGTATAAATATTAAGCTGACTAGATGGAACCCGTCAAAACTTGACGGAAAACAACTTAAATTACCATAAAAAAATAGTTCATCACTGCTTAAGAATGTTAAATTTTTTTACATAATAATCCATAGTAATAATTCAAATAAATAAAAAAACCTCCTCCAGTTAAATCCAGGCTGGGAACCCGCAATTAGCAGACTCACAATTACACTCACAGGATTTCTGTGATTTCTCTACTCTGACACTTTTCTATTAAACGGCACAACAACAATAAATTTTATACGATTGTCATTATCCAACATTGGTGTGCACAAAATCATTCATATAAACTGATTTTCCATCTACTGATTCAATAATTATTTTGTCATTATCCTCTTTAATAAAAAGCTACAAAATCATGCACTCGTGACATCATAATTCCCTTTTACAGTTTAACAGAATAATAAAGCTACTATAATTTGTGACTCGTGCTATAGCCAGTATACACGTCAGGACACATTGCTGTTATCATTATCTTTTTACGCGTGAATGTTTCGCTATAATACTCCATTGTGAAAAATTTGATAATTTTTGAAATTCAATGTTTGAAAAACGGCACAAGGATTTGAAATTTATATCAAAAAAAATATATTTTTTTCCTTTCTAACGCAGTTTGTCTAACAATTTTCTGACAAATACTTTTCGAGCTATATTATTTTTTTCAGTAACTTCAAATGTTTCATTTTCCGAGATTTATCTGTGGCAACGATTAGCGGAAACGTCAGACGTCAGCAACGCGTAGCGTTTAATTAAAGAGGATTGTTCAAATATTCCGGTTCCAAATACTTTATATTTATGGTAGTTTTAGAAGGGGGTGTAGGGGATTAAATAATTAATAGTAGCTATCCGAATGTCCAAAATGGTTCCCAGAAAATTGGAAAAAGTCTTGGTGTTAGTAACACCTTATATTATTATACGAATTAAAAATTTTCCAACTTAATTTAGGAAGTGCCCAGGCCGGGAGTCATCATTTACTCGACTCCCCGGTGCTGCCATCTTTTTGTCCCCGCTTTAAGTTATTTTTATTTTAATCTAAAAAAAATATTATCCCCATTTGTTTCTCTGAAGTAACAAAAAATGATTATTCAGTCACACTGTTAAAAATTTTCGTTTATTGACAGGTTGTCTTCCGTGAATTTTGATCAGAAATTTTCCGTTTTGTTAGAAAAATGGAATCTCTCCCGTATATCTGTTGCCATATTAAGATTACGGAGTTTCAAATACGGAATTATTACTGTAAAAATCTATCATCCAATGGGATTGCAGTATTTTTTATCACCAAGCATGCGCTTCAACTCCTTCGCGTCTGTATCGCGCCATTTACGGACTACAAAGACGGAACTTTCCACAAAAAACGGAAACATTCCGGCAACTCTTCTGCCACTCCTTTTTCCGTAAATTGGCGGAATTTTTTTTTTACAATGCATATAAAGTATCCCGTTTCGCCTGAAATTCCTGTTCCCGCGCTCTAGCGTGCGAACAACATTATCAGTCAATAATAGTCAACAACAATCAGTGGGGGAATACAACATTAAAAATCTTTAAATCCATTTATTTAAAAGAAAAGTGTCGTATTCAGTGTGCCCATAAAATTCCGCCCCTCCGTACCTCACAGGGTGTAAACTAGCTCCGTAGGCCGCCCTATGTAATTAGCTCCTGCAGCTCGCGCCTAATAAAGAGGCTGCAGAGATGTATGATAACTTGAACAGTGAAAATTTGTCTCCACGCCAAAAATAAAGAAATAAAAAAATTAATCTTAAGGTGGAAAACGTCCGTTTACTAATTAATATGTATTACACGATAATTTCGTGTGAACAGAAGCTTCCGCCTGCAATGTTTTGTCCGTGTGCAACCATGTATACCAATCAATTAGTGAAAACACAGAACGATTAGACATACAGGAATCCTTACGATAAAATAATGGAAGTGATTATAATAAAAGGCGGTTGAAAACAAGTACAAAAACAACAAAAAAGAAACATCATGCATCAAGCATAGATTATGAAGCACTTTCCAACACATTCAGAATGCTATAACAAAAGTTCACAGTATAATATAGTGAAAGATGATGTCTAACAAGGAAGGTCTCCATAAGTAAATACTCATAAAAATTTGAAAAAAAAATACAGAATATTCTTTTCATGAGGATATATATATGTTTATAAAAATAATTGCTGCGGAGCCTCGATATAACGTCCATAAAAAAGTAATGGGAAATTCGTGTTTTTGGCGATTTATCGCTGGTTGGCGACACAATGAAAAACGAAATACGTTTTTATGATATTTGCTATTTTAAGAAAAGAAATTTCTACCTCTACTGATCTAGTTTAAGTACTTTTAACTTAAATAAACACACTTTTATATCTACTGATTTGCCATATATATTTATATGGTTATATAAAGAAAATTAACAATCGTATTATATGGTTTAGAACACAATTGTAATTGATTAATAATGCTTCAAACTAAAAATTAAAGTCTGATTCTAAGAATTTGGCGTCGATATCGTTAGTGTCGGAGACAACAAGAGAAAAGTATTCTGTCATGGAAACAACGACTTATTCAATGTCAAAAGGTATAATGAGATATTTCTTAATCGGGTAGTTACACTTAAAACTTATCCAGCTGTGAAACCGTGTAAAATTCAATAACTTCAGCAACATGCAACCTGTATATATATTATATAAGCTTATAGAAAATAAACACAAAAACAAAAACAGAGATTCGCATAATTTTCGCATGCAGAATATGACAATTTGAATTGTTGAAATTAGATTCCAATCGTTTATGCTCTGACGATATTTATATCTCAAATTATTTAAATTTTAAAGCCATGTTCTAGTTTCCCTCTCTATGTCGAAGGGAACAAATTAACTATTTTGTTGAAAAAGAAAAAAAATATTATATGTTATATCGTTTTCCCGAATCTCTTACAAGGCTATTTCATTTACAAAAAATGGGGACCATTCATAAATTGATGATGGCGTTCTTTAGACCAAAAATATTTTATTAAGTGGGAAAAAATTGCATCACAAAAATATCTAAATACAGCTTAGGAAGAAATCGCGTAGACATCTCTATATTTAAATTAAAAAGCGCATTCTGTCAAATCCACAAAACCTTCTAATATATTTTTTCTCTGAGGTTGAAAGTTAAAGCTTTTTTTTAAAAGAACTCATGTTTTCACTACTAAATATGCATATTTTCCGCAAAATTTTAAAGAGAGTTTGGATGCAGTTATATTTATAACCGATTGAAATGTCAGAGAGTTCGGAAGATGAGAACATTTTTTTTTTTTTTTTTTTTTTTTTTTTTTTTTTTGCTATGTTAAAGGAGCCGACGCGAAAACAACAAACAAACAAAAAAGTGAGAATACTAGATAACAATATGTTTTCATGAAATTTTTACACGGGCTGTAAAACCGTTTTATTTATCACCAATAAGGATTTCAAAGAGTTCGGACAAAAAAAACTTTTTATTTTAAAACTATGAAACGACCCCAAGTTAAAAAAAAAAAAAAAAAGAAAAAAAAAAAGAAAAAAAAAGAAAGAAAGAAAGAAAAGAAAAAGAAAAAGAAAAAGAAAAAAAGAAAAAGAAAAAAGAAAATGAGCGCTTTTATTACTCAATATCAAATTTTCTTTGCGAATTTTTCATTTTAAAATATAACTTCAAAATCGGGTTAAAGATATAAACTAATAAAAACCAGATGTTTTTTTAATTTATTTATTATCATGGGCCCGGGCAACACCGGGTGGAAGTCAGCTAGTTTAGTTCTTAGTCTAGAAACAATTGAAAACAAGTTGGTAAGTGTGATCGAAGATCGCTGAAAGGGTTTCGTTTCATATTCCTTTCAAAACACTTTATCCTTTCTTTAATAAAGCCAAATAAATTTCATTTAGCAACCAAAAAAAAAAAAATCATGTTTTTTTATAAAGTCAAAATTTACCGGTCTATTTTTCTCGTTTTTTCGAATATCTAAACCAGCCCGATAGCGGGCGAAGCTCGCTATTATATTCTGTCATAATAATATCTGTCATGTGTACTCAATGCGATATTTAAAAAAAAAATAATAAAATAATAATAAAATAATAATAAATAATAATAAAATAATAATAAATAATAATAAAATAATAAAAAAATAATTTCAAAATTAAACATGTTTTACACCTTCAAAATGTTAAAAATGCGAATATTTCCGTAATCGGGTTTTTATCATGATTCAATACGGTCCTCAAACTCATATATTTACTGCATTAAAGACGTGAGTATAAAACATCACAAATTTACTGAATGGTGTATACAAACGTTTTGTATACACCATTCAGTAAATTTGTGATGTTTTATGTTTTATACTCACGTCTTTAATGTAGTAATGTTTCATGGTGTAATCGTCCAGCATTTATATCATATATTTACTATTCTCTATTATTCATATTGATACTCGCTTTGTATTATTCTGAAACATTTGAAAAATCCGTTAAACTTCCGATATGACGTCATATTTTCTTTTTAATTCTCTAATGACGTGATATTAATCTGCTTTGTGTACATACACATACTCATACTCCTTGTATTATTGAGAAATCTTTCCGTTTTATTACCACTATGACGTCAATCAATTTCATTTCATAATAATCTATTTTTCAATTGGTGAAACTTTTTATTTCATTTCCATTTTTCACGTGTAAATCGTCTGATAGAAAATTAATTATTGTAGAAAGAATTTTATCGTGGATTTTTAATTTTTGGCATCTGCTATAACGAAAAATGTTTAAATTTAATAGGAAAAGGCTGTTAGAATTTTGGTTTTTTATCTCTATTTATTAAAATAGTATGAATTTTTCACATTTTAATATTTTGAGCTCTTTATAGCTGGTATTCAGATTTATACACAAAGTTTCAACTCTGTAAGTTACATAGTTTTCGAGAATGGCTCTGTGACAGACAGACAGACAACGGAACGGGAGTAATAGGGTTTCGTGAGATGAACGAAACCCTAAAAACATTCACAAAGCATTTTTAAAATGGTCTCATCGCCAGTATATCATCGTTTTCTTTTAATAATGTTTGTGTAACTATTTTAGAGTTCGTCGCCATTTACATTATTAGAAGCATCAGTTAGCTTTCGTTTAAGACCAACCACACGAATGTTATCGGCATTGTTTCCTTTTACCTCCATTATTTTAAGGATTCACATTTCTAATCTGATATCTTGTCCTCATTTACAATAGTCAATTTTAATCAGGCATCACTCCTTCAATTTTCAACATACATATCTGCAGTCTTTGTAATATTTTTATTACAATAAAAGGAAAAAATTCTAATTGACAATTTTGTATATGGTAAACGTATATAAATCTTACAAAAATTAACTTTTCAAAAATTAATGAAAGGACTATTCCATTAAAACAATGCTATTTCACGATCTTGTCTTGAATTTGAATTATTTCGAAATTTACACTACCTACTTATCTAAAACAGGTAAAAGCTCAAAGCGCATTTATACCTTTTTGGGACACCTTGTATACACATCTGGTGTAATGATTAATATGCAATAAAATATATAGCGTAAATACTTAAAACAATTTTAAACTGTATCAGACAGAGTGTATAAACCTCGTGGGAGCAGATTATCTAAATATATCTGTATCAATGTAATTTTTATCTTTTTGAAAATAATCCTATTATTTTGTAGATATTACAAGTAAGTTGAGTGTTAACCTCTTTTCCCACGACCTGACATCGAATTTAACTACCTATTAGTGAGAATAATAGCAGTAGTTAGTAAATTATAGTGGTTTTTATTAACCTAGCAATTTAAATGCAATCTGTTTGTCGTTATTTATGGGACAATAAGTTTTGATAAAATACGAAGATAATAGAAGTAGCAAATTACAAATAGAGAACGTGACAAAAAGAGCAAATTACTTTAAATTGTGGCTAACATATAGCAGTTTCGGAGTATCTAAAACTGCATCATCAGTGCAAGTTCAAAAATATGAAATAAAAATACATGAAAATGCATGGGGAAGCAAGCAGAATAGCTTACGACCAAAGGCAAAATGGCAATCCATACGACACATTGTCATTCTAAAAAGATTCAGAGGCTATCATATTGAAGATAAAGATATCCTCTGGATAGTTGAAATTCTCCTGTATGAGTCAGAAGTTATCATAAGAATGTCAAAATGTCACACCTATAGATGTCCTGCGAGTGACATTTTATGACTTTTTTGGACAATTATAAAATGTAGGATGGCGTAAAGATACCACAGATCAGATCAGGTCATTAGATTTGGTACCAAAGATTGGGTTAGATTTGGGCTCATTAGATACCAAATGTATTGAGCAAGTTTGTCCATAAAAGAATCCACAGACTTTTAAGGAGAATGTAATTGGATAAATAAATCTTCATTTCTTCTGGATATGTAGTGGATGATAGATGATTCTCATAAGATATGACAGTTACAGGATCTACCGTGTAATTGTAGAACGTTCGGAGGCTGATTATGGCTATATGATACGGAGTTGAAGATCAGTAGAGCTAAGTAACCAGGAGATGTGTGACGTAGTTAAAAAAGACCAATGAGAAGGCAACTCCAAACAATTCAGAATGAAGTAGTAAAAGGGCATAGACGCAAAAGAGAATGTGGGAAGGAGGAGGGTGAGTTAAAGAAACAGCATCGAAGTTGATAATAACTTTAGGATGCTGCTACAATCATCCTTGACTCCCCGCCATTTCTCCTTCGGCTGTAAGCAATTTTGCGTACTTCCCCTTTAATATTTTTGTGCTTGTATTTTATATTTTAGAACTTGCACTGACGATGGAGTTTTAGAAACTTCGAAACATCTGTCTGCTATCTACAATTCAAAATAATTTTTGCTTTTTGTCTCGTTGTCTACTTGTAATATAATACAGTGGCACAAAGTTCCATTAATTTATTTTAATTATATCGAGATATATATTGGAGATATATAGATGTAAGATGTTTTGCAATCATTTTACTCGTTGTTTCTAAATATGAAACAATGTCTCTAAACGATGGGAATAGGTATTTTTTTTTTCAATGTTGATTAGGATGTAAGCATAAAGCCTCTTACAGTAGTAGTTCGGGGTTCTCGAAACACAATTCGTTCCAAAGAATTGTTCGAGAACTGAATCAAATTATATCTTAAGAAATAAGGAAAATGCTATTAATTGGTTCCTACCTCCCAAATTACTCAGTGTATTGCCTGTTTCAAACTATACACTACATAGTACAATTCCGTAAAGCATTCATTTCAATACAGTAAATTATCACAAGACAATGAAAGTTTTGTGACATTTTAATTAAAGTTTGAGAAACCCATAAAATTTTTGGTGAAACTTTGCATGACTTGAAATTGAGGAGAAGACAGAGGAACAGAGCTCCGTTTTAATTTATTTTTTTTAATAATTAGGACTACAGAGTTGACTCGCTTTTCAAAAATCTCAAAATACATGGAATCCGTTAACATAGGGATAATCTATAATAGTATAGGATGCGACTTTATCGCATATACATGTGCTTCATGCCCTTGATAAAAACAGATAAATAAAAAGGAAAACAAAGAAGAAAAAGAAGAAGAAAATATGCAAAAATGAATAAATTCGGCAATCATCCTGCACAGGAATCTCAAAATACATGAATTTCGATAACGCGTCGATCACAGTATATCATGTACGTGCGTTTTACGTTCAACAACAACAAAAAATATCAATTCAGTCGCTTTTGTTACGCTTTTTCATTCGGTCGATTTGTTGACGACACTCTTACTGTTCAATAATCGAATTTCTGTTCGGGAGCCGAATCTAATTTTGCTTGAATTTCCTGTCCAAGAACAAAATTCTTCGACAACTGAGGCGTTTGAAAACTGAGTTTTTAAAACTTGAATGAATATTCACAATTATTTGGGTTATACTGTTAAGATCCAGCTTTCATTCTAATTAACATTAATATTTTTTTCTATTTGTCGTTTTATGAATCTTGAAAATTATCGTATATTGTTTACCATACAATTGCAGAAAGAACATTTATATGCGTATACAAGAGATCGAGTAACCTGTACTATTTCAAAGTATGAAAATACAAAAAAATGACCAGTGAACCCTAACGTGATATTGTAGCAATAAGAAATAAAATTAATATAATTGTTTTATTTCTATCAATTCTAAGGATTTCATTTACTTACACAAAAACACATCCGGAAGCACAATTATGATTTTGAGAGAAATATGTTAGAAGCTTTCTTTATCGTGAGGTTTAGTCCCCAATGTTACTAAACGTTTGAAAATAATAATACATGTTAATGAGACATGTAATAAGACTTGAAAAATGATAAAACATGTACACTGAGAAAAATGACACTTTCAAATCTGAGTAAATCGATGTTTTCATTTTGTTATGAAACTTTTTGTTTCAAATAAGACGACCCAATGCTTCCCATTCTGAAATACCAGAAATGCTCAGAATATTGAAATATGGACATACTCAAAACTGAGCACATAGAGGTCAATTCATACTCGTTTTCGAAACACAGACATACTCAAAAATTATTAGAATCAGTTCGAACAACTCATTTTTGAAACATGGACATACTCAAATATGAGCACGCGATGTTTTATTCTTGAGTGTGTGCATGTTTTAAGAAATGAGTATATACATTTTTCAAACTTGAGTAATGTTGATTCGGAGCCATTTTAACTATGCGACATACTCAGATATGAGTATTTTTTACTCAGTTTTGAAAATGTCATTTTTAGAGTATATAAAATGTTATTTCTGCTCGGTTTTAAAGAGCAAGTTTCTTCTTGTGGCACACATTAATTTTTGAATAGCTACGACTGTGAGATTTGCAATGTATTAATATTATAATCCATCATTTTAATATCAAGAATTCTGTGATTGCACTATTTAACCCTAAACGGTGTAAAAATAAAACAAACTATAACGCCTTGTAATAATATATTTCCTTTAATTGGTAAAAGGCGTAAAATAAGAACTTTATAAACAGTAAAATAAGTTTTATTAGACTTTACACATGTTTCGACTCCATCGGAACCATTATCGAAACAAGTAAGAATATTGTACACTTGCACGGCCTATGAAGTTATTATCTGAAATGCCATCATTTAATTGTTCACGTACTTTTTCAAACTACGCACGTTATTTTTTATTTTTACTTGGATGTTTATTTCTATATTTGTAACCATGGAGTAACTTTATTGCTGTTATAATGGCTCCGATGCAGCCGAAACATGTCAACGGTCTAATAAAAATTATTTTATTGTTTATAAAGTTTTTATTTTATGCCTTTGTGCAATTAAAATAAGTATTTGCTACACTGTACACATTTGCTACACATTTTATAGTTCCGTGGGGGGGGGGGGGACTGCACTTTTTGACCATTAAAAGCATAAAATTTCAAATCTTCCGGGGGGGGGGCACTTCAATGCTCCGGGCGAGGGAGCATGTCTCCTCTGGGCCACGCCCTGAATTCAACACTGCTCAGCTCATCCTGCCCCGTCTGATTACGGACCTGTAATTAAATTCAGACATTTAAGTGTCTGATTTTCTAAATGCTTCAACAATGTTTCTCAGTTCTTTTATACCCTGATCATAGTAAGACACTCATGTGTCTTAATTTGAGACATCTGCTATGTCTGAAATTTTACATTCAGACACTTGAGTGTCTGAATTGCTTTCTATGACACATATGTGTCTGAATTTAAGACACCTCTATTTGCAGTGTAAAAGATTAATAAAAGTAATTCTACACATCAGATTACAAAATTACATTCAGGTCGGAAAAATTTGCCTACCAAATTAGTAGTTCTATGGGAAAAAGTTTAAATTACACGTTTTATCAACTTGCTTGTAATTTTATTATTATAATTATTATTATTTATTATTATTATTATTTATTATTATTATTTATTTATTATTATTATTAGTAGTAGTAGTATATACATTATGTACCATATATTGGCACATGAAGTTAGGACATAAAAACATAAATTAGACTTTGTTAAAATGCATTCAAATTATATAATCCAAAATATGCTTTAATATTTGGCAAATGTTTCCCGTACAAAAGTGCCTTGAGATATTCAATAGAGATTGAGAGATAGGGTGTCGATATTGAAGAAACGTAAGTTTGTTGCATCTTATAAAAAATTCATACTAAACAAAGAGCTTTAGAATTAATAACAGAACAGAATATTAATTATTAGTATTACAAGAAACATAATTTCGGCCTATGAATTACAAAAGGTGGTCAAATATCCGAAATCACATTATGAATAATTCATCAGAAAAAAACTAAAGCATCAAAGCGCAACTAACGATTTTATAGGGTGTTAATCATCTTTTACTTTTCACAAAGATAGTTTTCCCTATATGTCTCCACCGAAAAATGACATAGAAATAACCTTGTTTTTCTATGTGTGAAAGTTTTCGCACATCCATTACTCGAGTCTATTCTCTGAATAATTGATGGGTTGGTCTCATATTATTGAAAATCGTAAATTACAGTTATTACTTTAGTAGGAATTCAAACCGGATATTTTTTCAGTGTAAAATTATGGGATATTACAGTTATCAGCCGGAAGACATATATGCTTTTATATAAGATACATTCGAATATTTACATAGGGCTTTAAATTAATTTTTTTAATGTTTTAATACGTGTCTTAAAATAAAGCAATAAAAAACAGAAATTTCATATTTGTTGGTAAATAAACTGCTTTATTCTACACATTTTTTAAGAGTCTATATAGTGATAAAAATATGTATTTACAAATTCCAAAAAATATGATTAATATCCTTAGATTATCTTTTCATTTAGTTTTTTCTATCTCAGGAATTTTTCACTGTAGTATATTTAAAATTTTCTGGATTTGTTTACTTCGATTTGCCTAACTATCCGTTTGTATGCCTTTCTCTCTCTCTCTGTGCTATAAATTAGTAAAAAAAATGTCTGTAGAGCTAACAAATTTAAATATGTCATTAAAATAACCCACATAAAGAAATCCCCCACGTAAAGAAATCGCAAAGATTCAACTCCAGCTAATATTGTCATTTAGTTTTTTCTGTATACAGTGCCACCTATTGGTGAAATTTTAAACTGATTTTGAAATCGTATGGTTAAAAATGTATTGCTTTTCTAATAAAGATGCAACAAACGGGGTCTTTCTATCGTAAATCTTTTTTGAATTATTCAATTTTAAAAAGTATCCCTTCTTTTCTGGGACACAGGGTACCTAATGTACAAATTGCTTTCAGGTCCAATGGACCCGTCTTTGTAATCGGAAGATTGAAAACCCCTAAGGAGGCTGACTTTTGTTGAATTATTGCACTTGACTGATAATCTCAACTTGTTTTATCTAACAAAAGTGTAAACTATTAAATTTACTCTATCTGTTTCTATCCAGTATCCTCCATCATGCCATAGTATTGATCGATTAGAAAAATACTGTCTCAGATTGCATTAAATTGCAGTTCGGTGACAACTGTATTCTATAATACAAAATGTTCTGTAATTCTATAAAATATATCATGATCTAATGTTCTTTCAAAAAAACAGATATCTTATATCCTTCCGATAATAGAAGAAATATTTTTTTTAATATTGATCAGTACGAAATTCTTTCTGTTAAAGTGTTATCACCAATATTTCTTTTTTTGTGTGTGTGTATTTCAGAACGGTTTCTCTGAAAAACGTAGAAAATGCCATGAAGTTATCTTTCAAAATAAAATCCTATAGATCATTTTGGATGTTTAAGATATGTGCGAAAATGGATTTTTCCACAGAAACAATATTAAATCATATGCTTTTCAAGTAAAGAAATGCTCACTTTCAAGGCGATTTATTTTTCGTTATTTTTCTCCCAAATAAACACATACTTTTGGTGTTTCTAGGTATTACATCACGTCCCTTTAGGACTGAATAACGTGCCAGACAGTCACAAAGTTCAATAAATTCAAACCCACACGACCTTGAGTATTCGGGATTAAAGAATTAAATACTATCAAAAGTACAAAGCGTGTAGAAATTAATAAAATTTCGTAAAATTTCAATGATTCGTAAAATTTTAATTTCTTCTTATAATACAATTCCAGAAAAAGTTAAAAAGAACGTGTATAAAAACTTTCCTAACTTAAATGATTTTATATCTAAGAACTTGAAGATTGCAAAAAAAAATGTTTATTTCGTGATGCCTGACATATCTTCAAAATGCAGAATATATTTCTGCAATAAATAAATAAATAAATAAATAAATAAATAAGGATTATAGAAAATGTGATACAAAATGGATTACGAAAAAGATGGTGTTACAATACACTACACTATCTTTAAAAAAAGTTCTGGTTACTAAGGTTCCGGCAGTACATATAAATCCGTGATAATTACACGATCGAATAGAAAAGGGTGAATAGATTTAAGATCTTTTTGAATTTCTTGTTTATCAAGAAATATGCACGTTTAAGAAATATGCATTATTTTATAAATCTTTGAATTTTGTAAAATCGTGCAATGGCGCAGTTTTTGACATTCTCTGTCTAAAAAGGCTTTTAAGATAGATTTTTTTTTCTGAAAATGGATGTTAACTTGTTTTCTGTATCTTTCTGTATACAAAGTATAAGAAAAAAATTAAAAATGGGAGGCGACAAAAGAAAACAAAATCGAATTTGTCGAAATTCTTTGGAATGAAATGTATTATTCTTTCAATTTTTCTCGCCAATATACCTTATTAAGCGGTGAAATAAAAAAATATATACACTTTAAAGGCTAATGTAAAACAAACATTAATGTAAATTTATTTGATTTACTATATAAAATAACGATTTGTAGAAATTCCACATAAAATAAACAAGAAGTACAAATTTCTTTACATTTCTAAAAGACTAACCGTATTAAGTTCATCGGTGTACTTTAATTATTTAAATACTAATATGAAAACATACCACACCGAAACTAGAATAATATTAGAAAAATTTTTATTTTGTCTCTGTAAAACAGCTTTAAGGCTAATGTAAAATAGATATAAAAGTAAATTTATTTCTATATTTGATAAAATAACACCCTGTAAAAATTACGCAAACTGAACAGGAAGTACATTTGTTTTTTACACTATTAAGAGACTAACTTAATGTCACTTCTAATGTCCCAAGAGACTAATCAGTTCACTTCAATTGTTTAAATACTAATAAGAAAACATACCACACCGAAACTTTGATAATATTCGTAAAATTTTGTCTCTTTAAAACTGTTTTAAGGCTAAGGTGAAATAATTATGAGTATAAATTTATTCCATCTACTTAGATACAAAAAAAAAGTCTGTAGAAATTACACTTAATCTGAACAGAAAGAACAAATATCTTCACATTTTTATTTAACTAATCTAACGAGTTAAATAAACTAATCTGAAGTACATAATTGTACTTCAATTTTTTAAATTTTAATACGAAAACACCCCACACCGAAAGTGTGATAATATTCGTAAAAGTTTGTCTCTTTAAAACGGTTTTAAGGCTAATGTAAACTAAATATGTATATAAATTCACTCCATCTACTAGATAAAGCAAACGGTCTGCAGAAATTACACTTAAGCTGAACAGGAAGAACAAATATCTCCACATTTCTATGTGACTAATCTAACTAGTTTAGTACATCAGTGTACTTCAATTGTTAAAATATTAATAAGAAAACATACCACACCGAAACTATGATAATATTCGTAAAATTCTGTCTCTTTAAAATGTTTTTAAGGCTAATGTAAAATAAATATGAATATAAATTCATACCATCTACAATATAAAATAAAGGTCTGTAGAAATTACACTTAAGCTGAACAGGAAGTACAAATATCTTCACATTTTTATGTGACTAACCTAGTTAAGTACATCAGTGAGATTTTCCGGAAAAGTGAAAACAATAGAATAACCCCAGTTGTCCTTGTTTGTTATTAATTTACTTTCACGAACTTATTATCATAAATGGAAGGTGGTGAAGGCAAGCGTTCTGTTTTATTCATAAAATAATAAACAACAGTGAAAATTGCTCTTAATGGATCCACATTTTGCACACAACCGTGACTATTTTAAACAGGATAAAAATCCCATCTGGATATAAAAGTGAAAAAAAAAAAAAAGTAGCTTAGTGACCTTTAAAAAGGGCTTCGCTTCTAACGCCATCTGTCAGAGTTGGATAAAATTATCCAGATAAGTTTACAAACTTGGTTCTATTGTCTATAAAAAAAAAATAAAAAAAAAGTCATTTGATCGATATAAAAGGAAAAATCATTTCCAGGGGACCATTTCAATCAGGACGACTAAACATGTATTTAAGCATTTGCATGCACATTAGAGATTAACTCGGGCTCTTTTTTCTGAGCCTGAGACCGACGATTTAAAATCAGAGACCGCCCGAGCCAGAAAAATTTTGTGCGATCAGAACCCGAATTCATCCCCCCCCCACGAACCTGATGCCGAAAATCTCTCGTTTGCATTTCAATAGTATTAAAAAGTTTTTTTTTTTCTTTTTTTCCATAGAATATCTTACTTCGACACTTTTTTACTTTTTCGATTTTGGTAAAAGATTTTTTTTTTATTTTTATGAGGATACGTTTACTTTCGGAACGGGTTCCGAAACAGAAAGGGGCCTCATAAAATGATCTGCAACAAAAATCGAAAACGCAAAAACGTAACCAGTTAGAAATAGACCTTAGTTTTTAATTAATATTCGATTAATATTTTTTTCGAAAAATAATTTTAAAAAATGTATATTTTCGAACAAAAAAATAATTGTAACCTATGATTTTTTTTTTTAAACTTCAAATTGGTTTTTAGAAGCTTCAATCATGCTAATCCAAAATTACAGCTCATTCTGCTAAGTAGTTCTTTAGTTATGCTTAAAAAAATATTCACATTGCAATCTTTTTTGCAACGTTTACAAATGAATTAAAGATTAGGCCGAATTACTTCCTTTTTAATATTATAAAGTAAAATTTACCGAAAAAACGAAATTTAATGTCAAAAATAGATGGTCGTATTGAAAATTTCAGAGTTTGGTACAGTTTCAGTATGAAAATTAAGCTTTTATTTTTTAAATCATCAATTCGAAAAATGCATAATTTCAAGTTGAATTTACGTTTTCGGGGGACAGTTTAGTGAATAAAATGTATGATATGCTCTCTATTTATTTATCTATCGTATATACTAGTGTATAAGTTGACCCTCCCCCAATTCTTACTCAAAATTTTGAAAAAAATTGAATTTTCGTGTATAAGTCGAACCACATTTCTAGTAATATGTTGAAAAATGATTCGTAATCGAGAATAAAAAAAATTAATAATTTTTCATTAAATTAGTAAAAATATTTTTTTTAAAGTTTCTAATCAGATATTTTTATTATTATTTAATGTTTTAAAACTGTATAAGTATGTAAAACTGAAGGCGCTTAAACTATTTTGAAACCTATTCATATCAATTTAATGATACTTAAAATTCTTTAAAAAATCTATTCAAAATCATTATCTATTCAACCTAAGATTTTTTTCCGATTTCGATGAGTCGTTGAATGTGAGGGTGTGTAAAATGAAATTTCGGATTTCCAATTAACTGAGCTGTATTGATATTCAGATTCTGAACAATAACTTGCATTTTGATAAGTTTCATTGAAAAATTTTAATCTTTAAATGAAAACAATACAGGTTTTTAGATTCATGATTCCTAAATAGGTTTTATTTTCTGGCTTTAAAGATCCTAAATATCGGCTATTGGGTAAGCATTTATTTATTTTACTAACTCATATATAAGTCGACCGCCCCTCCCCCTTTTCAAATCCCAAATTTTGTCTAAAATTCTTCGACTTATACACGACTATATACAGTGTTTATTAGGTGCGTTCGTAATTATATAAATACGTAGCACCTATTGTCGTCGTCTGGTCCGTCCGTCTGTCCGTCCGTCCGCATATAACAACGCAAAAACTACCCAACCGAATGGTTTGATATTTAAGATATATTATCTTTGCAGAATTTTGTCGAGACATTTCAAATTTTATGAAAATCGAATCAAAACTTTAGACAATATTAATAAAAACATTTATTAAGAAACTTGATTTTTTCTAAAAAAATCGGTGCCTTTTTGTTATAGGAGCTTCCGAGGTTTAATCGTCAAGCGACCGAGATACTTATTTTATGACAGAAATTGATCTGCAGACGATATAATTCATTTCACAGAATTAAAAATCATCAAGATCTGAATATTTATGTAACTAGCTATAGTACGAACGTACCTCATTTGTCACGTTTGAGGTACAATTTCCAATTTGTTTTTATTTTATTTTTATTTCTTTGAGGTGGGGGGGGGAGGGATAGATTTTACCTTGTGGTATTTTTTTTATATCTTTTAAATGTAACTAGTTTCGAATTTATTATTCTTTTAAATAGTTCCATAAAATAATTTCAATCATTATCTTTATGAGCTTCCACCCATTTTCAATACATTCATTTAAAAAAAACTACACATTGTAAAACTCAACAAGTTTTAATAACCTATTTAAAAGAACTCTCGAAAATTACCTTTTAAAATGACTTCTGAAAGTATAAAATATTTTTTTTTTCTTTAAAAAGCGATGAGTAAAAAGTACACATTTTCATCAATTTGATCACCGATTTTCTACAATTTAATAAAACTATTTTTTTTTCTTTTTTACATTCCAAACAATTTATTTAAATGTGATACTTAAATAAATTTGTAGTCAAGAACGTCATACTGAAATTATCCTTATCATACTTAAATCGCCTTTGATGTTATTTCATATATAAAAGTTTAAAAACAGTCGCAATAAAAAAAATAATGCATCTAAAATATTTATTGCAGGCTATATTGTTATTACTCAGTTTAGTTTTTATCATAAAGAAATTTTCTAGAGAATATTTAAACATTTCCTTCATCATAAAAAGTTCGGTAACATTTTTTTGGCCTGCAATGACTATTTAAAATGCCTTATCTTCAATGCGCGCAATTGGTTTTCAAATTTTAAGCTTTAAACATTAAAAAAATTTGAAAAAAAAAATCCAAAACAGTTTTGGAAAGTTGGGATATGTGTAATCCGATTAAGTGATGTTATTTATAATTGCTTTACTGACAAGCACTGTTAAAAATTTGCAGCAAACTGTCTAGTCATTTGATCTTTTTTATAGAAAATGGTTACATAACCGTAATTTAACTCTATTCTGACCATAATATGGGCAATAATATGGTCAGAATAGAGTTAATTTGCGGTTATGTAACGCCTTTTTTTATATAAAAACGGTCAAATGACTGGACAGTTTCCTGCAAATTTTTAACAGTGAGCGTAATAAAATCTATGTGTAAGGATTTTTTTTCATTTCTTGTTTGTTTTCGCACCATATATATATATATATATATATCCTTTGAATATGCTTTATGGCTGTTCTTAAATCCACACTGGCTAAAAATCATCAAGATCTGAATATTTATATAACTAGCTATAGTACGAACGTACCTCATTTGTCACGTTTGACGTACACACTTTCTGACACATTTTTAATTATCTTTGTTTTCGCAAACGTACCAAACTGACAGGCTCTTTGAATTAGAAACCTCGTAATCAAACTGTTTTTTTTTTTCGGTTTTCGGTAATGGCAGAAACATTTCCAGAAAATGCTGTTAAAGTTGGAGTTTTGAACCAAATTTTCGGATGTGACTCTGACTGATTTATTTATGTTTAAAAAATGAGTCAGAAAATGCGTCAGAAAGTTTGGCGTTCTTGAGAGGGAGAAAAATAAAATTTTGATAAGTTTTTTTTTAATAATAGAGAACATAATTCTATGATAACTCAATATTTATTACAAGAGATTGTTACCACTCTGACGGCGCAGGAAAGAAAAAAAAAATGCATTCCACCTTATACTGAAACAATCTTTTGTAACTCCAGATGTAATTAATTTATCCGAAAAAGAAAAAAAACCAATCCGATTACAAATTACTTCAATATTAATGCATGCAAGTATCATGCATTTATGTTTAAAAAATGAGTCAGAAAATGCGTCAGAAAGTTTGGCGTTCTTGAGAGGGAGAAAAATAAAATTTTGATAAGTTTTTTTTTAATAATAGAGAACATAATTCTATGATAACTCAATATTTATTACAAGAGATTGTTACCACTTTAAAAAAATTAATCAATCTCTCTTTCCTAGATTTTCTGTTTTTTTTAATGACTTACGGATTATAAACCAACAAGTTTTACTTTCACCCAGTGACCTGGTAATATATTACTATCAAACATAATTCATTCTTTCAAAAATTTCGTTTTATAACATATAAATACTGATGAAATATTGCAGATGATAAAGAAATTTATGGAATGTAATTTACACATTTTGATGGCTGAAAATGAAAAAGAATCTTGCTTTCTTATACGATGTTAGAGATCAACGATAAATCTTTTAAAATATTACTACTAATGTCCGTAGAAGAAGAAGAAATAATGGGGAAAATATTCCATAAAATTTTGCAAATACATTTCTAAACACAACTAAATTGTCTTTTTTTAAACGGAAGGATGCGTTTTTATTGCCGTTTAACACTGAAAATCCACAAAACTCAAAAGTATCATAACTCAGAAGGTTTTAATCGAGAAAGAATGTCATTTTTTGTTATGCTCTTTTTCGATACAGGGCAACATTTTTCTAAATATAAATTATAGGAGAAAGGGACTTTATATGAATTAAAATTTCGTATTTGAATATGAACTAGTTCTGTGCCAACCCGATATGCTGAATTTATGTCGCATGAGATCTTTCGATTTCTTGAGAGAAAAAGAAATTTAGAAAAAGAAACAGAAACAGTTAGAAAATGTTTAGAAGATAAATTTTATTAAATACTAAATTTCAAGTAAGAAATCATAATTACTATGTAGGTTAAACAGAAAATGCGAAAATTACATTTTGCAGATTACGTGATTTTCAATGCAAAATTTTATATGTCAAAAATATACAGGGTGGCCACCCTGTATATATTGAAAATGAAGTCACATTGACGAACATATAAAATATGTTTTAATTTTTGAATTAAAATAAATGTTTTACAAGTCTTTTTTTCTAGATAAACTATTTTATTTTTATCACCCGTGTGAAAGGTTTTAACTGCCATCTTCCAAAAAAAAATTAATTAAAAATAGTATAGGTTTTTTTCTTTAATCAATTCTTCTGAATAGGGAGCAATAATTGCCCAACTAAACGCATAGAGCTTAACTATTCTCCCTTGGTTGAATGTACAGTTGAAAAAAATCTACAATGTTATGATTTTTAAATGCCAATATATCTACAGTCAATTTTTGGTTATCCAGAATAAATTAATTCACGAAGGTTGAAAATGTGAAAATATGTTTTTATTTTTTCGAATTTTCTTGGGAAATTTAATTTAGTCAAATATATATTTTTTCACAGTCTATTCAAATTTAAATCAATATCTCTTTTATATTTTAATGATAAAATGACGCCAATAAAAATAGAGTATTCCGTTTTATTTTCCCTTTTTCTTCTTTTATCCACCAAAATGATGTGATTTAGTTGCAATCTTTAGAGAAACTTCGTTAAAAATTACAAATAATGATAATAATAATAATATCTCGGAAACTAACTCTAATTTTAAAATTCTGAAAGCCTATATGATATTCTCAGATCCATGCGTATAACTGGTGCTAACTGCAACCCTCTGCATTCGATATTCTAGGAGGAGGAGTTGTGAAATGCAAACAACCAGTCAGATTTTATTATAATAGTTACAGCCACTTGTAAAACAAATGTCATATCTAAAACCTATACTTCATTTGTATACTTTTTGTAATTTGAGGTTTGTTGCTATTATTTGCAATTTAAAAGATAATCATGATTACCTCAATTGTGAATTCGTAGAGAGACTTATATCACAAATAAAAATTTATTTCGGTTTTCTCTTTCCAGAATTCTGGTTTCCCAATTTAGGAATTATTTTATATGTACGCATTACATTCTAAATAATAATTTTTATTTATATTCAATAAACAGGCGAGTCAATGTAAAAATCTAAAATTGTTAGTCTTATAAGAATTTAGTAAAAATCTAAGTCTGGTAGTTTTGTAACCAATGTTCTACTTTACATGTAAAACTGTTTTTCCTTGCAGCATTTCTAAAAATTACAGAGAGAGAAAACATGACTTTTTATTTAACAAAAGACAAAAGAAAAAAAGAATTTCTGTTTTCCTTTTTGAGAATTCTGGTTTCACCATTTAAAAACTAGTAAAAATTAACTCCCGGCGCACATTTATAATATCATTCGATAACGATATCGCTCATTTAGCTGTCGTTCTCGGTTCAATATTTTCACGCTTCAAGTACTTTGTAAATAGTATTTGAGCAGTTTTTTGCTTAAATTGTAACAGTTCAAAAAAGTTATAGAACTGATGGAGTTACAATACTTGGATGTACTTTGAAATTTGGACAAGCTTATAATATAAATAAATATAAACAAAGAAAATTATTTAGAATAGTTTGTTTATGCAAGTAAATTTAAAATAAATTGTTCCTACTTTTTTTTTTTTTTTTTTTTTTTTTTTGTAAGTTGGAACAGGCAAGAAAACCGATAGCCATATAATCCATTTTTTCTAAAATTACATTTTCTTGCACAATTTTATAAAGCTATATACAAAAAAATAGTGAACAATCTTATAAATAAAAATGAACTATGAAAACTTATTTAGAAATAGCTTTTCCTGTTTTTTTGTGAAGTTAAAAAAAAAAAAAAAAGTTATTCGAGGAATTGAAAGCCTTATGATGAATGCTCTGCTTTGCTTCTAAAATTGCTATTCCTTGCAAAAAATTGTAGTGGAAGAAAGCAATGACAACCTTTTGTCACATGCACAAATGAACTTGTGAACATTGCTGTTTCCAAAATTCTAATTTTTCAATTTAAAAGCAATTTCATATGGACCCATAAATTCTGAGTAGCAACAAGTCTAAAAATATACAATAAACTGGAGAATCTAATTAAAAAGTTAAACCTGATGACCTTGTAAAACAGTTGGTAAAATAAAAAAAAAATTATTGTAGTAAAATTTCAAACTTAATGGCCTTATAATCTATGCTCAAGATTATTTCTAAAATTGCCGTTATTTACATAATTTCTAAAACTATAAAATGAGAAAACAGGGATAACCATTTATCATTAAAATAATGAACTTATATTTTCCTTTTCGAGAATTCTGCGTTCTCAATTAAGAAAAAAACTGGAGAATCTAATTAGAAATTTAGTTCTGATAACTTTATAAAAAGTTAGTTAAATCAAAATCTAAATTGTAGTAAAATTTCACACCTAATAGCCTTATAATCCATGGTCTACATTATTTCTAAAATTGATTTTAATTACACAATGTTTAAACCTTATCTAATTTCCTTACAAAAAGGTAAAGGAGCAAAAATGTATAAATTTTTCTCATCAATCAAAATTAAGTTATATTGTACTTTTATAGAATTTTGGGGTTCTCAATTCACGCAAAAAAGAAAACAAAAACTGGAGAATCTAATTAAAAATTTAAACCTGATAATCTTATAAAGAATTAATAACATAAAAATCTAAATAATAGCGAAATTCCAAATTTGATAGCTTTATAATCCATGCTCTATATTAATCTAAAGCTGTCTTTACTTACACAATTTCTCAAACTATAAAGACAAAAGCATGAATAAACTTTCATCATAAATAAACATGAACTTCTATTTTCCCTTTCGAGAATTCTGGGTTCTCAATTCACTCAAAACACGCACCCACACACACAAGGGATTTAAAAGAAAAAAGAAAAGAAAAGAAAAGAAAAAAAAGAAGAAAAAGGGAAAAAGCTGGAGAATCTAATTAAAATTTTAAGCCTGATAACTTTATAAAAGAACAAAAAATAGTGAAATAAAAATCTAAATTTCTGCAAAATTCTAAACCTAATAACGTTATAATTCATGTTCTATATTATTTCTAAAATTGCCTTTATTTACACAATTTCTAAAACTGTAAAAAGAGAAAACATGGATAACCTTTTATCATAAATAAAATTTAACTTCAATTTTCCCTTTTGAGAATTCTGGCTTTTCAGTTCACAACAAAACTAGGGAATCTAATTAAAATTTTAAACCTGATAACTTTACAAAACAAAGTAGGGAAATAAAAATCTAAATTTCAGCAAATTTCCAACCCTAATAGCCTTATAATTTATGCTCTACATTATTTCTAAAATTGCCTTTACTTACACAATTTCTAAAACTATAAAAAGAGAAAACGTGGATAACCTTTTATCATAAATAAAACTGAACTTCAATTTTCCTTTTCGAGAATTCCGGATTTTCAATTCACAACAAAACTAGGGAATCTAATTAAAATTTTAAACCTGACAACTTTATAAAAAAATAGTGAAAAAAAAATTTCAACAAAATTCCAAACTTAATAGCCTTATAATCCATGCTCTACATTATTTCTAAAATTGTCTTTATTTACACAATTTCTACAGCTGTAAAAAAAGAAGGTATGGATAACCTTTTATCATAAATAAAAATAAACTTACATTTCTCCTTTCTAGAATTCTAGGTTCTCAATACACAAAAAACACTAGACAATCTAATTAAAAATTTAAACCTTATAAAAAATTAGTAAAATAAAAATCTAAACTGTAGTAAAATTCCAAACACATTAGCCTTACAATGAATGCTCTACATTATTTCTAAAATTCCCTTTACTTACACAACTTCCATACTTCCAAACACAACTCCTTAAAATATCTTACAATCCATGCTCTACATAATTGCCTTTATTTACACAACTTTCTCAAACTATAAAAAGAGATATCATGAACCATTTATCATTTCCTTTAAATAAACTTCTATTTTCCCTTTCGAGAATTCTAGGTTCTAAATACACAAAAAACACTAGACAATCTAATTAAAAATTTAAACCTTATAAAAAATTAGTAAAATAAAAGTCTAAACTGTAGTAAAATTCCAAACACATTAGCCTTACAATGCATGATCTACATTATTTCTAAAATTCCCTTTACTAACACAACTTCCATACTTCCAAACACAACTCCTTACAATTCCTTACAATCCATGCTCTACATAATTGCCTTTATTTACACAACTTTCTCAAAATATAAAAGGAGATATCATGAACCATTTATCATTTCCTTTAAATAAACTTACATTTCTCCTTTCGAGAATTCTAGGTTCTAAATACACAAAAAACACTAGACAATCTAATTAAAAATTTAAACATTATAAAAAATTAGTAAAATAAAAATCTAAACTGTAGTAAAATTCCAAACACATTAGCCTTACAATGCATGCTCTACATTATTTCTAAAATTCCCTTTACTTACACAACTTCCATACTTCCAAACACAACTCCTTAAAATATCTTACAATCCATGCTCTACATAATTGCCTTTATTTACACAACTTTCTCAAAATATAAAAGGAGATATCATGAACCATTTATCATTTCCTTTAAATAAACTTCTATTTTCCCTTTCGAGAATTCTACGTTCTACATTCACAAAAACAAAACAAGGAAAAAAAACTGGTGAATTTAATTAAAAATTTAAACATGCTATAACCTTATTAAAAAGATTTCAAAATAAAATTCCAATCTTTAGTAAAATTCCAAACCCAACAGTCTAATAAAATCTATGCTGTATATTATTTCTAAAATTGTCTTTACTTCTACAATTTCTAAAACTATAAAAAGGAAACCAGTAAAACCTTTTGTCATAAATAAAAATAAACTTATATTTTCTCTTTCGAGAATTCTGGATTCTGAATTCACAGAAAATGGAAAAAAAACCTAAGAATCTAACAAAAAATTTATTCCTGATAACTTTATATAAAATTAGTAACATAAAATCTAAAGTGTTGCAAAATTCCAAACCTAACAGCCTTACAATCTTTGCTCTACATTATTTCTAAAATTGTCTTTACATACACAATTTCTAAAGCTAGAAGAGAAGAAAGCATGGAAAACTTTTATCATAAATAACAAGAACGAAGAATCATGCTTCAAGCATTGATTATGTAACACTTTCGAACACGTTCAGAACACAATAACAAACCTTCACCGTTTAATAAGGTGAAAGATCATATCTAAGTAAACAATTTGTCAATCCGAGAATATTTACGGGAGTTAGGGCACGGAGAGACGGCAGACGGCTTTTCAATTATGTTGGAAAGTGTTAAAAATTAACTTCAATTTTCTGTTTCGAGAATTCTGGGTTATCGGTTCACAAAATAAAATAAAAAAAATTCTAAAAATTGTAATTGTGAATTTAAGCCTGATAACTTTACATAAAATAAGTAAAATAAAAATCTAAATTGTAGCAAAATTCCAAAACTATTAGCCTTATAATTCATGCTCTACATTATTTCTAAAATGGCCTTTATTTACACAATTTCTAAAACTATAAAAATAGAAAGCACGGATAACCTTTTATCATAAATAAAACTTAATTTCTATTTTCCCTTTCGAGAATTCTGAGTTCTCAATTCAAGGAAAGATTTAAAAAAATGAAGAATCTAATTAAAAATTTAAACTTCATAACGTTATATAACATTAGTAAAATAAAAATCTAAATTGTAGCAAAATTCCAGCCTTATATTTCTTGCTCTACATTATTTCTAAAATTGCTTTTGCTTACATAATTTCTAAAACTTTAAAATGAAGAAGCATTTGTAACCTTTTATCATAAATAAAAATGAACTTCTATTTTCCCTTTCGAGAATTCTGGGTTCTTAATTTAAATATATATATATATATATATATATATATATATATATATATATATTAATAATAATAAATAAAATAAAATAAAATAAAAATTTAAACCTCGTAACTTAAAAACTTTATATAAAATTAGTAAAATAAAAAATTAAGTTATAGCAAATTTTCAAACCTAATAATCTAATAATTCAAGCTCTACATTATTTCTAAAATTGTCTTTACTTTCACAATTTCAAAAACTATAAAAAAAAGAAAGCATGGATAAACCTTTTATCATAAATAAAACTGAACTTCAATTTTCCCTTTCGAGAATTCTGGGTTCTCAATTTTATGAATGCGCATTAAATTCTCAATAACACTTTTTAAAATGTACTCAGTGAACTGGCGAATCTAAGTAAAAATCTAAACCTCAGGCTCAGATTTAATATCATTCGACAACAATACCGCTCATTTAGATTTCTTCGCGACTCTATATTTTCATGCTTCAAGTACTTTGTCAGTAGTACTTCCCCAATTGTTATAAAACAGCTCTCTACCAGCATGTCATTGTTCTAACAACGAAAGCAACACTCTCTCGGTCAAACCTCCTTGTCAATTCATCGAAGCTTGAAAATTTACCGGCAAAGTTACAGCTTAGAAAGAATAGATAACCGTTTTGCCAGGCTTAACTGTATTATTTGAGCTACAACAACGCCTCATTTGTTGTGAAAGTAACAAGCACGTTTCCTACTATTTTTAACTGGAACCACAAAAATCTTCCTCGTTCTCAGCGTAACAAAACATTCTTATGACATTGAGACCGAAACATTAGAGCAGCTATTGTGCTCATGTGGATAAAATTACAGTTATTAATTTTCTGGAATGACGGAATATTGCTGTTATTTCATTCTCTAATAAATGAAACATGGTTATGGTATTTAATTTATATATATATATATATATATATATATATAAAATGGAAATGATTTTTTATTGACATCTTTTTTTATATATATAGCATTTCATTTCAAATTTTCCCACCGAAAAATTATTTGCAGTGAATGTAGTTTATTCATTATTAAGGAACTAAACCGAAATATATTTTATCATTTAAATAACAGTTATTTAAAATAAAAATAAATGATAATTTTATAAGCACAATTTTTTATTAAAACCTTATTTTTCATGTAAGGTATTTTATTTAGAATTTTCCCACGAAAAAAAAAAATGCAGTCTATACAATTTATCCATTATCCTAGAACTAGAATAAAAGATGCATTTGCGTTTAAATAACATTTATTTAATGTGAAATATATATGATAAATATATAGGTGTAAAAGTGGCATATCTTATTGCAATGAAAAATCTAATGTACAATTTGCAGAAAATGTCAAGTCGAAATTATGCTACGATTTGTAGAGTTTTTCCATGTAGTTAACCTCGACAATAATATAATTCTTATATCTTGCATTTTGGTATAGTTTAGTGCTTAATACTTAGCAATATAGATAAATATAATATTAAAACAAAATTACTACAAATAACTAAGCTTTATTTTCGCATAAATGTAAAGTTTCACCTATTTAGATTTTTCACATGCTTCTGCGTCCAATAAATTTTTCCTTTATACATACAGCTGTAAATGTACTTACTTTCTTTTAGTTATTTTTAAGATGGATTATTTTTTTAAATATACTATATTTAAATTCATTAAGTACTGTATACCGTATACCGTATACATTTATTTATCACTGACCATAGATGTTTATGTTTCATAAAACATGTGATCCCGATTTCTAGATACAATTTTTAAGGATTGGTACAGGATACTTTCAACGATTTGAAAAATCAATTAAAGAAAAACGGATGGCGATAGAAATATACGGATAGCTACATTCTTCTTAGGTAACCAGGTAATTTATTCTTACCAATTTACAAAATTAGTCACAAAGTTCGGAGTTAGTCACAACAGATGGCGCTGCTCACAATGGAAAACTATAAAACAATGTTTTCAAAATAACCACTGTTTGCAGCAACAACGTGGCGCAGTCTGAGGACAAAATTTGCAGATACCCGTGAAAACATTTCGGTTGGAATGTTCTGACAAGCAGCAAAGATGTATTCCAAGCAGCAAAGATGTTCCAGTTCATTTACATCATTATTATTGTGGATTGTGATGATACACCTGGTATTTCAAGCACCCCCCAAAGAAAAAAAATCACATGGCGTAAAATCTGCAAATTTTGTCCTCAGACTGAGCCACGTTGTTGCTGCAAACGTTGTGGTTATTTTGAAAACATTGTTTTATAGTTTTTCCTAGAGATCCTACATAAGAGAGAGATTGGACATTGACGAAGTGTCCGCCATATTAGTTCAAAAATAGATTGATGGACGTAGAACGCAATTTATTTTCTTCAGCATTTAACACTTTTAATTTGATTAAAATCATGGAAAATTCGTTTTCTATACCTTCAGAGAGCCATGCAGAACATAAATATAAGTGTATTTTCATTTTAATGAATAAGAAATGTCCGCCATTTTAGTTCAATGTCCAATCTCTCTCTTATGTAGGATCTCTAGTTTTTCCGAGTCAGCAGCGCCATCTGTTGACGAACTTTATAACTAATTTTGAAAATTGGTAACAATAAAATCCCTGGTTACCTAAGCAGAATACAGCAAACCGTACATTTCTATCGCCTTCCTCTTTTCTTTAATTGATTTTTCACATCGTCGGTCATTTTTGGGACACCCGGTAACTTTAACAGTACTGAAGATATTTTTAAAAAATTCGCAACAGACTCATCTTTGTATGAATTGTAAGGATATTGTAAGGATTTCATTAGAGTATCTTCACTACTATTAAAGTTATGAACGAAAACGCGACTTCGGATTGGAATGAGGCACCCTGTAATTTTGACTAACTGAATGGATTTCTGACGCTGGTTTCCTATACAGCAAATGCTTGTTACATTGTCCTGTACCAACCCTTAAAGTTTGTACCATGAATTCGGGATCACCCTGCGACATCGTATATATAATTGATATTTATACGATAAGTTACAATGCATATAAAATGAATTAATAAGGAGCATTAATGTTTTTTCAAGTATCCATTTATAAAATTAATATGAATTCAAAAATATATGTTTTTTATAGTAAATGAGGAATATGGCAGAAGTATATCGTTAAAACGTTGAAGTCATGCAGCAAATAATGCGTTAAGGTATTGCGGAAGGGCCTTTTTCCCAAATAACAACCCACTCATAAGTGTTATTTTTGCATTAGTCACTTCTATGGAAAAAATATTTTTTATTTATGTTTTGACAAAAAAAAATTGCATATAATAATAATAATAGTTCTGATCTTATTCATGTCATAAGTTATATGCTACCTAATCATGAATTCTATATATATTCTTTATTAAATATTACAGCATAATATTTTTTAAGGTAACGCCCATGCGCAGGAGTATCGAAAGAAAAGATATACAACAAGAATTCTCAAGATCCATCCAAAAATTTTTAAGTTATGTGACTTACTTATTTCAGATATTTCAGTTGGTGCCACACTGAAAATCATGAAAATAAATGAAAATTACAAAAACAAATTTTTAATATTAGCACATTATCTATGTATTTTATTTTACTGATAATTAAAAAGTTCCAAATCTGTAGAATCTAAAATTTCATTTGTGTTCATCTATCAAAATTAAAATTATATATAAACAACTCATAATCACTAAAAAGCTGTAAAATGTAAAATTAATATTTAAATCAAATCTTTTCTTTTGTAATTGTAATTTAAAGAAATGCGTTGCGCATTAAAAGCAACCAATTTATATTGTCTGTTGTTATTTCATATTTTATTACTTAAACTGTGTAATTTATTAACTTTTAATGAAATAAAAATAAAATATTCACTTTATCTGAAATGTGTAATTACTTTTTGCTCAAGAGACAGTTAAAGCGTTTTTATTTGTAAAGCAATTTGATTTTGTAAATTGTATTTTCTAAAATAAATATGATTTCTTTTCAAAATTAAATAACTTTGACACGCATTCGGAGTTATTTATATCATAACGGGGAATTATTTTATAGTGTTTACTACTTGAAATAGAATTTAATTATAATTTTACAAGTTCTGTTGTATGCATTCCTTGATGAAATATCTCAATAGTAATCCTCAAACGAGTATTTAAAAAATAGTAATAATAAATTTGTAAAAAATATGGAGTTTTCTTGCAGTTTAAATTGATAATAATTATTTATATATATTTTTAAATATTTTTCTTGAAGAAAAACTCAAATAATGACAATGAGTAAGACATTTTTTGAAAATTTTAAAATTTTGATTCATTATTAGTTACTATACAAATTTTGTTGTATATAAATTCTGTTTCTTGAATTTCAAAAATCGATAATATAATTTTTATGAAGACAGAAGATTATAAATAGTATTTCGTCAGAAACATATTTGTTAAAATAATATTTCTTTCACAATTATTACCTTAAATGAGAAAAATAAATATTCTAGAATAAAATTTTAAATTCTTACTTTTCAGTTGCTCTTATCCGATAATTTCTTTTCCACATATGAAATAAAGTACTCCACTATTGCAAATATTCAAGCACGCAGTGTTTCAAAAATCCTTAAATATATCTATTATCCAACCATGCACTCATCTACACGTGTGTACTTTCTAAGTTGCACATCAAATCCTAGGTGTTAAACGATTAAGCTTGTTAACATCTACTGATATAACTTACTTTGTGATGCATGTACCTTAGATACATTTAAGTCCCACCCTCCTCTAATGTGACGTCGCTAAGCAATATAGCGTTAAATGCCCTAAATTCTGTTGTAGAAAATCTTAACATATTTAAAAAAGTTACTCATCAGTGAAAATTGCTTTTGTGAATCAAATGTAGATGATCTATATTAGTATGAGCGAAAGAAAAATGCACTCGAGGGTGGTTGAACCCTCGAGTTTTTTTTAAAAATTCAATACGATTTTTGACGATATTTTCACTTCAATAAATACACAAATAAATAAATAATGCGTGTTGCGTACAATGAAATATTAGATTAGTTTTAAGATCCAGTGTATAGTGGCATGTAATTCAGTACTTTTTCAAAAGTATTTGAGATATGTGTTAAAATAGAGATAGATCTGAATAGATGTAAATGGATCCCTTCAAATCGTCCAGTTTATTTAATAATAGCTGTGTAGCAACGCGTTGCGTTGCATTTCAATTGCATTACTTTTTTCGATTGTTTTAAATCGATTTCTGGTGAAATAAATTCATAGGTTACAATTCATATATTTTGAATATAAATTTCCAATAATATATATTCTGAAAAAACCTCAAATTTGCAGATCTGTATATTTTCAAAACAAGTACCAATGAAGTTTTTTCATGATGGTATTCGTGTTCAGTCTATTAATTTCATACAGAATTGCATAATTTTACTTCAGAAGCTATCTCATTGTTGCACAGTGTTATGCTAGGGATAGAAACACACTTCCAGTTATAAAAAAGTATACAAATCACATATAGATTTTATATGTAGCATTTGTTTTACAAGAACTTACGAAGTTTAATTTTTAAACGGTTCTCTTTCCCGGTAACTTATATTTAGAAAAATGTTGTCCCGCATCTAAGAAGTACATTAAAAAGTCCTATTCTTTTACTACCAAAACGTACATGATACTTTGTGCAGTGTGTTATGATACTTTGGATTTTGTGAATTTTGTCAGTTTTTTCCGGTTTTTAAAAGCGCGCCTTTTCGTTTTTAGTGCCAAAATTACGTTTTTAGTGCAAATTCATGCTTTTGAAAATTGCTAACTTTTAATTTTCAAAGCTAGAATTTTATTTTTGCATATTAATCCGAGAGTAGTCACGGGTTTTTTTAGAACGCTAGTGATCGCGTTCTGTTATTTTGCCGCCAGTTCTTTCTCGCGTAAAAAATGAAAATAACAAACGGTTTCATTAATTATTCAACTATTACTTTTCAATGAAGTTAAATTGCGCTTTACTGAAATTACTACGTTTTCTCACGAACTATGAAATATTTCAAAAAGATGAAAATGAACTGCTACTAATGATTATGTCATGGTCTTTTCGGCAAATTTCTATACTTTTTTTGCTAATATATACTTGAAAAAAGCTAGAATATCATGTAACTTTACTATGATAGTGAAGAAACATTTAAGATCAGCTACATGAAATCTCACTTTTGTATATATAAAGGGAGATGGCTTAGAGAACGATAATTAATATGGGCATAAAAAAATAAAAATAAATAAATAAATAAAAATAAAAATAAATAAAACAGCAGGCGACTACTACCGTGTTAAAAAAGGAAGTTCCACCATACAAAAGAAAATTCAGCTGACGTTTGTACGTACTATAAATACATATATGAATAATTAAAATTTTTTATATCATATTTTGGTAAACCTTTTAAATCTGATAAGGTCTGAGATTTATCATTGCAATTTTTTCATGCTTTCTTAAATAAATCAAGTGCAGAGTTTTATTATTTCTAATCTTTTCGAATTACCTTATCTTGGAAGTAGAATTATATTAGACGGAACGGACTAAATATGTCGAGATCCTAGATCTGATATAAGTTGATTTTGAAGAATTAATTTCGATTATTTGTTTGGCGATTTAAGCTCATAATCTTCCCACAATTTGTGTAACAGAGTCGCATGAAAGCGTGAAGTCTGACACAATGAATTAAGCTCATACAAATGTTCAGGAGGTAAACTTTTATCGATTAGGGTTTCGGTTTAACCTTTTTATTTTAGAATCTTGTAACCATACGCGGATTATTTCGTAAGATGTCAATGCGTGACTTTTTGCTGTTAGTTAATTTCAAACTAGTCGCATGAGCTAATCCAAAAACTTTATTTTATCTCATACATGTTTCGCATATACCAAAAACGAATCCTAACTGAATCTAAAGTTTTACTAAACTTTATTAAAATTTTATTAAATAATTTGCATTAATTATTGAGGTATGACTATCGCTTAAATCGTGAAAAATGCAACGTAGCAGCGCCACCTGTTGGGAGATTTGCACCAAAACCTAATCAACAACATCTTATGTCAACATCTAACTGAATCTGAAGTTTGATAAAATTATGTGCATTAGTTTTTTGAAAAATAGCTATCGTGAAAACCATAAAAAAAATAGCATAGGAGCACCACCTGTTGGGCTATTTATACCAAAACGTAATCAGCGTCAATTTATGTCATGGTCTAGTAAAGTCTGAAGTTTGGTGATATTCTGTGCATTTGTTCTTGAGATGTAGCTATAGTAAAAATCATGAAAAAAGTATCATAACAGCACCACCTGTTGGGCGACTTACACAAAAAACTAATCAACACCAATTTAAATCAAGGTCTAACTGAATCTAAAGTTTTATTAAATTCCATGCATACAGAATCATACAGACAGACATTTTCTAAAAACAGTTGAATCGTGTTAAGGACCTTCTAAAACGTATAAATCCGTCGAAAACCGGAATTCGGAAATTTTCATGAATCCAATACTTTCCTCTTATAAAGATAGAAAAAAGTAAAAATATTTATTGAGGCGAGTTTATTCAAATACAGCTCGATCTTCTTTCGTATTATAAATTTGTAACTTCTCAGAAAAGCAGAAACTGTTATCCTGAAAAATCATTTTGCGGCGTTAAGACATTTTTTAACACGTTGACTGCAGACTACGAGATTTATCGTACACTGTAAAAAATGACCAATGTTTCTTATTTTATGAAAATATGCTATAACCACGAACGAAAATATAATATAATCTTCTGAGTTATCCGAAATTTCAAATAGCATGTTACATTGTCTTTTGAATCCCCAGAAACGAATACATTTTCCGAATTTAAAGAATAATTTATAAAAACAAATTATTTTTAGCTGCCCGAATTTTTCAGAAACGTTTCCGAAGGGTTTTTATAGTGTATTAATGAGTGTCCTCAGGCTGGGATACCTGTTTTTCGAATGTTATCCATTCTCAAGTACACGTTTTCAGCCACATAAGTTAATTTGTACATGAAAGAGTAAAGAAATAATCTGAATTTTAATGTTATTATTAACGCTGTTAATTTTGCATGTTTGTCTGTTACACATTTTTTTTTGAGCATGAAAATGTTTACTGCAGAATTGATAGCATTCGAAAAACAGGTATTCCAGGCTGAGGACACTAATTAATACACTATAAAAACCCTTCTGAAACGTTTCTGAAAAATTCGGGCAGCTAAAAATAATTTGTTTTTATAAATTATTCTTTAAATTTTAAAAATGTATTCGTTACTGGGGATTCAAAAGACAACGTAACATGCTATTTGAAATTTCGGATAACTCAGAAGATTATATTATATTTTCGTTCGTGGTTATTGCATATTTTCATAAAATAAGAAACATTGGTCATTTTTTACAGTGTACCAGCTGGACGCCCACTAGGAGTATATTCGAATTTGTCCGCTAGAATATTAAATTACAAAGCATGGCGTCTAAGCTAAAAGACACGCTGCCGCGCCGCCAGGAGATGTAAAATGTCCATTAAGAGGCTACTTCACTCACGTGAAAACACCCTAATGTTAATCCTATGGGAGAAATCTTTCAAAATATCTCGCTTGTATTTTAATATTTTTATTATTTATTTATTTTTATTTATTTTATTTTATTTTATTTTTTTCTTGCATTGGGTAGCTGAGGTCGATTTTTACTCAGGTCGTTTTTTTACTTTTTAGATTTTGTTTACAGGATTTTTTTATTTGGATACTTTCACTTTCGGAACCGGTTTCGAAAATAAAAGTTTCTATAAAAAAAAAAAAACCTGCAACCAAAATCGAAAAACTAAAAAAAGGCCTGCGTAGAAATTGACCTCAGCTGTCCCCAATGCAAGAAAAAAAAATCATTTAAAAATTTGAAATACAAACGAGATATTTCGAAAGATTTCTCCCATAGGATTAACATTAGCGAGCGGGTGTTTTCCCGAGAGTGAAGTATCCCCTTAAAAGAAGTGGGTGCAGAAGCTTGTGTTTTTACGTGAACATTCAATCAAACTCCACTAATTGCCAAAGTTTTTGGCACCTTTGGGCAGATAATCCAAACGTTTCTCACTTCTTAAAATCCTACAAAAGAGGAAGGTACCAACGATTTTGCGGGATATAAACGATATCTTGACTTCACAAGAAGAAAATAATGATAATTATAAAAATTTCAAAATGGTATCAAAACCCAATTAATTAAATATAAAGAAAAAAATAGGCTCAGAATGCTGCTCACAAAAAGAAAAATTATAACTTACAACAATATAAAATATTGGACTTCATAACAAATTTTTTTCATCAATCACTAATTTTTGGTTTTCGTCTGTTTTCCCTACTTTTCCGAAACATTTCCTTCTAAAAACGGAGATAGGCGGTATGTAAGGGAAAAAACAGATATGGCTTCCCTCATGCAGTGACATTTATAGAACAACTCACATAGCTGACAAACCTTTGGAGAATACATAAAATTTTGACCTATGTCGTGTAAACTCTTCATTTTGTCATACTGTGGGTCGGTGGTATATTATATATACCACTTAATTTCAATCCCCAAATACCACAATGTTAACAGAATTTTGGAAAAAAAATTTACTTTTGTAATGTACATGAAGAAAAATTTTTACTCATTTTTAAATAAATTTCTTTTTAATCCTAGTGTCATTCAATCATTTCTATATTTTAGCTAACGACATACTTTGCCCCTGAAAGGGTTAAAAGCCCAATAATGGCCTCTGGTCTCTCAACTAGGTTATTCTCCATCTTATAAAGAAGTGTTTATTTTAAATTTTACAAAAGTTTGGAGTCCGTGAAAAATTTCTTCGTGAGATATGGGGGATTGACTAGCTGTCCTTTTCTGAAAAAAAAAAAAAAAAAAAAAAAGATTTTGCCTTTGCATAATCTTTTCAGAACTGACGTACACAAACGTAGACCTCTATTCTTTTCGTCATAAAAACTAAACTGTTTGATTTGTTTACATTTTTACTTTACTATAGCTGAATATTTTTTTAATAGCCAGTAAACGACAGCAATGATGTTTATTTTCTCATAAAATAAATGTTATTTTCATCTGAGCTTGCAACGCCTTCAATACGTTCTAGCCATGAACGGGAATAATATTCATTATTATTTAACTTAAACGCTTTACAAAAAAAAAAAAAAAAAAAAAAAAAAAAAAAAATGATTTGCAGATGAATCACTCGATTAAGGCCAAGGCTACACTAGATACCGGGCTTGCTCATTCATTATCATGACGTCACAAAAGGTGGCTGGCCGCGACCAGCGATTGGTGCAAAGCGACGAGCCCGCCGTTTTGTGCCAATCGCTGTATGTCTTTCATTTTGTCGTTTCGCTTTGTACCAATCGCTGGTAGCGGCCAGCCACCATTTGTGACGTCATGATAATGAATGAGCAAGCCCGGTATCTAGTGTAGCCCTGTTAAGGCCCTTAAATTTGTTATTGCGTGAATTTAATTTATTGATAATTAAATTGATATTTTAAGGGGAGCTAGTAATTTTATATCCATATTTATAAACCTAAATTAGCAGTCCCCTAAAGTATCAATTTCAGAAAGAGAGCTGTTTCTGTTATTTATACTGTCATTTTCTTTATACAAAAGCAATGGATGTGTATTTGTAGCATTATTTTAATATCGGGTCTCAAGCGGTTAAAAGAGGAAGGCGGCTATTTAGGAAATTTGCAAGTTTTCTGTATGTCGCAAACTTTGCTTACACTGTTAAAAAAACAAATGTCTCTTTATCTAGGAAAATATAATATAACCACGAACGAAAATATACAATAACTTCTTACGAGTTACCCAAGATTCCGGAGAGCGTTCGTTATTTTCAGAAGCCATGTAAGCCAATATATTTTTGAGATTTAAACAAGGAATTTTTAAAAACAAAGTTATTTTGCTGCCACTGATTTTCTTAAACTTTTTCCGAGTAGTTTTTATAGCATATTAAACAGTTTCCTCAACCCAGAATACAGGTTTTTCGGATACTATCAATTCTCAAGTAAATATTTCCATGCTAAATAAACATGTTTTATAGACAAACATCATATATATTAACTGCATTAATACTAACATTAAAATCAATATTACTTTGTTACTCTTGCATGGACAAATTCAATTGTGCAGCTGCAAATGTGTATTTGAGAATTGATAGCCTCCTAAAAACCGATATTTTGATTTGAGAAAACTGATTATTAAATACAAATATCTTTACCGGTTTACATCATAAGAGTTATTTAATGACTTTTGAAAAAAAAAAAAAAAAAAAAAAAAAAAAGATCAATTAGTATCAAACCCGTACTTAAAAAAAATATCTTAGGTACATATTTAAAGAACTTACTTAAAAAATCGTATATATGCGTTATATGATATGTGTTCAAGTGAAATTTTATATCTTATTGAAAATCCCACTGTTCAACTACACTTTTCATAAATCATGAAAGTAATATTGTGATTATACTTTACTAAAATATATCTGGAAGCGTTTATTGATTTCTTTATGTTTTTCAAATTCCCTTTACTATCAATGTATAAGCGAGAATCTGCATCATAAAACTATCCCGCATGTCAAATTTAAAATTTCTAATGTCAGTAGTTTTAGAATATTCGTAATTTTTGAAAGTTTTGCACTTATTTCATCCTTTTAACGTTCGATTTTCTTTTTCGAACCGTTTTTAGCGAACATCAAAATGGTAATAGTTAACGCCATATTCATTTTCAGTTTTCTAATGACAGTAGTTTTAAAAAAATCGGGATGAATAGGGTATTTTTAGAAGGTTTATTCCTCGTTTCATTCCTTTAAAATTTGGGGTTTTTTAGCGTTCTTAGCAAATATGAGTCTAAAAAATAACTTGCATATAATATTTTAAAACTACTTGCCTGAGAAGTTCCACAGAAATCGTGATAAAACTTTATTCTTAGAGCGTTTTTTTTTCTTCTCTTTAAAATTCAAATGTTTTAAGAATATATCATAAAACATATGGTTGGTGAAATTTAAAGAACTTATTTAGAAAATGCAAGTACATGCGCAATATGATGTGCGTTCGAATAAAACTTTACGTTACATCATAAACCACACTTATTCATCTATACAAAACCATTCATAAATCATGAAACTAGTACTGATGAGTATACTTTGCTCAAATACTTTTTGAAAAGTTTAATGATTTTCTAATGAACATTAGAATGGACAGGCAAAAGAATTCAATTACAGTACTGTCTATCAATAATAATTGAATAACGATTGCTGTAAGTGAGTTTTCATTTCAGGTACACGTTTCTAAATTTAACTCATTTTTTGCATAGTACTTGGTGTAAATAAATTCTATAGATCCTATACAGAGCTGTACAAAAGATCTCGAGAACATTTCGGTTTATTGGCAGAATTTGCTGAAGGGGAATTCTCAGCTGTAGTATGCGTTTCCTAACTGAAAAACTTTTAGTATACTATGTTGTACATATACAAATCTATATATCTTATACAGGACTGCAAAAGAAAATTCGCATACTTTTCCAATTATTGATGGCAATTGCTGGCATTTGGTTTTCAAATGTGTTATGCGTTTTCCAAATTATTTACATTGACATCACGTTTCACCATATCACCATATCAAGTCTTTTTACAGTATTCTGAATGTGTTGGAAAGTGCTTCCTAATATATGCTTGACGCATGATTTTCCGAATTTGAATTGCCTTCGTGATTAAGCCTTCACTGAAATATATGATGTCAAACCTGGTCTTTATATTCTTTAATTTCCAGAAGAATTCACCAAGTATGTCTATAGATATTAAACAAAAGTCTGAAGTCAAATTCGTGTGGTCACTTTCGGCCATATAATGTATATTCAACTATTCAAAATCGTTTATAAATCATGAAAGTAGCACTTATGATTATGCTTTCCTCAAATATACCTGGAAACGTTTAATGGTTTTCTAATGGTCAATAAATCAACTTTACGATCAGAGCTGAAATTCCAAACGGAAATTCCATTATTTTTATCAAACACTAAGATTTCTCCTTTTTAAAATAAAGTTTGTAACTTAAGTCGTTATCAGGTTAAGAATCATAATCGATGAAAGCAGTTAATACTTATTTAATGATGCCGTTTTTATTTGTTTAAGAATCATATTCTTATTTTACAGAGAACTATCTTAAATTGCAGGGTATTAGTGGAAGAATAGAAAGAAAGTAATCTTCATTTTCCCATGTAGAGAAAATGCTTATTTTACGTTATCGCGTTTATTTCAAATACTTCAGGATTGACAATTGTAGTGAAGAATTCAGTGTTGAAAAACAAAAAATTCAAAAACTTGAAAATTAATCTACTTATTGTTACTTTCCTCTGTCTATAATAAAAGAAAGTATTGTAATCGAAATTTTTTTCGACTGCCAGTTTTCGATGGATTTACACGTTTTAGGGGGGTTTTTTTATCGAAAAGTGTATGAAGTTATGCATAGAATTAAACCAAATTTCATTTATATGTTTTTGGCTATGGACAGTAGGTCACAGTTGAATTAGGTAGCCCTGTAATAGAGATTTTTCTTCCATTTTCATTATTTTTATATCGAAAAGTGTGGTTATGCATAGAATTGAACCAAACTTTATATATTTTTTTCACTCTGATCTGCAGGTCCCAGTTGAATTTGGAGGTATTCCGCCAGAAGGGGTGCTGTGATTGCGATTTTTGTTCCATTTTCATTGTATCGCCAAAAAGTGTATGAAGTTATGGATAGAATTTAGCAAAAGTTCATTCATATGTTTTTGGCTATAACCAGCAGGTCCCAGTTGAATTTGGGGATATTCCACCGGAAGGGGCCGCTGTGATAGAGATTTTTTGTACCATTTTCATTATTGCATCATCGAAAAGTGTATGAAGTTATGTTTAGGATTGAACCAAATTTCCTATATATGTTTTTGGCTATGGCCAGCAGGTCCTACTTGCCTTTTGGGGATATTCCGACAGAAAGTGGCGCTGTGTTAGCGATTTTTGTTCCATTTTTATTATTGTATCATCGAAATGTGTATGAAGTTATGCATAGAAAAAATTGAAACTATATATATATATATATATATATATATATATATATATATATATATATATATATATATATATATATACTTTTTTTATTATGATAGCTATATTTAATGAATTAAGGCGTACCTTTAGTCCAGCTGAAAATTTAATTGGAAATTTAAATATATATTATCCTATGCCGAGAATTTATTAGTCTCATGTACGCCACGGATAATGTACTCATGTTGACATTCCATCTTGCGGAGTTGCAGCCTTGCCAACGTATATTAGTGAAAGAGGTGCCTAATTGGATGTCGTCCAGATGGCTTAATTGGCAAAGCACTTGGTGCGCTACACCAAGGTATCTGGGTTCGATCCCCGGTCTGGACACATTTTTCACTCAAGTTGGTTGTGAGCTGTTAAGCAATGTGAAAAGAAAATTTACATCCTTTGTAATGCTATTTAATGATTTAAAGCGTAGTGTCAGTCCAGCTGAAAATGTAATTGGAAATTTAAATGTTATTTTAATTTAAATCTAAAATCTCATTTCGTTTGCCCAATATAAGGGAGTCCACATTCACAAATAATTTTATAAATATCTCCAACTACAAAATGTTATATAAAAGCGAATTTATACTCAGGACAGTGAGTATGAATGTTTTTCAAAAATAAGACTAATACTCAAAGCTATAACAAGACCAGTGAATCAACAAAAAATAAGATATTTCGCTTATTTTTAAGAGCCTTGAAATATACCTAGAAACGTTCATTAGCTTTCTGAAGTACAGTGTAATACTTTATGATCAAAACTGAAATTCCGAACATTAATTCAAAACAGTAAGATTTCCCCTTTTTAAAAACATAGTTGGAGACACTCAGAATCAAAAATAAGTACATTTTGCTTATTTTTAAGCTTCTGCAAATATATCTGAAAAAGTTTAACAATTTTCTAATGTCCAGGGAATTACTTTTTGATAAAAACAGAAATTCGAAACTCAAGTTCGAAAACACTAAGATTTCTCTTTTAACAATAAAGTTGCTAAGATATGTCGTTACCAGGTAAAAATCGTTATCAAAGAAAACGGTTAATACGTATTTAATGATGTCGTTTGTACATGTACAAAAACCTTATTCTCATCAGTCATAAAAATATTTCAAATCGCATTGTATTAGCGGAAGAATACAAAGAAAGTACTTTTGAGTTATTCACGGAAAAAATGCTTTATTTAACTTTTCGTATATTTTTCAGCATTTCACGCCTAACAACTGAAGTGAAAACTTCATTTTTAAAAAACATCTACTTAAAAATGAAACCCTGAATTTATTTTTTAAGGGGACTGGGGACTCTTAAAATGTCGAAAAGTGAAAAAAAGAATTGATTATTTTTATCATTTTATATCTTAAAAAGTATACATTACAAAAACATAATTTTTAAAGGCAGTATTAGGTACATGTTTTTTTGTTTCATGTAATATCTTTCATGTAACACAAATACATAAAATTAGTTTTATGAGTTTTTTTTTAATTTGTCAGAGCAGAAAATTGAAATCGTAGGTTGCACGCAACCTACAAAGTCGACAGTAAAAAATATTTATAACCCCCCCCCCCTTCTCCAATCATTGATTTTCAAACAGCACAAAAATTTTTACTGTATTCCTGTAATTCCTGTACTGTGTAATTGACTGAAAAAATTATGTTTGTGCCAATTTTTTAGGGGTTTTTTTTTTTCGAAAAAAAAAAATCCCATCCAGAGTTAATAACTTGGTTGCCAGTGGCAAATAGGCCCTGATTATATAAAGATTGTGGTTAAAGGGCCTGGTTATGCCCGCTGTTCTCAAGCCCTAGTTATGTAAAGATTATCGTTAAAGGGCCTGGTTATGCACGCTGTTGTCAAGCCCTGGTTATGTAAAGATTATGGTTAAAGGGCCTGGTTGTGTAAAGATTATGGTTAAAGGGCCTGGTTATGCGCACTGTTGTCAAGACCTGGTTACGTATTTTATATGAAAGGAGTGAAAGGTTTATATTTTAGATGAAATGAATGCAATGCGAATGATGGAAAGGGGAAGAATATTTGGCGATTTATCACTTGCGCCCGTATAACATAAAAATACCGATATTTTTTATATAAATATTCATTTTAATCTACTAAGTTCTAATTTTCTGAAGATCCAACATCTTTGGAATCGTTTTCCGCTTATGAAGGATCGCGAATTACTTCTGTTCCATGGAATCATGTTCTTTCTTTCTCTCGAAATTTCTGCTTTGCTTTTTTCGTCAGCGATGAACTAATTTGCGAAATTTTCCTCTTCCACGTAAAAGATCTATATTAAAATTAGATACTTAAATACAATCAAAATATTCATTTCTGAGTGTTTTTTCGGCTTATAAAAGCTCTGATAATTTAAGCCTCAATTTTGGGAAAAAAAAAAGTACTTTTACTTACCCTATACTACATAGGGTAAATCTTGTAATCGTTTTGAAAAAAAAAAAAAAAAAAAAAAAATGACGGATTTACACGTTTCAGACACTGAAGATTCCGAAAAACATATTTTTAGAAAAAAAATTGCCGTCTTGTGTGTCTGTGTGTCTGTAAACACTCTATCTCCCGGACAAATTGAGATAGAGACTTGAAATTTAGTATATACTTAGTATTTAATAATGGGAAGAAGCTTATTGAATTTCAGTAACTTCGATTATCCGGAACTAATTTTTTCGGACTCTCGCAATATTCGTTCTGATAAAAAGTAAATAAAAATTTTCGAAATTGCTTATTTTAAGGAGTGAATATAAAAGACAATAAAAAAACATAAATTTTGCATAAATAATAAAGTTGATCGGATAATTAGTTGCCGAGATATTTGTAATCCTATTTCCACACTCTTCGATTTTTCATGACCCTATATTTCATCCAAATTTCAATTCAAAGATATATTTTAACTGTAAATGAGACTCTTAATCCGACGCAATAAACCATTAGTTAATAGGATTATCATTTTTGGAAGTTATAAGGAAATTTTTCTTACGCAATTCAGTGATAGAGCCTTTAAAGTTTATGACGTCATCAAGACACGATTTTAATCGAATTGCAATTATAAGTAGTTTACACATGATTTATTTTCATATTTTATATTATGCGTACCCATGATCGGTAAATATTACGGTGGCTCCCAACGACTAGTTTTACAAATGCGTTCATGATCACTGTCTGTGATACAAGAAATGTAAACAAAACAATACCCATACAGGTACTCAAGAATTCGATACATCCACAGTAAGAATAAGATTTACAGGATGTTTCAAAAAGAATGATTCGATTATAATTCATAACTATTCAGCTTTTAATCCGTCTTGATAGAATAATGTATAGGTAGAAAGAGGAAAAACTCGAGTTTCATGCAGTTGCTGACAAGTAGCGCTAGTGCTCTTCCTTCGCCCGCCACTTCAGTGTTTTTCAGGCCTCCAAGATCGCCGGACCTCGCAGCATGCGATTTCTTCTTGTGGGGCTTTATAAAAGACTACGTTTATATACCTCCCCTTCCAGCTACATTAGCCGAACTGAGGATACGGATAATAGTAGCCGTGGAAACAGCGGATGCAGACATGCTCGCAAAAGTTTCGGATGAATTTGTCTACCGTAAATATATGCCGAGCATCCAAAGGTGGACATATTGAGTACCTTCAATTTAGTTTGTAAATCTATTTAATACTTGGAAATTTTTTCGCAGAAAATTTCTTACGCCTTTGTATTCATAATATTTAAAATTTAAATTGCTTAAAAGGCGTCTATCCAATTATAGTAAAAAAATATCCAAGCCATAGAACATCTTGGTAGAACGTCAGTGCGCTATACTGATGATCCGGGTTCGAGTACCGGCTTGGACACTTTTTCACTACGTTGGCTACACGCCTTTTAAGCAATTTAAATTTGAAATATTATAAAAAACTGTATGTTAGCCACGTAATATAAATCAATCTTAATTGTCTCAATATTTTTCATAATATACGCATTTCAAATCGTGTGATTCTTTTTGAAACATTCCGTATTTTAAGTTTGAAGAGCGCAAATGTTATTTTTCAAATTATTCGGACAAAATATTTTCGAATTGTACATGCAGATTTATTAAATAAATTCTCTTTAAATGTGTAATATGAGTAATGGGCCAATACGAAATTATATTGATCGTTAGTACGTATGATAACTTAAATTTGAGCATATCATGCACTCGATCATAATACAATTGTACTGTTAAGTAGACTTAGGAATCTTAAGCCTACAAAAAATTCAATTTTTGAAAAAGTTTACTAAATATTAAGGAAATCTGAAAACTTTCCGAAACATTTCTCAAAACTTTAAAACAAAATGAATCGTAATCTTAATCGTTGTTAAATATGGAATATTTTCAAACATGGAACTTTGAAGTCATTTTTCTCAAAATGTCATTTTCTGGCATTGCGTGCAAGGCAGTTAAAAAACTTTTCAATATTTTTTCATAAAATTTTCAGGTTGTTAACGTATGGAAAGCATTATAAAGTAAAACTAAATTTTCATCTTTATTTTGTTGAAAAAATATTTTTTTCTTGGTGTTATATTGCTAAAATTTTGAAAATTTTATGTAAGCAAGACACAGTTAAGTTTTTTAAAGCCTAAAAATATATAAATAAATACTTTTTTAGGGGTTGCGTGTACGCACAAGATTCTCAAGTATAATTAAATGCCAAAATGTTTGTTTTACAGGTAGAAATTTTTTGTAATCAAGCTATAACAAGACCAGTAAATCGACAAAAAGAAATATATTTTGCTTATTTTTAAGAGCCTTGAAATATATCTAGGAACGTTTATTAGTGAGAGGCGGGGGGGGGGGTATAAATATTTTTTATTGACGACTAGAATTTTTTGCTGGCTACCATATTTTATCAAATTTGTAAAGCCCTGTAACATAACTTTCATTTAAAATACATATATTGCATACATATAAAATACATACATTTAAAATATATACCTTTCACTCATTTCATTTAAAAATAATAATCCTCTTTAATAAAAAGTTGCTGACGACTGGGATTTTTCGCTAATCGTTGCCACAGATTAATCTCGGAAAATGAAACATTTGAAGTTACTGAAAAAATTAATAGCTCGAAAAATATTTGTCACAAAATTGTTAGACAAACTGCATTAGAAAGGTAAAAAATTGTATTTCTCTTGATATAAATTTCAAATCTAATGATTATGCCGTTTTTCAAATATAGAATTTCAAAAATTACCAAACTTCATAATGGAGTATCAATAGCGAAACCTTCACGCGTAAAAAGATAATGATAACAGCAATGTTTCCTGACGTGTATTACTGGCTATAGCAGGAGTCACAGTAGCCTTATTATTCTGTTAAAATATAAAAGTGAATTATGGTGTCACGAATGCATGATTTTTATTTAATTCTCGACGAATACTAGATGCGCCATTTCTTTTTTGTACATATATATATTAAATGTAAAAACTCTGTTAGAATTTTAAATAAAATTAATAGTTTTCGGTGATGTTCTGTAACCCGAGAAACCCGGGTTTGACTCCAAAGTAAATAATAATACTATAAACCAAAACATTTTATTTCAACATCCAAGCATTATTTCTAATTTACACATGCGAAAAAGAAAAGTTGATATTCTCGAAATAAAAAGCCCTATTAGCGAAACAGTAATGCTGGCCGACTAACATGAAATACCAAACAATCTTGAACATACTCACTTCAAAAAATTCGTACTCAAAATAAATAACTTTGATTAGTCTTGTATTTATTATATGAAATTCGTTATCCTCTGCATAATGTTCAATTTACAGGGCAACCTTATTCATATATGATGATTAAATACTAATTTCTAAAACTAATACTAACTAATATTCACATTTTAATTGCTTATTAGGCGTATAGCCAACATAGTGAAAAAGTACCCAAGCCGGGACTCGAACCCGGGTCATCAGATTAGCGCACTGACGTTCTACCAACTGAACCACTTGGGAACGATACTCAGCCTGGAACTTTTTCACCATAACATGTTGGCAACGCTACAAACGCAGCACAAGATGGAATATTTTCCGTGAGCCGCCAACCCTGGGACAAACACGAAATCAAAGAAAATCCAGCATCGACAATTGAATAAATTCATATTTTAATACTTGGAAATTTTACCAGAGAATATTTCTCACGCCTTGCATTCATAATATTCAAATTTCAATTGCTTAATAGGCGTATAGCCAACATAGTGAAAAGTTCCAGGCTGAGTATCGTTTCCAAGTGGTTCAGTTGGTAGAACGTCAATGCGCTAATCTGATGACACGGGTTCGAGTCCCGGCTTGGGTACTTTTTCACTATGTTGGCTATACGCCTATTAAGCAATTAGAATTTGAATATTATGAATGCAAGTCGTGAGAAATTTTCTCATGAAAAATTTCCAAGTATTAAAATATGAATTTAATAGTAACTATATTAAACTAACTACAAATACTAGTTATTAAAGTTCAGTAACGTGGAAAACGCAAAAGAAAGCAAGATCGTCATTCTGGAGCATTTCATAACCGTAAATAAATCATGGATATATTAGATTTACAGATAAATAAGATTGCGGGAGAATAAAGTGAATACTTGTAGAAGATTCTTAAAGACAGAAGAATTTATATTAGAAGATTTTCTAAAGAAGCTTTTTAAAGATTTTCTAAAGAAGCTTTCTAATGAAAGCTTCTTCATAGGATAAGGTATCTAATGAAATAACGTAAATTTGTCTTTCATTTATTTTTAAGAATTCGTGATCATCTGCTGTAAATTAAATTTAAAATTACTTTTTCGTGGCAACATTATGTATATATGATGATAAAGTATCAATTTACTCTTAAAGCAGAGTTGCCAAGTCTCCGGCTTTTTAGCCACCAGTAATTTTTTAGAGAAAATGTTGTTCTTTTAAATCGCAAAATGCTCCGATTACATAAAACAACATTTTCTGTACTAAATTACTGGTATCCAAAAAGCCGGACACTTGGCAGGTCTGTTGAAGTACTTCGAATCTGAAATTAGTCGAATCAACAACAAAATGTTTATTGTGTTGAATGAAATTTATGTATGTATTTCTTTTCACCATTCACTGTTGGACATTCGTTATCAGCTACAGAATGGTTAATTCCAAAATATGTTTTTATGTCAATATTATGCGTATCTGATAAGAAAATATTTATCTATTTCTGAAATACTGTATTGATAAACCTAAGCCAAATAACACATTGTATGCCATTTAAATCTTCACATTTAATTTAAAATTTTATTATGTAATGATATGACAATAATAATCGATAACATTTTATTTACTATTTTAAATTCATTATCGTCAGCAAAATGCTTGATTTAAAATTAATTTTTAATACAACATTATATGCAATTTATATTAAAATATCAGTATACTCTTGAAGTATACACAGCTATCAAATCACATCCTTGTAACGTAATGTATCACTTTAAAATATTCATATTTAATTCAATAATTTCATTAATTAAAGCTGATATTAATAATGTTCTAGATCGATACTTAAATTCTCGTATTTACATTTTATTAGACTATTTTACCTTGTCTTTATTTTTTATGTTTAATTTTAAGCCACAGTGATGAGCATTTCAAGTGTCTCAACAGCATTTCCTATACGTATTGACAAATACTTAAATACAATACTGTCAAAAATACTTAACGTCTTCTCCAACATAATTAAAAGTGTTTCTAATATTTAATCCCTCCAATTCGGGAATAGCGCTTCTGCTTCCTTGTTGTCACAGATAAAGCGATGATCAGCTCAGTTGTCTGACAACGACGTAATCTTGTTACAATTGCCTGGGAGATCGCACTTTAAGTTCGTTACCCTCAAACGAATTATTTTATTTTACGAAGTTTTCAAGCATAAAATATAATCATTTATTACAATCGTATATATATTTTCTATTATTATTATTATTTGCTGAAACGAAAAGAAAATTTACAGTTATACAATTATTTTATCGTACATGTTAATATTTTTAAGTGAATATTGTTTATTAGATTGTTAATGTGCTACATAAATTATCTAGAAAAATTGTTCGTCAACCCGAAACTCGAACTGAACCCTGCACACTTCCATCAGAATCCGACCCGAATTTGAAATACCTAACCCGAACCGGAACCATTCTCGAACGGAGAAATAGTCTACAATTATATTGCTAACATCAATTTTATATTTTATGTAGATAAATGAACTATATACACATTAATGCTTAAATATATCGTTTTTCTTTATCTAAAAAAATATTCCAGACTTTTTTTTAAAAATCGGGTCAATATGAACCCGACACGCACCAGTCAAACCCCAACCCGAAACTTTGTCGATTTTCAAAGTATTAAAGTCGAAAGAATCCGACCAGCAAAGAAACAAATTAAAGTTATTTAGTCCCGATCGAATCGTGGATTGGGTTGGATCGGATTCGAGTAAAATCTGGTTACTAGCATTTTCCACCAATCACCACGAAAGTCACTTCTGACCATTCACGCCACTGCAGTACTTTTCAACTTGTTTTTATTTACTTAGTTAGTTAATTTTATATTACATTATATTATTTATTTGTTTATTTGCTAGAATAAATGGGTCAAACTCTTTTAAAGTAGTGTTGCAAAATGCGAGAAATCATTTCCAAGTATGCACTGTTATTACTTACAAAGTTGTCTGACCTTTGGCAGCATGACATTTGCATAGCAACTTCGTGATCTTGATGGCCAAATTTATCGCAAAGTCTTCTCTTGTAAATTCAAAATGCCAATGTCTTAATGAGTATTCAGATACCAGAATATTCTGTAGAATTTAAATATAGCAAGATAAGAATTCATCCAAATACGAGAGCATGTTACCAAAGATGGCAAGGTGGTCAAATTTTAAGTTAAGTGTAGTTTGCAAGCTTTAATTAGTTAATTTAATTTTATATTATTTTACTTTATTTATTTATTTGCTAGAATAAATGGGTCAAACTCTAAAGTAGTATTGCAAAATACGAGAATTTATTTCCAAGTATGTACTGCTATTACTTGGAAAGCTGTCTTACCTTTGGTAGCATGACATTTACATGACAACTTCGTGATCTTGGTGGCCAAACTTACTGAAAAACCTTGTCTTGAAAACCAAAATATCTATGTCTATCTTAGCGAGTATGCAGATAACAGATTATCTGTACAATCTAAAATAGCAACAAAATAATTTCATCAAATTATAAATACGGGAACACGTTACCAAAGATAGCAAGGTGGTCAAGTTAAGTGTAGTTTGCAAGCTTAGATTAGTTAATTTAATTTTATATTACATTATTTATTTATTTATTTATTTGCTAAAATAAATGGGTCAAATTCTTCTAAGGTAGGGTTGCAAAATATGAGAATTTATTTCCGAAATTCTACTGTTATTACTTGGAAAGCTGCCTGATTTCTGGCAGCAGAGCATTTACAAGGTAACAAATTTGGCAACTTCATAATCTTAATGGTTAAATTTATCCCAAAACCTTGCCTCGAAAATGCAAAATAGCAATGTCTATCTTAGCGAGTATTCAGATACCAGATTATTCTGTATAATCTAAATATAACAACAAAAGACTTTAATCAAATTATAAATACGGAAGCATGTTACCATCTATGTCTATATTAACGAGTATGCAGATAACAGATTAATCTGTACAATCTAAAATAGCAACAAAAGAATTTCATCATATTATAAATACGGGAACATGTTACCAAAGATGGCAAGATGGTGGTCAAAGATGGTGCCAAAGAAGTGTTGCCAAAGATGGCAAGGTGGTCAATTTTTATGTTAAGTGTAGTTTCCAAGCTTTAATTAGTTCATTTAATTTATATTATTTTATTTTATTTATTTATTTATTTGCTAGAATAAATGGGACAAATTATTCTAACGTAATGTTCCAAAATACGAGAATTTATCTCCAAGCATGCACCGTTATTACTTGGAAAGCTGCCAAACTTTTGGCACCATGACATTTACAGTGGTCTATGGGAAAAAATCGTTTTCTGTGCATTTAATGGATGTTACGATATTTCAAACATAATGCAATTCATATGCATCACTGAACTGAACTACAACATGCTTTCTCAGGAGTATAGAATAAGAAGCATTTATAGTTCGTTTACACGGATGCACAAAAGAATTCCATTACATTATGATCCATAGGGAAATAGTGTTTGCGGTTCATTTTAATGATGTTATGATACTTCAAACATAATTAAATCACTAAAGTGCTCTACAATATGTTTTCAGCAGATTATGTAGTGCATAGCATTTATCTTTCATATGCAGAGACATACAAAAATTTCCGTTACAGGACTGACTATGATTGATAATTGCTGGAAGTGCGTTCTCCGATGTGGTATGCATTTTTGAACACTTTCCAACATAGTTGAAAAGTGTTTATGAAATCGGTTTGTCTGACTGTCTATCTGTCGGTCTGTCTGTCGCCTGTCCATGCTCTAACTCGCGTAAATATATTCGAATTGTCTTGAAACTGATATATGTTACTGAGGGAATATTTGCTATTATGGAATTACTATGGAATAATTGGCTTTGAAAATGACGTGCGTAGCATTTATGGTTCTTTTACAGGGAAACTCAAAAGAATTCCGTTACATTACACTGTATGGGGAAAAATCATTTGCGGCATATTTTATTGATGTTACACTATTTTAAACATATTCAAATTAATACATATCACTGAGATGCACTACAAGGCGCTTACAGTTGAATATGGTGTGTGTGCATTGGATGTATTGTTCATTTACAGGGACACTTAAAATAATTCTGTTACATTACGGTCTATGGGGCAAAATCGTTTGTAGCTTATTTTAATGACGTTTCGACATTTTAAACCTATTCAAATTGATACTAAGGTGCACTACAAGGCGCTTATTGTAGAATATTGTATGCATATAGAATGTCGTCATTTACAGGGACACTCAAAATAATTTGGTTACAGTACTGCCTATGAACTAAATTATTGGTTGCACGTTTTCCGTTGTGTTACTCATTTTTAAATATAACTATTTTTTTGCATAGTAAATGGTTCCTATAAATTATGTAGATCATATACAGGGCAGCTCAAAAGATCTTACGTACATTTCCGTTTATTGACGGAAATTGCTGAAGGGGACTTTTCAATTGTGCTGTGTATTTCCTAACTGAAGGTAATTTTAACATACTGTGCAGTGTACATACAAATCTATAGATTATATACAGGGTTGCACAAAAAAATTGTGCTTGATAATGCACAAAATAATTGGATATTTTGTGTAATATCATGACAGCCGAATGACACAACGATTCTTCTTTTTAAAATTTAAATGCACAGTTTATTAAATGAGAGCTGATATTTACAAGATGATTATTTACATTATGTACACTTTCACTAATATTCATAAAAATTCCACCTAAACCACATTACTTCTTAAACAACCAAAATATACTCGGATGCTTTCCCACATCCTACTTACTCCGAACGAACCACCATTCCTTCTCGTCTTCTCTTCACTTCCGTTTACTTTTTTTAAACAAAAAAAAGGGTTGGAAGGATATTGGTTGCATGACACCCCCCCCCCCCCCGATAAGATTGTGCTACGCAAAGCGAAGCAAAATCTGACAAATAGCAACCATACAACTATACAGCATAAAATATATATAAAAACACAATTCAAAACAGATGTATAGAAGCCTTGTTATAATAGTTATAATGAATATATAATAAACATATAAAAAAACACTAACAATTCAAAACAGATGTATAGAAGCCTTGTTATAATAATTATAATGAATATATAATAAACATATAAAAAAACACTAACAATTCAAAACAGATGGAAAGACGACTTGATATAATACTGCATACCAAAATTAAACACAAAATAAAGTATCACTTAAATAATCCTTATACAGTAACTAGTCGTGACAGACTATCTGCATTTTTTAATTTTGCTCCTGGGCAATGAGAAATATTTATGTTATATCTTTGTAGAGATAAGGCCCATCTTTGTAATTTTGCAGACTGAGGTGCAGATTTCTGAAGATATATTAAGGAAATTGTGATCAGTTATTAGTTCAATTTCAGCACCAAACACATAAACTTCAAATTTCTTTAATGCCCACGCTACCGCATAAGCTTCACGCTCAATAGTCGACCAGTTTTGTTGCACCATAGTGAGTTTTTGGCTAGCAAAACTAATAGGACACAAATTTTCTTTCTCATCTCTTTGCGATAGACAAGCACCAACTCCATAAGAACTGGCATCACTCTGAATAGTGTAAGGCTTCTTAGGATCTGGTGTATACAGCTTAGGAGCTTCACACAATGAACGTTTTAAAGTTTGGAAAGCCTCTTCTTCAACCTCAGACCACGGAATGATTTCTGGGATTTTCTTTTTTGTCAAGTCGGTTAAAGGCTTGGCGATTTCAGCATAATTTCTTATGTAGTCACGATAATAATTAAATAAACCCAATGCACTTCTGAGGGCTGTTTTGGTTTTAGGCGATTCTATTGTCTCAATGGCACGTAACTTCTCCGGATCGGGCTCATGTCTACCTCCTCCTATGACATGACCTAGATACTTGATCTGTGCCTTTGCAAAAACACATTTTTTAACATTCACCGTGAATTTCAGTTCAGTTAATTTGGATAAAACAGCGTCAAGATGTTTCAGATGATTTTCCCAGTCATTTGAAAAAATAGCAATATCATCCAAATATGCTCGACTGTACTCACGATGTTCATCCAGAGCATTGTTGATCGATTTCTGGAATGTGGCAGCCGCATTGCGCAACCCAAAAGGCATGACTTTCCATCGGTATTGAGCACGATGGGTTTTAAAAGAAGTAAGATCTCGACTCTGTTCTTCTAGAGGAATTTCCCAATACCCTTTTAATACATCTAAACATGTAATTATGTTAGCACTTCCTATTTGATTAATTAATTCAGTTGCATTTTCCATAGGGTAATCAAAAGGTTTTGTCACTGTGTTCAATTGACGAAAATCTATACATAAGCGCATGCTACCGTCCTTCTTTGCGACACATACGACCGGATAAGCTATTTCAGCTTCACTTTTTTCTATAAGTCCTAGATGCTTTAACTCTTCTATTTGTTTATCCACTTCATTTTTTAGCGATTCCGGAATTTTATAAATATATGGTTTCTTTCTTTCCGCACCTGGTAAGAAACGAATTTTGTGTTCTCCAACATTGGCAACTTGAATTTTACCTGAGAATAATGGTGCATGTTTTTGTATAAGTTTACTTAACTCTAATTGTTTATCAACCTCCAGATGACTAAGGTCTACTTCTATGTTATTTTCATTCGAAGTATTAGCTTTAATTGGTGTTGGGTGAATTTCACCAAATTCTACATCGTCTTCAAAAATGACTCCAACAGTCTGTACTCTTACGTTAAATTTCCTTATTTTATTCGCATGAACATGTCTGACACCCCCATCAGGTAATTTTACTTTATACGAATGTGGTTTTATTCTTTCAAGTATTTCTCCGGGTCCTGTCCATCTAGCATATAATTTATTGGTAGAATCAGGGATAAGTAAATATACTAAATCACCTTTTTCAAATTCTTTCATTCTACTTCAACGATTGAAATAGCGAGTGTAATTTTCTTGTTTTTCTGCAGCAGTTAGAGAAGCAATGTCAGCTGCTCTTTCCAAATTTATTTTTAATTCTTGTAAATAGTCTACTGCTGAATTACTAAGATTCAATGGTAAGGGGATTTCACCTGACCATGATGACTTTAGTACTGCCAAGGGACCTCTAGCTTCCCGACCATACATGAGCTTAAACGGTGATACTCCAGTTGTGCAATTTGGCACTTCACGGTAGGCAAAAAGTAGAAAAGGAATATGTTTATCCCAATTAACAGGATCCGTACGAATTACATGATGTAGCATTTGTTTAAACACACGATTAAATTTTTCAATTAATCCATTCGAAGCGGGGTATGATGGAGTTGAAAAACGAGGACATGCCCCTAACCGGTTCTCAAATTCTTTAGTCAATTCAGATTTAAAATTAGTGGCCTGGTCTGAACAGATGACTTCAGGAATTCCGGTGCGCATAAAAATATCTAATAAAGCATCACATGCCGTTTTTGCAGAGAGACTCCGTAATGGTACTACTTCCGGCCATTTAGAATTTTGATCAATTAAGGTAAGACAATATTTATGCTTCCTTCCTGACGGCGGAATAATTTCACCTATACAATCAATATTTACAGTATGAAATGGGTATGGTGCGCGGACAACAGGTGTTATCGGAATTTTATCTGTTTGTTTCTCAGGGCTTTTTAACTGGCAGTTCTTACATGTTCTACAATAATTTTCTACATCTCTTGAAATATTCGGCCAATAAAAAGATAATTTAATTCTTTCTTTTGTTTTTCGCATCCCTAAATGATTCCCAAAAATTGAATCATGAGCTAATTCTAACACTTTATTTCTATAACTTTCCGGTAGAACGAGCTGATATATTTTATCACCGCAAATAGTTTCTTTATGATACAATAAATTATCCCGTATCAAAAAATAATTTTTTCCTAATTTAGCATCCTTGAATGAATTCTTTAAGGTTGCGCAATCTTTTTGTTCTTTACAAAACTTGTTAAACTCTGAAAATTCATCATTTCGATGATTTTGTTCAGTATCTGAAGAAATAAAACAAACATTCAATTTCTCTTCCGCAAGCGGGGGATTGGGCTATTTTTAGCTTCGTGACCTTTGAACTCCTGCAATTGACTATTACACAACTCTTCATTTTGAAGTTCAATCAAAGAATTATACACGTCTGGTGTTAATAAACAAGCCACATTTAAGTTTTCAGTGAAAGCAAAAAGCGTATTTAAGGTAACATAAATTCCGCTGTTAGGTAATTTATAATGGATGGGTATAGTAGCCAAATTTGCTTGTACTTTTTCTTTGAAAGCGGATTGTAACAAAATACTACCTTTAGCTTCGATTTTCAGATTGAGAATTAATGACGTATTTAAAATACTTATTTGGGTACCGGAATCAATAGTAGCTTCTATTTCTTTACCTTCTACATAAATAATGATTTTTTTTAAAGGAAAAAGAGTAACTTCGTTTAATTGATCATTCATGTGTAAATGCCTGGAACTAACATTAGTGATTACTGCATTACTATTTTTATTTGGATTCAATTTATTTGTATCTTGTTGCGTTTTCGGTTTTCTCTGACCCTGATCATCATTTTGAGTGTAAGATTTATCATACTTATTTCTTCTGTTTGGGCACAATTTTGCTAGGTGTAATGGGGAATTACAAATATAACAATCACGCGATTTTGGGAAGTATCTGTTCTCATACGTAACGTGATTTTTTCTTAGTTGTGGGGGAACATATTTAGTATTTTCGTTATTCACTTCACGATAAATAGGTCGTTTCTCAAATTTTGTTTCTTCAAAAGACCTGCCTTTTGCGGTAAAATAAATGTCACAGTCTTTCGATAATTGATCCGGCAAAAGCCAACTTTCTCCTTGCTTAACTGCAATGTGAGTTGCAAGTTCATTATCCAAAGTTTCAAAGATTTTATCAGATATTATTAAATTAATAAGTGAGTCGAAATCTTTAACATTTCGAATTCTGCAATAATTTAACAAACAGGATCTTAATCGGGAACCGAACTGTTGATGGGTTTCACCAGGTAATCTTTTAGCGTTTCTAAAATTTTGTAAACAAGTAAATGGGGACGGTTCATATTCTTTCAAAATTAAAGATTTAATTTTATCATAATCGGCTAACTCTTCATCATCAATATAAACAAGAACATTTCCTGTTTTTTCACCTACTAATTTTAGCAAAATTTCCGATTTATATTCCTTAGGAACATTTTTGTGCTTAAACGCTCTTTCTAAAGAATCAAAAAAGAGATTCCATGTTTCATTTTTCTTGGGCACTGGGATTACCAAAACTTGAACTGCTTTAATTAATTTATCTAATGATAATGACGTACTATTTTCCCCTTCGTCGTGGGTTAAATTCTCGCTTCTCATTTGTTGTTGTAAACGCAACCTATTAACTTCCTCGCCATTTTTTCTTTCTGAAACCGTAGTCGATAAAAATTCAGTTACGAAATCTTTATCTTTTAAGTATTCTTTAGATTTCAATAACAAATCTTTTAATTCAGGTACTCTCTTACTAGCATCAGCTTCTTCACCGATTTTTTCCAGAACAATAAGTAAATCTGCTTTAGTTACGTTTTTAAACATTTCGAATAAAGTTAACAGTTATCTTACTACACAATTAAATGATACATAAATAGCTCACCTCCATTTTGTAATCCAAACACTGCGATCCAAAGCACTTATTTTATTATTTTAAATCGTAGAAATAACTCTTGTTCTCGTACGGAGGAGCGGGCTGTAATATCATGACAGCCGAATGACACAACGATTCTTCTTTTTAAAATTTAAATGCACAGTTTATTAAATGAGAGCTGATATTTACAAGATGATTATTTACATTATGTACACTTTCACTAATATTCATAAAAATTCCACCTAAACCACATTACTTCTTAAACAACCAAAATATACTCGGATGCCTTCCCACATCCTACTTACTCCGAACGAACCACCATTCCTTCTCGTCTTCTCTTCACTTCCGTTTACTTTTTTTAAACAAAAAAAGGGTTGGAAGGATATCGGTTGCATGACATTTTGTTTGACTGTTTGTAGCAATTGCTGAAATTGGGTTTTTTAATTTGTTGTCGTTTTCTAAATAGTTTACTTATTAAACTGTGAAGTTTTCTTATAGTATTTTGAATGTGTTGGAAAGTGTTTCATAATCTATGCTTAACACATGATTTTTTTGTCCTTGTTTTATTTTGGAGTGTATTAGATGGCGTGTATAAATTCCATAGATAGCATACAGGGTTACACGACAGGATTTGCACACATTTCCGGATATGGACAACAGTTGCTGAAAATGGATTTTTGCTGAGTTATGTGTTTTTTTTAAGATGCTTAAATAGATATATCACTTTGTTGTATGAAAAAAGGAAATTTCTTAATAAAATTCGATTAGTGTTAAAAATTGTTTCATAATCTATGCCAGATACATAATTTTTCGTTCGTTTTCCGTTTTTTTTTTTTACTTTCTAGACCAGTGGTTCCCAACCTTTTATTGGTCCCGCCCCACCAAAATATCTGTAAAATCGCCATGCCCCGCCCCCCTTCCCCCCCAACACACACACTCTGTGATATATTTCTCTTATTTCAAAAAGTGAGCTCTGATCACATGGAAGAACCCCAACAGAGCCTTAACAATAACTATTCACTTCGGAATTTTTAACTTGTCAAGTGGTGAATTTTTTGCAACAAATGTGTTTTTAATATAAATCTATACATTCAATGAGATTACGCATCTATACGCAACCTATAAAGAGTTGGTGGTAAATCTTTGTGCACACTGTTTTGTTTTTTTCTCCTATGAATAACACAATACATAAGAAGCATTGCAAGATAAACACACTTCTCTGTTTTCCCTTTCCCATTAACGTTAATTGATAGCCTTGTATTATCTTAATTTAAATTTTAAAATGTATGCCATGATGTATATTTATTTGATGTGTAAGAGCCCTGCACTAGAGTTATGGATATTTGCTATTTACCCGTGTCTTTTCGAATGTTATTTAAGATTTATAAATTTTATAAAGATGGTAGTACCTCCTCTATACATTTCAAATATTTTTTAGGTTAAATATGCTCAAGACAATCAGATTTAGATTTACCTTTCATAATATTTTCACATGTAAAAGTTTCTTCATGTGACATTCAGGAGAACGAATAGAAATATAAGGTTCTTTCAATAAATAATCAAAAAAGTTGCGAAAATTTCTAAAAGAAAAACAGAAAAATTATAGAAATGTTTAAAGATGGAGAAAAAGAAAAAGGGGGGGGGGGGATCAAAATATTTTTAAAGATTGATCATATATTTCTTCTGGATTTGATTCTATATTGAACCTTTCATTAGAAATTATTTTAAAATTCAACAAAAGAAAAAAAAAAGACTTTAAAAAAAAAAAACTTTCCACCATTACTTTTATTTTTTATGTGCAACGGTACTTTTCCAAATTAAAAAAAAAACTAACAGCGAATGGGTAAGTAACAAATTTGCCCCTCTAAAAAGTCAAATTTCCCCTTGGTGGGGCGTAAGCCCCACGTTGGGAACCACTGTTCTAGACCAATGATTGAAATATCGAGTAGGGTCATACCAGATTTTTCTGCTTTTTAATTGTATTCTACTACTCACTTCAGTTGCTAATTCTAATTATGTGTTAAACCCCATGGTTGTGTATCATGCGTCTTATAGAAATGCATTTATTTTATTTGAATCTTGTTGTTTATTTCTGAATCATTATTCATACTATGGAATCCAACCCGGGTTACAGAACATTGGTAAAGACAATTTTAGTTTTATTGTTGAATACTCTAATTGATTGTTTACATTTAATATATATTTTTTTGGATTGTCCACTAAACATCACCAAAAAACATTATTATATGAAAAATATCAATTATCTATTCAAATAAAGTTTTGAAATTTATTAAAAGCGACACTTTCGTATTAGCCACGTGCCAGAAATTAATAGCCGAATAAATTGCCAGAGATTTTGTTACTTACAGCAGCCTTTTTTATTCTGATAATGTCAGTGGTTTAAGCGTGTAGTTTGAATATATGTCTATTAAATTTGTGCTATTGTTTTATTATTTTATTTATTTATTGATGAAGTTTTCATTTTGCTGTGGGATATTAACTGGAAACAAATGTGGAACTATTATATTTATATTGTTTATATGCAAACTATTATATTTATATTGTTTTATGTGCGATCTCATCTCTCACTTGAACAGTATGAAACTAGTTACTGGCTGAAAGTAACTGGCTTGACCTTTTTCTTGACGCTAACGTTCTCGCCTTACTGTTTATGAGATCTCTGGCTCGATCCTCTCTTGCGCCAATCTCCTCAATGATGACCCGAACGTTATTTGAACACGCAACCTTCTGATGCGGATGGAGTGTGTAGGGATCTCATCTCTCACTTGAACAGTATAAAGCGAGTTACTAGCAAAAAGTATCTGGCTTGGCCTTTTGCTTGACGCTAACGTTCTCGTCGACTGTTTATGAGATCTCTAGTTCAAGTCCCACCGGCACCAGCAATACCTTCAATTGTGACCCGCACAAACACGCAACAACCTTCAACAACACAATCAACTCATCGCATAACCAACAGATGGCAGCACTAAATAAATCATCCTCTGAAAGCAAAGTCTGTGACATGCTCACAGCACAAAGCCTGTCATCCCGTGCATCACATATGCCTACGACAGCATCACTCATGAGTGCATATCGCTCGTCTGATGTCAACAAGACGTCTTCCTCACCGGGGATGGAGCGTGTAGCGATCTAATCTCTCACTTGAACAGTATAACGCGAGTTACTAACTGAAAGTAACTGGCTTGGCCTTTTGCTTGACGCTAACGTTCTCGCCTACTGTTCATGAGATTCCTGGTTCGATCCTCTCTTCCGCCAATCTCCTCAGGTTCAGCTCTTTCGTAATTAGGCTTTGCGCGAAAGAGATAGATTTTATAAAAAAATTCAGCTAGAAAATTATTTTTAAAAAATATAAAAATTGATATACTCAATAAATTGATATAGAGTTTTCAAACAAATTGCATTTGAAAGTACATTTTCCCTTCTATTCGACGGCGTAATAACAGAAACTGTGCGATGTTTAGAACTTGAAAAAATTGCAGTAAAAGTGAAATTTATTCGTCAGGTTTCGCCAATGTCAACATGACGTCAGAGTTAGTCACGGACATGCTTTTGCTTTATAATATAGATTATTCAAGAAAGAAAGCTATAGCTACATTATTCCATACTTTGAAACATTGCGAAAAAAAATAATAAATGTTCCAAAAATTTTCTGCTTTAACAGAAGCCGATACTAAAATTCCGATTACAATACAAATTTTCAACACTGATATTAACAAATATAAATTCAGTAAAATATCTTGATAAATGTCATTTTCAGTTCTAGAAATATCAAAGTTCAAAAAATTTATAATTAGTACACGATAAACATTTTCTGCATTCGACTTCAAAGCAAGTATGCTGGAAATTCATGTTCGGCAAAATGTTCTAATGTAATAAATGTCAGTACTCATATTAGTGGTTGTTATGGTAATCATAAAGCCTTCATTATCCAATAACTTTGCAATAGACTACAAAGTTTGGATAATTCGAAGTTCGTAATTAACCGTTGCCATTCTAGATTTTAAAATATTGCCCAAAGGGCGTAGATACAAATATGCGTTGAAATAAACTGTTGTCTGACTCTTTTAGAAAATAATTTATGTTTCTGCTATAGTGTTTGACGGTTTTACTTTGAAAACTTCTAAAATAAAAATAAAAAGAAGAAATTATGCAAAATGTCTATAAAAATTGCTTCATACGCATTGGTGTTTATGACTATTATGCATGGTGCAATGACTATTATGCATGTAATCTATATTAATAAAAGAAAGTTACGCTCTTTGTGTGTGTGTGTGTGTTTGTGTGTTTGTCTGAGATGGCTAGCAAAATCTCGCCCACCTAGAAGCCTGAAAATTTAGGTGTGGATAGTCCAAGGTCTGGCTATGTGCACCTGAGTTTCAGAATTTTAATATTTTGATAATTACGCAACATATTAATTAGATTCTCATTAAACATCGCATCGAAGATGCCGTCTTTTAAATCAAAATGGCTAAAGAAAAGAACTGCTGTTCGGGATTTGCAAGCGGAAATGAACGAATTCGAAATTATTTTACTAATTAGTGAATTTTAAGAAAACTAATTGAGATATCAATTTGAAAATTTCTGAGCATATGTAAAAAAAAAATTCTGCATTCGATTAAGCAATTTTTGAAAAATTCGGCCGGTAATTTGTCTTAATTTATGCTAAAAACTGCCAAAATTCTTCTGGCGCCAGTGAAAAAAATCTGAGAAAGTTTCAGACAGGGATCTGCTTTTATTAAAAACTGAACTACAAAGAGATCTGTTTCTCTGGCCGATCCCTCCATTTAGTTTGCGAAAATGAAAGGAAATAATTGGCAATTTTTATTAATGAACAAAAATTTAGATAACTAATCAAGATATAGATTTGAATTTGAGGATGGGAAGGGGTGTAATTTGCCGGCTATTTTAGCGTAGCGTCTTCGTCATGTTCCAATTATCAGAAAAAAATAATTATTTTTTTAATGATCGCGTTAATGTAGGTGAAGTGGGTTTTCTTGAACAAATTATTCGTTATATTTGCGGGTATGGGGAAGGAGGGCGTTAACGCCTTGCTCTGTGATTGTAATTATCAAAGGCCCGGGCAACGCTGGGCGGGTTAGCTAGTATTTATATATTTAATAATTATGATACAATAATATGGATATTAAGTTACATTTAAATGACATTTATTTAAAAATATACTAGCGGAGCTTCGAACGCTACGCTGATCGGTTTATTCGAAACGGAACTCTAATTAAACGAACTTAGGGTTGGGCGCCCCTCTGTCTTTGGATCCGGTCCCTGAAAATAACTGCAAAACTCGGAACATCTCCATTCCTTTTCAATCAACCCTTTTCAATCCCCCTAATTCCCTTGAATGGAGATCGCTCCCTTCGTCAATCCTTTTCGCTTCTCGATTTCGTAATATAATATACGAACGAAATTATGAAATAACTTCTTCCGAGTTACCCACGATTACGAAAACCGTTTTATATCTTTAAAAATCTCAGAAACCAATATATTTCCGCAATTTAAATATGGATTTATAAAAACAAAGTTTCCTGCCACTGATTTTTGGAAACGTTTCCGAAGTAATATATTAATAAATTTTCTCAAACCAGAATATTACTTTTTCTAATGCTATCAATTATCAAATAAATATTTTCATGTGTTTCGACAAACATGTTTTACAGACAAGCATGATAAAGTAGCAGCATTAACGTTAGCATTAAAATTAATATTACTTTGTCTCTTTTTTGAATGTAGAAATTCATTTACGCAGCTGAAAATGTTTAATTGAGAATTGATAGTACCCTGAAAACTGATATTCCGGTTTGAGAAAACTAAATAATACACTATATAAAGAGAAAAATGCCCAGTTAAACTGATGGCATTGAGCTCACAGGCTATTCACACTAATTGTATATTATACTCTTATTTCAAAGAATAATGCCCCTCGAAAATAAAGAAATCGCCAATAAATTAAGGGAGGGATTAGCCAGCCGTTTCCCCCTTTATACTTACCAATGAACCCCCAAAACTAATCAAAGAAGCACTTTATCACAATGAACCTATATACAAAATTTGAACAAAATCGAATAGTTGAAGGTGTCAGGCAAGAAAGTGCCAAACCCCATTTTTCGTGAAATAAATCTAACACTGTAATCTGTTGCTTAATATTGTAAATTATAATATTCAACATATAATTTGTATCTAATGTCACTTGGTGGCAGCATATGTGACAGGTTTCGTTTTTGCCCCAGATGTTTATGCCACCAATGAAAATAGCTAATTTACTAAAAGCGTAATAGTAATATCATTAAAGTAGTGTCATATTGTTACTCAGAATATCTCAAATGTTTCTAAGGCATTGACGAAAAACTTTAGGTTATATATCTTGATTTGACTATTTGATCAAATTTTCAAATTGAAATATCTCAGAAGTTCAAAAATGTGGCTTGGCACTCTCTTGCCCCGACCCCTCAGTTCTGTATGAAAAACCCATTTATCTAAATTAAGGGGGGATTAGCCCCGTTCCCCCCCTTTATACTTAACCAATGAACACCCAAAACTAATCAGGGAAGCGCCTTATCACAATGAACCAATAAGCAAAATTTGAAGCAAATCGGATAATTCTGCATGAAAAACCCATTTATATAAATTAAGGTGGGTTAAGCTCTCCGTTCCCAGTTTTATACTTAACCAATGAACCCTCAAAACTAATCAGGGAAGCACCTTATCACAATGAACGTATAAACAAAATTTGAAGCAAAGCGGATATTTCTATGAAGAGTTATCGCGTTACGTATATACATGCATACAGAACCGGCGGGCACATTAGCTCTCATGCTTTGATAGCCTGTGAGCTAAAAACTACTCAAAAACATTTTCGAAAATCAGTGGCAGTAAAAGAAACTTCATATTTTTTTCTTTAAGTCTTGAAAATATAGTAGTTTCTGGTTTTCTATAAATAAAGAACGCATTTTTAAATCGCGGGTAACTCGTAAGAGGTTACTGTATATTTTCGTTCGTGGTTATATTCGCTCGTGGCCCCACCACTGGCTGAGAAGTTCTGCTGTCAAAGCTGGTAGACGGGAGGTGCTGGTTTCAAACCCTTGTTCGCACTCGTCGATTTAACCGTTTGGAGTTTTCCATGGTTTTCTTCGAACCTTGCCGTAAATACGGGTTAGGAACCCTTAGAAAGATTTCCACGGAGGGCACTCTCCCCTAGGACCTATATCTCTCGAAAAGATAATCGGCCGTCATAAAATCAACCAAACAACCAATCGTGGTTATATTACACTGTTACAAATTTGCAGCAAACTGTCCAGTCATTTTACCGTTTTTAGAGAAAACGGTTACATAACCGTAATTTAACTCTATTCTGACCATATTATTGACCATATTATGGTCAGCATAGAATTAAATTACGGTTATATAACCCTTTTCTGTAAAAACGGTCGAAGAACTGGACAGTTTGCTGCAAATTTTTAACAGTGTATGTTTCCGTAGATTAAGAAACGTTTGTTTTTTTACAGTGCAGATGATGGAAGAATTTTCTGTTCTTCCTGTTTGACCACGTTATAATTTTTTGTAAAAAATGTTCCAACGAGCACGAAATTTATATATTTTATGTAAATAAGCCGTAGCACATTTCTTATTTCAAAATGATATTTTTGAAACAGTTATTTTTCATTTTGGTGTCACAAAAGAGAATTCGAATACATTTTGCATACGCAAAACTGTGCATGAAACGAATTTTTATAACACTTCTTTAAATATAATCAAAGAAATGAAGAAATTTATTTTATTAAAATTTACGTAATAGGATTTCTATCTTTCCAGTATATTATTTTCTTATCAAAATAAAACAATGCAGATATTTTCAAAAATCATAAACGATTACAAGGATTTGACACTTTTGGAAATACTTTAGTCATGCTAACTATTTATTATGATACAATTTGTTGTAAATATATATATATTTTTTTTATTATAATCAAATAAATGGAGATTTTTTTTTTATTATTCTTAAAATTCAGTTAATAATATTTTTATATTTCCAATATTTTTTCGTATCAAAATAAGACAATGCAGACAACTTCAAAAATCCTTCTATGTGCAACTGGTCATAAACGATTACGAGGATTTGACGTTTTTGAAAATACTTAAGTCATGCTAACTATTTATTATGATACACTTTACTGTAAATATATTTATTTTTTAAGAAGCACATGAGTGCTTTTCTATCTATCATCATCGGATTTGAGTTCTGTGTAATAAGCTTAAAGAAAATTTCGCTTTTCCGGTTCATGAAATTTATTTTTCTCTGTTCTTTCAATACATAGATAGAATAATCTTATAAAAGAATATTATACGTTACGTAATAGTTATTGAATTACCCCTAAAGTATCTCGAATAAGCCTGGTAATCATTTTTATAAAAGATAAATAAAATAAAATAAAAATTTCAGTGAAATAGGATTTAAACTTTTCCGGTTTTAAAAGAAAATGTATTTCTGTGCTCTTATAACACATAGACAAAATATCCTTATAAAAGAATGTTATACATTTCGAATAGTTTTTGAATTACTTATAAAGTATATCGAACAAGTCTAGTATATTAATTTCTTTAAAAAGACATTTTGAGTAATATTTTATATTTGAGCATTAACGTCGAAAAAGTTTCAGTTTATTTATTTTTAAGCTGAAAAAGAGGAAATGAAATTCTATGAGTAACTAAAATTGTTGTAACTGCTTTATCATAAATATTATAATTTATAAGCTAACTAAGGTTTTTATTAAACGTAATTAAGTTTTATTTTTAAAGGTTTTTAAACTCTTTTTTTTTTCTAACTTTGATTATCGATTATATGTTTAAATAAGTATGCATTATGAAAATAAAAAATCCTAAAACAAAGGGGTGGGAGGAACTTAAGGAATTATTATTGTTATCACTATTTATTGATAAATTAGATTTACATGTAAAAATACAGCATATTGTATATTTTATTATTTTTAAAGAGAAATGGAAAATTTTCTTTCATTAAAAAAAATTACTATTGCATATTTTTATATTCCAATTAAAGAAAATAAACTAGTACGAAATAAATATATGAATTTTGATAGAAAATATCCTTTTTTATTAAATCATTAGATTACATATTTACTTCCAATAATCAGAACTATATTTCGGCTATTTTTCCAGCAATTTCTAAAATATTTCATATACTATAGAATATGTGAAGAATTTTCTCTTGTTAATAAGTTCACGCTACTGAAACTTAAAATATAAAATACGTTACCTCCTTCCGAACAAATATTTCACACCCCTCGTAATACCTCACATCAAAATAATGAACATGGGTCAATATTATTCAAACACACGCCCACGAACTGTCTTAACACTTCATAAAAAACATAACCACTCGGTTCATAATTTAATAAGAAAGGTCGTGTTTCTTTTCTAGATCAGGTCAATGGAAAAATAATTTAAAGATAGGTCAAACTAATATTCGCTGTAGGGCCCCCAAACAGAGGGCCTCTTGGAAAAATCGACCTGGATTCCGAGATGTGCTGCGAAGGGAAGTAAAAGTTATTGATGACCTCAGACCATGACAGTTACGATGCTGGAGTAAGTTACAAACGTTAGTTCGATGGCGATAATTGCACACCTGATATCATTCAGGTCTTAAAATGTTAATTTGTGTCATTGATAAGAATTCCGTTGAGTTTATGGGTCGGGGCTTGAAATCTAGGTTTAAGATGTAGTGTTTGTTAAATTTCAAAAACGGAAATAGTGGTTTAATGAACCTTTCAAACAAAAATAAAAAGAGAAAATTCAACTCATCGATTCTTTCTAGAAAACCATTTCATGGAACACGTGCTAAAACATCATAAGGACGAGCAATTATTTTTTATATAATCAATATAATCAATTGCTAAAGTCAATCGTTATGCTATCGATACAGGCAACTGCTAAATCTAAATGCTTGTCTAAAATTTATAAAAATACAACTAAATGTAAATATATTGCTTGAAGGTGCGTAAAAACATACATAAAACATTTAAAAGCACATTAAAGTCCTTTTAAAAATTTCCAAAACGTTTTCAACCGAACTATTCGGATGTATTAATTCATTCCAGACTGCGTGGATATTATATGATAATACATCGTTACAGACTATTTCTTTTTTAGATATTCAGTTTGTGCTAATCTTGCTAACGCAGTGCGGGGTCTATTTAATCTCAGATCTGCTTCATGTACTGAACCTATAAAAGTAGATTTCAATGGATCCAAAATTATATTCCGCACAAATAATCACCTGGAAGCTATTATCAGAGAGTCTATAGAAATAATATCTAAAAAAGAAATAGTCTGTAACGATGTATTATCATATGATATCCACACAGTCTGAAATGAATTAATACATCATTGATTACTATAGTATTTCGTCTCCCCTTCATGAATCATATCTATCATCTAATGAAACTTTTCCAACACGTGGTTAATGTTAAAATGTTAGTAGTAGTTAAAATTAAAATTTAGGTATTAATAAATAGGGTAATATAATGCATATACGTATGACTGCAAAAACTTAAGCTCACTTCTCGACAAGATATTGTTTCTCGGAGAAATTTTTTTGAGTACCACTACTGTCCTAGACTAGTGACAGTTATGATGTTGAAATAATAAACGTTTATTGTTTCTGGAAAGCTTCACACTTGATATTATTGAGGCCATAAAAGTTCATTTCTTTCAGTGAAAGAAATTTCGATTATTTTATGGATCTATATCTAAAATCTAGGTTTATGATGCAGTATTTGGTAACTTTCTGGAAACGAAATTGTGGTTTATGAACTTTTTAAATGAAGAAAAATTAGATGGTCAGTTCTTATTAGATAATTCATTAAATATGGTAATATTTTAAAGTTTATTGTTAACAAAAAATAACATTGTATCATTCCATAATTTATCACATTTGATAAGGAGTATTTAGAACATCAGTTAGTTTGTCAGCTCTAGCTTTTGTAAAAAATATTGCTTTTTTTTTTTTTACTTCGCTATTAAAGTGATTTTTGAGATATTTTCACTTGAGTAATGATATTATTTTTAATGTCATTGCAAGTTATAAACATTGATTGATTCTGTGAAGCTTCCACTTGATATTATTGAGGTCATAAAAGTTCATTTTTTTCAGTAAAAGAAATTTTGATGATTTTATGGATCGATATCGAAATCTAGGTTTATGATGCAGTATTTGCTAACTTTCTTAAAATGAAAATGTGGTTTACGGACTTCTTAAATGAAGAAAAATTAGATGGCCGTTTCTAATTAGATCACTCATTAAACCTGACTATCTTTTAAAATTTAATGTTAACAAAAAATATTGTTGTAACATTCCTCAATTTATCAAATTTTTAAGAAGCATTTCGGGCATCAGTTAGTCTGTCTATCTGCCTGAAAATACTTTAACTTTCGTAAAAATATTGATTTTTTTTTCACTATTAAAGTTATTTTTGAGATATTTCCACTTGAGTAATGATATTATTTTTGTGTCATTACAATGAAATAATTACTTATATTACCATGTTAAAATTTTTGATGACATAATCTTTATTGGCCTATACTTTTTAATTAAATAATATAAATAATTTATCTTAATTAATTTATTTTAAAATAAATGTTACTTAAGTGTGGTATATTTAACTGTAATTATTTTAAATGTAGTGCTATTTATTTTTTTATTTTTTTATTTTTTACTTAAAATATAATATAAATATAGTTTTTAATAAAACAACCGAAATAAATTCTCTTAAGGAGGGTTTTCTTTTCAATAAATATCACTTAAGTTTAGATTTTTATTATAGTTAAAATTTAATGTATTGTTTTAAATGTAATGCGTATTTATTACATGAAATATCTGTTTTTAATTTAAGAATATAAAATAAGTTCTCTTAATTAGCTTACTTTTTAAATAAATACTATTATTTAAATATAGAACGTTTTAGCTATTGTAGTTATTATATAATAAGTGATTTTTTTTTTTGTGTGTGTGTGTGTAATGCATATTTATTACATGAACTTTTTAAATTATAAATAATTTCTCTTAATTAGCTTACTTTTTAAAGAAATATTAATTAAATATGCAATGTTTTAGCTTTTGTAGTCAGTATCTAATAACTATTGCTTGAATGTAAAGCATATTTTTTACATGAAATAGTTTAAAATTAAATATATAAGAATGTTCTCTTCATTGTCATATTTTAAATAAATATTAAATTGTATCCTGTATCACAAAACTCAATTTCAAATGGTCCCATTTAGTTAACATGCAAAAAGACTTCTTTACTTCTAAAAACTGTCTGTCTAAAAATATGTCTTTCTAAATTTATTTAAAATCGATATTTTTTCTTTAGATATTAGTTAAATAACCAGAGTACAATATCAAATAAAAAAAAATAATAATATAGTTTCTCAAAATAAAAAGCGATAATTTTAAGTGTGCAATTTTTTTTTTTCCTTTTTATAAACATTTTTTTAACAATATATTATAGTATTTTTAATCATTATAGTTAAAAAATAATAAATACATTCTAAATTTTCATTAAATACTTATTTAGTTTAAAAAATGTTGTTTTGGATTTTCAAATCACACTTTTCAATAAAAAACTAATTCTATTTTTTTTTTTAATAAATACATTTAAGAATAACACTTATTTTTTCAAATTATTATTACAGTTACAAATTAATAAAAGCAATATTTTAAGTAAAATACGTTTTATTAAGAGTATTAATATATATATAATTAAAAGTGCATAATACTTATAAATAAATATTTCTGGATTACCAAATATACATAAATATGCTTAAGTACACTGAAGGAAAAATCCCTTGATTTTATTGAAATAAATTCTGCCAGGACACTAGTATTTTTTTTTCTCGGAGAAACTGTTATTTTAAGAGTTAAATTAAATTTTTGAATGTCACATTAAAAAATAAATAAATAAAATAAAAATAAAAATAAAAATAAAAAATCTTAGTCACGACAGAAACAGATTTTTTCTGTCGACTACAGCGTTGTTTTTATTTCCTGTAAAATCAGCATTTTTTTATACTTTAAATATCATTCATATTCTATATAAAAAATACGGTTAATTAAAGCATTATTAATAAATTAATCAACATTTTTAACAGTATATAGTATTGTTTTAATTATTATAATTAACAAATTAAAGAAAACTAATTTTAAATATGATTCATATTTTTCACATGAAATAAATTTAATTAAACCAATATATACATAATTAATTAACATTCTTTAACAGTATATTGTACATTTTTAAAATCATTATAGTTATATAATAAAATTAATTTTAAATATGATTCATATTCTTTACATAAAATAAGTTTCATTAAAGCAAAATGAATAAATTAATCAACATTCTTTAACAGCATATAGTATTTTTTATAATCATTATAGTTAACAAATAATGAATGTAATTTTAACTATGATTCATATTCCTTACATCAAATAATTTTAATTAGAGCAATGTAAATAAACTAACTTATTAATTTTGTATCTGTATCATTCTATTTCATTCTGTTTCACGAAACGTGAGTCAAAATTCTCTTTCTAGATCGCATACCAAAATATTTCTTTACTGATGCTTAGGGTAAATGCCTTTTGTTTTTTCTAAATCCACTATCTAGTTAAAATAGTTAATTTTAGTAAAGACAGAATGTTAACTTAGAAATAACCGTATTTTCTCAAAATAAATAGGGAATTTGTAAATTTTCATTAAACATTTATATAGAGATAAACACTGTTCCACTGTTTGTCTTCTTTTTTTTTTTATATAATAAAAACTACCTGTAAAATAACTATTTTTAAACTGTAAATAAATGCATTTAAGAATCAAATTTATTATTTTCCGAAATATAATATTACACTTAAAAATTAAGTATTTAAAATAAAATATTTAGTTTTTATAAATAACTAATTTACTTATTCTTATGTTCTAGTACTTTTACTATAAAGTATTAATATAATATTTTACTTTTGATTAAAATAAGTATATATGCTTTGTTTAAAGTAAGTATTTTCAATTATGTAGAATGAATAATTAGAACGTTTTAACCGTTATATTTAATAATTAGTAGCTTAAAATTTTAAATGTTATGCATATTTTTACATGAAGTAATTTTTAACTAAAGAGGCATAAATAAGTTCTTCTTATTCGCTTATTTTTAAAATAAATAATACTAGGTTCCATGCTGCATCACGAAACTTTTATACATTATTCAGTATCTCCATTCTTCTAAGTAAAATGCATATTTTTAATTAAGAAAATAAAATAAAATACTTTTAATTAACTTATTTTTTTAATAAATATTACAGCATTGCTTCTCGCTACCGAAACATTGTTTCGAAATAGTTCTAAAGAAATAGTTGTTTACTAAAAAATAAACTTTGCAAATGTTAAACCACTCTTGTCTTTTAAATAAATATTTAATGAAATTTTAGAAGATTACACATTATTTTGATAAAGTATGATTATTTAAAAGGTACCATTCTGTACTATTTATTTAACTAAATTTAAAAAAGAAATATAAATATTATAGCTAATATTTTATTAAGAGAGACGAAAGGTATTTACATGAAACTGTATTCAAAGTACAGTCAAATATGGATTTATTGATTGTAAATGTTCTCTTAAAAATCATCGTTCAATCGGGTACATCCTTAAATTGAGGAATACGTCAAATAAATCAAAAATGCATAAAAGTTGGTTATGGAATTTTGAAAATGTTAATTACCAGTATATAATTAGATTTAATTTTTTAGTGCATTAAATATATACCTAATATCTAAATACGTATGTATATATTATTGGTAACTGCTTTGCTTTAAAAAAAATCTGTGTGACATAACTTTTTTTTTTTGTTTTTGTTTCAAGAGCATTATCTATAGGCATATATTTTACCATATCAGATACCCACTGAACATACTATAATATAATTCTGTAATCAACTTACCGTATTTTCTGTTCGTTCAATAGATAAAGAATAAACAGATTGACAAACAAAAAAGAGAAAACAAAGTGTTTAAAATCTTGGAAATTCATAAAAGTTATCGTTAAATTGAGGAGGGGGGGGGGGCGTTAAAACGGGGATCACACGAGATACAAAATAATAAAGATGAATCCAGATCATAAGAATTTATCGTTAAATTGAAGTAATCGTTAAATCGAGCATTGTCAAATTGGGGCTATACTGTACGTATTTTCAATTTGTGTATAAATGAGTATATTTAAGTATATAATTTTTAAATATTATACTTATTAATTATAGTTGTTCTCAAATCCAAACAGGCTACTTTCTGATACATTTTCTAATTCATTTTTATTCGCAAATGTATGAAATCAGCAGCTGTATTCAGAAACTATGTAATCGAAACACGTTTTTCATTTTTTGGTAAAGGCAGAAGATCTTTCAGAAAATAGTATCAAAGTAGGCGTTTTGAACCAAATTTTCGACGCGGAAGCAAAGCCGAGAAGCGCAACAAAAACGTGCCGTCATGTGACCAGAATCGCTTATAACTCGATAAATAAACTATTTATCAAAAAATGGGAAACTCATTTCAAGTCGTTTCCATATTCAAGGCTGCCAATTTTATTCTTTTGGGTTTAAAAATGAGTCCGAAACTTTTGCGTTGTTGAGCGGGTCATTTGAGAACACCTTAATATATATTTTTAATGTATTACAATTTTTTTAATTATTAAAGTAAAAATAAGTACTTTTAATTACTTTAATTTTTTTAAGTAAATATCGCTACATTTTATCCGGTATCACGAAACGCGGGTCAAAATACCTTTTTTAGGTCAAATGCAAAGAGACTTCTTTACTGATGCTTCAACTAAATACCTTTTGTGTCTTCGAAATCGTCAGCAAAATTTCCGAGAACAATATATATAATCCTTTGCTTTTTAAAAGAAAAGCCAAGAAAGATTTTAGGCCGTCCTTCCGGATTGTTTTACTTTTGCTTTTTCTTTATTTGTCATATTTTAAGTGAATCATTAGATTTTCATTTTCACGCTAAGTTTATTGAACTGATAAAAATTAAAAACTACGGAAAAATGGATTATTGCAGAAATAATCTAATTTTTGTAAAAGAAATAAATGAATAACATATAAAATAGTAAGTTCTTACGATTGCAGATGTATTAAAAAGAAAAACTTTGTGTGTTGGAAACGTAATTTAGGATTATGTATTTTTAAAGTATTCATGTATAGGGTGAAACTAAAGTCTTACCCTGATTATAAATATTTATTGTGCCCAAACTATTACAATTATAGACATAGGGGAAAGTCGGGTAGTCACGGACAGCGGGTAACCGCGGACATTTCAATTTCTAAGAAATTCAAAGTGTTACGCAAATAAAAAATTATTGTAAATGAACGCCCTCTAGAGTCGAAACAAATACCGTTTAATTGTGACGTGGGCACCGAGTAAGTTAGTCGTGAGTGAGTGTTTTGTTTTCGTCAATAAATTTTCGAAAAAACGAGGCAGAATGCATCATATGCGGAGAAACATTTGAATTGTATATAAGACTGGATGTTAAAATTGTATATAAGACTGGATTCAGTGCCAAGAATCTAAAGATTGGTAACCCATGAAGATTGTGTTTATATAGATGCATCGGATTTTTATTATAATTGTGATGTTTGTAAGGCCAAAAAGCGGTTGCGACACCATTGATTAATAAGTCCGGGGCTACCCGCCGTTTCTTGTGACGCCTAAAAAATAAGGCCAAACTATTTTTAGTATATTTCGTTGAATAATTCGATATTATTAGCAATGTTTAATTAAAATCATTAAAGAAGTTCATAATTTTATTTTAAATATAAAATAAAGACAGAAATTTCATTCATTTGTTTTTTATTTGCAATTTATCCAAGTGTCTGGGGCTACACGATCTTCCCCTATGTTTGTTTGGATACATTGTAAGTACTGTTATAATTTTTTTATAAGACAACGTACCTCAGTAAATTTCAACGTGTGCCCCCTTTGTAGCTCGGAGAATGTCTAAGTGGTATTCTAGTTCCCGCCAAGTGTTCTTTAACATGTCTTTTGTTACAGTACACACAGCAGCTTGTATCCTATAGTCTTCAGTTCTTCGACGTCAGCAATTGGTGTGACAAAGCCTCTGTCATTGATATAGTCCCAAAAGAAAAAATCCAGAGGAGTAATATCTGGAGAGCACGGAGGCCAGGGGTCCATCCCTTCCAATCCAATTCGCCCAAAGAAACTAGTAAAACTGACCTATCCAATGATAGAAAACAAATTACATTATTATACAAACGGTTATTTTGTAATGAATTATTATAATCAGGGCAATACTTTTGGTTCACCCTGTACATTTAAGGGGGACAGAAATGTGTAAAATGATGAAACCTCAAAATGTAAACTCAACTCGATGGAGTATAAATATTCACGAGTTAAGATAATGTGAGATGATATTAGTAGGAGAGTGAGATTCGTCTCGAGTGGAGCAGGACAAAGGTTAGTTTTTAAAAAATCGCTCAACTAAGTTGATTGATTGTATTTGATGAGAATTAGCAAAACGGCTTCTCCATTACATTAATATTGTAAAGTTGACATTTAGTCATGTTTAAATCATGTTAACTCACTATTCATGTACTTATTGTGTAATTTTCTATATACTGTATCTTATAAAATGTTTGTTATCGTCTTCAAATTAGTGATGGGCATATTTTGATTATTCAAATTAATCATTCGGGTATGCGCAGAAGCATATCTGCAAAACTTCAAAAAAAATTTAATTCAATTACTACCAAAAAAAAAAAAGTTTCTGATTTTAATTAGAATTAGATGCCAGATAACGATAAAAAAAAAACGTGTTTCGTAAACGAAACGCTGTTTTTCAACGGTTTTGCTACGATACCTTTTGACCAAGTTAACGGATTTACATGATTTTTTTTTTCAAATAAAGGAAATTAGATTATCTATACACTATACCTGAAACATTTTTCCTCATGTTATACTAAAAAATATGATACATTTTTATGGATTTTGAAGTTTATATTGTAATGTTTTGTTTTTATTTATTTCAGAAAAATGGATCAACAAGGTAATAAGACGTATAAAGAAGAAATGTCGACTTAAAAATATGGAACTTGGGCGTCAAAACTAGTTTTCCAAGATTAACAAAATATTTAATAATGTAAGCCGGAATTATTGTTTGATTTTTATAATTTAACAAATATTCTTTTTATTTCTATAAAACATAAATAAATATATATAAAAAGAAGTAATGGTCTAAATCAATTGCAGGTTTCCTAATCCACTTCAGTCAATTCCCGTCATTTCAAATCTTTCTAGCTCCTAAAACACAATTTTTGGTCGAAATAACATTTTTTTCTAATTTTGTTGTAATATTTAAGTGCGCAGAGTTTTAGTTAATAAATTAATCTGCATTTATTTTTTTTTATTTAGAGAAGTAATAATATGTCGTTAAAAATTTGTTTCATATGATTTCTTGGACCGAAATTTATTTTTTGCTAACTGGAAATACCGTAGTGGGCAAATGTATTGAGGCATTGGAACTAGATGAATAAACTTTTGATTTCATGCATTTTCTGGAATTTTTTAAGTAATTGCATAATGATTTTTTTAAGCGTTTGTACGGTCCCTTGAGTTTTAATACCAGTAAGTTCTAAATGTTTTTCTCCCCTTATTTTTTAACATTATATAAAAGGGGCGAATTGTTCTTCATCACCGACGAACTGTTCTTCATCTTCGGTTATGCAAAGAACATATCGAAATAGCACAAAATGGTTGGGTCAACATTGGTCAGGTGTTAAACTAATTGCTGTCCCACGTTGCCCCTCAGTAAGAAATGTCCGCCCAAGAACTGAGAATAAAGGATCAAAAATTTGTGCTACTCCGGTATCTACTATTCTTACGTGTTTTTATACAATATTGCGCACAGGAAATTTCTAAAAGAAAAAGTATTTGTAAAAATTACAGATTAATTCCAGATTTTGTTTATGATGCAGTGTGGTCATAAATGCTTTCTTTATTATTAAATTTGTTATTAGCACTCTAAACACTCTCCACACTGAATTTTTACAGAAAATGTGAAATCAAGCATTCTCTTTACATGCCAAAAATGAAGAACAATTCGTATAATGCTTTTTTTAGAAATTAAAAAAAGTATGTATTAAACCAAAAGTTAGTAAAAACAAAAGGTTATCTAGCTTGTCCCAATTAATTTGCGCCTTGCAGTATATGAAAGCTTTGTTGCATTGTATACTAGTACAATATTAAGAGTTCTTGACATAAACCTACAGCATTTTGTAAATTAACAGGAAAAAGCTTTTAAATACTAAGTAACTTTTTTTTCTGTCTCAAAATTAATATTTACTACTTAACTTCTGAGCAAAACATAATACAGAATAAAATTGTGTGGAGAATATGTTAAAATTTTGAATGTGTATTTGAAATATTTTTATTGAAGGACTGGACTACTTTTATAATTCTATATTTAAAAAATTACAAAGTATAAATTAAGAATTTATAAACTTTGGAGAAATTTCCTCTGATTGTACTACAATTACCATATATCTGGAAAAATATTGACTAGCATCATAGTTTTCGGGGTAACTGTACTATCATCAATAGGAAATTTAATTACAAAGAATATAATTGTATTATTTCTTTTGTGTAAAACATAATGTAGAAAAAAGTACCCATAGAATGCTTTTAATTTTTGCATAAATATTTAGAAGATGTTTATTAAACGAATGTAGTAAAAATATGAACTGAATTGGCTATGAAAAGAACTTAATGGGCTTATGGGTTCTAGATTAAATAGATTGTGAAGAGTTCTTCATCTAAATACCTGTTGATTCTTCTAAATCGTTGGCAAAATTTCTGTGAACAATGTAAATAATCCTTTGTTTTCCAAAGAAAAGCCAAGAAAGGAAGACCGCCTTTATTACCTATTGTTCTCTGTTTGTCTTATTTTGAGTAAATTGTTATATTTTCATTTTCACCAAAGTTTATTCAACTTATCAGGATAAGGACTTAATCAGATTTTGAAAGACTGAAAAAATAGATTATGACAAAACTTATAACAAATTTTTAAAAGAAATAAATGTCATAAAAATGGCGGCTGTCGTAGGTGGGGTTTTTGTTGTTGTTGTTTTAAACGTTTGTACGGTGCCTTGAGTTTTAATACCAGTAAGTTCTAAAAGTTTTTCTTACGTTATTTTTTAACATTATATAAAAGGGGAGAATAACCCCTTGACCCACTTCCCCCATCCTATTTTTAAATTAACCTATCAGCCAGAAGATTTTACCTATCTGAAGTTTTGCCTGAGTTTGTCAAAAGTGGTAATAAGTGGTATTGTCAAAAGCAGTAAAACGTGGCTGCCCCCCTGAAGTTTTGCCTATCTACCCTGTGAGTTATATCACCCTCCACCCCCCTCTGAAAATTAGGACTGCGCGCTGACATAAAAATGGGGGCTGTCGTAGACTTTTTTTTCTTTTGTACGGTCCCTTGAGTTTAATACCAGTAAATTGTAAAACTTTTCCTCACATAGTATTTAAAAATTAAATAAAAGCGAAGATATCTTTAAGAAAATACCGGTGTTTACTTTCTAGGGACCATACAAAAATTAAAAAAAACGCCTACGACAGTCGTAATTTTCGTGTCAGCCCGTTGGCCTTATATATAGAGGGCTGTGGTTATTTATTATTATAGTAATTGAAAATATGAGGGGTTGTATACAAATATAGTAGTACGTGCAATATTGTGTATGCTATCTTGGCACTAATCAACAGATATTTGATACAACCACTCATCTTTTTGCTTCTTTTTGGGAACAACGGATTTCGAGCTTATTCTATCGACGATAATTTTCAGAATTTTCAAGCTATGATTTTGAGACTTTCACAAAAGTTGCTCTATATACTTAGCTAATACATTATGCATATTATATTTTGATTGCATTCGCGCATGCGCAGTATTGCAGAGTATAATGTACAATGTTGTTTGTCATATTTTCTGAAAAGAACTTTTTTTTATATTAAGAACTCTGCAAATTATAAGCAAAAAACTAGGCGAAATTTGGGACTGTTTTTATAAAAACCTTAATTTCTCTACGAGTATACATTTTATCCTCATAAAAATGAGCACAGTATATTACAATAAGCCACTTATTAATAATCTTAAGTTTGAACGCCTTTGCTACATTAGTTTTTACAGGGTTATCCAAAAGATATCCGTTCTTTTTCAATTTGACAGTTCCCTATGGGGTTTCGTGAAAAAACTTCACGGAAAGATATAACCTATACTATACTGTTTACACACCTGCAGTTTCAGGTTAATTCCTCATGTATTTTTCTAGATAATTAAAAAAAAACATCTAAAATCGCAAGTGGCCGGTCACCTTTGGTAATATAGTGTATGACCCGAATACGCATTTCTAGGTAATCCATTTGCATCATTAGCTTATACACGCGTGTATTTCAGGAATTTCTTTTTTATTCCAAAATTCCGAATCCATACCGAAAACTCCGAAAGATGAATTTTTAATTTATGTTATCACAAAACGTCTGTCATTAAATAAAGCAAGCATTACTATTCAGAATTTCTGGTATCAATATGAAATTTCTGAATAAAAAATAAATTCCGGAAATGCTTGCATGTATGTGTTAATTATGCAAAAGGGTTAACAATTAAATATTAGAACTGATCAGTGAAAATTAATTTTACATTGGGCTTCAAAGTTGATTAAAATTCATTAGTATTGTAAAATTTAAAAAATCGTATAAAAATTTTAATTAAAAAGCGCTTTATGTGTAGATTTATCTCAGAAGAAAACTTATGAGCAATAATTCCGAATAAAAATTTTTAATCTTCTTCATCTTTAATATCACGTTAAATATCTTGACAATCAATTGCCATCATCTATCATACAATTTTTTAATAGCTTGCATTCCTCTATTAATTTCGTTGGGAATTATAAAAGAAATTCTACAGATAATTTTTCCCTAGACCATATATATCACATAATTCTTGCAAGAAAAATATGTAGTTGATAAATATCATAAAAAATCACCACAGCAAAAGTATGTGGTCTTTTATATTATCGTTGATTTTCGCGTGATAAAATTTAAAAAGAACTTTTTAAAGATTGCACTTGTAATAGTTCGAAACTCAAAAGTCTATTTTTGTAGTTATAATTGGACATACTTATCTTTTACATTTTCCCCCAAGAGTACGAGCAAGCAGTTATCATATAATTTATTATTTCATATTAATTATCTCTTTTTAAACTAACTTTTCGTTTTATTTAAAGATAGTTTTCAAAGCATTAAAATCCTTAGAGAAATTAAAACGGTGGAATACTTTGATAATATTAAAAAGAAATTTTGATAAAATACTTTTCAATGCCTCTTATCATCTTGAATTCTTTTATTAAATTTTACCTTTAAAATTCTAAACAATAGCCTAATCTAAATAGTGTTTAGATAGAAGTTGGAACGTATATATTTATTTATTATTTTTCCCTCGGTTAGCTTCATTCTATAATAAGTATTATATCTGCATTTCATATCGTTTTTCTAAAGTATCTCTATTTTAATATTAGGCTTAGCAAAAGTGAATAGTGCGTCCTGAATTAAAATTTTGTATTTGTATTAAACACTATATTAGTATTAACACTGCATTCTTATTTTTTTTTATTGTGTTTGTATTTGGTGCACTAATATAGAAAATACGTAATAATGATTATTTTAATTTACATTTATTGCTTACATTAACTTTTGAATTTGCATTCATTTTTAGTGATTAAAATGTGATTTTGTACTGCATTCATGCATAGAATCATTTGGAGAAAAGGGTTTTATAAATTCTCTAGTAATCTGAACAGTATTGCAGCAAATTGGGCATAATTATATTTTGATATACATTGCAATTTAAGAAATTATAATTATTTCATAATCATTTCATTAATTATAATTCTATATATTGTAATTTACATATTGTAGTGTAAAAATTAAAATGAGAATTTATATAAGAAAATTATAAGATATGTCTGAATTTATATATTGTCACTGCTGCAATAACAATATAAAATATCAATGAAAAAAATAATCACATACATTAAATGCTAATGGTAAAATAGCTTGTAATAAAATGTAAATTTGGAATATAAACATAATTCTGCAATAATATTAAGAAATGCACTAGAAATGCCCTTACTGCAAATTAAGAGCATAATATAAATATAGACTAATAAAAATATTAGTCGGATAATATAACACAATTATGTAGCAAAAAAATATATAATATATAGACCAGGAGCCGGCAACACAGATAATCACCTCATCGAGCTCACGGATGAAATTCTAGAATTAGTTAAATCTTGATTCGCATATTAAAACGCAATCGGTCTGCCAAGTCATATCTTGGTGGAAAATACCTGAAAACCCGATTTTAGTGACTGACTCGTAGGTTTACCATTGTGTTTTCCTGCTCCCAGTCCTCCATGTTTTCATACATTTTGGTGCAAGAAAACACAATGGTAAACCTTCGAGTCAGCCGCTAAAATCGGGTTTTCAAGTGTTTTCCACCAAGATATGACTTGGCAGACCGATTGCGTTTTAACATGCGAAACAAGATTTAACTAATCCTAGAATTTCATCCGTGAACTCGATGAGGTCATTGTTTGTGCTGCCGACTCCCGGTCTAATACTATTGTAAACTAATACCAGTCATTTAAAGGCATGTGTTAATCACTCAAATGTGAAACAAATTATGTATGATTTTCTTTTCTTCGCATTTAGTACACATCTCTTCACTGTTGGCGCCATAATTGAGCGATTTGATCTATAACATTCTGTATTTAAAAATATACTGTTTTAGCTATTAATTCTGAGATATGCCCTAATACATTGTTAGTTTTGATGTAATAGAGATGTTTTGATGTAATAGAGATGTTATAAGGTATGAGTATTGATTTTTAATAAGCCTTACATGAGAGTTCAGTTTCAGTTAATCACTTTACATATTGTAATCAAGATTTTTAAGCGTTTAACTATACATTTTGTAAATTTAGAAAAGAAAATAGTGAAATTTCTCCCAAAATAATAAAAGTGTTTTCCTATTAGAATATTGTACTGCGCATGAGTTTTTGTTCTCATGAAATTCAGATAGAGAAATGCAATCACTTTGCCATCATGCGTTCAAAAATTGATAATAGCTAAAAGTTTAGTTTTATTAGTTTTTGGTACTGATGCAGCGGTAGTACATAGGCGATGAAAGAGTAGATCTAACTAAATTTGTCTAAGGAAGTTTTAATAGGAGGTATAAACTACACTGTATTTGAATCTTTTATGTGCCTTGGCAAGATAAGAAACTTTTTCGCAGGTACTTTCTGACAACCTAATCTTTGTTTCATACACACCAGCAATCTGTTCAATATTTTCTCAATTTATTTAATATATACACTGAACTCTCGTTAGTGCAGACTTCAAAGTGAGGCCATTTTTTATCCGTACTAACTGAAGTCCGCATGATGTAAGCATTTAAGTCATGTAAAATAATCCCTTTCGTTGAATAAATTGAATTAAGGTTTTTGCAGAAATTAAAAAGGTTACCAACTTAATGCTAAAATAAACAACTCTTTCTTTAATTTAGTAATTTTAGTTAAAAAACAACTTAGTGACAATTTGTTAATACAAAAGAATAAATTAATGGAAACAAACAAAATATACAAAGAAATTACCGTACTTATATAATTTAACTTTAATTAAAGTAATCACTCACATATTTCATCACGTCACTTGAACAAATGATCTTTTCATCATATCATTTTCCAGTTTCGCGACACACTCGAAAATTCGGTCTGTTTAATCACATTTTGATGGGTTAATATCGGCAAACAGCCATTAGCAAATTTCGAACCTCTCACGTTTTTGATGGTAGGAAGATTTTCTTTATGTCCATCACCGTCACCGACAATTTCTCGAATTCTCACTAACCAAAGTTACATCAAAGTTGCTTTTGAAGAAATATTGTACACAAACAGTTTCGAGTCTGCTTGGTCAGTTTTTGAAAAAATTGCCCGCATTATCCGATGAGTAGTACGCTTTAAACGATGTCTTTAACAATAATTACAAATAGGAAATGATGGGGGAAACGAAATCGTCCTCATTAACCGGCGATACGACTTAAGCAGAGACGATTAACGAGAATCCGCTGTACATTTACATACAGAAGCCATTAATCTATAGTTATATACAAACAGGAGTAATTTATTACTTTCTCCTATCTATAATAGAAGAAAGTATCGTAATCGAAATATTTTTCGACTCCCGGTTTTCGACGGATTTACACGTTTTAAGGGCCAAACATCCCGAAATACATGTTTATATAAAATGTCTGTCCGTCGGTCTGTTCTCATTGTATAATCGAAAAGTGTACAAAGTTATGCATAGAACTGAACCAAATTTCATTTATATGTTTTACACTGTGACCAGCAGGTCTCACTTGAATTTGGGACTATTCTGCCGGAAATGATAGCTGTGATACAGATTTTTGTGCAATTTTCTCGATTTTCATAGTTGTGTTGTACATCGACTGCTCGTGTAGCGAAGAGTGCTTCGCACCCAGATAACCTGGCTCTTCGCAAGCATCTGACGTACAACTGAATGATGAAAAATATTGATTTTATTAGCTCTGTGATGGCGAATTTTGAAGTTTTATGAGATAGAGGAAAGTTTTGGGATTAGAACATCCGACTAGTCTAATGCATGTAATCAGAAACAGTTTTTTAATAAATGCATAAACAAGAATAATAGCTCAACAGTTTTGTTTTCATGATTTTTTTTATCATTTGGCAAGAAATCTCACTTCTTTAAGCCCGAACTTCGGCAAGATCTCTTCAAAAAAAAAAAAATCTACTTGCGCGAAAAAAAATTATTTAGATCTATGTAATCTTATTCTAGCTACAAACAATATGGCTCACTTTTTAAAATGTTAACCTAACCTACCGTTGGGTCAAAGCCCTTAATGCTAAAAAATTGTAATTACAGTCTATTAACAATTAAGCAAATCAAGAAAGAAACATTTCCCGACATCATATTTCTAAGCACATGAATGTACTACAAAACTTAAAATGATTTTAATGAATTTTTTCGTAAATTACATTCTTTGCTTTTCATGAACCTCTTGTTACATTTTGTATTTCGTCTTCCGATTTGACAATTTCTCTCGTCGAATCACAATTTCTTTGAAAATTAGCATGGTCTAGGAAAACACAACTGAAACTTAACATTTTATCAAAAACTAGTGAAATTCATTAGTTGTTATTATTTTTTTATGTCTGAAAATCGTGAAGTAAAAAATAATAATTGTAGAAAACCTCAGTTATATTTTTTTTACATGTTGCAATTGTTGCAAAAGAAAAAATAATAATAATTGCACAGTCCACAGTAAAATTTAAAGTTTTAATAAGTTCTCTGATTCCATTTAATTTCCTGGTAATTCTTTAAAATAATTATATGAATTTTCTCAAACGATATCCTGATGTAACATTATCTGGAAAGCTGAGTAAGTGGGAACACTTTTATCTTTTTTAAAACACCTTGGATTTAGAAAGAAGTAAACTATGTTAATTAAAAAAGTTGTATGCTTCGTTAAATTGTTGAATGCAAAAGATATGCTGTATGAATTTTTATTTGAATAGTTAACAGCAATAATAGAAATTCCATTAAAACGTGACAAAATATGTTTTATCTCAAATTTTTGTTTGTCACATTTATGCTTTAAAAATTATGTCTGTTTTAGTTGTTGTTGTTGTTGTTGTTGTTGTTGATGTTGTTGTTTTTTGTTGTTGTTGCTGTTTTGTTATTGTTGTTTTGTTGTTAATTCTGTTGTTGTTTTAACTTCTGTCTTCAGTCATAGCTGAATTTAACTATAATATTTTAGGCATGCGTTTTATTTGAATGCGTCCTTCAAAAACCTTTAACAATGTTCAAATTTGACCTCGAAAAAACAATGCTTTTAAATATTTCCTGCACCGTAAAAAAAGACAAATGTTTCCGAATCTACGGAAATATAATATAACACGAACGAAAATAAATAATAATCTCTTCCAATTTACCCATAATTCGGAAAAGCATTCTTTATCATTAGAATCTTCAGAAACCAATATATTTCCCAGAGTTAACGAATGATTTATAAAAACAAGGTTTCTTTACCGCCATTGTTTTTCAGAAACGTTTCCGAGTAGTTTGCATAATGTATTAATCAGTTTTTTTTCAAACAGAAATATCAGTTTTAAGGATACTAATAATTCTTAATTAAACATTTTGAGCGATGTATTTAAATTTATACACTTAAAATACTATTAATTCTAATTTTAAATGTTAATGTTGTTAATTCATAATGTTTGTCTGTAAAATATGTTTGTTGAACATGAAAATGTTTGCTTCAGAATTGAAAAACCTACATTCCGAAAAACCTATATTGCGAAAAACCTATATTCCGAAAAACCTATATTCCGAGTTGAGAAAACTGAATAAAACACAATAAAAACTACACACGGAAACGTTTCCAAAAATCAACGACAGCGAAAGAGACTTTGTTTTTGTAAATGCTTCTTTAAATTTCTGAAATATATTAGTTTCTGAGGTTTCTCAAAATAAAGAATACTTTTCGCAATCGTGGGTAATTCAGTAGAGGATATTTTATATTCCGTTTGTGATTATATTACAATTTCGTAGATTAAGGAACATTTGTCTTTTTTTACATTGTGTGGTTAGATGTATCGAATTCTTGAATGACTGTATATGCGTATCGTTTTGATTGCATTTCTTGTGGCACAGAGATTGGTCATTGACACCTTTGTAAAACAATACTCGCTTTTTTTTCATATTTCAGACTTAAATTCTACAAAAACTACTGGGAAATGTTTCTGAAAATTATTTGCAGCAAAAGAAACTTTTTTTTATATATAAACGCTTCCTTAAATTTTTTAAAAATATTGTTTTCTGAGGTTTCTAAAGACAAAGAACGCTTCTCGGAATATCTAGTAACTCTTAAAAGGTTATTGTATATTTTCGTTCGTAGTTATATTATATTTTCCTAAATTAAGATTTATCTGTCTTTTTTTACGATGCATGTTTATAAAATTAATTGATCAAATATATATATATATATATTAATCTATCACATCAAAAAATAATCAAATTCTTTTTCTATTCCAAAAACATAAAATAGAAAAATATATAGAAAAATCTCAGTTGCTTTCAGATGTTGTAAATTTAGGATTCAAAAATTGTACTGTTCACAGTAAAATTTGAAGTTAAAAAAAGTTCTCTGTTTTCGTTCAGCTTGCTGGTGATTGTTTAAAATGATTATACAGTTTTTGTAGGTGACTAAGTGTAAACTTTTTAATTTTACAAAACAACTTGAATTTAGAAAGAAGAAAACTATTTTAATTGAAGCGAAATATGCTTCATTATAATATTGAATTCAAAAGGTAAGACAGCATGTTTTTGTAGGTGACTAAGTGTAAACTATTTAATTTTACAAAACAACTTGAATTTAGAAAAAAGAAAACTATGTTAATTGGAAGCGATATATGCTTCATTATGATATTGAATTCAAAAGGAAAGACAGCATGTTTTTTTTTTTTTTTTTTAGATTACAACAATAATAGACATTCCATTAAAAAATTACTGAGTGTGAATTACTTCAAATATTATTTTCTGCTTCACACAGTTATGCTTAACAAATGATGTCAGCTCTTTTGTGTTCCGTCTTAAGTCATACCTGCATTTAACTGTAAAACTTTAGGCACGCGTTTTATAGAAATATGTCCTTCATAAATTTTAACAATGTTAAAATGTGACCTCGAAATTTTCATACTTTTAAATTATTTCCTAGATGGAAATGGGTATAATTAATAGCTGTTTTAATAGACTTCCTTCATTTATTTTACAAACTAACATTTGCCGTCTTGTCAGATTATTAAAGAAAAATAAAATAAATTATGAAGTAATGAATATAATGGTATATTTTAAGCTTGAGAACAATGAAAGAAAACGTCTTTTGTTTAACTTTGTTGTTAAAGCAAGAGTGTAAATTAAATATAAATGAAAACCCGTTAGGCAAGATATTTGTTTTAAAATATATTAAACTGTGGCATTGAGAAGTACTAAAGACATAAACCATACTAATTTTGTTTCATAATACCACGGATACTACACAACAAAACCAAAAAGTAGTGCCTTTTTATATAAATTGAAATAAATAGTTTTAAAAGAATAACAAAAAAAATTTACTTTGTTTATTACACTAGTATACAAAACTTAAGCAACAAACACAAAATGCTAATTTCAAGTGAAAAAACACGTGAGTACTCAAAAGGAAATTCTATAAACAGCAAGTGTATAAAATAGGTACTACCCTAACAGCACAGACAGGCGATGTGAAATAATCTTGAATCACAAGCGGTCACAATTGTCACAGTCACTACAATGAACAGAAATGTGATATATTTCATTCGTCTCATTTTTACTCTCATTTGGTCACTCCACTGAACAGTCACCATGACTGCTGCTTTTTGAGAAGTCACCAGGTGACTTTACAATGAAGCCATCTTGTGACTCTCGTGTGACTGTCATTTTGACACTCCATTGTAAAGTCATCATGATAGCTGTTGTGTGACGAGTTACCAAGTAACAGAAAAGAAAATCATCTGGGTAATTTTTCACAAAGGAGTGCAATGATGACTTCACAATAGAGTGTCGATCACCGGAAAGTCACCATGCGACTTCATTGTGACAATATTTGGCGACTCATCACAATGCAATGCTCACAATGACTTCAAAGTTCAGTCTTCAACTGACAGTGACTTGATAATTACAAGGTGACTTCATTGTAATGTCACCTGGTGATCCATCACAAAGCGACAGTCACAGTGACTTTTCAGTGTTAACAATCATTTGAGAGTAATAATGAGACAGTGAAATATCCCATTGTTTGATTCACCGCAGCGATTGTGACACTTCTAACTGTTGGGGTATTTGATAAAGTGATAAATAACCAAAAGAATGAATTTTGTTGATTTCAGAAATTGGAACAAATTTTACACAATTGCTACTTAAAAATCAAAACAGAGAGATGCTATAAACAAAACAAACCAAATAAATTTTGAATAACTAAAAAAATTAATTAAGTAAATGAATAACTTTGCCAAAAGGTATCAACAAAATTCTCATTTATCACCATACCGCTTATACCCAACAAGTGGTTTGACGAATTGGAACATTGTTATGGTAAATTAAATGAAATTCATTAAAACTTTATAGAACAGATTTTGAATAAGAAAAACATAAAAAAGGGGCCTGCAATCCTTCCAGAAATTGAAAGGCACAAACAAAAAAAAAGGGGAAAGAAGTTAATTAAAATAAGGATATAGATAATTAATTAAAGTTACAAAACATGATCATATCAATGTACCAATTTGCCAGAACCATGCGAGTGATTTTGTATAGTGGTTAGTACCATACCAAGAAAAAAAATAAGGTAGATCAATTTTCTTTTAATAAGAAGTTGGTGTGATTTAATTACCTTAAATGCAGCTAATAAACTTTAAGAATTAAGCATAGTTAATATAAAATTTTTCTTTTACAGTTATCTACAATTCTTTTACTTCAATTAAAAGTAGGTTAAATCTATTTTATTTATTAAATCTCTTTCTTTATAGAGGAAAATAAAAGGTACTTCACAATATTTAGAAGAAGCAATTTAATATTTAAGGAAAACCAAATTAATAAACATTTTTAGAAACAGATCCAGAATTTAAATTTACTTCATTAAATTTAATTCTTTTAATAAGAATAATACAACATTCTCAAAAACAAGTAAAGAGTTTAAATTTTACTTATATAAATTTTTATTAACAAAAGAAGGTTACTTGGAATTTCAATTTCAGTAAATTCATCTTAGAAAAGAATTAAATATTAAATAATTACTTGCTCTGATTATTTAAATAATTAAACAAAACTCATTATACTTCAAACAGTAAAATTAAGTAAAGGTTTAGTAAAATAAAGAATGAACTTCCATAAAGTAGTCAAACAGATGAGAGACTAACCAATAGCATGAATATGAGTTTATTAATTAATTAACAAGTATATTAATTAAGACACCGTCACGTATGTATATCAAGATTTTCTCATTGTAGAAACATAGAAATAACACAAGAATAACATTTTTATCAGTAGAAAGGAAATAGTTACCGAGACTTCCTTGGCAGACTCGACACTCGAAGTATCCACTATAGGAACAAATCATTAATGTTATTACTGGATTGATAGTTTTATCTTTATAAACATTGGGCATTATTTGAAGAAATTTCAGGTAACCCTGGACATCTAGGTGGTCCTTTTTTCCTCCATTTCACAATATGGATCTAGGAAGCAGTATATGCTCTTTCCTTAAAGATGAATCTTAACGCAGGAATCTCGACGTGGAAAAATGGATTTCGGTGGTGTAGAAAAATGACCGGTCCTTCCTCCCGTCTTAAGTGACTGTCATAACAAAAGGACGTCATCAACCAGCGCTGACGATACCAGCTCTCTATTCCGGGTTTTTTTTTTTTTTTTTAAAGACGATTGCTCGACGTTTATATATATTTAACCATCTGTGATTCCAAACTCCATATCTGAGACAAAGTTTTCCTCTTAGCTGAGAGTATTAGTTATGAGTAAAGTATATTTTTACTCTCTTCATTTCTTCATCGACTATATCTCGGGGAACCAGATACCTTTTTTCTTTACCGGACCTTCCAGTTACACATTTTTCGATCGAATGCCTCTCAAATTCTCTGGCCACCACCAGGAAAACTCCAGGGGGGGGGGAGAGAGGAAAGGCCCCAGCCTTCCCCTAAAAAACTCATATACCGTATCTCCCAGGCTACAATCTCCCGCGCTAAACTATACCAGGGGAAAAAAAAAACATTCCCCGCGAATACGTTACGTAAAACCATTGGTCGTCGCTCTCTCTCGCGGGTGGAACTACTTCGCATAGGGGTGATGGCATGTGTACAGCTGTTCCGTTTTCGCTCCCTTCTTTCGACCTCCCACGTGAACTGTTGTTTACATAAAACGGAATAATTGGGCTCGTAAAAACGAATAATAAAACTTTAACAATACGGGCCACTATCTGCCGCCCGAGTCCTGCTTTTTCCACGAAAGATCTACAGAGCAGATTAACCTTTTAAACGCCGCTCTGTGTTCCAAGTATAAAAAATATTATTTCTTTGTGAAAATAAGATTTAAATACATCTATTTAAACAATGCAAGAAGAAATTTCCCCCAAAAAAATTTTTATGTACGATTTCGGGTATGTTCCCGTTTGGGAACATTGGCGTGATTCATTAAGTTTTTACTATATTTTTCAATAGATTAAATTTTATGGTTCTTATGCTAGAATTTTATAAGTATGAATAATATTTGACAGATTTAATAACATTAAAAAAATTTTAAGTGAAATTCGTGTGTTGAATATTATACTTTATAAAAACAATCAAACACAAAGAAAGAATTAAATAATATGTATGTGCATAGATATAAATAGAATTAGTAAAAATGTTTAAACCAACTATAGAAAAGCACAAATAACTACTTGAAAGTTAATGATAAAATAATTATATGTATTACAAATATTAACTACATAAAACTATAAATAATAATTATATAAAATACAAATTATCTTACCAAATTATTATTATTATTATTTTATAGTTTGCATCACTGTCCGTGATAAGAGGGAAAACAGTGTTCATGCAGTCTCTTTTGGCATTCAAAGCACATTTTCCTTGTATTTTTCTGGCAAACTACACAGCGTCCTTGAGATGATGATACCAAATAGTGCGTATCTGACTGCCGTGCAGACTCTACTGGATGGGCACGTGGACCTGGAATACAATGAATCTTGGGTTTCATTCGAAGTAAACTCAAAGTCACCTCTCTTCGAAAATTCAGGTGTGACAGTTCTGATGTTGAGTTGTGGTGTAATTCAGTATGTACAATCCCTCCCGCAACAACAGCCATGTTTAGGGTATTGCTAAATAAGTTCCAGTACCACTTTTTGCTGCGGAACATAGGACGGTAACTTCCAAGAAGTCTGTCTAACAAATCAACTCCACCCATACCTTCGTTATAGCACTTTACAAGATGTGGCTGTGAAACATCTACCTTTTTTCTTTCTTTACGGCAAAATCGTTTTGCTTTACCCATAGGTTCATGAGTATCGTAATTTAACGCTATTGTAACAACTGAACTATCGTTCCATCGGCACATATAAACTTTTCCATCGCACTGAAAATCGTACTTTCCCCTCTCGCATTTGGACATTTTTTTTAATGATTGCAAAGGACATTGTCCTGTTCTAGTATCCCGAATTGTACCAGTTGCTTTAAAATCTTTGTCTGATAAATCCGCCAAAAGTTTATAAGACGTGAAAAAATTATCAAAGTATATTTCGTGTTTTTCCGAATTTTCAATATACGATAAAAGTTCCCATACAAGTCTTGATCCAAGGGGAATATTACTTCTTTCCGGACTTTTTCCACCGTAAATTTTCATTGCATATGGGTAACCATTATGCGAACAAAGCATCCAAATTTTGAAACCAAATCTTATAGGCTTTACCTTTTATGAACATTTTTGCTGAATGATGACCATAGTATGGAACCATAGATTCATCAATGCTTAGTTTTCTGTGAAAGATTCCAAACTGCCGAAAATTTTTTTTTCAAGTTCTTGATAAAAGGGAGAAATTTTGCCCAATTTATCTCCTGCTTTCAAATCATTTGAATCTATAATATGAAAATATTTCTTTATTTTCCTAAATCGGGCTCTAGGCATAACTGAAGCAACTATTGGAACGGACAAATCTTCATAACTGCTCCAATATAAATCCTCACCAGGAACAGTATGGTAGCCACTAAATAAGAGTAACCCAAAAAATTGCCCAATATCTTTTTCGTCTACATCAATATTTTCCCCTTTTTGCATTGCATACAGTTTTGTCATTTCTGATAAATGGGCTAAATATTCCATCGGCAAAAATTTGTTGAAAATTTCAGCTGGCGATAAATTTGCTAATTCGGGAAACGATTCGCAAAGCTTCATATTACTTATGGTTTCTAAAGATTTTTTGAAAGATGCATTTTTATTCCAGTTCGGCTTCATATCTTCTTTCTTTGATAGTCTCTTTCTCTTCAAACTTGATTCAGTTTTTGATGTAGAAGGTACAGAAACAATCGTTTCATTATCTGATACATCAACTGATCTATGTGTAAAAACTTCTAATTGTCCGAATACATCTGCAGGCATAATTTTTTGAAATTCATTTTCATTTACATCTTCTTCATCTGTTATAGCACCACTTTCATCAGGAGGCAATTGGCAAATATCTATAACAGAATCAACCGAAGCATCTGAATCTGATAAAGAGTTAAAATATTCAATAGCTTCCTGTACTGTTAAAAATCTTTCACGATTAGTCATATCTATCAAAGAAGCAAAGTAAAAATATCGTTCTAGCTTCACCCTCTATTACTTACAAAATGAACGATGCAAAAAATTCAGAAAGAGAAAAGGAAAAAATAAATAAATAAAAGAACTGGGCGGGTGCTGAACCACGTGATTTATCTCAAAACTCTTACATACGATAAGAAAGTAAAAATTATTGCTATCAAATAGCACCCTTTGCGGGATACTTAGAAAAAGTCATAAACATCCTCAGTCCTGAGCAAAACAGTTGTTTGGACAAAACTCTCACCCCCGCACTAGTGAGGGAAGAAAGCAAGAGAAGGGGGGAGGGGTGAAAAGGGTGTAAGTGGAATTCGAAAAGCCAACTGACCTGCTTTTAAACACAGCAAAAGAGATTCAGTATAATTCTGAGACTCTCAATATTACAAATTAGGAAAATAGATCAACAGTGCAAATGATCGAATTCTGTATAGTGAATTACGCCAATGTTCCCGAACGGGAACAATAGAATTTGATATCTTATAGCAAACGCATTTTTATTGAAAACTGTTATTTAGCATGCTTATTCTTTAAAATGGACCTTATTTATCATAACTCTGAAATTTCATGAATGAATTTTGCATCTTTTAAAAATTTTATGTGAATTTTTTTAACAATCCTAGTAAAAATTGACAAAAAATGACTTTTTTACCAATTTTTTTTAGCTTAAATAATTATATAACATAAATAGTTTTTAGTCTAAAAAAATAAATGTACTTTTGTTAATAAATAATAATTTTTGTAAGTCCATACAAGCGAAACTTTTTTTTTTAATGAATTTTAAATTTGATGTTCCCGTTCGGGAACATTGGCGTTTAAAAGGTTAAGGCGACCAACACTGCTAAAGTTGTTTACGAAAAAACAGCAAAAATGGAGTCATAAAACTCCTGACAATACAAGCTAATATACGTTGTATGGGAAATGGATTTTTATTGCCCAAGTGTCCGAGAGCATTTGAAAATTTCCCATGGTAACAAGGACCACCCCAGTGAAATTATAACTTACAGGGGAAATATAAAAATTATGATTTTAAGTTAAAGAGACAATGAATTTGTTTTAGCTTAGACATTTAAAAGAAAGAAAAGGTATTTTAACTCCATTTTTTTAGACTAAAATAAAGAGAATATTAAATGAAAAACATTACGATTATTATAAAAGGAGGGGGGGGGGCTACAACTTATATAGAAAAATAAAGAAAATATGGAAAATTTAGAATAAATGAAAAAAAACTTACCCTAACATGACTCTCCCTTTACCTCAAAAAAATAAAATTTTTTGATAAAAAAAAATTTAATTTTTTGAAACGTGCAGACCGAAACAGGAAAGAAAAATTCGCAAGGGTTACCGGGCTGAGAGGTAGTTCACAGTACGCTGGAGATTCCACAATATAAGACCTAACCGTTCGAGCAGGCCAGACATCGGTCCGAAGAACAATCATGAATTATAGAGTGAAGTCGCCGCTGTCAGATATACACTCCGGAATGTACACTAAGAGCTGCCCACCATGAACCACTCCCAAGTAACTGCTGAAATACCTGACGACTAGAACTGGGAAAACCACAAGAGGGTACCAAGACACCTAAGGAGTACTGCCTTCTAAGGCGGGGAAAACTGCACTTTGTTTCTACATAGGACACCTTCGCTGCATAACCATTTCTAACTCCTGATACCGAATCCCACCTATAAACATACCTGTGCATGTTCCGAATTCCACGACTGTTACTGTATGTTGCAACTCCTAGCAGGTTCTATTTACAATACGTTAATCTATCTACCTATACGACCAAAATTTTGCCAAAAAACAAACTAAATTATTTACAAGTTTTTTTTTTTTTTTTTTTTTTTTTTTGAATTTTGGAAAAAGATTGCAAGAGTGTTGAGACTGCCAACTGAAAAACAATACATTACTCATAATAATATATACAACATTTGCATAAAATCATGATAAATTGGCCAGTTTGATGTGAAAACAAAATCAAATTACAACATACATTTACCTATATCAGTACTATTGGCACATACAATAACAAAAAAAAATAAGCAACTGGGTATTTACACATGTAACGGATTTATGACACAACGCATTTCATCAAAGTAATCGAGTAACAATATACCAAAGTTTAAAATAGGATAACAAATGCAAAATGAACCCCGTGATAAAGTTAAAGTCTGTAAAAGTGGTGTTTGGGGTGTAGAATAAATGTATATAAATGCAGTTACAACAAGAAAACACTGTGCATGGAAAAAGTAGTTATGTTCTTGTGCTACTCACACGTAGACTGAACCAGCCTAGAATTTTTTTTTTTTTTTTTTTTTTTTTTTTTTTACTGGAAACATTGTTTTCCAAAGAAAACCCAGACAGTGATGATGCAGTATCATCAGACTACCCAATTTACCTACCCAAAACCAAATAAAAACAGATGTGACTCATAACACATAGTCACAACAAAACAAGGTCATAATCCCCATAGAAATAAAAGGGCTGATGTATATAGAGTATATATAATTACTAATTTTGAAGACATACATACAAAAAAAAACACAATTTAGAAGCAGAAAGTAAATTTAAGATAATCACAAATTTTAGAAGGTAGAATTTTCAGGAAGAAGAAAAAAAATATTTACAAAAAAAATCACTACCCACTAGGATTAGATAAAATACTACACTGCTGACATTGCACTAGAAGAAAAACAAAAAGGAATTTCATGAACGAAACCAAAGGGGTAAATTAATATGTCACACCTAAGTATCAAAATAAAAGCTATAATATGCCAAACTACATTCCTAGACTAAAAGTGGTATAAAAACACATGAAAAAAATATATATATACATAATTAGGAATCTATAATATCGTACTTGCGTGCATACGATGAAAAGTGCCAACCGACCCAGCCTAACACTTGCTGTTAAAAACAAGGGGGGGAAAAATCTGCCATTTTCAAAGTACCCAGAATACATTTTAAATTTGAAGGAAAAACTGCACAAAAAGGTGTGCGGAGGGGTATTTACTAATACAAGTAGCTAAATACCACTAAAAAATGTATGTATACACGACACAGGGTGTATAAAAAACACGAAATCGCGTTTCCGATTTTCGCTAAGTGAACCAAAACAAACCATGTTTGGGTCAGAAAACGCTAATATATACGATGAAAAATATATAAGATTACTATAAAATACATTGCAACACATAAACACATATAAATATTACGAAATAAAACTATAAATACACATAGATAAAAGAATATAGATAAACTAAATTTTATAAATAGGGCGGGATCGTCTTTCACGTAGACCGTAAGAGTCCTGCGCAGTCGGCTGCGGTCGATTCAAAGATTTCGACTTATTCGCTTTGTTAATCGAATTTTCCGCAACACTAGTTTGGCTGGTCGTTGCTGCTATTTCACACTCCTGTACTTCCCTTTCCGATTCATTATTTTCCTCCGATAGAGCTTCCTCCGCTGATTCACTTTTCTGCTGATGGTTATCAGCTGAATTTTCAACCTCCGGAGTTTTGTTTGAGTGAGGAGGAGGGGGGTCGATCTCGGCTGGATCGCTAGCTGAATTTGCTTGGCTTCCGTGAGTGCTGAATTCATTTTGAGTAATCGTACCAGGGTTACTCTCTTGAGTGTCAGAACTTGGTATAATACAGCAATCGCGATGGCGTCTGCGCTGAGCGAATTGCTCTGCATGGGGAATCGATTGCTGCACATCGATAGGTGGATCGTCAATCGAATATGGGACACACTGCTGTTGTTGTGGGTCGTCGGACCAAATCGGGAGTCTGTTTTTAAAGGCAGAGAGGCGATCCACATGGACAACTTGAACGTTTTTGGGATTTGCAACAAGGGCGATTTTAAAATTTACCTCATTTAATTTTTCCAAGACAGTGAAGGGGCCATTATTCAACTTACTTAATTTTTTTGTTGTACCAGGTGCAATTGCTGGAGTGAAAAGCCAAACCAGATCACCAACTTTTAGTTTTTTGTCAACAGCTGTCTTTTCTCTATACTTTTCTTGATTCTCTGATACTTTTATTAAATGATTGTGCACTTCAGCGTACACCTTTTGCAGAGCTGGTATTAAAAGTTCACAAAAAGAGGGGGCATCATTATAGCTAAATTGGGGGGGTTGAGAAAATAAATTATAGGGTAGGTTAAGGTTTCTGCCATACATAACAGCTGCTGGAGTTAGTTTGGTAGATGAGTGCACAGCCGTGCGCATGGCTAAAAGTGCAAATTTAAGCTTGGTGTCCCAGTCTGATTGATTCTCATTCACAATATGACACAGGGCGTTTTTTAAAGTCCTGTTCTGGCGTTCTATCTGAGCATTTCCGGCTGGGTGATATGCCGTGGTTTTGGGATGTTTTATTCCAAACATTTTGTACACATGCTCGATAGCTGCAGAAATTAAATTGGGTCCTCTGTCGGTTGAGATATAACATGGAGCTCCATAACGTGAAATGAAGTCTGCGAGAGTATCGGCTACCACATCAGATGTGATTGAGGATACCGCATAAGCTTCAGGCCACTTTGAAAATGCATCAATGTATGTAATTATAAATTTGTTACCCGAAAAGGTAACAGGAAGAGGCCCTATAACATCGAGGTTCACTTTATTCATAGGGAAATGAGGTGTGGGTACACGTTGGAGGGGTGCAAGTTGATTTGCTTTGTGCACTCTTTTTTCTTGACAGCTAACGCACGACTCCACTAGGTGCTTGACATCTGCCGACATTCCTGGCCAATAAAAGTGCTCACGAATGCGGTCTATTGTCTTTTGGAAAGCTTGGTGACAAGCAGCTAGGGATTCGTGGGTTAGTGCAAACACTTGCTCAACCATTTTCTTCGGCACCACAAGTTTGATAGGATTATTCAATAGGGGTGACTCCCTTGTATCCTCGCATACAAGAAGATCATCCCTAAAGAAAAATCTCAAATACTTGGGTGCAACCTCAAGATTTTCGCTAATTTTGCGAGCAATTTCACAGCACTTTTTATCTGTTTTCTGTAATTCACCTATCTTTTCTAAAAGGTTGGAATGTGGCATAAAAGTTGTCTCCTTCGCTACTTGTATAGAAAAGTTGCAATTGGTGACATTATCCGGTTTGCTATCTGTGGTGAACCTTGAAAGAAAGTCTGCAACGCTATTACATTTTCCCTTAATATATCTGATGGTAAATGTAAAATCAGAAAGTGTACAGATCCACTTAGCCATACGTGATGTGGGATCCTGAATTTTGAGCATGTACGTAAGAGGTGCATGATCAGTGTATATATAAAAATGAGTATTGGCAAGGTAGCACTTGAAGTGTGCAGTGGCCCATACTAATGCCAATAACTCTCTCTCAGTGGCGGAGTATCTCGTCTCAGCGTCTTTGAGTTTCCTACTAGCAAATGCGACAGGGTGAAGCATCTCATTTTCATCTAGTTGTGATAGTACTGCCCCGAGTGCTTCGCCACTCGCATCAGTATAAAGGTAAAACTCCTTATCAAAATTAGGAAGGGCAAGACAAGGTTTGGATATTAGTGCAGATTTTAAATCCTCAAATTCCTCCTGTGCTGCTTGGTTCCAAGTGAATCGACCCGTATCTTTAGTGAGGTTGATAAGATTTCTCGCTCTTTTAGAAAAATCTGGCAAAAATCGCCTATAGAAGGAGAGTGCACCGATGAAGGATCTGACAGCCTTTCGGGTGTTAGGAGGTTGGAATTTCCTTATTACTTCAATATTTTTGTTGATTGGTGACACTCGTCCTTTTTGGATTTCAAAGCCCAAGTATTGGATCTTGTCGGATAAAAATGTACACTTACTGGGTTTGAGTTTAAGCTTGTGTTGCCGAAGCCTTTCAAAAACAAGCTTAAGTTTATTTATATGGGATTCGACATCTTTAGAAGCTATTACTATATCGTCGATGTATACTAAAATTCCCAAATTTCCTAGGTCACCAAAAATTGCAGACATAAGACGTTGAAAACTGTTTCCCGAATTCGAAAGTCCGAAACAGTTTCGATTCCACTCAAATAACCCTTTGTGAGTAATAATAGCTGTTTTATATTTATCCTCGGGACGGATAGTTTGTTGAAAAAATCCACTAGTTAAGTCTAATGTGGAAAAAAAATTTGAGCCTGATAAGGCGTCAACTGAGTCTGTGATGTTTGGAATGCGGTAGGCATCTTTCATTAGATTTTTATTTAATTTTCTAAAGTCAACAGCCAGTCTGTAAGATCCGTCTGATTTTTTCACAAGAATGACCGGCGAAGCAAATTCTGAAATAGACGGGGAAATTATATTGGCCTGTAGTAAAATATTTAATTGATCTTCCATTTCCTGTCGTAAGTTATGGGGGACTCTATATGCTTTACATTTAACCGGTTTTTCTGAAGTTAGATTAATTGAATGGGGTATGGTGTCACAGCCGGGTAAGTCTAAGACAGACGCAGCAAAAACATCTTTATTTTCTTGTAAAAATTCTTGCATTTTTAATTTTAAGGGCGGTTCTAAGTGGTCTAAATTAATTTCGGAACTCCAACTGAGGTCGGCATGGTCAAAATCTGCAATTGGAGGGGGAGTATTGATATTACAGGCTAAATTACAATTATCTGGGGTTACGTTAGAATTATCAATACATTTTTGAACTTTTGCTACTAAAGTACCCTTATTTAATACTATATTGTTATCAGAAAAGTTAGCAAAGGATAGAAATAGGCCATGTTCTTGGGTACAAATGGATCTAGAAATTAAGAGGCCTGCATGTAAATTCTTAGCAAAGGGCTCTAACATTAAAATACTATCCTTGTCATTGAAATTTTCCTTCGTACATCTGACTTTAGCTGAAATTTTAGACTGGGCTGGGATTTCAAGTTTATTACACAAAGATGCCATACTGATATTACACGCCTTTTTCTCAACATCATGTTTACCTGTATTTTCACTAATATTATTTGCTTGCATTTCCTCATTTTCAGTAAATTCATAACTACCCATTTCAGAATTTTCAGAATTATCACTAAACTGCTCCCCAATATTTGCATTTACATTATTTACACTATAAAATTCTGATTTGATTTGAGAAATACATTGTTCAAAATTTTGAAAATTTTCCTCGCATTGTTTACTATTTCCCGAAGCAATTTTATCAACAGTAGTACCACCCGGTAATTCTTCCATCATAAAAACCTGGCAATCACTATTACTTTCATCACATACCCTGTTACACCTTTTATCAACATTATTTTCTTCGTCACTATTATTCTGACTGTGATGAACCTTCCTTATCTCCCTACTATTCCCTAATTTAATTTTCTCTGCACAGTTTCTTATTTCAATATCTTTCGAATAGTCAGGGGTACTACTTTTTGCTATCAATTTAGCCTCAGTTTCAACTTTATGATCTATGGGATAGTTATTTTTGCAAGTATTTACACTAGAATTGTTATTATTTACATTACACATACATTTACATTTAGCACAATTATACACATTAATAGGATTATTATATACAGGTAATTCATAACATTGCATGCGTGGGTCACTACTCTTACCTTGTTTGTTTACCTTTGTTTCTTCTAAACACACACTACTGTTTTTGGTACAAGGAGGGGTAAGCGGGATTTGTTTACATAGTGTTTGCTCCGAAGCTTGAAGAGAAACAGTATTTGTGGCACAATCAATGATTGCATTGTATTGTTTCAAAAAGGGCATACCTAGAATGGCATCAAATTCCTTCGCCAACTTGCCCTGCACTGCAAAAAAAACAGTTTGGCATTGGGTGTTATGGAATTTAAAATTCATAACTACTTTTTCAGTAAGAGGAACTTGTTCTCCAGTTACTGTCAGAATAGGCGCATAACATTGTTGCACATTATAGTCTGTGAGTGAGTTCAAAATTACACTGCTTAAAAGATTAATCGCAGAACCTGAGTCACAGAGGGCAGTTATGTTAGTATTACCTATAAGTATACTGGCAGTTGGCAAGTTATAAGACTGCGGAGAAAAAACACTATATACCGCAGGTGGGTCGGTGGCCTTTTTTGGAATCAGTTCGACTACCTCTGATTCAGCCGATCCCCGTTTAAATTACTATTTTCTGCACCAGTGGGGTTATTAGTTGCATCATTTGCTTGCTGACCCTCCGCATAATTTTGTATTCTGTTTCTACCACTTCTGTTGCTGATGTAATTATTTCCTCTGTTTCCCCTGAAGTTTCCTCTCCTGTTGTAACTTCCCCGGTAACTATTTTCATATCCTCCCCTGCTCCTAGAATTATTGCCTCTGCTCCTATTAAAATTATACACATACTGGGGGCACTCTCTAGCATAATGACCGGGTTGGGAACAATAAAAACAAGTAACACTTCTACTGGGCACTATTTCCTGGCTCTGCACCTCTCTCTCTCTGCTTTTATCACTTATAAGGTTGTCTAGTTTAGAATTTAGAGTCTCAATTTGTATTCTAAGAGTTTCTATTTCTGCATTGTTGTCCCTAGTTGGCTGAGTAGCTGCACAAGCTAGATTCTGCGGGAAATTTTGTTGATATAAAAGGGGGTTTGGTTCCTCATGTAAAGTGTAAAAAGGATTTACACTGTGGCACGCTCTTTCCTCCAGGAGAGCAAAAGTTAAAATTTGCTGTGGGGTTTTGGGATCTTTGGTGATGACACCCTTTCTGATCTCAGGTGCAAGGTTGTTTAAAAGCATAGAGTGAAGCATGGCTTCACGGCTTTTGTTGACAATGGCATCAGCTACTCCATCAATAACGAGTGCCTTTGATGAGAGGTCAGATGCAGCATCAAAAAACTCTTGCACTGACATACCTGGAGTTTGCTTAAAGTTGAGAAATTTGGCAAGTGCAACATCAGAAGTAGGTGTTTGGACAAATTTATTTTTTAGAATACTTAATAATTCCGCACTAGTTTTATCTTTGTGGGGCTTAACTAATCTCGCCGCAGTACCATTTAAGCGGTTAAGGAGGGCAAATTTTTTCTCACTATCATCCCAAGCGAAAAGGGTGGAGAGACTATCCAGTTTCTCTGAAAAGTCAGTAAATGAGACTGAGCTAGCCTCTCCATTAAATGGTGGTATGTTGCACAAGTTGTCAACAAACGAATTTTTTTTCTGGAGCTCTACCAGCTCCTTAGTAGGATCTCCTTTGGCCATAACAAAGTCAGATAGATACACAGAACTCCCAAAAAACAAAAATCAACAAAATTCTCATTTATCACCATACCGCTTATACCCAACAAGTGGTTTGACGAATTGGAACATTGTTATGGTAAATTAAATGAAATTCATTAAAACTTTATAGAACAGATTTTGAATAAGAAAAACATAAAAAAGGGGCCTGCAATCCTTCCAGAAATTGAAAGGCACAAACAAAAAAAAAGGGGAAAGAAGTTAATTAAAATAAGGATATAGATAATTAATTAAAGTTACAAAACATGATCATATCAATGTACCAATTTGCCAGAACCATGCGAGTGATTTTGTATAGTGGTTAGTACCATACCAAGAAAAAAAATAAGGTAGATCAATTTTCTTTTAATAAGAAGTTGGTGTGATTTAATTACCTTAAATGCAGCTAATAAACTTTAAGAATTAAGCATAGTTAATATAAAATTTTTCTTTTACAGTTATCTACAATTCTTTTACTTCAATTAAAAGTAGGTTAAATCTATTTTATTTATTAAATCTCTTTCTTTATAGAGGAAAATAAAAGGTACTTCACAATATTTAGAAGAAGCAATTTAATATTTAAGGAAAACCAAATTAATAAACATTTTTAGAAACAGATCCAGAATTTAAATTTACTTCATTAAATTTAATTCTTTTAATAAGAATAATACAACATTCTCAAAAACAAGTAAAGAGTTTAAATTTTACTTATATAAATTTTTATTAACAAAAGAAGGTTACTTGGAATTTCAATTTCAGTAAATTCATCTTAGAAAAGAATTAAATATTAAATAATTACTTGCTCTGATTATTTAAATAATTAAACAAAACTCATTATACTTCAAACAGTAAAATTAAGTAAAGGTTTAGTAAAATAAAGAATGAACTTCCATAAAGTAGTCAAACAGATGAGAGACTAACCAATAGCATGAATATGAGTTTATTAATTAATTAACAAGTATATTAATTAAGACACCGTCACGTATGTATATCAAGATTTTCTCATTGTAGAAACATAGAAATAACACAAGAATAACATTTTTATCAGTAGAAAGGAAATAGTTACCGAGACTTCCTTGGCAGACTCGACACTCGAAGTATCCACTATAGGAACAAATCATTAATGTTATTACTGGATTGATAGTTTTATCTTTATAAACATTGGGCATTATTTGAAGAAATTTCAGGTAACTCTGGACATCTAGGTGGTCCTTTTTTCCTCCATTTCACAATATGGATCTAGGAAGCAGTATATGCTCTTTCCTTAAAGATGAATCTTAACGCAGGAATCTCGACGTGGAAAAATGGATTTCGGTGGTGTAGAAAAATGACCGGTCCTTCCTCCCGTCTTAAGTGACTGTCATAACAAAAGGACGTCATCAACCAGCGCTGACGATACCAGCTCTCTATTCCGGGTTTTTTTTTTTTTTAAAAAGACGATTGCTCGACGTTTATATATATTTAACCATCTGTGATTCCAAACTCCATATCTGAGACAAAGTTTTCCTCTTAGCTGAGAGTATTAGTTATGAGTAAAGTATATTTTTACTCTCTTCATTTCTTCATCGACTATATCTCGGGGAACCAGATACCTTTTTTTTTTACCGGACCTTCCAGTTACACATTTTTCGATCGAATGCCTCTCAAATTCTCTGGCCACCACCAGGAAAACTCCAGGGGGGGGGGGGGGGGAGAGAGGAAAGGCCCCAGCCTTTCCCTAAAAAACTCATATACCGTATCTCCCAGGCTACAATCTCCCGCGCTAAACTATACCAGGGGAAAAACAAAACATTCCCCGCGAATACGTTACGTAAAACCATTGGTCGTCGCTCTCTCTCGCGGGTGGAACTACTTCGCATAGGGGTGATGGCATGTGTACAGCTGTTCCGTTTTCGCTCCCTTCTTTCGACCTCCCACGTGAACTGTTGTTTACATAAAACGGAATAATTGGGCTCGTAAAAACGAATAATAAAACTTTAACAATACGGGCCACTATCTGCCGCCCGAGTCCTGCTTTTTCCACGAAAGATCTACAGAGCAGATTAAGGCGACCAACACTGCTAAAGTTGTTTACGAAAAAACAGCAAAAATGGAGTCATAAAACTCCTGACAATACAAGCTAATATACGTTGTCTGGGAAATGGATTTTTATTGCCCAAGTGTCCGAGAGCATTTGAAAATTTCCCATGGTAACAAGGACCACCCCAGTGAAATTATAACTTACAGGGGAAATATAAAAATTATGATTTTAAGTTAAAGAGACAATGAATTTGTTTTAGCTTAGACATTTAAAAGAAAGAAAAGGTATTTTAACTCCATTTTTTTAGACTAAAATAAAGAGAATATTAAATGAAAAACATTACGATTATTATAAAAGGAGGGGGGGGGGCTACAACTTATATAGAAAAAATAAAGAAAATATGGAAAATTTAGAATAAATGAAAAAAAACTTACCCTAACATAACCATGTGTGACGTCAAGGGGACTTCACATCGACTGGCCGTGCTGTTAGGGTAGTACCTCTTTTCTACACTTGCTCTTTATAAAATTACCTTTTGAGTACTCACGTTTTCAGAAATTAGCATTTTGTGTTTGTTGTTTAAGTTTTGCACACCAGTGTATGATTCTATTAGCGTAAAATTATGTTTTAAGTTTAAAAACAATGAAGTTAAACCTATTTTGTTTAAATTCGTCCTGAAAAATTCAGAAAATAGTCAGGCGCATAAATAAGTTCACGAAAATCATTTGCACTTATTAATGCACCTATAAAACTGTGGCAACGATGTAATTAAAACTTCAAACCATTCAAATCTCGTATTCTAACACAACAACTAATACCCCTTTAAAATATGGCAAGTTGCTTTCGCAAAAATAGAGTAAAGAGGCGCTCTAAAATCACATCAAATAAATTTTTCTTTACTTGTTATGATTCCATTATTCTAATTCCTACTTGATACGTAAAAATCTTTCACCTAAAAGGATCTCATTTCAGTTTACTGCTTAATTACATAGGTTTTTTATTTTATTTATTTATTTTTTTGGCATTATTCGTGGTATACAAACCTTTAATAGTTATGCTTCTGTTTTTCTTTCACAAATAGTATATACACTGCTCAAAACAATTAAAGGATATTTGAAGTTTTATATAAAATAAAGATATAAACGAAATTTTTTTTGCCGAAAATAGAAGAAGAGAATCACAAATGCAAATTTTTCTGGTTTTCAAACTGTGGAGTATGCAAATTTTGAGTTCGACGTCAAAAACGTCGCTTCAGCGGCAGCGAATGAAATTTGACTTTCAACTGGATAAAAGAGAATGAAGACAAGGATGATCGGCATTCAGTGATTGCTTTGTTTTGATGAGTAAGATGTCTCAGCGAAGTCATTTGACAGATTCAGAAGCTTGGAGAATTGTTGGTAAGTTAGAAGGGGGCCAAACTCAAGCCGAAGTAGCGCAAGCCATTGGAGTGTCACGAAGTGTCATTGCCAGGATCTGGAACCGTTTTTTGGAGAGTGGATGTGCAGGCCGAAGACCAGGGCAAGGTCGTAGACGGGCAACAACGCCCAATGAAGATCGGTATTTAGCGTTAACAGCTCGGAGACACCGAAACATGAACGCTACTCTTCTCCAACAACACCTTCGCTCGGCTACAGGCACCACGATTTCAACACAGACTGTCCGAAACCGGCTCCATGCTGTAGGTCTGTATGCTCGCCGACCGATGGTATGTGTTAGATTAACATCAAGGCATCGTCGCGACCGCAGGGAGTGGGCAACCGAGCATGTCAACTGGAGGAGAAATGAATGGAGCAATATTCTGTTTTCTGACGAGTCCGGTTTTTCTGTGCATCCGGATAATAGGCGTATTTTCATCTGGAGGGACCGTGGCAGTAGGAATAATCCTGCGTTCGTGCACGAAAGTGTCAGATTTGGCGGTGGAGGAGTGTTGGTGTATGGTGGCATCTCCATTGACGGGCGCACTGACCTCTACATCATTCGAGATGGAGCTCTGACTGGTCGCCGATATAGGGATGAGATCCTCAGACCTATTGTAGTCCCTTACGCTGCAGCAATCGGAGATAACTTCATTTTAATGGACGATAACTGCAGGCCACATCGTGCAAACCTGGTGGAGGATTTCCTTTTCGAGGAAGGAATCGTTCGAATGGAATGGCCAGCGTGTTCTCCAGACATGAATCCAATCGAGCACGTATGGGACGCTCTAGGAAGACGAGTTTCTGGCCGCCAACAACCCCCACAAACTCTCCAAAAACTGGAAAGAGCTCTTCTGGAAGAGTGGGGCAGAATACCCCAACTCGTCATTAATAGCCTCATTGAGTCCATGCCTCAAAGGTGTTCAACGTCGCTGGCCGCCCGTGGAAACCATACCCCCTACTGAAAATGATTTTCTTTGAAGAAAACACCTTTTCTTATTCTATTTTTCTCATATGCACAAATTGTGTTTTTTTCCTTTTGTACACAAATGCGCAATAAAATGCATTTTTTTCTGCCAAGCATGTGTAATTTATTCTCATATAACCTACTATGTCTGTCGACCATGTATCAATCAGCTAAAAAGTTTCCCAGATACAAAATCCACCTAAAACTGCAATATCCTTTAATTGTTTTGAGCAGTGTAGTATATTTATATATTTATGTCACAGATAACTAAGAATCTGTTAATACAAAGAGAGAAATTTTACGGAATTGCATAAAATTATTATTTTATTAATTGGATTACATTCAAAACATCGTAAAAAAAAAAAAAAGTTCCTTAAATTTAGAAAAATACAGTATAACCACGAACAAAAATATATAATAATCATTGCCGAATGCGAAAAGCGTTCTTTATCTTTAGAAACAACAGAAACCATATATTTCCTATATTTAAAGTAGCATTTGTAAAAACAAATTTACTTTTGCTAACACTCAGTTTAGGACACGTTTCGGAGTAGTTTTTAGCTCACAGGCTGTCAAAGCTTGAGAGCTAATGTGCCCGCCGGTTCTCTATGTATGTATGTACGTATGTACGTAACGTGATAACTCTTGATAGAAATATCCGTTTTGCTCCAAATTTTGTTTATAGGTTGTGATAAGGCGCTTACCTGATTAGTTTTGGGGAGTCATTGGTTGTTAAGTATAAAGAGGGGGGGGGGTAATTCCCCCTTAATTGAGATAAATGGGTTTTTCATGCAGAATTATCCGATTTGATTCAAATTTTGTATATAGGTTCATCGTTAAAAGGCGCTGTCCTGATTAGTTTTGGGGGCTCATTGGTTAAGCATAAAGGGGGGAACGGGGAGGCTGATCCTCTTTTAATTTAGATAAATGGGTTTTTCATGCAGAATTATCCGATTAGAATCAATTTTTATTTATATGTTCATTGTTATAAGGTGCTTTCATGATTATTTTTGAGGATTCATTGGTTAAATATAAAGGGGGAGCAGGGGGTAATTCCCCTTAATTGAGATAAAGGGGTTTTTCATGCTGAATTATCCGATTTGATTCAAATTTTGTATATAGGTTCATTGTGATAAGGCGCTGTCCTGATTCGTTTTGAGTGTTAATTGGTTACGTATAAAGGGGGAGGGGACTCTGTTGCTAATCTGGTGCCTTAGTAACATTTGAGATATTCTGAGTAACAATATCTCACAACTTTAATGATATTACGTTTTTTGTAAATTAGCTATCTTTATTGGGGGCATAAACATCTGGGGCAAAAACGAAACCTTTCACATACGCTGCCACCAAGTGACATTAGAAACAAATTATATGTTGGATATTATAATTTATAATATTAAGCAACAGATTACAGTGCTAGATTCATTTCGCCAAAAATGTGGCTTGGCACTTTCTTGCCACGACCCCATCAATTATCCGATTTGCATCAAATTTTGTTTATAGGTTCATTGTGATAAGGTGCTTCCCTGATTAGTTTTGGGGGTTCATTGGTAAGTATAAAGGGGGGAACGGCTGACTAATCCCTCCCTTAATTTATTGTCGATGTCTTTACTTTTCGAGGGACATTATTCTTTGAAATAGGAGTATAATATACAGATAGTGTGAATAGCCTGTGAGCTCAATGCCATCAGTTTAACTGGGCACTTTTCTTTTTTATTATAGTGTATTGATAAGTTTTTTAATCTGGAATATAGGTTTTTTCCAATGTTATCCATTCTCAAGTAAACATTTTCATGTTCCACAAACATGTTTTATAGCCAAACATGAAAAATTTACAGCATTCACGTTAATATTAATATTAATATTATTTTGTTACTCTTGAATGTATCAACTCCAATACGCAGCTGAAAACGTTTAATTGAAAATAAATAGCATTCTAAAAACCGATATTCCGATTTGTGAAAAATGGTTAATGCACAATAAAAACTACTCAGAAACGTTTTCGAAAATCAGTGTCAGCTAAAGGAACTTTGTTGTATAAATAATTCTTTAAATCTTGAAAGTACATTAGTTTCTGAGATTCCTAATGATAAGGAGAAGCTTTTCGGAATCATGCGTAACTCGGGAGATGTTATGGTATATTTTCATTCGTAGTTAGATTATATTTTCGTAGTTCAAAAAAAAATTCTATTTTTACAGTACTTATCCTCAAAACCTCTTTAGTAGAAAAAGTAGTTTTTTTTTAACCTTTTAATATTTTTTACAAGTGATTTCTCAAAAAATGTGAGAAATTGATTTAAAAGTTCCATTTTATCACTGTTGTATCCGAACGTCTCAGTAGTGTACGGCAAGCATTTCTTACATTAAATTATACCTACAGTACATACATCTACACACATTCATACACGTAACACATGCTGTCTTAATCTATATGAATCATGAACATATACTATCATCATGACTTGTTTCACTAGTCCAAGACGAATCAGTTGAATCAGTTTCTGTTGAATCGGATAATAATATTATCCAATGCTGGGAATTTATTTGTCTCATGTACGCCACTGAGTAGTGTGCTCATGTATGACATTCCATCTTGCGCTGCGAGGTTGCAGCTTTGCCAACATATAAGTGAAAAACGCCGGTCTGGATGTTGTCCAGATGGCTTAAATGGTAAAGCACTTGGTGCGCTATACCAGGGTATCTGGGTTCGAACTCCGGTCTGGACACATTTTTCACTCTGTTGGTTATGCGTTGTTTAGCAAAGTGAAAGTTAATTTACATCCTTTGTTAGTGTTAATAGAGTATAATATTTAAAAAATTTACTTTTATCAATTAATAGTTTAATATAATTTAAATTATGGCACAGCGTTGAGATAAAAGTTAAGAAATCGTGATTAGATAGTTTAAATAATGATGTGTTATTTCCTGTTGCCTTAAAGAAAAAAAACAGAGCAAAAAGTTATATATGTTTTTAATAAATTCACTAGTTTGTGTTTTCTATTACCAAGTGTAAATCAAAACGGTGAAATTTCCATATTCAAGGTCTACATTAAATTACTACTTTCTTTTATTCTTATTCAATTTTTACTTAAATGTATGACAATAGAAGCAATTAGTTTCTAAATTTTCAGTTAATACTACTTATTTGTTTTTTGTAATGTTTCACAAACTTTAACTTTTTTTCAATCAATTCGCTAATTGAAATAGTTAGATTATTTTTAGGGTTCCGTATTCAAAAAGTAAAAACGGAACCATTATAAGATCACTCCTGTGTCTGTCCATCTGTCTGCCCCAACCCTTTTTCTCGTAAGCTATGGGACGTGAAAAGTTCAAACTTGGGAAATTTATATAGCCTTTTTTCCCACATATTTTCAGATTATTAGCCATTCACAAATATGTTTAGGAAAATATTACGGGGCTCGTTAAGTTACTTGGGAAAAAAAATTCTGTTTGTATATCGTATGGGGTACCATGTAAAAGATCTCGTAATATCGAACTGAAATATATATTTGTTTTAATTTTAGGTATTATATTTTCAGAAATATCGTCGAAAATGCACTTCAAAAATATGTCCCCTCCCCCACTATTTCCGAACCTACTGAAACTAAAATTATGAAAAAATTAGGGGTAATAGGAGTTTATTTAAACCTTGCAGGAAAACTATAGCGATTTTCTTAGGTAAATAGTTTTTGAGAAAAAAAAAATTCTGTTACACACAAGCTGTACTTTTCGGGAGGTCAGTGGGGCAGTTGATGGGCGCTCTAGGTATCTATCGACGCAGAATCATCCAAGCATATTTGATACTGATTTTCGAGATCAATTGTCGGTAATTAGCCGAGATATTAATTAAGTTACTTGAAAAAAAACTTTCTTTTCATGTATCGCATAGGGTATCGTTTGAAAGATCTCGTAACAAAGAACTCAAAAATATATTTGTTTTAATTTTAGGTATTATATTTTCAGAGCTATTGTCGAAAGTATACTGGAAAAATATGTCCCCACCCCACCCGTCCTATTTCCGAAAAATTATGAAAAAAATTAGGGGTAGTAGAACTTTATTAATTAATAAATTTAATGTACAGAACCCTTTGAGCGCGAGTTATTGTCTTACTTAACTGATTTATTATTTTATAATTTTGCTGAAAAGGCATTGTTTTTCACATCAGGGTGTAACAATTGTTTGAAAGATTTCCACTTGTTACAAAAAAAAAATAATAAAAGCAAAGTACAAATTCCTAATTTAGTGTTCTTAATTATAAGGCTTAAAACAAAAGATTACTATAAAAGCTTCATCCTACTCAATGTTTCATCTTCCTTCTTAAGTAATAAGCTTTTGGATAAGAAAATAATTACTTTTTTCGCTTCTTAGTATTTTAAGTTTCAAAACCTCTTAGTAGATTTTCCTTGTGTTAATTATTGTATTCCGAATATATGTTGTATTTAACTCTCAATAATTCAATATTTTTTTCCAAATGTTAAAGAAACTAAGAAGAAAAAATAATTTTTTTTTTCAGCCAAAAATCGTAAATATAACTCTTTACATATAAAATAAATACTTATATGAAAAGAAGTTTCCACATTTTTCTTTTAAATCGCAGTTTACATGCGTAATTACAGGAAATGTAAAAAAAATGAAAGAATAATTTCTCTTAAAAACTTTACTTTAAAAGAAGAAGAACGAAAAATCATGCATCAAGCGTCGATTATGTAACACTTTCCAATACTTAAAAAATAATTTTACAAATCTTTAACGTTTAATAAGGTGAAAGGTTTGGAAAGCACATAACATATTTAAAAACCCAATTTCAGAAATTACCAACAATATTCGAAAAGATATCCGAATTCTTTTGTGCAGCCCAGTATATAACATATAAATTTGTATATACACTATGCTAAATTTTAGTTCAATTAGGAAAAGCGTAGCACAGTTTAAAATTTCCCTTAAAGAATTTCTGTCAATAAACGGAAACGTACTCAAGGACTTTTGTGCTGCCCTGTATATGATCTATAGAATTTATACACACCAAGTAATAAACAAAAAATGAGTTAAATTTAAAAACGCATTCAGCAACTGAAAACGCACTCTTCCAGCAATTATTGTTAACAGACAGTACCGAATTTTTTTGTGTGTCCCTGTAAATGAACGATGAATGCTATACACACAGTATTCTACAGTAAGCTTCTTGTAATACTATATAATACTATCTAATACTATAATATTGATGTACTATATAAATTTCAATATGTTTGAAATAGTGAAAGATTATTAAAATAAACCCCAAACGTTTTTTCTCCTTAGACCGTAATGCAACGGAATTATTTTGAGTGTTCAGTACTATGAACACCATATTCTGTAGTAAGCCTCTTGTAGTGTAATTCAGTCATATATATCATTTTCAATATGTTTGAAATTATTTAAAAGCCTTAAAATTAATTGCAAATGATTTTTTTTCATAGACCGTAATGGGATGGAATTCTTTTGAGTGTCCCTGTAAAAAAACTGTAAGTGCTACACACTTCATTTTCAATACCGAACATTCCATAGTAAACCTCAGTAACATAAATCAATTGCATGACGATCCGAATATATTTACGTGAGTTAGAGCCCGGACAGACAGACAGGCTAACCGAATTCATAAACACTTTTCAATTATGTTGGAAAGCATTAAAAAACAGCTGGATACACATACACAGTGAAAATTGAATGACTTGGGAACAGACAATTTCCTTTAAATAAAGCTTAAGAGCATTAAATTTTAAACACTTTCCAAAATTTCCCAGCAGTTTTAGATAGGAGCGTGAAATTCAACATAACACATCTACTAAAAAATAGTTAAACGCGTCTTTCAGCGATTTAGAATTTCAGCCACCAACGGGTGTTAAATGGAGGGTTGAAAATTTAAAGTGATTTCGCCATATTTCAGCTCCAGTTTTAGGTAGGAGCATAAATGCAGACATAAAACCAAGCTGCTAAAAAATATGGTTAAATATGTATTTCAGCGATTTTAGAGATTTCTTCGCCAACATCGACTATAAATTCGATTATGGAAGATTAGATAAATAAGACAAATATTGCTGTTTTTTATTAGATATTTTGCGTAAGACATTTTTTTCAAGGAAATGTTGTTGTTGTTTTTTAAATTTCATAATATATATTGATGCCATACGAAAAAGAGTTTCTCTAAATGCTACGCAATTTGGCTTTTTTTTTTTTTTTTTTTTTTGAATTGTCAGGGAAATTGTATATTTTTCTGTTACATGCACCAAAGAAAATGCATATTCTCGTTTATAAAACAGGTTTTTTTTTCTATGATTGTGTCAAAGTAACGTCATTTTTTCCTGATTGAATTTTAACGATTTATGTGCGGTAATGTACAGAACTCCGTTATTGTGATCGCCATATTATTGTATTTTTATTTATTTTTTCAGGTAAAGCCCTCATGGTTAACATGGGCAAAGCTAGGTGATTCTGCAGAAATAAAAATATCAAATAGTTTCAAAGCGAGTAAATTTCAGATTTATTTGAAACAAATACCAGATAAAACTTTTTTTGAGCAATTAATTTTATAAATAAGTATTTGACAACATACTGATAATCGGATTCAACTAAATAGAGATGATTTCCATTTCATTAATTTCTTGCAAAGTGAAAATTAAGTAGTATATTTCATAAGATTTTACACGTTTTAACGCATTACTGTAGATATGATTATTCATGCAAAAATATGACCTATTGAAAAGAAGATTAAGAAAAGATTGAGATATCTAGCTCATTTATATGATTCAGTGTTGAGTTATTTGTCCAATCTGTCATTTACATTTATCTTTGCCAAATAATATTGTTTCTTTGTCGCCCTTTAGAAAAGTGTTGCAAATTGTGAACTCATGCTTGGATGTGTGAAATAATTTACTAATCCAAAACTTCAGAGTGAATGACTTTATCTAGAAAGCCAAATTAAACGAACAAAATACAAGCGATAGATATAATATGATAATACTATAAGTTACAGTTTTCAATTGCACTTTATTTTAAAGTATATTTTTCTTTTCTAATCGATGGAGTAAAGATTGAAATTATGCGATATGTAGAAGCGAAGGTACATGCTATCAAAGATAAAGTCGTAACATCTAGTATTACTTTTGATCTTAGCATTAAGGATGGACACGTTCATTCTTTATAATATAGATTTAAAAGCTTCATTTGTACTTATGTATTTTGACATTATTTGTCATAGTGATATAATACAAATAAATATTGTTTTTCTGACCATTTATTTGATATATTAAGTAAGAAAACAATTAATGAAGTTGAAAGTTTTCTGCCTATTCTCGTCATGAAAATAAAAGATTCTTACTGAAGCCATAATATGCCTGTTATTTGTTAGAGATATGGCATTTCTGTATATGCAAGGTTCGTATGAAAAATGCAACAAGAAGCACTATTGAATTCAGGCATTTTTCTCCGGGAAGATTTTTTGCAACTAGGAATTCACAGCGGGGGGGGGGTCGATTTTTTTCTCATTAATAAGAATAAAATCTTAAATCTTCCGGGATTTCCATGCTCCGGGAAGGAATATCCCCCCCCCCCCGTCCCCCGAGCTATTCCCAAATTCGTCACTGACAACAAGTCACGTCAAATTTTTAATAATAGTACTTTTGTTAGACTTTGGAATTTTCGTCGTGTTAACTTTCTTCAAAATTTACAAGAAAAAAGTATTGGATTCATGAAAAATTTCGACTTCCAGTTCTCGACAGATTTATACGTTTTAGAAGGTCCAGAACAAGACTTGGCCGTTTTTAGAAAATGTCTGTCCATGAGTCTGTTTGTGTGTCTGTCTGTCTGTATTTGACAAACACTTTTATGGACGCTCTATCTCAAAAACTAATGCACGGAATTTAACCAAACTTCAGATTCAGTTAGACCTTCACATAAACTGATGCTGATTAGGCTTCGGTGTAAATCGCCTAAGTGGTGGCGCTGCTATGCTGCATTTTTCCCGATTTCTTTGATAGTTATATCTGAAGAACTAATGCACGGAATTTGATCAAACTTCATATTCTGTTAGACCGTGACATAGATAGATCCATATTAGGTTTGGGTGTATACTGCTCAACAGGTGTCCCTGCTATGCCTGTTTATCACGATTTCCGCGATAGTTATATCTCAAGAACGAATAGATTCTCATTTGATTTTGGACGCAGACCATTTGATTTATATAAACGAAAATTTTGTGATGGCCACAACATACTAGTTTTAGAAGTTCTCTAACAAGTGAAGAAGAAATCAATTTTTATAAGTTTTTACACATTTTAACGCATTGTATTAAATATGATTATTCATGCAGAAATATGACCTATTGATAAAAAGATTAAGAAAGGATTCACATATCTGGTTCATTATATGATTCAGTGGGTAGTTCTTTATTCAATCATCATTTAGATTTATCTTTATAATATTTTTTGTTTATTTGTCGCTCTTTAGCAAATGTGAAGATTGAAACAAGATATCGCAAATTGCGACGTATTGTTTACGAAGTAATTTATTAACCCATAGTTGCCAATTTTTACGCCTTTTATAACCAAAAATAAAATAGGAATTATTGTCTTATTTAATAGCAGATTTCGGCGATTAAAAAAGGCAGAATTTTCTATTAAATTTTATTGATAAGAAAAAAGCGTACATGTTGGCAACTATACTAATCTAAAAATTCGGATTAACTTTGTCTAAGAAGCAATGCACGAACAAAACACAAGCAATATGTATAGTGCGATAGTACATACATTAATAAGCAGATAATATAAAAGTTAGCTGCTCAATAGATGTAGCAATATAATATGACTAAGTCAAATAAGCAAACTGAATCTTTGACAATAGTAACGGTAAACAACAACAAAAAAAAATAATAATTAATAATTGAACAAATAATAATAATTAATAATTGAACAAATATTAATTATTTTTTATAATTTTAATAATTAATAATTAAAACGTACTCTAAAAATACATTTTAAATAGTCTTAAACCTTCAAATATTTAAAATTTTGAAAAACTCGCATTTTTGAAACATACGAAACATTTCCCCACAATAGGTGTAGTTGAGTGGTAAAATGTCATCTATTTCATTCCACAAATATAAGGAAGACGTAAGTATAAAAAAATACTGTAAAATGTTCGTTAGAGATTGACACTGCCAACAGTGACTCTTTAGTTTAGGTTTTACAGTCACATATACCTATATAATATAATTTAAAACTAAGTTATGTAAAGTTATTTTCTGCTTATAAATTGGTTTAAAAAAAGATGCCTTTAGTTTTGAATATTTAAAACTATAAATACTGATACATAAAACAAAAAGCAAAAAATTGCAAATTTACCTAGTATAAAAAAATTGTATGTTTACAAATTGCTTTTAACATCATGTGGCAACAGGGAAAGAATTCAAAATAAATATCAAATAATTACTCCTTTCTCCCCATTCCCCCATTCTACAATGCATGCATTCTAGCCTTTTAAAACAAACACGGTAGGCTTTGTATTTTCTATTATTTATTACAGCTAGCATACAGGAAATGCATTGAAATTGTTATAATTTTTATGTAATGAATTCATCGTGGAATAGCTCTATAAAAATAATTATATTTGATTTACCGGTTGATTAAATATTAATTGAAATCATAAGTCGTAAATTTCCATCAACAATACCCTCTTCAAGGCGTGTAATTTTCCCACGTTACTTTTGAAATTTTTCGTTGGAAAATTTTTTTTATAATATAAGTCAAAGATTGCACGTGTTCCGGAGAATTTTTACGAGTAACCTGAACTAAAGATTCTATAATTTACAATTCGATTCACTTTCTTATTTCATACAATGATAATTAAAAAATTGACGCGCCTTTTTCTCCTACTGATAGTTTCCCGCATACAAAATAATATGGGAATCATATCACCTTTACCCTCTTTTGAAGCGAAGAATTAAATTGAAATATTTTATTTACTAAGTTCCAGTGATGAAACACACTGGTGCGATTATTATGCGGCTGGTTACACAGCATTTTTATATACAATAAGGAGTCTGAATAGTTATGTTTTTGCTTGTTTCCCAAGTGCTTTAAACTGAATACGAAAATGAATATTAGGTGCATGCTTTTGCATTTATTTATCTTATTAAATAAAACAAGCATCCAGTGAATAATAAACATGCATATATTTTAATTGTAGGTGTGTATTTTGACTAGGCATACAACATTAAATTTTTTTTCTGGTCATGTATTTCCTATTAATTAAAAAAGAAATTAATAAATTTCGGTCCCTTCATGACTATAATGGTCATGAAGAAAAAGAAAACCGCTTTATTTATATCATTTATTATTGAAGATATGGCGTTTATCTATACTAATAAAAGAAATGTTTGTCCGTATGCATGTAGGGAAGTCAAAGGCAGGTCCGAATGCACCTGAGGCTCAGATTTTTCATTTTTTTCTTAAGTAACTGAGATATTAATTAAAAACCATAATGAACATCGCAAAATGGCGCACTTCCGCTGATTCTGGCGATTTCCCAAGCATTCCGAAATTTCATAAGCACAAGAGAAAGAAAAGATGAAACGCCCTGTTATTTTCTCATTTCTCACAGCGTGCATTAGCCTAACTAATCGAACACTGAGAAACAAAAACTATCCACTTTACTATCGTTCTTTTTCCTTTCTAAAAGTATAATCTGTTTAAAAGAATATTAATCTTTAACCTTTCAGAAAAATTCTTTTTGGAACGTCTTTTTTATTCTCCCTCAATTTTAGAAGTCCGCATCGACTCTTTTTTATGAAACACAAAAAAACAAAAAAATATACACTTTAAGATGGTACCTTCCCAGTTCCAACAGTGTAATTTGCTTAAAAGAATATTAGCATTAACTTTTTCTTTTGCGTAATGCCGTTTCCAGGTATTTCATTTTTTCTGCAAGTTTTCAAGATCTGTATCCGTTTTCTTAGAAAAAAAAAATTAAAAAGTACCCATATAACTATCGTACTTTTTCTTTCGAACGGTGGTATCCGTTAAAAGAAATACTATATTAATTCTTTTTAAAAGAAAAGCCGTTTCGTAATGCCCCGAAACGGCATTACGTTTTCGTTTCCTCTGCAATTTTTTTAAATCGGCATCTATTTTCCTGTTCACAATACAAAAGAAATCTACTTAATCTAGGTACCTTTGCCCTTCTGAAGATGTCTTTGTTGTAAAAAATATATATATTAATATTTACTATTTAAAAAAAATTATTTTCTGAAATGCCTTTCACGAATTCGTCAAAATTTTTATTTTCCTCTCTCTCAGTGCCTTTCAAGATAATTTCCATTTTTAATTCTACTTTAGAAGACTTTCTGATAGGTTTTAGTTTCTGCATATGTGCTGAGAGACATCTACATTTTCAACAGAGAGATATATCATTTTGAGTTTTAAAAGAGGAGGGATATGCATTTTACATTATTTAGGTTTTCTCAGGAACATTTGGTCAGAATTGAAAGTTTAATATATATAGATGTCAGAAATTAAATCGACAATCACTATAACGAGGGTCTCTTAATTCGTTTCGATATATTTTCATTTAAAAATTTCAAATCATACAAATTCTAGGATATACGGTGCTAAAGGCAGTGGAACCCCCTAAATTAGGTTCGTTTAGTAAGATTTTCGTTTAAAAATATAAATTCATTCAACACTCATTTTAGGTATATCATATATTATTATCATGGGCCCGGGATACGCCGGACTTCTGTTTAAAAACATGAAATCAAAACAGACCGAAGCGTGCGTGGCACGTCTGATGTACTCTGCCGAAGACAATACGGACCAAAACTCTAAGTTTGTGTGGATATATTTCCATTTAAGAATATAAAATCATACAAATTCAATGGCGTGCGTTGCCGAAAGCAATGGATCCCCAATATTAGGTTCATTTGGAAAAAATTTCCGTTAAAGATTTAAAATCATTCAACACTGACTTTAACCCTTTCAGGGGCAAAGTACTTATGTTTCTAAAATGTTGAAATCAGTGGATCTCACCGGGATTTAAAAACAAAATTTATTTCAAAATAAGTAGAAGCGTTTCTTCACGTACATTATAAAAGTAAAATTTGATTCCAAAGTTCTGGTGTCAATGTGGCGTTTGGGAATTAAAATTAAGTGGTATATTTTTTATACCACCGCCCCTCAAGGGGTTAAGTATATTTAAGGTTGTTTTCACGGACCCGGGCAACGCAGAGCGTATCAGCTAGTATTTATATAAGATTTATATGAGAAATGGTATAATAAAAAGTCACATTAACGCGTATTTAAAAATGACATTTTACCTAGTTTTCAACATGTTAGACCGTTAAAAAGTTTTCAGCACTTTTTTGATAAGAAGTGGACCATAAACTAAAATAAGTTTATAATAATGAAATTTACAAAATATGCTGTTAAGTAAGAAATAAAAAATAAATCAACTTATGTTTATAATGATGTTTGCAAGTAAAAAATATATATAAGAAGAAGAAAAAAAAAAGAAAAATGCAACGACGTAATATTTTTTCCTACTACCCTAATTGTTCATATATAAAATATTTATAGAATCATATCAACTTTATCCTCTTGTTAATAATTAAAATATTTTATTTGATATCCTCTGTTTTTTCCGTGATAAAACACTGTAGTACGACTTCTTATGCTGTTGATTAAACAGCATATTTGTAACAATGAAGCATAGATATGTCTTTGAATACTCATTTTCTTACTTGTGTTTTTAAATAGTTTAAAGTAAATATGAAAATTAATATTAGATAAAAGCTTTTGCATTTATGTCTTTTTTAATGAAACAAATAAAACATTTATAAGCTTTATTAAGTGACACAGTTGATTTTATAGGTTTTACTGCATTCATATTTGAAAATAATCAGTTCTTAATTATTTGGTAATAATTTTATTCATTTCTTATTTATAACACCTTTAACCAAAATTATTCTTTAATCAATTCCAGTTCTGAAAAATAATTATAGAATTATTTAAAATTCAAAATATGTGTAACTTCATACTTCATAGAACGTACAAAAAGTAGCTAATAAAAGTAGCTGACTTGCTAGAAATGTTGAACCGAAATTCCCCCACCACTAAAACAACTTTAAAAAGAAGAAAGGAAAATCATGCTCCAAACATAGATTATGAAATATTTTCCAACAAATCCAGAATACTGCAATAAAACTTCATGATGTCTATGTAAACAATATGGAAAACGCATAACACATTTGAAAACCCAGCCCTATTACAGCAATTACCATCTATAGCCAAAAAATTAACTGATTTATTTTGTGCCACCCTGTATATGATCTACAGATTTGAATATATACTACATAGTATCCCAAAATTTAGCTGAGTTAAGAAACGCATAACACAGTTGAAAATTTATCTTCATCAATTTCCATCAAAAAGTAGAAATGTACTCGAATTCTTTTGTCTAGTCCTGTATATGATCTATAGAATTTATACATATACTACATAGTATGCCAAAAGTTTGCTGAGTTTGGAAACACATAACACAGTTGCAAATACCACTTGAACAATTTACGTCAAAAAGCGGAAATGTACTCGAATTCTTTTGTTTATATGATCAATAGAATTTATACATATAATACATAGTATGCTAAAATTTAGCTGAAATTGGAAACACATAACACAGTTGAAAATTCCCCTTCGACAATTTCCGTCAATAAGTAGAAATGTACTCGAATTCTTTTGTCTAGTGCTGTATGATCTATAGAATTTATACATATGTTACATAGTATGCCAAAATTTATCTGAGTTTGGAAACACAGTTGAAAATTCCCTTTGAACAATTTCCGTCAATAAGTAGAAATGTACTCGAATTCTTTTGTCTAGTGCTGTATATGATCTATAGAATTTATACATATGCTACATAGTATGCCAAAATTTAGCTGAGTTTGTAAACACATAACACAGTTGAAAATTCTCCTTGAACAATTTCCGTCAAAAAGCGGAAATGTACTCGAATTCTTTTGTTTATATGATCTATAGAATTTATACATATACTACATAGTATGCTAAAATTTAGCTGAATTTGGAAACACATAACACAGTTGAAAATTCCCCTTGAACAATTTCCGTCAATAAGTAGAAATGTACTCGAATTCTTTTGTCTAGTGCTGTATATGATCTATAGAATTTATACATATGCTACATAGTATGCCAAAATTTAGCTGAGTTTGAAAAACATAACACAGTTGAAAATTCCCCTTGAACAATTTCCGTCAATAAGTAGAAATGTACTCGAATTCTTTTGTCTTGTGCTGTATATGATCTATAGAATTTATACATATACTACATAGTATGCCAAAATTTAGCTGAGTTTGGAAACACATAACACAGTTGAAAATTCCCCTTGAACAATTTCCGTCAATAAGTAGAAATGTACTCGAATTCTTTAATCTAGTGCTGTATTAAGATCTATAGAATTTATACATATACTACATAGTATGCCAAAATTTAGCTGAGTTGGGAAACACATAACACGATTGAAAATTTCTCTTGAACAATTTCCGTCAAAAAGTGCAAATGTACTCGAATTCTTTTGTTTATATGATCTATAGAATTTATAAACACAAAGTAATATGCACAAAATTAAATAAGTGTAAAACGGCATATCACAATTCTAAACGCACTTCCAGCAATTGTCGCTTATAGACAGTGCTGTAACCGAATTGTTTTGTGTGTCCCTTTAAAGGAACGATAAATTCTATGAACACCATATTCCACAGTAAATATCTTGTAGGGCACCTTAATTACGAAATAATAATTCCTGTGTTTAAAGATGTCATTATTTTCCTATATCTCAAAGTGCTTTAAAAGATGAGAAATCTTTTATTGAACTCACTCATATCCCCATTATAGTGACCCAGAAATATAAATTACAGACCATATTTTTTCCTAAGCTATCTATAATTTCATATAAAATTTTATGCTTCAAACGCGTAAAAGTACTTTAATAATAACTAACTTGCTAAACATGACACCCTGAACTTTAAAATAAATTCTCGTTATATAAAATTTCCATTATATGTCTCGGAGTTCAAAAAATAACTTTCTGAACTTACTCATCTTTTGAGTTGGGTGAACTAGAAATATAAATTACATTTCATATTTTTCCCGAAGCGGTCAAGATAAGTCTATTATTTCATATGTAAAATAATACTTCAAGAACGCAAATGCTTTAGTAGTAATTAACTTGATAGCAAAGCGAGCCTGAACTTTTGAATATAAAATTCAAATTCCTGTTACATGTAACTTTGAATTTACGTCTAAGCGTTTTTTTTAAAATAAAAACATCTATTATTAAAGTTGCTCATCTTTTCATTTTAATCACCTAAGAATAAAAATTACTTTTCATATTTTATCTCTAAGTAATGAGGACACTCATTATTTCATATAAATTTAATATTTCAAGAATATATAAATTCTGTAAAGGTAACTAACTTACTACACACAATGTAAAAATAGATAAATGATACTGCATCTAGCAAAACTTTAGGAAAACATAACATGACCACTTTCTATCCACGATTCCGAAAGAGCGTTTCTTTATCTCCGGAAACTTTCAGAAGTCGAAGGATATCCAAGATTTAAAGTAATATTTCAGAAACAAATGTTTCCTCTGCTTTCCGTTTAAAAAAGAAAAAAAAGAAAAAAGGTACTTCTCTATTATGCCGTCGACCACTTTTCATAACAAAATACTATCGCTAAACTGTAAGATTAAACGCCAAAAATGCAGTCCTATTTACTTGATGTCAAAAGTATTATACGTGTTTGTTATGTCATCAAGTGGTTTTTACATCGACATTTGCGTGTATTTTTCATTATGTTTTACTGATTTATTAGTTATTTCATTAATTAAAATAACAATTGTGTCCTTAAATTCTTATATTTTATTTATTTATTTATTTTGATATTCCAATGACAACGGTCTCCCGTTTATTTGGCGTTACAGTTTGGCGATAGTTTTTGTTATGAAAAGTGGTCGACGGGATAATAGAGAAGTACCAAAAAAAAAAACGAATAGTTTTTAGAATGGAATAATTAGTTTTCAAAACATGAAATATCTTTAAATTAAAGTTTAATTATTGCTTAAAGTGATAAAAAACATAACACAAAGGGTTTAACAATACATTTTAATGTAGATGACATATATTTCCTTCGCTCAAACGACGACATCTTCAGATCAAAATGATAAATAAAATACTCTCGCAAAGTTTTTGAAAGTGATAAACATAAATCACGAGATCACATGTCCAATGTATTATATTATTTGTTATATTATTATGAAATATCTGTTTTCGGTACTTCTCTATTATCCCGTCGACCACTTTTCATAACAAAAAACTATCGCCAAACTGTAATTTAGTTTTCAAAAAATTACTAATTATACTAAACTTAATGTAAACCAGATCTAAATTATTAATTAGTATTATTTATTAATTAGTATAATACTAAATTAATACTAATTAATTTAGTATTCAAATTTTAGTATTCAAATTTAAAACAAATTCTCGTTACGTGAAACTTCAGAGTTTAAAAGATATATAGTATATATACAACTTGCTGAATCTTCTCATCTTTTGAGTTTGGTGAACTAAAAATTTAAATTACATTTCATAGTTTTCCCGAATCGGTCAAGATAAGTCTATTATTTCATATGTAAAATAATATTTTAAGAACGTAAATGGTTTAGTAATAACTAACTGATCTGTCTGGTGTTGACCGGCAGTAACTTTCTTCTGCGGTTTCTATAAAAATAGTCATTTTCGGCGCGCATTCTGTTCCAAACAAACCTCTTTCAAATTCCGGCACACGTCCCCGCTGCCTACGGCACTATATAGCAGGCGTGCTATGCACGCTCTGTAATATTGTTTAGTTTCAATTTCCACCGCTAGGGGGGGAGGAATAATTTTACTTAGTTATGTATATCTTAATTAGTTCATGTTAAGTTGAATGAACCAATTCCCGTTGAAGAAGATTCCAAACATTTTTTAGAACACTTTGGTTGAAATATGAAAATGCCAAACTGATGGTCAACCACTTCCAACTACCCTATCTCTCGCACAGCTATACCGATATGCAACCACCATGGTGCATGATCAGAGACTCGAGGCTACTACCACACACAAACACCAGTGGTCTGTGCAGGGTAGTTTTGGCTGCAAAGTGAAATATAGAGACAAACACGTCTATTATATTTTTATATAGATATAGATATAGATTAACTTGATAGAAAAACGAGCCTGACCTTAAAAATTTTAAATGAAAATTCCTGATACATAAAAATTTCATTTCACGTTTAAGCATTTTTTTTTTCCAAATAAAACAACTATTATTAAACTTACTCATCTTTTCATTTTAAATCACCCAGCAATGAAAATTACATTTCATATTTTTTCCCTAAGCACTGAAGACGCTTATTATTTCATATAAACTCAATATTTCAAGAACATATCAATTTTATAACACTAAATAACTTACTGCACACAGTATAAATAAAGAGAAATTTTTCAAGATCTTTTTCACAAAACTTTACGAAAATCTAACATAACCTCTTAGAAGTTATTCACGATTCTGAAAAAGCGTTTCTTTATCGTCAGAAAACTAAGAAGCCAAAAGATATCCAAGATTTAAAGTAAAATTTTTGAAACAAATGTTTCTTTTGCTGTCCGTTTAAAAGAAAGTCGGAAAAAAAAGAATTGTTCCCGAGTAATTTTTAGATCGGAATTATAGGTTTTCTCAAAACAAAATATCGGCTTTTTTCTGATTCTGTCAATTATCAAGTAAGCATTTTCATATGAGATGCAATCTTCCCAACTGGAGGGAAAGTAAAATGCTCTACCAACTGAGCAATCCCGGACGAATATGGCTGAACTAATTCACCCAGTTAACTACGTATTAATCGCGTTTCCAGCGTTTACTGGAGGTCCCATTACCTGTGATTTATTCTGTTGTGCTGATTCAGATATCAGACCAGATGCTATGATCGTTAAGGTTAACTTGGCGAATTAGTTCAGCCCTGTTCGTCCGGGATCGCTCAGTTGGCACAGCATTGGCAGCTTCAGCCAAGGATCCCGGGTTCCAATCCTGGCCCGGAAGTTTTCGCCCAGTTGGAAAGATTATATTTTATATGGTTTCTTTACCAATTAGAATAATTGTATCAAAATTAATCTAGTGTAAACATTTTCATGTTTACAGACAAACAGACTAAGTAAACAGTATTAACATTAGTATTAAAATTAACATTATTCTATTATTCTTGAAAGCATACATTCTGTTAAGAAGCTGAAAATGTTTATTTGAGAATGCATAGCATCCGTAAAACCTATATTTCTTGTTGAGAAAAATGATGAATGCACTATAAAAAAACTACACGGAAATGTTTCGGTCTTTTCTTCGTTTTTGAAACGGGTAACAAGGGGAAATTTTGTTTCAGAAATATTTCTACACATCTCGAAAATTCATTAATTGCTAAGATTGCTGATGATAAAGGAACGCTTTTCAAAATCATGGATAACTCAGAAGGGATTATGTTGTATTTTCGTAAAGTTTTCTGATATCAAGTAACAGTTTTCTTTTTTTATAGTGCGCGTTGGAAAAAACTTTAAAATTCCTAAAATTAATTCTTTTTTTTTCTTTTTTTTTCTGGAAAATTCTATTTTGCGCCTCAGAGACTTTTAAAATATGAAGAACATTTTTCTGAACTTCTTCATCTTTTCATGTTAGTGACTTCAGATGTATGTTAGAATGTAAATTACATTCTAACTTTTTTCATTAAACGGTGAAAACAGACTTATTATTTCATATATAACTTAATTCTTCAAGAAAAAAAAATGCTCTAATAGTAAATAACTTGCTTGAAAATTTGGATTGCAATTTAAAATTCGAAATACAACTTCTTTCTATTAGAAACTTAAGTCTCGTGAACTAAAAAATAAAAAAATTCTGATTTTTAACTTAGTAATATTTTTATTTTAATGACTTAAAAATATAAATTACATTCTATATTTTCATCCTAAGCGTTGCGACAGGTCTATTATATGTTATTATAACTTAATAATTCAATAACGAATAAATGTTAGAATAATAACTAACTTGATAGAAACGCTGAACTGAAGTTTAAAATTAGAAATACACATTCCTGATGTTTGAAATTTTCATTTATTTGTATATCTCAAAGATTGTTTAAAAATGAAAAATCTATTGTTGAGCTTAAATATCGTTTCATTTTAATGGCCTAAATTTGTAAATTAGATTCCGTAATTTCTGATTTTATATTTAGTCATAGTTTTATTTTATTGCCTTGAAAATATAAATTACATTCTATATTTTCCTTCTAAGCGTTGAGACAGGTCTATTATATGATATTATATCTTAATACTTAAAAACCAAATAAATGCTTGAATAGTAACTAACTGAATAGAAATGTTGAACTGAAGTTTAAAATTAGAAATACAAATTCATGTTTTTAATTTGAAATTTTCATTTATTTCTATGTCTCAGAGATTGTTTAAAAATGAAAAATCTATTGTTGAGCTTACTCATCTTTTCATTTTAATGGCCTAAATTTGTAAATTAATTCATAATATAACAATCCTAAATCACAAGCATTGAGATAGGTATATTATATGATATTATAATTTATTACTTCAAAAGCGAATAAATTCTCGAATAGTAACTAACTTAATAGAAATGTTAAACTGAAGTTTAAAATTAGAAATATAAATTCGTATTATTTGAAATTTTTATTTATTTGTACATATCAGAGACTGTTTAAAAATGAAAAATCTATTGTTGAGCTTACATATCTTTTCGTTTTAATGGCCTAAATTTGTAAATTAGATTCCATAACTTCTGATTTTAGATTTAGTTACAGTTTTATTTTATTGACTTAAAAATATAAATTACATTCTATATTTTCCTCCTAAGCATTGAGACAGGTCTATTATATGATATTATAACCTAATACTTCAAAAACTACACTCGATACTCGAATAGTAACTAACTTAATAGAAATGTTGAACTGAAGTTTAAAATTAGAAATACAAATTCCTGTTATTTGAAATTTTCATTCATTTCTATGTCTCAGCGATTGTTAAAAATGAAAAATCTGTTGCTGAGCTTACTATTTTTATTTTATTGGCCTAAATTTGTAAATTAGTTCTGATTTTAGATTTAGTCATAGTTTTATTTTATTCATTTAAAAATATAAATTAGATTCTATATTTCCCTCCTAAGCACTGAGACAGGTATATTATATAATAAATTAATACTTCAAAAGCGAATAAATCCTCGAATAATTAACTTTAAAGAAATGTTGAACTAAAGTTTAAAATTAGAAATACACATTCCTGTTATCTGAATTTTACATTTATTTGTATGTCTCAGAGATTGTTTAAAAATGAAAAATCTATTGTTCAGCTTACTCATCTTTTCATTTTAATGGTTTAAATTTGCAAATTACATTCTATAATATTTTCCCTAAGCAGCGAAAATAGGTCTATTATTTCAAAGATATTCATCTCTGAGAAATTAGAAATTCAAAAAAGTTGAATTATAGCTTTGAATATTATAGCTAGTTGAGTCAGAAGGACAAAATAAAACTTGTTTGTTTAGAATAAATAAATTTCCAATTCAAAATAAGAGAAATTAATTTTTTATTGTCCTACTGACGCATCCAAACAGAAAAAATAATTTTAATGCACGTGAATATATTAAATTTGTCTGTTATTAGCATTACATAATAATGAACGCGTTTAAATTATGCATTATTGGCAAATCAAACATTATAACTGGTGATTTATATGTCAGAGAGACTTTATTCTGCATTAACAAATGCGTGTCAACTGCTCACGGAACATTTTACAATTACCACACTGTGTATTTAATGCACATCAATATATTAAGTTTGTTTTCTACCCGCATTATCAAACCACAAATGGATTTAAGATATACATGATTGACAAATAAAACGTTATAGTTTTTATTTAGTAAATGTATAATGCTTTGTTAGCAGTTTATACATATTTGGGCATGAAGAATTTGGGCTCTATCTACAAATCAGTTATGCCTCTATTTTATATATTAACTATACTAGAATTTATTATATATATTATATATTGGAAATAATTGCAAAGCAATATAAATTTTGCGGGAATGGCAGCAATTTATTGGACTTATTTTTAATCCAAATATTTCACCAATACTGCAAGTGCAACGCTCACATTTATTTTGGTACATCATTATGGTATAAATATTAAATACCTATTAGGGGAAGAAAATTTAAATTTTCGTAACTCCGAAATGTATACCCTGTTGTTAATGCAATGTCGTACCAAAACTTGGTATCTTAACAAGATTCATGATTCAGTTAATATTGCGTCGATAATAATGTGCTATTAAAAGTTAGTGTAGCGTGCCATCTATATGCTGCGTAAGTAAAAAATACAGAAGTCAAAATATTTCTTCTAATAAACCGGAGATTTGCAGATTAATCTCATAAGGGGGCCTCAAAACATGTACTATGGATTCTGATGAAATTCAAATATGTTGTAGACAACGGCTTATAGTTTTTGTGTTATTGAAGATAAAAATTCAGCCTAAAAATTAAATACTTATGGGTTAAAAGATCATAGAGCACTCGAGTCATGTTTTGTTGTTGTCGTCGTCTTCCTTGTTATTGTTGTCGTCGTCGTCGTTGTTATTGTTGTCATCGTCGTTGTTGTCATTGTTGTCTTCGTCATCGTTGTTATTATTGTCGTCGTCGTTGTTGTTGTCTTTTTCTTGTTTTATAAAATTTTCCAATGAATTTCGTTGTTGAAAAAGAGATCACAATATCTCTTCTTTTTAAAGTGTTCAATCTATCATTCAGAATTCTTTTAGAAGTCACATCAGATAATCAAACATATTATTTACGACGATTATTGTGTGAATAATTCGTATAGCGTTTGGTATTATAACCCATGTGTCACAATAGCACTATATGTATTGTTGTTAAGATAATATGACATAATCGTAAAAGACAATGACATAATAACTTCCAGCGCTCGATTGCAGTTCTAACCATGGAAAAACACAGCCTCATTTGTGGCCCCTCTAGCTTATATAATTTAGCTAGAAATGTTGACAAGTTCTCAGTCGATGAAGAATGTTAATTCGATGTTGTCGGAACAAACATAGAAAAGCAATTTTACATATTAGTATCATGAAAGCTCAAACTATTTTAAAAAGCTGAAATCTATATCTGTTTGGATGTTTCATAAATGTGCAATTGTGGGAAGCAATTATGTGTGCAGTGTTTCTTTCGCTCCTGCAAAGCTAATTACATGAGAATGTATAATATTATAAAGGGTGTTTGATGCGCTTTGTTTAAAATATATAAATTAGATGGATGTTTTAAAAATAATGGATCAGATTGAGATTCTCTAGTTTAGGAGTCCTCTGTTTTACTCAATTTGGGAGCCCTTTTAAAATTTACGAACGAAAACAAGCATTCCCCATGCCTTTAAAAAAAACTTGATGTGATGGCATGGTGGCCAAAGTTTGGAGTTCTGAATTTGAATCTCGGATAAAGCATGAATTTTAAACGGAGAATCAGGGTAGTTTTAAAATCTGTTCTGCATTAAAAAAAATACAATTAATTATTCTCACATCAATACGATGATTTAAAATATTTTACTGATATTAATCAGTGTCTATTTAATTCTTTTGAAAGATTTGTTTGAAAATGAATTTTCCTATCGCTTTAAGTCAACTTCCTGAATACGTCGTGTAATTCATATATATTTTTAATCTGTTCAGAAGCAAATATTGCAGATTATATAAACTTTTAAACAGATTAATCTCGTTTTCCAAATCAGAGGTTTAAGAAACTTTGACTCATATCAATCTGTAATCTGCTTAAGATTTTGTCATGTCTAACAAAGCTATTTGTAGGCAGCTTGAGGAAGATGGGAGTTTTTTAAATTACAAATTTTCAAATTACTTCAAATGTATTTATTTCATAATTATGTGTATATATATCCATACCTATACAGGCTTTGTGCTGAATGACATATTCATCAACACACAAACGAAACTATAAAAGCTAGAAACTTGAACACATGCAGCATAAAAAACTATTAAATGGTTAAACACTTATTTCAGCGATTTTCGATACTCAGCACCTAAGGGGGTGAAAGAGGTTGTTGAAGATTAAAAAGAGGGTGGATTCTTCTGTAATAGAGTTTACGGTCAATTTGTGCATTTTATCGAGCATGATTTTGCGTTAAACTAATTTTATTTTTGTAACCATTGTTTCACTCAATCTTGAAACTGCATTTTTACCAGCATCGCTCATGTTTGTCGCCAACCTTGGCTGTGGGCCTTATTATCGAATATTTGACGAATTGGGCAACTATTACTGATTTTTGATTAGATATTTTATGCAAGACATTTTTCCAAGTAAATTTTTGTTTTGTCTTTCTTTTTTTTATGTTTTATAAATTATTTTTAAGCTTTTCGAGTTTTAGCCAGCGGATTTCAATCTTTGCACAAAATAGAGTACATTTCCTCCTCTTATCAAAAAACATTTTTTTAAAGTAGAGAGTTACGATTTAAATACTGATTGTCATAAAAACGACTTATGGGCTCGAGTTGCACAGGCCCCATTATAGTGTTTACCGTATTATAGATTTGTACGCGTGAAACGCATAGGGCTCTGTTAAAAAGATTGTCGTTTTAATTATTTATGTTTGCAAAGTTCACAGGCCCTGTTATAATGATTGTAGATTTAATGATTTATGAGGAGCAAATCATACAGGGCCCCATTATAGTGATTGCTGTATTAATAATTTATGGCTATGAAGCGCACAGGACCCGTTATTTTGATCACCATATTAACAATCTATGCACGCGAAACTCCTAGGACCAAGTTACAATGATTGCCATATTTTTTAGATTATCCCGTTTTTGTTTATTTTACCCCGAAGGGTATACTACCTTATAAGAATATAACTATAATATACTACCTTATAAGAGGTTATTATACTACCTTAAATTAGCAGGTCAACCGCGCTGGTGGTGTTTTATAAACATTAATTGGAGCTTAAAACTTATCAATTATTTACCCGTTTTAAGAATGATAATAACTAAAAAAATATACTTTTAATTTTTGTTAAAAAGTTTTCTCTACTTCTATTAGTAGTTATCAAAAGCACTTGTTAGGAATCGGTGAATTAATATTTTTATTTATGCAGACGACTTTAGCTAACGCCGATAGCATTGTTTCTTTTATATTTTATTTTATTTATTATATGCGGCTCGTTGCTGTAGCAACGTAGTTGTTTTTTCTTTTGCCTTCTTTTTACATTTTATTATCTCAAGAGGTTAAAAATTTAGGAAAAAGAAATTGGCATCTGTTTTTTGTTGTGTAGTTAAAAAGAATGTTTTGTTAGGAGTAGCTACGAATGTGATTAAAAAGAATACCGTCTAATTTTCCAGAAAAAGAATGACGGGCATGGAATAAAGTGCAACTAGAAGATATAATTTAGGATCATCTTTTATTGTGGATAGTACGATGATCAGAATCAAGGTAAATTAATCTAGAATTTGTACATATGTAAATAATTGTCTATATCAACATCTCTTCGAACGTCCCTTATCTGTATTTTATAAGTGTGTAAATAAATTTTATGATAATTAAAAGGATTTAATATTAAAATATATCGAACCCATCATAGTGTTTGATAAGATGCAAACAGCACTTATATAAAAAAGGCTTGTTCACATTAGAATTTTCCCATTTGGTAGATAAAGGATTGATAATTTCTAAATCAAAGGGAGTAAACAATATTTCAGTCTCATTTCCCAATAACATACATCGCCTCATGTGAATAAGCTCGCCACTTTCGAAAATCGGTCTTTTTAATTTTTTTTCTTAATAAAACGTGATCCGCACACCACAATATTGTTTACTGTATTCGAAGACCGCAATATTTTTGGAATAATTTATGCGTTAAACATTTCTCCACTTCGCAGTATGAACAATGCCCTGCTTTCGAAAGTATTTTACACAAGAATAGAAAAATTGCAACCGCTGAATGTGTTTTTACAGTTGAGATTAGATATATACATATAAATATCCTAAGCTCTTTTTTTATACAATTTCGTGACCAGATGTGAAAATTCGAATGATAATGTTAAAGTTTTTGAAATATTATATAGAAACTGGGTCAAAACGAAAAAAAGTATATAATACGGGTGAAATTTCATAAAATCTGTAAATAAAATCATAAAAAAATCAAGAAATATAGATAGTAGAAAAATTAATTTTCTTAAGATTATTTCACATATGGTATGCAATGGTCCTATCGTTCAGTCAACTTTTCAAAACACGAGTCGAAATATTTTCTGAAAGCTACATCACTGAATGCTTCACGGCTGAAATTGAGCATCTATATTGAATTTTCTTCCACAGAGCTATCATTTAACTCTTCAATTTCCAATAGATCCTTTAAGACGTTCACTCTTTATTGCATTGTAATATTTGCAAAAATCTCCACTGGTAAGTTTAGGCCTATTTAATAGAAATGAGACGAGCTCAGTGTACTATGATGTCTTTCTGCCATAGTTGTGCAATGATATTTTAGAAGAATAAGTGACTAGAATTAATAAGTGATTAGAATTGTGACTTTTGCAGATTTCTGCAGTGGTTGGGTATAAATAACAATTTTACTATTTTAAACACTTTTTTAGTGAAAATCATAAAAATCAGGAAGCGTCGTCATTTGAGAATAATTTAGGATTAATATTGGGTTGACTGGAGAGTTCATGCCGGTTGAGAAAATCAATTCGTACCGGAAAATTCTATCATTTAATTATTAGACATTGATTCCAATATCTAATGTCTAATAATTAACGGGTAGAATTTTCCGACACAAATTGATTTTCCCAACCGGCACGAACTTTCTGGACAACCCAATAGTTATTTCTGAGAAGATATTTTTAAATGAAAAATATAATCTGTAAAACAATTTTAAAATACTATTAACAATTTCCTACTGCGTATTTTCGGTAGCAGAATCGGCTCTGATGACACAAAATATTTTGGTCTCGGAAATTTAAATCGTCAGGCTGGGACAGGCTCGGGGTCCGAAAAAAGAACCCGAACTTATCTCTACTACCTATTAGTATCTTGGTGTAATAATAAAAGTATTGATATGTAATTAACACTTGGTTTTAAAACAAGATGCTTTTCATAACTTTTAAAACTTCTTCGTTCTCTTTAGACTCACCGTACTTTGACACCACCTAAATTTTGTGTTTAGATTGGTGAATTGATGACTTGGTGAATTGGTGAATTTAGTTGATTGGTGAATTGGTTAATTGGTTGGTTGATGGTTAATTTGTGATAACTTGTAGAATGTGAATACCGGGATTTTTTTCACGATTTATCACTATTGTAATAGTTTTAGAAGTCTTGTGTATGAAAACTATCAAAACATTATTGCATCAATTGGATAATAATGCACATGATGAAAAATAGATTAAATATCTAATCTATCTCTCGGCCGATTTGTACTAAAATCTGTACAGTTTTTGCAACAGCGGTTTATAACATATTCTCCAAATGGGAGCTCGATCGGAAGTACTGTTTGGGAGTTACCATATTCACTCATACACAAAAAGAAATCATTATTATGATAATTTTATTTCACTATGTGTATGGAAAGTAAACAATAGCAAATATGAAACTTGCCCCGGTCGATCTTAAATGGGAACTAATGAGTTGAGCAAAACAGCTCCAAAAACTATTATTTTAATGCAACAAGCATATAAATACATATATTATAAGTGATTTTTTGAAGACACTGTGAAGGAAAAGTAAAAATAATTTGAATGACAGATATTAATGCTATTTCCACCGTGTAGTGTTCAGTGATCTAGCTTCTAGAAAATACTTCTACACTTTCTTCAAATGTAGATATATTATTATTATTATTATTATTATTTATTAATTAATTTCTCATTATTATATTCTTACTTTATATCCCTAATTCTATCCTCCGTATCTGCAGGTGTTGGAAGATAAAAGTAAATTTTCTCAAAAAACCATAAGGAAAAATCATAGAAAGACGGATATAATTAAGGTTATCTTGTTAGCCAATGGCGAAGTGCCAAAACAGCAAAACACTTGGGACATATTGAATAACGGAGCAGTTATTTGTAACAATTTTTTTATAACTAATGTATATAAAATTCTTTACTCAGATACATAGTTTTAACTTTTAAGTCAATTTCTGTGTTACATTATTCTTTTTAAATTGGACTTTTGTAAACGTTTGGTTCGGTTTACACCCTATGTTTGTCTAAATAAAAGAATGCTTCATAAAATGCAATTTGGGTGCTCTTTTTCTGCAGTTATAAAATTTGCAAAGCTATCTCCTAACTCTAAGAAGAAAATATTTATATATTCAGCCTTATAGTTTCATCCGCAATTTTTAGGTTTTCTTGAAAAAAATAATAAGCAAAACATGAAAAACTGATGTTGAAATTGTTTACTTTTTGCATTACCTCATGAATTGTTTATCTTACACTTGTTTAAAAGAAAGAGTATTTCGGTGCTCTTTTTCTACAGTTATAAAATTTGCAAAGCTATCTTCTACTCTAAAAAGAATATACGTATATATACATATTCAGCCTTATGGTGTCTTCCGCAATTTTCAGATTTTCTTGAAAAAATAATAACCTAAACATGAAAAACTGATGATGAAATTGTTTATTTTATACATTACCTCATGAATTGTTTATCTTACACTTGTTTAAAAAAAGAGTATTTGTGTGCTCTTTTTTCTCCAGTTATAAAATTTGCAAAGTTATCTTCTATTCTAAAAATAAATATTATATATAAATATATATATATATTCAGACTCATAGTTTCTTCCGCAATTTTCAGATTTTCTTGCAAAAAAAAAAACTAGTCGCTGGGGGCCACCGTAATACTTACCCATCATGAATATGCGTAATATAAAATATGAAAATAAAACATGTGTAAACTATTTATAAAATGCATTGCATTTCGAATAAAATCGTGGCTTCATGACGACATAAATTTTAAATGCTCTATTACTGAATTGCGTAAAAGAAACATCATTATAACTCCAAAAATGATAATTATATTAACTAACGGTTTACTGCGTCGGATTAAGCGTCTCATTTCCAGTTAAAATATATCTTTACATTGAAATTTGAATGAAATACAGGGTCTTAAAAAATCGAAGAGTGTGGAAAATAGGATTGCAAATATCTCGGCAACTCATTATCCGATCAACTTCTTTATTTATGCAAAATTTATGTTTTTTTATTGACTTTTATATTCAGTCCTTAAAATAAACAATTTCGAAAATTTTTATATACCTTTTATCAAGACGAATATTTCGAGAGTCTGAAAAAAATAGTTTCGGATAATCGAGGTTACTGAAATTCAATAAGCTTCTTCCCATTATTACATACTAAGTACACACCAAATCTCAAGTCTCTATCTCAATTTTTTCGGGAGATAGAGCGTTTACAAACGCACAGACTGACGGCAAAAAAATGTTCTAAAAATATGTTTTTCGGAATCTGCAGTGTCTGAAACGTGTAAATCCGTCAAAAAAAAAATTTCGATTTTCAAAACGATTACAAGATTTACGCTATACTACGTATGATGGGTAAGTAATAACCAGAACATGAAAAACTGATGGTGATATTGTTTACCTTTTGCATTACCTCATGAATTGTTTATCTTAAATTTTTTAAAAGAAAGAGTTGTTTTTGTTTTTTACAAGTTTGTTTTGCAAAAGTTCTATAGCTTTACATTTTAGAAATTATCACCTTTATCTGTGTCAGGGTTACGTTCAAAACAAAGGTTTTTAAGAACTTTTTTATTGCCAGCATAACTGTCGAAAAAGAAAAGTGTAACCAAACTTTCAATTAACAGAAAAGCTTAAAATTATCATTCATGGGGTCGTTTAAAGTTTCTTTTCAGCTGTTTCTTTATTGACAACGATAATATTACATTAAGAATGGCATAGTGACCTGTGTTCTTTGCAGAAGGATTATTTCAACTCACCTCTACACTGTTGTTTGGGTGTAGAGAAAGGCAGCAGGTCAAGATGGCAGGTTAACTTACGCATTTTCTGCTTCAATTCATCATCATAAAATTACGAAATGATTTTCTTTACATAAGATTTTTAACAACTGAGATAATTAGGAAGAAACGAAATGGAAAAACATTAATTTCAAAAGACAAGAAAACAATCACTTGAAAGAAAATTTTAGAAAAGGATTTATTTAAAACGTTCCCAAGGATGTTTTGTAATTGTGATAAGTGATCGGAAATTTCTGAACAACAAAATATTCTCTTTTGGCAGGAAAAGTTACATTTCTGGATCACATGTAAATAAATCAAGAAATAAAGAAAATTTTAGAATTTTAAATACCTATTCCATTAACGCCAAGGTCAGTTTTACATAGTTCTTATTTAAAAAGAGGAAAATGTGAAAAAATAGCAATGTAGGTTTAAAATATTCTTTAATTGAGAGTTTAGTTTATTTGTAAAGGGAAATCAGTTTTAGAATGATTTGAAAACGAAACTATTAGAAAGTTTTGTTTCAGAGTTAGATGTAAAAACAAAAGAAAAGAAAAGAAAGAAAACAATTGTAACAAAAACGAATTCATCTTGGCGCAGTATTTAATTAATTTTTATTATGCGTTATTCTTGTTAGAAAATTCAAAATGAGGGTATTAAGTTTCTTCTTAGTAAATTTATAAGGATTGGAGGCTTCAACGTCAATTTGGGAAGTCACATTTGTATTTAGGCCTCCTTTTTATCTGATATTTAAATTTTTACAGTCAACAATTTCATTTCTTTGATATCAGTAACTTTGATTAGTTACTTTGATAGAAAAGTAATGAAAGAAAAGAATTATATTGTAACAAAAACTAAATCATCTTGAGTCGTATTTAATTAATTTTTATTATGCGTTATTCTTGTTAGAAAATTCAAAATGAGGGTATTAAGTTTCTTCTTAGTAAATTTATAAGGATTGGAGGCTTCAACGTCAATTTGGGAAGTCACATTTGTATTTAGGCCTCCTTTTTATCTGATATTTAAATTTTTACAGTCAACAATTTCATTTCTTTGATATCAGTAACTTTGATTAGTTACTTTGATAGAAAAGTAATGAAAGAAAAGAATTATATTGTAACAAAAACTAAATCATCTTGAGTCGTATTTAATTAATTTTTATTATGCGTTATTCTTGTTAGAAAATTCAAAATGAGGGTATTAAGTTTCTTCTTAGTAAATTTATAAGGATTGGAGGCTTCAACGTCAATTTGGGAAGTCACATTTGTATTTAGGCCTCCTTTTTATCTGATATTTAAATTTTTACAGTCAACAATTTCATTTATTTGATATCAGTAACTTTGATTAGTTACTTTGATAGAAAAGTAATGAAAGAAAAGAATTATATTGTAACAAAAACTAAATCATCTTGAGTCGTATTTAATTAATTTTTATTATGCGTTATTCTTGTTAGAAAATTCAAAATGAGGGTATTAAGTTTCTTCTTAGTAAATTTATAAGGATTGGAGGCTTCAACGTCAATTTGGGAAGTCACATTTGTATTTAGGCCTCCTTTTTATCTGATATTTAAATTTTTACAGTCAACAATTTCATTTCTTTGATATCAGTAACTTTGATTAGTTACTTTGATAGAAAAGTAATGAAAGAAAAGAATTATATTGTAACAAAAACTAAATCATCTTGAGTCGTATTTAATTCATTTTTATTATGCGTTATCCTTGTTAGAAAACTCAAAATGTAATATATGCACGTTATACGCCAGTGTATACGGTGGTACTTCGGTATTACTTCGATTTTTTACTTTTCTTCCTTTTCTTTCTCAATCAAAATTTCATATATTATTTAATTATTAAGAGGAATTTTTTTGCTTAATTAGTAGCAGAGCTTTTCTAATAATATAATTTAAAAATATTTAATAAAAAGACAAACCCATGTATGACTTATAGACACGCTCTTTAGTTTTATGTATAATTTGTATAAAATGAAACAGTCTGTAACTTGATTAGGTTGGTTGGTTTTTTTTTATTTCAATAATGTATCTAAATTTCTATTTATTTTATTAAAAGTAATTAAAAATTTAACAGTTTAAAAACTTTCATATGTTTCAAATATTTATTTGAAATTTAATTCAACTACCTAGTTGAAATGCTCGTATTTTAACATCAGTTTTGAAAAAATCTAACAAGTTTTATTTTTTTATTTAAATAGAGTTCAAGATATCCAATGCAAAACATAACTGTTTTACTGGCAGATTTTATTAATGCGCCAGACTGGCTAAGGTTAATATACATATGTTTTATGTATTTGATAAACATCCATATTTATCTCAGTATTTAATAAACTCTATACTTACATTTGTTATTTACACACATTTCACATTCATACAATATGCATATCAGCTAGTAGTACGAACAACTTGTGATATACTTACACACGTGACACATAACTTACAATGCCTATTATACATACAATACATGCAAACAACACCTTCAAAAAAAATGAAAGTAATATTTACCACTCTGCCGCTAATGAGGAATCATCCAATTGACAAAGCTTCCCTAAATGATCCAAAAAATCTAGTAACTAAAACTTAAAATATATACATTTAAATTGATATTCATATTTCATTAATTGTTAGTATCTTTTAATTTTTTATAACAATGCTTTCTTAAACAAATATAATACCTGTTCTTTCTGTAAAAAAAAATAATAATGAGCCAAATAATACTTCTCACCTAATCATCAAATAATTCCAGACAAAAAGCCTTTGCGGTAAAATTCTAGAACACTAAAAAATGGCAAAATCAATTTACCTACAAAACAGCAGCAAATAATATTTTTCTCATAATCAGCAAATAATTCCAGACAAAAAGCTTTCGCGGTAAAATTCTAAAACACTAAAAAATGACAAAATCAGTTTACCTACAAAAAAGCAGCCTTGTTATGCATTATTTTAATTCATGCTATAAAATCAGTACTTCCTGAAAGAAAAATTAATTGGTGTTGGTTTCGTGGAAAATATCACGCGGTACACGGTAGTGATTAAAAATGTCATTGAACGCAAAACCGCAACCTCCAAATACGTTGTGCATTTTGTAATTTAGATCATATCTGTGAATTTCTTTAGAAAGTTAGTATAAAATAGTGTGTAAATAGTGCATTAGTTGTTTATAAATACTATACGATGTAGTGCGATGCGCAGTTTATTATTGAATCAAAATTAAAAACAGAAAAAAAATCAAAACACCTTATACAAAGCCGAAGTTGACCAAATTTAACAATATAGAGGACCTTTAGATTCTTTTTTTTCTTCAGAGAAGCAACGTCCCGTGCACATTTTAAGAAAACCTCGTGTTTGTAGCACCCGCTTGGCGAATTGATGAAAGAGAAAAAGCGCAACCATTCGCCAATCATTGTCCATGTTTTTAGTTTTTATCTGAACTTGAATGTGAAATGGCTTCGGACGAAATAACACATGTGTGTGTGTGTGTAAAAGAATATGTTTAACTGGAGGGAAAAAAACTTTTGTTATGCTTGAATTACATGTATTCGGAAATTAAAAGCATTTAACCACGGTAAAATAACATTTCCTCATACTATATTCTCCACTTGATAACATTTAGTGAAAAAACAAAACACTCTCTCTTTAACTTTCACAGCATCAAAAAAATAGGGTTACTGTTTGCTATACGTATGACGTCACAAACAAGCAGAGAACAAATTCTGTACATAGCGTTGGATTCAAGACCACGCCAACCGTTGCACTCCCGCCAAGATGCTGAAAATGTGAGACTTTCTGAAAAAGTGGCCCGTGCAGAAGAGTGTAGTATAAGGTAGCGATGTCTGTTGTATATTGCTGTCTCTTTCAGCGCTGCTTTCTTGATTCCATGCCACTTCTTATGTGAACAATAAGAAGCGATTCAATGAAACGGCTACCATGCCAAATCATTTCAGAAACAGTTTCTTCGCCAACTATGCGAAATTTGCTGGATCCGTTTACAAGTCATGGCAATGACTCTTAAAACCACCAGGGCTAATATCAAAATCTGACAAAATACTGTATTGTCCCTCTTCAATTCACTATTATCTGATTTTTCCGGGTTTTTTTTCCTTCATTTATCGTTTTAGTAACTTAGCAAATTTCATGTTTTGAAGCTTACATACATATGCTGTAGACATTTTTGGATGTAGTATACAATCATAAATGTTTATCTAAATTAGAGTTCTTGAATTAATAATAACAAATTCACATAATTGCTCAACTCTGAAAAGTTTTGTATGCTTATTCTTTCATAAATTAAAAGCAAGTCAAAATCACAAGACATAAATAGAAGAAAGAAAAAGGAAAAGGAAATAAAATGAAGTATTTCTCTTTGGGCACCTTTTGACTAGGCTCCAGTTTTCTCTGAAAATCTACCTACATTATTAACATTGATTCATAATTCCTAGAATTTGAATTTTAATCTTTTGTTCCTGGTGTACATAAAGCTATGTACTTGTAAATTAATTTAAGCTGGTTTAACATTGATTGCTGTTGTCAGATTTTGTTCATATGCATCATATCATGTCAATATGTGAATATTATGTGAATATGTTTATATGCATCATATCTCTACATGCATATTTTGAATGCCTTTATATTTTTACTCTATCTTTAAGTTAATATTTTAAAGATATGTAAATCAAAGAAACCGTAATAACTGAAGACGTGTAACCATCCCATTCATAAAAATAAATGTTTTAGTAATCTTTTTGCTTATATTTAGAGTTTAGAAATCAGACAAAACATTTATTAATAATAAATTGTGTTTTGTACTAACATGTGTTCCTTATGTGTAATTCAGTATTATAAATAGGAATATATATATATATATATATATATATATATATATATATAGAGAGAGAGAGAGAGAGAGAGAGAGACAGAGAGAGAGAGATTATCTTCGTAACTCCCATACATTAATTAAAAATATTACATTCCCATATATCGTTTGTAAGATTATCTTCGAGGTCAACATTCTCAGTTACGATAAAATATTTATTTTGTTTTCGTTTTATTTACTTCTTGGTTTTTCATGAGAACTTTAATCAGGCTTCATTGAATCAAAAAACTGTATTTTATAAGTTATCACCATTATGATTACGGTTAAGTTTGACTTCCTATGTTCAGGATTTAAAACAAAAAAATCTGTAGAAAAGGAAATCAGGTCTGAAGGGAATTAAAATGAAACTATATTTTTTTATAAATCGTTATATTTGTTATTAATATTAAGTTCAATATCCTTATTTCTTAAGTAATACGAAAAAAGCAAAGAAACCAAAACTAAACCACTTCACAAAAGATGAAATAGCGTGATAACATATTCTCTTGCAACTGAACTATGCATAACACGCAATGAAACCTTTTGCGAAAATTATTCTGACAGCGATAATTACTGAAAAACAATTTTACAACAAATCATTATCTTCTCTTTGAAGACGTTTTTGCTTTTGCCTTTAAATACAGCATTTATCAGTCTTCCAGATACATCGCCAGATATTCATAAATTAAATTAAAGATTATATAGTATATCCAACAAACATTTCTCTTAACCCCCTGACCGCCGATCCAAAGGGCAAATTTGTAATGTTGTTCTCTCTGAATTTTTTTAAAATGCTTAAAAAATCTGAATTTTCAATTTTGAGATAAAAAACTTAATTACGTAATAAGTATAATTCTTGAGAGTATCAATCATTACTTGATGTTTTAAAAATGCATTATATTTGTAGAATTATGTTAATTTAAACAAACCTTGTACTGCTGTGAAACCTACAGCACAGTGAATGGATATATCAGGTCGCGGCATTTGAAGAAATTATAAAATAGGCTAATATGTTATATACCGTTTTCAAAAGTTAAGATAGTGAGTTTTATGCCAAGTTGACAAACAAATGAACATAAAAAATATCAAATACGGATGAACATTTTATTGTACAATTATGTACAGGGCCATATAAAACCAAAGAGTGGGGGGGGTCTGGTTTTCATTCGGGGCCCCCTTTTTATATTGTCACAAAAATTTAAGCATTTTTTATACCTTAGAATACAGATATGAATATATAAATACATATTTAGATAAATATATGTTTTTGTTTTTAATTGTATCCTACTATAAAAGTACAAAATATTGATTATGATCAGTACAAGATAAAACTAGATTTAAAATATAAGCTTCATCAAAATTTTCTAACATATTTGGGAGTCCCCAAAATCAGGACCTTAGGGTCACGGCCCAGATGGCCTCTGCTTTACTCAGTCCCTGATTATGTATTGAATTTTACATTAATTTGACATCATTCACATTTTTCAAATGACGTTTAAAAGCAAAAAAAGTGCAAATCCCTAATTTTGAAAATTTGAGTTAAATCCATGTACGGCATATCAATCTATACATAGGAATATCGGTATAACTGATAGTTCCTGTAAATAGTATCCGAATATAGCCCAAGTAGCACAAAATGGTTGGGCCAACGTTGGCTAATTGTTAGCTAATTGCTGTCTCACTTTGTTCCACAGTAAGAAATGTTCACCTTGCCGTACCAATAGTCAACAAATCATTTGCCAACAGTGCCCAGCAGTAGTCTAACCGTTAACTGCTGAAAATTCTCCCCAGATACGTTCCAAATTAGAGAGGTCCCTGTATTTATTATTCCCCAACCATTTCCTAGTGGTTTCCACAAACGGTCAATGATAGGTCAGCGATTGATGATAGCCATTTTATCAGACTGCAGGTTCTTTTCATGTCGAATATCTTTCAAAGTTCTTTTTATAATTCTATCGCGAGTCGTTAAAGTATAAGCACACATCAGAACAAACTTCTTCTTAAAAACTTAAATAACTATTTATTTAGATTTAAATATAGAATATTATTCTTTATAACACTCGTTTGAGCGTTCAAAATTATTACCGAAAGATCGGTTCAGAAAGTTACTTCATCATCTTACTGAAAGAACGAAATCAGAATAAACAAAAAAAGGCCGTTGCCACTAGCAACAGACAAAAGGCTAGTCAGACAAAAAATCATCTGACTAGCGCCAGGGAGGCATTCGTAACAGCGATTTGTGCTACTTGGAATTTTATCCCATGGGAAATCATTGACTTCAGATAATCTTGTTTTCTAGCATTTAAGAAGATGCGACTTACACCAACCAACCAACGACGTTTTCTACGACGCAAACTTTTCATACATACTTATAATGTTTTTGATGGATATAAATTTTAACGCTCGATATATATTTAATAAATATATTTCCAGCCAAAATTGGCGTCATGTTTGCAAGCGAGAACTTTGGATACAAACTAATTATGCATTCCACAAGTACCTTGCCTCTTGACGTTCTAATATCAGTACCGGGAAGATAAAAAGGCCAAAAACTTTCCTCAATTACACTGTTAAAAATATCCCTCTAAAATTACGGGCAGAGGTCGGCAGCAGAGATTCCAGTCATACCCCGTAAAAAAAATCCATGCCCATCATTTTGTGCAGCCCGTAATATTACGGGCCAAAGTAATATAGCATTATAATGCACAGGATATAATGCACTTTAAAACACAATAACACTTTGCTTACTGTTCCGTAGCACGTAGCACGTTAGATAATCATCACAGAATCGCTGTTTTGGCGGGTTAAAATTTTCGAAACACGAGTAAAATGAAGGGTTACACCCTAGCGGAGGACAATGTATGGGGTCGTACCGTATTTTTGCTAACATATGGGCTAGAACTGTAAGAATATGTGGATTGCTCTTAATTTTCTAAGTATCTAAAAGATAAGGCCGCTTATTTATTGGATCAGATCGTTTTTCATCAAATAAGGCGGTTGCCCGTGAAAATTGAAGGGCAAACGCTCATAAATTTACAGTTTTTTCTGAGAGTGTAGATGCATTCGTAGTAAAATATTTCAGTTTTATCAAATGTTCGCTTATTTTTAAATATGATGTCATTCTCACACGCAGAAGCATTTCGCTCTTTTCCAAGATCAAGGGCTTCAAACGCAGAACGGAGGAGTGCACCCACCAATGGAAAATGACGTCATAAACATGCATTTTCATTTATAAAACTGAAAACAGTTACTATAATCGGGTCAAAATGATGTAATTTTTCACTGATTTTTCTTTCCGCATATAAGTTTAAGACCCTAATGCAAACACAGCACGAGAAAAATGAAAATTTTTTGAAAATCCTTTTGATAATACTGTATTGAATCATAACAGTTTTCCTAAAGAAAATGTATATTTTCTTGTTAAATATGACATCATTTTCATTGACAGAAGCATATCACCTTCATGCAATTAGGACTTTTTGCAGTGTAAAGGAGAAAAAATTTAAGGGTCCTAATGTACTAATTTCCGTATATGAGAAATGCTAAACAATTGTAAACTACGTCATTCAGAAAAATTAAAAGATAATACAGTAAATCGTAGTAAAATGTTGCAGCTTTCTGAGTGAAAATGTACATTCTCAATTGAATGGCTTTGAAAAATGATGTCATTTTCAGAAGTGAAAGCACCTTTAATAAAGGAGAAAAAATTTAAGGGTCCTAATGTACTAATTTCCGTATATGAGAAATGCTAAACAATTGTAAACTACGTCATTCAGAAAAATTAAAAGATAATTCAGAAAATCGTAGTAAAATGTTGCAGCTTTCTGAGTGAAAATGTACATTCTCAATTGAATGGCTTTGAAAAATGATGTCATTTTCAGAAGTGAAAGCACCTTTAATAAAGGAGAAAAAATTTAAGGGTCCTAATGTACTAATTTCCGTATATGAGAAATGCTAAACAATTGTAAACTACGTCATTCAGAAAAATTAAAAGATAATTCAGAAAATCGTAGTAAAATGTTGCAGCTTTCTGAGTGAAAATGTACATTCTCAATTGAATGGCTTTGAAAAATGATGTCATTTTCAGAAGTGAAAGCACCTTTAATAAAGGAGAAAAAATTTAAGGGTCCTAATGTACTAATTTCCGTATATGAGAAATGCTAAACAATTGTAAACTACGTCATTCAGAAAAATTAAAAGATAATTCAGAAAATCGTAGTAAAATGTTGCAGCTTTCTGAGTGAAAATGTACATTCTCAATTGAATGGCTTTGAAAAATGATGTCATTTTCAGAAGTGAAAGCACCTTTAATAAAGGAGAAAAAATTTAAGGGTCCTAATGTACTAATTTCCGTATATGAGAAATGCTAAACAATTGTAAACTACGTCATTCAGAAAAATTAAAAGATAATTCAGAAAATCGTAGTAATATGTTGCAGCTTTCTGAGTGAAAATGTACATTCTCAATTGAATGGCTTTGAAAAATGATGTCATTTTCAGAAGTGAAAGCACCTTTAAAAGTTTGACTTCTAATTTCAGCGCTGGTGGAATAAAAAAAAAATCTCTGAAAATAATATCATTATTTTGTCGCATTTATAGGAACATGGTGTGATGTTGTTTCATGTCTTTAAATGAATGCTTAAAAAAATATTATTTCACTTCTCTTTTAAGAATCGAGCTCCTTGAAGGTCTTAAATGCCATCTATACAATGTTTTTTAAATATTTCCTTTTTATTTGTAATCAGTAAAAGCATCAATAAAGATATAATCATTCAAAATTTAATAACCCCAATTATTTATTTTTTCTCTGCAACATTAGAAGTAACTCAATTGCCAACATTTTGAAAAAACCTTAAAACTTTTAAAGTTAAAAATAAAATATAACAAGTGGGTAAGTGTGATCGAAGATCGCACAAAGGGTTTCGTTTAATATTCCTTTCAAAACACTTTATCCTTTCTTTAATAAATTCAAATAAATTTCATTTTCCAAAAAGAAAAAAAAGTCATGTTTTTTGTAAAGTAAAAATTCACCGGTCTATTGTTCTCGATTTTTTTTTTTTTTCGAAAATACTGTTGTGGGTTTTTTTCAAATATAAAAATAAAATCACTTGCACATATGCATAAATACTGAGGAATTATTTGACAAGAGAATTAGGTTCTAGTTCTGTTGTATCATATATTAGTAAGTTAGAACGCGATATTAACCCTTTGAAAATAATTGAAAAAACATTCAAATATTGTAACAGATAAAAAAACAAGTATTGTTCATGAAGTACTATTGTGATTTGTTTTTAATTTAAAAATAAAATCATTTGCACTTATCAATAAATTCTGCCGAATTCTTCGACAAGCTAATTTTGTTCTAGAAAAAAAAAAACAAGTATCGTATATGAAATGCTGTTGTGATATTTTTTCTAATATAAAAATAAAATCACTTGCATTTGTTAATAAATTCTTTCGAATACTTCTGCAAGCGAATTCGGTTCTATATGTGTTCTCTCGATTCTTCTCGTGTATTATTAAGATAGAATGTTTCACTCATTCTTTAGAAACAATTGTAAAATGTTTCAAATAATAACACAGTTAAAGAAAAACACAAGTATCGTATATGAAATACTCTCGTCATTTCAATATATACACTTCAAAAGTTTTAACGCAAAGAAAAAAAATCAATTGCAATCATTGTAAAACCGTGTTCTCTGTTCTCTTGCTAAACGTTCCGACATTTCTCTCGTTTCGCATTGAACTCTCAAAGTTCACCTTTCACAAACATCCATTAAAAACACCTCGCAGCTTGTTAAGTAAATATTTATTTGTATCATAATCATTCTCAGAAAATCCATACAAATCAATTTTTTTAACAAACAGAAAATCATTTGTAGTTATTAATAAATTCTTCTGATTTCTTCGACAAGCGAATTTATTTCTAGTTCTGCTGTGTCATGTATTATTAAGTTAGAATGTGATATTTACTCTTTTGAAACAATTGTAACGTATTCAAATAACAACATAAAAAAATATTGTTTGTGAAATACTGCGCTATTTGTCTCTATATATTTCAAAAGTTTTAACGCAAAGAAAAAAATTCAATTGCAATCATTGTAGAATCGTGTTCTCTTGCTGAACGTTACGACATCTCTCTCGTTTCGCATTGAACTCCCAGAGTTCACCTTTCACAAACATCCATTAAAAATACCTTGTTAAGCAAATATTTATTTGTATCATAATCATTCTCAGAAAATCCATACAAATCATTTTTTTTTAACAGACATAAAATGATTTGTAGTTATTAATAAATTCTTCTGATTTCTTCGACAAGCGAATTTATTTCTAGTTCTGCTGTGTCATATATTATTAAGTTAGAATGTGATATTTAATCTTTTGAAACAAGTGTAACGTATTCAAACAATAACACAAAAATGTATTGCTTATGAAATACTGTCGTTATTTGTCTCTATATACTTCAAAATTTTAACGCAAAGAAAAAAAATCAATTGCAATCATTGTAAAACCGTGTTCTTTTGTTGAACGTTACGACATTTCTCTCATTTCGCAGTGAACCCTCAAAGTTCACCTTTCACAAACATCCATTAAAAATACCTCACAGCAAATATTTATTTGTACCATAATCATTCCCAGAAAATCCATACAAATCAATTTTTTTAACAAACATAAAATCATTTGTAGTTATTAATAAATTCTTCCGATTTCTTCGACAAGCGAATTTGGTTCTAGTTCTGCTGTGTCATGTATTATTAAGTTAGAATGAGATATTTATTCTTTTGAAACAATTGTAAAAGTATTCAAATAATAACATAAAAAAAGTATTGTTTGTGAAATACTTTCGTTATTTGTCTCTATATACTTCAAAAGTTTCAACGCAAAGAAAAAAAATCAATAGCAATCATTGTAGAACCGTGTTCTCTTGCTGAACATTACGACATTTCTCTCGTTTCGCATTGAACTCTCAAAGTTCACCTTTCACAAACATCCATTAAAAATACCTCGCAGCTTGTTAAGCAAATATTTATTTGTCTCATTACCATTCTCGCTTTTATTTGGAGAAAGTGATATATATTATATATAAGAAAAGCTAACCTAAAAAAAAACACATTCGACTTTTTTCTTTCAACAAACGATTTTATGTGTCACTGCACAGAGAAAATGAATTTTTCGCTTTCTACGGGCACATTGCAAATACCTTCTGAGAATACGAAGAAAGAAAAAAAATAAGAAACCCTTCTAAACAAAAACATCCAGTTAAAAAAGATATGCAGCAAAATGAAAAGCAATTCCAAAGGGTTCCGTTTTTTAGGTCGATGAGCTTACATGCTGATGAAGTCGGAGATACGAATTCTTTCGCAGATTCGCTAGGAATTTGCTTTTATTTATTCATAGAAAAGAAAAGATGAATATCAAAGGGTAAATAGAGTTCATGGAATCACGAGTAGTTTTCATTTAAAAGAATTTTTTAATAGCAAAAGTTTTTTAGATATTTATATTTTGTTTTTGTATGTGTACACTACAAAAAAAAAATTGATTTTACGGTACAATACTGGCATCCCAGCTGCCAGTATTGTACCGTAAAATTAATAGTAATAAACAGTAAAATAAGCAGTAATAAACAGTAAAATAAACACTAATAAACAGTAAAATAAGCAGTAATAAGCAGTAAAATAAAAGCAGCAATACGCTGAGGTGCAAGCGCGGCAGAGTATTACTGCTCATTTTACTGTTTATTACTGTTAATTTTACGGCATAATACTAGCAGTTGGGGTCAAAGCCTGATTACCTGTGGGGCAAACTTCCACCAGTAAAAAAGAATAGAAATTTTTGCCTTTTTCATGATACATTTCTGTCAAAAACAAGGCAAAAAGTTCTATTCTTTTTAACTGGTGAAAGTTTGCCACGCTGGTAATCAGACCGGCTGGAGTGCCAGTATTATACCATAAAAATAAAATCAACATTTTTTTTTTTTTCAGTGTATAATATACTGTGAAAACGGATAGATATTTCTTAATGTACGAAAATATAATTTAACAACGAAGGAAAATGTACAATAACCTGATCCGAGTTACTAGGGATTCCGAAAGGTGTTCTTTATCTTTAGAAACCTCAGAAACCCATATATTTTGTAGATTTAATGAAGCATTTCTAAAAACAAAGCTTCTTTTGCTGCCACTGATTCTCGGAGACGTTTTCGAGTACTTTTTATAGTACATTAATCAGTTTTCGTTGAGCAGGAAAATGTTTACTTGAAAGTTTATAAGATTGAGAAAATTGATTAATGCAATGTAAAAATTACTCGGAAACGATTTCGAAAATTTCGGTCATCAAAAGAAATATTTGTTTTATAAATGCTACTTTAACTCTTGGAAATCTGTTGTTCTGTAGATAAGAGAACGTTTATCCGAATCGCGGGTAACTCGGAAGTGGTTGTATTATATTTTTTTAGATAAGAAATCTTTTTTCTTTTTCTACAGTGTACTTTTACTTAAGGCTGTTCTCAAATCCAAACTGGTTACTTTATGACATATTTTTTAATTCATTTTTGTTCCGAATCGCATGAAATTGGCAGGTGTACTTATTCAGAAACTATCGAAATATGTTTTCCATTTTTTTTTAATAAAGGCAGAAGGTCTTTCAGAAAATACTGTCAAAGTAGGTATTTCGTACCGAATTCCCAACACGGCAGATTGAGAAGCACGTAAAATGTGTCGTCACGTGACACGAATCGTTTATAACTCGATAAGTAATATATTTATGAATAAAGAGAAAACTTAATTTCGATTCTAAATGGCTTCCATAGTCAGGCCTGCAAATTTTATGCCTTTGAAAAATGAGTTAGAAAATATGTCAGAAAGTTTCGCTTTGTTGAGCAGATCATTTGAGAATCACCTTAATAAAAAGCTCTGCCTGTAATGTTATGTCCTTAAATAAATAAAACTTTGCATGAAATGAAAGAAACAGTATTAAACTTGAGTGAAATAATGAAATTCTAGATTGATAAAATGTTAAGAGGTAACGAAAATATTGTAAAATATAAATATGGCTCTGAAAATGAACTTAAATGCATAAGTGTATTGCAAGTATTTTTGAAAGATTCCAGTTTTCTAGAAAAAGTATCATGTGTTTTCTAGTTTGTACAAAAAGTTTTTTTTTAATTATTTAAACAAATAGTTAAGAAACACTGGTTCGAACAGTTTAGAAAACATGCAAAAAGAAACATGTTTTCTAGTTTATAAATAATTTGAACAAGTAGACAAGAAACACTGTTTCACCTAATCTGCTTTTCAGAAATGTATTAAAATGAATCTTTAACTATGTGTTAGTGATAATATAATATAATCACTTGTTAACTTTAAATTAAAGTCTAATTAATGCTAAAAGTGATAAAAACATAGCACGAAATGTTTAAAAATACCTTTTAATGTAGATTACATATGTTTCATTCGCTCTGTCGGCGACATCTTCAGATCTAAATGATAAATAAAATATTCTCGCATAGTTTTTTTTGAAAATGTTAAACATAAACCACGAGATCACACACGTTTTCCAGTTTGACCAATTTAAGCACCTGCTTGCCTTTGGCATGCGATCTCGTGGTTTATGTTTACCATTTTGAAAAAACTATGCGAGAATATTTTATTTATCATTTAGATCTGAATATGTCACCGATAGAGTGAATGAAAGATATGTAATCTACATTAAAAGGTATTTTTAAACATTTCGTTTTATGTTTTTATCACTTTAAGCATTAATTAGACTTTAATTTATGTGTTAGTGATTAGAATAAATCACTTTTTTCCATCTGTGATAACTTAATCAACTTAAAAGGAATTTCCGTGCAACATTTAAAAATCTGTTGGAAATAAATAAGGATGAACAATTTAAAATATAATAAATGGATGCATTATATTCAAAAGTGTGACATAATGTATGCATTATGCTTGAATTTTCTTTTTTCATTATCTAAAGCAAATGAGTCGGCTTTGTAAAACACATTTTCAAACTTTCCCAGACAAAAACCCACATATTGGATAGAAATTAATCAAAATTCTACTAGTTATTTACCGTAGTGTAATAAACATCTACGCACTACTATAAATAAACAAATATTCGCATTTATATATTCATTGCTTGAGGTTCATTTGAAAGTTAACTGTAACATTGTACTTAATTTTAACTTTTGTCTTAGGAACAATATGTTAAAAATAAATCCATATCCTTCTTGCTTACTTTGCTTATGAGTTATTCAACACCTGAATATGCTTTTATTAGCCTAATATTTCACTCGTAGATATCCGTTTTGCATAGTAAACACAGCCGATCTAAACTTGCACACTTGGATATACAAATTAGAGAGTAATCCTTCCTTAGAATACACGATGAACAAAAAAGATCTTCAGCATCTTAATTATTCCATTACATATTTCCTTCAATAGTGTTTACTTCTGTAGAATGATGACTTTTGCTATCAGTATTTTACATCTGGTTTCCAAATTATATGTATGGTTTGCATTTGAAGAGCTTTACTAAAAGTATATTTCTTTGAAGAAATGACCTTAATACAAGGTCACGAAGTTTTCTGATCACAATAAAATCTTCACGGACAACCTTATGTAATGATAATTTTAAAATCTTGATTTCATATCCGGAATGAAGAAAACCGTTATTTATTACGTGATGCATTTTGATGAATGTGTTATCTGTTTAATGACACGTTTTGCATAATACAATATGTTTACCAATAATGATGTAACACAGAAAGAAAAATCATGCCTTGTGAACAGATTATTACACCTTTTCAATCTTTACCAAAGCATTATCTATTACATTTGTAACAGTTTAAATTATTTAAAAACTAGTATTTCATGCAAAAACATTGTCATTGATAATTCATCTATTTTTAGAGGTATAACTTTTACATACTTTAATCAAATATCGAAATTTCAATAAAATACAATTGTATTTAAGAAAATGAATAAAGGATCTGAAAATGCAGTAAGATAAAAACCCAAATGCAAATCATAACTACAATTCTAAATCTTCCAACATAATGATATTTAAAAGTTGTCAATAGTTTATTAAAATTACGTTTATAATTTGGAATATATCTGCTGCATGTCTATGACAGTCAATATAATTATTTTTGTTCATATATGTAATGTTTAGTACGAACTCTTTTTTTTTTTCACTACGTTTAACATTACCCTTTTATCCGGGGAGAAAATTTGCTACTATATTAATTTTTATTTTATCTGTTTCCATTTAGAAAACAAGTTAAAGATAAATCTAAATATGTTTGCGAACAGTCTCGATATTGAAAAATACCTTTTCAAAGCTAAATAAATATGCTATTATAATCAATTAAATGACGATATAATTATTTTTTATCGAAATAAAAGTTCTTTATATGCAAATCAATAATAATTTCGTTGCTTGATATTATTACGACAGAAAAAAATCAATTTTAATCTAGTATACTGACCTTTAACCCCTTCAGGGGCAAAGTACTCTTGTAGCTACAATATTGAAAGGATTGATTGACACCAGGATTCACGAACGAATTTATTTTAAAATAAGTAACAGTTTTTCTTCATGTACCGTATAAATTCAAAATTTGATCATAAAATTCTGGTGTCATTGTGGCATTTTGGGATTAAAATTACGTAGTATATATAATATACGGTGCACTTCAAGGGGTTAACGTTACCTTTTTTACATTTTTGTTTATAATGTGGAAATCAAAGGCAACGCCCGCACAACTTTGGCTGCGACTCTATCCTACACATTAGAGGTCTGCACGAACCCGGACTTGATCCTAAGCCCGAGACAGGCCTGGTCATCGAGCTGGGCCCAGGCTTGATTTTTTTTCTGCAGGGTCGAGCCAGCCCAGGGCTTATTTTTTTCTCCAAACTTGGGCCGAGACGGTCTTGGTTCACATTCTTTCCAGGCCGTGTCGTGCCAGCAATTTTTTTTAATTAAATTATAAGTTATATTGCACAGCTGCTTAACGGAATGTTGAGTTTTTTGATGAGACATTTACATTCATTTAATAAATTACAGAGAAATATCTTTTTTAAATCTACATTTTCTTTTTTAGAAAGCTTCAAAATTATGTCACTTTCATTCATTTTATACAGTAATTTTTCTAACGAATCTTCACTTGAATGTAATTTGTCTAATTATGTTGTTATTTCGTATTCCATGACTTGCGAATGTATAAGCTGAAAAATATTGTACTTTTTGAATAAATATGTATGAAATGTACTTTTAAACGAATTTTATTTTTAGGATAATGTTAGTTAAGAAATATCGGCTCTTTTTCAGAAACTTGGACTGGGCCATGTCGGACCTCTTTTCATTGCTTTTTACCCAGGCTGGTTGTACTATGAACTGTAAAACTGTCCGGGCACGAAAATATCGCCTCGTGTAAACTTCTACCTCACATACAGAAACTATATTAAAATTTATCCTGGTATCGTTATTTCAAAGATTAAAAAATCTGGTGGAAAAAAAATCTTCAGGAAGACTGCAATATGACCGAACTTTATAAACATGAAAAAGAATCATTCTTTGTAGGAAATCATTCTTTATAAAACATTTCATTGAACTATTATGAAGTAGGCATCCAAAAAATTAATTAATTTGATTATTCTGAAGGTTTTTAGAAGATTTTAAAAGAGTAAAAATATTTGAACTGCAACTTAAGTTTTAAAAAAACATAGCCCTTGTAAATAGTGAACATCTTATTTCTTGTGTAATTTCTAAATATTGACATTACAGTATTTTTTAATAGAACATTTTCTAATAGCTAAATAAGGCATTAATCATGTACTGAAGTTTAGTTTTAAAATTAAAATAAAAGGAACTATTTTAACTTTCGATATTATGAATTTTCGACACAGTTTCAAATTACTTAACAATTTAGCAAATGTTTCGATTTAACAAAACATGAAAAAAACCACAGAAGAACTTCGTAGTAGTAACTCTTTCGTTTTACTGACTGAAACTACATTAATCCCACTATATGTCGCAGTTTAAGGGCTTATTATGAAGGTTTAAATGGGGACTATTAGTTTAATTGTGCTAAATCTATATATTTTATTTTTATTTATTAATTATTTATTTGTTTTTTAAAAATATGTGGTTTCAATTTCAAAATTATTAAAATATGGGGCTTGTTTTCTGTTATAGTTTGTTATTGCAAACAAACCACTTTTTGACAAAATTTAACACTAATAACTCTAGTTTATTCATTTTTTTTTTTTTATCAAAACATGTTTACAAACTTTGAATAATAAAATCAAAATATGTAGTAAATAAAGATTCACATTGTGAACGAATGTTTTTGTTTTCTTGTAAACAAAACACTTTTTGGCAAAATGTAACTGTAATGTTGATAGTTTTCAAATATCAAAATGTGATTAGAGATGAGACGTGCTCGGACTCAATTTTTATATAATTCTTCCGAGTGGCAGGATTTCGAATCAAAGTTTAAAATTTTATTTATTGATAAATTGCGTGAAAAAAGAGAAAATACTTGCTAAATGCTGCAAGAGGAAAAAGACTGTAGTCTAAGTTTCTTAAAGTGTTTTACAATCCAGAAAAAATCAGTTTAAAAGGAGTTTTAAATCATATTGAGTGGATATACAGAGAAGTATTTATTCTTATTCTAAAGGTTTGGTGTGGTCAGTATTATTAACACGAGGTCATCTATCTTCTCTTTCAGTTTGAAGTTCTTTCGCGGTATTACTCGGATTCAGAACTCGTGTTTTTCTGCCATAGTTTTACAGAATGTGAATAAAGTTTTCTGTTTATTTCTGTCAGTTGTTGATTAAAAACAATAAGTTTATTTTTATGACATATTTTTAGAGACATGAAAATTGAAGAATATCGTCATGGGTGAATAACTTATTATAAATCAGGATGTATCGCTTTCTTGAAAATGAAAATTTTGTCGATTTTTAGGCACATAAATAGTGAAGTCTGAAAATGTCACTCATTTATGTATAAAATCGACTTGGTGAATGTATCAGTAAGATTTGGATTCCTGAGGGGAGAAGGATAAAAATGTCACTCATTTATGTATAAAATCGACTTGGTGAATATGTCAGTAAGATTTGTGTTCTTGAGAGGAAAGGAGTAAAAATAACTAAGAACGACCTTAAACATGCAGTATATTTACTATATATTTATTTATTTATTTATTCATTCATTTATTTGTTTTCTGATATACCTGAATGTAAAATTTCATAAAATTGTGCATCAAAGATTAATAGTTATGTAATAAAAGATTCTAAAATGTGAAAATAAATCTTAAAAAGAATTTTTTTTTCTATTGCGTATTTTTAGTTTCGGACTTGTACGACCTCAGATTTCATAACTTCGGACTTGGACAAGCTCCGCCTGCAAAAAAAGAATCCGAACTCATCTATAGATATGTTTACAAACCTTGAAAAATAAAATCTAAATATATCACGAATAGAGATTTAATCAACGTGTATCAAATTTACAAGAGATGTAAAATAAAAAAAATTTTTTAAGAGCTAAATTGAGAACATTACTATTGTAAAAAGAGCTTCTACGTCATGGATCGATTTTATCAGTAAAATCAGAAACCAAAATCAGATTTTTATATAAAAAGTCGTGACTATTGCTTGGCCTATTTCCTATTTGATGATTCTTATCAATAGAGAAATCCAAAAAATAGTTCTATATAATATTTAAAAGGAGTAGTAGTTATCGCTAATCAAGATTTCAAAAAGAAATCTCTCAGATACTTTATTACCGAGTTTGAAAATCTTCTCTATTTGCTTATTTCAACCAACTTTTATGCCTAAGAAAGTATTTTGCGTGTTATTCAACATGACCATTATTTATTTGATAAGAGTATCACAAAAGCAGATAACTTTTAGTTATGTAATTGAATTAACTATTGAAACATATCAGTTAGTTAAGAGGACGAATTAGTATATTTTGAAGATATTATCAATAAGGATAATTTCACTAGATTAATTTTAACACAATTATCATATAAGTTGTAATTTTCCAACTGATAGTTAGTTCAACAAAGTTAGTAAAACGATTTTATTGCCTTAAACAATTACAGTTATTAACTAAATAAACCAATTACAAGTCTATAATGTAAGATCAGTAATATTATTTTTTTAAATGCAGACGAATATATACTCATAAAATATGAAGGTCTTTCAAACATTTCGAGCCATTCAATGTATCCAGAAACTGCATATTATCCCGCAGTCCCGGAGCAATCCCGGACAATAGATGTCCCGGGATTACACTTACAAACTACGAGAAGAGGTAGAGCGCACTACAACAAACAATGTTTGTATAGGATTTGTATGATCTCAAAAAGTCAGTCAAACGTGCAGGACGTTTTATTCTAATCTGAAACGAAAAGTTTATTTATAATTTAAAAAATAATTAAGATATTTTAAAGATTTTTCAGCAGACTTACTAACGATATCACCAGAAGAAACGGAAACGAAAACCATATCGCATCCATACTCAGCACTGAACTAGACGTGTTTGTGTCATGTTTCAGATTATAGTTCACATTATATATGGTGTCATCCACTAAATAGCTGCGTTCTTTCAGCACTTTTCATGATATCATCGCGTTTCACATATTACAATGCAAGTATGTTAAACATTTCATCAAAATGCTTTTATCATTGATTAAATTATAAACAAAAATCCTGATTCGGATAATATTGCGCCTTGTGTTTTTGAATAAGTGAATGAATTTCGATTGGCCTATAAAAAAATTGTTGTTTCCTATGCAAAAATTCTTTCGTGTATGGTGGGCTGAAATTTCATATACGAGGAGTCCGGACCTATTTTACCATGATATTATATATGTATTATAAGTATATATGTATTATAATTGAAAAACTGTGAAGTACGGCGGTTGATTTTTTTTTTTTTTTTTCAAATTAATAAAGAAATCTTTATTTGTCATATTCACTGAAAAAAGTTGGATAGTATCATATGAAAATATTATACAAAATATTAATAATGACATTGTTAAAATGTTTAGTAAATAGAATATTTTTCCGTAAATTATCTCTGGTCAGTTTAAGGATGAGGTAACAAGTATTATGATATCCTCTTCTTTGAATTACGTAAAAGAAGCTAAATGATATGTGAAAGTATCTTCCATTCACAAGTCGTAGTTAGGAAAGGATTACGACGTTCTTATAATTTTGCTCCAGCGTAAATTTCACAAAATACATATTTTAAAATAGATTTTAAAGTATTTACACAATTTTTGTAAATGATTGCTTTAATATTAATTGGAATATCATGTATTTAATTTTAACACAAAGATTTGCACATTTGCATAGTAAACACAAACATTTTTTTTTTTTTTTTTTTCATTCTTGTTATTTTGCACGCCCTAATCTGAAATGGTAAAATGACAAAAGACAGTAAACAATATCCAATGGTTGGAGTATCATAGTTGAGTTTTTTTTCAACACAGCAAAAAATGCCGGGAACAGGATTCGAACCTGGTTACTTTGGTTTGCCGTGCCAACGCTCTTCCTATTAAGATATCCCAACGATATCCTAGCTGGCATATTTCACTCTCATTTGTTGGACAAGGCTACGAATTGCAGCACTAATTTTCATTCATCCGAGCTATAACTATAGCATTTTACATGATGGATCTTAAATAACAGGGGAACTCGTGTATACAATGTAATTAGGTCATAATGAACAGAGGAAAGTATTTTTCAACTAGGTAAATTACATCCAATGGTTGGAGTATCATAGTTGAGATTTTTTTTCCAACAGAGCGAAAAATGCCGGGACCAGGACTCGAACATGGGTACTTTGGCTTGCCGTGCCAACGCGCTTCCTATTGAGCTATCCCAACGATATCCTGGCTGGCATAATTCACTCTTATTTGTTGGACAAGGCATCGAACTGCAGAGCTAATTTTCATTCATTCGAGCTATAACTCTAGCATTTTACATGATGAATCTTAAATAACAACGGAAACTCCTGTATACCATGTAATTAGGTCATAAGCTGCAGTTCACAGCCTTGTTCAACAAATAAGAGTGAAATATGCCAGCCAGGATATCGATGGGATAGCGTTGGCACGGCAAGCCAAAGTACGCAGGTTCGAGTCCTGGTTCAGGCATTTTTCGCTCTGTTGGAAAAAATCTCAACTATGACACTCCAACCATTGGATATAATATATCTAGTTGAAAAATACTTTCCCCTGTTCATTATGGCAGTAAACAATGTTTTGATTAAATTGAAATTTTTGAATAAAAATAATCTTTTTTAAGCATACACACACACAATTTGACAATATTCTTAACAGCTAGCACGGAATATATTTAAAGCACACTGTCTCCAGTCGTCATTCATTTATATATTATTTAATGTTTAATTCTTTAATTTGTATTAAAGTTAGCCGTTAAAGATTAATCTAAATACCCTGGATTTAGAATCTGAGATGATAAATTAGCACTGTATCATTCCTAACTTTTAATCCATAATAATGTCAGCCTTAATAGTAGGCTTGCCTATTGGAAGATATATATCATTACAGATCAAGGTGTTTAGATTAACCCCTAGCTCATTTATCAAGCTACAAATATGTTTGAACACTCGTGTATCCATATGTAACAAGATCATCTCCTATAATGAGCTGCGAATAAATATATGAATTCATGGTTTGCAGCTGCAGAACCTGGTTATCTAAATCACGAAAAAAAGATTAATTGTGAATGAAGAACTTTTCACCTTTTCTATGTGCAACACTGAAAAACAACAATGCGACAGTCATGTGTAAATGGTCGAATAAAATAAATTTAAATACACTGTAAAAAAGACAAATGTTTCTTAATCTAGGAATAAATCAGTCAACTATGAGTATAACTCGCGCTCAAAGGATTCCATACATTACATTAATTAATTACTATTTATTAATTAATAAAGTTCTACTACCCCTAATTTTTTCATAAGTTTCCGGAAAAAAGAGGGGTGGGTGGGTGACATATTTTTCCAGTGTACTTTCGACGATATCTCTGAAAATATAATACCTAAAATATAATTTTGTTTTTGTTCGATGTTACAAGATCTTTCGAACGATACCCTACACGACATGTAAAAGGAATTTTTTTTCAAGTAACTTAATTAATATCTCGGCTAATTACTGGCAACTGTTCTCGAAAATCATTATCAAATATCCTTGGATGATTCTGCGTTCACAGATACCTCGAGTGCCCATCAACTACTCCGCTGACGGCCCGAAAAGTAAAGTTTGTGTATAACGAAAGAATGTGCTTTTCTCAAAAACTATAATACCTAGGAAATTTCGCTATAGTTTTCCTACAAGGTTTAAATAAACTCCAACTATCACTATTTTATTCATAATTTTAGTTTCAGTAGATTTGGAAATAGAGGGGTGGGGGCAGGCAGTGCATTTTCAGCATATCTCTGAAAATATAAGACCTACAATTAAAACAAATGTATTTTTGAGTTCAATATTACGAGATCTTTCACACGATACTCCACGCGATATACAAAAAGAAAACTTTTTTTTTCGAGTAACTTAATTAGCCCCCTAATTTTTTCCTAAACATTTTTATGAATGGCTCTGAAAATATGTGGGTAAAAAGGTTTTATAGCTTTCCCAAGTTTGAACTTTCCACGTCCCATAGTTTACGAGAAAAGGGGCTGTGACAGACAGACGGACAGATACAGGAGTGATCTTATAATGGTTCCGTTTTTACTTTTTTAGTACGGAACCTTAAAAATAATATAACCACGAACGAAAATATACAATAACTTCTTCCAGGTTTCACACGATGCCGAAATGCGTTATTTATCTCTACAAACCTCAGAAACCAATATGTTTTGGAGATTTAAACAAGTTAGAAACTGTACGTCAAACGTGACAAATGAGGTGCGTTCGTACTATAACTAGTTTCAGTGAAATGAATTATATCGTCTGTTATTATGATATGATTACTTTCCGTAATAAAATAAATACATTTTAAATTGGCAAGATTTTATCTTTTGTTGGCATTCACTGAAAATTCCAATGGAACACTTAAGCCTAGCTTTGAAATTTTCAGAACTTGAAATGCAATTTAGACTCTTTTTCCGTTTAAGATCTATTTCCCCGGAAACATCTATCCAAAAACTGTTGGTAGATTATAGTATTGCTATAATTAAACAATTTTAGTATACAAATTCGGTTTTTAATTCCGTAATACGGAAATAATATGATTCCTTTTTAAATAGGACGTAATCACCATGGCAACCTGCTTTAGCAACCTAGTATCATTACCTATCATGTGATATCACTGAATTAATTACGTATGATAAGATTTAATAGGATGATACATCTCGGTCGCTTGACGATTAATCCTCGGAAGCTGCTATAGCAAAGAAGTGCCAATTATTAAAAAATTCAAATTACTTAATAAATATTTTTATTAATATCTGTTTAAGTTTTGATTCGATTTTCATAAAATTTGAAATGACTCGACAAAATTCTGCAAAGATTATATGTATTAAGTTTCAAATCGTTTGGTTGGGTAGTTTTTGGGAAGTCATATGCGGACAGACGGACAGACAGACGGACGGACCAGACTATAGGTGCTACGTATTTATATAATTATGAACGCCCCTAAAAAACGTTCATAAAAACAAACTTTCTTTCGCTGCCACTGATTTTCAAAAACGTTTCGAAGTAGGTTTTATAGTGCATTAATCAGGTTTCGCAACCCAGAATATCGGTTTTTCGGATACTATCAATTCTCATGTTTAACAAGCATGTTTTACATACAAACATGATAAATTAACAACATTAATATTATTTTGTTACTCTTGCATGTACAAATTGAATTAAACAGCTGAAAATGTTTAATTAAAATTAGATAGCATCCTAAAACATTACGCTTTGAGAAAACTGATTAATACACTAAAAGAACTATTTGGAAACGTTTCCAAATATCAGTGGCAGCAAACAAAACTTTGTTTTCCCAATGCTTTTTTTAAATCTTGAAAAATAGTGAGATCTAAGGTTTCTAAACATAAAGAATGGTTTTTGGAATCATGGGTAATTCGGAATAGGTTATTGTATATAGTCGTTTATAGATATATTATAATTTCCTGGATTAAGAAACATTTGTATTTTTTTACATATGTACATATTGTATCTGTCAATTGCATTGTTTGAGAAAAGTTAAAAATATCTATGCTAAACGTGATTACAGTAAACATAAAGGCTTATAAAAACTTTTAATGAATAAATCTACTAGTTTCGTACAAATAATCGCGGTGACATTCTCAAAATCATTAATGATAAAATAAACTATTTTCGCAAAAATATTTTTAAAATGAAGATCATAAATAAAAACCACGAGATCATAGGTATAATGAAAGCTCCCGCTTTAATAAAAATGGTCATCTGTAAATATGATCATCTGTAAATGGTCACTTGTAAATGTGGTTTTATCTTATTGTTTTTAATTTATAGAGCGTCTCGAGCTAATTTCTACGTAACTCAAAGAATGCTGATTCATTGCACGTACACTGAGAAAAATGACACTTTCAAATCTGAGTAAATTGGTGTTTTCATTTTGTTATGAAACTTTTTGTTTCAAATAGGACGACACAATGCTTTCAATTTTGAAACACCGGAAATACTCAGAATATTGAAAAATGGACATACTCAAAACTGAGCACATAGATGTCAGTTCATACTCATTTTTGAAACATGGAAATGCTTAAAAATGAGCACATAGAAGTCAATTCATACTCATTTTTGAAACATGGACATACTCAAATAGGAGCACATGATGTTTTACTCTTGAGTGTGTGCATGTTTTCAGAAATGAGTATATACATGTTTCAAACTTGAGTAATTTTGATTCGGAGCCATTTTGATTATGTGACATACACAGATTTGAGTATTTTTTGCTCAGTTTTGAAAATGTCGTTTTTAGAGTGTACATTTCTATAGATTCGCGGATAATGGGTGGGGAATAAAATATTGATGAATGAAATATTTTACTCCTTTTTAAATGAATATGTAAAGCCTCAATATTATGTAATCTGGCTAAAGCTGTAGTTCTCTTGTTGTGGTTGATATCTGCATACAGATGTCAAACACAACAAGAGAACTACAGTTATATATTTTTATTAGGAAATATATTTTTATTTTAAAATCACATATCTAATTATTAGAATTAATCTATGAAAGTATTCCTCTTCTAAAATTAAATTTAATTCTACGTATATAAATTACGTTAATTAGTGTAACTAATTATATTTCTTTCTTTTTTTCATGTTTGTTGAGTTTAAAAATAAAATAGAGTCTTTGGCGATTTCTTCGGCTAATTACTCTTGGCATGCGTCTAACACGAAATTATCGCTTTTAATAAATCTCAAAACGATATTTGAAAACTTAATTGATATTTTCCATATAAAAATGCTATTGGTATAGTTTGTGGACAGTCTAAGATAAGAACGAAAAATGATGCGTCTAGCATAGATTATGTAACACTTTCAAAACTTCCAAAATACTTTTACAAATCGTTACCGTTTAATAAGATGAAATATTATGTCTCATTAAACATTTTGGAAAACGCATAACACATTTAAAAAACAAATTTTATGAATTACTAACAACGATCGGAAAACTAGCCGGGATTTTTTGTGCATCCCTTTATATAATCTATAGATTTGTATATATGTTACGGTCAATAGGATTAATCCGGTCATTATTAATAATAACCGGCCTTTATGTCCGGTGATAATTAATAATAACTGGTTATTATTAATAATGACCGGATTAATCCTATTGACCGTAACATATACACTCCATAGAATGCTAAATTTTGTTTCAGTTAGGAAACGCATAGAAAGTTTAAAATTCCCCTTCTGGAATTTCCGTTAATAAACGGAAATGTACTCGAGTACGTTTGAACTCCCTTGTATATGATCTATAGAATTTATACACACCAAGTAATATGTAAAAATTAGTTAAATTTAAAAACGCGTACTGAAATTTAAAACGCACTTTCATCAACTATATTTAACAGACAGCACTTCAAAATAATGTTTTTGAGTGTCCCTGTAAATGATCGATGTATGTTCTACACACAATATTCTATAGTAAGCTTCTTGTAATTCAACTCAGTGATATATATCAATTTAAAAAAGCTTTAAAAAGCGAAACATTAAAATAAATAGCAAACGATTTTTCCCCATACATCATAATGTAACGGAATGCTTTTGAGCGTTCCTATAAAAGAACTGTAAGTGCTATGCATCCTATTCTACATTAAGCTTCTGGTATTGCACCTCAGTGATATACAGGGTGATTATCATTAATGTCCCACTTTCGAAATGCCGTAAAAAAGGAACCACTGGTCAGAATGACTTCAAATTTGAACTGAATATACTGGAAGAAGGGGAAACGGTATGGCATAACAAACCAAAAGTTCGAAAGTGTATCAATAGATGGCGCTGTAAGCGACATACTATGCAAATTAAAAGACATACGCAATTAAAAACCGATTCATTATGTGCTTTTTATGCGGTTTTTGGCAAAAGGACAATTAAAAACCGATTTTTTCCATCCAATGTGGTAGACCTTGCCGTGGTGGATGGGCTATCTACTAATAGTACTACAACTGTTGACTGATTTGGAAGTCATTTTTTCCGTCAAACAATCGAAACACTCATGCACATTGAACAGTGCGGTTGGTTTACTGTGCATCTCATGCCAAAGCCATCGTATTTCGATTAAAAATGTCACTTGTAGCCGAATCCACTTTCGTTATGTCGTTTACAGTGCCATCTATTGATATACTTTGGAACTTTTTCTTTCTTATGCCATACCGTTTTCCCCTTCTTCCAGTATATTCAGTTCAAATGTGAAGTCATTCTGACAAGTGGTTCCTTTTTTAAAGCATTTCGAAAGTGGGATTTTAATTATAATCACACTGTATATCATTTTCAATATGTTTGAAATAGTGTAACATCATTAAAATACACCGCAAATGATTTTCTGTATAGACCCCAATGTAAAGGAATTCTTTTGAGTATCTCTGTAAGGGAACTTTAAGTGCTATGCGCACCATGTTCTATATTAAGCCTCTTGTAGTGAACCTGAGTTATATATGTCAATTTCAATATGTTTGAAATAGTGTAACATCGTTAAAATACATCGCAAATAATTTTTCCTCATAGACCGTAATGTAACTGAATGCTTTTGAGTGTCTCTGTAAATGAGCTATAATTGCTATACACTTCATTTACAATACCGAACATTCCATAGTAAATTTCAATAACATATATCAATTACATAGCAATCCGAGTTTATTTACGCGAGTTAGAGCACGGACAGACGGCAGACAGTTAAACAAACCGAATTCATAAACACTTTTCAACTATGTTAGAAAGTGTTACAAATTTAATGTAAAAAATCTGTTTCAATTTAACTGAGTTTTCTGAGTTTTCAATTTAAAAAAAACAAGAAAGAAAAATTATGCATGAAACATACATTATGAAACCCTTTCCACCACTAGCAGAATATTTTAACAAACCATCGCTGTTTAATAAGGTAAATAACATGCTTAGTTAAATATTTTAGAAAACGCAAAACCCATTTGAAAACCAGATTTCAGCAATTATAGGCCATAGCCAGAAATGTATTCCCATTTTTTTGTGCAGCCTTGTATATAATCTATAGATTTGTATATAGTCTATATAGTATGATGCAACTTTGTTCCGTCTAAAAAAACACCTAGCACAGTTGAAAATTCATCTTCAGTAGTTTCTACCAACAGACGAAAACATATTTGAATTCTTTTGTACTGCGCTGTATACTACCGTAGGATTTCTATACACGCCACATATTAAGCTAAAGTTTAATTCAGGCAAAAATACGCTGAAAACTAGTGAAATTACACTTACAAGAAATTATCATACAGAGGCAACCATGTATCCAGTTTTTTGCGTTGCCCTGTATATGATTTTCTTTATATTCAACAAACATCTCTTAGTATACTAAATATATTTCACGTTCAACATACATAACTCGATTAAAAAAAATCCTTTAAGCAATTTACGCTGATACACAGTAATGCTTACGATTTCGTTTGAGGAGCCCTGTATATGATGTATACCATTTATACATACCACATAGCATGCAAAAATTTAGTTAAAAGCATACCTAACTGAAAGTCCACTTCCAGCAATTATCGCTAATAGAAAATATTTCGGATACAGTACTGTATCCGAAATCTTTTGTTTGTCCCTGTAAATGAACGATAAAGGCTATGCACATCAGTTATACAACAAGTATCTTGCAGTAAACCTCAGTAATATATATCAACTTCATAATATTTCAAATAGCGTAACATAATTAAAATACGCTGCAAACAGTTTTTCCCCCGTAAACCATTATACCGAATACTTTTGTGTGGCACTGTAAATGAATGATAACTGCTTTACAGTCCATATTCTACAGAAAGCATGTTTTAGTGCACTTTAGAAAATGATATCAATTTCAATATGTTTGTATTAGTGTAACATGATTAAAATGATTTTCCAACGCAACCGATTTTCCACATTAAGCCATAATGTAATGGAATTATTTTCAGTTTCCTATAAATTAATTATAAGTGCTAGACGTTCCATGTTCGATAGTAAGCAACTTGTAGTGTATTTCAGTGATGTATATATCAATTTCAATATATTTGAAATAGGATCACATCACTAAAATGCACTGCAAATGATTTTCCCTCGTTGACCATAATGTAACGGCATACTGTAAAAAAAGTATAAGTGCTACACACATCATTTTCAATTCCGAACATGCTATAGTAAACCTCAATAACATATATCAATTGCACGATGATCCGGACATATTTACGTGAGTTAGAGAACGGACAGACAAACAGACAGACAAACCGAATTCATAAACACTTTTCAACTATGTTGGAAAGTGTTAAAAAAAAGTAGTATTAACTGAAAATTTAAAAACTAATTGTTTCTATTCCCGTAAATTTAAGTAAGAACTGAATAAAAATAAAATAAAGTATTAATTTCATGTAGACCTTGATTATGGAAATTTCACCGCTTTGCTTTACACTTGGTAATAGAAAGCGTAAACTAGTGAATTTATTAAAAATATATATAATTTTTGCTCCGTTTTTTTAGTTTTTTAAGATATAGCAACAGGAAATAAAACATCATTATTTAAACTATTTAATCACGATTTCTTAACTGTTATCACAACGTTGAGTCATAATTTAAATTATATTAAACTATTAATTGATAAAAGAACAATTTTTTTAAACATAACAATATTTTTTTATATTTTATTTTCTACATTTTAGTGTTTTATTGTTGCAGTTTCACAGCCAATTGCCATATTTGAGCGAATGTCTTATGGCGCATAATGAACTTCATTGTTGTTTTAATTCGTATGAAGTACAACCAGAAAGAACATCCGGCGATTCATTAGCCGTGGCTAGCTAACGGAAAAATGCATAACATTTAATTTATTGATTTGTAATTAAGTTCTAAAACTAATAAAATGTTGTCGTGTCACCGGAAACACACCCGTGTACGAGGGGAAGTCGGAAAATAAGTTTCCCCTGGCGACTGTGGGCAGAGGTGTGTATGAAAGACAAAAAAATGTAATGAGGCATTAAAGATAAAACATAACATTATTTTTCCACATAAGTACCAAGTACATTGAGACATTTGTCATACCGCTTTATAAGCTTCAAAAAGCCAACCAGGAAAAAATCAGGGCTTTGCTTATGGACGAAGCGTTGAATGGCTATGGGCGAAAGACGACACAGCAGATGAACGCGAACGTGCAAGACACCAATACCATTGGGTAGAGGTCGACCGCGATCAAGCAGATGGCGCTGTTGCAGTGACAGCGCAGTTGCAGTCAACAGCGCCATTTGTGCAGGCACTGCAACAGCGTCATCTGCTTGATCGCGGTCCTCTACCGAATGATATCGGTGTCTTGCACGTTCGCGTTCATCTGCTGTGTCGTCTTTCGCCCATAGCCATTCAACGCTTCGTCCATATGCAAAGCCCTGATTTCTTTTCCTGGAAGGCTTTTTGAAGCTTATAAAGCGCTATGACAAATGTCTCAATGTACTTGGTACTTATGTGGAAAAATAATGTTATGTTTTATCTTTAATGCCTCATTACATTTTTTGTCTTTCATACACACCTCTGTCCACAGTCGCCAGGGGAAACTTATTTTCCGACTGACCCTCGTACATAATTTTTCCCTATAGATTATAATGTAACGGAATTCTTTTGAGATATCCTGTAAACTAATTATAACTGCTACACGTGCTATCGTCGCTAGTAAGCACCTTGTAGTGCACTTCAGCGATGTATATCAATTTCAATTTGAAATAGTGTAACATCATTAAAATACTCTGCAAAGGATTTTTCCCCATAGACCATAATGTTACGGCATTCTTTTGAGTGCCCTGTACACGAAGTATAAGTGCTATATACATCATTTTCAATACTGAACATGCCATAGTAAATCTCAATAACGTGTATCAATTGCATGACAATCCGAGTTGTTTATTTACGAGAGTTAGAGCACGGACAGACAGCAGACAGACAAACAAACCGCATTCATAAACACTTTGCAACTATGTTGGAAAGTGTTAAAAAGCTAATGTAAAAAATCTGTTAGAATTTTCAATTTAAAAAAACATAAAAAAATTTTCACCAGTATTCTGGAACACGGAAAGCCCAGGTCGAATACCGAGTATCTTTAAATGTATAAAATCAGTAGAACAAAAAAAATATTATTTTGATCACCTTATACAGTTTTCACTTAGTTATAAAATTCATTCAATAAAATGCTATCTTAGACAACAAATTAATGATGTCTTTTTTCTTTTTTCGCCAAATCGACGAAATGTGTAACGAAATAAACCCTTACATAAATCCAATTCATTATTCATGAAACTAATTAACTTAAGCTGCACTTTCGAGAAGGTAGGAGCATCAAACAATTTTTACAACCTCTTTCAACTTAACCTTAATTCACATTTCCGCTATTAAAAAAATCTGTGGCGTTCATTAAAAGAAAAATATTTTTCTTTAGTTTCTGGCAACATAAATCGGGGTGTGTTGAGGTAAAATTGAGGCCGCAAGGTCATACATACCACAAGCTTTTCATATACGGTCGGCAGCGCTCTTAACTAGAGATTAAACAGTGAGTTATTCGGTTGCCCACACTGGTTTATCTCATGTATTAATCTCGTCTGATGTGTGGGCAGGCGTTTTGATTATATTTGAGTTAAATTGACTTTAAAAACTGCTTTCAACAAAGACAAACATAATTAGACTTAACTAAATATTTTTTAACTTAATTTCGTAAGAGAAAAATACTTTGTTTAAGACTTAACCGGGTAATCCATCGTCGTCGTCTGATCCGTCCGTCTGTCCGCATATAGCAGCGCAAAAACTACCCAACCAAATGGTTTGAAATTTAAGATATATTATCTTTGCAAAGTTTTGTCGAGACATTTTAAATTTTATGAAAATCGAATCAAAACTTTAGGAGATATTAATAAAAATATTTATTAAGAAATTTGAATTTAAAAAAAATCGGTGCTTTCTTGTTATAGGAGCTTCCGATGGATGTTAAATTGTCAAGCGACCGAGATACTTATTTTATGACAGAAATTAATCTGCAGACGATATAATTCATTTCGCAGAATTAAAAATCATCAAGATCTGAATATTTATATAACTAGCTATAGTGCGAACGCACCTCGTTTATTGCGTTTGCCGTACAATTTCCAACTTGATTTTTTCAATTTCATTATTAACTTTTCGGTTGTTGGCCAGGATTGGAGACTATATTTATATTCAATCGTACCACAGTTTACAAAAAAATTCTTTATGATAGATAGCTCTTGAAAATATCGTAGTTCAAGAGTATGGTAGGGATTATTTTTCGAAAAGTGGTACGAGTAGAATTAAGAAAATAGTCGCTGGGATTTACAGTATCCCAACACTGTAATCAAAAGGTTAAATACATAATGCACTCCATAACAACTGAGAATAAAAGCCTTATAAATGTAGAAACATAAGCACAGCAAAAGCTATCGTATTATTTTTAAAAATATCTTCCCTCGAATGCTATGTAACTGTACCATTGTTAGGTCTACTTTTCAAAGCAAGTGGCGAAGGCATTTTGAAAAAAGATACTTCAGATAACGCTGCACTGAGAAAAATGACACTTTCAAATCTGAGTAAATCGATGTTTTCACTTTGTTATGAAACTTTTTGTTTCAAATAGGACGACCCAATGCTTTCGATTCTGAAATACCAGAAATACTCAGAATATTGAAACATGGACATACTAAAAACTGAGCACAAAGAGGTCAGTTCATACTCATTTTTGGAACATGGACATACTCAAAAATGATTAGAATCAGTTCAAACTCATTTTTGAAAAATGTAAATGCTTAAAAAGGAGAACATAGAAGTCAGTTCATACTCATTTTTTAAACATGGACATACTCAAATATGTGCACATGATGTTTTATTTTCTAGTGTGTGCATGTTTTCAGAAATGGGTACATACATGTTTCAAACTTGAGTAATTTTGATTTGGAGCCATTTTGACTATGCGACATATTCAGATTTCAGTGTTTTCTGCTGAGTTTTGAAAATGTCGTTTTTAGAGTGTTTACATCTGAAATAACGCGTGTGCTTGTATAGAATGGTGTTACTGACTCAGCAAGATAGATCTAGAAACAGTTAATTTAATAAAACAAGCATTCAAAACAAATGTTTTAGCGTATCGAAGGACTTTTGAATAGCATCGTGATATGAAGAAGAAGTTCCATGAAAGAAATTATATACAGATTCTGGCATCATTTAAAAGGGTTATAGTAACTTCTACAAAATGCTTTCGCCACTTGCTTTGGACTCATGAAGTGGTCTCAGTGTGTTCTTTGAGTTATTCTAGAACTCAACGCAGGAGTAAAAACCTCAGAAATTTGCACTTCTAATTAAAGCGATATAACTTACGAATAAAAAAAATCTCCACTTCAAATTCTACCGCAAATGTAAAACATCGCACGTCATGTTACTTTGCTAATTTGCATAAATCCGAATTGAATTGTTTTACTTCACTCGTGCATAGATGCTAATATTTCCAGTTCGAAACCAATATTTTTGCAATATTTTTGTTTCATTGCGATTATTTTGAATGTAAAGTTTATATTTCTGTAATTTGGGCGTTTCATTGCCAATTTTGCAAATGTAAAGCCACCATTTCTGCAATGTTGTCGTTTTAATGTTAATATTTCCAATGAAAAGCCAATATTTTTGCAATTCGAGGGTTTCACTGCCAATATTTCCAATTTAGAGCCACCATTTTTGCAATATTATCGTTTACTTGCCAATATTTCTAGCGTAAAGTCAATATTTCTGCAATTTTGGCTTTTCATTGCCAATATTTCTAATTCGTCGCCAATAAATCTGCAATATTTTCGTTTCTTTACCAATATTTTCAATGAAAACACATTATTTCTGTTATAGTGACATTTTATTGCAAATATTTCCAATATAGAGATGATATTTAATCAATATTTGTGTTCCATGAGAAGTAATTCGGAGTAATGCAATATTGACGCAATATCAGGCTCTATATAACCAAAATAATCTATATTAGCTCATAATGAACAGAGGAAAGTATATTCAACTAGGTAAATTATATAAAAAGGTTGGAGTATCATAGTTGAGATTTTTACCAACAGAGCGAATATATGTCGGGACCAGGACTCGAACCTGGGTACTTTGGCCTGCCGTGCCAACACACTCTCTACTGAGCTATCCCAACGATATCCTAGCTGGCATATTTCACTGTCATTTTCGCTTTTTTGGAAAAAATCTCAACTATGATACTCCAACCATTGGATATAATCTATATTAGTTTGATGCAAGGGATATTTCACTATTCTTGACAAAAGATTGATTTATTAGGGTTTTTTTATGGAAAGTGAAACACTATAAAAAAAAAAAAAAAACCGGTTCGAAACAACATGAAGAAAAGATATTACAAAAAAATATTCGAAACTTTTCCATTCAAGGTCCAGTAAATTCAGACAAACGACAAAAAAAAGATACTTCATTGGTGAAGTTCGCTATCCTTCTTTATTTAATTTTCATTCCTCCAGGAGCTTCTGAAATCGCAGATCAATTTTCCCTGATTCGATTCTCTTGTTTATTCGTCAACAGTGAATACAGTGAAATCTATTACGAATCCAGAGAAAGCAATCTCGAACCCAAGTTGCCAATCACAACTCTACTTAATTTTGAGAATTCTTTATTGAAGACATCATAAATATGGGCCAGATTCCTTTAATATTTTTCTGGCCAAAATTCCCCTAAGCCGATGTTGTTGTAAGCGTAGATTAGTACTAGAACAAATTTTAATCATTGAATAAGAATTAGATGGAAAGTATATGAGATGTATAGTAACAAAACAGTATTGAGACAAAAATGTCCATATTGGCTTTATCTTGGTTAATACTGGAAAAATTTTCTATGAAATAATCACCCAATATTGAGGTGCTTACATTTTTCACAATTTTATTTTTGTACTCCAATTATATTTTGCACCATTATTGACAAGAAATATTTACGATTCTATTGCCAATATTTCCTCAATATTGGCATTTCATTTCAAATATTTCCATTGTAAAGTTAACACTTCAGTAACAATAGCATTTCATTGCAAATATTTCTAATGTATAAAAACAATATTTCTGTAATGGTTACGTTTAGTTCAAATATTTCCAATTTAGAGCCAATATTAGTATTTTATTCGAAATATTTCTGGCGACTGCAACACTGGACTCCGTTTAATTGAGAAAGTTGATTGGTTCAATTTTGCTTTAATAGGAAGTGAAATACTAAAGAAAAAAAATTTCGAAACAAGAGGAATAAAAAATATTACAAAAAAGGATCCGAAAATCTTTTACTCAATATTGAAATTTCACTTCAAATATTTCCAATGTAAAGATAACATTTATGTAATAAAAGCATTTCATTGTAAGTATGTCTAATGTATAAAGACAATATTTCTGTAATAATGAATTTTAATGCAAATATTTCCAATTTAAAGCCAATATTTACCAATACTAATACTTAATTGAAAATACTTCTGGTGACTGCAAAATTGGATCCCATTGGATACAGCAAGTTGATTTATTGACTATCTCTTTAATAGGAAGTGAAATACTAAAGGAATAAAAAGAAAAGTGTCCAGTTAAACTGACGGCATTGAGCGCACTGGCTATTCACGCTAATTGTATATTATAATCTTATTTCAAAAAGTGATGCCCCTCGAAAAATAAAGAAATCGACAATAAATCAAGGCGGGGGGTATTAGCCCCCCGTTCCCTCTCTTTATACTTAACCAATAAAACCCAAACCTAATCAGGGAAGCGCCTTATCACAATGAATCTCTATACAAAATTTGAGGCAAATCGGATAATTCTGAATGTAAAACCCATTCATCTAAATTAAGGGGGTGGATTAGCCCCCCGTTCTCTCTTTTATACTTAACCAATGAACCCCCAAAACTAATCAGGGAAGCGTCTTATCAAAATGAACCTATATACAAAATTTGAAACAAATCGGATATTTCTATCAACAGTTATCACGTTACCTATGTATTCATACGTACGTACTTACATGCGTACAGAATACTTATATACGTGTGAAGTACATACCAAAGCTGCGGACACATTAGCTCTCAGGTTTTGATACCCTGTGAGCTAAAATTATGCGAAACAACAGGAAGAAAAATATTACAAAAAAGGATTCGAAAATCTTTTACTCAATATTGGAATTTCACTCCAAATATTTCCCATGTAAAGATAACACTTCGGTAACAATAGCATTTGATTGTAAGTATGTCTAATGTATAAAGACAATATTTCTGTAATAATGAAGTATAATGCAAATATTTCCAATTTAAAGTCAATATTTAACTTATTTAATATAAAGTATTTCTGGTGATTGCAATATTGGATCCATTTGATTGATTGGCTATCTTTTTATTAGGAAGTGAAATACTAAAGAAAAAGTGGTGCGAAACAACAGGAAGAAAAAAAAAACATTACAAAAAAAGATCCGAAAATCTTTTATTCAAGGTCCAGTAAACTCAGACAGGCGACAAAATAGACACTTCACCAGTGAAGTTCGCGATCCTTCTTTATTTAATTTTCCTTCCTCCAGGAGCTTTTGAAGTTACAGATCCATTTTCCCTGATCGTATTTTCTTGTTTATTTTTCATCAACGAACACACAGTGAAAGCTATTCTTTTTTCAGAATGAATAGACTTTCGAAAACAAAGCAGTTTTCAGATTATTGGATATTTTTAGCCATCTTTTGTTTTAAATTTCTTTTATGAAATGCACGTTATTCTTCAGATGTGTTTAACGTTGAATTTCAAAACAATGCATTCACGAAACATAAGGATAAAGCAGCCATACTCAACTTATGTGGCCCGACGTACTTTTAGTTGCGGTCCGAATCACATAATTATTCCATATTTATAAAATTAATGTAGAACTGCACAAACGGTTTTCAGGACCTTCACTTTTGTTTTATATACAGGGTGTTTCTAAATGAATATCGGAGTTTTAACGCTTGGTAGTATTTATTACATAAAACTTAAAATTATAATTAATACATAAAATGAAAGAGCAACTCAAACAGTTTTACCTACAAGCTTACAAGTGTTCAATGTGAACAACTTAATATAGCTTAATATAGAAACTTAATATAGAAACACTCCAAAAGCTTTCGTCACACAGCACACATCAAGTCGATAGCTCAGTTCTTCCCAAACGTTAATTAGTGTTTGTGGGGTAATTGTTGCAACAGCTGACTGGGGGATCACATCTGAACTTTATCCGGAACGCACGTTGCACGGTAACTACAGATTTGGTCTTTGTAAACTGCAGAACACAAAATGCTTTCTGCTCACTAGTCGCCATTTTCGGTACTAGCGCTTTCTAACGGACCACGGAAGAAACATTGCCTACGCATGTGCATGCACAGGTACCAACAAACTGTTTGAGTTGCTCTTTCATTTTATGTATTAAGTATAATTTTAAGTTTTATATAATAGATACTACAAAGCGTTAAAACCCCGATATTCATTTAGAAACACCCTGTAATTTCATGGGAAGTCAAAATGTGCCTGTTATTTATAACTAGCCCAGCTTCGCTCATCTATCCCATAGTTTCACATGAAATTAAACTTTGGATGAATGGTTGAAGCCGGGTTCTACGATAATCCTTTTTAGTTTTATGCAGATTTCTGTTATAGACATGCTTAAACTTAATACAACAGTTGGACAAATGGGCGAATCCCGGTTTTATGCTGTCCAAAATAAATAAAAAAATTGATCCCTTTTGATAAAAAAATTTTCCAATGAAATATTCATATAATTTTAAACAAGTAATATAAAAATACATTTTTTAAGTCAATTCCTACTTAGGACAACAAAGAAAAATTTTATTTTAGTTACTTTTTATTAAATAATTACAATTAATATAAATATGACAGAATCACAATATTAAGTGGAAAAATAGAAAGCGAATTTCCTTTTGAGCATTTGAATTTGAATTTTGCTTTTTAATCATAAATATATAAAATAAACCCGTGCAGCATTAATATCCCACGTTATTTTTATTGAACATTTTTTTATAATCATCGTTGCGGTATTTTATTTTTCTGGCATCACTCATTTGAGGAAAATCTTTCATTTCATTTATGAAAACAATGGGAGAAAATTTTTTCTCCCACATAAAACTAAAAGTAATTAATTTAATTTAATTAATGAATTAATATTTGAAAAAACTGTATTAACATCCAGTGCCATCCACTACAAGTTTTAAAAAAAATGTATTTGAACTTGAGTGGATGAATACAAAGTATTTTATTAACGATTAAAAATTTTAACAAGATATATAAATAATTGAATAAGATTGAATAAGAATTGAAAAAGATTTATAAAAAATACACAAATTCTCTGATAGTCAACTAAGTCTCTTTTCTGTATTAAAAAATTATTTCAACGTTTATTACTTTGTTTATATTAAAAATATCAAAGCTAATAGATTACACCAAAAACATATTTTTCTTGAAGTTCTAAAAATTAAATTTCAACGTTTATATTTCAGTCCCTGTAGTAACGTTTCTTCGCGACAAACGTTCATTCCTACTTATAATATTAACTTTGTTACATTGCTTTGTTATATTACTATTTTATTTACCCATTTACATTATTATATAAGTTGCGGCTCGCCGCACGTCACGAACATATATTTGCGGCCCGCGAGGAAAAAAAGGTTGAGTTTGGCTGTGATAGAGGATTGTTTCTGAACACAATATGCCTAAATAAATATTTTTACAATAGGCAATGTTGACAATATCTTCAAGTTCATGTTAAAAAATTAGTTTGAAAACGTTTTAAATTAAAATTAAAATCCATTGTTAAAAATGGATCCTTCAAAAGGGGTAAAATAAAGCCATTTCTAGGCCATTTTCTCGACTTATATAATCACTCTGAATACTTAAGTCTCAATTTTGAAAAACACACGCAATTGATATATTTGAGAGTACATTTCCTTTTACGAATGCGTCTATAATAAACGATTGCGCCACAATATAAACAAGTTGGAAATTGTACGTCAAACGTGATAAATGAGGTGCGTTCGTACTATAGCTAGTTATATAAATATTCAGATCGTGATGAATTTTTAATTCTGTGAAATGAATTCTATCGTCTGCAGATTAATTTCTGTCATAAAATAAGTATCTCGGTCGCTTGACGATTAAACCTCAGAAGCTCCTATAACGAGAAAGCACCTTTTTTTTTTTTTTTTTTATTCAAATTTCTTAATAAATATTTTTATTAATATCCTCTAAAGTTTTGATTCGATTTTCATAAAATGGGAAATGTCTCGACAAAATTCTTCAAAGATAATATATCTTAAATTTCAAACCATTCGGTTGGGTAGTTTTTACGTTGTTATATGCGGACAGACGGACAGATAAACGGGCGGACGGACGGACCAGACGAGGACAATAGGTGCTACGTATTTATATAATTACGAACGCACCTAATAAAACGAGAAAATAAGATAACACAAGATACATGTAATCACGGGTAGATTTAGTACATCTTTCATAAAGTATAATTCGGTAAGTTTTAAGTCCTCAACATGTTTTTTTTTTCAATTGTTTTAACAAAATATTGCCGAATCGTACATGCTCATTTTAGTTTAAAACATTTAAATCTATAATGTGTAAAATGAAGTAATACGAGATTATATTTATGCAGTCTTTTTCAAAAGCTTAGGCACAACCATAAAATGCCTTTTATTGAATAACAATACAATTTTAAAGAGAAACGTATTATTTATATACTTATTAGATTCTGTAAAATAATTCAAATAAATCATATCAAATAAATCATCATAATGAACAATCCTAACTTTGATAAAAATCTGTAACTATACAGCTCAAAAGTTTAGATACAATGGGGGGGAAGAAACATATTATTTAACACTTCCAGATGATGTATTTATGAACTAACTGACTCGGCTGGCTTTGCCCGGGACTGTGATAATGACCTTAAATATATCTAAAATATGCGTTGAATGAATTTATAGATTTAAACGGAAATCTTTGCAAATGAACCTAACGATGTTAACCTTCAAGTATTTTTTTTTATGTTTCTATCCAAAATGTTAGTTTAGAAGCGTACTACAGTTTTCTTGTGAAAATTCAAGATAGGGTCACTTTTATAAACAACGGTGTCGCGTCAATTAGTTGCACACAATTCATCGCGGAACAATTCATCGCGCACAATTCATCGCAGCGTCAATTCATCGAAGCTTACAATTCGTCGCGGCGACAACTCATCGCAGCGTCAATTCGCCGTGGTGTCAATTCGTCGCGACGTCAATTCGTCGCAACGAAAATATTTTTGAAGGCTATGATGATAAAATAAAGATAATTTAGTAAAATTATTTAATGATAATTTATTTTTTAGATATAATCGCATGTAAATTGTTAGTTATAATTCTCTATATCTAAAAAACTAATTATCATTAAACATTTTTACTAAATTGTCTTTCTTTTATCATCATAGCCTTAAAAAACATTTTCGTTGGGACGAATTGACGTCGCGACGAATTGACAGCACGACGAATTGACGCTGCGACAAATTGACGTTGCGATAAATTGTCGCTGCAATGAATTGTCGCTGCGATGAATTTTGCACGATGAATTGTTCCGCGATGAATTGACGCAGTACCATAAACAACACATAAAGTTAATTAAAAAAGATATATATTTTTTTCTTTTGGAAGAAACGAAAATAAGCGATTTATAAGAATGAATTATATTACGAGCTGCGACAAAACGGGGAAGGGGGATGTATTTCTAACAAAGAGCAAATATTAGTAAAATAGCTTTATTAAAATATAAATAATCATGTTTTTAAAATGTAAATACTTATCACTGTTACTCAATACCGAAGTTGCATTCTCCCAATGTTAAAACAATAATTGGCGATTTTAGGGGACAATCCGGCAAAACTATTTTGCCAAAAAACAACCTTGGGTTTCACCATTAAAAAAATCGATTTTGAATTTATATATATATACATAAAATTCTTATCTAAAGTAAACTAAAATAACACAACCTTTAAAAAGATATTGTCGAAAACAGAATTCGAAAAAACTAACTTTTTTAATGAGATACTTAGGAAACAGGAACAGAGATACTTTAATCCCAGATTTAAACAGAGAGAATTATACTTGAAAGCTGATTGGCAAGGATTTTAGAAGCTGAATTTTTTTAAGAATTTGTGTCATATTTTAGAAGAAATACTTAACATTTTCTATTTATTTTAAAGAAGTGTAGTTTTTTTTTTTTTTTTTTTTTTTTTTTTTTTTTGTAATATTGTGCTGCTTTTTAAAAATGTATATATGATGATCAACCATAAATCGATATATTTAAAATTTTATAGTAAAGATATTATTATTTAAAGATAGGTGCAAACAAATTTGAAAATATTTATAACTTTATTACAAGTTTTCGTTTTCAATGATCACTAGCGTATCATTATACTGATAATATTCGTATAATTGAACACAGCGTGAAAGTAATAAATACTACTGAAATTAACGTGTATCATACACTCATAGCATAAGTGGTAAAAGTGTAAATCCAATGAGTACGCTCATTACACTTATAAAGCATGTGCCATGAGTGCTAATTCTGTTTAACATATCTGTTAAATGAATTTGAATGCATATTATAATTTTCAATATTACACCTTCATATCCTATAAAATGATAGATATATATTTGACAGGATGTAAAAGTTGATAATTCATCAGTCTGTATATATTCGTACCTTATAAATGGAACTAGTCGTTGGGGGCCACCGTAATACTTACCCATCATGGTTATGCATAATATAAAATATGAAAATAAATCATGTGTAAACTATTTATAAAATGCGTTGCAATTCGAATAAAATCGTGGCTTGATGACGTCATAAACTTTAAATCGAGGCTAACGAACAAGACAGGCTAACGCGGTGCATTCCACTTATCTTTTTTTACAGACCGCTAGAGTGACGTGATGCCCTTTTCGTACACCTTCATTGGTGCATTCGAGCATCACGTGACTCCGGCGGTCTGTAAAAAAAGATACGCGTAAAGCACCGCGGTAGCCTTTCTTTTTCGTTAGCCTCGCTTTAAATGCTCTATTACTGAATTACGTAAGAGAAACATCCTTATAACTCTAAAAAGGATAATCCTATTCACTAACGGTTTACTGCGTCGGATTAAGCGTCTCATTTCCAATTAAAATATATCTTTGAATTGAAATTTGAATGAAATACATCGTCATGAAAAATCGAAGAGTGTGGGAAATAGGATTATAAATATCTCGGCAACTCATGATCCGATCGATTTCATTCATGCAAAATTTATGCTTTTTTATTGTATTTTATATTCACTCCTTAAAATAAACAATTTCGAGATTTTATATATACCTTTTATCAGAACGAATATTTCGAGAGTCCGAAAAACATCGTTCCGGATAATCAAGGTTACTGAAATTCAATAAGCTTCTTCCCATTATTACATACTAAGTACATATCAAATTTCAAGTCTCTATCTCAATTTGTTCGGGTGGTCGAGCGTTTACAGACACACAGACAGACAGACGGCAAAAAAAAATTTCTAAAAATATGTTTTTCGGAATCTCTAGTGTCTGGAACGTGTAAATCCGTCAAAAAAAATTTTCGATTCTCAAAACGATTACAAGACTTACCCTATACTACGTATGATGGGTAAGTAATATGACATTATGAATAATTAACTCATTTAGGTTTAAAAGCATTTCATCATTATATGATTTACCCCTTCATTGTATAGATCACATTATCATTTGAAAATCCCTGCATAAATAAATATATTCAAAACTCATGATTTTCCGTACATATTAAAGATTTAAACAAGAAAATTTCAATTATCTGTTATTCAATCAAACGTCACTCAATGTGAACCGCCAGGTCAACACGATATACTTCATTTCTGCTTTTAAATAAGTATAAAATATTGAAATTGTGTTGAACAAATAAAGTATATGAAACTGTTGACAAATATTCATGAAATTTATTCTCTTAACTTTACTTCTATGAATATCTAATTCAAAATAAGCAAAAGTAATAATTCTTGAATTTATTGCAATTTGGAAACTTACTATATGCTAATATATCAACTTAAAATGCTAATATATCACGTTTATTTTTCTAATATAATAGGAAACAGACAGTACATACCTGTCAAACAACTTTGTGTATTTCTAGATAGGCCAATCTAAGATGCCTGTGTCCAAAATCTCTTATGTAAATTCGAGCAGCCAGTGAAAGTGTTTTTTGTTAAAAACATAATAATAATAAACCATGCATAAATTGAATTTTTGGGATATTCTGAAGTTCTTTCCATTTCGGAAAGTTGGTTTGTATTGAAAAATTCTATCATTTAATTATTAGACATTAATTCCGATGTCTGACAATTGGCGGGCAGAATTTTCTACGAATTTGTTTGTTACGAATTGTTTGTTGAGTTGGGTACGAATTTGTTTTCCCATACGGAAGGAACTTTCCGAACAACCCAATAAAATCTATGTTAGGGGATTAGAAACGCTTGAAATGATGAAAAATTACAATTTTTATTATTATTACACTCTTTTATTTACATTAACTTGCTTTTTGTATGTAAAAGTGGAATTTTATAATCGATTTTTCACTCACTTCCTGATATGCTAGAATTTTAAAAATTATTTACATAGGTTAGTTTCCGATGGCAATACCATATTTTCATACTTTTAGAAGATAATTATAAATTAATAAATTAATTTTTAGGCAGTTTTCCGTTTGCCGACCGCATGTTATAAATCGCCAAATAATCCTTATGATTACACATCTGTTTACAAGTTTAAAAAAAAAAAGTAATAAAAATCAACGTAATAAGAAGTATAAAAAAGGAATGACAACTCAAAAATATGGAACCTGGACATCAAAATCGTGGCAAATTTTGGTTTGCAAATGTAATTTTGTTTTACAATTTTTAAACTTTTGTTATTGTTCTTTGCAACTTAGCAAATATTGCTTTAGTTATATGAAACATAAATATATAAATGCAGAAAGAAGTAATTGTATAAATTAACTACAGGGTTTCTAATGCCCGATCAAACTTCAGTCCATTTTCAACATTTCATCTGTTTCGAATAAAAAATAAATTTTAAATCAAACTCATATGATAGCTATACTAATTAAAATATCACTAAAACTATACAATTAATATATAATAAATATAAATATATAATTCATGTATAATAAATATACCTATATAACTATAATACTATAACTATATGTATATGAAATGATGAAAAATTACAATTTTTATTATTATTACACTCTTTTATTTACATTAACTTGTTTTTTGTATGTAAAAGTGGAATTTTATAATCGATTTTTCACTCACTTCCTGATATGCTACAATTTTAAAAATTATGTACATAGGTTAGTTTCCGATGGCAATACCATATTTTCATACTTTTAGAAGATAATTATAAATTAATAAATTAATTTTTAGGCAGTTTTCCGTTTGCCGACCGCATGTGATAAATCGCCAAATAATCCTTATGATTACACATCTGTTTACAAGTTTTAAAAAAAAGTAATAAAAATCAACGTAATAAGAAGTATAAAAAAGGAATGACAACTCAAAAATATGGAACCTGGACTTCAAAATCGTGGCAAATTTTGGTTTGCAAGTGTAATTTTGTTTTACAATTTTTAAACTTTTGTTATTGTTCTTTGCAACTTAGCAAATATTGTTTTATTTATATAAAACATAAATATATAAATGCAGAAAGAAGTAATTGTATAAATTAACTACAGGGTTTCTAATGCCCGATCAAACTTCAGTCCATTTTCAACATTTCATCTGTTTCGAATAAAAAATAAATTTTAAATCAAACTCATATGATAGCTATACTAATTAAAATATCACTAAAACTATATAATTAATATATAATAAATATAAATATATAATTCATGTATAATAAATATACCTATATAACTATAATACTATAACTATATATATAAATATATAGCTATAACTATAATACTATAGCTATATAAGGTAAAGCCAGGAGAGATGACGCGGTCGGAGAGATTGCGCACAAAGAGGTTCGGGGGGAAGGAGTAGATGCAGCGCACAGCGACTCCAGGTAGTTGTACAACAGCAGTAGTGCAGTGTCTATTTGAATGTGCACGTCGATTGTTTCGAGCGTCTAGGATAAAACATTATATTTTGTTTTGTTTTCCGAAAGTAAGTGCTTGAATTTTCATAACTATTCGTCAGAATTTCTATATAGTATCAGTATTACAAAATATTTTAAACTTAAACGATTTCCCATAAGCTACTAACATAGACTAACGCTGCGAACACCACTGGTTCATTTTAGAAGCGGCCATATTTGAATAAAAGGCTGCATAATCTCCCCTACCGAAATTGGAGAGTTTGCGCATCTGCTACTTAGGAGAGATAACGCATTGTTTCCCATTAGTTTTCATGCTAGGAGAGATTATGCAGCTTAATGGTAAATTTGCATATATTACAAATTACATGTAAAACATGTGAATGAATCAATTTTGAAATAATTTTTGAAAAACACATAATTATCGAAACCAAATTTGGCAATAAATTCGTTTGTTAAAAAAATACTGCGCAATGAGGATGGGTGAACAGAATGTCTGGAATTGTACCATTAGGTTGAAATATTCACTCTTAATACTGTAATATTTATTCACAAAAGCCTTACAACAATGCCATTTAAGTGTAATTGTTATTGTTAACGATTAAATTGTAGTTATTATTCATAACAATCTCTCCTACCCATGTGCGCAATCACACCAACCCTGTAAGGACAGATTGCGCAAAATAGCTTTCTTGGTTTTACTACAACTGTTCTATTAAATTGCAACATAACAACAAAATAGCAATGGAAATGCATAAAAAACAAATAAAGTAAAAATTAATCATGCATAGTTTAGCAAAAAATTAATATTTATATGTATTTTTATTATTCTGCTGAATTGTGCGCAGACTATCCTAGCTTTACCTTATATAAATATAACTATATAACTGTCTGTTTATGAGTTAAAAAAACGTAATAAGAAGTCATAAGAAACAACGTAATAAGAAGTCATAAGAAACAACGAAATAAGAAGTATAAAAAAGAAATTATGATTAAAAAATATGGAACCTGAACTTCAAAATCGTGACAAATCTTGGTTTGCAAGATTAATTTTGTCGTGCAATTTTTAAACTTTTTTTTTCTGTTTTTCGCAATTTAACAAATATTTTTATCAATATAAAACAAATAAATTAATTAAATAATAATAGTCTAAATTAACTATATATGGTTTCTATTGCGCGATCAAACTAAATTTTTACCATTTCAGCCATTTTTGATCTTTTTTGATGTAGAAACTATTAGTGGAATATGATATGAGAATCATATATTAAATTTTTAACATCCCTACCCTTTTTTAAATTATATTTTTCTCCGGCTCTTTTTCAAAATTTAATTGTGGTATCTTAACTACAAACAATAATCCCGCCGTAATTTATACTCTTTCCCTTTTCATATTCACTTATGCTGGATCTCTAATATCTCACGGCTTTTCGATTAAAATAAAAAGAAAAGAATTAAATCAGCACAGATGCCTTTTCGTAATTTACTTTACGAAACCAAGCTTACAACACAATATGTTCATAATGCATTTTTGTGGCCACAGAGTCAGTTAAAATTGTGTCTATCTTTTCATACAGCTCAGATACATGCCCTTATTTGGCATTGGTAATAACTCAATCACTCACACCCATGTCTAAAAATATATTCTGATTGTTAAAAGCACAAGCTGTTTTGTCTATCGAAATTCCATTCGTATGGGAAAATATTCGTCGGTTATAATCTTCTTGGCGATATTAAATTTTGAAATGAAGTGCATTCTTATTCCAATAATCTGTCAACCTGGCTCGGTAAATACCATTAGATATGCGGGCTTCCGTCTGAAGGTATTCTCGCCTAGACACTCTGTAGCAACCCTATTTTGGCGAGATTTTTGTCATTGGAACTCCAAGTTGTGTCGTGGAAACAACACACACTTCGCCTCCTGTCATCGTCTTATCATGACCGTTTAAAAACGGCTCTCATGTTTCCCCTCTTCTGCCCTCGAACATCTTGGCATCGTCATAATGATCTTTTAATAAAATGACTTGACGACTATTCTGGAGGTTTTTTTTTTTTGTTATTGTACAACGGACCTGACTCACCTGGATTTTTATTCGATCACGAACAACAACAACAAACCTTTACCTGAACAACGAACTCCTTTACATGGAAACAATGGAGCTATGAATAAAGAGGAGGAGACAGATAGTGTAATGTCCACCGGTAGCGAGTTGCGAGTCAAGTAACGGAGGATGTTATCACAAGATGGCGGCTGTTATCTCTTTACATCCGATCGACAAGGCCTGATTACATCCAAGGCAAATACCCACAAGAATATGTTAATAGAAGTTTTCGCCTTATTTAAACATCTTATTCGGGCAAAATTTCTGCTTATGTTGTCACAATACGTCGGAACCGCAGGACATGACTACATCCGGAATAAACTTCCACCAGTAAAAACCAATAGATATTTTTGCCTTAATTATGACAGAAATTCTGCAAGATTAAGACGTTAAAATACAAATATACAGTTTGCCCACTAAAGTCCCTTGCCACCCTCTTAACTTCGGAACGGCTGCTGCTATATTCATAAAAGTCGTGTCTAGGTATAGTAAAGTAGCCATGCGCTACACAATGAAACCGCCTACAGCGCCACCTGGTGGAATGCTGCGGAGTTAGCATTCCTATCTCGAAAACGGAAAGAGATAGAGAAAAAAAGTGATTTACAAAGTTGTAGAGTATCATCGATTTAGTACGAAAAGACACCTTGTGGACATTAATGCAAAGAATAGAACGGTTAAAACACGCATTTATTTTTTTGTGATTTCCTACACTGTGACGTGACAAAACGATCTTAGAAAGAAAGAAACAACCAGTTATGAAACAGCAGGTCTGTGTGACCCCTCCACAAACATTGCAGGACATTAAACGACGCTATTACGGACGCTTGTGCCAACGTGTCACCCTATATGCTCCAACGTGTGCAACGAAATTCAAACAAACATCCAAATATGCATTGCAGCTGACGGTGAGAAGTTTGAAAATCTAAAATAAAGGCATATTATTATAACTAGTTGCTTTTTTTTCTTTCTAAGATCATTTTGTCACGTCACATTGTAGAAAATCACGAAAAGACAAATGCGTGTTTTAACTGTTCTATTCTTCGCATTAATGTCCACAATGCGTCTTTTCGTACTAAATCGACGATGCTCTACAGCTTTGTAAATCACTTTTTTTCTCTATCTCTTTCCGTTTTCGAAATAGGAGTGCTAATTCCGCAACATTCCACCAGGTGGCGCCGTAGGCGGTTTCATTGAGTAGCGCATGGCTATTTTACTATACATAGACACTACTTTTATGAATATAGCAGCAGCCGTTCCGAAGTTAAGAGGGTGGCAAGGGACTTTAGTGGGCATACTGTGTATACTATATTCATACTTACTGGTGTAAGTTTCTCTCAGTGGTAATAGGCCCCTGAGAAACCAGTTACAGTTGAAGCTTTACCATTTTGAGGATATGTCAATTCCTCTTTTTTTATAGTTTCATGATGAAAGCGGATACCAAACCAAAATCCAACAACTTTGCTGATAGTACTCAGAATATTGGTGATGTGTGCCGAAATTTACTTATGCAGAAACGCGGTAAATGCGTGGTATCTGAAGACATTTATTAAAATAAAATTGCAATACAGACGATTATAATGAAAACACTTTAACAGGTACTTGGTAGAAACCATTACTTAAAGATGTTGGGTAATAGTTATGTATAGTACAATGAAGATGTTAGCCAAAATACCTGTTTATGCAGGTTAAGTAACGCAGTAAAATTGGTATTTGATAAAAATTAATTAAATAAAATGTAATGCATGTGATTTCAGTGCATAAACCAGGGTGAATCTATGACGAAGTAATTTGGGTAATATCACACAATGCAAAGAGGTTTATATTTATTATATATTAATTATATAGTCATATTTATTATATATTAATTATATAGCTATATGTATTACATATTAATTATATAATTATAGTGATATTTTAATTAGTATAGTTCTTAGATGAGTTTGATTCCTAATTTTTTTTTTTTTAATTCCAAAGTAAAATTAAACCTGAAAACAGAGTTAATATCGCACAGTGTGAGTACTTTCTATAAATACCCATAAAACAACTATTACATTTTTTTAATGTCTTTAATAACGTAAATGTGAAACTTAAAATATGGAGAAAAAAACTTAAATCTATACCTGAATGGACACTAGAAATGTGTGTATTCCTTTATAAGCACAAAAGGAAACATGTTGACATATCTTCTTTCAAAGAGTCGTTCTCTTTTTAAAAAAAACTGAAAATAATAATAATTAATTACATATATATATATATATATATATATATATATATATATATATATATATACTTAAAAGATTTTTAATTCAATTAAATCAATTTAATCGAGTATATATGATTAAATTATTAAAAATTGGATTAGATATATCCAAAATTGTCTCACAAATATTAAAAAGGATTTTAAATTTTCAAAAATACTCAAAAATTGAAAACATTGAAAACAACAAAAATAATATGTATATTACTGTGATGTAGAATTGTCAGAGGAACATTACATAAATCATACAAATATAAGATGATATGCTCTTTCAGAGAAAATTGACGGCTAGGCCTAAAAGGAAAAATTTATGTCCCAATAGTACACTAAAAATTTTAAAGTAAATTAAATTTAGACCAGCTATTCCCAAACTATGATTCACTTACCCACTGATGGTTCACAGAGATGTAGAACTTATTTTATATAATTTTTAAAAAATTAAATCGATAACTCAAAAAAGTTAATTTAATTGAATTAAACTAAAAAAATATTTTAATTAATTAATTTAATGTAATTAATTTAATCGATTAATTTTATTTATTCAATTTATTTATTTAATTCAATTAATTAATAAATTTAATTGATTGATTTAATTAATTAATTAAATTATTTTATTGAATTTATTAAATTATAAATTTAATTGATTGATTTAATTAATTAATTAAATTATCTTATTGAATTTATTAAATTATAAATTTAATTAATTAATTAAAAAATAAATAAATGGGAATAAAGTGATTAAAATGATTAGGGCAGTCCTCAAACTAGCTTACTTTTAGTAAATATTCTATGTTTGCAAGTATTAGTTAAAAATATTATCAGTAAAATGGATACATGGGTATTTAATGTGTGGCTGAGATAAGAAAGACTCTGGAACCGGTCTCGGCTCAGTCCTTTTGCCAGGTTAACTGATAGTCGACTTTATTTTAGGGAAGTACGGTTTTTTCTTTTCTTGCCAATTCCCTCGTCATTCCGAGAAGTATCGCTATATTTTGTCCATCCGCTTCTACGGACGAAGTTTCTCCCCACAAATTTTGGAACCTTCGAAACCAGGAAACCTACTAAGAGTTTTTCTAATCTGAGCCACACAATACAGGGGGCTTGGGAGTTAGAGCTTTGTTGAGACCGTCTGGCTCCATCAAAAGAACTCTCTCTGCCCGAAAACAACTCTGGTTTTTCATAGTTCAGCTCTTTTTAATTAGCATAGGATAGGCATATGGCATTCCATTACTCCATCACACTGATATTTATATCTGGATGCAACTTTTACGCCGTACTTTAGACTAAGCAATCTTGTTACTATGGCGTGGAGTAATAGGCTTGCTACCTAGCCATGTGCTTTACGCCAGAAACGAACCCGCACATGATATAAATTTAATTAATTAATTAAATTAAATTAAATTTAAAAAATCTGCAATTAGTTTCATAGTTAGTTTTAACTTTTATTTCAAATAAAATAAAGTACCAAAAAATATTTCTCTGTTTTAAGTGGACTTTGAAAATTATTTTTGATTGTTATTATTATCCAAACAAAAAAGTTCTTCAAAGAAGTCGTCTGTACCATAAATTCAAATAAGATTTGAAAAAAAAAAAAGATTTAATTTAATGGAAATTTTCAAAAAATAAAGCTATTAATTAGTTTAAATTTTCTTCCATACTCTATGCATTTCCATTTAAAAAATAGTTTCTCGGTGCTCATTTTATTGTTTGAAAAAGCTTTATTTAAAAAAAAAATGTGCGTCTAATATTTAATCCGCCAGGTAGTTATTTAAAAAATATATAAAACTCTCACGGAAACGAACATTTATTAAAAAATTACATTATTGCTAATTTGAAGACTTTGAAAAACCAATATTCCAAAACAGAAGCTCAAATTTATTGTCAACACGAATACACATATTTATTGTTAATGTGTGTATCAAAATTGCCCCTTGCATTTTTGAACAAAAATAAAATGCATGGAATATTTTAAATATATATATGAAGGGGTTAGAATGACAGTAGAGTAAGTCAATTTTTAGTAATTTGAGAAATGAAGGGTTTTATGAAACTTGTCGTATCGCCGTTGCATTAAGTGGTCTAACTTGTTCGGCATCCAGTGTCATTTTTATCAGTGTACAAGTATTTTTTGGTAGTATACTAAAACGCGGTTGAAACTGAGAAAAATATTTGTTAAAATACATTTCCCCCAGTAATCACCCATATGTAGCAAGGTATTCAAATTCTATTGAACGAATCTGTAAATGAGCTATAAATGAAGGGATTAGAATGACAGTAGAGTAAGTCAATTTTTAGTAATTTGAGAAATGAAGGATTTTGTGAAACTTGTCGTATCGCCGTTGCATTAAGTGGTCTAACTTGTTCGGCATCCAGTGTCATTTTTATCAGTGTACAAGTATTTTTTGGTAGTATACTAAAACGCGGTTGAAACTGAGAAAAATATTTGTTAAAATACATTTCCCCCAGTAATCACCCATATGTAGCAAGGTATTCAAATTCTATTGAACGAATCTGTAAATGAGCTATAAATGAAGGGATTAGAATGACAGTAGAGTAAGTCAATTTTTAGTAATTTGAGAAATGAAGGATTTTGTGAAACTTGTCGTATCGCCGTTGCATTAAGTGGTCTAACTTGTTCGGCATCCAGTGTCATTTTTATCAGTGTACAAGTATTTTTTGGTAGTATACTAAAACGCGGTTGAAACTGAGAAAAATATTTGTTAAAATACACTTCCCCCAGTAATCACCCATATGTAGCAAGGTATTCAAATTCTATTGAACGAATCTGTAAATGAGCTATAAATGAAGGGATTAGAATGACAGTAGAGTAAGTCAATTTTTAGTAATTTGAGAAATGAAGGATTTTGTGAAACTTGCCGTATCGCCGTTGCATTAAGTGGTCTAACTTGTTCGGCATCCAGTGTCATTTTTATCAGTGTACAAGTATTTTTTGGTAGTATACTAAAACGCGGTTGAAACTGAGAAAAATATTTGTTAAAATACATTTCCCCCAGTAATCACCCATATGTAGCAAGGTATTCAAATTCTATTGAACGAATCTGTAAATGAGCTATAAATGAAGGGATTAGAATGACAGTAGAGTAAGTCAATATTTAGTAATTTGAGAAATGAAGGATTTTGTGAAACTTGTCGTATCGCCGTTGCATTAAGTGGTCTAACTTGTTCGGCATCCAGTGTCATTTTTATCAGTGTACAAGTATTTTTTGGTAGTATACTAAAACGCGGTTGAAACTGAGAAAAATATTTGTTAAAATACATTTCCTCCAGTAATCACCCATATGTAGCAAGGTATTCAAATTCTATTGAACGAATCTGTAAATGAGCTATAAATGAAGGGATTAGAATGACAGTAGAGTAAGTCAATATTTAGTAATTTGAGAAATGAAGGGTTTTGTGAAACTTGTCGTATTGTCGTTGCATTAAGTGGTCCAACTTGTTTTTCCCTCTAGCGACTCCCTAAGTGAGCTATGTCTTATTTGACTGTCACACTGAATAGAAATTAATATACGTTCAGTGAAAATATGGTTATCTAGATTTTTCAAATTTTTGACTTACTCCACTGTCATTCTAATCCCTTCATGTAGACTGCGAAAAAATTGTTTTTTTGAAAAATGCATTTGAAAATCATTCAGACATGCTATTTTCATTACTCTTTTATGAAGTGTGAAAACACTATTTCTGCCAAGTATAAAATAACATACAGATATTATTTTTCATTTTAACCTGCTTTAAGCCAAGCTTGGGAAAAATTTTAAAAATTCCATTTTTTGTTCTTAGTTACTTTTTATTTGATATGTCTTTCTGAGTACATTCAAGGTTTTTGTGAATTACAGTCGATATTAATCAAAATATGATCTGACCCGATCCACTACCTTCAGTGATAAGCTTTAAAACATTCTGGATCCAAATGCTCTCGACATTTTTCAAGCAGATATATAATGTCTCGTTTTGATAAACTTTATATCAATTCCGTTTGTCAGAATGGTGGTTAATAATTAAGTGGCTGATACGGTCAAATCTTGCTGAAGAAGATATTGTGGCTGCAAGATATTGTTGCATTCCAGTACATTGAGTACCGTAGGTTAAAAATAGAAAATAAAACCATTGTACAAGAATATTGAAAAGCAGAAAACCAACGTTTAAAATGCACAAATAATACACAAAAAAGCAGCAAACAGCTGTTTCGAATCCACAAGAGAGAATCTTCTTCAGTGCGAAAAAGAGCAAAGCACAGCGTGCTAGAAAAAGTAAGACTGGACAAAACGACAGAGAGGCGGTGGCTTATATACCCGATGCGGGTAGAGAACACCAAAAAGCAACCATTGAGAAGAAAGCAGTATGAAACAACTGAGTCGACAAATAGAGACATCTACCGGAGATCAGAATATTTGCCAAGATTAGCCTCCTGATTATCCTATAATACCTTATGTATAATATTATTTTCCTATGATTAGATAGCCTCCTGATTTTCCAAATAATTGGAAAGCATTAATTTACTTTCCCTTTTTTGATTTTCTTTTGTTTCTTTCGTCCTCCGGTAGATGTCTCTACTTGTCCACTCAGTTGTTTCATGCTGCTTTCTTCTCAATGGTTGTTTTTTTGGTATTCTCTATCCGTAGGGTATATAAGCCACCTCCTCTCTGTCATTTTGCCCAGTCTTGCTTTTTCTAGCACTCTGGGCTTTGCTCTTTGACACACTGAAGAAGAATTTCGCTTGTGGATTCGAAACAGCTATTTGCTGCTTTTTTGTGTATTATTTGTGCATTTTTAACGTTTGTTTCCAGCCTTTTAATACTGTAGTAGAGTTTATGAACGCATTTTTTTTTTCATAAAATGTCTTTAAAAGACAAATGACATCATACAACCTTAATAAAATTAGTCGGATGTGCCAATCCCAAAACTTTCTTCTATACCATACATGTTAATACATCAAAGAACGTGATTTTTATAATTATATATTTTACAATCTAAAAATGCAGCATATGAGCGCCACGTGTTATATGATTTTTACACGAAAACAAAATCAACACCAACTTATGTCAAAGTCTAACAGAATATAAAGTTTGATGAAATTCCGTGAATTAATTCTTGAGATATGACCATCGCTAAAATCATGTAAATCCTGGAAAATGCAGCATAGAAGCGTCACCTGCTGGGCGATTTACAACAAAAAGAATCAGAACCAATTTATATCAAGGTCTAACTGAATTTAAAGTTATATTAAATTCCGTGCATTAGTTCTTGAGATATGAGTATCGCTAAAATCGTGTAAATCCTAAAAAAGTAGCATAGCCGAGCCACTGCTAGGAGTTTTGTACCAAAATTTGATCAAGAACAACTTATGTCAACATCTAACTGAATCTGAAGTTTGATGAAATTCCATGCATTAGTTCTTAAGATATAGCTATCGTAAAAATCGTGAAAATACAGCATAGAAGCGCCACCTGTTGGGTGATTTACACCAACTAATCAGTACCAATTTATAACAAGTTCTAACATAATCTAAAGTTTTATTAAATTCCCTGCATTAGTTCTTGAGCCCACAAAATTTTTGCCATATACAGACACACACAGAGACAGGCAGACAGATTTTTTTTTCTAAAAACAGTCAAATCGTGTTCAGGACCTTCTAAAACGTATAAATCCGTCGAAAACCGGAAGTCGAAAGTTTTCATGAATCCAATACTCTCTTCTTGTAAAGATAGAAGAAAGTAAAAATGCATCGAAGAAAACAAATTCAAAGACATGGGTGATATAGGAACCCCCCCCCCCCCAGCCCAGTATAAAATGGGTTAACACAAAAACAATATTCGCATTTTTTGGCTGCTTTTTACTTATTTCCAACTTCACCGTTACTTTACGAATAATACAAGAAATTGTTTATAATTATTGTTATTTTCATTCGAAATAACAGCCGCAGACTCACCTACTCTCAAAAACACACCCCGTTTCTCAGTCTTATTAAAGATCAAATTGCTTTCATATTTCAGGTTATGATTTTTTTCAGTCTCTATTTTCTATTTCCTCGCTCTGTCCCGTTTGTAGATCTTCCTTATATGTTAGCTCGTTGCTCTGCCATTCATCAGCCGGATTTGTCTAATATAATTTATCTTCTTCATAATTAATATCTTCTTCAAAAAATTTCTTAGGCATTGTTTAGAATTTCATCATTTAATAATTTTATTTGATTGCTGCTGGATAGAACCTAAGATATTGGTATATCCCGCATCCCACGTTAAAATAATCAAAACAACGGCAACGATATGGGTGGCCGTGTTTACAAGGGCAGAAACCAGGCAGGCGCCGAAACTGACAGTTCAGCAATGCTGAACAAACAAGGATTTATGACAGACAATCTAGAGGGGTCATAAAATGTGCTAAGATATACATTGAACCGGCGATTCCAGGAAAACAAGGAGAGGAGTGGTACATAGGAGTCCCTAAGAGACGGAATATGGCTGGAGCGAATGACAAACGTCGTGATGATCAGATATACGCGGCGACCAGTAAAAGTGATTCGAGAGAGCAGGGAAATTGACCGCCAACATCATCATTGGATAAAAAATCCTTAAGAGGAGGTAAATACTTTTTACACCCCTCTGAAGAAAAAAAATAACGAAAACTTCGCTAGAACTCAAAAATCACTTCCATCAAAAAAATCCTTAAGAGGAGGACATCTTTTTCAGCAGCTTGCTACCAACATGAAAGTTGGCTTTTCTATATAGGCTGCAGTGCTATAGGCAACAGCCTACAATTATAATTAAGTCATTCAAACCTTTTTTTAAATATGTGCCCGTGGAAGCAAGAACTACTGGTGAACTACTCTATGACTGCTATTCTCCTGAGAGGTACAGGTAGATATTATTCACCCAGATACTGTGTAAATATTTTTAAATTAATTAATTAACGTTAAGAAGATTATGCTTCTCTTGCCATCCCCAGGATCAAGGATGTATGTAAAGGTTAAATTATTATCATAAACTTATTCAGCACTTACTTAAATTTAAATAATTAAAATAAGAAATTAATAACTCAATTGATTAATATATTATATTGTTAAAATGAAGTCTCGTGAATATAATGTGTATTACCTTTTTGTATGATTATTTTACTCTTTGCTTTTTTTTATGTTTTATATCTATCTTCTGTAAATAAAACCCTTTTTATTTTATCCTTAATTTAGACTCCAGCATTTATTTAGTGTATAGTGTGATCTTTAATCTAGAGTAATATATATGTTGGTTTAAACTACTGCTTTCAGTAAGATTTTACAGCGGGCTTGAGGGGTCAACCTTAAGGATAAGTTTCTTCAAAAAATAACACAACGCCGTACATCCTTTTTATTTAATACAAAAAAGCTATCCCAGGTTGCACGATCACAATTTCCCCTCAAATTGCCGTTAAGATAATTGGTGTGTCTCTGACAGGAGGAGTTAATTATTATGGGTTTGAGTAACGCCCTGCAAGTTTCATATATATGTTTTAAATCTCTCCAACAGATAGAAACCCCAATTATTACTGGTGCATGTGACACAGGAATTTCTCTGGTGTTCAGCTTTCTTCATATCCAGCCCTTTTAATTATTCAATTTATAGCTTATTTTAGATAATTAAATATTTTGTACTGGATTAAGAACTTATATCTTAGATCTAATGAAATAACTTAAATAGTAATAATAATGATGGACATTTAAAGAAACTAAATTTATTTATATTCAATATTCTCTTTTAGAATTGATAAATTTACTCAATAAATGTATAGAAGTTATTATTTACATAAATTTTTATAATTAGTTACTCTAAACATATCCATTTAAAAAAAATAATAATAATAAGATATATTTTTTTTTTACTTCTCATATTATTCTGCTAGTAGTATTTAATATTTTTTTTGTAAGCTAACATCGCACTACTTAATATAATTTATTTCGGTAATTGCATGAATAATAAGAATAATTACAATTATAACAATAATAATACAAAATAAATGATAAATAATATCAGCTGTAAAGTGTAAAATCCTGATCCTAGGGTATGGGTTATACATAAAAAAATAATAAAAAGGTATTGGCACTCAATTGCATTTGCATAATTAAAATTGTCTTTTATATTGTATATTTATATGTCGCGATTGTAATTACAAGCAAATAATCTTCATATGAAAACAAAGGTTTCAAAGGTCAATTCCTAAGAATTAGACCATTTTTGTTGAAAGATTGCATATTATTTTTGTCTCTGAAATATTTATTTGACTTATTCATGCAAATATATTTGAAAGTGATAAAAAAATGAACTATTATTTGTTCTAATCCTTGGAAAAAAAAAAAAAAAAAAAAAAAAAAATTAATTAATAAATAATTAACTACAAAAAAAAAAATATATATATATATATATCATAGATTAAGGATAAATTTAAAATAAATATATAAAAAGTTTGATATATATTAAAAAAAAAAATAAATAAATAAATAAATAATAAAAACGAAGGGAAACTTTTAATATCAGGATTATACGAAGTTGTTGGACAACAAAGCCATCGTAACCAAGGTTACAATCGTTCGCGGAGATTCGATTCAGCACTCGAATGGAGGGGGAGCAATCGAAGTTTTTGCACTCCCTTTTCTACTCGCCTTCTCTGCCGTACAACACAGGGGACCACCCACAAATATCGGGTCGTAAAGCATCTTATCTCAAGGGGAGATACTAACGCTACAGTCACGGAACGCAAACTTTACATAACATGCAAGACAAGTAAACCACATAAAATATCACTAAAAACATTTAACGACTAAACAAAACATAATAATGTCATATAATTAAGATTTAATTTGAGGATGTTTATTTTTTTTTCGTTTATATCTCTGCAGATATTCTTCGCAAGAAACTGTGTAAGCCGGCATAAAATACACAGGGATGGAGATAGGAAAAAAAAATTAATCACATAAAATTGTTAGATTTCAATTTAATTTAATTCAATTTAATTTTCTCATCAGGGCAGGTCGCATAAGGCAGGAAATAAAATGAAAATCAACCTCACTTATTAAAAATAATAACGAATAAACAAATAAATAAATAAACTTACTAGGTGGATGTCTTCGTCGCGATGGTGCACTCTTGAGGTGTGTGTCTATTCCATGGGGGATAATCCACAGGCGTCCCAGACAAACACACCAAACACAGTGGTGGAATCCACAGTTTCACAAAAAAAAAAAAAAAAAAAAAAAAAAATTATAAAACACACACACACACACACCGGGGGGGTTCCTCCTTTTGCGTCCCCCGGTCTTCTCACGGATGGATGTTTAGAACCACATTTAAAAAAAAAAAAAAAAAAAAAAAAAAAAATCTGTTCTTCAAGGAACGTGGGACGACGACGATGGTTTCTGGCTCGTCCACTTCATCATCAGGTTGGCAAGGATTCCATCATGAAATAAAGAAACGGAATCAATAAATAAATAAATAATATTAAAATAATAATAATAATAATAATAATAATAACAAGTTACATTATTCATTTTTTTTAATTTAAATAAACAATTTGGATTTAAAACTTAATCTCGTTAGCTAATTATTAAGCGGAGATTTAAAATGATAATACTAATAATAATAATTAAGTAAATAAATAAATTTTGATTAACGTAAAATAACAGAGATAAGTAACAATGAAATATAATACAGGAGTGTCGGTTAACTAGAAAGGAATTTTACAGGACATCAAAGCTAAGTATAAAATTTAAATAAAAATAAATGTATTACATTTTGATTTAATCAGATTTTAAGCATAAAGTTCGCGATCTTAATATATAAATAGAGTGATTCCTCTTCTAAATATTTAACATTTTAAAATTTCAAAAAAAAAAAAAAAATTTAAATATATAATAATAATGATTTAAAATACATAAATAAATAAATAAATAAATAAATAAAATAAAATAAATTGTATAGATAAATAAAAATAACGTTTATTTTAAGAATCCTCTAAATAAAGTAAGATATAGATAAAGATTTTCATATATTATAAACTTTATTTAATTTAAAGTATTCTCTTATATAAGCATTGCGACTTAATCCGTTCTGACTCTTTTAAATGGAAGATATTCGCGGGCGAATAAAATCCTAACTGCAGTATTTAGTTGAGATCGGCGGGTATGAGTCACACTTTTTTTTTCTCAAATATAAGAATACATAAATAAAATAAAAAATAATTGATCTTACTTTAAATAAATAATTTAGTTTAATTTAAATAAATAATTTAGTTTGGTCTAAATAAATAATTTAGTTCGGTCTAAATAAATAAATTGACCAGTTTTTATTTAAATGATTAAATAAACTATTGTTTTACCATGCGTTATAGCCACGACACCGCTATTTCACATTCTTGATATTCAACCTCATTAACTTTTAAGATTAACGATTATATTAAGAAATAAAATAAAATTTTAATTACATATATTTTAGATTATTATTAATTAATGTTGACAGACATGAATATTGTTTTTGGGAAAGTAGTTATGCATTTGACATACACGTGCGTTCAGGTATATTTCATGTTTTAGGCTTCGTGTTAAAAAAAAAAAAAAAAAAAAAAAAAAAAAAAAAAAAAAAAAACATCAGTTCAAACTGGTTTTTGATAAATAAAGGTAATTAAATTTATCTTTCAGATTATTAATGAGATTTTAAAATCTTATGCTTAGTCTCTAGTGGGAAGTTGGATTTTTAAGCACATAATGCAAAAGTTTCATGGTTTGAAACACGTGCTAACGCGCGCAGTATGTCTTAAATTATTTACATCTTAAAGTTAACTCTATAAGAAATTAAAACTAGTTTCTTGTGGACAAACACAACACAATATGATCACAATATGTTATAGGACTAAATAAATAAATAATTCTTATAATAACTCGAAAACTTACTTTATAATTAGCGGCATATTCCACGTGACGGTTTTAAACAGGCAACACACCAGTCTACCTGCTTCTGATTGAACAAAGTTGAAAGGTTAAGGTTACGGAAGAAAGATCGCATCGCAAATCCCGATGCACCTGCAGAAAAAAAAAAAAAAAAGCGGGGGTTCGTTCCGTGGGCGTGTTCCAAAAAAAAGGGTGACGAAGATTCTCCGGTGTAGTGTACCAAACGCACCTGGTACAATCGATTTTTACGATCTACGCGGGGAGAATTTGTAAGGGAGATAGCGCGACGTATTACAGGGTCAGTTGAGGATGCTCAAAGGTAGAGGAAAAGGGCGAGGGACTTGCTCTCCATCATCTTTTCAGCTAAGAGAAATTCGTTTATCCCTGGTTAGATTAAAAGGCAACGGTTGCTTTTGATTTTCTTTTTCTTCAGTTACGATGCTCATTTTATAAACAAGGGAGATTGCATCATCCAGTTTTTATTTTGTTTATTGTAATAATAATAAAAATTGATGAAAATTATAGAAATGTTTTTGGATTAGGAATTTATTTTTTTTTCTTTTGTTTTTGATAACAACCTTATATGGAGGATAAATTACACTGAATTTTTTGTTAAGAAACATACAAAACTTGGGCAAATTAAAAAAAAAAAAAAAAAAAAAAAAAAAAAAAAAAAGAGGAAATAATAATAGAAATAAATATTATCAAATGAAAACGAATAATTCATTTTTTTTGCCTTTTCTCTTCTATTTCAATTCATTATCTGTTAATTAATAATTCGACGGAATTGTATATATAATGCGAAGAATAAATTGTTTCTTTACATAAATTTATTAAAATATCAATGCTAGAACTGTTTTCATTTTATAAAATTGAGAATATTTTATTAAACGATTTTTTTTTCTTCAATAAAAAGAAAAGAAGGAAAGATGGGAAAATTTTGACTACATTGATATGTTTTTTTTTTTTTCTCTATCCCAACAAATCAATATAAATGAAAACATGTATATTTATGTATATTTTTCTGGTTCATGAGTTAAAGTATGTTATTTCTTATTGCAAAATTAAAAGAAACAGTAATATGTTATTTATGAGATTACATTCTTATGTATATATAAGAAAAGTTTGCATTATATTTTTGTACTCGCTCACATATAGTATATGTAATGGGCCAAATGGAATTGTAACCCTCACATATTATTTTTTATATTGTATTAATGTGTTATTTACAGTGTCTAAAATGCAAATGACTGCCAATCTTTTTTTTTTATATGCTTATGTATGCTAATTTATATTACTTTCCTGTGAAATTGTATACAAAATTGTGCTATATTTCATAGCATTGCGCATAATTTGGCACGTTTTGGCGTTTTGGTTATATATTTTGGTGGTTCAGTACTGGGTCAGTAAATGACAATATTGGATTTACAATTAATATGGTCACAACACTTCAAAGTTAAATGACGCAATGGCAAGTTTCTCATCATTGTGTGTGAACTTTTCACAGTGTTCGCCTCATCGTACTTTCTCATCATCTGTGAACTTTTCACAGTGTCCGCCTCATCGTACTTTCTCATCATCTGTGAACTTTTCACAGTGTTCGCCTCATCGTACTTTCCCATTGTCTATGAACTTTTCACAGTCTTCACCACATCACACTTTCTCATTCTTTGTGAACTTTCTACAGTGTTCTATATCGAACTTTCACATTTTCTGTGGACTTTGTACAGACAGTCACATTTAACCTCCAGTTCTCAGGACTCATGTGTTATGTCAACTTTATACGAGTTTGTCATTGAATCTTCTAGAATCAGCTTGGACACTCTACATGAGCAGTGATTTCCGGAAACAAATTTACACAAAAATGTCCTCTCCGATTACATTTTTTTTTCAAGAGGGGAGATAATGCTGGATAGAACCTAAGATATTGGTATATCCCGCATCCCACGTTAAAATAATCAAAACAACGGCAACGATATGGGTGGCCGTGTTTACAAGGGCAGAAACCAGGCAGGCGCCGAAACTGACAGTTCAGCAATGCTGAACAAACAAGGATTTATGACAGACAATCTAGAGGGGTCATAAAATGTGCTAAGATATACATTGAACCGGCGATTCCAGGAAAACAAGGAGAGGAGTGGTACATAGGAGTCCCTAAGAGACGGAATATGGCTGGAGCGAATGACAAACGTCGTGATGATCAGATATACGCGGCGACCAGTAAAAGTGATTCGAGAGAGCAGGGAAATTGACCGCCAACATCATCATTGGATAAAAAATCCTTAAGAGGAGGTAAATACTTTTTACACCCCTCTGAAGAAAAAAAATAACGAAAACTTCGCTAGAACTCAAAAATCACTTCCATCAAAAAAATCCTTAAGAGAAGGACATCTTTTTCAGCAGCTTGCTACCAACATGAAAGTTGGCTTTTCTATATAGGCTGCAGTGCTATAGGCAACAGCCTACAATTATAATTAAGTCATTCAAACCTTTTTTTAAATATGTGCCCGTGGAAGCAAGAACTACTGGTGAACTACTCTATGACTGCTATTCTCCTGAGAGGTACAGGTAGATATTATTCACCCAGATACTGTGTAAATATTTTTAAATTAATTAATTAACGTTAAGAAGATTATGCTTCTCTTGCCATCCCCAGGATCAAGGATGTATGTAAAGGTTAAATTATTATCATAAACTTATTCAGCACTTACTTAAATTTAAATAATTAAAATAAGAAATTAATAACTCAATTGATTAATATATTATATTGTTAAAATGAAGTCTCGTGAATATAATGTGTATTACCTTTTTGTATGATTATTTTACTCTTTGCTTTTTTTTATGTTTTATATCTATCTTCTGTAAATCGTTAAAATAATCAAAACAACGGCAACGATATGGGTGGCCGTGTTTACAAGGGCAGAAACCAGGCAGGCGCCGAAACTGACAGTTCAGCAATGCTGAACAAACAAGGATTTATGACAGACAATCTAGAGGGGTCATAAAATGTGCTAAGATATACATTGAACCGGCGATTCCAGGAAAACAAGGAGAGGAGTGGTACATAGGAGTCCCTAAGAGACGGAATATGGCTGGAGCGAATGACAAACGTCGTGATGATCAGATATACGCGGCGACCAGTAAAAGTGATTCGAGAGAGCAGGGAAATTGACCGCCAACATCATCATTGGATAAAAAATCCTTAAGAGGAGGTAAATACTTTTTACACCCCTCTGAAGAAAAAAAATAACGAAAACTTCGCTAGAACTCAAAAATCACTTCCATCAAAAAAATCCTTAAGAGGAGGACATCTTTTTCAGCAGCTTGCTACCAACATGAAAGTTGGCTTTTCTATATAGGCTGCAGTGCTATAGGCAACAGCCTACAATTATAATTAAGTCATTCAAACCTTTTTTTAAATATGTGCCCGTGGAAGCAAGAACTACTGGTGAACTACTCTATGACTGCTATTCTCCTGAGAGGTACAGGTAGATATTATTCACCCAGATACTGTGTAAATATTTTTAAATTAATTAATTAACGTTAAGAAGATTATGCTTCTCTTGCCATCCCCAGGATCAAGGATGTATGTAAAGGTTAAATTATTATCATAAACTTATTCAGCACTTACTTAAATTTAAATAATTAAAATAAGAAATTAATAACTCAATTGATTAATATATTATATTGTTAAAATGAAGTCTCGTGAATATAATGTGTATTACCTTTTTGTATGATTATTTTACTCTTTGCTTTTTTTTATGTTTTATATCTATCTTCTGTAAATAAAACCCTTTTTATTTTATCCTTAATTTAGACTCCAGCATTTATTTAGTGTATAGTGTGATGTTTAATCTAGAGTAATATATATGTTGGTTTAAACTACTGCTTTCAGTAAGATTTTACAGCGGGCTTGAGGGGTCAACCTTAAGGATAAGTTTCTTCAAAAAATAACACAACGCCGTACATCCTTTTTATTTAATACAAAAAAGCTATCCCAGGTTGCACGATCACAATTTCCCCTCAAATTGCCGTTAAGATAATTGGTGTGTCTCTGACAGGAGGAGTTAATTAGTATGGGTTTGAGTAACGCCCTGCAAGTTTCATATATATGTTTTAAATCTCTCCAACAATTGCTAAAAAGAGTTTTATTTAGAACGCATAACAGGTTACTGACAGGTCTCAGTTCTATGTTCTGGTCATCTTGTTTGGTATTTTAAGAATAATTTAAAACTTTAAATAAATTTCTGTGTTGTTTTCTATTGATACGACGCTTTTTGCGTTATAAATTGCCTTCTAACCATTACATTTCCCATAACGACCCATCAGACTAGGAATTATGACATTAGTTTCCATGTATATATTATAAAGAATGATCTCATAAATAAAATAATTACCTGCATCAAAATAATAGAAAATACAAAACATATCATTCAAAATGCGTCTCCAATTCCAGTAGGCAGTATAAAAGGATGTTGCAAACTTCTCAGAGGCTTGATGGACTAATACTATATATATACACGGAGTCTGTGCATACCCCAGAATTATGACAGCTTGTATATTTGTATGTTTATAGTAAAACAGATCTCAGTTCTATATTCTAGTCATCTTGTTTAGTATCTATACTAATAAAAGAAAGTTTCGCTCTGTGTGTGTGTCTGTGTGTGGGTCTGTTGGCGATGGCTAGGAAAATCTAGCCCACCTAGAAGGCTGCAAATTTAGATTTAGGTACTCCAAACCCTCTCCTGGTGCACCATTACTTGAGAATTTTAATATTTTAATTATTTACTGAAATATTAATTAATATCCACAAAGAACTCTCATAAAATATACGCTTTTATTCTCTTGGGTTGGTTGGTTCACTGGTTGGTTGCATCGATTCTTCACAGAAGTAATTAAATAAACCAGAGTAGCGATGCATAAATAAGGATTTCTAACTAAATAGTGTCAATATGGATTGAAGTTATCAGCGTAGAGCAATGCGACTGCCGCGCCACCTGTACATGACAAATTACACATACGTCCCACTGATTGAAATATTTTCCAGGCAAATTTTTCTTCATGACAATTAGTCGGTTTTTTTTTTTTTTTTTTGGTTTTTTTTACATGACATTTATTATTATGATGGAGATTGTTAATACAGAAAACTTTATTTAACAGATTCTTTTTTATATCTGCGGGAATGAAGAGGGGCAAGGGTCTAATTACATTTAAGCTTCAAGGTGTATTTCTAGAAAGCAGTTACCAGAATTTCCGAAGAATAGTCAAAGCCAAATTTCAAATTAAGTTCCTAGCTTAACCAAATGAATCAATCTTTAAAGATGTATTGTGATCCTCCTAAGTAGTTATTTGCTGAAGGCCACTTGAACAACGCCCCCCCCCCTCCCGGCCCGTCCTTCAAGGTTTTTTCTCTAACTCTGCTCCGTTTCCATATCTCAGCAACTATCTTTCCGATTTCAACGCAAGTGATTTCAAACATTATAATTAATTTAACAGTCACCCTTTATAACAATAAATTAAATTTATGAGTAGCGGTTACCACTATTTACGAATAACAGTTTAAGCCAAATTTGTAATTAAATTCAAAGCTTAAGGAAACGTACGAATTTTGAAAGATGCATAGTGGTCCTCCTAATTAGTCATTTGCTGAAGGGCACTTGAACATTCCCCCCCCACCCCCCGGGACCTCCTTCAAGGTTTTTTCTCTAACTATGTTCCGTTTCCATATCTCAGCAACTATTTTTCCGATTTCAACGCAAGTGGTTCCAAACATTATAATTAACTTAATAGTCTCTCTTTATAATATTAAACTAAATTTATGAGTAGCGGTTACGACTATTTCCGAATAATAGTTTAAGCCAAATTTGTAATTAAGTTCCTAGCTTAAGCAAACGAACGAATTTTGAAAGATGCATAGTGGTCCTCCTAATTAGTCATTTGCTGAAGGGCACTTGAACACCCCCCCCCCCTACGGCCCTTCTTTCAAGGTTTTTCTCTAACTATGCCCCGTTTCTATATCTCAGCAACTATCTTTCCGATTTCAACGCAAGTGATTCCAAACATTATATTTAACTTAATAGTCACCCTTTATAACATTAACTTAAATTTATGAGTAGCGGTTACCACTATTTACAAATAAGAGTTTAAGCCAACTTTGTAATTAAGTTCCTAGCTTAACCAAACGGACGATTTTTGAAAGATGAATAGTGGTCCTCCTAATTAGTCATTTGCTGAAAGCCACTTGAACACCCCCCCCTACGGCCCCTCTTGCAAGGATTTTTCTCTAACTATGCTCCGTTTCCATATCTCAGCAACTATCTTTCCGATTTCAACGCAAGTGATTCCAAACATTATAATTAACTTAATAGTCACTCTTTATAACATTAAACTAAATTTATGAGTAGCGGTTACCACTATTTCCGAATAATTGGGTAAGCCAAATTTGTAATTAAGTTCCTAACTTAAGCAAACGAACGAATTTCGAAAGATGCACAGTGCTCCTCTTAATTAGTCATTTGCTGAAGGGCACTTGAACACCCCCCCCCTACGACCCCTCCTTCAAGGTTTTTCTCTAACTATGCCCCGTTTCTATATCTCAGCAACTATCTTTCCAATTTCAACGCAAGTGATTCCAAACATTATATTTAACTTAATAGTCACCCTTTATAACATTAAATTAAATTTATGAGTAGCGGTTACCACTATTTACAAATAAGAGTTTAAGCCAACTTTGTAATTAAGTTTGTAATTAAGTTCCTAGCTTAACAAAACGAACGAATTTTTATGCATGCATAGTGGGCCTCCTAATTAGTCATTTTCTGAAGGACACTCGAACATCCCCTCCCTTCGGCACCTCACTCTAGGTTATTTTCTCTAACTGTGCCTTATTGCAATAACTGGGCTAATAATGTTCCAATCTTCTCGAAACCAGCTCAATGTTGTAGTGCGCCTACTATACAGTAACGTAGGCAGCGGGGACCTGTCTCAGAAGTTCGTTCGGAAAGAGGTTTGTTTAGAACAGAATGCTCCACTGCATCAAAATAAAAGAGAATAACCAAAATATCTCTCATAATGTGCCTTCAATTCTAATAGACAGTACCAATTGATACCGAAATCTTCTCAGAAGTTAAACTTTAGCCTTGATGGACTAATATTATATTTACTGAGTCTCTTTAAATCCTAAATTATTGATAGCTTGTATGTTAATTTCAAAAATATTATAAATATATTGTAAGTGTTCATTTCGCTTTATATATATATATATATATATATATAACCATTAATGAAACATTACCATAACACCAACTGAAACATGAAATTATGATTTAGGAAGTAATAATTTATTGACAACGAAATTGTAACCCCAGCGCAATGAATATAGATATTAAATACTAATATAAAAGTAGTAGAAATTAAATTAAAAATTGAATGAAATAGAATGAATGAAATTTGTGGAATTTATACAGAATTATCAAGTCCCAAATGCATAAATTCCACAAATAAAATGAGTGGTTTCATCTTCATATTAGCATTGAAATTGCTAAAGAATATGAATTTGGGACAACCACTCTATGACCATAACCATCTAGTTAAAAAAAGACTTAAAATTCAGAAAACAGATACAATACTTAAAAAGAGAGAAACCTTACTCAGAATTATAAGAGAAGAACTGGATAATAGATCACCAAATGCCATAATCTACATGATGAAGATGGATTCCTGCTCCCAACACTTACAGATACATGAAGACAAATAAAGGCAATGAATTGCAAAAAATAATTTACTAAATGTTGCCAAAAACAGTTTTAGAAGATTAGAAACCCTGTTGCCAATTTAGAAAATGAATTACTTGGATATATGGAATTTAAAGCATCACAAACCATGGTGCTGCCATCTATGATTTTGAAAATGAACTACATGGAAATATTGAATATTTTAAAGCAAACAAGCCATGGTGCTGCCATCTATGAGCAGAATATGTAGTGAATATACAATGGAAAAATCAATATTAAAAATGAATTCATTTTATCTTAAGTGGTCGTAATTAGTTAATAAATATAAATGAAATAAAAATAAAATAAATAATATTTAATAATAAATATATATGAAATTAAATATAAAATGAATAATAAATCCAATTACATTAAAGTAAAATTGGATGTAGTAATGATTAATTAAAAAACCAAAACTGAATAAAGATGCTATGGAGATAAATTTAATATTAAACATATGATACAATAGGTTAGGGAATAACATTAATTTAAATTAATACATATAATTTTAGCATTTAATAAAGTATTACATTATATTAGAATATGATATTGCCCACCGTGGGCAAATTAAAATACTAAATTATGTGAATTAAGATACTATGGATTTAAAAATAATATTAATTAAATATTGAAATTAATAGTAACAAATTATGTTTTTGCATACAAAGTTAAAATTTAAATTCACATGATATAAGTTGTTAGGGAAGAAAATTAATTTGAATTAATATATATTATATTAGTGATTAATAAGGTATTACATTATATTAGAATATGATATTGTCCCCCGTGGGCATAAAAGTAAATACAATAAATCAATAAACATTCTTAATAGTAGTGAATAATACATTTAAATTAATTAATGAAGATTTAAATATAACTACGGTAATTCCCATATAAAAGTACTACATCAAAGTCCATTACAAAAATAGTATTAGTAAGCTTATGTGTAAATCAAAATGCCCTCTCTTTTTTTTTCTTTTTTTTTTGTGTAAAATAAATTAACCATGCGTTTTTTCCATACAACTCCGCCACACACCTCCTCAATATATATATAGCTTAAAAGCCATAAACGTCATGCAGGGGGGGGGAGACAATTGCACCTCTAGACCATTAATAAGCATAAAATCCCAACTCACCTCTTTTCACGCGTCAAATATAAAAGCAGACCCACCAGTCTCAACTAAAATAACGTTACTGTTTCCAGGAATGTCTTTAAATATATCTCGCATGGCTAGTCGGCTATTCCAAACAAACCTCACCTCTTTTCACGAGCCGAATAATAAAAAAAGTTCCCAACCGCGAGTTCGCGTGCGTCATCATGGTTGTGGGTATTTGGTGATAAAGGATGTGAATTTGGTGATAAAGGGGGTTACTTAGGAAACCAACCTTGGAATTGATCATTATTATTTAGCTGCGTTTCAGAGAAGAAAAAACTATAGCCCTTTTTTTTCTTTAATAATTACTTAAAGAAAGTAAGGCTATTGATTTCTTCCGTGATTAATTTAAAAAATAATAATAATATATTTTGTTTTATTTTATTTATTTATTTTTGCAATCGATTCCCGAAAGTCTGTTATGTACAGGGATATAAATTATAATAGTGAATGGATAAGGTAACAAATCGAAATTGGTTGATAAAAAACACACTCCTGAAATGGACACTTCAAAACAAAAATCGTGAAAAATTCAAACATCATCCAAATAAACTTTATTGAAAAGAATACAAGATTTACTAGAAAAAGATAAATTTTTATTGTTTTTCTAAGTTGGTCAAAGTCGCAGGCGGACTTGGAAGATCGGGGATATAATAAACCCTAAAATAATCAATCAAGTGCGAGTTTTACTCGAGTACAAAGAATTTTGTACAATAAATTTATTAATTACTAATTGCAATATTATAAAATATCGTTACTAAAAGAATCAGAAGACTTGGAATTATTCTATGAGTTATTTTTCAAAAATTGCCTTCAATAATTAAATTCAGTTGGAAGGAAAAAAGTTGACCATTGCGATTCGCCTTACCTAAAACAAAGACCTCATACAGAGTTTAAACTTGGCATTGTATGCCAAACGCCTTTCGAAAGGAAGTCGCAAAATTCTAACGCCATTTTGGTCCACACTGTGTTTTTCTAGGTAGGTTTTTAATTAATACGAAATGATATATTAATTAAAAAATCGGCTAATTACTGACTTTTCGAAAACCATTATCAACAATCCTTTGATAATTCCGCGTCGATAGGTACGTCGAGCGCCCCTCAATTCCCTTGCTCAGCACTCGCAAAGTAAAGTTTGTGTGTAATGGAAAAATGCGATTTTCTTAAAAACTATGTGATCTAGGATAATCGCTATAGTTTTTCTGAAATATCTCCTTAAACTCCTACTACCCCTAAGTTTTCCATAATTTTAGTTCCAGTAGACTCGGCAATAGGGGGCGGGGGGAGGGCATATTTTTGAAGTGTATTTTCGACGATATCTCTAAAAATATAATACCTAAACTTAAAACAAATATATTTTTGAGTTCAGTGTTACGAGATCTTTCAAACGGTACCCACCTCCCCCCCCCCCCGGATATACAATTTATTTTTCAAGTGACTTAATTATCTCCTCTAATTTTTCCCTAAAATATTTGTGAATGGCTAATAATTTTTAAATATGTAAGTCAATAGCCTTTATAACTCTGACAAGTTTGAACTTTCCACCTTCCGTTGTTTTCGAGAAAAAACGGTTGTGACAGACGGACAGACAGACAAAGGAGTGATCTTACAATGGTTCCGTTTTTACTTTAAACCCTAAAAATAATTATTATTTGCAGGAAACGGCTATTAATATGATGGAGAATTACATTTGAAACGTTTGTACAATTAGATCTATACCTTCGATATATTAAAAGTATTCCCAAGATCATATGAGTACTTAAATCTTATTTTCAGTTCTGCCAAACTTCAGACATTAGTATGTATTTTGAGAGAGTAGTAGTAGTATAAATGTGTCTTTTTTTAGAGCACTATTATCGGTAATTACCATTATATTTCTTTTAAATAAATTTATTTGTATTGTCAATAAAATACATATATTAATAGTAATCATTAAAAACATAGTTAATTATCTGCGTAAAAAACACATATGATATAGTTCGACGTTTTAAAAAGTATAATTCATACCCAGTTCGTCCGCACACATTTCTTTTAACATTTTTTCACTATCTTTCATTTCACGTTTCTTTTGCCTTTTATATTCCTCCTAAAAAGAACTCTTATATTTCATTTTAACTATATAGACACAAATATACTACTCATTTCTCTCTTGTATGCGGACGAACTGGGTATGAATTATACTTCTTAAAACGTCGAACTATATCATATGTGTTTTTTACGTGGATAAATAACTATGTTTCTAATGATAACTATTAATATATGTATTTTATTGACAATACAAATAAATTTATTTAAAAGAAATATAACGGTAATTAACGATAATAGTACTGTAAAAAAAGACACATTTATACAGCTACTACTCTCTTAAAATACATACTAATGCCTGAAGATTGGTAGAACTGAAAATAAGATTTAAATATATTACAGACATTATGAAAGCAAGATGTTCTGTTTTTAGACTGTTTAAAATCATATAAGTATTTTCCAAATTTGTATATAGTTACAATGTAAAAATATTAAATAAAATATAAGCAAACCACTGGCCATATAATTACATAAATCTTGCTCAAATGTTTTATCTTTATTAAAATTATTCCTAGTAATATAAAAATATGGCATCATACATGCTTTCATTGTTATCTCAAACATTTTTACTTTTATATTAAATTATAGGAAATATTGAGTACATATTTATATAATCTAAACATCCCACTATTGCACAAAATGTAAAGTAAGTTTATGGTCGGTAAAATCTATTTTCTTAAACAGTAGCATAACAAATGTACATAAAAATTAATTTGGACATAAGCAAAATTTAAAAACTACACGTGGGTGCTGGTGCATACAGAACAAATAATCTTACACGCATACAGCTCTTTGACCTCGCAAATCATTATAACTTTTTCCTGGCACGTGCTTCAGTTTCATTTATTTTCTGACACCGCAAAATATTTTATCCTTTCACAAAATATAACAACGGGTCCACACTCTTTTAAAACAATCTGAATGTTAATCACGATTCACGCTTTTGGCCCAGTCAAAGAACTTCACCTTCCGTTGCCACCAATTAAGATTCTAAACAATGTCCCAAAATGACTTTACTAAATTGCTAAAAACGTTTTCACCAGATGACCTATTATTAAGCCGAAAAACTCCAACTAAAATGTTTCTAGATTACATCTATCCCTGAAGCCATCATGCAAGGACCGAAAAGATATTTATCAAAAGGGACAGTTTTGGCAGACGATTTTGACATTTATTGCTTTTCTGGTGATTCAGATGTTTCATACAAACCTCCATGAACCGTTTACAGATGTTTCTCTAGAGCATAACTTGACCTATAAACGTTTAGATAACTTTCTAAACTAAATGTTTGTATTTTTGGATACTGAAATTGAGCAACTCATTACCTGTAATAAGAATTCAGCTCCTTGTTTCATTAAATTTCTTTGGTCACTGAACCTTCGCCTTTCTGTTTAATCAAATTTAAAGAAATTTTTTTTCCTGAAATATTCTAGCGTTTTCTGTATTCTAAAGGCAGAAATCTCTGTATGTATTTATATGTAAAAAAAATAAAGGCAGTCTGCTATTTTAGCAGACGATTTTGACATTTATTATTTCTCTAGTGATTCAAACCACGAACATATGTTTCTCTGGCATATAATTTGACCTATAAACGTTTAGATAACTTTCTACTGTTAGCGTTTATATTTTTTACACACTAAAAATGAATAACATGTTATTTGTAATAAGAATTCGACTTTTTACTTGATTGCATTTCTTTGGACATTGAACCTTTACCTTTCTATTTACTGAAATGGGAAAGATTATTGTGAAATATTCATATTCACTCAGCAGCACTGCATCTTGCATTCTGCATGATGGTGAATGCATTGAGAATACTTAAGTTGAAATTCTTATTAAGATAAACGGTACTTTGCTCACGTGTGTTAATTTTATTGGTAAATTCGCATCTGCCTTATAATGCCACACACTTCTGCATGCAATTAGTGACCATGTAAACTGGTCATTAGAGATACAACATTTACATTTCAGGATTTCTAATAAAGATATACTTACATGTAAGACATTGTTTCGTACTAAATCTAGGACGCTCTACACTTTTTGACTTTTTTTCGCTATTTCTCGTAGCTTTTGAGATAGGTCCATTAACATTTAAATTTCGCCTGTAGGAAGCGCTGATATCGGTTGCAAGAACGTAGTAAATTTTCTCGGTATAAAAGTACTTACCCTGTAAGTTATGTGATATAGTAAAATAGGTATGCAAAAATAAAATATTTATAAATACCTTCATCAAAGCTCTTTACAGGGATTAAAATTTACTGTAAAGACCTGAAGATTAAAACCAAAAATTAACAAAGTAGATTATAAAAAAATTGGTTAAAGAACCTTTTTAGAAAAAAAAATCAGCAATTATAAATCCCTCAAAAAATAAAATATAAAATTGCTTTTACAATTTAAAACAAAACTCAGAACAAAATTACAGCTGTACTCTTTCAGTTAAAAAAATTCCTTTCATTCATAAAGCAATGAAAACATAAAAATAAATTGAATTAAAAAAATAATCTCATGCATAAAATCTTCTCTATCTTTTTTAATGAACAAACTTTGAACATGTCTTAAGAGTAATTTTCTTCTAATTTTGGAAAATCTTTTGAAATATAATGTGTTCCTCGTTTTATATTTCACTCTGAATTATTCAAAAATAATTCTAAAGCTTAACTTTCATTGAAATTCTATGAAATAATTACAAATGGCAAAGAATTCTTTTTAAATTTACAAAATTATATTTACAATAAATTCTACTTATTCTTTAACACATATTTGTTTTTCGAGAAATAAAAATTATTATTCATGATATCTCTAATTTCATTATTTCCATTTCATGTAAGCATATACAAACAATAAAAAAAATATATTAAATCCTGCTAAAACGGAATCACTAGGGAACGAAGCAATTCTGTTTTAGACAAGTTTCCGTTTAGCAGGTAGAAACTCTGTTATTACAGTACTGTACTTTCTTCTTCAAAAGACCATGAAATTGTTCCGTCTAATGCGGTATTTTGTTATAGATAGAATTTTCTTTTAGATAGATTTTTTCTACATTTGCATTTTTAAAATGTCATGTTAGCAAGCTTTTTCACTGTCGAAAATATAAAAGTTTGATATTTACGAAAATCGAAATTTGATTTTGCAAGAAAAATGACTTAACTAGATATCAGGCAAAGACATGGACGCTATCAAGAGGGACAGGGAAGGACAATTGCCCCTCTCTGGATTTTTAAATTTAATTAACTATATTTTTTTTTCTTTTTAACACTTTCCAACCTAGTTGAAAAGTGTTTATGACTTCGGTTTGTCTGGCCGTATGGCCGTCTGGCCGTCTGGCCGTGCTCTAACTCCCGTAAATATGCTCGGATTGCTCTGCAATTTTTATATGTTATTGTCATTATCTATAGCATGTTCCCTATTTCAACGGAAGTGTGTAGCACTTATAGTTTTTTTTACAGAGACACTCAAAAAAATTCCGTTACATTGCGGTCTATGGAGAAAAATCATTTGCGGTTTATTTAAATAATGTTTCACTATTTTAAACGCATTGAAATTTATATATATCACTAAGGTGCATTATAAGACGCTTAATATGGAATAGGGTGTACATAGCACTTATAGTTACTTTACACGGACAGTCAAAAGAATTCCGTTACATTACGTCTATGGAGAAAAATCGTCTGCGGTTTATTTAAATAATGTTTCACTATTTTAAACGCATTAAAATTTATATATATCACTAAGGTGCATTCATTACAAGAGGCTTACAACAGAATAGTGTGTATGTATAGCAGTCATCGTTCATTTACAGGGACACACAAAAGAATTCTCTACTGTCTGTTAACAATAATTCCTGGAAGTGCGTTTTAAGTTACTGAACGCGATTTTAATTTTAACTCGCTTTTTGTCTATTACGTGGTGTGTATAAATTCTGTAGATCCTATACAGGGAAGCACAAAAGTTCGCGGACACATTTCCGTTTATTGACAGAAACTCCAGACGGAGAATTTTAAACTGTGCTACGCGTTTCCAACCTGAACTAAAATTTAGCATCCTATGTAGTATGTATACAAATCTATAGATCCTATACAGGGTTGAATAAAAGTATTCGGATATTTTTCTGAATATTGTATATGTTGGAAATTCCTGAAATTATGTTTTTAAATAGGTTATGCGTTTTCCAAATTGTTTATTTAGATGTTATCTTTTAGCTTATTAAACGGTATGATTTTTAAAATTATTTTGGGAGCATTGGAAAGTGTTATATAATCTATGCTTGACGCATGATTTTTCGTTCTTGTTCAATGATAATTTTGAAAGAAATAATAAAATTCATTCTCCCTAATAGACTTAAAACAATAACACCCTCAGAAAAAAAGAAAAACTAAGATTTCTTCATCAGGAAAGGGGGAGGTTTCTTTCCTAAAACCCCGAACAGGATAATATATATATATAATTAATGTCTTTAAATTATCCTAAATGTAGGGTTCAGGGGGACAACCCCCTCCCTCTGACGTAAAAAGGAAAATGGTTTGGCGCATAAATAACTCCAATGTTGTAACTTGTGTGCAGTGTTAACCAGATTGTTTATTAAAAAAATATATTTAGCAATTTATCATCTGCGTCCAGCTAACGTAAAAACAACTTAAAATTGGTTTCTTAATTTGTAATTAAATTCTAAAAATATTATATTATCATTACAAACACACCTATGCACATTTATTTTTTATATTTCTAGCATATCAGGAAGTGAGTGAAAAATTCATTACAAAATTTAATCGTTCTATACATGAACCAAATTAAGTTAAATAAAAGAGTGTAAAGAGTGGGGAGAAACTTATGTTAGGATTTTTAATATTTCATATTTGTTACATTTCTATGTTGCTTTATGAGGTTATATATTTTAAAATTAAGGGGGTTGGGGCAAGGGAGTGCCAAGCCACATTTTTGAAGTTCTGAGATATTTCAATTTGAAAATTTGATCAAATACTCAAAAACCGTGCCCAAAAACCGTATGATATAAAATTTAGTTCAAATCGTCTGAGCCGTTTTTAAGATAAAAATAGCTTGACCCATAATGACCCATGACCAAAATGACCCACTAATCGAAATTTTTCGAACATATGACTTAGCCCAACAGTCTTCTCGTGCCCGAAAACCATAGGATGCAAAATTTAGTGTAAATAGTCTGAGCCGTTTTTTAGATAAAATTAGCTTGACCCACAGTGACCCCAAAATGACCCACTAATCAAATTTTATCGAACATATCACCTAACCCAATGATTTTCTCGTGCCCGAAACTCGTAGGAAACAAAATTTAATCAAAATTGTTAGAGCCATTTTTTTAGATAAAATTAACTTGACCGCCTTGACCCAAAAATGACCAACTAATCGAAGATTCTCGAACATGTGACTGAACACAATAGTCTTTTCGTGTATACGCTCCACGTCTTGGCTTCGCCAGGACGAGTGGCCTCCCTTAGGCATTCAATAGGCTTCTCGTGCTCGAAAATGGTAGAATACAAAATTTAGACAAAATCGTTTGAACCGTTTTTTAGATACAATTAGCTTTACCCTGACCCATGGTGTCCCAAAATGACCCACTAATCGAATTTTCTCGAACATGTGACCTGGCCTAATGGTTTTCTGATGTCCGAAAACGGTAGGATACAAAATTTCGTCAAAATCCTTAGAGCCGTTTTTAAGATAAAATTTGCATGTATATATATATATATATATATATATATATATATAACCATACACACACAAGATTTGCTCGTATTAGAATATATGATATATCTGCGTTTCAACTTGAAGCACTCGATTCGATATAATTCTGCATTATTATATTATTGTTTCATGCTTATTATGCAGCAATACTAATTGCATTGATTTTGATACATTGCTTTGTCATATTACCCTTATTATTTTACTATTTTAATTACACTTTTTAACACTTTCCAACATAGTTGAAAAGTTCTTATGACTTCGGTTTGTATGTCTGTCTGTCTGTAAATAAACTACGGATTACCATGTAATTGATACGTGTTACTTAAGTTTATTATGGCATGTTCGCTATTGAAAATGGAGTGGTCCTTTATTAAACCTCAATAACATTACTAACGTTGTGAAAAAATGCAAGTATATTTACGAGAGTTTGAGCACGGACAGACAGCAGACAAAACAAAGTCACACTTTTCAACTGTGATGGAAATGTTAAAAGATATCTTTAAGGAAATGCTGTCAAAATCGATATTTTGAACTGTTTTGTTGGAAATTGCAGACACAAAAAAGCGGTCTATTTAGCAATCGAATGCAGTTCAAGCCACAAGTGATATCTCGACAGTGTAAGCGGTTCTTGATGTTTAAAACCATATATTTTTTTATTAACAGATATACAAGTTAATTTTTTCCATTTAAAGTAGATATATTTTAGTTTATGATATATTGATTGTGATACTGATTATGATTTATAATATAGCACAAAATACTTGCTATATGCATATGTACTACACTGTAAAAATGAAATTTTCAAAACTGAGCAAAAAATACTCAAATCTGACTATGTTGCATAGTCAAAATGGATCCGAATCAAAATTATTCAAATTTGAAACATGTATATACTCATTTCTGAAAACATGCACATACTCAAGAATAAAACATCATGTGCTCCTATTTGAGTATGTCCATGTTTCAAAAATAAGTATGAACTGACTTCTATGTGCTCATTTTTGAGTATGTCCATGTTTCAAAAATGAGTTTGAACTGATTCTAATCATTTTTGAGTATGTCCATGTTTCAGAAATGAGTATGAACTGACCTTTATGTGCTCAGTTTTGAGTATGTCCAGTCCATGTTTCAATATTCTGAGTATTTCTGGTATTTCAGAATTAAAAGCATTGGGTCGTCCTATTTGAAACAAAAAGTTTCATAACAAAGTGAAAACATCGATTTACTCAGATTTGAAAGTGTCATTTTTCTCAGTGTATGTTTAGTATGGAAGTTGAAAGTTTATTTACATGTATGTGGCTAGTCAGTTAGGTACACTTGTCTAGAAAAGTGTTCCAAACAACTTCTTTAAACTTTGCCTGCGAGTTAAAATCGTATTATTTAATAAGAAAAAAAAGTTTTTCATTTTTCTCTAAAAGGAATGAATTAAGAAAAATAACTACTGAAACATTAAGGAAACCATAAAAAAATAATATGTTCTGTAATTCATAATATCAGTTAGTTCTTAAAAAACAAATTAGCTATACAAGCATGAAAAATTTCTACTCTCTAGGTTTAATAGATTTTATTAATATGTGCCTGAATATACAATAAAAAAGTGCATTTTGAGAAAATGCAAAAAATTATTACACGTGTAACCGTGGTATTGTTTGTTTAGTAACTTAAAGACTCTTTTAAAGGGTTTCTATATTGAAAATATATAAATTAGTTAATTTCGAAATTATCAGTGTCTGTTTTATTTTTTATGCACGAAAAAGGAAATTCGAAATTTAGAAATATTTTCTGTCATCTGTGCCGCTGTCGAAGTATTACACTTATAGAAAAACTTATTTTTAAAAAGTTTGTCTATTTTTTTTTCTACACCAGTTGGAGAATACTTGTGTAGGAATGAAAATGGGCTTTGAAATGCATCAGGAAGATGCTACACTATATTGCCAAAGGTGACCGGTCACTTGCAATTTTTGACATTTTGTTAACTATCTAGAAAAATACATGAGGAATTAACCTGAAACTGCAGGTGTGTAAACAGTATAGTATAGGTTATATATTTCGAAGATTTTTTCACGAAACCCCATAGAGGACTGTCAACAAATTGAAAAAGAACGAATATCTTTTGGATAACCCTGTAAAAACTAATGTAGCAAAGGCGAACAAACTCGAGATTATTAATAAGTGGCTTATTGTAATATACTGTGTTCATTCTTATGAAGATAGCATGTATACTCGTAGAGAAATTAAGGTTTTTATAAAAACAGTCCCAAATTTCGCCAAGTTTTTAACACTTTCCAACCTAGTTGAAAAGTGTTTATGACTTCGGTTTGTCTGGCCGTCTGGCCGTCCGTCCGTGCTCTAACTCCCATAAATATGCTCGGATTGCCCTGCAATTTTTATATGTTATTGTCGTTATCTATAGCATGTTCCTTATTTCAACTGAAGTGTGTAGCAGTTATAGTTTTTTTACAGGGACACTCAAAAGAATTCCGTTACATTACGGTCTATGGGGAAAAATCATTTGCGATTTATTTTAATGATGCTACACAATTTCAAATACGTTGTAATTGATATATATCACTAAGGTGCATTACAAGAAGCTTAATATGGAATATGGTGTGCATAGCACTTATAGTTACTTTACAGGGACAGTCAAAAGAATTCCGTTACATTACGTCTATGGAGAAAAATTGTTTGCGGTTTAATTAAATAATGTTTCACTATTTTAAACGTATTGAAATTGATATATATCACTAAGGTGCATTACAAGAGGCTTACTACACAATATTGTGTGTCATCTCTCATTTACAGGGACACACAAAAGAATTCTCTACTGTCTGTTAACAATAATTCCTGGAAGTGCGTTTTAAGTTGCTGAACGCGATTTTAAATTTAACACACTTTTTGTCTATTACTTGGTGTGCATAAATTCTGTAGATCCTATACAGGGCAGCGCAAAAGTTCGCGAACACATTTCCGTTTATTGACAGAAACTCCAGAAGGAGAATTTTAAACTCTGCTACGAGTTTCCTAACTAAACTAAAATTTAGCATCCTATGTAGTATATACACAAATCAATAGATCATATACAGGGCTGAATAAAAGTGTTCGGATATTTTTCCGAATATTGTATATGTTGGAAATTCCTGAAGTTACGTTTTTAAATATATTATGCGTTTTCCAAAGTGTTTACTTAGATGTTATCTTTCAGCTTATTAAACGGTAATGATTTGTAAAATTATTTTGGAAGTGTTGGAAAGTGTTACATAATCTATACTTGACGCATGATTTTTCGTTCTTGTTTGCTTATAATTTGAAGAGTTCTTAATATAAAAAAAAGTTATTTTGAGAAAATATGTCTAACAACATTGTACATAATACTTTGCAATCGGAATTAAAAAATAATAAAAATTGGATGAAAAATGAGCACGTTTACTAAAAATTGTTTCACTGCGCCTGCGCGAAAGCAATCAAAATATAATATGCATAATGTATTAGCTAAGTATATAGAGCAACTTTTGTGAAAGTCTCAAAATCATAGCTTGAAAATTCTGAAAATTATTGTCGATAGAACAAGTTCGAAATCCGTTGTTCCCAAAAAGAAGCAAAAATATGATAGGTTGTATCAAATATCTGTTGATTAGTGCCAAGATAGCGTACACAATATTGCACGTACTACTATATTTCGATATAACCCCTCATATTTTTGCTTCCTTTTGGGAACAACGGATTTCGAGCTTGTTCTATCGACAATAATTTTCAGAATTTTCAAGCTATGATTTAAAATGCACCGTACCCTTTTTAAAATATCGAAATGCATCCTTAATTATATCCAGAGGTCTCTTGTTAAAATCTTCCCCAATACCAGAGTATTTCTAAATTAATGTATCCAAAAGCTTGCAAAAAATCATAGACCTTCCTTCTTTCTTTAATAAAAACAGGAGACTATTAAATAAATGTTGTACTGTTTTTGGCTATGATGTCTTACACTCACACAGTTTATTTCTTTAATCAGTTATAAAAAGGAAAATAGTTGCCAAACTTAGGGGATTTTTTCCTTTTTAAAGGAAAAAATCCCCTAAGTTGGCTACTATGCTTGTATTTAAATTATTGGTTTGGCATGGGCTTGGAAAGCAGGCCAATCAAAAAGTCACCAAACTTCAGTGCGTGACAGTATCTCGTCTATTCCTTTTTTTTTTTTTATCGTTACTCAACACAATAATTTTTTTTTTCTTGAAGTAATGCCCATTTTCACTGAACAATGACTGTTTTCTGCTTCATTTGTGCTGTTATTATTTTCTAACAACCTGCCCTTTTCTTTCTAGAGTGAACATTGTATAACAATTAATATTCTGATCCTATATGTATTAAATTTTACATTTTTTTCTTCATTTGTTGTCATTGTTTAACTTGTGTTCCGACACATTTTTTTTTTTTTTTTACATACCCAGTAAAAGATATATATATATTTTAATTGTGTATTATATGATATTTATGTTTGAGTATATTTTTTCAAATCACTTTGATACTAATCTTTTGGTACTTGTGTATTAACCATTAGGGATGCACCGAATATTCAGTATGTAGTATTTAGTCATACTGCTCAATATCTAAAGAAAATGCTTTTTAAAATATTTTTAAAACCCTAGATAACTTTTATTTTTAACTGTCAATAAATAAAAATATTCAGAAAAATTAAGAAATAGAATCATATTTAAATAACTTTTACATTATTTATTTGCTTATTTTTTTAAAGTAACAAGAAAATTAACTGTTATAGTGCAGGGGTCAATGCAGGTTTTTTTTTTTTTTTTTTTTTTTTTTTTGCGGGGCCCATTTTGTGAAAAGTAAAGGTTATTTTTGTAAAATTTTATTATATTTTTGTGAAAAATAACATTTTGTAATGAAAGTCGAAATCCAGCTACTCAAATTCGATCCAAGCGTTTATTAACAAACTTTTTTAAACACTTTTGCTGAAGTTTTCCTCTCTGGTGAACTTGTTTGTTTGCAAATTACACATTTTAAAAGTCAAAGAATAATAAATAATAGGGGATACTGGTACACACTGAACCTATGGGCATAGTGGACCACCCCCCTAATATTTTGTTTATTTAAAAAAAAAATTTAAACTTCTCTTCTATCCTAATAGACAACAGCACTGCACTGATTATTTATAGCGTTCAGAAAATATGTTTAGCTCAGATTGAACTATTTTATCCTAATTGGTTGTTTTGATCTTCTAAAAGTAAAATTTTTCAACATTATATTTTAATTTTTTTAGTAATTAAAGGTTGTAGATAAATCCTATAAAACAGCTGTTTTGCAAAGCTAAGATACTTGTTTTTATTTAACTTTAAAGTTAATATGTTTAAAAGAAAGCTATAAACAATATTAATATGATTATTTATTGAATTTCAACATGGGGCACAGTGGTCCACAATCCACTCTGCTCATGTAATGCAGAATGTTCAAAATATTTAATAATTGCTTATTTTCTATAAAGAAATATTGTTTAAAAGAAGTTATTTAACTGTAAAATAAAATAAACAAAGAAAAATAACAATTTATTTAACATAGTAAGAAATATTTTGTTTTGTATTTACTGCCTGTGATAAATATAACTGTAGTCTAATTGGTGATGATTCTATTCAAGTAAGATTCATGAGATGCAAATTGAATGGAAATCAGTTTATTTTTCCCAAAACTGTAGATGAATCTATTGTTGATGTCAATGATTTCATAATATTGCTCCCAGACCCGAAAGTATTTCAGGAAAATTTCAGGCTCAATCTTACTCATAAGTATTTTGGAATTTCATTTGCAAATTTTAATGTGCGCTGATTTTTTTGTACTTAAGTAATAACTTCAACTAAATTGCAATTGTTCCTGTATTAATCTGTTGTTATTTTCAAAATATAATAATAATATATATTTTTTTTTTTTCAAAATGTTACTTGTAAATTTATATTACTATGTTATTTTGTGGATAAAGGGAAAATAAAAAAGAATTAGATTAATGAAAAATAGATTTATATTGCATTTCAGATAATGTCTAACAGCGGTCCACTGTGCCCCGGTGGGTGGACCAGTGTGCCCCATTTCTGGGGCACACTGGTCCAATTTACGGGTGCATATAAAAATTTTTATTTTGAAAAATGTATTGAAAACTATGTTATGAGAAAATTATGATGAATGTAAAAAGGTATAAGGAATATTCAAAAATATTTTCATGCAGGGATGCACCCGGTTTGTCCGTTAAAGAGAAAAAAAATTTCACTGAAAAAGTAGTCCACTGTGTACCAGTCTCCCCTAAATAGTAAGTTTTTATGAAAGGGGGAAATTTTGTTAAAAGGAATTTTGTGAAGGCGCCCATTTTATCAAATTGATTTTTGTGAAGGGTCCCATTTTATTAAATTGATTTTTGTGAAGGGGCCCTAAATAGGCTCCAAATTTTGTCTGGATCGACCCTTGTAGTGTTTTCCCAAGGTGTTTTCAAGAGGGTGCAGCGCCCTGCCTGTTTTTTTTTTTTATAGTTGTAAATGCGCTCTGCCCATTTTTATATAGCTGGAAAAGTGCCCTGATTATTTTGTGTTTGCAAAAATTTACTGTCGCGAATTTCACCAAAAGGTTGCGGGAAAATATCGCACAAAAATTTCCCAATATTTGTACTCGTTGGAGGGAAAATTATAAATTTTGTTAAGCTATTGCAGGTAAATAGCAAAATTTGCCGATGAGTCGTGAAAACAATCATGAAATTTGACCACAATCGCATGTAAAAAAAAAAAGAAAAGAAACATGCAAGTTTCACCTGTGCGTGAAAAAAATTGGGAAATTCGCTTATCTGTCACCAAGAAAAGGCAAAATTTGTCAATTAGTAGCAGAAAAAGATCACAAATGTCTTCAATCGATTGCAGGAAAGCAATCATGAAATTCGTCACTTGGTTACAGTAAATAAACGTGAAATTCGTCAATATGTCACGTGTAAAACAAAAAAAAAGAAAAAGAAACATGTGAGTTTCACCTGTAAGGTGCAGAAAAAAAATGAGAAATTCGTTTATCGGTCGCCAAAAGAAAGCAAAATTTGTCAATTGGTAGCAGGAAAGAAAATATCACAAATTTCTTCAATGGATTGCAGGAAAACAATCGCGAAATTTGTCAGTTGGTTACAGTTACAGGAAATAAACTTGAAATTCATCAATAGTCACGTGTAAAAAAAAAAAAAAAAAGAAACGTGAGTTTCACCTGTAAGGTATGGGAAAAAAATTGAGAAATTCGCTTATCGGTCGCCAAAACAAAGCAAAATTTGTCAATTGGTAGCAGGAAAATATCACAAATTTCTTCAATCAATCGCAGGAAAACATTTTCGAAATTCATCAGTTGGTTACAAGAAATAAACGTGAAATTCTTCAATATGTCGTGTGTAAAAAAAAAAAAAAAAAAAAAAAAAAAAAAAAGAAACATGCCGGTTTCATTTGTAAGGTGCAGAAAAAATTTGAGAAATTCGTTTATCGGTCGCCAAAAAAAAAGCAAAATTTGTCAATTGGTAGGAGGAAAATAATCACGAAATTTGTCAGTTGGTTACAGGAAGTAAACGTGAAATTCGTCAATTTGTTGCCAGGAAAAAACTGCTCAATTCGCCAATAGGATGCTGGTAAATATCGCAAAATTAAGTTAAAATTTGCACGTATCAGTAATATTTTACTAAATATTAATTATTGATATACAGTAAAAAACATTTTAAACATTGCATGTAATGTTGTACTGTTTCATGTAATATGTGTGATATATCTAAAATTGTACATATCAATGTAGCATTTGAGGTTTTTGACTCAAAAATTTAAATAAAAGAATAAATTTGTAATTTCGGCATACTTCAGGTCTCACAAATCTGAAAAATGGGAGTGAAAGGAAGAGACAAAAAAATCAAAACAGTACTGAAGGGACTCAGAAGGTATTAAAACTAAACTATTCAAGACAGCCATACTCAACAAGCGGGCATGTGGCCTGGCGACCTTTTATGTGCGATCCGAGACCTCAGAGAAAGAATCTACTAGAGAGTACATTCCTTTGTTATATTGTTGAAAAGCCAGTCCCAGGATCAGCTCGGATTTGGCGCTTTAGAAACTGTCTGTTTTGGCGGTGATCGCTTTCTTGGCAACTTCGATTTCATTCTCGCAATAAAAATAAACGTAAATAAACCAAACTGTTGCTCCTTCTAGGATTTAATCTCAGAGGAAGGATAGAAATAAGTTATGAGAGTCCCACCCCTGATGAAAAAAGGATTGTTTAATCTTCTGGATGGATTTTCTTTTTCTGTTTTTGCTGCTGTATTTTATTTTAATGTTATAAAATGGCTTTGTCCTTGTAATAAATGTTACTTAAATTATATTTTTGAAGTGAATACTTCTTTAGGCGTGTTGGGCATTTTTTGAGATGGGAAAAAACAGGGGCATTTGCTATAGAAATCTATATATTTACATTACTATACAAGTATGTGTTGCGGCCCACCTAACGTCGCAAATATACGTTTGCGGCCCGCGGTAATAAAAGGATGAGTATGGCTGATTCAAGATGTTTAGCATGCATAATAATTTTTTTAAAAAAGAAATTTCTTATTGATTAAAATTCAATAACTCAAACTGATTTAAAATTTGAGATTTCTTGAGTTTGACATCCTTGGATCTTTGCGAATAATTGTTCCAAAAAAAAGAAAAACCCATAATTAATCATTTTGAGAAAAATTGGTGTTAAATATAAACACAGTCACATTTTAACTATAATAGATGTTGCTGAATACTAATGAAACTTTCTTTGAATCTTTTTAGACTCCCAGTTGAAACACACCATCACAAACAAAAAGACAGGAAGACTTGCATGAATATTTAGTTAGTATATTTTTTATTAAAAAATGCCTTGTTTTTTAGAATAATTAGTTTGTTGTGAGATTGCAAAATTTACACTAGAGTGCATTATGAAATTCTAGATTAATTTTAAATATCAGATCTTATGTTTTTACTCAAATTTTTTGGAGCAGAGTGGGAAGAGAGATATAAATGGCAATTTATTTACTAATGTATAATTTATAAATCTTAGAAGTTTATACTTTGGAAAATAACAGTACAAGACCTATTTTTTTTAACATAATATTTAATGTATAATGTAACACATCAAAAATATTTTTTTTCTCTTAAGGTCCAAATCCAAACGGCTCACTTTATGACTTATTTTTTTTAATTCTTTTTTTGTTCAGAAACGCATGAAATTTACAGGTATTCTTATTCAGAAATTTTGTAATTGAAAGACGTTTTCCATTTTTCAAATTTCCAATGCTGCAGCACAAAAAAGGTCAGAAACATGTCATCACATGACACAAATCACTTATAACTCGATAAGTGATTTATTGATTAAAAAAAATTGAAAACTCATTTAGATTCCAAATCCCTTCCATGATCAGACCTGCCAATTTTATGCTTTTGTGTTTAAAAATGAGTCAGAAAGTTTCGTGTTGTTGAGCAGATCATTTGAGAACCAAGAGTTTAAAAAAAAAAAAAAACAGAAAAAATAAGTTATATACATGAATTTCTGAGTTTTAAAAAATAAAGATAAAACTGACTTGTTTTTTTATGTATTTCTTAATCCGTAACTATGGTGTAGCAGGAGAAGCTGCTAAAGTTAAGATTATTAACTTTAAAGGATTTTGTAAATTTTTAAACATAGAAAACAAACATTTAAAGTTCATCATGTCGTATCTTCAAAACATGTATAAGCATGAGATTCAGGGCTGGCAAGTTTCTGCCGGGGTGGTTAAAACCAGTGGTTTTTAACCACTGGTTGGGTTTTGGTTCTGCCGGCAAGGCAGAAACTAGTTTCTGCCAGTAAGTGGCAAAAACTGGCAGAAACTAAGAAATAATATGAAGAAGAATTTTAACTGCAATGATTCATAATTCACACATGTATTTGATATGTAAACAATTAAATTAAAAATTAGCACTAAAGATAACGAATGTTAATCAAAGTAGCAAAATGCTTCAAAATGATCATATAAATATACTTTGTTTATATAATACTAATTTTCTTTTACTTGAAAAACAGAAATTTTCTTCATAATGGTAATCTGATGTTATATAAGTTTAACTATTAATATTATTATTTACAGTTAAATTTCTATTTAAAAGTTTAAAAAAAAAGAAAGAAATTTACAAAAAATTCTATAATATTTTAACAAATCACTGTTCAGAGAATTTTTAAATAAATAATATAATGCAATAACTTAAAGATTATCTACTATATGGAATATGGTTATATATGTATGTTTCGAACATTTTCAACTAACAGTCTTAAATTTAAAAAAAGAAAGATTTGTTCCTTTAAATACTGTATTTAAATGAAATGTTTTTAAATCCACAGAATTACAAGATCCACATATAACTACAGCTCCAAGTTAAAAAATTAGAATAATAGAAAAAAAGGAATTGTGAAAAAAGGTTTTTTTATGTATCGCTTATACAAAAAGTAATACAGGATAAAACTTAATATTGTAAGAATCTAGATAGTTTGTAGAATCTTTTAGCATTAAAATTAAAAGAAATAATACAAAAATTAAAATAATTATTCATACTTGGAAAAAATCAAAATATTAGAATAACCATTTACCTGTTTCAAAATATTAGAATAATGCATTGTAAATAATATGTGTTTAAAAAAAAGGAAAAATAGTTATTCTTTAATATTTTGTAGCATCACCTTTACATTTTATAACAGCATGCACTCGCTTTACCAAGGTAGCTAGAAGTGGTTTATAATGTTTTCTGCCCAGACATGACCATGCCGACTTTATGCTGGAAAGAAGCTCAACTTTGTTTTTTGGTGCAATATCTATTGTGCCAAAAATGCTTATTTTATGCAACCTTCTGAACCAATCAGGAAAATTCATAAGTATTCTAATTTTTTGAACCACCTATTTTAGTATTCTAATATTTTGAATAATAAAAATAATTTTACAAAAATAAAATATTCACTCAAAATTTAATATTTTACTGTTTTAATTTTCCTTAATAACATGCAAATGCATTAAAACATCCACCACTGTTTTTTTTTTTTTTTTCAATTGTACTACAGTGAAATAAAGCTAAATGCAATTCCAAATACAAATGGAATTAATTATTCTAATTTTTTTATTTGAAGCTGTATAACATTTCTATGAGAAAGGTTTATTTACAGTTATTATTAAATTATTATGTTAAATTACAGAAAAGTATTTTGAGTAAGTATTGATTATTTTTCTTTTCTTTTCAGTTTTAATTTAAAATAAGTATTGGATAAGTTTTCTATTTTGAATTTTAAACTGAGATTTCAAATACTCCAATAATTGTTTATATATAAAATTACACAACCCTATTATAACAAAAATTTTATCTGTTACATTACTCATTTTTTCTAATACAAATATATTAATTTTTAAATAAAACTATCCACAGTATTTTATTTGTTATTTATCCTGAATAAAATATACTTAAGGAATTTAATACTACTAAAAAAGTCTCAGATTATGACACGAAATGTGTTTATGCCGGTTAAAACCGGTTATAACCACTTTCTGCCACTGGCACGGCAGAAACCACTTTCTGCCGGCAAAAACCCAGCCCTGATGAGATTTCTATATTTTGCATGTATTTTTGTTTCTGTACTTTCGTATTAACAGCTACTGCATGCCAGCATTTTGCTAAGCGTTTCACTCATTTATTTGTGAAATCATGTATGTATTAATTATGTATCATCGATGTATTCATATGTATGTGTGATGTAGTGGAAAGTTCTGTAATTTGGTTTGCAACCAATTGATGTATTTTAATAAGTGCAACTTGGCACCATTAAGGCTGTTCTCAAATCCAAACAGGCTACTTTATGACACATTTTTTAATTCATTTTTGCTTACAAATGCATGAAATTGGTAGGTGTTTTTATTCAGAAACTATGTAATCTAAACATGATTTCAATTTTTTAGTAAAGGCAGATCTTTTACAAAAGATGTCAAAGTCGGCATTTTCAACCAAATTACCAAGGTGGTTGGCAGTAAAGTGCGAAAAAGTGTCGCCACATGACCGGAAGCACTTATAACTTGATAAGCAGGGTTGCAAAAAAGCCGGCTAAAATTAATAAAAGCCAGGCCAGCGGCTTTTATTGGTTTTAACCGGCTTTTTTTGACCAAAATTGGCCTTTTTTGGTCAAAATTGGCTTTTATACGTTGAAGCAATTTATTTATAAACTGTAGATTTTTAAGAAGATTTTTTTCTAATTTAAAAGACATTTTATTGAGTTAGGATTTAATAAATAACTTAATTTCTCAATAATGAAGACATTAATATTGGAATAACACATAGCAGACTGGTGATTTGAGTCAGAATTGTAAATATGTTACCTAAATTTTAACAAGGCATACTTAGTGCTTAACTATTGCTATATTTTTAAAATAAAAGCTTTTTTTTATTATGATTAATTTAATTTACACTTTTTTTTTTCAGTTTTACTTCTTTAAATAATTAAATAGGACAACAGTTGTTTAATTACATATTTTATTACTCAACTAATTTTAAAGGCTATTAACCCACTAGTAGAAATAATACAACATGACAGTGGGCATTGCAGATTTTTGAAGATTAATCTAATAGCTTAAAAAATACTGTACTTAAAAAATTTTACTTTGTCATTGGATTACTGTTATCTTCTTACTGTATTTTCTTTGTAATTGAAAATTTTGCTTATTTAATGGGTTGCTATTATTTCTTGTGATAGTAGACATTGTTGCGTCATAGATATATTTTGTTTTGCTGTAGATTGATACACACACAAATTAGTTACTGGGGCTATTGATAGGCAAGTTTTAATATTTCTCATATCTTTAAAATCATACATACAACAATTTAATAAAATTACTATTTTCCACTGTTAAAAACAGTAATATGAATAAATTTGCTTTTCATTTCAACAAGTTTTATTTATTTATTTTTTTAACTGTTCTCTCTTTTTTTATACACTTACATCTACTAAAATCTCCTCAAATATTATATATTCATCCTAATTCCTCTTTCAACGTTGATCATTCCATAATTTAATCTCATCATATGGACTTATCTGGCATGAGTTTTATAATTGTTTAGTAAAAAAAAACATATTGAAATATATTTTTATAAGACATTAGAATACTGATTACTAACTAAATATGGATGCTCTCAAGTATTATATATGCTAATTTCATTTATTAATAATATAAATTAAGTTTTAATCCACAACAATTTTAAAAGTAAAAAGCAGTATATGTAAGAATTTTTCATTTTTGATGGTGATGTTTTGTTATTGTTTAATTAAATATAATCTTTAAAATGAACTGATTTAGTAGTTATTTCGTTATTTAAAATAATAATTGTGTCCTTAAACTGCTGCACCATGATATTAAAAGAGAAAATGCATTGAAAAAATGTTATGTTGCATAGTTAAGTGCAATACATCAATTTCAACTGACGTTATATTCACCAGCCGAGAAGGATAATTAAGAAAAATAATGTAAATAAATGAATATCCAAGATTTTTTTTTTTCTATTTTCATTTATATTGTAATTTTTTTGTGTTTAAATTTACTGATAGTTGACACTTAGGTGAGTGGGGCTTTTCCGTATTTTTATATTGTATTTATTTTGATATTCCAATGGTAACATTCTTCCATTTGTTTATTTGGCATTACTGTTTGATGAAAATTAATTTTTCTTGAAAAGTGGTCGACGGGATAGTGGAAAAATCATTTGATTCCAAATCTTCCATAGTCAAGAGTCTGTGCTAGTCACATGGGCTAATGTTAATCCTATGGGAGTGTTAGTTTGAAATTTCTTGTTTGCATTTCAATATTTGTTTGTTATCTTGTTTGTATTTCAATATACAATGGTTCCGTTTTTATTTTTTAAGTACGTAACCCTAAAAATTAAGAATAACAATAGCGAAGGACATAATGAATGATTGTTATTCAAATGAATCATCCCAGCATACACAAAAGCATTGCTGTTTACTTTCTTGCTATTTTTGATCAATTAAAACCAGAACTTTTGTAAAACAAAAAGAATTTTAAGAGCCTTGACAACTATGCTTTTGTGCATGCCTGAATGATTCATTCAAATATCAAAATCATTCATTATGCCCATCACTAGAAATCACATGCAAAAAATTAAGGAGGAGGGGGGGGGCTTACAATTGCTTCATTGAAGATTAATTCAGTTTTCATATAACAAAATGTCATTTTGTGTGATTCGTAAAATGTTATGTAGTAAAACAGTGTTATTATTTTATTATAGGTGCTGCTCGAAGAAATCAGCTCTTACTATTGCAGTGATAAGGAGTAGAATAATAAGAATATTGTCCTGTTCCAAAGATTTTTTTTTTTCAAATAAAATAAAGTCACTTCTTTTTTTTTTTTTCCTTTTTTTGTTATAGTTATATTCTGTACCACCTAGTACTGTCACCTAGTTACTAATATTGCTGATAAGGAAAAAAAAGACTTACATTTTTATTAAAACTTTTATTGAGTAGTAGAGCTGACATGTTTCAAAAATGATATGATAATGAGAAAGCATGCAATAATTTTTAGCATTAATCTAAATCATGTTGCAATATTTAAAACTTAAAATTTTTCTTGTTTTTCTAAAAATGCAAAATTGAGGTAGCAGTCAATTTGTAAATTTCCCTTTATATCTGAAGCTCACAGAATTGAAATAAGTTTTTGATGTAGGCAGACATTGACTAAAAAATAATTCTGAGTGGTTCTTTCATACAGTGAGTTAATTGGAGTAATATTTTTGTACTGATAAAAAAAATTTAAAATTAGTTCAATATGCAAAATAGATTTTAAAACATTTGTCTAATAATTTTATCAAAATAGAACAAAATAAACAGAATAAGACATTTATTAATTTGTGTTAACAACTTTGCGACGAGCGTCCCACACATAATTTTGAATCTGATTACTAGTATTTACAAATGGAATCCTTTGCCTAATTTAATTGAAGAAATTATATGATAAAATAAAGAAAAAAATATTCTAAAATATTGGCATGAAAAATTAAAGATTTTATGCATGATGTGTAATGTATGTGTGACATTTATCACAAAGATTTCTTTTTTATCCAAGAAAAATTTATCTACCAAAAGTCTTTATCCTCTGCAAGAAAGATTTGTTAAATTTAAATAATATGGGAGAAATAACAAATCTATTAGCCTCTTGTTGCAAAATACTGGAGGATTTAGAAATTTCTCACAAGATAAAATTATCAAACTGATTTTAAATACCATATTTACTTGTGTATAATGTGTACCATGTTATTTTAACTTTAAAAAAAAAAAAAAAAAAAAAAATCTTAGAAATCATGATTTACAATCTTTTCTCAAATCTAAATTACTTTTGTATGTGCTCATATATATTTTGCTCTCTTATTAAAATATCATAAAATAAAGTTTCTGCAATATGTATATAAACTTTGTGAAAATGTGTATGGTTTGATGTATACAATTAGAAATATTCAGTGTATCATGTATGTGTATACTGGATTTTAGACCTGAAATTTTTGTAAAAATGTGTGCATTATGCAGGAGTAAATATGGTAGATTTTTTAATTTAGCTATGAGATTTTAGTGAATTACAGCAGACATATTTCATTCGAAATATTAAAAAAAATTAGTCGATGCTTTGATAAAAATATTCCAATATAAATATGGCAACAGTCCCCAAAGCAGAATATGCTTAAGAGTGCAATATACATCGCAGAACAATGAACTTCTCTGCAGAACATTTCAAATTCTCATTTTCAACACAATTCACTATTCATTCATTTGAAAAAGCACTAAATTTGTCTGTCAATCACCAGAAAAACTTCATCAATCGTTCGTTGAAAAAGATTGTGAAATTCATTAATTGGTCGCAGGAAAAGCTCACACAATTTGTCAGTCGATCATGGGGAAAAATCGTGAAGTTCTTCAGCTGCTGCAGTTTAAAAAAAAAAAAAAAACATGAATTTCGTCAGTGGATCATCGGAAAAAAATCTGAAATTCACCGGTCAGTCACATAAAAACCCGGCAACTTTTACCAATCGGTCGCAAAAAAGTGACAAAATTTGCCATCCTGTAGAAAGAAGATATTGCAAAATTCACCTATCAGTCGCGGGTCAAAAAATGTGAAATACGTTTATCAACCGAATGATTTTTGATTGAAATTTCATGTTTTTTGCCAAGAAAAAGCGCAAAAATTTCTCAGTCGGTTGTGGGTAAAAACCATGAAATTTGTCAGTAAATCGTCGAGAAAAATGGGAAATTCGTCGATCAGTAGCGAAAAAAAAACACAATTTTCTCCAATTGGTCACAAGAAAAAACTGCAAAATTTTCCAATCGGCAGAAAGAAAATATTGCAAAATTTGGCTATCAGTTACAGCTGAAAAAAAACTCCACTAAATTAGTTGATCAGTTTTGGGAAATACCTCGATTTTTTTCAATCAATTCCAAGATAAAGCGACAAAATTTTCCAATTGATAAAAAGAAATTAATGCAAAATTCGCCTATCCGTCGCAGGTTAAAAAACTAAATTAATCGGTGGATTGTCAGAAAAAAAAATCACAAAATTCGTCAATCAGTCTTGTAAAAACTCACAATTTTTTCCATTCTGTCACAAGAAAATCCGCAACATTTGTCGATCAATAAAGAAAATATCGCAAAAGTTAACAATCAGTTGTGGATTTTTAAAAAAAATCGAGACATTCGGATATTAGTCGCTTGAATAAAAAAAAAAGCAATTTTTGCCCATTGGTCCTAAGAAAGAGCTGAACAAATTTGCCAGTCAGTGAAAAGAAAATATCAAAAATATTTAAAATTCGCCAATCAGTCGCGGATAAAAAAAATGCGAAATTCATCAGTGAAGTGTTGGAAAATATCTCGCAATTCTCGAATTAGTCGTGGGAAAAAAATTGCGGAGTTCGATGATTGGTTCTGAGAAAAAAAAAAAAATGTGAAATTCGCCAGTTACCAGAGAGAAAAATCTCAAAAATATTGCAAAAATCGTCTATTACGAGGGGGAAAAAAGCGAAATTCGTCATTCGATCGGAGTAAAATTGTGAAATTCGTCATTTCTTTGGTTTTTGTGTGTGTTAGCGTTTTACGAAATGTCTTTAGCATTTCTATACAAGATGAAATCGCACTCCTACATATACAAGAAAATCTCTCTGTGTTTTATTTTATTATTCCCACAGAACATTTGTGATCAGTTGAAGGTTCGTTGCAGAACATTGCAAAATATTCGTTTTGGGGGGGGGGGGAATAATATACTGATATTATTCTACAGTTGTCTTTACCAAAATTATTAAGCACCCTCGTATTTTTATCATAACTTATTTCAAAGTGTTAGCAGAAGGGCGGTGGACAGAGGGTTATGTTGGCACTTTCATATTAAATCATGTGCCATCATTAAAGGTGGTTCAGGCAGAGGGTGCAAGGGCACGTATTCCTAAGTGCCAGCAGGGGCCTGAATATTAGTCGTAGTGTCTGATGTTTAGTAATAGTATTCAAGTAATAGATATCGCATTTATATAAAAAAAAGGTTTAATTAAGAAAGAAAATATAATAGTTTATAAAAATTCAATGGCGGTGTATTTTGTACATCAGTGGAGACTTACTGATAAAAATAATGAAAAAGTAGAACAAATTTTGAACTTCAACATTGAAGGATGTTTAGGAAGAGAGTAAATGAAGCGCAAGTGTTCAACACACAATTATTTTAGAATTCACAACTGCTGTCTGTGTCTTTAATGGTTAAGTTATTACAATTAAAATGACAGCAAACTAACAACTCGACTTTTAATTAAACAATTTGCTTTAAAAAAATGAGTTTTTTAAAAAACTAAACTGCTTTGTTTTTCAGTAAGCAAAATTTTCATAGTATAGCAATTGTTATGCTATGCAAGTTAATAGGTAATCATGACAATTAGAATAACTCTTACCGGAAAAGCCAAAGTATATAAATCACTTATCTTCATCAATGAAAATATTTCCTAAAACTTGTATCATTTTTATTAACAGATATTAAAAGTTAAAATAATAAAAGTAACATATAAATTTAAAGTATATTTTAAAAATAAGATTTCTCTATTTTCATTGTTGAAGACAAATTCCTTTATATTTTAACATTTTCTGCAAGAATTATTCTAATTTTCATATAGATATACTTAAGACATGCAAGGAAACAATGTCATTTCATTGGAAATACAGTCTTGGCTGAAAGTATTCAGCACCCTCATATTTTTAATATATTTGTAAAAGTAATAGTTATATACAAATATTTAACTGCATATCATTTAGGAATTTTCTTTTTAAGTTTATGGTTTGTAAAAAAAAAAAAAAAAAAAAAAAAAAAAAAAAAAAAAAAAAAAAAGTTAACAAGCAACTCGTCATTTAATGAAGTCATTTTCTTTAAACACCTACTTTTTCAAAACTATAAATTACTTTGTTTTCTGGAAGTTTCATTGTTATGTCATAAGTTAACAGATCATCATGGAAATTGAAATATTTCTTGCCTGAAATGCCAAGATCTCTTCAGCAGCATAAATATTTCTTAAAATTTATTTTTGTTATTATCACATGTTAAAAAATAAAATAATAAAAATTACATATAAATGTATTTTTTTTTTTACATAAGCTTTCTTTATTTTCGTTTTTGAAGACTAAGTTCATTTTGTCTTTTCTTACAATAATTATTTTCTTGATTATTTATTAACTGGCTTAGCAGAACAACAAAATTTAATTTAAAAAAAAGTTTTTTAAAGAAAATAGCTTCATTAAAAGATGAGTTATGCGTTTGCTATCTTTGAAAAAAAATAAAAAACTTATTTTTTAAAGAAAATTCTTAATTGTATACAATTTAATATTTGTATCCATCTATTATTTTTACCAAATATATTATAAATATGGGGGTGCTCAATACTTTTGCCCTAAGGCTGTATTTCTGATGAAATTTCTTGGATATCTTAAGTATATCTATAAGAAGTACTGAGTATCAATAAATAGACATGCATTAGACGTCTTATAAACGCATATCAGATGTCCCTGGATATCTACAATCCAAGTCTTAAGCACGGCTATAAGACATACTGCATGTCGAAAAGTGATCTATGCTTGGATGTCTTATAGACGTGGTCTCATAGACTACCTGGATATCTTGGACGTCTAATAGAACTCAGAGAGATCACACATAACATCTCCATAAGAGGTGAAAAGGGTGTATCATGGATATTTGTAGACTTCTTATAGATGTGTCGGTTTTCTTGGGTTTACAGCTTGTAGATGTCTTATAGATGGGTGTGTGCTGTTTGGGTAGGTACGTAACGCGATAACTCTTGATAGAAATACCAAATTTGCTTCCAATTTTGTTTATAGGTTCATTCGGATAAGGCGCTTCCCTTATTAGTTTTGGGGGCTCATTGGTTAAGTATAAAGGGGGAACGGGTTGCTAATCCCTCCCCTTAATTTATATAAATGGCTTTTTCGTGCAGAATGATCCGATGTACTTCAAATTTTGTATATGGATTCATTGTGACAAGGCGCTTCCCTGATCAGTTTTGGGAGTTCATTCGTTAAGTATAAAGGGAGTGGGGAGGGGGGGGGATTTGCTTCAAATTTTGTATATAGGTTCATTGTGATAAGGCTCTTCCCTTATTAGTTTCAGGGGTCCATTAGTTAAGTATAAAGGGAGAAACGGGGGTTTAATCCCCCCCCATTAATTTAGATAAATGGGTTTTTCATGCAGAATTATCTGATTTGCTTTAAATTTTGTACATAGATTCATTGTGATAAAGGAGCTTCCCTCATTGTGATTAGTTTTGGAGGTTCATTAGTTAAGTATAAATTAGTACTTCTTATAACCAATTAGTAGTTCTTATATATATATATATATATATATGTCTATACTAATAAAAGAAAGTTTCGCTCTGTGTGTCTGTGTGTCTGTTGGCGATGGCTAGGAAAATTTAGCCCACCTAGAAGGCTGGAAATTTAGGTGTAGATAGTCCAAGGTCTGGCCATGTGCACCTGAGCCTCAGAATTTTAATCTCTATCTCTATAAAAGAGTAAGTGTCTGTCTGCCTGCCTGCCCGCGGATTTCTCCGTAATTATAACACCTAGGACTCTAAAATTTTTGTCATGTGTAGATGTTGTCACCGGACAGTATACCTCGGGGCCGGATTTTTAAATTTTAATTTAGATTTTTTTTTTAAATAAAACGTGTATATGGAATTTTGGGTTCGAGGCTATTTCAAGCTCCTCCCATGAAATAGCCTCGGCAACGCCATCCGTGGCAACGAAGCAGCCAGCCAATGAGAGCAGTGTAACGACCGAAGAAATCTATGGCCTAGCATGACTCGTGAGTTGCTGGCCTAGAGTTGTCCAGATTTTGTCGCCTAGCTTCGGAGGTTGACTGCCGTGTAAGCCGTGTAATCGAATCGAAAGGACAGTTTTCGATATGCAAAGAGGCTGCAAGAGATGTTAGTTGGCAGGTCAAAAAGAAATGAACCGAGCTACGCTAAGAGAGATGCAGAGAGAGTTGAACAGACGATGGTGAGCGGAAAATGATGTGTGCGCGTGAACAGTATATGATGGTTGTGTACGCTGGGGTTTTGATGGCAGAGTGTAATGTTTTTTAATTGTTCATCTTATTTTAACTTGTGTATCAACGATGCCTAATAAAAAGTGCTGGATGTTAATCATCACCTTGGATCACTGGAGTTCGTTAAGTCATTACAGTATGGCTCTTTCCACCGGACATCAATAGAGCTTACTGATTTTAGTTCGGACTTTCACCACAGGGGGCGCTTTCGTATCTTTGGTTCTATGGGCTAGATCATGACGGGGTATGCCTCATTCGACTCGACATCGATAACCTTAATGAATTCAGTTATGTTCATATAGAACATATTGTGCCCCCTGGCGGTGGAAGGTGTAACTAAAGGATTTTGCAGCTAACTCGGGTTCTATGGGTCACATCACGACACGGTTTGGCTCATTCGAAACAACATCAATAGAGTTTACCTATTTTAGTTCTGAATTTCACCACCAAGGGGTGCTTTCCTATCTCTGTTTCTATGGGCTGGATCACAATGGGGTATGGATCTTTCCACTTGACATCGATAGAGCTGACTGATTTTAGTTCGGATTTTCACCACAAGGGGTGCTTTCCTATATCTGGTTCTATAGGCTGGATCACGACGGGGTATGGCTCATTCGACTCTACATAGATAGAGCTTTTCGATTTTCACCACCAGGGGTGCTTTTCTATCTCTGGTTCTATGGGCTGGATCATGAAGGGGTATGGCTCTTTCGACTCAACTTACGGTAATATATGGGAGTGTGTATGGCACGCCCAGTGTTTGCTGTCTAAGGTAGTGGGGCCCCCAACATTAGATTTGTTTAAAAATAAAAAAAATGTCCAACACTGATTTCAGGTACATTTAAGGTTGTTGGCACGGGCAACGCCGGGCGGGTAAGCTAAGTATTTTGATAATTAGCCTAGATATTAATCAGATTATCATTAACCATCGCTTCTAAAATGCCAACTTTTAAATCAAAATGGCGAAAGAAACGGACTGGCGCATTGGATTTGCGACCGGAAATGAACGAATTCAAAATTATTTAACTAATTAGCGAATTTTAAGAAAACTAATTGAGATATCAATTTGAAAATTTCTGAGCACATGTAAAAAAAATTTCTGTATCTGACTACGTGATTTTTGAAAAATTCGGTTGGTAATTTTTTTTTAATTTACGCAAAAAACTGCCAAAAATCTGCAGGCGCCAGTGAAAACGATCCCAGAAAGTTTCAGACAAGGATCGGCTTTCATTAAAAACTGAACTACAAAAGGATCTGTTTCTCGGGAAAAATCCCTCCATTTAGTTTGCGAAAATGAAAGGAAATAATTGCCAATTTTTACTAATGAACAAAAATTTAGGTAACTAATTAAGATATAGATTTGAAATTGCGGTCGGGAAGTGGTGACATCTGCCGGCTATTTTAGCGTAGCGTCTTCGTTATGTTCTAATTATCAGAAAAATGTAATTATTTTTTTAATGATCGCGTTGATGTAGGTGACGGTGGTTCTCTTGAACAAATTATTCATTATATTTGCGGGTATGGGGAGGGAGGGGGTTAACGCCTTTCTCTGAGATTGTAATTATCTTGGGCCCGGGCAACGCCGGGTGGGTTAGCTAGTATATATATATATAAGATTCTATAAGATTTTCATAATTTTCCAATTTATGCTTTTTCATTTTATTAAGTTTAATTCTTGCAATGTCCATTCCATTGCTTTTTTAATGTCTCATTCTTTGTTTTTCACATGTGTTTTCATTTTTAAATATACACGTGTTTAAATTAATTAAGGTAAGTTTTTAATAATAATAATAATAATAATAATAATAATAATAATTTTTAATATTCCATTATCTTATGCCTCTTCTTCAAATTTAAATGACAGCACATATTTATTGTATACTTAAAATTTATAATTGAATTGCCCTTATTAGTTTCGGGGGTTCATTAGTTAAGTATAAAGGGAGAAACGGGGATTTAATTTCCCCCCCCCCCCCCCATTAATTTAGATAAATGGGTTTTTCATGCAGAATTATCTGATTGCTTTAAATTTTGTACATATTAGTTTTGGAGGTTCATTAGTTAAGTATAAATTAGTACTTCTTATAACCAATTAGTAGTTCTTATATATATATATATATAAGATTCTATAAGATTTTCATAATTTTCCAATTTATGCTTTTTCATTTTATTAAGTTTAATTCTTGCAATGTCCATTCCATTGCTTTTTTAATGTCTCATTCTTTGTTTTTCACATGTGTTTTCATTTTTAAATATGTACATGTTTAAATTAATTAAAGAAAGTTTTTAATAATAATAATAATAATAATAATAATTTTTAATATTCCATTATCTTATGTATCTTCTTCAAATTTAAATGACAGCACATATTTATTGTATACTTAAAATTTATAATTGAATTGCCCTTATTAGTTTCGGGGGTTCATTAGTTAAGTATAAAGGGAGAAACGGGGGTTTAATTCCCCCCCCCCCATTAATTTAGATAAATGGGTTTTTCATGCAGAATTATCTGATTTGCTTTAAATTTTGTACATAGATTCATTGTGATAAAGGAGCTTCCCTGATTGTGATTAGTTTTGGAGGTTCATTAGTTAAGTATAAATTAGTACTACTTCTTATAACCAATTAGTAGTTCTTATATATATATATATATATATATATATATATATATATATATATATATATATATATATATATATATATATATATATATATATATATATATATATATAAGATTCTATAAGATTTTCATAATTTTCCAATTTATGCTTTTTCATTTTATTAAGTTTAATTCTTGCAATGTCCATTCCATTGCTTTTTTAATGTCTCATTCTTTGTTTTTCACATGTGTTTTCATTTTTAAATATGTTCAGGTTTAAATTAATTAAAGAAAGTTTTTAATAATAATAATAATAATAATAATAATAATAATAATAATAGTTTTTAATATTCCATTATCTTATGTATCTTCTTCAAATTTAAATGACAGCACATATTTATTGTATACTTAAAATTTATAATTGCATTGCGATGTTACTTTTTGTTTCAACCATACATTTTAATGCAGCACACTTCTGTTTAACGGACAAAATATCTGGTCCTATGTGTGTCCCTTGTACCCTGTTCACATCGGACATTTTTAGATATCTTAGACCGCCATTTTTGAGGGGGTGCCCTCCCGGAATTGAATACCTGTCCACACCGCAAAACTCATCTAAGATAACTCACTGAAAATCACTGTGTCCGAGATCTGAACAAACACAGAATGTGCGCATGCGCATATGTTAAAAACAACTTCAACTGTCAATCGGCCTGCAGAGCCAATCAGAGTGAGTGGTACTGGCTGTATCTAACAACAGAAAGTTCGAACTCACTATACCCGGTTCAGATCGGTTATTTAAGATATCTTAGACCGCCGAACTCACTGAGGGAGTTCCAGAAACTCACTTTGTGAGATGTTGCTATAGATTAAAAAAAAAACTGAAAAATTTTAGTTAGATTAAAATACATTATTATAATGATATATTTATGCATCGCTGTAATGAAAAAATAATTATTTTGCTGATAGGAAACAAGTTTCAAATGCTTATGAAAATATTTTATAGAAAAGTAATTAACAAAATCGCAGCTGAAAATGATATAAGTTTTAGTTTTCGTTTTGACAAAAGTTAAATATAAAAAAAAAAGTTTAATAACAAAATTTTTGTTAGATTCATGTTACATTTTTGTAAAAATAAATTTAATTGATCCACAGAAAATTATTTTTATAATGTAATTAATAGGTAAATGTAGTTAGATTAAAGAAAATATTGTGTAAAAGATTGCTATTTTTCTATAATAAAAATTTGTTTGATCCATAGAAAATCTCTAATGTCTAAAGTCTTCCATTTCTTTTTTTTTATGCTGCCAATTACATTATCTTTTCATTATACCTGAAACACACACACGCATACAAAAGTCAAATTATAACAAAAATATGATACATTTTTATGGATTTTGTATCTTTTATTATAATTTTTGATAATAAAAAAAATATTTCATGTACAATCAAGAAACAACTTAAAAATCAGTGTAAAGAAAGCAAAAACGGAAAATCATGCGTCAAGCATAGATTATGAAACACTTTCCAACACTTATAGAAAACTTAAACGTAACTTCACCGTTAAATAAGGTGAAAGAAGATATGTAAGTAAACAGTTTAGAAAACATACAACACATTGAAAAATACAGTTTTCGAAATTACCTTCCAGTATCAAAAAAGTAGACGAATTACTTTGTGCAGCCCTGTATATGATCCGTAGATGTGGATATATAGTATGATAAAATTTAGTTAAGTTAGAATATTCACATTTAGCAATTTTCGCCAATCGATGGAAATGCATTCAAAATATTTTGTACAGCCCTGTATATTATCTGAATACTTTTGTACACACCACCTATTAAGCTAAAAGGCAACTTAAAACTCACTTGTAACAATTACCAAAATTAAACGACAGTGTATCTTTTTTGCGCAGCCCTGTATATAAATTTATTTATATTCCACAAACTTTTATTGGTCTATTAAATATAGTTCAGCAGGAAAATGCTTAAACACAATTAAAAACTACCCTTAAGCAATTCACTTCCATAGTCTGTAATACTTACGAATTCCCTTGTGTATCCCTGTATATGTTCAACCGAGTTTATAAACACCCACGTATTATGAAAAAAAAAATAGTTAAACTTAAAAACGTAAACCTAAGTTGAAAACGCACTTATCACACATAGACTGTAAATATCGCATATGTACTGTAACCAATATATTTTGTGTGTCCCTGTAAATAAACGCAATGCACACAAGAGAGCAATTTATAGTGCACCTCAGTAACGTGAATAATTTTCATTATGTTTTAAATAGTGAAATATCACTAAATTGCACTGCAAACGATTTTTCCCCATAGAACGATGTGTAACAGAATTCTTTTGTTTGACCCTGTAAATGAATAATAAATGCTTTGCACCCCATATTCTACAAAAAGCATATTTTAATGCGCTTCATAATTATATATCAATTTCTTTATGTTTTAAATGACCTAGCGTCATCAAAATGCACTTAAAACTATTATTCCCCATTGACTGCAATGTAACAGAATACTTTTGAATGTCCCTGTAAAAAAAGTGCTACACACTTCAGTTGAAATAGGGAACATGCTATAAGTAAACGACAATAACATATAAAAATTTCAGGGCGATCCGAGCATATTTACGGGAGTTAGAGCACGGACAGACGGCAGACGGACAGACGGACAGACAAACCGAAGTCATAAACACTTTTCAACTAGGTTGAAAAGTGTTTAAAATGACGACTCAAAAATATGGAATCTGGACTTCAAAATCGTTTAAAACTAGATTTGCAAGATTAATTTTGTCGTACAATATTAAAATCACGGGTGTTATAACATTAAGACATGGGTGGCGCACTCTATGCGTCCACAGCCTGATAATCCGAAAGGCACATGAAACACGAGCTTCCCCTTCTAAAATTTAAGAAGGTACCCAAAATGATTACTAAAGGGGACCTCTAATTTCCATTATTTATTTATTTATTGATATTGAATTTATAATTTTTTTGAAAGAAAAATTTTGCTTAGTGCATGAGAGAGACGTAAGAAAACTTATCTAACTAGGAAATCTGAATGTGATTGATAGTATTAACCAATCATTTGGCATCCTGATGTGTTGGTTACAAATCACCCGTGTAATTCTACATACAAACAATTATCTATACATTACAAAATTTAAAATTCCATACCCTATTAAATTTATTGTATAAAAAATTCATTTTAATAATATTCTATTTACAACGTTTGTTTATCAAAATGTTCCCTTTCTTAAAAATATTCCTTTACTGTCCATATTTAAAACATTTTTTTATTCTAGTCTACTTAAAGTTTTAGTAGTTTTTCTCTAGTCACTTTTTATTTCCCATCAAATAAGATGTAAAAATCGCATTTCCTAAGAATATGTCTTCTTAAAAACCTTTTTTTTTTTTAAAAGTTTTTTTATTATATTAAATATTTCTTATTTAATCCCGCATTTAAATCGCTTTTATTTCTTTTAATCTGTGTAAATGCACCATTTTTCCTCTCCTAATAATCTTAAAAAAAAAAAAAAAAAAAAAAACCTTCTTTTAAATTGTTTTCAATACGCAAAAACCGAAACTTATTCTTTCAGTTTCCCGCGTTTTTTAATTTCGGTAATGTTCCAGAAAATTATTTTCCCGCCAAAAAAATAGGAGAGATTTATTTCTTCAATATTAATTCTCCGATAAAAATGAGTGCGAGCGAAAGTAGAACATGCATTGGGTAAAAGAGGTCACGTGTTACGAAATTCTTCTTGCGCCACTTCACTTAAAATGAATTGACAGAGAGAGAGAAGGAGGGATTTGGTCGTCGAAGTGATTGTTACAATAAAATTTGCTGGCGTTCTAGTATGTGTTAACATAGAGAATTGCTAAGTGAGTGCAATCCCCTGGGATTTAAAGCTGAGTGAGTTTTAAATAAATGAATTCGAGATATTTTTTCTAGCCTTTGCAACTCTACTTCTGTCCCTCATAATTTGTGTTTTGTCTGATAAAAACTGCCGTATCATATTTATTTTTAAATAAAATTTGTGCCCATATACTAATAATTATTCTGCAATACATTAAAAATTCAAATTAAGCATAATATGAGACTTGTAAAAAACAGATCAACTGCTAAAAATAACACTTATGAGATTTTGGCCCATACAGCATAGCTGCCGATTTTTACGCTTTCATCTTACCACAAAAAATTAACTGTAAATTTTATTTAATTAGCGAAATCTGTGAATACGTAAGACAAAAGAATGCTGTTTAATTTTAATGGTATTTGAAAAGCCTAAAAGCTGGCAGCTACGCATACAGTCTTTATAATTACTTTCCAATAAATGGCACGACATCAAATAAGCTGCGTGCATTGTAGCTCATGTTTTCCATTAAAATCATTAACAAAAATTGAACCATTACAATATTAAAACTAAAATATTCGCCTGAGCAATAACATGCTACACGAGAGTGATGATTGATCATATTACTCAAGTAGGTGTCATAGGAAAAGGTAGGGGGATTTGGAAATGTAGATAAGGCAAGAGCAGTTTTTATTCATTAAGGGATTTTTACACAAAATCGTCCCTCTTTTGAAAAATTATGTTTCACTACTAACTCCTACAGAATCATTTTATTATAATATGGCAGCTTTCCCCACATCTATCTTTTCGCAGATACATTAGATCTTTCCATTTCGGCCAGAGATTAATTATGTGTATCTTTTGTGAAACAAAAATAAATTTCACGAAAAATCGTGTTGTAGTTTGTTGGATGAATTTAGATAACATATTTTATAAGAGGTGTATTTTACTTTCTTCTATCTTTACAAGAAGAAAGTATTGGATTCATGAAAATTTTCGACTTCCGGTTTTTGACGGATTTATACGTTTTAGAAGGTCCTGAACACGAATTGACCATTTTTAGAAAATGTCTGTCTGTGACTCTGTGACTCTGTCTGTCTGTATGTGACAAAAATTTTGTGGGCACTCTATCTCAAGAACTAATGCATGAAATTTAATAACACTTTATATTCAGTTAGCCCCTGATATAAATTGGTGCTGATTAGTTTTTGGCGAAAATCGCCCAACAGGTGGCGCTGCTATGCTCCATTTTTTGCGATTTCCGCAATAGCTCTATCTCAAGAACTAATCCGCTTATTTTCATCAAACTTCAGGTTCAGTTAGACCTTGACATAAATAGACGCTGATTAAAATTTGGTGTAGATATCCCAACAAGTGGCGCTGCTATCCCACATTTTTCTCGATTTTTACGATAGCTATATCTCAAGAACTAATGCACGGAATTTCATCAAACTTCAGATTTTGTTAGATCTTGACATAAATAGATGCTACTTACGTGTTTGTGTAAAATGCCCAACAGTTGGCGCTGCTATGTTACTCTTTTCATTATTATCACGATAAATATATCTTAAGAACTAATGCACGGACTTTAATCAAACTTCAGATTCAGTTAGACGTTAACATAAGTTGTTGTTGATTAGGTTTTCGTCTAAATCTTCCTACAGGTGGCGTTGCTATGCTGCATTCTGCAATATTTACACGATTTTAGCAGTAGTCATATCTCCAGAACTAATGCACGGAATTTAATAAAACTTTAGATTCAGTTAGACCTTGATATAAATGGGTGCTGATTATTTTTAGTGTAAGCGAAACCTGTCTGAGATAGAAGAAAGTTTTGGGATTGGCACATCCGACTAGTTTCTTCTTGATATCAGTAGCAAATCTTTTGTGAATGAATAAAATTTTAAATAATTCGGGTGAGTTTGGAACGCATGATTCAATTTGTGAAGCTTAAAATAATAAACTCATTCACACAATGCATCAATTTCAAATAATTAAACTTTTACCAATACTCCAAGTCACCGGAGATCAGTTTGTAAGTATTCAATTCAGAAGCATTAAGGAGGAGAATCACGTTGAGCAGCTTGAAAATGACAATAATTAAATCAGTACAAAAAACTCTGTAGTTTTAAAACCAATGAATGAAATACAACAATATTTTTTTCTATAATTTCACACATTCTTGTAGTTAAAAAAAAAAAAAAACATTCAAATTATGTATATTTAACAGTCTTAATTAATGGAATAATAACGACAAAAATGGATTTTTAAAAATATAAATACTAAAATATGCATTTTGTGCGCAAGATTTCATACATTCTACTGTAGATGCATATTTAATAGTTCATTTATTTTCACTTATACTACTATATTTTACATTGAACCTAAATTTAAAAGTATATTCAAATTCATTAGCATAATTCATGACTTTTATAATGCTATTCACTAAATTTACCAAAACTTTTAGATTTAATTTTTCAATACAAAATTTTCTATGACAAAAATCAGGCTAAATTTAGGTTCAGCATAAAAATATACATGAAAATTAATTATACGCAAAATTTCAAGATTCAATGATAATTAGTTTTTAAATGAGAGTGCGCGCAATGCCAAAAAACACTGTTTTGAGAAAAAGGCTTTCAAAGTTAACTTTATAGCATAACATCAAATATTTTTATGCAAGACATTTTTAGCGATAACTTCTGTTCTAATTGAAATTTTTGTAAAATTCTTTTTGCAGTGGATTTGTAACATTTCAAAGTATCCATACTATTTTTTTTTTTTTTTTTTTGAAAAATCGATTTTTTGTAACCTTTCCCATGATCCTCCCCCTTAACCCATTCGGAACCATGGGTTCATATATGATGCACCCTCAAAAAGAGCATACAAAATTTGTTTTAGGCACCAGTAAAAAATAAAAATAATATTTGCTTTCTCTTATTAGAGCATTTTTGTGATAGTTTAAGTAAAAGTAGCTTTTTTAAAAAAAAGTGGTGCCAACCGAATAAAATTTGTGTAAAAGCCGCCGGTCCCGAAGGGGTTAAACTTAACAACATAAAATAAAATAGAATTCACTTTCCTTTACATCTTTTATTTATATCAATATTTTTTAATTAAAAATATTCCCAGTTGCAAACTTATCTATAGAAATTGTTAGCAGAGCTTCAGTTAAACTGAATCTTAGGTTTGGTCTGAAAATTATTTTCGATTTTCTTTTTCTCGAAATATGTTTTTACTGCACAAATATATATGAATAAATTTATTTATAAACACAGAGATTATCACATATGGACAGATAGACAGGCATATCCACATTGTAAATCATGTATAAATCATGTGTATGCGAAAAATATAGGTTGACTTATATGTATAGAGTGAGATGTTACGCTTGTAAATGTGCAGAACTAAATGTGAACACAGCTCTGCTGTTACCGTTTGTGGGAACATGTGAACCATGCCAAATTGCTTTGCCAGTTATGCAGAATGAAACTTTCGAAACGCTCTGTAGATACAAGCAAGAATATTTGCCTGAGAAGCATACAGGGTGATTATAAAAAAAAACTATCCCTATGGCGTTGTTTCCAGTCCAAGTGTCTTCTGGCCGTTTCGGAAGGAAATAGGCATAATACCATTGCGTCGTTTTTTTGCAGATGACCCATAGTTCTCCTCCCGTGTAAAGATGCATGGCAAGAAGAATAAATAAACAGATGATTTCCATGGAATATTTTATTTTAAGAGAAAGAGAGTTGAAATTTTGAGGTGGCCCCCTCGGCACTCAGAACGTAGTTCACATCATGAAAAATTCCGATCTTCTCCGTACCAGAGATAAAAAGGATCTGCCGTAATTTTACAATACATTCTCGCCGATGCTTTGTTTTCCACACCAAATATACATGTGTATTGCACATTTTTCGCCAGAAAGAATTTCGGACAGTTAGCCATGTGGCATATTAATTTACAGGGGGGAAATGAATCAAAGGAGTGCCATGCCTGGCTACTTATTGCTATTTTCGTAATTTTTGAGCAGCAACCCAATTAATGTTATGAGAAAAAGTCAAATGTGGCTTTCTGTATATGAATCATATGATAAGGATATAGAATTTTGGCAGCTGGGAATTAATTAAAAATAGCATTTACATTGAAACCAGGAAGTTAATATTCTGCTTGGTCAAAAGCGTAAATGTAAAAACGTTTTGAATTTATCATTAAGTTTTCCAGACAGAAACCAAAGTTTGAAAGGATAATGAAAATATCTAACGTACATATTGAATAATTTTTCAGCTGCATTTATGCAGAAAAGGAAGATCATTTTTGCGGTTAGAAGACAGACATAAAAATGATAGAAAAGAAACGCTAATGTATTTGATGAAATGTAATTGCTTTTAATCTTTAAAATGGAAAGGGTTTAAATAAAAATTTAATTAATCTTTAGGAAACATAAGAGAACTATAAATTTTGAATAATAAAGAAAATATGTATATGATCTTCATCATATACATATACTCCCCCTTCACAGGAAAAAAAATGCTGACCTTGCTGCGATACACATGTGCACACACTGAAAACAAGCTGTAATATCCATAAAACAAACATTTCAAAGCCTGGGAGACCACCATACAAAAATAAGTAATAAACACATAAAAATCATATAAAAATATAAACAAGTACTTGATTTAAAAAAATTTAGCACTTTGTTGTGCAAGGTATACCAAATTCAAATGTCTTGTCTGCTTATACAATATATACGTATAGCCATAATAGTTCCAAAATGCAGACACAATTAACATTTTCCTTTTATTTTAATAAATTCACGTCATAAACGACGGATAAAGGAAATGGCCAATATATAATAATGCTATAATATTTTTAAGAGCAATTGTTATTATACATGATCATGATAAAAATTTACCTGCAGGCTAATTTGATGAGGCAGTTGTTTGGCCTTCATATTAATTTTTTTTTAATCATCAACACAAAATAATATCTTGAAGTGCTGATAAAATCTTAAAAATCAGCATATGAATAAAATACATATTTTTAAAATAACATATAAAAATGTAAAAGCAAAAAGAAAAAAATATGCACTTGTACTAAATACTGTGTGCAGAAATAAAACACCACCAATATTTACATTCAACTAGAGAAAAATGGACACTGTATTTTGATATTGAAACTATACAATTTTTACTGGATACTGTCAATTGCCATGAAAGCTTTAAACTGAAAAAACAAACTTTGATTGTGTTTGATAGAAATGTAAAGAGTAACTCTGATAATGCTTTTAAAAATAAAAAAAACTAGTCATAAATAATTAGATACTTAATTAGATATGTTAATCTGAAATATCTTGAGGTATAAAATTGTATAGCCAATGAAATTGTTGTACATGTTGCAACTATATACCTAACCTTAAAAAAATCCTATCAACGTGAGCAAAAGTGACAATTGTAAATATGGAAAAATAAATAAAATTTATAATTTTTTTACCAATAAAATTTAAAGACTATTATTTGAATTTAAAAATAAAGCTATGTGAACAAATGCAATTTAAAATGCCAAAGAGAAGTGAAAAGGTAAGCGCATTATTTTTTTTGTGATACAATAAAGTACATGTGTAAAAGAAGAAAAAGAGATGTATGCAAGACTTATCGTCGACCATATGAAGGAATCTTGACAACCTTTGCATATGAAAAGCCTGCAAAAAGCATTTGTGTAAGTGTAAAATATGGAGTACTTCATGAAAATCACATATACCAAATAATTACTTACCAATCCAAAAAATAAACACTGAATTTTTTTAAATCAAATTGTTAAATTTAAATTAGAAGTACTATGCAAGAAAAATTTTAAAATTTGTCAATTATATATAAGTCTTGCAGCACTGCAGTATAAAACATATAAAACATAAAAATGGTCCAGCCATGTCACATAAAAACAAAAAAATAATACTACAATTATTCTACAATTATTCTACAAACCAAATAGGCATAAATACACATGTACCATGATTAAGGGGCATTCATGAACTTGACAAACAGAAAAATTTTACATAAATATTAATATTTTATTATGTTCGAGGACCTAAATTATAAGAATGGGCTTGGAATACCTGAAAATGCGTTAAAAGAAAATACTGTGAAGATTGATATGAAAAATATTTACCAACATATCGACAATGACACAAGTGGCATTGATAGGTGCATGTTAAATCTGTGTGTATATAAAATTTTTCTTTTGAAACTCTGCGATTTAACACAACAATTATGTTATAATGATATAAATAAGAAAAGTACATGAAATGTGACCTAAAAGGAAAAATTAACAATAACAGGACAATTAATATTGTAATAATTAATTATTATTTTTAATATATTGCAAAAATATATGTCATGAACAAAGAGGAAATTAAATAGTCTTGTTACACGTCGAAGAAAATGAGCAGAAAATGTCGATTCTCTAAAAATATTAGTTGGTAAAGTAAATTTAAGTATGATAAAATGCAAGAATTTTTTTTTAATACGAAAATTGCAATAAAGATTCAACGGTGTGTAGAATGTACCCAAAATAACCATTTGTGCCTAGCAATTTTGAGTACAACAAAATGTGTATGTGTGTAAAATGAAGAAGAAAAAAAGAAAAACTCTGGCTGCAAAAGATGCCAAACACAATGAACCAACTGGAAATGTGTACAAATACAGAATCGAAGAAAAGAATAATTTGTCATTGAACTTTATACACCATAAATATGTAAAAGAAATTCCAAAACAAGTGTGGAAAAAAATGAAAAAAATTTGCAAAAAAATACTGTTAAAATGTGAATTGATATATAAACGAGGGGAAAAATAAGTCAACATTTTATACAGAACAATGTATGCAAACCTGTAGCAAACCTGCAGTTGAAAAGAAAAGTGTATATAGGAAAGAAAAAAACCCACATAAATGTGTGTGAAAAATTACAATCTCACATGCAGAACTCATAGGTGAAAAACTTTGTAAAATATTTGTACTAGAGGAAAACATTGTACGGCTATGTAATACAAGTCTGCGTGCAAGAATGTACGAAAAGAAGGATTGCGCAAATATCCACTAGTACTTGAAATGAAAAAAAATGTAAATAACCCTTGTACAACTGTGTAATTCAAATATCAGCGAATACTCACAAAATACCTCTTGTTGAAAGAAATAGTAGAAAAATTCTGGAAAAATACGACTGAGTACGACAGTAGAACTAAATGTCACGACCAAATAAACTAAGGCGTGTGAAACTGTTGACATTTCAAAAATTATAGAAGGAAATGAGTAATGTAGGTAAGAATAAAATGAATCGAACCGACATAACAAAGTGAAATGTCATACAATATACAATGTTAAAAATAGAAAAAAAAACTGAATTGTAAAATTAGAATAAAAATTTAAACAATAAAGTAAAAATGATAATATCTGATATCAAAATTTTAAAAATGTAAGAAATATTTCACACCAAACCATATTCAATGATCACTTAGTATAATCCAATATGAAAACAATCACTGACTAATTCTGCAGAAATCAATTAACGAAAGACATACTTGCACTTAAAAATGAAACACAGAAATTAAAAGAGGAATTTAGAATTATTCGATGAAGTAGAAGTATAATCTCTTTTAATCAAGAATTATAAGAATGCATGATTTATTAAAAGTATGCTTGAAATCTTGAACCAAATTTTAAAAACAAATCTTTGTAAAATGTAAACAGACTGTAACAAGACATTAAAATTTTAAATGTTGTCTATGAGAAGACCTAAAAATATATATGAAGTACAAGAATGTTTTTTTTTTTTTTTTTTTTAATGAACGAAGATAAGAGTGAATATGGCATATCTATAAAAGTTTGAATGGACATATGACAGTATCGCAGAAAAATTCGGTGTCCATATACATTGCATTCATTTTGTTCAAAAAGCAACAAAATCTTTAAAATTTAAGCAAAATATAATATATAACAAAACATACAAATGCACATATACTACTCTCTTAAAACGAAAGAGTGGATTTTGCTTCTCAGAAAAGAGCTCTAATTTATTGGATCGTGAATGAGTTGATTTTTAAATGTTTCACTCATCATGATTTGAATTTTTATTTTCCTACTGCACTCCAGAAGGGCGAATACTAAACAACTCATCTCGATAAAAAAGCACTCATTGGCGAGCGGAAATCCAGTAAGCTGACGCAGTTGACGTGACCTCACTGTCCCCATATCCGCTGAGCAGACGACAGACGTGTGGTGTGTAGTACGCGGCTAACACCACGTTGTTAAAATTTTAAAGAAAGAATACTTGAAAAGGTAAGAATTTCTGCTGATTTAAATACTTTAATTATGTTTTTTATAATGATTCTGTTTTATATTAATTGTTATTTTATATATGGCGTGATATTTTTCAGTTTATATGAATATTTTTATTAAATATGTCTTAACCCTAACATTTAGGACTATTTATACGAGCGAACATTTAGAGATCTTTTAAGTTGGAAGGATAAATATTAAAAAATACTCTAAAATATAATGAAATAAATCCTTTGCCTCTCCTTTATGTTTTTCTTTTAATGTTGTTTCAATAAATATGATTTATATAAATAGCATTTAGTAGCAATTTAAACTTTTAAAGAAAATATCTTGGCGGTACGTTTGTTTATATAGTCAGGGGTCGATGCAAGTTTTTATCTTGGGGCCCATTTTGTGAAAAGTAAAGGTTATTTTTGTGAAATTTATTATATTTTTGTGAAAAATAACATTTTGTAATTAAAGTTGAAATCCAGCTAATCAAATTCGAACCAAGCATTTATAAACAAAAAGTTTTTAAAATCCTTTTGCTGAAGTTTTTCTCTTTTTTGAACTTGTTTGTTTACAAATTACACATTTTAAAACATCATAAAATAATAAATAATAAGTTTTTATGGAATAGAATTTTGTGAAAGGATCAATTTTAGTAAAAGGAATTTTGTGAACGTGAACCCATTTTATCAAATTGATTTTTGTGAAGGGGCCCATTTTATTAAATTGATTTTTGTGAAGGAGCCCTAAATAGGCCCAAAATTTTGTCTGGATCGAGCCCTGATAGTATATATTTTTAGCGATGTTTCAGAACTCTAACTTTTATAATACTATAAATTGAAAATTGACTTGTCTGACTTTAAAAATATTGTTTTAAAGTAAACAAATTATATTTCTTATTTTATTCTCAGTCTGAATTCTAATATTTTAAAATATACTTGATTTATGAAACTGTATAAATCCCATATTTTTTATCGTATGTTGTTAAAAATAAGGTAAATATCTACATTCCCGGATATTCACGGTGTGAATATTCCTAAATAGTATTAGGATTAAAACATATTTAATGATAATATTGATATAAACTGAAAAATATCATGCAATGTATCGAATAATATTGCATAGAAAACATAATCATTATAACAAAATAAAAAAAAAAGATTAAAATATTTAAATCAGCAGAAATTCTTATCTTTTCAAATATTCCTTTTAAAATTCTCTTTTTGGGTCGGGAGGGGGGGGGGGTATATATTTCAAGCAGCTCAGAAACAACAACAACAACAAAAAAAAAAGATACTTTTCACTTAATTGTTGAATATATACATATATGTAAACATAAATCTGTATACATTCAATATGCAAATTACTTTTTTTTTTTCTAAAATAATAATCTACCTGTTCATGAAATTTATTATTTTACAATGAATTATTACATTTTACCATGAATTTTAATTCTCCTTCCCCTCCTCAAGTATGAGTTAGTTATAAATCACTCAAGTGCTACTGGATTTAACCTTCACTGATTTGATTTCACTCAAGTATGAGTAAAATAGAGATAACTCAATCATGAGTTGCTTAAAAACAACTCGTTCACTCGAGTTGTTTCAACTCTTCATGAGAAGCTGACTTTCAAATCATGAGATGAGTGGATTTCGGCTCAACTTGAGTTATTTTGGCTCTTTCGTTTTAAGAGAGTAGTTAACATTTTATTTTCATGATTAGCTGATGTTCAGTCATGATGTTATTGTACCTTTGAATATTAATTGAGGAAAAAGGGGACACAATTAGAGTATAATTGAGAATATCTTTGAAATGTTTAGACCATAAACATACTCAACGTTTATTATTTTTTTTTATGCACACAAAAAGTAACTAAAATTAATACCAGAACATATCTTATTATCTAATAACATTGGGGAAATTAAATTTTGAATATGAAATTTTTAATCAACGATCTGAAATAAGAGAGATTTTTTTTTTTTTTAAATGAAATTTTTTTTGGCACAAAGCTTTTAATCGCACCTTAGCCTCAAAATACACAGATATCTTAATGCAATTAAAAATGATATTAAAACATTTACCAATTAACATATAACTAGAAATAAACACTTTAAATTACCGCCACCTTGAAAAATACAAGAAAGTAAAAGTAAAGACCTTAAACATAAGTAATCGTGGCATTATTATTATTATTATTTTAACATGAGTGTAAGTAAACACATTGCATATCCGAGAAGAGTAAGTGGCCATCTTACTCACCTCAGACATGAAACATAACATTCAGTCATAGGGCCATCTCTAGAAAATAGTCCCACAACAGAAGTAACTACACTCACGAAATACTCTATATCTTACTGTAAATTTACCTCCATGAATATTATGCCTTTAATATATATCTATTTATTTTATTTTATTTATTTATTTATTTTTTAAATGAGGAAAAAATATATAACTCAATTATATCATTCATCAATAGAAATATATCGAACTGAAATGTAATTTCTGTGTGAAATTGTAGGGAGCTAGGAACAGGAATGATAATTTATTTAAAAAAAACTCAAGCATTATGAATTTTGTTCCGTAAAATATAAACCTGACCAATAAAAGCAGAAATATGGCATCACTCCACCAGAAGTAAAAATTCAGCAAATTAAAATTTTAAATATTTCTACGCAAAAACAACTGAATAAAGCACTTAAAAAATGTAAAGAAATGACTGCAATAAAAAACCATGAAAACAATACTATTATCTAGTAATGAATTTTCATAACCATCCTCTCGTGACCAACATTAAAAATATACACTTTACTTACGTTAAAATATTCACACGTTGTGAAAAAAAATTCAAATATAAAATGTTAATATAGTATACATTAAAAATATCAACTTTACCAGTTATTAAACATAAGTAAAATCTGCATACAGTAAATGACTGAAAATCTTATTTTTTTTTTTTTTTTTTTTTTGCCTTTTTGTTCATTTGTTCATGTGTTGCAAGGCAAAAACGTTTTTTTGGAATTCAATATGAGCAGAAATAAAATGTTATATATATCTATACATAAGTATTAAAACTTATAAAATATTTTAAAATGCTTAAAAATAATATGCATAAAAAGTGTGCAATCTAACGCAAAAATGAAAATAACTGCAACATTAATTTATACTTGAAATAGAACTAAATAAAATCATAAAAATAATATTTTTTGCTTACCATTATCGTTATTATTAATAATATGATAACACAAAATCATTCCTCAAACTTCTACGAAAACATATTTTATGAAAAATGAATATAAATATTTTCCACTATAGCATAAAATTGCAAGTTCAAAACTATATTTGTAAGAAAAGCAGTATGTAATTTTATATTAAATCATATCTAGTCCCATAAATATGCATATAAAAATATTGCATAAAATATGCATGCCCCATGTATGACAAAATCTCTCCAAAATTATATCAGATTAATCGAAATTATTAGTTAAAATGTCTGCATAAGCTACAAAAAGATTTATTATTATTACTTTTAACAAATCAGCTTGATATTAAATTTAAAGTATCTAAAATTATTTAGAAATTATAAATATAAGTGAAATGTTATGCATATATGCGAATATATAAATATAAAAGTATCTTTCTTACTTCGAATACACGATGAAGGATATGTCCGTTTTTTTTTTAAATGTAAACACTCTATTATTGTTTTTTTTTTTTTTTTTTTTTTTTTTTTTTATCACGCCTTGTTATTTTTTTATCACGCTTTCACACACCTTCTTGAACTAGACATTTTCGAAAAGAGAACAAATATATATTTTTCTTTGCACCACGATAAAAAAAAAAAAAAAAAAAAAAAAAAAAAAAAAAACACAATAAAATTCTGTTGAGCGCAGCTGATGTCCGGAATGGAATATGATACACCAAACGAAACTACACATTTTCGATGAGGAGAAAAACCACAGACTGGCGATCTTCATTAATTCCATGCGTCCACTATAATTCGAAAGTATTTTATTTCAGCTTAAAAAGTACTAGGAAATGTATAAAAAAAAAAATCGCCGGCATAAATGAAGGAACGTTTCGTAGTACATGGCGAATTAACACGCAGATTCCACATACATCCAGCAGGAAAAATATACTTCGCACAGCGAGAAATAAACAAGGGGATATCCATGTAGATTTTACGTGCACGCATAAATGTCCCAAAACAAGTTGCTTGAAAAATATTGGTAAATCAACGGTCACTTTAGGGAGTAACAATATTTAGTTTACACACGTCCAGGGATCCAAAAAAAATCTGGAACAGTCATGCATTCATCGGGACAAATCCGGTAGCAGTCCGCAAAAAAAAAAAAAAAAAAAAAAAAAAAAAAAAAAAAAAACAGCATTCTTATCAGTTCCATTTTTTCAAAAATCTGAATTGGAGAGCTTAACGGGCGCACGAATCTTGGTTTTCCCTTTATTTTAAATTTAGTGACAGAAACAGTGGCCTTAGGCAGAAACCAGAGCAGCGCTGAAATCCGGGAGACGCAAAAGTCTGGAGCAGGTATCATGTCGATCAGTATACGTCCGGTACTCAAGTCCGCAAAAAGCAGCACTCCAGTGCATTCGGCAGGCCGGCAGATTCGATGACAGTGTCCTTATCAGAACGAAAGCATTCGTTGAATAAATTAATCCGAAGATTTTAAATTTTGTAAAATATTTAGTTTATAAGGTCTTTAAAAGATATCACATCACGTACAGGGAATAAAATATTTAGGGGACCACCCACAACTCTTATTATTGCATCTTTATAAGTCCGGCACCAAGAATCTATGGCGCTGTTTCGAGTCCAAGTGTCTTCTGGCCGTTTCGGAAGGAAATAGGCATAATACCATTGCGTCGTTTTTTTGCAGATGACCCATAGTTCTCCTCCCGTGTAAAGATGCATGGCAAGAAGAATAAATAAACAGATGATTTCCATGGAATATTTTATTTTAAGAGAAAGAGAGTTGAAATTTTGAGGTGGCCCCCTCGGCACTCAGAACGTAGTTCACATCATGAAAAATTCCGATCTTCTCCGTACCAGAGATAAAAAGGATCTGCCGTAATTTTACAATACATTCTCGCCGATGCTTTGTTTTCCACACCAAATATACATGTGTATTGCACATTTTTCGCCAGAAAGAATTTCGGACAGTTAGCCATGTGGCATATTAATTTACAGGGGGGAAATGAATCAAAGGAGTGCCATGCCTGGCTACTTATTGCTATTTTCGTAATTTTTGAGCAGCAACCCAATTAATGTTATGAGAAAAAGTCAAATGTGGCTTTCTGTATATGAATCATATGATAAGGATATAGAATTTTGGCAGCTGGGAATTAATTAAAAATAGCATTTACATTGAAACCAGGAAGTTAATATTCTGCTTGGTCAAAAGCGTAAATGTAAAAACGTTTTGAATTTATCATTAAGTTTTCCAGACAGAAACCAAAGTTTGAAAGGATAATGAAAATATCTAACGTACATATTGAAAAATTTTTCAGCTGCATTTATGCAGAAAAGGAAGATCATTTTTGCGGTTAGAAGACAGACATAAAAATGATAGAAAAGAAACGCTAATGTATTTGATGAAATGTAATTGCTTTTAATCTTTAAAATGGAAAGGGTTTAAATAAAAATTTAATTAATCTTTAGGAAACATAAGAGAACTATAAATTTTGAATAATAAAGAAAATATGTATATGATCTTCATCATAATCCCGATATATGAGCCCCTAACTATCATACCGTTCACAGAAACTAAATGAAATTCTGGCTTAAAGTATTTTGAGGTATGCGCTCAAGAATCATATGAAAGACAACAGTTAAATTCTAACAGTTACGGTTACAGTGACAAAATTTCGAAAATTTCAAATGACAACACCTACTTTTTTTATTGGAATGTGATCTTCATAGTGAAAAACCATAAAAAGCGTTGGAACGGAACCTGTAGCACGAAAATCGCCGGCGCTAGACAGACTAAGAAGAATAGTGAAAACAACCAATAAGGACAGAGAAGCAACAGGAAACAAAGCATTTTATTGTGTTTCATACATTTTCCATTTTACACACGACGACACTTTACATGCGGCAGATGGTGGATAGCACTGAACAATAAAATGTTTTACTTTCTGTTGCTTCTCTATCCTTTATTGGTTGTTTTCATTTTTCTTCTTAGTCTGTCTTGCGCCGGCGATTCTCGGGCTACAGGTACTGTTCCAACGCTTTTTATAGTTTTTCACTATGAAGATCACATTCCAATAAAAAGAAGTAGGTATTGCCATTTGAAATTTTCGAAATTTTGTCACTGTAACCGTAACTGTTAGAATTTATCTGTTGTTTTGACGTGATTCTTGAGCGCATACCTCAAAATACTTTAGGCCAGAATTTCATTTAGTTTCTGTGAACGGTATGACAGTTATGGGCTCATATATCGGGATAGTTTTTTTATAATCACCCTGTACATTGATTATCTTAAAATATGCGAGTTTGAATTTTGCATTTCAACCTTAGAGTTCGGGATTAAAAGGTCTTAGTTACCACACCTCACAAGGAAGATGCAATTCAAATTTTTTTTTGTTTATTCAATATCACCATTTAGATTCAGATGGAACAATAAAACCCTATAATTTGCTGTTTGAACCATTTCAAATCTATTCATATGCTAAAGAAGTGAGAAGAAGAATCGCAATCTTATCTAAATAGTGAAATTTCACATCTCCTTGATGTTTATAACATCCAAACTAAATAGTCAATATCATAAAAGAACAAAAAGGCGAAAAGAATTTATGTGTCCAACCCTTGGACAGAAGCCTTTTATCCCATTAAAGCAAATAGGCCAACAACTTTCTCTCGAGTAAAACGTGACCCTAAAATCGTCTGCTTTTGTTCGAAAAATACATATATCTCCCCAGGAATCTTTTCTTTGCGTGCCCATAAGGTGGAGGCCTTGACAAGTGCTTTTTACTGCTCATCATTTTCTCTTCCGCATATTTATCCTTTTGCCATTTCTATTCTTCAGACTCAATGCCTTTCTTGAATTGAATATCACGGAATCTTCATGCATTTTGCATTGTTGTTATTTATCAATTTTCACAGACGGGATTCCAAAAAATAGTGTTAGTAATCCCTCAAAATATATACAAAATAAAAAGAATAATACTGAAAAAAATTTAATTAATTTCAGTCTTAGATTCTCTAAATTTTATTTTAAACTTTCCCAAAACTTTTTTAAAAGAATGAAGATACTTTTTCAATTTTGGTTGGATGTTTCTTTCTTCTTCTTCTTCTTCTTTCTTTTTTTTTTTCTTCTGGGGACACTTTTACTTTTGAAACTTTTTCTAAAGTAAAAAATGTCCTCAGAAAAAGAAAAGAAAAAAAAAACCCTGAAACTAAAACCAAAAAAGTAACAAAGTACCCAGTCGATCTCAGATATCCTATTAAAGTAAATAAATACGTAAATTAATAAAAATAATGAAGGAAACCCTAAAATCGTCTGCTTTTGTTCGAAAAATGTGCATAATTTCCGTCTCCACCGCCGCCGATTGAGATTTTTATGCTTTCTGATTATTTGTAAAAGCAAACGCTTCTTAGGACATTTCCGGTATTTTGGAGGATTATGAAGATATAAGAAGATAAAATATAAGAAATTAATATATATTGTTAGATTATACAGTAATATTAGATTATATAGGGATTAGATTATATAGAAATTAATTAGATTATATTACTATAATATTTATTATATTACAGTTATAAATTAATTAGATTATATAGAAATTAATAGATATTATATAAGAAACCAAGTTCAACCGGAAAATAACTTAAGAAGCGTTCGGTTTAACAACTAATCAGAAAGCATGATAATCGCAATCGTCTATCCGCGGTGGACAGGAAAATTATGCGAAAAATGTATCTCCCCATAGCAATCCTTTCTTTGCATACCCATAAGGTGGAGGCCTTGACAAGTGCTTTTCACTGCTCGTCATTTTCTCCTTCCGCATATTTTTTCTTTCGCCATTTCTATTCTTTAGACTCAATGCCTTTCTTGAGTTGAATATCACGGAATCTCCATGCATTTTGCATTGTTATTAATATAAATTTTCACAGAAGAGAATCCAAAAAAGACTGTCAGTAATCCATCACAAAAAAAAAAAAAAAAAAAAAAAAATAATAATAATACTTAAAAGATTAAATTAATTTCAGGTTTAGATTCTCTAAATTGTGTTTTGCTCACACTTCACAGTAAATTAACTTAACGTTTTAAACTTTCCCAGCAATTTTTAAAAAAGTGAAGATACTTTTTCAGTTTTAGTTGGTGGGGGGTTTTTCTTTTTTTTTTTTTTTCTCCTTTTCTGGGGACAGTTTTACTTTTGAAACTGGTTTTGAAACAAAAAATATCCTCGGGAAAAAAAAACTGACGCTGAAATTAAACACGAAAAAGTAAGAAAGTACGCAGTTAGACATCGGCCTCAGATATTCTATTAAAAAAAATAAAAATAATAAACTTGACTCCAAAATCGTCTGCTTTTGTTCGAAAATTACATATATCTCCCAAGGTATCGTTTCTTTGCGTGCCCATAAAGTGGAGGGCTTTACAAGTGCTTTTTGCTGCTAATAATTTTCTCTTTCGCATATTTATTATCATTTTCCCATTTCTCAAGAAATCCCATATCTCAAGATGTCATTTCTCATATTGCAAGACTCAATGCCTTTCTTGAATTGAATATCACGGAATCTAAATGCATTTTGCACTGTTATTATTTTTAATTTTCACAGAAGATAATCCAAAAAAGATTGTTATTAATCCATCACAAAAATATACAAAATTAAAAGAATAATACCCAGAAGATTAAATTAATTTCAGGTTTAGATTCTTTAAATTGTATTTTGTTCACACTCTGCGATAAATTAGCTTAACATTTTAAACTTTCCCAACATTGTTTGAAAAATCGAAGATACTTTTTCAATTTTAAATAAAGGCTTTTTTTTTTTTTTTTTTTTTTTTTTTTTTAAATTTTGGGGACACTTTTACTTTTGAAACTGGTTCTAAAACAGAAAATGTAGTAATAAAAGAGAAAAAAAACTGCAACCAAAATCGAAAGAGTACGAAAGTACCCGTTTAGATATCGATTTCAGATATCCTATTTTTAAGTAAAAATTAAAATGCAAACGAGAAATTTGTAAACTACTGATTTAACCATTGCCCCCTGAATAATAGGCCTACCCGCTAACACAAAAATGGCAGCTGACGTAGGAGGATTTCTTTCATTGTTTATCTGTTACCTTGGATTTAAAATCGGTATTTTCTAAAATTTTTCTACGTCTTATTTAATATCAGAAAAGAAGCCGAAGAAAATACTGATATCTAAACTCAACGGAGAATACAATCTCTGCAAAAAAAAAAAAAAAAAAAAAAAAAAAAAAACCGCCTATGATAGTCTCGATTTTTATGTCAGCGCGTAGGCCTAGTATTTAGGGGACGGTGGTTTAACTTTAGCTTGCGAATGTTTTTGCGCCATTTTATCAGCCTCTTAAGGTAAGACCTCGATTTATCTATCTGTTGGGTTAAAAAAAATATATTTATTTTTTTATATTTTAAATTTTTTTGCATCCGTGAAGTTTGTAGAATATGTGTCTGAAACGAATTTGGATTTTTAAAACTATTTACGAAGTTTGGTTTCAAAACTTACGAAGCACAGCCGTGTGGCAGGTATGTTTTTCTTTGCGCGTATTTCCACTCATGATGCCGCATAGCTTTTAAACCAATCAACCGATTATCAAAATATTAGTCGTGTTTGAAAGTCATTTTTCGGAGGCCATCAATTCATTTAATAAATAGATAAATGGATAGCTGCACCGGGGAGTTAAACTTTACAGCTTTATAGCTTTAGTGAAAGCCCGAGGGGGAATCTGTTTAATGTTAAAAAAATAATATTGAAAAGTTAATTGTTAAATCTATTTTCTAAGACTTTAAACAAATAACAAATTAGTCTTTGGGGGCCACCGTCATACTTACCCACCATGGATATGCATAATATAAAATAGGAAAATAAAATATGCGTAAACTACTTATAAAATGAATTGCAATGCGAATAAAATCGTGGCTAGATGACGTCATAAACTTTAAATGCTCTATTACTGAATTGCGTAAAAGAAACATCCTTATAACTCTAAAAATGATAATCATATTAACTGATGGTTTATTGCGTCGGATTAAGCGTCTCATTTCCAATTAAAATATATCTTTGAATTGAAATTTGGATGAAATACAGTGTCATGAAAAATCGAAGAGTGTGGGAAATATAATTATAAATATCTCGGCAACTCATTATCCGATCGACTTCATTCTTTATGCAAAATTGATGTTTTTTTATTGTTTTTCATATTCACTCATTAAAATAAACAATTTCGAAATTTGAAATTTTTTATGTACCTTTTATCAGAACGAATATTTAGAGAGTCCGAAAAAAATAGTTCCGGATAACCTAGGTTACTGAAATTCAATAAGCTTCTTCCCATTATTACATACTAAGCACATACCAAATTTCAAGTCTCTATCTCAATTTGTTCGGGAGATAGAGCGTTTGCAGACACACAGACATACAGATACACAGACGGACGGCAATTTATATATATATATATATATATATATATATATATATGTTTTTCGGAATCTGCAGTGTCCGAAACGTGTAAATCCGTCAAACAAAATTTTCGATTTTCAAAACGATTACAAGATTTATCCTATACGTATGATGAGTAAGTAAAAAGTGAAATCTATAGGTTAATTTTCAAACAAGCTCTATATTGTTTTCTGTGGGTGATGTTTCAACGAAAATAGGTCCATGACCCCACAGATTTAATTGGTTTTCATAATCCGAATCGTTTGTAGGTTTTAGATGACTCCGAGGCACAAACCTGCACTGCGCACATACGTTTAGAAAAAAGAAAACCGCCACCAATTTTTAAATTTGTTCAACAAAAAAAAAAAAAAAAAAAAAAAAAAAAAAAAAAAAAAACCAAAATAGACAGAAATACATTTGTTTAGTGAAAAAATAAACTGGTTTCGTTTTAAAAATCCTTCATTTAAAAAAAAAAAAAAAAAAGCCTACTTGCTGCCCTTACAAAGTGGAATTATCCCTTAAACAACAGAAAAATAACGGCTAAACAAGATTAATATTTATTTAATTATATTTCATGAATTTTTCCACAGGTATACAGTAAATTTTCTTTTCTATATGCTTTCAACTAAAAACAAGTTGGGAATTATACGTTAAACTTGACAACTGGGGTGCGTTCGTACTATAACTAATTTTATAAATATTCAAATCTTGGTGCAATATCTGTTGCACTGTTGCAAAAATGTATGAATACAAAATTTATTTTATGTGCAGATTTCCATATTATAGATATTAATTTTATTTTATGAAATTAAGTTTCAATACACTTTTATAAACAATTAATTACAATTCTGTTACATTAAAATTATACTATGCGCAAACATCCAATACAAGACAATGTAAAAAAAAAAAAAATCATCGTTATTATTTCACTGAAAAAAATGAATTATAGAATTATATCGTCTGTTATTATGATATGAGTAATTTCCGTAGTAAAATAAGTACATTTCAAGTTGGCAACATTTTATCTTTTGTTGACATTTACTGAAAATTCTAATGGGAAACTTAAGCCTTGTTTTGAAAATTTCAGAACTTGAAATCCCTATTTTAGACTATTTTTTTCCATTTAATATCTATTTCTCCGGAAACATCTATCCAAAAAACTGTCGGTAGATTATAGGATTGCTATAATTAAACAATTTTATTATACAAATTTACCTACATCTACTCACGACTAAAAAACCTAAATTCGTTAAGGCAATTAGAAAAGAAAAAAATAATAATGAAGAATCATTTTAAAAGCAATTGAAATTATTTTAAAATAATGAAGATTTATGTTCTTGTAAAACGCTTTATCAATGAAATAATTTTAATATAATGAAATTATCAACAAATGAATGCGCAAGTAAACCATAGTAGTAATTAGGTTGAATTTTTCTTCAAACATTTGACAAAACTATTATACTTCATTTTTCACCTTAAAGCTCTTGATTAAGTAATTATTTTTTAAACATTTAATTAAATTCATTTTAAATAAAATTATTTAAACATCTAATTAAATTCATTTTAAACATAATTAAATGAAAACGAGAACAGACTGGAATTTATAGAAATGTGAAGAGCAGAAAATGGCTTTATTTAAGTTTACTTTAAAAAAAATTAAAGTATACGGGTGACAGAAAAAGTAGAACTAATATAAAGTAGAATAATTATAATATAATTATGTATCATTATTTAAACTGAATGAAGCAACACATATGTAGACTGAAATGTGTGTAATTGTAGGATAAGTTGACAATAAAATATGTTTTATTTTATCTCAGAAATTAAAAATATGTGAAACAGAAATACAGGGTGGTTATAATATAAGTATCTCTAATTGAAGCTATCTGTAGCTTGAAGGAATAAGCGGAATGAAACCAAAATCGGTACACTTACTATTCGAGAAGGGGGAAGAAAAATGGAACAATAAAAAAATAATTGCAATAATCGCCGACAGATGGCGTTTTTGAGTATGACATGTAATGTGTAATAATGTGTACCGTGGAGGTGTAGCAAACCTCAGTGATGTTACCGCATATCACAGCATGTGCGAAACACCACTCCTGATGCGATACATTCCGCAGTTGAGCACGTCATGCACCGCCTGGATTGTGTCTGTACGATTTTGAGTAATAACTGTATGACTATCCGATAGATGTCAGCACCAAAAGAAGTCTGAAATAAACTGCTTTGAATTCCATTTGACGTCAGACATTTAAATTTAAAAAAAAAACATTCTATAGGACTATAAAACTATTCATAAAACTCTTATTATTATTATGTTTTAAATATTCTGTTATTATTATTACTGTTAGATATGTTATTAATTCTCTTTCATTCTTTTTTTTTATTAGATTTTTGTATTTAGTGCGAGCCTGTGATTCTGCAGGACAGTCATGTAAACATTCTATTTGATTCGATGGTGTTATTCTGAACGTAAAGGTTCTATTCTGTTTTAGATTCTTAATTCAAAGAGTGTAGTAATTTTAATTCAATTCAAAGTCGTATTCTGTTATTAAAATGTGAAAAAATATCAACTTCTCAAGTTTTACTCAATTTGAAATTAAGTCTCCATTCTTCGAGTAAATATGAAAATTACAGAATTGATTGCCTCTATTCTACAAATTTAATATCATTCCTTCTTTGAAAATTGATGCTGTTTTTTAGAGCAATTCTTTGTTCAAGTGATTTAATCCGTGCGTGGAATCAACGATTTCAGTGTTGATAGGTAAAATCTTAAAGTCATGGAATATCTGCAATATGATTCTACATAATATTAAAGTCAATGCAATTCGTACGAGAGATTCATTCTGGAGTCGAACCACCCGACACAAATCAAAAGGTACGTAGATATTTATTATTTATTTTATTCAGTAATTAAATTTTCAAAAATAGTCTAAATCTTTTAATTTCGAATCTATACATAGTTTGTTGGTCCGTCGAGCCGGAGTTCGGCTGGTGATTAATCCAATACATCTTATTCAAAATTATAATAATGACGAAAACGAAAGCGGAAATCGCTTCGGAATCCAAATTTAATTTTACCGTAAAATAAATAAAAAGATATAGGGATCAGGTATCCGATGCGATTGAAAAAGATAATTTGCAGTTATTGGAGAAATTGAAATCGGAACTTAATGTTTTAGAAAGTGATTTGAAGAAATCTTATTTTGGTATAGCTGAAGAAACAATTGAAACTCTTTACGATTCATTTACTTCTGCTAAAGACTTAGTTGTTGAAGATATAGTGAAAATTGATCAGTTTATTGCAGCTAAAAACGAAAGTAAAAAAACCCGATGTGATGCAGATGAGAATAGTTCTATTAGGGAAAATTCAATAAAATTACCTAAATTCCAATTGCCCATATTTTATGGTGATATGAGTCACTGGATTACATTTAAAGAGACATTTTTGACTTCTATTCATAAAAATGAAGCGCTTTCCGATCAATTAAAATTTTCGTATTTAATTGCGAGTGTCAAAAATTATCCTGCTAAATTAATTTCAGGATTTTCTATTTCAGGGGAGAATTATAAACAAGCATGGGAAACTCTAGTTAACAGATATGATAACCGTAGAAATTTAGCATATTCGCTATTGTCAAAATTTATTAATGCTAAACCATTAAAATCGCCCACGCAGAAAACAATTCTAGAGTTATTGGATAATTGCAATGAAGTGATTAGAAATTTGAAATCTCTAAAATTTGAATTTAACGAATTTGTTGATTTAATTTTGGTTTATATTGTTCAAACTAAATTCGATGACTCATTAAGGAAACAATGGGAGTTATCATTAAATAAGGATATTTTTCCCACATATGATATGTTAGTGACGTTTTTAGAAAGACATGCACGCAGTTTGCAAGGTTGTAATGCTGAATTTATTAAGTATGAAACTAAACCTAATTATAAATTTGATTTTAAATCTCAACAAGGTCAAAAGAAATCTCTTTCAAATGCAGTTGTCATGGACAATGGGAACAAATCTTTAAAGCCCTTATGTCCAAAATGCAATGAAGGGCATGCACTTTACAAATGCCCAGAAATTCAAAATTTAACGGTTGATCAACGATGGCAGTTAGTAAAAGCAAAAAAACTATGTATGAACTGTTTAAGAGCTAATCATTTTGTTGCTAATTGTCTGATTAGCACTACCTGTAAATATTGTAAGGCTAAACATCATTCAATTCTGCATCACGAACAGTCTAATTCTGCATCACAGAATTCTTTTAGACCGCAAGAGCGGGTTACAAATCAAAATAGCGGAAGTAATTCAAATGCACAAGTGGATGAATCCAATTGTTTAAGCAGTCAAACTTTGAATGAAAATTCCCAAACATTACTGCCATTATACATGTAAAATCCAAAACAGGAAAATTTATTCCTTGTAGGGCTATGATTGACAGCGCTTCTCAAAAGAGTTTGATTTTAAAATCGTGTTGTAGAAAGCTAGGCCTTCCCTTGAGATCTACAATTCATAAAATATCAGGAATAAACAATTTGGTCGCAGAGACAGCTCTTCAGGAAGTTTCTTTAACATTTTCTCCGCATTTTAATAACGAAACTTTTCAGTTAGATGCTTTAGTTGTTAATCAGATTACAACAAATTTGCCGAACTTTCTGATTACTAATAAGTATTGGCCTCATATTGAAGGATTAAATCTGGCGGATCCCAATTTCCGTGTGTCCGATTCCATTGATGTACTCATAGGTGCAGATTTGTTTGCTAACATAATAATCGGAGAGTCCATTCTAGGTCCTAAGGGAACACCGAGTGCTGTTAATACGAAACTGGGTTGGATATTATCTGGAGTAATTTATTCGAATCATTCTAATCATAATTCTTCTGTTAGTTGTCATGTTACGACGCAAATAAATTCTCAATTGCAAAAATTTTGGGAACTCGAATCAATTCCTAGTTATGATCCAGTTTCACTAGTAGAAGATAATTATATAAAAACAGTATCACGCACGGAATCAGGAAGATATATCGTGGATCTTCCATTTAAATCTAAACCTGTTCTCGGAAATTCTAAATCTCAAGCTTTAAAGCGTTTCAATTCCTTAGAAAATAAACTTCAAGGAAATTCCGTACTTAAGGAACAATATTCTTCATTCATGAAAGAGTATATTGATTTGGGACACATGGAACTCGTTCCCGCCGCAGAAATTTCAAATCCAGATCATTTTTATCTCCCCCACCACGGGGTAATAAAAGAGGATAGTTGTACAACTCGACTTCGGGTAGTATTCGATGCATCCGCAATTGGTTCAGAAGGTCGCTCGTTAAATGATTATTTGGAGATAGGGCCGAAATTACAACCGGATATTTTTCAGTTATTATTAAAATTCAGAATGCATCCAATAGGCTTTAGTGCGGACATCGAAAAAATGTTCAGGCAAATTCTTTTCAATCCAAAACATGTAGATTATCAACGTATTTTATGGCGGTTCGATCCTAAAGAAAACATTCAAACCTATCGGTTGTTAACAGTAACCTATGGCACTGCTTGTGCGCCATTTTTGGCAATTAGAACTTTAAATCAGTTAGCAATAGATAACGAACAAACTTTTGAAAAGGCTTCTAAAATTATTCGCGACAATATCTACGTCGATGATTTGTTGTCGGGTTCAGATTCCAAAGAAAATGCTCAATCGTTAATTACGGAACTCATTAATGTCATGAAAGGCGGAGGTTTTAATTTACGAAAGTGGACTTCAAATGAGCCTGAAGTACTCGCTCATTTACCAGATGAACTTAAAGCTTCTTCACAGACTGTAATCAAAGAAGATGAAGCTGTTAAAATTCTGGGCTTATTCTGGGATTCATCTAATGATATGCTCAAAGTAAAGCTTAGTAAATTCAAAGACATTAAAACTAAACGAGATCTTCTATCTGTGATCTCCACAATATTCGATCCTCTAGGTTTTCTCTCCCCCATAACGATTAGTTTAAAAATAATTCTACAAAACCTCTGGAAGGAAAAAATCTCTTGGGATGAGGAAATCCCAAATTCAATCTTAGTGAGTTGGAATCAATTTTTGGCAGAAATTAATTATTTAGAAAATATTGAAATTCCCCGCTATACTAATTCATACCGTGACAAGGAGTGTGAAATTCAGTTACATGGGTATTGTGATGGTTCCGGAAAAGCTTACGCTGCTGTCGCTTACTTACGGGTTATAACTCCTAACGAAATATTTGTAAATTTACTGGCTGCTAAAACAAAATTAAATCCCATAAAGCAACAAACTCTGCCACGCATCGAACTTTGTGCAGCTCTGTTATTAGCAAAACTTTGCTCAACTATCGTCGATACTTTATCCACGAGCATAAATAGTGTATTTTTATGGTCAGATTCGCAAATTGTGCTCTGCTGGCTAAAATCGCCTCCTTTAAAAGGTAATCAGTTCGTATTAAATAGAGTACGTCAAGTGCAAACATTATTGCCTTCAGCCGAATGGAACCATGTTCCAGGAACGCTAAATCCTGCAGATATAGCCTCTAGGGGTATTCCACCGAGAAAACTCCTTAATCATAAGATGTGGTGGCATGGGCCTCCATGGCTGTCGTCAAAAGAGCCAATTCCAATCCCCTTATACAGTCCTGTCGCTGAATTAGATCAAGAAGCTAACTCTGTCAGTAACATAACAAAAATAAATGTCTTACCCGACTTTATTCAAATATTCTCAAGCTTTAATAAGTTAGTACGCGTAACAGGATGGTGTTTGCGATTTATTCATAATTTAAGACAGAATTCTACAAGAAAGATCGGAAATCTAAGTGCACAAGAAATATCTAGTTCTATCATTTCTATAGTGAGATTAATTCAAAATTATGAATTTCATGCAGAAATTAAATTTTTAAAAGAAAATAAATCCTTGCCAAGCAATAGCAAATTGCTATCGTTAAATGTCTTCTTAGATTCAGCTGACATATTAAGAGTGGGTGGTCGTTTATCGCAACATGAATCATTCAGTTTTGACAGAAAGTATCCTATTCTTCTTCCTAAAAACAGTCTTTTTACAAAATTGTTAATAAAGGATATACACGAACGAAATTTACATGCAGGTACACAGTTAGTGCTTTCTACAATTCGCCAAAACTACTGGTTTGTAGATGGTCGTTCGACAGTCCGACAAGAGCTCCATAAATGTGTACTTTGTAAACGCCTTAAGGCACAAGCCTGCCAACAAATGATGGGAAACCTTCCCGTTGAAAGAATTACTCCAATTCGTTCATTTCTGAAGGTGGGATTAGACTTTGCTGGTCCTTTTTTGACCAAACCAAATATGCCCAGAACAAAAATCAAGCTAAAATCTTATATCGCAGTTTTCGTTTGCATGTGCACAAAAGCGGTTCATCTCGAACTTGTATCTGACTTATCTGTACAAGCCTTGCTAGCAGCATTCAACGCTTCATCGCACGCAGAGGTTTGCCCTCCGACATCTTTTCTGATAATGCCAAAAATTTTATTGGTCTGTCCAATCAATTAAAACAACTCTTTAAATACTTGAAGCAAAGAGACTTTCAAGAATTTCTTTCTACCCAAAAAATTAATTATAATTTCATCCCTCCATATGCACCACACTTTGGTGGTCTATGGGAAGCAGCGGTGAAACTTACCAAAACTCATCTTCTAAGAGCTTGTAAATCAAGCGTACTCAATTTTGAAGAGCTCACTACTTTGCTTTGCCAGATAGAAAGCTGCATAAATTCCAGACCATTAACTCCGATGTCTTCAGTTCCTTCTGATCCTCGTGCCTTAACGCCGGGTCATTTTTTAATTGGAGCACCTCTTCTTGATATTCCAGAATCCTCAAATCCTCCTAAAATATCTTTAAATGCTCGCTGGCGTTTAATAGAAAAAGCTAAAAATCAATTTTGGGACAGGTGGTCCAGCGAATATTTGCAACATCTTCAACAACGTCCAAAATGGACTACCCCACGTGCAAATCTTCGAGAAGGCGATTTGGTGATAGTTCACGAACGTTTACAACCCATGAAATGGAAAATGGGTCGAATTCTAAAGACTTATCCTGGAACAGATAATCTGGTGCGTGTCGTTTTGATTAAGACAGTTGACGGTGACATCAAGCGTCCTATATCCAAGGTGTCCCCTCTCCTGCCGGGGGCGGAGGATGTACGATTTTGAGTAATAACTGTATGACTATCCGATAGATGTCAGCACCAAAAGAAGTCTGAAATAAACTGCTTTGAATTCCATTTGACGTCAGACATTTAAATTTAAAAAAAAACATTCTATGGGACTATAAAACTATTCATAAAACTCTTATTATTATTATGTTTTAAATATTCTGTTATTATTATTACTGTTAGATATGTTATTAATTCTCTTTCATTCTTTTTTTTTTATTAGATTTTTGTATTTAGCGCGAGCCTGTGATTCTGCAGGACAGTCATGTAAACATTCTATTTGATTCGATGGTGTTATTCTGAACGTAAAGGTTCTATTCTGTTTTAGATTCTTAATTCAAAGAGTGTAGTAATTTTAATTCAATTCAAAGTCGTATTCTGTTATTAAAATGTGAAAAAATATCAACTTCTCAAGTTTTACTCAATTTGAAATTAAGTCTCCATTCTTCGAGTAAATATGAAAATTACAGAATTGATTGCCTCTATTCTACAAATTTAATATCATTCCTTCTTTGAAAATTGATGCTGTTTTTTAGAGCAATTCTTTGTTCAAGTGATTTAATCCGTGCGTGGAATCAACGATTTCAGTGTTGATAGGTAAAATCTTAAAGTCATGGAATATCTGCAATATGATTCTACATAATATTAAAGTCAATGCAATTCGTACGAGAGATTCATTCTGGAGTCGAACCACCCGACACAAATCAAAAGGTACGTAGATATTTATTATTTATTTTATTCAGTAATTAAATTTTCAAAAATAGTCTAAATCTTTTAATTTCGAATCTATACAGTGTCCTCCAACACAATAGCCGTGTGGAACCTGAACATGATCGGCAACGCCTTGTGAAAGCGTAGCCACATTCACTGTGACACTTTTCAATAAATTATGTATGCTATCCGGTTTGACGCCTTAATTCTATGTTCTTGCGTTACACGTTACATTTCACACTCAATAGCGCCATCTGTCGGTGATAATTGCAATTATTTTTTTATTGTTCCATTCTTCTTCCCCCTTCTCGAATAGTAACTGTACCGATTTTGGGTTCATTCGGGTTATTCCTTCAAGCTACAGCAGCTCCAAATAGAGATACTTATATTATAACCACCCGGTATATAAAATTTATGTAAAAGTACGATTGTTATAATAATAATTTTATTTATTTAATATTTTTTAATTAATTGAGTAAAAGCAACAAAATGCAGTCTGAAATTCTGTGTTAATACGGAGAATGTCAAAAATAAGCTTCTTCCGATGGGTTTAACCCTCTAAGCGTGTAGAACGTAATATTCCGTTCACTAAGCTCCAGGTTTCACTGCAATATATGCAATGTTTAAGATAATATAATTCTATAGATTTAATGAATTTTCAAAACATTGAAGAATGATTAATACGCTCAATGGTTACATTCATATTTGTAATTACGTTTTATTTATAATGCTGAAAGAATCATATTTTTTTAGCATTTAAAACAAAATGCAGAGAAAACAACATTACAATTTTACCCTTTTTCAAAACGCTCAGAGGGTTAAATTCATTATAATATACTATAAAAGCAAATGACAAAATGAAATACAATAGACAAAAGCAGTCTCGTGAAATAAAGTACGATAGAAGTAGCTAATACAAGAAATTTATCATAATAATTATACAGTGGAACTTCCCTTTAACGAAGTCCCTATTTAACGAAGTTTTCTACTTAACGAAATTTTCTGCAGAACTTTGACTTTGAACACCATTAGCATGTAAATTAATCTCCACATTACGAAAAATATATTCTATATAACGAAGTTTATTCCACTTTTTTAAGTGTACAGAATTCAAATTAAGCGATTGCTGTTCGAAGGATATGCAAATTTATTTTAGCGGATTCGATTGTATGAAAATGAACACATTTAAATAATTTCCATTCTGCTTGGTGCTAAATAAAACAATTTTTTTTTCACACTAAGAAAAACACTTGTTATCACTATTCTCCCACTCCGAGACGCCAGCGCTGACAGTTGGGGGAAGTCAAAATCCCCTTTTTACTTTCAATGATATAGAAGATGAGGTGTCGCAATGGCGTCAGATGCATTGAAACAAAAAATATCTATGAGAGTCAGACAGGTACCATTCTGACCTTCCATTGCTGATAGACAATTGCTTTGTACATCCAAAAGAACGTGCTTCAAAATACAAATCGAAGAACATCAAAGTTATTTTTGTTCCTGCCAATACAGCTAAACTTCAATCATTAGTCTAAGGAATAATAAGAAATCCTGAAGTACATTATCAAAAAAGACAGAAAAATGCCGATGTAGTGAAAACATTAGTTTGAGATTCTGTGTATCAGAGCTGAAGAAAGCTTGGGCCAAAGCTTGGGAATGTGACGTGATTTCATGGACAGTACACAACTGTTTTGTAAAAGACGGCTTTATAATTAAAACTGAATCAAATGCTTCTGAATCCAATACCTGTTTGTCATATATCAAGAAAAAATTTCATCAATTTAAGTTAATTTCTATTTAACGAATTTTCTTCATAACGAAGTTTTTAAGTGTAACGATGAGACTTCGTTAAATGGGAGTTCCACTGTACTTAATAAATTTATTAAAATAAATAAAAACAACAAAATGTAACCTGAACTGAAGTACAGAGCCTAGAATACATAGCGTGGAACACAGTTTTACCGTTTTTTAATTCAAAAATTTCGAATTTAAGCCGGAAATTCTGAAAGAAGATTTTTTACTTTAAGAAGTCACAAAATATCTGCCATTAAGTAACAAAAAGAACATTATAGGGAATTTCTGGTATGAATGCGAAATTTCGGAATTAAAACAAAAAAAAAAGCGAAACTGGTAATGTATTTTCAATTTAAAGCAATTTCACATTAAAGCAAAAATAAATATATATATACATATTATATATAAAATATATAAATATGTACAGGGCTGTCGAACCTAGCGCCCGCTTACTCATCAGAAAATTCTTGCAGAAATATTTGCCGTATTTAATCGGAGATATTCGGAGACTGAATAAGAAAAATCTTTCTGTAAGAATTTTCTGGTAAATAGCGGGCGCCAGATTAGACAGACCTAAATTAAATAAATCTAATATATATATATATATATATATATATATATATATATATATAATTTCTAAAATTATAAATAAAAAAAAAACACATAAATGTAAAATTAAATAAAAATTCATATATATTAATATAGAAATAATTTTATTAGTTGAGAATTGCAGCAAAGCAGAAAATAGAATGATT